>CM028136.1:877057500-879457500 GCA_016271365.2 Neoceratodus forsteri
CTTTTAGTGGCTGTTGCTGAGCTCTAACATAAGGGAGGGTGCTCTGCTGGCTGCAATTGTGCCTCACATTAGGGGGAACTTTCCAGTAACTGTGGTGGTAGGGGTGGCTGGTGGTCAGATGCATCTTAGTTGCCCTCTAGGCAGTTTGGGGGCTCAGTGGGTTAGTGTTTCTGATTCCTCCCTCCTGGGATCCCCTTATATACTGTCTGGCTCAACCTTGGCCTAAACTTAAGCACTGACATGGGGGTCCTTGAACCTCACTCAAAGGGGGCTCAGCCCTTCATACTCATATGTTCCTTCACCTTTGGTCTGCTTACTGTGCTATGCCTCCCTCTGCCTTTTGGTGGTAGCACCCCTCCTGAGTGGGGTCCCTGGGTCACACATGGTCAACATGAGGGATCGGACTTCACCTTCTCCAACCTCATAGCCTGTGCTAGACAGCCTCCCCTGATTATCTGCTGTCTTGATCAAAGGTGCTTCCTGGGTCCTGTCATTATGGTTAGGCATTGTGGCCATAAATCACCTGCTAGGGTTGCCCCCCCACTAAGGCATCTCCTTTGGCTCTTGCTGGTGACCCTTGCCATGGCAGGAGACATTGAGCCCAACCTTGGTCCTCCCTATCATGCCTCTTCCTCACCAGTGAGCTGGATGGCTGGTAAAGGGCTAATAATAGCCCATCTAAATATTCGTAGCCTACTGCCCAACCTGGATGAACTCCTTGCTTGGGTAACTCACCATAGGTCTGACATCCTTGGAGTAACTGAAACCTGGCTGAAACCGTCAATCCCAGACTCAGCATGTGTGCTTCCTGGCTATGATCTTGCTAGGTTGGATTGGCAGGGGAAAAGAGGGGGGTGGCATTCTGGTCTACCACATGAGCCACCTCAACCTGTCAGTCCTGTCCTGCCAACAGCCACTGCAGTCTCCCTGTGAACTACTTCACACAGTAATGTTACTTGGGAAAACAAAGAAGCTACATATTGTTTGCACGTATAATCCCCCAATGGGGTGTATATCGGGGTTGACCTCCCTCCTTGATACTGTTGGACCATTGGCAGAGCATAATGAGCTAATGATCCTGGGTGATCTTAACTTAAACTGGTTTGGTGGTAATACCAAGGCATACAAGCCTTTGCTGGCTGGTCTATCACTGTCACAACTCATCAAGGAGCCAACTAGGTGGTCATCAGCTGGAGGTTCAAGCTCCCTCCTAGACTGGGTCTTGTCCAACAGGTCTGAGAAGAATAGTTCATCTGGTATCCTCCCTGACTACATCTCTGACAACTCCCCAGTGTACTGTGTATGGAAGATCCCTTCCCTGAAAATTCCTCATAAAATCATTCAGGTTAAGGACTTCTCCAGGTTCGACCTCTGTTCATTTCATGATGATCTTCTGCATACTGACTGGACTGAGGTGTGGAATGCCCAGGACTCCTCCTCTGCAGTTGGTCACTTTCTCAGCACCTTTGGGGCACTGCAGGATAAGCATGCTCCTCTCATTAGACGGAGGGTTAGGGGGTCAGCTACCAAGTGGCTGCACATGAGCCTCCTTGCCCTCATGAGGACCAGAGACAAGTGCTGTGCCAATTTGAAGGTCATGATGGACCAGGACATATTTCAACAGTAAAGGAGGCTCAGAAATGAGTGTAAAAGAGTGATCCATGTGGCCAAAAATGAATTCTGCAAAGCTGCACTGCTGAATTCAGCTCAGGACCCCAGGAGGTTCTGGATGAACATTAGAAACATTGTAAGTGGCTCCTCCTCTGGTGAGGCCTCTGACATACTCATCAATGGTTCTAGCTGCAATAATCCTATTACCATTGCTAACGCATAAAACTTGCATTTTCATGACTTGTCTGCATTGACCTCTCCATTCTTCTTGAGTGGGCATGTTAGTTGTGATCTGGTCACTGCCCCACCTTTGACCCTGGTCTCCCACCCGCTCTTCTACTTTAAGGCTGTGAAGGTACAAGAGATGCAGATATTGCTCTCTGGTCTCTCCCCCTACTCCAGTGCCGGCCACGATGGTATGGAACCCAAGCTCCTCTGTCTTGGTGCCTTTTACATTGGCCCCCCCAATGGCCCATATTTTCAACTTGTCCCTAACATCTGGGATTATCCCAGATATAGAGAAGGTATCCAGGGGGGTCCCTATTCAAAACCAGGGCTCCCCCAAAATGTTAGACAACTACTGTCCAATAGCCATATTGTCTGCGGTCAGTAAACTACTTGAGAAAGTGGTGGCTGTGCAACTTTCAGAGTATATTCAGTATCACGAACTGCTGGCTCCTGCACAGCATGGCTTTCAGAAAGGGCATAGTACATCCTCTGCCCTAGTCTCGGTCTCCTCTGGGATAAGAACAGCTATGTCCCAGGGTAAACTCTCTGGTGTGGTCTTCATAGACCTATCCAAGGCCTTCAACCTTGTTGACCATACCCTGCTTTGCTCTCAGCATAGGTCCTTTGGCCTGTCCCCTCCAGTCGTCCAGTGGTTCTCCAATTACCTACATGGCAGACAGCAGCTGGTCAAATACAGTAAGATGCTCTCAGGCACTACTACTATATCCACTGGAGTCCCCCAGGGTTCAGTACTGGGGCCCCTGCTCTTCTCCATCTTTGTCAATGCCCTACCCTCTGCTATTGCTCACTGCAGATCCACTCTGTATGCAGATGATCTGGTCATACTCATTCATTCTCAGGACATTGGGGTCATCAACCGCCAATTGAGTGAGGATTTCAAGAGCATCCAATCCTGGATCCTGACCTACAAGCTGGTTCTACACCTAAAACAAACTCAGGCCATGCTCTTTGGGTCCCTGGCTAAGATTAAGGCCTCCCCTGCCCCATTGTGTGTCTCTGGGCTGGATGGTGCTCTGGTCCTTGTCACTGGCACCTTCAAATACCTTGGAGTGACACTTGACCCACAGCTTGACCTTGGGCATCATATCCAGAATGTATGCAAAGCTGTAAACTGCAAATTAGGTATGGCCTATAGAGCAAAGAGCAACCTCACCCCTGCAGCACATACTGCACTGGCTTGAGGTGTGTTCCTCCCCTGTCTCTGCTATGGGCTACTTCTGTTTGCTCGCACCTCCAAGGCACAGCTTTCCAGGTGGACCATCTCATATAATAACATTTGTCATTTTGCTCTTGCTGCTCCTCGTCTCATCCATCACTGTGACCTGTACAGCAAGCTGAACTGACTCTCTCGCTCTCTCTGTCTGATCACCTAGACTTTGTCCTGGGGTGATACATGGGTAAGGTTCTTGCATGGGCACTCCCCCCGGGCTGGCAGAGCTCCTTGTACCAGCTGTCTCCTCTTACTATTCCCTTAGGTCCCAGGGCCCTGGGCCCTGCTGTCTTCAAGATACCTGCTACTCGCACTCAAATGGGAGAGAGATATTTTGCTTCATGTGCACCCAGGCTGTGGAACTTGTTTCCTGTCCAGGTCAGCTTCCCGCCTCACATGCGTACCTTAAATCCTCCCCATGGAATCACCTGAAGCTGTCCTCTGTGTACGGTTGTCCCAAGCCTTCATGATCTCCCAAGCCTCCATGATCCCACCTGGCCCCCTGCTCTGTTCCCCAACTTTCGTCTTGTCTTGCCAGGCTGTTAGGGGTTTGGTTGGTATGCAATGTCTCCACTCTATGCTCTGGGCATGGTCCTGGCTGCAGCTCCACTATAGTTGTATGTAATAGTATTTATGCACCTCAAACTGTATATATTGCACTGCTCGTATCGCTATGTACATGTTCTGCTGTGTGTGACTACTTGAACATGTATTGCTTTCCTGACCCTGTATTCTGATTGTATCTGTATTTTTTGTCCAAGGTGTCTGAACTTGTATTTCCTGTACTCTCCCAGGTCATGCCTGAAAATAGGCAAATGTCTTGTCTAGAGAACTTACCTGGTTAACAAAAGCTAAATAAATAAATAATAAATAAATATATATACATATATGTGTATATATAGATATATATTATAGTGGCTCGGTAGTGCCACTATAGTTAGGGTTGTGTAGTAATTTCTATGTTAAACCTCAAAGTTTGCACTTTACTAACTGTGCAACCATTTATCCAGTTTGGATGAAATTTGGAATGGAGGAAGATTTTTAGTAGCTCTCCGGATCTGAAAATTTTCACATTGATCGGATGTGCGGAATCGTTGCATCCTCAAAAAGTGGCAAATTCCCAACATTCCATTTTCTTTAGACATGCACTTTGGACTGAAGAATGCATGTGAGTGGGTTCAAATTGGGTGGGCTGCATGGGTCCTGGGTTGCAGATGTGCATTTTGAAGATTTTGTGTAAAACTCTTGTTCCATTCACAAGTTATAGCATTTTTAGCGTCCCATTATATCCTATGGTAAAATTTGTATGTACAGCTCGAAGATTGTCGAAATCATATTTTTTAGTGTCGAGCTTGGCAAAAATAGTGTTGTGCTATTGCTCTCTTGTTTTCAGTTCTGAAATCTGGAATCTGGCAGTAGTTTTTCATCAGCTGGTCTGGAAATGTGGTTTTCAGATTTTTTCCACCATTTTGCCGTTTTTTGATCGTGGCTCTATACCAAATTGCCATGGCAATATGCACGACCATAAAAAATACAACTGTGACACTATTTTTTACGTTTGCGGTTGTATTCCCATTATAAAGAGGAGTGTCACGATCATATTTTAAATGACCGTGGTAACACTGCACAACCACATTTTCTGAAATGCTGTTTTCTTTGTCACTTGGTTGTGGTAAGCTGGATTGTGATATTGGCCTGAAATTTTCAGGGTGGCAAGCCCTAGTGCCGCAGATGTGCCTTTCAGTGGTTTGCTTCGAAAATGTTCACCACTTCCCTAGTTATAGCATTCCAAAGTTATGAATTTTCCCATAGGATAACATTGTGGGAGTAACTTTCTTTGTCACTTCATTGTGGCTACGTGCATTGTGGTATTGACCTGCACTTTTTAGAATGCAAAGCCCTACCCCTACAGGTGTGCCTTTTGGTGGTTTGATACATAACCATTCAACATGACCTTAGTTACAGCATTGTGAAGTTTGGAAATTTCCCCTTAGGATAACATTGCTGTGCTGGTTTTTCTTTATCCCCTCGTTGTGGCAACATGGATTGCTGTATTGCCCTGAACGTTTCATGGTGGAAAGGCCTACTGCCACAGGTGTGCCTTTTGGTGGTTTGGTACAAAAACATTTAACAGGGCCATAGTTACAGCATTCCAAAGTTCCACATTTTCCCCATAGGATAACACTGTGGCACCTGCGACATGTTTTGAGGCCCCTATCTCGAAAACGGTGGTTCGAGATACGGACTTTTTGTCACACAAATTCATAGCCCCTCATGGGGTGCACTAAACATAGAACAAGCTTAGATACCCATAAAACTCTTGGAATTTGAATTTTTTTCCTACCATGTACGGTTCCCGAGATATTTCCGAATTACTATCCCATGCGTACGTTTTAGTGTGAGTCAATGATTACTATGCCTTCACAGTTGACACTCACACTACTTTTCAGTGCCCATAATAGGGAAATGGTGAGTGACATGTATTTGGTTGCTGCATTGCTGGAACAACTACTGACTTTCATTATTACAATGACACTTAACTTCACTTTGCGGCATGTGCGCTTCACGAGATATAGATAAATTACTGTAACTATACCTCCTTTCTTTATATGACTGCTATATGGACCCATACTTAACTGTAAGTGGGAGTGCAGGGCCTGGAAGTCCTGTGCTCCCACAAACACTCAAATTATTTGTCACACTTGTGCTCCCACCAAGCCACCAATTTCTATTACAACCTACATTACACTTTCAAAAAAAGAAAGTAAATTCTTTGCAAAAACTTCATTAATGCATCAGTTAGGATTATTCCACAGTGACGAAAGAGAGAAAATTTGCTGTTAGGGTTACCACCCCACCCCCACCAACAGGCATCAGGGTGTGTGTTGGGGTTGTCATGCCTAACTCTCACCCCATTCTCCTATACTGCACCACCTCAGCTTATTTACACATGGAATGTGGTGAAAGTAAGGCACAATGACCCCAATGCACACCCCGATGCCTGTTGGTGGGGATGGGGTGGGGGTGGGTAGTAGGTGGTAACTAACAGTGAATTTCCTCACTGTTGTCGCTGTGGAACAATCCTAACTGATGCATTAACAAAGTTTTTGCAAAGAATATATAATATATATAATATTTATTATGGTATGCAGTAGTTCTACCATAGTTGGGTTGAGAAGCCCTTTTAAGGTTAAAGGGTGAAAATTTGCATCTTAATAACTTTGCCACCGTTCAACGGATTTGCCTGAAATTTGGCAGGCACAGACTGGCAGCATAGCTCATGGGATCTGCCAGCTTTTTACCAGTTGGATGTACAGCTGTGGCGTTATTAAGTGACATTCAAGGCAATTACTTTTTTGTGAATTCTTTGCTCCTTGGCAAGTCATAGTTTCCACGACCAGTCTGAAAACTTCAGGGAAGGTGCGCCAGGGCTCAACGTGCCTTTTGAAGATTCGTGAAAAATATTAAATGGTTCAAAAGTTATTCAAAACAAGTTCCATTATAAGTCAAAGGAAAAGTTAACAAAAAGTTTGAAAGTGTCGCAAATGCACTTTTTAGTGTCGCAAATGACCCTGATAGTGTCGCAAATCCGCCATTTTGTTTTCAGTTACTGATCATAGAAATGCTTGGCATTTAAAATGGGACCATCTAGGGACATAATTCTTTTTGTGTTTACTTATTTGAGCCCTGGGGATGTTAGTCATGTCTTTATTTTGGGGTTAAACACCCAGAAATATGTTTTTCAAATTTCTGGAAAAAGAAGTGTCGCAAAGTAGTGTCACACTTGTGACACTATCGCAAATTTTTGTGAAAGCTTTTGCAAATCATGGCACTACTTTTCAGGGGATGCCCAAAATGACAGGGATTATTTGTCAGCCTATTGCAAAGGAACAGTTTGGTCTTTTGGGCTGAAATTTGTAGGGAAGAAAGCCACCTCACAGATGTGCCGTTTGGTGGTTTTGTTAAAAAAATATTGCACGGATACAAAGTTATGGTACTCCGAAGTTGATGGTTTTTCCCATAGACTAACATGGTGGTGTCTGCCGCGCCTTTTGGGGCTCATATCTCGGAAACGGTTTGAAATACGGAATTTTCATCATGACAATGCATATGGGCTACACATTCAATGAAAATCTAGCCAGGAAACTCATGAATGATGTGAAATTTTAATTTTTTTTCTACATGGTACGGTTACTGAGATATTAGCAATTTAGTATTACAACTGCTCGTTTCTGCTCCGAGGCCCATTATTATGCATACATTCTTTGTTTTCACTGTGTTTCTCAATGGAGCTTTTGGGGAAAAATAGGGTGTGCACTCCAGTTACTGTTACACGTAGGCTTTACACTTCTCTTTCCATGCCCGTTTGCATTACCGTTCCCGTGTATGCCACCGTGTGCGTTACCCTTTGCGTTTCCATTTGCAGTTGCATTTGCGTTACTGTTACCATTTGTGTCTCCACTACTGTTTGTGTTTGTGTTTCACTTAGCGTCACTGTCCACATTACCATTTCTGTTGGTGGCCGCCCTTCCATTTCCATTTGCATTTGTCTTTCATTTTGTGTCATTGTTGTTCTTACCATTACCATTACCATTTGCGTTTCCAATTGCATTCCCATGCCTGTAAGCATTATGGTTTGTGTTTCCATATGCACTTGTGTTTCTGTTTGCGTTTCTGTTTCCTTTGCCTATATTTTTGCTGTTACCGTTGCAATTTATGTTTAGAAATGCGGTACTGTGACCATGCATATTACGGTTTGCATTTCCATATGCAGTTACATTTGCATTTCAATTTCTGTTTCCTTTAACATTATTGTTCCTGTCACAGTTATCATTTGCATTTACAATAGTGCTGCCATGACCGTGCATGTTACCTAGTTGTGTTTCATTATGCACTTGCGTCTCTGTTTTGCATCACTTTTCACTTCAGCGTCACTTTGCACCTGCATTTCTATTAACGCTTGCTTTACAATTTATGTTTGCATCACCATCTGCATAACCATTACCACTTGCATTTGAGTTGCTGTTACCTTTACTATGTCACACAAAATCACATGGTGGGAGCTCAGGGACTGAAGGGCTCCGCTGTCCCACCACCACATTCTATTCACTATTTATAGTCCTCATTTTCAAAAAGAAGGGAAATTAAAGGCAAAAGCTTCATTTAATGCATCAGTTAGGGTTGTTCCACAGCGACAAAAGCAAGGAAATTCGGTGTTAGGGTTGAAAGCCCCCCAGCCCGCCCCCCCAGCCAGCATTGGGGTGTGCATTGGGGTTGTCGGTCCTAACTCTCACACCATTCTCCTGTACCTCAGCTTGTTTACACATGTGATGGGGTGAGAGTTAGGGCCAACGACCCCAATGTACACCCTGATGTGGAGTTGGGGGAGAGCTGAGGGTGAGGGCTTTCAACCCAAACACCGAATTTCCTTGTTTTTGTCACTTGGAACAACTAACTGCAATTAAATGGAGTTTTTGTCTCAACATATATATATATATAGAGAGAGAAAACAACACACATCACACATAAATGTATATCTATATGTATATGTATATACTGTGTATATATAACTGTGCGAGAGGCCTTTGGCACCATGCATTTCTCCTAAAGTTGAACCACCATAATATTCTATGGTGATTTGCACATGCAGCCATGATGCTTTGTATTGGGGAGCATGTGATTTGTATTTCTTTGAAACGTGGCTTCCTGGCCAAATGCAGAAATAGAATCATGGTTTGCCTCTCACAAGCTTGTCCTCAACTACAAAAAATGAAGGTCATGCTATTCACCCACCCTCAACATAAACCCAACGTGGCCAAATACCTATACAAAATTCTCTGGGTACCACACTGGAACCAGTTACCAGTTTTAAATATCTAGGGCTCACCCTTGACTTGGCCCTTACCTTTCATGAGCATATAGCATCTACATGTTCTGCAATTAACATCAGAATTGGTCTCCTGTGTAAACATAGACCCTGTCTCCCTCCTGATGCCCTACTTTTAGCTATCTCTAGCTCCATCCTTTCCCTGGTAGACTATGGCATAGTCATCTATGGCACCGCCTCTGACACTGCTCTGACCAGCATTAAATGCACCATCAACAAAGCCTGCTGGCTGGCCACAGGCTGCGAATGGCTCACACATACCTGTGACCTCTACCAATGTTCATCATGGGGCGTCTATTCTACCAGACCTGCTTATTGTCCAAAAACATCCAACTGGGGCTAGCCTCCCTGGCTGTCTCTCGCCCTCCAAATGAGTTTCATGACATAGGCCACAAGACACTCTGACATTACTGTCTTTCACATCCCTTTGTAAATACCATCGCTGGCCAAAGGTCCTTTTCTATTATAGGGCTCCACTCTGGAAGAACTCAACCCTGATCCTACCTTATCGATCCCCAGGTTAGCCCTTTAAATCTGAGCTACATGGCCACATTATGTCCAGCTCCAACTGTGACTGCAGATAAACTCCTCTATAAGTTCAAAAGTTCCACTGCTGAATATGTATCTGATTCTAATATATGATTTAACTATACCATCTTTGGTGTTGCTCTCATGTATGTATTGTGCATTGTCTTCTGTCCTAAGTACTGCATCTGTTATCTACTGTCTTCATTCTCTGTATGATGTGAGCCTTTGTAAATGAGTCCCTGACTCAAAGGGTTGTAATTCCTAGACTTAATAAATAAAAATAAAATAAAAGTGACAGCCAAGGTTTTGCTGCCTCATGAAAGAAGATTGACTTGCGGATTAGGATTTTGTCACCTCGCGAAAGAGGATTCAGGAACTCAATCCTGTTTCGCGAGCTGACAAAATCCTAGTCCATGAGCTGATCCTCTTTCTCGAGGGAGCAAAATCCTTGACCGTCAGAGCTTAATCCTCATCTGCGAGAAGGGCCATCTGGTCACAAAGTGAAGGACAAGGATTTTGCAGCTTCACGAAAGAGGATCAGCTCGCAGACTAGAATTTTGACAGCTCACAGATTAGGATCGTTAGTGAGTCATGGTCAAAGAATTGTTAAATTTTAAAAGGCTATTTTTTGGACAAAACAAAGCAGACCAAAGGTATAAGTTTGTAGAGGGTGTCACCCAGAACAAAACTCATGCCTCATTATACCAAAATATCACCCATGGAGAAAGCTAAAACATTTTGTTTGGTGAAAAAAGAAAACAAGATGAGCTGCAGACAAGAAGTTTTCTAATGGACTAGGATTTTTTAAATCCTTGTCTGTGAACTGACAAAATCTTGACTGTGAGCCCAATCCTAGTCTGAAAATATACATATAAGTCTTGGAGTGAACTGAGCATGGTCAAACCCAAAATTTAAAATTAAATAACCTTGAATGGATTAATATTTTTAACCAAATCAATGCTGGATTGTTCTTTGACCCAAACTCTTCTATGTTCCAAATTTCAGACCAAAAGACCACATGGTGTGTTGCAGCACCATGGGCTAAAACGCTCAAAAGTGGGGAAAATATTTTTTCAGCACTCACTGCTAACAACCATAAAGCCGACTGAAACATAACTTGGTAAATCAAGACATCTAACATACCAGACTGTGTATTTCAAATTCTGTGCAAATCTAGTTGAATGGTTACAAAGTTATTAATGCACAAAAATTGAGGGTTTAACATTAAAGTGCCTACTCAACCCTAACTATAAGGGCACGAGACTACATCTCTAATATATATATATATTTACCACAGGGATGGAGAGCTTTCTCAGTTGGATTTCCTGTGTTATTCCACTGCAGTGAGAATAAATCCTGAAGATGACATTTATCCACACTGCTGATGTCACCAGAGTGAGAATATCTGCACTGCAGCTTGCATTCTAAAGGAAACTGCTTCAGAAAACAATTTCTCTTGCTCACTGAGCTGCAACTTACTCAATTAGCTTTGCAAAAGACTCTCACCTGTGTCCCATTGTGTTTCTAACATTCCTAGCCCATTACACACACATCTCAGCTTCCAAACAACCTGCTAATACACACAGTCGGCAGCTGGCTGCTGGAGTTGAGAAGTGGGCTGTGCCAGTCGCCAGCTGGGGAAGGGTGGGGGTACGGCGGGTAGGCTGTACGGCTGGGTGGGGGTGAGTCCACTAAATTACCAGGAAATTACAGGTGCTAGACTACCAGGATATGAACAATAATAATAATACAGATCGGGGAGCCACTAGACTCAGGGATATAAAAAAGCAATATTAATGAAATAACATGGGAGGCCATTAGACTACCAGGGATACAGAGATTGTAATCTATTTTATCATGATGGGGGCTACTAGACTACCAGGGATATGAACAATAATAATAATATAAGACTGGGAGGCCACTAGACTACCAGGGATATAAGAAAGCTAATAATAATGAAATACACATTGGGGGACCACTAGACTACCAGGGATACAGAGATTGTAATCTATTTTATCATGATCGGCGGTGTCAGGCTGACTACCAGGATATTGAAAACATGATTTTTTTTATTCAGATGGGGCAGAGCAGAAGCCCCTCAGGCAAAACACCCTCATTTAACTTTCTAGGGCACCCCTGTGCTGAGATAATAGATTTTAAATCTTGCCATCAAGTCCCTCGTTCTTTGTTTGTTTCAGGCGAGTAGATTGCTTTGATGCTAAGCCTGCAATTCTTTGATCGTGAGATTCTTTGATCGTGCATCAGCGAGGGGATGGTGCCATAAAAATCTACTGTTGAAAGTGTCTAGAAAAAATAGTAGGTTTCTCAGGACAGTTCAACAGACTCTAATTTGACTGTAATTCCAAATTGCAAAATTAGAACAGTTTTTATTCTTTGGTGACCAACCAAATTCTTTGATTGTGAGCCGCAAATTCTTTGATCATGAGATTCTTTGATCACCATCTTTGATTGCGAGGGGGAGACAAGATGGCCAGATTTTTTATAATGGAATAGATAGGGAAATATTACCAATCTTTAAGATTGAATATCTCAGAAACAGTTTGGTCTTTTTACTTGAAATTTGGAGGGTGTTTACAGCATGTCCTGTAAATATGAATTATGGTTTTTACATGTCGGAGAACTTTTTTTGTGGAGATATTGCATGACACACTTTACCTGTTGCGGATAGTGTTTTAGATTGTGCTGGTGGCTTGAAATTGATATGGTTCCTAGCCTTAGTGTCATGGATGTAGTTTTCAGTTATGGTGTGTGTTAAAAGTCAACAAGTGCGGAACTGTGCCCCTCTGATGAATGAAAATTTCAAATTTTGACATGTTATATCTCAGACATGACAAGGTCTTTTTACTTGAAATTTGGAGGGTGTTGATGGCATGTTCTGTAGATGTCAATAGCAGTGCTTATGTGTTGGACAATATATTTTTTGTGGAGATATTGTGTGGCACAGTTTATGTTTTGTGGACAGCGTTTTCTATTGCTCTACTAGATTAACATTTGTTTGGTGAGTGGCCTTGCTTTTGTCAATGTACTTTTCAGTCATTGGGTGTGTAATGTGGCCCAACACTTACAGGTTGGTGGGAGTGCAGGGGACCAAAAGTGCCCGTGCTCCTAACTCTTATAACTTTTACTTTTCTGTTGCTGTTAAAAAGTAAGAAATTCTATGCAAAAAAAAACTTGTCGTCAGTTACGGTTCTTCTACAGTGACAAAGTGAGAAAATTCACCATTAGGGTTCCCATCTGTTAAACCCACCCCACCCCACCCCACCAACAGGCATCGGTGTGTGTTGGGAGTCACCAGCTAACTCTCACCCCATTCTTCTACATTGCACCACCTCAGCTTGTTTACACATGGGATGGGGTGAGAGTTAAAGCCAACAACCCCAATGCACACCCCAATTCCTGTTGGTGGGGGCGGGGTGGGGGTGGGGTTCAATGGGTGGGAACCCTAATGGCAAATTTCCTCACTTTTGTCGCTGAAGAAGAACCCTAACTGAAACAACACCGTTTTAAATTTTCCCAAGGAGGACAGCTCTTTGCTTCACCAGACCACTCACTCCAGAGTAAGCGTTACTTTAGGCTGAGGTCCAAAATCTGTTCTGTAAGCGTTTGGCTATTTTTTACACCAAATGATGTACCGGATGCCACATGTAACGGACGCAAGCCCCTTTGTCAAACTAGTCCATTACAAGCAGAATATACTGTATCTATATATCTATACCTATATATATATTTATATATTACAGGGGTGCAGTTGCACCCCTATATTTAGGGTTGAGTAGGCATTTTAATGTTAAACCTCAAATTTCACATGTTAATAACTTTTCAACTGTTCAATGGATGTGCACAAAATTTGGAATGCATGGTCTGGCATGGTAGATCTCTTGATTTACCAAGCTGCATTTTAGTCGGACCTATGGTTTTTGCTCAGCAAAGCACCAAAAATTGCACTTTTCACCACTTTTGCATGTTTTTTGCCCGTGGATGCTGCATAGTCACCATGTGGTCTATTGGTCCAAAACTTGGGACATTGAAAGAGCTTGGGCCAAGGAACATGTCAGCATTGGTTGGGTGAAAAAATATTAATTCTTTCAAAAGTTATTAAATGTATAGTTTCCCATTATATCAGATGGGAAAATGTATATATATATTTTGTGAAAAAAGAATGGCAATCTGGCTATCTGGTCTTCCCTCACAGTTGAAGATTTTGCAAGCTCACAGCAGAAGTTTTTCACGCAGCTGAACATTTTTCTATCTCATGGCTGAAAAATGTTTAAAGGTGTAAAAACTTTAGAATTGCATATCTCATTAATGGTTTGTTCTTTTTACTTGAAATTTACAGGGTGTTGAGGGGATGCCCTAAAGATGTGAATTATGCTGTTTAGGTGTTGAGGAATTATTATGGGATGTGGTCATGCCCTTATATTTAGGGTTGAGAAGGCACTTTAATGTTTAACCTCAAATGTTGCGCATTAATAACTTTGCAACTGTTTAATGGATTTGCATGAAATTTGGAATGCACCATCTGGTGTTGTAGATCTCTTGATTTGCCAAGTTGCATTTCAGTTGAACATACAGTGCTTGCGTAGCGAAACACCAAAAAATGCACTTTTAGGCACTTTAGTGTTAAACCTCAAATTATGCATGTTAATAACTTTGCAACTGTTCAATGGATTTCCACAACATTTGGAATGCACAGTCTGGTGTGATGGATCTCTTGATTTCCCAAGTTGCGTTTCAGTTGGACATATTGTGTTTGCACAGCAAAGTGCCAAAAAATTCATTTTTATGCACTTTAATGTTAAACCTCAAATTGTGCACGCTAATAACTTTGCAACTGTTCAATGGATTTCCACGAAATTTGGAATACACAGTCTGGACTGGTAGATCCCTTGATTTACCAATCTGTGTTTCAGTTGGACATACGGTGCTTGCACAACAAAGCACCAAAAAATGCCCTTATTTCCACTTTTGCGTGTTTTTTGTCTGTGGCACTGCATGGACACCATGTGGTTTATTGGTCCAAAACTTTGGATGTCAAAAGAGCTTGGGTCAAGGAATGTGCCAGCATTTGTTTGGTGAAAAAATATGAATCCATTCAAAAGTTATTACAATTTGAAGTTCCCATTATATCCTATGGGAAAATTTATATGTGTATTTTGCAGTGTCCATGGGGAAGACCAGATGGCCCTAAGGAAGACCAGATGGCCCAGATTGGGATGACCATATCTCCATAACGGTTTGATCTTTTTAAATGAAATTTGCAGGGTGTTGAGGGGATGTCCTAGAGATGTGAATTATGCTTTTAGGTGTTGGGGAATTAATTGGTTGCAGAGATATTCAATGGCAGAGTTGACATTTTCCCCATAGGATTACATTGCAGTCTGTGTCATAATGTTTGGTGCCGTAATCTCAGAAATGAAGCGAGATACAGGCTTTTTCCTGCTGGCAGCTAACATCACCTGTAGGTAATTTGAAAGATTTTAAATCATAGAGTAACCCTGTAGTGGATTTTTTTTGTACGTTGCATGGTTCATGGGATATTGTGAAATTACTGTCACAAGGGTTCAAAGAGTGCCTGTCCAGTACTTTCCGGTGCCCATATCTCAGAAAAGATGTGCGATACGGGTTTGGTCGTTAGTCATTGCTTGACGTACTCACTGTCATGAGTACAATGATGCTTGAATTGTTTTTATAGCTCTTATGGTTCACAAGATATGTGCAAACTACTGTTACAAGGGTTTGATGCCCTATAGGGCTGCTGTATGAAACATAGAAACATAGACTTTGATAGCAAATAAGGACCGCTTGGTCCACCTAGTCTGCCCATTTCCCTACCTACAGGATAAGCTGCAGATCCTAGTTAACCAACAGCCTACTTCTTCCTACCCACCCACAAAAATTGTCTTATGTCTATCCCATGCATTCTTGAATTCCCCCACTGTTTTAGACCCCACAGCCTCCTCAGGAAAGCTGTTCCATGCATCCACTACCCTCTCTGTGAAAAAATACTTCCTCACATTGCCCTGAACCACACCCTCTATCTTTAAATTGTGTCCCTTGTTCTTTTCTGGAAGATGCTACCCTCTTGGACTTTGTTGATTCCACTGAGGGTACTTAAACATTTCTATCATGTCCCCCTCTTCCTCCTCCTTTCCTCAAGGGTATACATAATAAGCTCTTTTAGTCTGTCCTCATGTGGCTTCTCTTGCAGACCCTGCACCATTCTAGTTGCCCTCCTCTGGACTGCCTCTATCCTGTCTATGTCCTTGTGGATGGGGTCTGCAGAACTGGATGCAGTACTCCAGATGGGGTCTCACCAACTGTCTGTACAGAGGGATAACAACTTCCTGTTTTCTGCTGGTGATGCCTCTCCCTATGCATCCCAGTATACCCCCAGCTCTCACTACTGCCTTTTCATATTGCTTGCTAACCTTAAGGTCATCTGATATGATTACCCCCAGGTCCCTTTCCTTTTTTGTTTTTGTTACTACCTCCCCTCCCATTGTGTAATCCTCCCCTGGGTTTTTGTTTCCCAGGTGCATTATTTTGCACTTCTTTGCATTGAATCCTAGCTGCCATACTTCCCACCATTCCCCCAACCTTGCCAAGTCCCTTCTCATCCTTTCCACGCCTCCTTGTGTATCAACCCTGTTGCAGATCTTTGTGTCATCTGCAAAGAGGCATACTTTTCCTTCCAGTAACTCTGCAATGTCGCTAATAAAGACATTAGGACTGGACCCAGTACTGAACCCTGCGGTACCCCACTAGTAACCCCTCTTTCTTCAGAGTGGACTCCATTTACAATTACCTTCTGTGTCCTGTTGTCCAGCCAATGTTTTATCCAGGCTACAACCCTGAGACCCACTCCCAGGCTGGTTAATTTGACTATTAATCTTTTGTGTGGGACTGTGTCAAATGCCTTGCTAAAGTCTAGGTAGGCCATGTGCACAGCCCCTGCCTGGTCTACTACTTTGGTCACCCAGTCAAAGAAATCAATTAGATTCATCTGACATGACCTTCCTGCTGTGAACCCATGCTGCCTTGGGTCCTGTGCCCCACTGGCCTCTAGGTACTCAACAGTTCTTTCCTTCAGAAGTGATTCCATCACTTTCCCTACCACAGAGGTCAAACTGACAGGTCTGTAGTTTCCTGCCTCTGTCTTGGTCCCACTTTTGTGAAGGGGAATCACATCTGCCTTCCTCCAGTCCTCGGGTACCACACCATCCTCCCATGATTTATTAAAAAGAGTAGCCACTGGTTTCACTAGTTCCTCCCTTAATTCTTTTAGAATTCTGGGGTGAATTCCATCAGGACCCATTGCTTTGTCCACCTTCAGTTTTAGGAGTTCTTTCAGAACCCTTTCTTCTGTGAAGGACTGGGATCAATCCCCTATCCAGAGTGCTTCTGTTAATTGGATTAGGCACCTCCCCCTCCTCTTTGTGAATACTGAGCAGAAATAATCATTCAGTATCCCTGCTTTTTTACTATCCCTCTCTGCCAACCCACCATTCATTCTATTCAGCCTCACTATCCCTCCCTTTGTCTTTCTACACTCCCTGATGAACCTATAAAAGGTTTTATCCCCCTTCTTAACCGAGTTGCTATCCTTTCCTCAGTTTGGGCCTTTGCTATTCTGACTTTCCTCCCTGCTTCCTTCTGCCTTAACTGGTACAGCTCTCTGTCCTGCTCCTTCTGTGTTTCCTTATACTTCCTGAATGCTATCTTTTTCTCCCTGACTTTTCCCACCACCTCTTTTGAGACCCATAGTGGCTTTTTCTTTCATTTTGATTTATTTACTTCACACAAAGGCTTGTTGCCTCTGTGATGGCAGTTTTGATGATTCTCCATTGTTGCTCCACCCCTCCTTCTAGCCTGTTTGCTAGTTCTTTTCTGAGGCACTCTCCCATCTTGCAAAAGTCAGCCCTCCTGAAGTCCAGTACCCTTACTTTTGCATGGCTTGACTCTATAGCTGAGTTTAACGTGGACCCCACTGTTTGATGGTCACTTGTTCCCAAATGGCAACCCACTTCTAGATCTGAGAACCTCTCACTGTCCCCATTTGAGAGTATGAGGTCTAAGAT
Organism: Neoceratodus forsteri; assembly: GCA_016271365.2. Taxonomy (NCBI): domain Eukaryota; kingdom Metazoa; phylum Chordata; order Ceratodontiformes; family Ceratodontidae; genus Neoceratodus; species Neoceratodus forsteri. Next base: position 877,075,085 of record CM028136.1, read on the forward strand.
TGCTCCCTCATGGTGGGTTCTGAAACTAGCTGTCTGAGGCATGACACCTGTAGGGCATCGAGAATGGCCCTGCTCTTGGATGTGGCTGCAGCAAGTGTGCTCCAGTTAACATCTGGCATATTCCTGTCTCCCATCAACAGTATCTTCCCTTTCTCTGCCATCCTAAGAATGCCTTCTATCATATCCTTGTCCATTCCCTCCCCCTGACCTGGGGGTCTGTATACAACCCCTGTGTGGAGTGTGGTGCCACTTCCACTCTCCAAGGTGACCCACAGTGCCTTCTCTCCTCCCTGTTTACTCTTTTGTTCAGTTGCTTTTATCCCTTCCTTTACATAGAGAGCTACTCCTCCCTCCCTTCTCCCCTCCCTGTCTCCCTGTATGGCTCTGTAGATTTGTATATGTGGGGGGCCCACACTCCCGCAGATGCTTATTGTTATGCTTTGGGTCCTGGGCTCCCACCAATACATGTTTTTTTGTAGTTATATTACACTTTTTCAAAAAGTAAGGAAATTCATAGCAAAAACTGCATTTAATGCATTCTTTAGGGTTAGAGCACAAAAAATCAGGAAATGAAACATTAGGGTTGAGGCCCTAACCCCCCACACACCCCGCACTGCCATCCTCCACAGACTGACAGACAGCGGTGTGTGTCACTGGGGTCATGAGGCCTAAATCTTACCCCACTTTCCTTTACTTTAGCATGTCAACCTGCTTACACATGGAATGGGGTGAGATTTGGGTCTCACGACCCCAGTGACACACCCTGACATCTGTCAGTCTCTGGAGAATGGCAGTGTGGGGTGTGTGTGGGGGGTTAGGGGCTCAAGCCTAATGTTTCATTTCCTGACTTTTTGTGCTTTAACCCTAAAGGATGCATTAAATGTAGTTGTTTGCTGTGTGTGTGTATATATATATATATATATATATATATTTATATAGATATAATAGAGTCGTGGTTGTGCCTCTATAGTTAGGGCTGAGTAGCAGTTTTTGTGTCAAACCACAAATTTTGCACTTTAATGACTTTGCAACTGATCAATAGATTTGCACAATTTGGTATACACTTTTCTGTGGGGCAGATCTCTTGATGTGGCAAGTTTTGTTCCGGTCGGATATGCGGATTCTGAGATCCAGATAGTGAAAAAAAGTAAAAAAAAATATCATTGTTTGTAGTTTTTTCCTAATCACCTTGCGGCCAGACAGTGTGGAATTTATGCATGATTTTTGTAGGGTATAAGGAACTTTGGTAGCACAACAGACAGTGAAAATGTGGTGCAATAATATTAATCTGTTGCAAAGTTATTACGTTTTTTAGTTCCCATTATATCCTATGGGACTTTTCTGAACATTCCAATGTTTTGGATAGCTGTATTTTTTTGACAAAGGATTTGATCTTATGAAAAAGGACTGAGTCTCTCGACAGCATTCCTTTTTCACGAGAACACAAATCCTTATTTCATGACAGAAAATTCCTTTTTCACTAGCAGCCATCTTGTTTTTTTCCCATCAACTAAAAGAACTGTAAAACACATTCTAATGTCATTTTAAAAAAATAACACCAGAATCTAGCTAAACGGGACTTGTTTAGCTAGATTCTGAAGTTCGTTTTCCACAGTTAGCATCATAAATACTTTTTCTGGGCACCCAAAATCCTGGGTGCCCAGCTTAGGCAAAGGAGCCTTCTGCTGCATTCTTTGTATGAGAACAGCAGATTTATTTAGCTCTGCAGCCACAGCTGAACTCATGCTGTGGACTGCACTGTGAGTTAAGAACACCCCTTTTCCCTGGTGTCTAGTGGAACCCCTCACTCCCAAATCACTGTCCCCATTCCCTGGTGTCTAATGGTACCCCCACCCTCTGATCACTATCCCTTCTCTACTTACTTTAATTTATATATTCCTGACACTGGGATGCCCACCCCAGTGTTGTATGACTCCCGCAACCCTTGTTTTATTGATGTACTGACTATGGGGGCCAAATCCTTATGTCAGCATTTAATAGCCCCCTCTCCAGCAGTGTGGGATACTGTGGAGCCTGCCCCAATGTCCTGTAATGTTTATTTAATTTAGGAAGACCTGAAAAAAAAACTGTCCCCCAACATCATATTTTTTAAACCTGGAAAAAAGAAAATGGTCCCTTGTCTTCCCCGTCACCCCTCCCCCATTTCGACCCTCCTACTGAGCACCCACCACCCCACATCTCCACTTATCCTATACTTACCACTGGAGATCAAGGGCTGTCACCTTCTGTGGACCAGGACAAGTTTGCACTCTTCAAAGCCAAACCATGAACTGAAGAATCAAGGTAAGTACCGTATAATGGCCTTCAATGGTGTTTTGAACTTATGTTGATATCTCGGTAACCTTTTGGGATCAGGTAACAAAATGACAGTGCCAGTGTTCATGAGGTGGGGTCCCCAAAAGCCCATGTTGAAAATTTTGTTCAAAAATACCACAAAATGCCCGAGTTACTCACAGTCATTTAAATTTTTCTATGCACGCACGTAACTTTGGCAATTTTTAATATTTTCACTCCAAATTTTCAAGAGTCATTTTTTCACACCACCTCATGAACACCACAGCTATTATTTCTTACATCTTGCCTGAAATGTGTTTACTTACCTGTGGCATGGAATCATAGAATCATAGAAATCTGGCATCAGAAAAGGACCACTCTGGCCCATCTAGTCGGCAATTTGTAATATTTTCACTCCAAATTTTAAAAATTGCCATTTTTTCACATCACCTCATGAACAGTACAGCTGTCATTTTTCAAATCCTGCCAGAAATGTTTTTCTGCACCTGTGGCATGGAATGGCATTACAGTTGTGCTGAATTATGTTTTGCAGGGATTTAAAATGTTCTGTACTAGCTACATGCTGATGAGGTCATAAACTATGTTGAAAATTTGGGGTCAAATAAGGATATTGTTTTACTATCTCAATGGAGGATAGGAGGACAGGGTCCAAGCACCATGCATTCCACAGTAACATAAGGATACTGTTATACTATCTCAATGGAGGGATGGTAGTGCAAGGTCTGAAGAACTCTGCACTCACCATAAAATAAGGATACTGTTATACTATCTCAATGGAGGGTTGGTCACTCACACCATAAAATAAGGATACTGTTATACTACCTCAAAACATAAGGCAATAAATTGCAAAGACTTCATTAATGCACCAGTTAGGGTTAAAGTGACATAAATAGGGCAATGCTGCATTAGGGTTTCCAACCCTACCACCACACCACCACCCTGCACAGACAAAGAGGGATCGGGGTAGCATTGGGATTGTCAGTCCTAACGCTCACCCCATTCTCCTATGCTGTGCCACCCAGTGTATTTTCTAATGGAATGGGGTGAGCATTGGGGCTGATGATCCTAATGCCAGCCCCAATCCCTCTTCGTCTGTGCAGGGTGGGGGTGTGGGATTAGGGTTGGAAATTCTAATGCCACATTTCTCTACTTTTGTTGCTTAACCCCTAACTGATGCATTAACAAAGTTTTTTGCATTATGACAAATATCTTCATGAGTGAACAGTGACCTAGGGATACTCATGAGTGGTGGAGTGTAGCAGAGCCATGAGTGATAGTATCTAGAGGTTACTGTTCACAAATGGGGGATATTTGCCATGTTCCATGACTGCACATCATGTGTGCAGTTTATACAATGGGGCCAAATTTGTGGCATTTTTGTCTCATATTTCTCAGTGCTTTTTTGTGGCTGAGTGCTATTCCTTCTCTACATATATGGCTGCTTTCTAGCTTATACAGTTGTTTTTTCTGAATGGGGAACTTCTTGGTATTCCAATTGGTTAATAGCAAGAATGTTTTTTTTTTGTTTTTGGTGATTGGTTGGTGGTCATGTTTGTGGTTCAGGATTGGTCATCTACTCTGTGAGTCTGATTTTTGATTGGCTGCTGTGTGTGAGTGGGAGGGACTTTGACATGACATTTGGGCAAGAGGGTTTGCAGGAAAACAGGATTTATTTTATTTATTCTTATGGGTGTTTGACTTTTTAACATTTTATTTGCTTTATTTTGAGTGGAATGTAATGCTTCATATAGTGTTTCTATATTTTATTTCACTGTCCATTCTGGTTTATTTTACTAGAGCTCCTGGACGATTAGTTTCATTTGGAAAAAAATAATTTCACTTCTTGAAGAACGCTGTGCTTGACAGTAACATAAATAAGGTACTTGTCAACTTTTCAAAATAAAACCACTATGTGAAGTCCTGGCAAACTGTTTGTGCTCTTCTGGAGATTTGTATGCTGTGGTATTTCTCTTACTAGTGCAACTCGGAGTCCAATTCTGTGTCTGCGTCTCTGATGCAGTTTGCTGGCCAACATGAAAAATCTGTGCTATTGCAGGAGCAGGAGGTGAAACTCAGTTGAATGTTAGTTTGTACTGAAATGCATTCAAGAAGTAGATCTGGCAGACAGGATCACTGTGGTTAGTTAGTGCTACGTAGCTACAGTGATAATAACTGGCTATGACATCAGCACAGTGTGTATAAATGGTATTTATTATCACTGTGCTGACATCGGCTGCCTTTATCTAACTGGGGTGTAAATACATGAATTTATCAAACAGAAATAGCTCTCACCCCTATTGTATATCTATCTATCTATCTATCTATCTATCTATCTATCTATCTATCTATCTATCCACTGTATAGTAGATGTATTTTACTGGCATTTTATTTTTGCTATATTACTGGATTTGTACAAACCCACGATTGTAAAGGGATCATGAAATTTAATAGAAAAAGGAAACGTTAATAGCATGCTGTGTCTGTGGCATGTCTGTGGCATCTCTGATGTTCAGATACCATGTGGTGGATGTAAGTAGGAGTAAGTGAGTAGAAGTGAGGGCAGATGGGTGAGCAGTGTTGAACAAAAAAAAGTGTTCCTTTATAGTACATAGTAAACCTATGCCTCACTTATTCGAGCCTTTGCCTTTTTACTTTTATGTGTGGCTTGTTTTTGAATATGGATGCTTGAGCTAGTAGAGGACACAGGCAATCAGTGGTAGAAAGTGATCAGATAGCCGGCTGCATCAGCAGCATGAAGTAGAACACTATCTGGATGAAACCAGTGGTACTTTCTGCATTCCTGGTCTTGCAGAAGGAAGCAAGCTGCTGGTGTGAGCCAATAGAGGAAGAGGGCAAGCAGCCAGGGGAGTGAGTGATCTAAAGGAGGGAACTGTTGCTAGAAAGTGAGCTTGCTGTCATGTAGGAGAGACACTGTGTGTGAGCAGTCAAGTGGGGGGGGGTGACCAAACAACAAACTACAGCATATACTGTGATTTACAACAAAAGGAATAATCAGCTGTTTGTCAGAGCATGGAGCACTAATTCAAAATGGCATGAAAATGCTCAATCAGCTGATAGTGCTAAAATAAGGGACCATAAAACAAATATATTTTGAATGAATTAGGTTTCTTGGGTATGTGTTTATTATAGAAACAGTATTACTGTTTTACTCGCTAACAAAATAAGTCCAGTCGTGATGCCATACACAAAATGCATCATCTCCACTCTTGAGATGTTGCCTTGAGTTTAGAATGGTGCTGTGAGTCAGAACTCCATTCTAATGTTGCTGTGTGTTGATGCTCCCTCTCGTGTTCTAACACTAGATTTGTTTTCTCCACTGAAGAAAATAGTCACCTCGTAGACCTCTCCCTGTCCATTGGCTAAGTCCTTTATTTGTTTCTGAGGTTGTTTTATTTTTTTTTTGTGAAGGGAGAAACTAATACTAATTACTGCATAATTATAATGTTTCAGTACACGTTGATGTATACCTTGGATTGCCATTTGAGATGCTGGCATTTCTTAATAAAAATTGAGTTGGCCACTTCCATCAAGATTTTGTTGGTCTGCCCCTTTGTAGTCCCTTTTTGGCATGTTGGGCTCAGTCGACTTAGATAGTCTGTTCTTGTCGACCCATGAATTTTGGAAATCAGGGTCAACGTTAGGTGCCTGACAAGGTTCAGCCTACTAAACACACTTTCAACAGCAGTAGTGCCATTCTCCACAGACAGTGCACACACATTGCTGTAAACCTTTGGTATTACCAGCCCACCTATACTGGAGCACTACCCATTTCCCAGAGGAACAGTGCAGGCCTGTAGACATTGCAATGGGTTGACCATCAATGCTGCACTTTAAAACAGATAAACTCTTTTTTAAACCAAAACCCCACAGGTCATGTAATTGCTAAATTAAAATGACAAACGATGATGAAGGTGTTTGTAGATCCTGGCCTGATGGCCAAAACTGTAACTTTGGTAGCAAACTGTATACAGTACACAAGTCCTGAAAGTACTCACAGTTCTGGTGTTACTAACTTCCCCGACAACTTGGGCTCTTTGTTCTTCTCTTTGCTACTGCAAGTTCTTTCCAGCAGATGCACAGTTGGTCAGTTACTCTGGATGTTTTGAACAAAGATGTAGGTCGCGGATGCCTCTCAGGTGACTACAAGGTCTTTCTGTCTCAGCAGTTGTCTGGACCTCTTGCTACTCTCTCAGGGCCTGATTTTCAAACAGTCCTTAGAGAGAGGCAAGTTGTATCATTCTGAGACCCGGGGCAAACTCTGGGTACACCAGGGACCCTGCAGCCAATTTTATAGAAGACAGGATCTTGTCTCCAAATTCCCCAGGTTTGCTGCAAGTTGACAGCTGCACCAAACAGTTGGTGCAGCTGTGGGAATTGCTGCAGGGATCTCCCCCACCTGGCATGACATTAGAGGGGCCGGGATAGTGGGAGTGTGTGAAGCTGCTGGACAGGAGGGGGCAGGGTGCAGTAGATGCACAGGAGGCAGCATGGAGGAGTCGGGGGGACAGCTAGGTAACAGCGGCAGTGATGTGGAACCCAGCGGGGTGTGTTTGCATTGTGCTGTAATTATATGTACAGTAAACATATCTCCCATGGTGGTCTAACGGACCCCCCCTGATGGTTATATATCTTTCCTGGAGGTCTACTGGTATAATGTAATCACAAGTATAATGATATAACATCTGTGGTGGTCTAGCGGACCTCCCAATCCCAGTCTTCCTCCAAACCATTTAGATAACAGTCCTTGGTGGTCTAATGGACCCCCACTCTCCCTCCCAGGAGGCAGTGCCCCACCACCCTGCTCCTCTCCTGTCCCTTTCACAATGGTGTGACTGGTACAGCCCTCTGCTCACCACCACAGCCAGCCACAGACTGATCTGTTATGGAGCACATGCTGTATACAGTATACATTCACTGACTGACAGCTAATCAATGAGTGCATACTGTATACAATACAAGCTCCTTGACAGATCAGCCTGCAGCTGGCCATGGTGGTGAACAGAGAGCCGTGCTGGTCACAGCCTCATGGAAGGGATTGGGAACAGGGTGGTGGGCACTGCCTGCCAGGGTGGTGTTATCCATGGACCAGCACCCCTGAGTGGCTTCCCTACCTTGCAGACAGTACTATGTCTATGTATATGTACTACCCTTAGGGCATAGGCACTTATCGTATAAGCATAAGTGTCAGGATCTGAGTTCTACTATAGTTTTATATATTTTTACCGAGAATCATAATGTTTTTGCTATTATTCTGATTGTAATACTTGGAAGATACTTCTATTTACACCATTGCATAATGATTAGCTAGACAATACTGCCATCTTTAATGTTAGTGCAGAACTGCAACTGCATATGTAACCGCAAGTGCCCTTCACATATACAAGATCTATTGTTTAGCTATCTTGTCTTTCTGATAGCTCAGCATGCTTTCCCAGGCTAGTGACAAGCCAGGCTATTTGCCACTGACCAATTATAATGTTTTTATATACTGTATCTTTTCAGCCATTGTCCTAGTTATTATCAGGGGTATAAGACAATTTGCATAGCACCTGCTCTCTGAGAAGATGTACTGCTACCTATAGGTAAGAAAGACTGAGGTATTCTCCCAGTGATCACATTGTTTGGTTGTAAGCCTGCTTAATATACTAGAAATAAATCACTTTTTTTATGCTGGACACCATTTATCTGTTGCTTCTTCACTTTAGTGCAGTTCCAACATGAATCTGAGAAGGTGATGGTTTCCATTCCACTACATCTGGTGACCATGTGCAGGTTGGAATGTACAAAGTGAGGATTCCATTTGACTTCGTTGAACAGAATGTCGAGTAGTGTAGTGCACTTTTGCCTACTTGGACCTACTTGTACTTACAGTGGTTGTTCTTTATGGACTTGTTCTGTCTTGGTTTGGGGCTTGCAGACCACACTGGAACACTGGTATACTCCCTCTGTGAGTAGCAGTGTACTGTCTTAGCTCCACCATTTTCCCACAGGGTACAGAAAGCCATTGGGTGATGGCACCAAAGATTTGAGTCCAGTCTTTTGACTGCTTTCTTTGTGAGTCTACCCCTTTGTTTGGCATGCCTGAATTGTGCACAGAACTGAGACTCAATGTCTCAAACTATCTTACCTCCCATAGAGGCTGGATTGATTTCATGCTGGATGCAGAATTGGCAGAAAACCCCTTGCTTACAATCTCTGATTAATATCTAGAGTCTAAGCAAAAAGCCAAGAAATACCACACTGAAGGTGTCTTGGTCGTGACTTTACATACAACTTTAGAATGTTTATTAGCACAACGTGCCTCCCTTGAGCTGCAAAATGCATCTTTAAAAAAAGAGATGGACTTACAGGCATCGGAGTTACTGAAAAGTGAACAGAAACTCACGGAGGAGACACAGTCACTCCGTGATCACAATAACAGACTGTTGCACTGTACTGCTCAAGACTCTGAGCATGAATTGTGTATATTGAGAGATGACAATGAACGGTTGAAATGTGATAGGAAACAGCTATCTTATTTGAATGACATTTTAAGTGATACGAATTAAAGTTTGAGAGAAGATAATGTTGAACTAAAGGAAGAGAATGTGAGGTTGATGCATGAGCTAGACAAAGAGCTTAGGGGAAAACGTCGAATTGGGCACTGCGTACCAAGTATTGCAGTGTGAGGTTGAGAAGGGTATTTAGCAGGGCACTGCAAAAGTTTGTCATAAGAAATGTAGATAAAAGATGGCAAGAATGTGCCATCAGCGAGAGGTTCTCGCTGGCCATGTTAAAACCATGAATGGTTTTCAGTACACACCCATTGACATTACGTCGTCGGGTGATGGCAATTCCATCTATGAGGACATAGGCCACCTCATCACATCCAAACCCCTGCCCCACAGGGGTGGCCTTTATCAGCCATTCCCAAGATGAAGGCACCATTGACCTGCCTACTGGCCATGTCAGCCTGCCCCCTTGTCAAACTGTCATGCCTTCCATGCTGCCACGTTAACACAAAACATGATACGGGAGGCGATCACCTCTGATGTAGGCCGCTTCCATTGGCACCGTATCCAGGGATGACAATATGGAGGTGTGCAGCATTGTACAAGATGTCTTAACCAGACTAGGAACAACGGATGGACAGTCATCCATGCAACAGCATATTGAACGCATGTTTGAAAATGCTGTCAACCAGGAGCACATGTTCAAAGCAGTCACTGATACGGCAGCGAAGCTGCCTTTACGTGTCTCTGGGTCATGCAGAACTAATTACCGCTCCCCATACACCCATGTCCAATCCCCTTCAGGTCGCTCACTCTGTTCAGCAAATTGGTCAAGGCATCAGACAGATGAGCCCCATTGACAACCTCAGTTGTCATTTGGAGAAGGTGTGATCCCTATGCGAGAAGCTTTCTCTCCAACCCAATTACCAGGTTCAAGTCCTAAGACAGACTATCAAGCCTACCCTCTGGACCAAACTCCCAGAGGCTGTCTGCAACTGAGAGATGCTCAAGTACAATATCTCCCAGGCACTCCTTGCTGCCAATGTCCCAGGTATCATTGGAGCCCACTTGGCCTACAAGGTTAAGCAAAATGTGAAGGAAAGCCCAGTGGCTTACCATCAATGGTTGTGGCTCACCTATGAGGCCGGCAAGGGCCTGGCAGGTGACAATATCACCAAAAATCAAATTGGGTACAAGGATTTGTACAATTAAAATATGACTCCAGCCCTCCAGGAAAAGGTTGAACTCAACATTTACCCACAGACCGCTACCTTTGAAGAGATCCTCACCAAGACGGAGCATGCCTTTCAGGTTTACCTCTGTAACCTAACTTCTGATAAGAACACCAACAAGGCCGCCGCCATTCAAACTCTGATGGCCCAGGGAGCCATGGCCCAAGTTGCTGTGGTGAACCCTACCTCCACCCACTATATAGTGGAAGGTAACAATGATAAACGGGAAACCCCTTCTGATGACAAGCAGTTACACGGGGAGAACCAGAACTATAAGAATAACAGGAATTACAACAATAACAACAGGAACTGGAAAAATTCTAATTCCGATGGCAAGTACCATAATAGGCCTAGCTATTGGGACTTAAAAGATGAGAACGAGACCCTCAGGAAATAATTGGAGGAGGCCCATGCTGAGAAAGAGGCTGCATCCACATGTTCCATGGCGGTCCTGGCACTGACTAGTAACACCAACCCTTTCTGGCCTTTGACTACTGAACAACTGAGAAGCTGAGGGAAGAACCCCTTCATGGCATTGGGCACTGGCCAGGTTGATGTGGTGATCTGGGAACCACCCATTGAACAGTCTGAGATTGCAGCTCTCACATCACAGGTACAGTATTTGTGTCCTGTGAAGTGCTGAGAGGAGGTCCAACGAGCTTCTGTAGGCCTCAGGTTGCAGGGACAGGGTGATGAAGAAGAATCCGAGAACTGCACAGATTGACAATTACAGGCCCCAGTTCAGATTGTGAGTGATCTGCTTGTTGACACAAATGGACGGCCTTGTGTAAGGGCCAGAGTCAGGGGCCGCCAACTAGACATGTTCTAGATACAGGACCAGCCATGCCTGTTCTCCATGATGAGAACCCAGCTATGTCTGACTGGTCGACCAGCTGGAAGACCAGTGCACAGGGTGTAGTTGGTACTCAACTACATGCCTACCAATCTGTACCTCTACCTGTGCAGGTAGGTCATTCAAGACTAATTTTGTCTTTGACCTCATGATACTGTCATCACCCCAGCATACTGGGAACTGATTTCCTTCACAGCATGGCGTGTTGTGGACCTAGCTAACAGGTTACTGCTACCGATCAAGAGACAATGCCATGCTGTCACCATACCAGACTCACACGCAGTGGCAGCCATCTCCACAACAAAAAGGAGTATGACATCATGGCTCTTTTCAAAAGTCATGACCTGTTTTCGAACTTTCACCTTTGTTACAGGAACACCTTGATGTTTGCTACCAAAATGCATGATTTTGGTAGGATGTAAACCACCCATTGAAATTCCAGGCCCAGCCCTGCAAGGCAAAAGTAGTACTCATTTCCTGCTGAAGCCTTACCCACATTGAGGGCAGACCATCCAGTCGCTGCTACAGCAAGGAGTGATTAGGACTTGTGTCTCTACTGTCAATTCACCTATTTGGCCTATGAAAAGCCAAATGGAGCTTAGAGACTCACAACTGACTACAGGAAACTTAATCAGTTCCCCTGCTGTGCCTTTAACTGTGGCATCAGCTCCTGATGTTGCAAGCTGCTGACCCCTCACAAAGGTGGTTCTCAGCTCTTGACATCTCTAATGGGTTTAGTTACTCCCATTAGCACAGGAAAGTCAATACAAATTTGCCTTTACCATTGATGGATGCTAGTAAACATGGACCTGTCTGCCCCAGAGCTTCCACAACAGCCCTTCTCTCTTCCATCTCCATATGATGGATGGCCTGCAGGGGTTCTCTACTCCCCAGTGTCTCCTGCAGTATATGGATGACTTGCTTCTAGCTACCACCTCAAAAGGAGAATGTTTGGCCATTCTAAATGAATTACTCACCCTCCTCTGGAGTGCAGGCCTCAAGTGAAATCCCCCCAAAGCATAATTGTTTGAAAAAGAGGTAATTTTCCTTGGCCTATGTATCACAGACCAAGGGAGAAGCCCAGCTGTCAAGAAGATCCAGAGCTTGCAAGATCTATCATTTCCTACAAGCGTGAATACTTCTGCTCAGTATTCACAATAGAAAAGCAGGGGGAAATACCTAATCCGGTCAATAGAAGCACTCTGGATAAGGGGGTTGCTATTAGTCCTTTCACAGAAGAAAGGGTTCGGAAAGAACTCTTAAAACTGAAGGTGAATAAAGCAATGGGGCCTGATGGGATTCACCCCAGAATTTTAAAAGAACTAAGGGAAGAACTAGTACATAGATACATAGATACATAGACAGTGTCGGCAGATAAGGGCCTATGGCCCACCCAGTCTGCCCATTTGAGCTTGTAAGTTCAGTTTATGTTTTCCTAGAAGTCTGTTGCCCCTTACCCCGACCTCCAGAATTCCTTTATGTCTATCCCATGCATTCTTAAATCCCGTGATTGTTTCAGCCCCCACCACTTCCTCTGGCAGGGTGTTCCACTTGTCCACCACCCGTTCTGTGAAGAAATTCTTCCTCATGTTTCCTCTGAATCATCCTCCTCCAACTTCATCCCCTGCCCTCTAGTCCTGGAACATCTTTTCACTTATAAATAGTGTATTCCTGCACCCTGTTCCTCCCAGTGAGATACTTGTATGTCTCTATCATATCCCTCTCTCCTCCTCTCCTCCAGGGAGTATATGTTCAGTTCCTTCAAACTGTCTTCATAGGACTTGTGATGCAATTCATGCACCATCTTTGTTGCTCTCCTCTGAACCTTCTCTACCCTGTCTATGTCCTTACGTAGGTAAGGTCTCCAGAACTGTACACTGTACTCCAGGTGGGGCCTCACTAGTGTCTTGTATAGCGGAATTATGACCTCCCTTTTCCTGCTGGTGATGCCCCTGCCTATACATCCCAGCATCCTATTTGCTTTACCTGCTGCTTTGTCGCACAGTTTCCATACCTTGAGGTCATCAGAGATGATAACCCCAAGATCCCTTTCCTGCTTGGTGCATGCTATATCCTCACCCCACAACTGATACATTGTGCCAGGGTTTTTGTGCCCCATATGCATTATCTTGCACTTCTTTGCATTGAATTTCAACTGCCAAACTCCTGACCATTCGTCAAGTTTCTGCAGGTCCCTTCTCATTCTGTCTACACCCTCTGGTGTGCCTACTCTGTTACAGAGCTTTGTGTCATCAGCGAACAGTGAAATTCTGCCTTCTATGTCCTCTGCAATGTCACTGATGAAGATGTTGAATAGGACCGGTCCCAGCACTGATCCCTGTGGTACCCCACTGGTCACTCTTCCCTCTGTGGAGTGACAGCCATTTACCACCACCCTCTGTGTCCTGCCACCCAGCCAGTTACCTACCCACCACACTACTGTCCTACCCACACCCATATTCCCCAGTTTGTGTAATAGTCTTCTATGTGGCACAGTGTCAAAGGCCTTGCTGAAGTCCAGATAGGCCATGTCCACTGCCCTCCCTGATCCACCTCCCTAGTCACCCAGTCAGAAAATTCAATGAGGTTGGTCTGACATGACCTCCCCCTGGTGAAACCATGCTGCCTTGGGTCCTGTAGTCCATTGACAACCAGATGTTCCACCAATCTCTCCTTCAGTAGTGCTTCCATGATCTTCCCCACTACCAAGGTGGGGCTGACTGGTCTGTAGTTCCCTGCTTCCTCTTTGTTCCCACTTTTGTATAAGGGGACTACATCTGCTGTCCTCCAGTCTTTGGGTACCTCCCCTGTTTCCAGTGATTGGCTAAACAGGATAGCCAGAGGTTCAGCCACCACCTCTCTTAGTTCTTTAAGGACCCTGGGGTATATTGCCTGAATGCAATCTTTTTGACTTTCACTTTCTTTGCTACCTCTTTGGAAAACCATAATGGTCTCCTCTTCCTTTTCCTTTTGCTAACCTGCTTAATGCATAATTTTGTTGTTCTTGTAATCCCCATTTTAAATACTGCCCACTGTTCCTCAACCCCTGATTCCTGTCCCATTCCTCTTAATGCCTCTTTCAAGTATCTCCCAATTTTCCCAAAGTTTGACCCCCTAAAATCCAGGATACATGTTTTTGTGTGGTTTGGTTCTGCTCTTTCTGTGATTTCAAACCACAATGACTGGTGGTCACTGTTCCCCAGGTGCTCCCCACTGTTACCCCATCACACTGTCCCTGTTTGTGAGCACAAGGTCCAGTATTGCCTTCTGCTGAGTTGGTTCCATGACCAGTTGCTTGAGGAAGGCACTCTGAAGGGAGTCCAGGATAAATCTGCTCCTAGTTCATGCTGCTGCTGGGATGCTCCAGTCCATGTCTGGAATGTTGAAGTCTCCAACCAGTACTACCTCACCCTTGTCTGCCATCCTTTGGATGGCTAGCATCAACTCCTATCTGTTTCTTCCTTCTGGGCTGGTGGTCTATAGACCACACCTGTGCAGATGGCTGTCCCCATTTTCCTTTCCGCCCAACCCACAGTATCTCTCCCCATTTTGTTCCTCCTGGATCTCTGTGGCCCTTATGTCATTTTTCACATACAGTGCCACTCCTCCTCCCTCCTTCCTGCCTGCTCTGTCTCTTCTGAATATGTTGCAGCCAGGTATGGCCATCTCCCAGTTGTGGTTATCATTACACCAGGTTTCAGTGATGGCCACAATGTCCAGGTACTCAACAATTCTTTCCTTCAGAAGTGATTCCATCATTTTCCCTACCACTGAGGTCAAACTGACACCACTGACTACCCTTTTTAATAAATCATGGGAGGATGGTGTGGTGTGGTGTGGTACCTGAGGACTGGAGGAGGGCAGATGTGATTCCCCTTCACAAAAGTGGGAGCAAGACAGAGGCAGGAAACTACAAACCTGTCAGTTTGACCTCAGTGGTAGGGAAAATGATGGAATCACTTCTGAAGGAAAGAACTGTTGAGTACCTAGAGGCCAGTGGGGCACAGGACCCAAGGCAGCATGGATTCACAGTGGGAAGGTCATGTCAGACAAATCTAATTGATTTCTTTGACTGGGTGACCAAAGTAGTAGACCAGGGAGGGGCTGTGGACATGGCCTACCTAGACTTTAGCAAGGCATTTGACACAGTCCTGCACAAAAGATTAATAAACAAATTAACCAGCCTGGGAGTGGGTTCTAGGGTGGTAGCCTGGGTAAAACACTGGTTGGACAACAGGACACAGCAGGTAATAGTAAATGGAGTCCACAGTGAAGAAAGGAGTGTCACTAGTGGGGTACGACAGGGTTGCAGTACTGGGCGGTCCTTTTAATGTCTTTATAAGTGACATTGCAGAGGGACTGGAAGGAAAGTATTCTCTTTGCAGATGATACAGATCTGCAACATGGTTTATACACAAGGTGGGGTGGAAAGGATGAAAAGGGACTTGACAAGGTTGGAGGAATGGTCAAATTTATGGCAGCTTAGATTCAATGCAAAGAAGTGCAAAGTAATGCACCTGGAAACAAAACCCAGGGAAGTAGTACACAATGGGGGTGAGATACTGACAACAACAAAAATGGAAAGGGACCTGGGGTAGTCATATAAAATGACCTAAAGGTGGGCCAGCAATGTGAGAAAGGCAGTAAGGAGGGCTGGGGAATATTGGGATGCACAGGGAGAGGCATCACCAGTAGAAAACAGGAAGTTGTTGGCCCTCTGTACAGACAGTTGGTAAGACCACATCTGGAGTACTGTGTACAGTTCTGGAGACCCCATCTCCCCAAAGACATAGACAGGGTGAAGCTGTCCAGAGGAGGGCAACCAAAATGATGCAGGGTCTGCATCAGAAGACATATGAAGAAAGACTAAAGGAACTAAAGATGTATAGCCTCAAGGAAAGGGGGGGGGACATGATAGAAACTTTCAAATACCTCAAGGGAATCAACAAAGTCCAAGAGGGTAGCATCTTTCAGAAAAGAGATGTGCAAAAACAAGGGGTCACAATTTGAAGATAGAGGGGCGGCTCAGAGGTAATGTGAGGAAGTATTTCTTCACTGAGAGGGTTGTGGATACATGGAACAGCCTTCCTGAGGAGGTCGTAGAGTCAAAAACAGTGGGGGAATTCAAGAATGCATGGGACAGACATAAGGCAATTCTAGTGGGGGGTAGGAGGAAGTAGGCTGTTGGTTAACTAGGATCTGCAGCTTATCCATTAGGTAGGGAAATGGGCAGACTAGGTGGGCCAAGCGGTCCTTATCTGCCATCGAATTCTATGTTTCTATGTTTCTATGTGGCAACACTCGGATGCTTTCTAGGAATGGTAAACTTCTCCAGAGACTTCATCCTGATTTTGCCTTGAAGGCTGCTCCCTGTATGAACTGCTGAAAAGGATATCCCATGGACATGGGGCCCCACACACTGAAGCTGTTACACAACTTAAACAGGCCTTAGCCTCAGTCCAGCACTGATAAATCCTAACCCAAGATTACCTTTCCATTTGGAAACTGCCACCTCTGATGTAGCCATGCTGCAGTGCTAGCAAAAAAGTACAATGGGTATCACAGACCCATTGCCTATGCATCACAGATGCTATCCCCTGTAGAGAGAAAGTATAGTCTCTGTGAAAGGACACTCTTAGTGACCTTTTGGGCTGTCAAGCACTTTTTGTACATCACTGGGTATTATCTTGCATACCTGCCACACCCCAACTAACTTTTTGCTTTCAGACAAAGTAAAAGATGGATCAATCTCTAACACCAGGCTGACCCACTGGTCTTTGCTTTTGCAGGACAGTGACATCAAGGTACTGCCTGCTAAAATGTCCTCTATTTTGACCCATGGCCTACCTCTACAGAGTAGCCCCATGACTGTGCATTCCAACCACCTGACCTACCTGACCCAGGACCATTTCTACCAGCTACACCTGAGGTCCTGGAAGATGCAACCATGTTTCATATCTTTACAGATGGTTCTGCCTCCTATGTGGATGGAGAGCAGGTGGCAGGATTTGGAGTGCTCATTCAGGATCAGGAAGGTGATTTCTGGCACATTGCTAGAAAATGCACTGCTATCTCCTCAAGTCTTGAACTGGCAACTGTGGCCCATGGACTGGAGATCATGCCCCATGGTGACAGAGATGCCATCATTTTTGCAGACCCCAATTGGGTCTGCTCATCACTCACAGAGTGTCAAATATAGGGAACTGTTTATGTATATAAACACCTTGACACAAATGTTTACTTATAAGGTGTACATTCACAAGGTAAGGGCTCACTGTATATCTGACCCTTACCTTGAGTTCAATGATAAAACAGACTCACTTGCTAGAGCAGGTGCTCGGGGGGGGAATGGACAATGACTCACCCACTAGGTGTAGCAGTTATCATGTCATCCATCATAGCTGCTAGCAAGAAACTGGTACCAGAACCTCC
The DNA here is from genome assembly GCA_016271365.2 of Neoceratodus forsteri. Lineage (NCBI taxonomy): Eukaryota > Metazoa > Chordata > Ceratodontiformes > Ceratodontidae > Neoceratodus > Neoceratodus forsteri. The sequence goes on from CM028136.1 coordinate 877,092,430, forward strand.
ACTGGACGTCTCTGCTGCACAAAAAGCAGACCCCAAAATAAGATATGTGATCAAATTCCTAAACAAAGGCTAAACAGCCACTGCCTGTTGGCAGTCCATATGTGATGAGGTACCTTTGGAAATGAGGCTCGGGCTCAAAGGTTGTAAACCGATGTGCAAATAAATAAATATAAAAACCATTCGGACAATATACACTTGTCCAGTTATCAGAAACTCATCTGGTATCACAAGCAAGATACAGGTGACAAATTGTGGGTTGCACCACAATTTCTGTGGACATAATTTATCTATATGATTCATGACACTCCCACTGGTGGACACCAGGGACAGAAAACACCCTCAGAGACTCAAAACAGTCATCTGGTGGCCTGGTATAGCCAAAGATGTAGAAGAGTATGTGGACAACTGCATAGTGTGTGCTCAGAACAATCCAATATCAGTGAAAAGAAACACCAATTCACTGCCCTAAAGGCAATCTGGACCATGGAATGTGATACAGATCAATTTCATTGGTCCTCTTACCAACTCCAGTAAGAACAATAAGTATGCCCTTGGGTTACCGATTTGTTCTCCAAGTGGACAGAAGCATTTCCCACTAAGAACAACACAGCAAAGACAACTTCCAAGATCCTGGTAGATCAATTGTTCTCCAGATGGGGCCTACGCTTAAAGGTAGACTCAGACCAGGGAACCAGATTTACTGCCAAGCTGATGCAACAGACACTCCAACTTCTTGGAACTGATCAAAAATCCCACATTCCCTACCACCCTCAATCCTCAGGCCAGGTAGAAAGAGCTAATAGATGCATCAAACAGATGCTATGTAAATTCATCGATGATAATCCCAAGGTTGGGATTCCATTTTGCCACTGCTACTAATGGCAAGTAGGGTACACCTGCGGCCACTACTCAGTGCACGCCTTATGAGGTTATGACTGGTAGAGCCAAAAGATCACCTGAGCACCTTCTGATTGATCTCCACACCCTACTGCAGATAGAGTATCTGTAGACAAATACATTGAAAAGCTTCATGATGACAGCATGAAGACACACCTGTTAGCTACCAAACAGATGGGCAAAGTCTAAGAACAAGCTAAATCTCATTTTGACAAGCATGTCAAAGAAGTTGACTAGCAAGTTGGAGACCAAATTATGCTTCTCAGTACAGACAACCCACACATTCATTTGCCAGTAAATGGGAAGGACCCATCCCATTGTCAACAAACTCAGCCCTGCTGTGTATCAGGTCAAAGTACAACAGCGAAAAAGACTGCTGACAGGTGGTTCCATGCTAACCAACTTAAATTGTATAGAGGTGACTAAATTTACTTTTCCTAACCCTTTTGGGTGGAATAGTATCCACACTTAACCAGTCCTTTTGTTTTCTTATAGGTATCGGCAAGATGGCTATTCTGCACCCTTTCTCCTACTGGTGGGACTACTGACTGTGACTGTGACTGCACCCACAAAAACCCACAGACTCATAAGGAACATTTGCAACACTTCCTTGGTAAACTTGAACATTCAGCCCCTATGAGTGTACAGATTAATGTTCCCAACAAAATGATTAAAGTTACTCAAGGCTCAGATGCCTTTCTGGATGCTGTAGTGGTTGCCCCAGATAAATCGTCAGTCTCCATACAATGGCAAACTGACGCTATAGGCTACACAATCCCTGTAGCTTGCCTGTCTAAGGGTACATTCCATAGTTGGCCTAATACTGATATTTCTTAAAATGGTACTCTCTCTATCAGACAGACCACTCCTAGACATACTGGTCAGTACAATATCACTGCTTTAATAGATCCTGCCTATTGTGACTGCCTCTGTTCAGAGGAGGCAAGTGCTTTCTGTCTTCAAAACTATGCAGCTTCTGAAGCTCTTTATCTTTCCGTAGTCCCACCAAGTCAGGAAGAACTGACTGCCTGCCCTTTTCAGGAGGAAAGCCATCCTAGTGGTTTGCCCACCACATCACTACCAGGAGCCCTGATTAATAATGTGCAATTTATGCATGTCCCAGTTATTTTCAATCTCACACATTGGAATATGGCTGAATTTGGTTTCTGTAACACAACCAATACCTCTAAATTTTACAGTATGATGCTATTGATATTGTTGCTGCTTATCAAACACAAACAAATGATCCCATAGGTGGACCTCACACTACTGAACATGTTGGAGTCTTTAGACCTGCCCCTAAAGACTACGTTAAACCAAAATCACAAACATGCACCAAGTGGGATGCAACTAACGTAGTTGGTGCTGCCGGATATGTCTCTGGCATAACTGGAGCAGCTACTACCATAACTGGCCTCTTTGGCTCAGGTATATCCATTTGGAAAAGAGCAGATATTGCTTCCATTAAAGCTCAGACTCCTAAATTTCAACAGAGTATTAATAATGATGTAATTCCCCTATTTTACAAGGTGTAAACTCTCTCAGTAATGAAGAACATTATACCGTGTACAATATGCAAGAGATTGCTCATGGGTTCAATGATACCAAGCGTAAACTTAATGATCTCATTTTTCAGAATAACCGTGAGGCGGACAAGCAATATATTGGGTGTGACATTTTATGTTCTGCTTATGGCTCCTATGTTATATCCACTGTTAACGCTCTCGTCAGGGATTTGGAATCAGGCAAAATTCCAGATATCATACATGATCTCAGATTGGGTAAATGGTATTGCCCACATTGCAAAACCACTGGTTGTATTACTATGTGTTTAAAGAATACTCTAAACATCTCTATGGCTACTGTTAGAAATATTGGTTATGTTTCTAGGTTTCCTAACCAAGCACCTTGCTATTTCATGAAGTCCTGTGCTATTAAGGAAAATATGTTCATTACGTTCACCGTGTCTTTACCACATTTTGATCCTGCTACAGCTGTCTTTGACAAATTAGCCAGCATTCATTCCATAGGACACCTTGAAAATGACATTTTTCATGAAAGAACTGAATTACTCTCCATGCTGGTCTACCATCAAGTCCTCCAGGCTTGGATCACCTCATGTGAACTGTTGTGCAAGAAAGGTTACTACTTCCTGTGTCGATGTGGCGTGGATATCGTCAAACCTGTATGTGGATCAGCGTGAACACCTTGACTGAGCACTGATGTTGGGTGAAGATCTGACATCCAATCTTACTGATGTTGATCCAGATGATGACATCCCTCCTGCTGCATCTTCAGCGCAAGATGCTGAAACAGCACCATCTTGAAGCTACCTTGAAGAGGTACATCACTTCACTACACAGCTCACCAATCAGTCATTCTCCTGTCCAGTATGTCTACATCGATGGAAGGTGCCTTCTGTCAGAGTTACCTATATTTCTGATGGCCAGTACTGTCTGGTCACGAATTATCCCAGTTTTACTTATGGTTCTAAGACATGTCAAGTTACTAAACCTAACATTTGTTTTACTCCACAGCAAAAAAAATTGTTATTGGTCACACTGTGATCATGCCTGTTCCTCTCCCTGAACCAGACATTATTGATACTGATCCCTAATACTTGCTTGCCCTGTCTCAATACTTGCCTATTTTTAACATACACATTGATCCCTTGACACTCTCTCTAAAGTCTCTTTTAGCTAGAAAAGATACTCATTTGATTTATATTAGTAATATATACCAAAGCTACTAATGCACTTAATGACCTTATCCATGATGGTGATTTGAGGCTTGCTGTAGACAACACTTGGCTAGAACTCACTTTTAAAGTTTTCGTAGAGATTCAAGCATTTTTGATTGTCTTTCTCATATTCACTCTGTGCTGCCTGTGACATACCCTAAGATAACATTGAGAACAACTCAAATTCCTTTACAAGGCTCATGTGTCGGGCCTGTAAACAACTTTGCGCTCCATCCCTACCAGCTAACTTGGGATTGTTGCCCCTTCTGAGGCAACAAGGGGGGGAATGTTATCCATGGACCAGCACCCTCGATTGGCCTCCCTACCTCTCAGACAGTACTACATATATGTATATGTACTACCCTTAGGGTATAAGCACTTATTGTATAAGCATAAATGTCAGGATCTGAGTTTTACTGTACTTTTATATATTTTTACAGAGAATCATAATGTTTTTGCTATTATCCTGATTGTAACATTTGGAGATACTTCTATTTACACCATTGTATAATGATTAGTTAGCAATACTGCCATCTTTAGTGCTAGTGAAGAACTGCATATGTAAATGCAAGTGTCCTTCAGATATACAAGATCTTTTGTTTAGCTACCTTGTCTTTCTGCTAGCTCAGCATGCTTTCCCAGGCTAGTGATAAATCAGGCTATTTGCCACTGACCAATTATAATGTTTTTATATATCTTTTTAGCCATTGTCATGGTTATTATCAGGGGTATAAGACCCTTTGTATATCACCTGCTCTCTGAGAAGAGACGTACTGCTACTTATAGGTAAGAAAGATTGGATGTATTCTCCAAGTGATCACACTGGTTGTAAGTCTGCTTTATATACCAGAAATAAATCACTTTTTGTGCTGGACACTACTTGTCTGTTGTTTCTTCACTTTAGTGCAGTTCCAACAAAAATGTGAGAAGGTGATGATTTTACCATCCCACTACAGTGGGGAGAGTAGGAGTCCACAAGACCACCAGGGATGTTATATCAATATAACTGGGGGAGAATGGGGATGGGGTCCACTATGCCACCAGAGATGTTATATCAATATACTTGAGGGAGATCAGGGATCGGGAGGGTCTGCTAGACCACCAGGAAGATATATAAACATCAGGGATCAAGAGGTCTGCTAGACCACAATGGAAGATATGTGGAAATCATAGATATAACTGGTTATGAGATATATCATACCCTGGTAAAAGATACAAATAACTGGTAGATGCTCTGGTGGCATTGCCCTTATTTTAAAGTCGGCTCTTTTAAAAAGGTCAGTTGTATAAAGAAATTGGACAACTTTATTGCAAACTATGTAGAAATGGAGAAAGTATGCTTTACAATTATTAATTGGCCCACCAGAAAACTCCAAATTTTATCCAACAGACTTTTGGGTTCAGCTAAGAGAGTTCTTAAATGTCTGTATGTGCACCTGTTTTAGTATAGGAATATTAATAGTAGGGTATTTTAATGCCTATATAGGGAAATATAAAGGATTAATGAATAATGTCTATCATGAATACAATATTACAAGTACATTGGTCTCAAGAATGACTAAAGATCTCTAAGTGACTCACTCAGGGGAAAAAATTTATGGAAATCATGGAAGATCTGCACATATGCCCTTTGAATGGTAGATTAAAGGGAAATGGTCTGGAGAATGGACATCAAAAAGAAGGTTTTAGGCACACTAACCTCATAAAAGGACACAGACTTCAAGATGAAAGTATAAAAAGTTATTTTATTTTAAGTCAAACCATTAAAATAGTGCCACTAAAGAATGGACATCTATTACATCAAAGGGTACATCAGTAGTGGATCTCACACTTTGGTTAGGTCTTGACTTGATGTGGGAAGAATTGTATGCACAAAATCATGCAACAAGTAATCGCTTTCCCATATTATTGCTGAGTAAGAAAACAGGTCAGAGGGATTATATGTCTTCACCTGCAACTCCATTTACAGAAATTAGAGCCAGGAAGAGAATAATTTGGAAACAGGAGTCTAATGTACCTACTAATAACCTACTTTCTGATACAGCTCTAAGAGAAAGGAGTGAATATCTTGAAAGTTATAACTTTGAACAACTAATGGGTAACTTGACTGAAACTTATAATAAAATAAAGGAAAGACTTGAAACCCTCATTTAACAGCAAGACAGGGAGTAGTGCTGAAGGGATGGTTTAATTCAGAATGTAAAAAATCTAAAAGTGTAATCAGAAAATTAACAAGAATCTATAAAAATAGATCAACAATGGATAATTTAAAATTAAATAACCATAAAAATATATAAATTACTTATAAAAGAGAAGAACAGTTTGTTCTATAAGAAGCAATAGGAGTTAATGTATGAAGCCATCATCTCCAAGGACTCCAAGAAATTTTGGAACCTTGTTGCCAAGGAACTAATAACTATAAATATAAGATTGACACATATACTGTATTACAGAGGATAAATGGAGAATCACTTTGCAGGAAACTTTTGGGATCCAATGGCAATTAATATATTCCCTATACAGGAACAGAGGATAATGTACAAGTCACCTTTACTTATGATGAAGTTCTGTTTGCTATTAAGACCCTGAAAACAAAAAAAAGCTGTAGGCATTCCTGGGAAGGTGCATCTTTGTTCTGCTACAGAATGGTGTAAATTCCTGACTATTTTCTACAATAGATGAATCGGAGAGTCAGGATTCCCTGAATCTTGGAGCAGGTGCATATATAGTACCAATACATAAAAAGGGAGATACAGCAGATACAGCCATGTGTCATCTAATTAGCTTACTTGACATAAATTTAAATGTTTTTTCTAAAGTTGTGTTATATAAACTTCTTAAGATAGGATTGGTGGGATCTCTGCTCTTTAAATTGGATTTAGGAAAAACTTTTCTACATGTGATAATATGTTCATTCTGAGACATTTGATTGAAATACATTATCCTCGTAAACAAAAACTGTATACTTGCTTTATAGATTATCAGCAGCATTTTGACGCAATCTCAAGAAGTACACTCTGGAAGCTTATGTTAGATAGGGGTTTTGATAAAACTCTAGTTTATATTATTTATAATTTATATTGAAATACCTGGGCCTCTATTAGGACTGGAGTCTATGGAACATTAACAACACCCCTTTCTATGAATAAAGGAGCACGCATGGGCTGCATGCTGGCTCCAGTGTGATTTTCCTTATATATAGATAACCTCTTAAATGAAATTAATAAATTTCCCTCAGATTCACCAAAAGTTTATAATCAAGAATGTCCTATTTTAGCATACACAGATGATTTAGTGATAATTCCCCATCTAAGAAAGGTCTTCAGATGAAAATGAATTTCCTATATGAAAAATCCAAAGAGTTATAGTTAACAGTAAATCTTAACAAAACCAAGGTTTTAATCTTTGGTGAGAAAACAAAAACCTCTGGGTGTTGGAAAATTGGACCTAATGTTATTGCAACAGCTACCTCATGTGTATATCTGGGGGTGCTATTCCATATAAATGGTAAATGGAATGGTCATCTTGACATGATTTCAGAGAAATTAAAGAAAACTTCAAGAGGGCTGGATAGCTTTAACTATCAATTTAGAGGGAATAGTAGCCTCCCTCTTCTTCAGACAATTAATACAAAATACATGGCCCAGGTCCTGTATGGGAAAATAAAGCAATTGACAAACTTACTATACCAGTTTTCAAACTGCTGAGAAAGATGTTAGGATTAGGTCACTCATGCCCAGCCTCCTACACAAGATCAGAGACAGGTCTGACTAATTTATGTGCACTTACTGACAGTAGAAAACTTTCTTACTGGATATGCCTGCTAAGAATGCCAAAGGATTCAATGATATAGTTATGTTTAAAAGAAAAACAGCATTGGCATGAGTTGGTTTATAGAACATATTTCTAGTTCAATATAATCACAAAACTATTGGATAAGTACAGTCTGGGAAAACTGAAAATTAGGTAAATAATGGAATTGTCATTAGCTTAAAATACAACAATATATACTGAAAAGAGTCAAAAGAGTGTGGAAAAATGAGGACTTAAGCAAAATCAAAGATACAGCTTATTCAAATTGGCTTTCTAAAAATAATTATTCATTTGAACTTAAACCTTATATGACAATTTTGGATGATTATGAACTTAAGAAAGTCCTAATAGTGTACACATTCAAATGCTTCCCTAGTAATGTTTTACAGGTAAGAAATAATAAATTGCCCAAAGAGTTGGAAGACTGTACTTGTTCAAAAGGGTAAAGAAACTTAATACATGTCATGTGGTTTTGTGCATGGCATAAAACAAAGAGCCTATTGGCTCGGTCCATTCCTAAACTTCTTATATAACATTGACCTTGAAACATTAACAACTATTTTATTTCACACAGCTGATGAATCTTAGGTTGTCCTTAGGTTGGCCAAATACTTTTTGGCTATTAATAAAATAAAAAGGAAATTACTGGGGACTCAGGTGAGAATAGTGCAATAGAATTTTCCTTATTAATCAATCAATCATTAATCAATTATTCTTTATTTGTATAAGGCGTCTTTCTTAAACCAAGGTGCCTGTACAACATTACATAAAACAATAAATAGTTAAAACAACATTAAAATAATCAGAAATCATTAAAGGCTTTACTAAAAAGGTAGGTTTTCAAAGCTCCTTTAAAGCTTTGGACAGTCGGGCAATTTTGCACCTGATGAGGTAGAGAATTCTACAGGATCAGGGCCATAAAGGTAAAAGATCTTAGCCCTGAAGTTTTTAAGTGAACCCTGGGAATCTCTTGCAATCCCTCGCCAGTGGATCAGAGACAGCAGGGGGGGCAGTAGTGACATAGGAGCTCTTTCAGGTAAGCAGGTCCCTGATCATGTAGGGCCTTATAGGTCAGCAAACCAACCTTGAAGGTGATTCACCAGCAAACTGGCAGCCAGTGCAGTCGACAGAGCACAGGCGTTATATGACTGGACCTAGAAGAACCAGTCAACAGCCTGGCTGCCAGATTCTGCACTAGCTGCAAGCGGCAAATTTCAACCCCCGGTAGCCCAAGGTAAAAAGCATTGCAGTAGTCAAGGCAGGAGGTTTTCTGCTGTGTACTTGACAATTTGCTATGACAGCTGACCTGTATATGTATTTATTATTATTAAGAATTCATTATGTGTATAGATTATGATTTTTATGCTGAATCTACTGTGTTTAATATATTTTTGTAAAGGTTATTTAGCCAAACAATAAAAATGTTAATCAACTGAGATTTCCATTCTTCTCTATGTGTCATAAGAAAGGTAGCAACTGCTTGCATAGTTGAAAGGGGAAAGCAGGAGACACATTATCTAGGGTAGAGTAAAAAATACATTTCAAATAGGTAAAGGGAAAGGTAGGAAATCAAAGGGGCAGGATGATAGAGAAAGATTTAACAGACAAAACTGACAACAAACAACATGATTAAGATGGGAAAGAGCATGGAGTGGTTCAGTGCAACATGTGTGGAGCTGCAGTCTTTCAGGGCACATTCTGGAGACTGAAATGCTGCCCCATTTACTCCCCTCTCTGAGTTGAGGACAGAGGTTGCTGGACTCTGGGCCAACTGAAAGGATGCAGGAACCTACTGCCTACCAGGGCCACCAAGTCTACCATCACTTCCCCAGGTGATGCCTAAGTAGAGGCAGAATGGTTGGACCTGGTGGGCTCTGGAAGGGTAAGGGTGGTAGAAGGAATGCACCTCAGTCAACATAATTCCTTCACCATACTGATAGGATGGGGCAACTGAGAAGAGGCACCCACAGCAGTGGGAAGGGAGGAAGTGGGGGTCCTCAGAAGGGGAGGCTCCCAAGAAGGGTGAAAGAGGCTCCCATCTGAGGAGGAAGCAGCTTCTTGTGGGGGACTCTGCCATTAGTGGGACTGACTTGGAAGAGAAGGGAAGAAGAGCGAGGGAAGCAAAGTGACTCGCTGGTGCTTCAACTTGGAAGGACAAAGAACAGATCCAGAGGATCACTAGGGTGGCAAGAAATGGGAGGAAGCTAGATGTCACTGTCTGCCTGGGGACAAATGACCTGGTAAGGGATAGGGAGGGGTAGTGAAAGGTAAGTTATGAGAGCTAGGAAGGGGCCTGAAGCAGGTAACATGCACAATGGCATTTGTCAAGGTGTTACATGTGTGTGACCAAGGAGAAAAAAAGGGTATGCTTCACCACAGCTTTTAACAATTAGGTGAAGATATGGTTCATGGAGGAGGACTTTGGCTACACTGGGGACTGGGGACCAGCCTGGGAGGATATAGGCCTCTGTAGGGGAAATAGCCTGCATCCTTCCAGGAGTGGGACCACAGTCCTTAGTGGAAGGTTTAATGCTACTCGGATAAAAATTTAAACTAGACAGGGGGGAGGTTGTAATACAAAAAGAGGCAAGGGTAGCCTCCCTTCAGACAATGAAGCAACAGGAAGGGAGAGCCCAAGAGAAGGAAGCCCCACCGGCATGCACATCAGAAGACAGGGGTGGGCACCAGGTAGAGAACAAGGGATTATAAATCAAGATAGCAAGAAGAGAGGAGTAAAGGAGACATAATGAAGAGGGTAACAAGTGAAGAGGGTGGAACAGGGGGAGCTTCATGAAATAGCACAGGCAGGACAAAGGAGAAAGCAGGGAGGCAGGCAGGGAGAAGTAAGGGATGGAGAGCCATGTACACAAATGCAAGGAGTCTGGGGAAAAATCTGATTTTGAGGCCATCATGGAGGAGGTTAGCCTGGATTTGGTGGCCATAACAGAGTCATAGTGCACTGAGAGGCATGACTGGAAAGTGACCATACCAGGCTACTCTGTGTTTAGTAGTGACATGGAAGGGAGGAGGGGTTGTACTGTATGTGAGGAAGGGAATCAAGCCTATGGAACTGCAGAGGCATTTGGGGGAAAAGGAAGAATTGGAGGTGTTGTGTGTCATCTACAGTGGAGCGGAGGATACCATCGGGAGAGCGGTGGAACAACAGAAGCTGCTTCAGTTAAGTGCTGGGGGACTGTGTTTTTGTGTTTTGTCATACAGCTCTGCATTGAAGAAAATGATTTCAAACTTGAATAAAATACTGTGGGGATTACTGTGATCAGGGTGGTGGGAGGCTGCAGCCAGTGGGAGGGCCGAAGGTGAGAACAAGCCGGCGCCATTGGTAGGGACACAGGGCCACGTGGCAGTAAGCCTATGGGCACCTGTAGTCCCATATATTACCAGGGGCCAAGCAACACATCATGTAAGCAACCCGATGTGAGTTCCACGATGCAGGTGTGGCATCTAACTAAATGGCATCTGTAGGATTCCACAGAAAGAACCGGACCACTCTGGACAGGAATGGGGAAACTGGACATCGCATGCTAGGCAGGTTTAGCTAACACAATGGCTCAGTCTTGTCATCTAGCATGGGGGACAGCAGTAAATAGAAGATAGGGGCAAATCCCTATCTACAGAAAGCCAAATTGGGGAATTGACAACAATAGCCTATTTAGTAATACAGCAAGGAGGGTTAAAAGCTCACTGAAGAGGATGTGGGGCCTAGGATCTGGTGCAGACAGCAAGATAGTTGGGAGGCAAGGAAATGGGGAGATAGGGGATACAGGGTACAGAGAGAAGCAGGGAGAGAGGTCAGCTGCAATGGGTGTGGGGCTGCCATCTTTCTGGGAACAATGTAGAGAGCAGGGGGCTGTCCAGTGTGCAGACAACTGGGGCAACTTAGGGAAGATCTGTGGTGGTTGAGATGGGAGTTGGAATGGAGGGAGAGGAGAGGAGAGGAGAGAGGAGAGGAGAGGCAGGGGAATGAACAGGGGTGGAAGGTGCAGGGATGACTGCCCCAGGCTGCATGGATGGTAGGCATATGACAGATACAGGAAGGTGCCAAAGGATTCAGGGACATCCCCCAAGAGCCCTGGGAACTGGCAGGAGGTAAGGAGAAGAGCAGGAGGGTTAGAAATCAGAACAAGGAGGAAGGGGAAAAGCACAGGGTGGGAGAATAGAAGCATGTCTTAATATGGAGGAGCATCTTTGAATAGGTTCTCCATGTTGACCACTATGGAGGAACATGGGGCAGGGGGAGCTCGATCAAGAAAGGGTAGGGACCATAAGTGGGGTAAGAGGGAAGAGGAAAATGTGGGGTGAGGAGATGAGGGAGAGTGCAAGGGTGAGTAGTTGGTGGATATAAAGGAGTGGATGAGGGATAGTCAGGGTGGAGTCTGGTGAGATGGAAGGGGACCAAAGGGGGAGCAACAGAGGGAGAAATAATGGGACAGAGGAAACTGGCATTGTGGGAGGCAAGACAGGATTGGGGATGGGGAAAGTAGAGAGGCTCATTATCCTGGGGGATTCAATACTGAAGGGTGTGAGATGGGGAGGTAAGGGTGCAAGGTATAGCCACTGGAGGGTAGAGTGTACGCCAGGCATGATGTCAGAGAGGGTCTTGCCTTTTATACCCAAGTGTGTGGGGATGGAGCATGAAAAAACTCACATTATGATACACTTGGGTACTAATGATCTTGCAGGGTATGAGGGAGAGGTGGAGGGGAGGTTTAGGGAGCTAGGCAAAATTTGCAGTGAGGCAGGAAGGTCAGTAACCTTCCCTGAAGTACTCCCAGTCCCTAGGGCGAGTACTTTCAGGAAGCAAGGCATTGAGGAACTTAACAGTTGGCTAAAGGATGGTGTGAGGCAAATGGGTACAGGCTAGTGGGGAAGTGGGGTAGGACTAGGGAGAATAAGGGTCTATTTGCACTGGACAGGCTGCATTTAAGTAGAGAGGGTACTAAGGTCTTGAAAGATAAACTGGGGGAGCACATGACTGCAAACCTTAATTTGAATTGAAGGGGGGGTCAAAAGGGTGGGCTACTACCATAGCCACTAGGAGAGAGAGACTGACATGCCTCTTCCCCCCATCCAGTCATCAGAAGGAAGGAAGGAAGAGAGAGAGGGAGAGAGAGAGAGAGAGGAAATGAGGGAGGAGGAGGGACATAAAGGGATGATAAGAGACAATGGGGTACTATGGTCACAATGGAAGGTAGTGTCCTTGCCTGAATGCAAGCAGTCTGGCAAACAAGATGGCATATTTTCAGGCACTGATAGCTGAGGATAGGTGGACATAGCAGCCCTCACAGAGATGTGGGCCACCCAATATCATGACTGGTACCTCATGATCCTTGGGTCTAGAATTTACTGCAAGGACAGAGAGAAGGGAAGAGGGGGAAGGGTAGCCTTATTTGTGAAGAAGAGGATTATATGCACCAGGGAGGAGGAGGAAGAGAGTAAGACAGAAGCCTTGAGGGTACAGCTTCAGAACACCAAGGGGAAAAATGTTTAAATGGGAGTGGTGTACAGACCACCTTCACAAGAGGAGGAGTTGGACAGTAAGCTGAGGGAGCAGATTAGAACGCTAGGTGGTAGGGGAAACATAGTCATAATAGGTTATTTCAATCTGCCTGGAGTTGACTGGATGACCCCAGCTACCTCCTGCTCCAGGAAACTGGTCCTCCTGGAGGTTTTCTAGAATTGTTTCCTGATACAGGGAGTCACAGAGCCAACCAGGGATGGAGCCATTCTGGACCTAGTGCTGTCATAGTAGCAAGACATAGTAGTGGACGACCCCCTTGCAGTCAACACACTTTGCATGGTGTGGTTTTACATTAATATGGGCAAGGAAACAGCCAGGACTAAGATGAGGGTGGTGGACTTCAGGAGGGCAGATTTTGGTATGATGGGGGAAATCCTAGTGGGGCACCTTGCCAATATCAGCCTGAGGAGGGAAGCAGAGCAGAAATGGTCCATTATTAAGATGGGTCTAATCGATGCCACTAACACATGTACTAAGACTCAGAGTAAGAAATCCAGGTCCAAAAACAAGCTGGTTCAGCAACGAGGTGGCAGCGAAAGTGAGGAGAAGAGAGCAACCTTTCATAAGTACAAATGTACTATGAGAGGAGGACAGGGAAGATTACTCTGTGAAGTCAAGAGAGGCAGGCCATATGGTCTGGGCAGCTAAGCCCACAAAAGAACTAAAGCTGGTGCAGGGCTAAGGGAAAGGAAAGAACTAGGTATATAAAGGAGAAGAAGCTGCAAGGATGGATTGTCCAGAATAAGAGGGTGTGGATGGGAGGAAAAAGTGCAGAACAGATGGAGACATTGAACAATTACTTCAGTTCAGTGTTCACTAGAGAAAAGCATGGACCTATGCACGAGGGAAAAATAGGGGTACTGAGAGGTCAGGGGTTGAAACAGATGGACCAATCCAAGAAGACAAGGTTTAAAGGGCCTAAGGGCCCTTAGGGTGAACAATCTACTGGGTCATAATGTCATACACTATTTAGCATACAACATTACACCTTGCCCAGAATCACGCCGTACCAGACAGCGAGTCGTGCAATACCATGAATACTGCTGTAAGCGGTATTGCACCACTCACAGCATCCCAGGCAGAGGATAAGACCTCTGCTGGGACAGTTTCCACCGAGCAGTTGCCGTGGCTTAATGGACTGAGCCACTGTAGCAAGGAACCCAGGCACTGTATCTGGGACTGGATTTGATTCCTGGTCCCAGAAACTTTTTTTTTCCACACTTTGTGTGATTTTGAGTTGAACCCACCCATGAAGTTGAGAATTCTTAGTGGGGGGAGTTTCAGAGCACAGCCCCCTTAACAGGGGTGCAGGGCCAGAGCCCCATAAAGATTATGCCACATGCAAGAAATTTCGCTGTATTGGCAGGTGATTTTTTGCATGGCATAATGTCTTCGACATTATGACCCTGTGCCAGTGGACAAGGCTCCTGGACCAGATGGAGTGCACCCAAGAGTCCTGAGGGAATCAGTGGAGGTCTTGGCTAGCCCCCATGATACCTGTTTAACACCTCACTGGGGACAGGTGCATGCCTCAGGACTGGAGAATGGCTGATGTGGAGCCACCCACAAGAGTGGATCCAGGAAAGAACCAGGTAATTACAGACCAGTCAGCATTACATCCATTGTGAGAAAATTGATGGAGACCATACTAAGGAAAAGGCTAGTGAACTTTCTGGAGCAAATGGTCTCCAGGATGATAGACAGCACAGATTTCACATGGAGAGATCCTGCCAGACCAACCTTATAGACTTTTTTGATTGGGTCACAGGGGGCATTGGACAGGGGCCAGGTGGTGGATGTTCTGTATCTGGTCTTCAGCAAGGCCTTCAACTCCATGCCACATGGGTGGCTGCTCAGTAAACTGAGAAACTTGGGAGTAGGGGAAAAGATGATGGGGTGGGGTGAGAGCTGGGTTCAGGGCAGAAATCAGAGGGTGATAGTAGAGGGAGAACTAGATGCCTAGGCCTGTGACCAGAGGGGTGCCACAGGGCTTGGTACTCAGACCTGTGTTGTCTAACATCTTTATTAAAGACATAGCGGAGACACTAAAAAGTGAAATCTAGCTGGTCTGCCGGCTCAGCAGTAGTGCTACCACTTGAGATGCTGTATCTGGGTTCAGGAATAAGCTTAGGAGTCGGAGGCCGAGGAGAAGGCTGAGCATCTGTGACCACTCACCTTCTCCAGGGAGGAGAGGGGATGAGGCCTGATGCTCAAGTGACCCAGGTGGAGGCCTGGGTACAGCAAGTGCCCTGCTATACAGAGAGGATGGGCATGCCAAATGTCAGTTTATCTCTGCCTTGATGTCAGGGCACACAGTATGCCAGAAATGGGAAAATGGCTCCCTGCGTTCTGGGAAGATGGAGCCTAGCATACCTCAATGGTCTCCTGCCTGCCTTGCTGTAGCCCCAACAAAAGGCAATTGTTTGGGGTGTACAGGCCTCACCTCATCCCCACCTGGGAGAAACCAAGGCTACATGGGGGACTACTGTGGAGCTCCAGGCAGGAAGGAACCAAGGCAGATGCCAGGCAATTCTGATGAGGCGGAGCACAGGGGGCAGGGGAAGAGCATAAACAGAAAGTGCAAAAAAGCAAAAAAAAAAAGGAAAAAGTGAAATCTGCCTATTTGCAGACAACACTAAGCTCTATGGGTGAAGTGGACATTGAGGAGAGAAGACAGGAACTCAAGGGGGACCTGGCTGGACTTGAGAGATGGTTGGGTATCTGACAGTTGGTGTTCAATGCCAAGAAGTGCAAGGTCATGCACCTGGAGCTAATAACCCTGGGGCCAGTTACTGGTTGGGGGTGTGGAAGTGTCCAGTTCAGAGGAGGAAAAGATATCGGGTAATCATCAAGGAGGCCTGAAGCACTATGTGCAGTGCCATAAGCAGCAGCCAAAGCAAATTAAATGCTGGTATGCATCCCAGAGGAATCACCTCCAGGAAAGGAGGTCATCTTGTCCAACTACAGGTCATTGGTGAGGCTGCACTTGGAGTACTGTGTGCAGTTTTGGAGCCCTTTTCTGAAAAAAGACATCAAGTTACTAAAGGGGTGGAGTGTAGGGTGGCCAAGATGATCCAGGGCCTGCGGGAAAACACATATGAAGAGAGGCTGCGGGAGTTCAATATGTATTCCCTGGAGGACAGAAGAGAGAGGGGGGAGACATGATTGAAACCTTCAAGTGCCTTAAAGATATGAACAAGTTTAGAACAGAGGCATTCTCAAGTTGAGGGAGGGGTCCACTAGGGGGATAGTCTGCAGTTGGGGGAGAGATTCAAAAGAGAAATGAGGAAGCACTTTTCACAGAAAGAGTGGTGTCCAAATGGAACGAACTGCGGAGGAGGTGGTTTCATTGAAAACAGTGGGCAGCTTTAAAGAGTATGGGACAGGGTGAAAGGTGGAGTCAAAACAGGTAGGATGATGGGTAGGGGGAAAGAGAATGTAAGGGATCAAAACTGAATGGGGAAACAGGAGTTGGGCAGCTCCAGTAACATAGACTGAGAGCTGCACATTCGAGTGAACTAGGTAGACTGAAATGATCTGTTTCTGCTGTTATTTTCGTATGTTTGTACAGATCTCCAGCACAGGGAGTGGAGCTGGTTTAGGCACTTGGGACAGACATCATCAGGATGTTGGAGGTGCTACTAGTTGGTGACTTCAATCTGCCTGTCTACAGCATAAGAGATTATCGAGTACTAGCTCAGCATTTACACTGCACCTGCCAGCTTGCCATGTGGTGTGAGATTGTGTCCTGCCTTCAGAGAAACAAAGGTAAAAGTATGCTTATCCAACATTAGTGCTGCAGCTGCAAGCTTGAAATGTAGCTTTCTACTGTGTCTTGCGGATCATCTAGGGACATGGCCAGTCAGTGCTACATAGTAACATAGTACATTATGGCAGAAAAGGCCTGCTAGGCCCACCTAGTCTGCCCATATTCCCTGCCTGCATCAGTGGCCGCTGACTCTGCTTAGTCATTGGCTTTTGCCTCTCTTCCCCACATCTAGGGTTCCCTTATGTCTATCCCATGCATGTATGAATCCCCCCACTGTGCCAGCACCCACCACTTCCTGGGGTAGGCTATTCCAAGTATCCACCACCCTCTCTGAGAAGACAAACTTCCTCACATTTACTCTTATCCTGCCCCCCTCCAATCGTATATCATACCCTCTCATCCTTGTACAACTCTTATACTAAAAGATATCACCCCCCGGCACCTTGTTCAAGCCTTTAAGATACATAGAAACATAGAAACATAGAATTTGACGGCAGATAAGGACCGCTTGGCCCACCCAGTCTGCCCATTTCCTTACCTGATGGATAAGCTGCAGATCCTAGTTAATCAGCAGCCTACTTCTTCCTATCCCCACCCCCTAGAATTGCCTTATGACTTTCCCATGCATGCTTGAATTCACCACTGTTTGTGACTCCACAACCTCCTCTGGAAGGCCGTTCCATACATCCACCACCCTCTCTGTGAAAAAATACTTCCTTAAATTACCTCTGAGCCGCCCCCCTTCTATCTTCAAATTGTGTCCCCTTGTTCTTGCACACCTCTTTTTTTGAAAGATGCTACCCTCTTGGACTTTGTTGATTCCCTTGAGATACTTGAAAGTTTCTATCATAAACCCCCTCCCTCCTCTTTCCTCGAGGCTATGCATATTAAGCTCCTTAAGTCTCTCTCATATGTCTTCCGTTGCAGACCCTGCACCATTTTAGTTGCCTCCTCTGACAGCTTCCATCCTGTCTATGTCTTTATGGAGATTGGGTCTCCAGAACTGCATGCAGTACTCCAGATGGGGTCTCACTAGCTGTCTGTACAGAGGGATAATAACTTCCTGTTTTCTACTGGTGATGCCTCTCCCTATGCATCCCAGTATCCCCCCAGCCCTCCTTGCTGCCCTCTCACATTGCTTGCCCACCTTTAGGTCATCTGATATGACTAGCCCCAGGTCCCTTTCCATTTTTGTTGTTGTTAGTATCTCACCCCCCATTGTGTACTCTTCCCCTGGGTTTTTGTTTCCCAGGTGCATTACCTTGCACTTCTTAGCATTGAATCTAAGCTGCCATACATTTGACCATTCCTCTAACCTTGCCAAGTCCCTTCTCATCCTTTCCACTCCACCTTGTGCATAAAATCTGTTGCAGATCTTTGTGTCATCTGCAAAGAGACATACTTTTCCTTCCAGTCCCTCTGCAATGTCACTTATAAAGACATTGAAGAGGACTGGTCCTAATACTGAACCTCATGTACCCCACTACTAACCCCTTTTCAGAGTGGACTCCATTTACTATTACTCTCTGTGTCCTATTCTCCAGCCAATTCTTACCCAGGCTGTCATCTTGGGACCCACTCCCTGGCTGGCTAATTTGTATATTAATCTTTTGTGGGACTGTGTCAAATGCCTCTAGTTAAAGTCTAGGTAGGCCATGTCCACAGCCCGCCCCTGATCAACTACTTGGTCACCCAGTTAAAGAAATCTATCAGATTTGTCTGGCATGACCTTCCTGCTGTGAATCCATGCTGCCTTGGGTCCTGTGCCCTCTGGCCTCTAGATATTTAACAATTCTTTCCTTCAGAAGTGATTCCATCATTTTCCCTACCACTGAGGTTAAACTAACAGGTCTGTAGTTTCCTGCTTCTGCCTTGCACCCACTTTTGTGAAGGGGAATCACATCTGCCCTCCTCCAGTCCTCGGGTACCACCCCATCCTCCCATGATTTGTTAAAGAGTTTAGTCAGTGGTGACACTAGTTCTACCGTTAGTTCTTTTAGAATTCTGGGATGAATCCCATTAGGCCCCATTGCTTTGTCCACCTTCAGTTTTAAGAGTTCTGTCAGAGCCCTTTCATCTGTAAATGGGCTGGTATCAACTTCTGTATCCAGAGTGTTTCTACTGTTTGTTTTAGGTACCTCCCCCTCTTCCTTTGTAAATACTGAGCAAAAATATTTGTTTAGTATCTCTGCCTTTTCACAATCACCCTCTGCCCACCCTCCCTCCCCTTTATTAAGCCTCACTATCCCTCCCTTGGTCTTCCTTCGCTCCCTGATGTACCTATAAAATGTTTCATCCCCCTTCTTAACTGAGTTGGCTATTTTTTCCTCGGTTTGGGCCTTTGCTGTTCTGACTGCCTTCCCAGCTTCCTTTTGCTTTAACTGATACAGTTCTCTGTCCTGTTCCTTCTGTGAGAGGGACTGCATTTGCTCCCTTCCAGTCCTCTGGAACCACCCCTGTATTGAATGACTCACTAAACAGGGCTACCAGCAGTGCTGCTAGCACCTTCCATAATTACTTTAATATCCTGGGGTGTATATCATCTGGCCCCATCGCTTTGTCCACCCTTAATTTTGTGAGTTCCTTCAGGACCTTCTCTGCTGTAAAAGGACTGGTGTTTACCTCTCTCCCCCACTGTTTCTGCTGCCTAGCTGTGATCCCTGTCCCGCTCCATCTACCATGAATACCAAACAGAAATATTCATTTAGTATCGATGCTTTTTCTTGGTCACCCTCTATGCACACCCCTTCCTCCCCTTTGAGCCTTACAATCCCTCCCTGGCCTTCCTTCTATCACTAATGTATGTATAAAATGTCTTGTCCCCTTCTTTACTGTCTGTGCTAATCATAGTACAGTCTGTGCTTAACAGGTAGGCACTGACTAGTGTCTCACATGAGGGTCTGGAAGCCTAGATGTGTAGTCCAGTTCTGTGACTGGTCTCTCCCCCAGGCAAGACTGACAGCCCAATTTTCAAAGGGCTTGGAATGATGCAAGGGACTTTCATCAAAAGAGTTAGATGCAAGAGGTGACTTGCATCACAACTTGCATCAAACACTATTTTCTATCACAGCCTGCATTGAATCCAGACACCGAAACAAAGTGGTGTAGCACTTCGGCCAATAAAACAGACCAAGCCAATGACTTAAAAGGCAATGATTTTATTGTTGCTACTCGGCATACATGACTGCATAGGAGTTGGTCCCCTTGTGCTTCGGCCCTAATTTAGACCTTCATCAGAGGGTTCCTCTGGGGCTGAAGCACCAGGGGACCAACTCCTATGCAGTCATGTATGCTGAGGAGCAACAATAAAATCATTGCCTGTAAGTCATTTGCTTGGTCCGTTTTTTGGCTGGAGCGCTACACCACTTTGTTACATTGTATTGAAAGGGTTTGCACTCCTGGACAAGCATCTGGAATTAGTCCTGTGTCACACCTGCTCTTTTTGTATGCAGTAAAATCCAGATGCAGCTGTGCCAAAGGCCCCTTGCACTAGGGTTGCATCAAACAACCTGGTGTGCCAGGTTGCAAGGGGCACCACTTAGACCAGCCAGGAGGTGGTCTAAGTGGCTTGTGTCAGTGGGACAGGGTGAAACATGGGCTGCCAAGTGCAGTAGGGGCAAGGTAAGTGGCATAAGTGGTGTTGTGGGGAGAGCTGAGCATCATCTGCAGTGATGTGGCACCTGGCAGGGTGCATTTGCATTGTGCTGTAATTATATGTACACTAAACATATTTTCCATTGTGGTCTAGCAGATGTCTTGATCCCCGATGTTTATATATCTTCCCTGCTGTTCTAGCAGACCCCTTCCCGATCCCTGATCTCTCTCAAGTATATTGATATAACATCTCTGGTGGCATAGTGGACCCCCATCCCCATTCTCCCCCAGTTATATTGATATAACATCCCTGGGGGTCTTGTGGACTCCTACTCTCCCCACTGTAATGGGATGGTAAAATCATCACCTTCTCACATCTTTGTTGGAACTGCACTAAAGTGAAGGAACAACAAACAAGTAGTGTCCAGCACAAAAAGTGATTTATTTCTGGTATATAAAGCAGACTTACAACCAGTGTGATCACTGGGAGAATACATCCAATCTTTCTTACCTATAAGTAGCAGTACGTCTCTTCTCAGAGAGCAGGTGATATACAAAAGGTCTTATACCCCTGATAATAACCTTGACAATGGCTAAAAAGATATATAAAACATTATAATTGGTCAGTGGCAAATAGCCTGACTTATCACTAGCCTGGGAAAGCATGCTGAGTAGCAGAAAGACAAGGTAGCTAAACAACAGATCTTGTATATCTGAAGGACACTTGCATACATATGCAGTTCTTCACTAGCACTAAAGATGGCAGTATTGCTAACTAATCATTATACAATGGTGTAAATAGAAGTATCTCCAAATGTTACAATCAGGATAATAGCAAAAACATTATGATTCTCTGTAAAAATATATAAAAGTACAGTAAAACTCAGTTCCTGACATTTATGCTTATACAATAAGTGCCTATACCCTAAGGGTAGTACATATACATATATGTAGTACTGTCTGTGAAGTGGGGGGGCAATCAGGGGTGCTGGTCCATGGATAACATTCCCCCCTTGTTGCCTCAGATGGGGCAACAATCCCAAGTTAGCTAGTAGGGATGCAGCACAAAATTGTTTACAGGCTCAACACATGAGCCTTGATAAGGAATTTGAGTTGTTCTCAATGTTATCTTAGGGTATGTCACAGGCAGCACAGAGTGAATATAAGAAAGACAATCAAAAATGCTTGAATCACTACAAAAACTTTAAAAGTGAGTTCTAGCCAAGTGTTGTCTACAGCAAGCCTCAAATCATCATCATGGATAAGGTCATTAAGTGCATTAGTAGCTTTGGTAATATTATTACTAATATAAATCAAATGAGTATCTTTTCTAGCTAAAAGAGACTTTAGAGAGAGTGTCAAGGGATCAATGTGTATGTTAAAAATAGGCAAGTATTGAGACAGGGCAAGCAAGTATTAGGGATCAGTATCAATAATGTCTGGTTCAGGGAGAGGAACAGGCATGATCACAGTGTGACCAATAACGATTTTTGCTTGTGGAGTAAAACAAATGTTAGGTTTAGTAACTTGACATGTCTTAGAACCATAAGTAAAACTGGGATAATTCGTGACCAGACAGTACTGGCCATCAAAATATGGTAACTCTGACAGAAGGCACCTTCCATCGATGTAGACATACTGGACAGGAGAATGACTGATTGGTGAGCCATGTAGTGAAGCGATGTACCTCTTCAAGGTAGCTTCAAGATGGTGCTGTTTCAGCATCTTGCGCTGAAGATGCAGCAGGAGGGATGTCATCATCTGGATCAACATCAGTAAGATTGGATGTCAGATCTTCACCCAACATCAGTGCTCAGTCAAGGTGTTCACGTGCGTATCCACATACAGGTTTGACGATATCCACGTCACATCGACACAGGAAGTAGTAACCTTTCTTTGCACAACAGTTCACATGAGGTGTGATCCAAGCCTGGAGGGCTTGATGGTAGACCAGCATGGAGAGTAATTCAGTTCTTTCATGAAAAATGTCATTTTCAAGGTGTCCTATGGAATGAATGCTGGCTAATTTGTCAAAGACAGCTGTAGCAGGATCAAAATGTGGTAAAGACACGGTGAACGTAATGAACATATTTTCCTTAATAGCACAGGACTTCATGAAATAGCAAGGTGCTTGGTTAGGAAACCTAGAAACATAACTAATATTTCTAACAGTAGCCATAGAGATGTTTAGAGTATTCTTTAAACACATAGTAATACAACCAGTGGTTTTGCAGTGTGGGCAATACCATTTACCCAATCTGAGATCATGTATGATATCTGGAATTTTGCCTGATTCCAAATCCCTGACGAGGCGTTAACAGTGGATATAACATAGAGCCATAAGCAGAACATAAAATGTCACGCCCAATATATTGCTTGTCCGCCTCACAGTTATTCTGAAAAATGAGATCATTAAGTTTCGCTGGTAATCATTGAACCCATGAGCAATCTCTTGCATATTGTACACGGTATAATGTTCTTCATTACTGAGAGAGTTTACACCTTGTAAAATAGAGGAATTACATTATTAATACTCTGTTGAAATTTAGAGTCTGAGCTTTAATGGAAGCAATATCTGCTCTTTTCCAAATGGACATACCTGAGCCAAAGAGGCCAGTTATGGTAGTAGCTGCTCCAGTTATGCAGAGACATATCCGCAGCACCAACTCGTTAGTTGCATCCCACTTGGTGCATGTTTGTGATTTTGGTTTAACATAGTCTTTAGGGGCAGGTCTAAAGACTCCAACATGTTCAGTAGTGTGAGGTCCACCTATGGGATCATTTGTTTGTGTTTGATAAGCAGCAACAATATCAGAAAGCATCATACTGTAAAATTTAGAGGTATTGGTTGTGTTACAGAAACCAAATTCAGCCATATTCCAATGTGTGAGATTGAAAATAACTGGGACATGCATAAATTGCACATTATTAATCAGGGCTCCTGGTAGTGATGTGGTGGGCAAACCACTAGGATGGCTTTCCTCCTGAAAAGGGCAGGCAGTCAGTTCTTCCTGACTTGGTGGGACTACAGAAAGATAAAGACTTCAGAAGCTGCATAGTTTTGAAGACAGAAAGCACATGCTTCCTCTGAAGAGAGGCAGTCACAATAGGCAGGATCTATTAAAGCAGTGAGATTGTACTGACCAGTATGTCTAGGAGTGGTTTGTCTGATAGAGAGTACCATTTTAAGAAATATCAGTATTAGGCCAGACATGGAATGTACCCTTGGACAGGCGAGCTACAGGATTGTAGCCCATAGCGTCAGTTTGCCATTGTATGGAGACTGACGATTTATCTGGGGCAACCACTACAGCATCCAGAAAGGCATCTGAGCCTTGAGTAACTTTAATCATTTTGTTGGGAACATTAATCTGTACACTCATAGGGGCTGAATGTTCAAGTTTACCAAGGAAGTGTTGCAAATGTTCCTTATGAGTCTGTGGGGTTTTATGTGGGGGTGCATTCACAGTCACAGTCAGTAGTCCCACCAGTAGGAAAAAGGGGTGCAGAATAGCCATCTTGCCGATACCTATAAGAAAACAAAAAGGACTGGTTAAGTGTGGATACTATTCCGCCCAAAAGGGGTTAGGAAAAGTAAATTTAGTCACCGTTATACAATTTAAGTTGGTTAGCATGGAACCACCTGTCAGCAGTCTTTTTCTGCTGTTGTACTTTGACCTGATACACAGCAGGGCTGAGTTTGTTGACAATGGGACTGGGTCCTTCCCATTTACTGGCAAATGAATGTGTGGGTTTTCTGTACTGGAGAAGCATAATTTGGTCTCCAACTTGCCAGTCAACTTCTTTGACATGCTTGTCAAAATTAGATTTAGCTTGTTCTTAGACTTTGCCCATCTGTTTGGTAGCTAACAGGTGTGTCTTCATGCTGTCATCATGAAGCTTTTCAATGTATTTGTCTACAAATACTCTATCTGCAGTAGGGGTGTGGAGATCAATCAGAAGGTGCTCAGGTGATCTTTTGGCTCTAACAGTATAACCTCATAAGGTGTGCACTGAGTAGTAGCGCGGTGTACCCTACTTGCCATTAGTAGATGGCAAAATGGAATCCCAATCCTTGGGATTATCATCGATGAATTTACATAGCATCTGTTTGATGCATCTGTTAGCTCTTTCTACCTGGCCTGAGGATTGAGGGTGGTAGGAATGTGGGATTTTTGATCAGTTCCAAGAAGTTGGAGTGTCTGTTGCATCAGCTTGGCAGTAAATCTGGTTCCCTGGTCTGAGTCTACCTTTAAGTGTAGGCCCCACCTGGAGAACAATTGATCTACCAGGATCTTGGAAGTTGTCTTTGCTGTGTTGTTCTTAGTGGGAAATGCTTCTGCCCACTTGGAGAACAAATCGGTAACCACAAGGGCATACTTATTGTTCTTACTGGAGTTGGTAAGAGGACCAATGAAATTGATCTGTATCACATTCCATGGTCCAGATTGCCTTTGGGGCAGTGAATTGGTGTTTCTTTTCACTGATATTGGATTGTTCTGAGCACACACTATGCAGTTGTCCACATACTCTTCTACATCTTTGGCTATACCAGGCCACCAGATGACTGTTTTGAGTCTCTGGAGGGTGTTTTCTGTCCCCTGGTGTCCACCAGTGGGAGTGTCATGAATCATATAGATAAATTATGTCCACAGAAATTGTGGTGCAACCCACAATTTGTCACCTGTATCTTGCTTGTGATACCAGATGAGTTTCTGATAACTGGACAAGTGTATATTGTCCGAATGGTTTTTATATTTATTTATTTGCACATCGGTTTACAACCTTTGAGCCGAGCCTCATTCCAAAGGTACCTCATCACATATGGACTGCCAACAGGCAGTGGCTGTTTAGCCTTTGTTTAGGAATTTGATCACATATCTTATTTTGGGGTCTGCTTTTGTGCAGCAGAGAGGTCAGTGGAGGTTCTGGTACCAGTTTCTTGCTAGCAGCTATGATGGATGACATGATAACTGCTACACCTAGTGGGTGAGTCATTGTCCATTCCCCCGAGCACCTGCTCTAGCAAGTGAGTCTGTTTTATCATTGAACTCATGGTAAGGGTCAGATATACAGTGAGCCCTTACCTTGTGAATGTACACCTTATAAGTAAACATTTGTGTCAAGGTGTTTATATACATAAACAGTTCCCTATATTTGACACTCTGTGAGTGATGAGCAGACCCAATTGGGGTCTGCAAAAATGATGGCATCTCTGTCACCATGGGGCATGATCTCCAGTCCATGGGCCACAGTTGCCAGTTCGGCGTACTGTGAGGAGATAGCAGTGCATTTTCTAGCAATGTGCCAGAAATCACCTTCCTGATCCTGAATGAGCACTCCAAATCCTGCCACCTGCTCTCCATCCACATAGGAGGCAGAACCATCTGTAAAGACATGAAACATGGTTGCATCTTCCAGGACCTCAGGTGTAGCTGGTAGAAATGGTCCTGGGTCAGGTAGGTCAGGTGGTTGGAATGCACAGTCATGGGGCTAACCTGTATAGAGTAGGCCATAGGTCAAAATAGAGGACATTTTAGCAGGCAGTACCTTGATGTCACTGTCCTGCAAAAGCAAAGACCAGTGGGTCACCCTGGTGTTAGAGATTGATCCATCTTTTACTTTGTCTGAAAGCAAAAAGTTAGTTGGGGTGTGGCAGGTATGCAAGATAATACCCAGTGATGTACAAAAAGTGCTTGACAGCCCAAAAGGTCACTAAGAGTGTCCTTTCACAGAGACTATACTTTCTCTCTACAGGGGATAGCATCTGTGATGCATAGGCAATGGGTCTGTGATACCCATTGTACTTTTTTGCTAGCACTGCAGACATGGCTACACCACAGGTGGCAGTTTCCAAATGGAAAGGTAATCTTGGGTTAGGATTTATCAGTGCTGGGGCTGAGGCTAAGGCCTGTTTAAGTTGTGTAACAGCTTCAGTGTGTGTGGGGCCCCATGTCCATGGGATATCCTTTTCAGCAGTTCATACAGGGGAGCAGCCTTCAAGGCAAAATCAGGGATGAAGTCTCTGGAGAAGTTTACCATTCCTAGAAAGCATCCGAGTGTTGCCACATAGAAACATAGAAACATAGAATTCGATGGCAGATAAGGACCGCTTGGCCCACCTAGTCTGCCCATTTCCCTACCTAATGGATAAGCTGCAGACCCTAGTTAACCAACAGCCTACTTCCTCCTACCCCCCACTAGAATTGCCTTATGTCTGTCCCATGCATTCTTGAATTCCCCCACTGTTTTTGACTCTACGACCTCCTCAGGAAGGCTGTTCCATGTATCCACAACCCTCTCAGTGAAGAAATACTTCCTCACATTACCTCTGAGCCATCCCCCTCTATCTTCAAATTGTGACCCCTTGTTTTTGCACATCTCTTTTTCTGAAAGATGCTACCCTCTTGGACTTTGTTGATTCCCTTGAGGTATTTGAAAGTTTCTATCATGTCCCCCCTTTCCTCAGGCTATACATCTTTAGTTCCTTTAGTCTTTCTTCATATGTCTTCTGATGCAGACCCTGCATCATTTTGGTGCCCTCCTCTGGACAGCTTCCACCCTGTCTATGTCTTTGGGGAGATGGGGTCTCCAGAACTGTACACAGTACTCAGATGTGGTCTTACCAACTGTCTGTACAGAGGGCCAACAGCTTCCTGTTTTCTACTGGTGATGCCTCTCCTGTGCATCCCAATATTCCCCAGCCCTCCTTACTGCCTTCTCACATTGCTAGCCCACCTTTAGGTCATTTGTATGACTACCCCAGGTCCCTTTCCATTTTGTTGTTGTCAGTATCTCACCCCCCATTGTGTACATCTTCCCTGGGTTTTGTTTCCCAGGTGCATTACTTTGCACTTCTTTGCATTGAATCTAAGCTGCCATAAATTTGACCATTCCTCCAACCTTGTCAAGTCCCTTTTCATCCTTTCCACCCCACCTTGTGTATAAACCCTGTTGCAGATCTTTGTATCATCTGCAAAGAGACATACTTTCCCTTCCAGTCCCTCTGCAATGTCACTTATAAAGACATTAAAAAGGACCAACCCCAGTACTGTACCCTGTGGTACCCCACTAGTAACACTCCTTTCTTCACTGTGGACTCCATTTACTATTACACAGTGTGTCCTGTTGTCCAACCAGTGTTTTACCCAGGCTACCACCCTAGAACCCACTCCCAGGCTGGTTAATTTGTTTTATTAATCTTTTGTGGGACTGTGTCAAATGCCTTGCTAAAGTCTAGGTAGGCCATGTCCACAGCCCCTCCCTGGTCTACTACTTTGGTCACCCAGTCAAAGAAATCAATTAGATTTGTCTGACATGACCTTCCCACTGTGAATCCATGCTTCCTTGGGTCCTGTGCCCCACTGGCCTCTAGGTACTCAACAATTCTTTCCTTCAGAAGTGATTCCATCATTTTCCCTACCACTGAGGTCAAACTGACAGGTCTGTAGTTTCCTGCCTCTGTCTTGCTCCCACTTTTGTGAAGGGGAATCACATCTGCCCTCCTCCAGTCCTCAGGTACCACCACCACACCATCCTCCCATGATTTATTAAAAAGGGTAGTCAGTGGTGTCAGTTTGACCTCAGTGGTAGGGAAAATGATGGAATCACTTCTGAAGGAAAGAATTGTTGAGTACCTGGACATTGTGGCCATCACTGAAACCTGGTGTAATGATAACCACAACTGGGAGATGGCCATACCTGGCTGCAACATATTCAGAAGAGACAGAGCAGGCAGGAAGGAGGGAGGAGGAGTGGCACTGTATGTGAAAAATGACATAAGGGCCACAGAGATCCAGGAGGAACAAAATGGGGGAGAGATACTGTGGGTTAAGCGGGAAAGGAAAATGGGGACAGCCATCTGCACAGGTGTGGTCTATAGACCACCAGCCCAGAAGGAAGAAACAGATAGGGAGCTGATGCTAGCCATCCAAAGGATGGCAGACAAGGGTGAGGTAGTACTGGTTGGAGACTTCAACATTCCAGACATGGACTGGAGCATCCCAGCAGCAGCATGAACTAGGAGCAGATTTATCCTGGACTCCCTTCAGAGTGCCTTCCTCAAGCAACTGGTCATGGAACCAACTCAGCAGAAGGCAATACTGGACCTTGTGCTCACAAACAGGGACAGTGTGATGGGGGTAACAGTGGGGGGAGCACCTGGGGAACAGTGACCACCAGTCATTGTGGTTTGAAATCACAGAAAGAGCAGAACCAAACCACACAAAAACATGTATCCTGGATTTTAGGGGGTCAAACTTTGGGAAAATTGGGAGATACTTGAAAGAGGCATTAAGAGGAATGGGACAGGAATCAGGGGTTGAGGAACAGTGGGCAGTATTTAAAATGGGGATTACAAGAACAACAAAATTATGCATTAAGCAGGTTAGCAAAAGGAAAAGGAAGAGGAGACCATTATGGTTTTCCAAAGAGGTAGCAAAGAAAGTGAAAGTCAAAAAGATTGCATTCAGGCAATATACCCCAGGGTCCTTAAAGAACTAAGAGAGGTGGTGGCTGAACCTCTGGCTATCCTGTTTAGCCAATCACTGGAAACAGGGGAGGTACCCAAAGACTGGAGGACAGCAGATGTAGTCCCCTTATACAAAAGTGGGAACAAAGAAGAAGCAGGGAACTACAGACCAGTCAGCCTCACCTTGGTAGTGGGGAAGATCATGGAAGCACTACTGAAGGAGAGATTGGTGGAACATCTGGTTGTCAATGGACTACAGGACCCAAGGCAGCATGGTTTCACCAGGGGGGAGGTCATGTCAGACCAACCTCATTGAATTTTTTGACTGGGTGACTAGGGAGGTGGATCAGGGGAGGGCAGTGGACATGGCCTATCTGGACTTCAGCAAGGCCTTTGACACTGTGCCACATAGAAGACTATTACACAAACTGGGGAATATGGGTGTGGGTAGGACAGTAGTGTGGTGGGTAGGTAACTGGCTGGGTGGCAGGACACAGAGGTGGTGGTAAATGGCTGTCACTCCACAGAGGAAGAGTGAACCAGTGGGGTACCACAGGGATCAGTGCTGGGACCGGTCCTATTCAACATCTTCATCAGTGACATTGCAGAGGACATAGAGGCAGAATTTCACTGTTCGCTGATGACACAAAGCTCTGTAACAGAGTAGGCACACCAGAGGGTGTAGACAGAATGAGAAGGGACCTGCAGAAACTTGACGAATGGTCAGGAGTTTGGCAGTTGAAATTCAATGCAAAGAAGTGCAAGATAATGCATATGGGGCACAAAAACCCTGGCACAATGTATCAGTTGTGGGGTGAGGATATAGCATGCACCAAGCAGGAAAGGGATCTTGGGGTTATCATCTCTGATGACCTCAAGGTATGGAAACTGTGCGACAAAGCAGCAGGTAAAGCAAATAGGATGCTGGGATGTATAGGCAGGGGCATCACCAGCAGGAAAAGGGAAGTCATAATTCCGCTATACAAGACACTAGTGAGGCCCCACCTGGAGTACAGTGTACAGTTCTGGAGACCTTACCTACGTAAGGACATAGACAGGGTAGAGAAGGTTCAGAGGAGAGCAACAAAGATGGTGCATGAATTGCATCACAAGTCCTATGAAGACAGTTTGAAGGAACTGAACATATACTCCCTGGAGGAGAGGAGGGAGAGAGGGGATATGATAGAGACATACAAGTATCTCACTGGGAGGAACAGGGTGCAGGAATACACTATTTATAAGTGAAAAAGATGTTCCAGGACTAGAGGGCAGGGGATGAAGTTGGAGGGAGGATGATTCAGAGGAAACATGAGGAAGAATTTCTTCACAGAACGGGTGGTGGACAAGTGGAACACCCTGCCAGAGGAAGTGGTGGGGGCTGAAACAATCACAGGATTTAAGAATGCATGGGATAGACATAAAGGAATTCTGGAGGTCGGGGTGAGGGCAACAGACTTCTAGGAAAACATAAACTGAACTTACAAGCTCAAATGGGCAGACTGGGTGGGCCATAGGCCCTTATCTGCCACACTGTCTATGTATCTATGTATCTATATACTAGTTCTTCCCTTAGTTCTTTTAAAATTCTGGGGTGAATCCCATCAGGCCCCATTGCTTTATTCACCTTCAGTTTTAAGAGTTCTTTCGGAACCCTTTCTTCTGTGAAAGGACTAATAGCAACCCCCTTATCCAGAGTGCTTCTATTGACCGGATTAGGTATTTCCCCCTGCTTTTCTATTGTGAATACTGAGCAGAAGTATTCACGCTTGTAGGAAATGATAGATCTTGCAAGCTCTGGATCTTCTTGACAGCTGGGCTTCTCCCTTGGTCTGTGATACATAGGCCAAGGAAAATTACCTCTTTTTCAAACAATTATGCTTTGGGGGATTTCACTTGAGGCCTGCACTCCAGAGGAGGGTGATAATTCATTTAGAATGGCCAAACATTCTCCTTTGAGGTGGTAGCTAGAAGCAAGTCATCCATATACTGCAGGAGACACTGGGGAGTAGAGAACCCCTGCAGGCCATCCATCATATGGAGATGGAAGAGAGAAGGGCTGTTGTGGAAGCTCTGGGGCAGACAGGTCCATGTTTACTAGCATCCATCAATGGTAAAGGCAAATTTGTATTGACTTTCCTGTGCTAATGGGAGTAACCAAAACCCATTAGAGATGTCAAGAGCTGAGAACCACCTTTTGTGAGGGGTCAGCAGCTTAAGCACATCAGGAGCTGATGCCACAGTTGGGGCACAGCCGAGGGGAACTTGATTAAGTTTCCTGTAGTCAGTTGTGAGTCTCTAAGCTCCATTTGGCTTTTCATAGGCCAAATAGGTGAATTGACAGTAGAGACACAAGTCCTAATCACTCCTTGCTGTAGCAGCGACTGGATGGTCTGCCTCAATGTGGGTAAGGCTTCAGCAGGAAATGAGTACTACTTTTGCCTTGCAGGGCTGGGCTCTGGAATTTCAATGGGTGGTTTACATCCTACCAAAATCATGCATTTTGGTAGCAAACATCAAGGTGTTCCTGTAACAAAGGTGAAAGTTCCGAAAACAGGTCATGACTTTTGAAAAGAGCCATGATGTCATACTCCTTTTTGTTGTGGGAGATGGCTGCCACTGCGTGTGAGTCTGGTATGGTGACAGCATGGCATTGTCTCTTGATCGGTAGCAGTAACCTGTTAGCTAGGTCCACAACACAGCCATGCTGCGAAGGAAATCAGTTCCCAGTATGCTGGGGTGATGACGTAATATCATGAGGTCAAAGACAAAATTAGTCTTGAGATGACCTACCTGCACAGGTAGAGGTACAGATTGGTAGGCATGTAGTTGAGTACCAACTACACCCTGTGCACTGGTCTTCCAGCTGGTCGACCAGTCAGACATAGCTGGGTTCTCATCATGGAGAACAGGCATGGCTGGTCCTGTATCTAGAACATGTCTAGTTGGCGGCCCCTGACTCTGGCCCTTACACAAGGCCGTCCATTTGTGTCAACAAGCAGATCACTCACAATCTGAACTGGGGCCTGTAATTGTCAATCTGTGCAGTTCTCGGATTCTTCTTCATCACCCTGTCCCTGCAACCTGAGGCCTACAGAAGCTCGTTGGACCTCCTCTCAGCACTTCACAGGACACAAATACTGTACCTGTGATGTGAGAGCTGCAATCTCAGACCGTTCAATGGGTGGTTCCCAGATCACCACATCAACCTGGCCAGTGCCCAATGCCATGAAGGGTTCTTCCCTCAGCTTCTCAGTTGTTCAGTAGTCAAAGGCCAGAAAGGGTTGGTGTTACTAGTCAGTGCCAGGACGCCATGGAACATGTGGATGCAGCCTCTTTCTCAGCATGGGCCTCCTCCAATTATTTCCTGAGGGTCCTCGTTCTCATCTTTTAAGTCCCAATAGCTAGGCCTATTATGGTACTTGCCATCGAGATTAGATTTTTCCAGTTCCTGTTGTTATTGTTGTAATTCCTGTTATTCTTATAGTTCTGGTTCTCCCCCGTGTAACTGCTTGTCATCAGAAGGGGTTTCCGTTTATCATTGTTACCTTCCACTATATAGTGGGTGGAGGTAGGGTTCACCACAGCAACTTGGGCCATGGCTCCCTGGGCCATCAGAGTTTAATAAGCGTGGCCTTGTTGGTGTTCTTATCAGAGATTAGGTTACAGAGGTAAACCTGAAAGGCATGCTCCGTCTTGGTGAGGATCTCTTCAAAGGTAGCGGTCTGTGGGTAAATGTTGAGTTCAACCTTTTCCTGGAGGGCTGGAGTCATATTTTAATTGTACAAATCCTTGTACCCAATTTGATTTTTGGTGATATTGTCACCTGCCAGGCCCTTGCCGGCCTCATAGGTGAGCCACAACCATTGATGGTAAGCCACTGGGCTTTCCTTCACATTTTGCTTAACCTTGTAGGCCAAGTGGGCTCCAATGATACCTGGGACATTGGCAGCAAGGAGTGCCTGGGAGATATTGCCATGAGCATCTCTCAGTTGCAGACAGCCTCTGGGAGTTTGGTCCAGAGGTAGGCTTGATAGTCTGTCTTAGGACTTGAACTGAGCAATTGGGTTGGAGAGAAAGCTTCGCATAGGGATCACACCTTCTCCAAATGACAACTGAGGTTGTCAATGGGGCTCATCTGTCTGATGCCTTGACCAATTTGCTGAACAGAGTGAGCGACCTGAAGGGGATTGGACATGGGTGTATGGGGAGCGGTAATTAGTTCTGCATGACCCAGAGCACCGCAAAGGGCAGCTTCTGCTGCCGTATCAGCGACTGCTTTGAACATGTGCTCCTGGTTGACAGCATTTTCAAACATGCGTTCAATATGCTGTTGCATGGATGACTGTCCATCCGTTGTTCCTAGTCTGGTTAAGACATCTTGTACAATGCTGCACACCTCCATATTGTCATCCCTGGATACGGGTGCCAATGGAAGCGGGCTCCTACTCAGAGGTGATCGGCCTCCCGTATCATGTTTGTGTTAACGTGGCAGCATGGAAGGCATGACAGTTTGACAAGGGGGGCAGGCTGACATGGCCAGTAGGCAGGTCAATGGTGCCTTCATCTTGGGAATGGCTGATAAAGGCCACCGCCTGTGGGGCAGGGGTTTGGATGTGATGAGGTGGCCTATGTCCTCATAGATGGAATTGCCATCACCCGACGACGTAATGTCAATGGGTGTGTACTGAAAACCATTCATGGTTTTAACATGGCCAGCGAGAACCTCTCGCTGATGGCACATTCTTGCCATCTTTTATCTACATTTCTTATGACAAACTTTTGCAGTGCCCTGCTAAATACCCTTCTCCAACCTCACACTGCAATACTTGCGACGCAGTGCCCAATTCGACGTTTTCCCTAAGCTCTTTGTCTAGCTCATGCATCAACCTCACATTCTCTTCCTTTAGTTCAACATTATCTTCTCAAACTTTAATTGATCACTTAAAATGTCATTCAAATAAGATAGCTGTTTCTATCACATTTCAACCGTTCATTGTCATCTCTCAATATACACAATTCATGCTCAGAGTCTTGAGCAGTACAGTGCAACAGTTCAAATATTGTGATCACGGAGGACTGTGTCTCCTCCGTGAGTTTCTGTTCACTTTCAGTAACCCGATGCCTGTAAGTCCATCTCTTTTTAAAGATGCATTTTGCAGCTCAAGGGAGGCACGTTGTGCTAATAAACATTCTAAAGTTGTATGTAAAGTCACGACCAAGA
This sequence comes from Neoceratodus forsteri, assembly GCA_016271365.2. NCBI lineage: Eukaryota > Metazoa > Chordata > Ceratodontiformes > Ceratodontidae > Neoceratodus > Neoceratodus forsteri. The sequence continues at coordinate 877,126,473 of CM028136.1, forward strand.
CACCTTCAGTGTGGTATTTCTTGGCTTTTTGCTTAGACTCTAGATATTAATCAGAGATTGTAAGCAAGGGGTCTTCTGCCAATTCTGCATCCAGCATGAAATCAATCCAGCCTCTATGGGAGGTAAGATAGTTTGAGACATTGAGTCTCAGTTCTGTGCACAATTCAGGCATGCCAAACAAAGGGGTAGACTCACAAAGAAAGCAGTCAAAAGACTGGACTCAAATCTTTGGTGCCATCACCCAATGGCTTTCTGGTACCCTGTGGGAAAATGGTGGAGCCAAGACAGTACACTGCTACTCACAGAGGGAGTATACCAGTGTTCCAGTGTGGGTCTGCCAAGCCCAAAACCAAGACAGAACAAGTCCATAAAAGAACAACCACTGTAAGTACAAGTAGGTCCAAGTAGGCAAAAGTGCACTACACTACTCGACATTCTGTTCAACGAAGTCAAATGGAATCCTCACTTTGTACATTCCAACCTGCACATGGTCACCAGATGTAGTGGAATGGTAAAACCATCACCTTCTCAGATTCATGTTGGAACTGCACTAAAGTGAAGAAGCAACAGATAAATGGTGTCCAGCATAAAAAAGTGATTTATTTCTAGTATATTAAGCAGGCTTACAACCAAACAATGTGATCACTGGGAGAATACCTCCAGTCTTTCTTACCTATAGGTAGCAGTACATCTCTTCTCAGAGAGCAGGTGCTATGCAAATTGTCTTATACCCCTGATAATAACTAGGACAATGGCTGAAAAGATACAGTATATAAAAACATTATAATTGGTCAGTGGCAAATAGCCTGGCTTGTCACTAGCCTGGGAAAGCATGCTGAGCTATCAGAAAGACAAGATAGCTAAACAATAGATCTTGTATATGTGAAGGGCACTTGCGGTTACATTATGCAGTTGCAGTTCTGCATAACATTAAAGATGGCAGTATTGTTCCAGCTAATCATTATGCAATGGTGTAAATAGAAGCATCTTCCAGTATTACAATCAGAATAATAGCAAAACATTATGATTCTCGGTAAAAATATATAAAATTATAGTAGAACTCAGATCCTGACACTTATGCTTATACGATAAGTGCCTATGCCCTAAGGGTAGTACATATACATAGACATAGTACTGTCTGCAAGGTAGGGAAGCCACTCAGGGGTGCTGGTCCATGGATAACACCACCCTGGCAGGCAGTGCCCACCACCCTGTTCCCAATCCCTTCCATGAGGCTGTGACCAGCACGGCCCTCTGTTCACCACCATGGCCAGCTGCAGGCTGATCTGTCAAGGAGCTTATATTGTATACAGTATGCACTCATTGATTAGCTGTCAGTCAGTGAATGTATACTGTATACAGCATGTGCTCCATAACAGATCAGTCTGTGGCTGGCTGTGGTGGTGAGCAGAGGGCTGTACCAGTCACACCATTGTGAAAGGGACAGGAGAGGAGCAGGGTGGTGGGGCACTGCCTCCTGGGAGGGAGAGTGGGGGTCCATTAGACCACCAAGGACTGTTATCTAAATGGTTTGGAGGAAGACTGGGGATTGGGAGGTCCGCTAGACCACCACAGATGTTATATCATTATACTTGTGATTACATTATACCAGTAGACCTCCAGGAAAGATATATAACCATCAGGGGGGGTCCGTTAGACCACCATGGGAGATATGTTTACTGTACATATAATTACAGCACAATGCAAACACACCCCGCTGGGTTCCACATCACTGCCGCTGTTACCTAGCTGTCCCCCCGACTCCTCCATGCTGCCTCCTGTGCATCTACTGCACCCTGCCCCCTTCTGTCCAGCAGCTTCACACACTCCCACTATCCCGGCCCCTCTAATGTCATGCCAGGTGGGGGAGATCCCTGCAGCAATTCCCACAGCTGCACCAAACTGTTTAGGTGCAGCTGTCAACTTCACAACAAACCTGGGGAATTTGGAGACAAGATCCTGTCTTCTATAAAATTGGCTGCAGGGTCCCTGGTGTACCCAGAGTTTGCCCGCTCTCAGAATGATACAACTTGACTCTCTCTAAGGACTGTTTGAAAATCAGGCCCTAGAGAGTAGCAAAAAGGTCCAGACAACTGCTGAGACAGAAAGACCTTGTAGTCACCTGAGAGGCATCCCGCGACCTACATCTTTGTTCAAAACATCCAGAGTAACTGACCAACTTGCATCTGTTGAAAGAACTTGCAGTAGCAAAGAGAAGAACAAAGAGCCCAAGTTGTCGGGGAAGTTAGTAACACCAGAACTGTGAGTACTTACAGACTTGTGTACTGTATACAGTTTGCTACCAAAGTTACAGTTTTGGCCATCAGGCCAGGATCTACAAACACCTTCATCATCGTTTGTCATTTTAATTTAGCAATTACATGACCTGTGGGGTTTTGGTTTAAAAAAGAGTTTATCTGTTTTAAAGTGCAGCATTGATGGTCAACCCATTGCAATGTCTACAGGCCTGCACTGTTCCTCTGGGAAATGGGTAGTGCTCCAGTATAGGTGGGCTGGTAATACCAAAGGTTTACAGCAACTGTGTGTGCACTGTCTGTGGAGAATGGGCACTACTGCTGTTGAAAGTGTGTTTAGTAGGCTGAACCTTGTCAGGCACCTAACGTTGACCCTGATTTCAAAAATTCATGGGTCGACAAGAACAGACTATCTAAGTCGACTGAGCCCAACATGCCAAAAAAGGGACTACAAAGGGGGCAGACCAACAAAATCTTGATGGAAGTGGCCAACTCAATTTTTATTAAGAAATGCCAGCATCTCAAATGGCAATCCAAGGTATACATCAACGTGTACTGAAACATTATAATTATGCAGTAATTAGTATTAGTTTCTCCCTTCACAAAAAAAAATAAAACAACCTCAGAAACAAATAAAGGACTTAGCCAATGGACAGGGAGAGGTCTACGAGGTGACTATTTTCTTCAGTGGAGAAAACAAATCTAGTGTTAGAACACGAGAGGGAGCATCAACACACAGCAACATTAGAATGGAGTTCTGACTCCACAGCACCATTCTAAACTCAAGGCAACATCTCAAGAGTGGAGATGATGCATTTTGTATAGCATCACGACTGGACTTGTTTTTGTTAGCAGTAAAACAGTAATACTGTTTCTATAATAAACACATACCCAAGAAACCTAATTCATTCAAAATATATTTGTATTCATGGTCCCTTATTTTAGCACTATCAACTGATTGAGCATTTTCATGCCATTTTGAATTAGTGCTCCATGCTCTGACAAACAGCTGATTATTCCTTTTGTTGTAAATCACAGTATATGCTGTAGTTTGTTGTTTGGTCACCCCCCCCCACTTGACTGCTCACACACAGTGTCTCTCCTACATGACAGCAAGCTCACTTTCTAGCAACAGTTCCCTCCTTTAGATCACTCACTCCCCTGGCTGCTTGCCCTCTTCCCTCTATTGGCTCACACCAGCAGCTACTTCCTTCTGCAAGACCAGGAATGCAGAAAGTACCACTGGTTTCATCCAGATAGTGTTCTACTTCATGCTGCTGATGCAGCCGGCTATCTGATCACTTTCTACCACTGATTGCCTATGTCCTCTACTAGCTCAAGCATCCATATTCAAAACAAGCCACACATAAAAGTAAAAAAGCTCGAATAAGTGAGGCATGAGGTTTACTATGTACTATAAAGGAACACTTTTTTTGTTCAACACTACTCACCCATCTGCCCTCACTTCTCACTTACTCCTACTTACATCCACACATGGTATCTGAACATCAGAGATGCCACAGACATGCCACAGACACAGCATGCTATTAACGTTTCCTTTTTCTATTAAATTTCATGATCCCTTTACAATCGTGGGTTTGTACAAATCCAGTAATATAGCAAAAATAAAATGCCAGTAAAATACATCTACTATACAGTGGATAGATAGATAGATAGATAGATAGATAGATAGATAGATAGATAGATAGATAGATAGATATACAATAGGGGTGAGAGCTATTTCTGTTTGATAAATTCATGTATTTACACCCCAGTTAGATAAAGGCAGCCGATGTCAGCACAGTGATAATAAATACCATTTATACACACTGTGCTGATGTCATAGCAAGTTATTATCACTGTAGCTACGTAGCACTAACTAACCACAGTGATCCTGTCTGCCAGATCTACTTCTTGAATGCATTTCAGTACAAACTAACATTCAACTGAATTTCGACTCCTGCTCCTGCAATAGCACAGATTTTTCATGCTGGCCAGCAAACTGCATCAGAGACGCAGACACAGAATTGGACTCCGAGTTGCACTAGTAAGAGAAATACCACAGCATACAAATCTCCAGAAGAGCACAAACAGTTTGCCAGGACTTCACATAGTGGTTTTATTTTGAAAAGTTGACAAGTACCTTATTTATGTTACTGTCAAGCACAGCGTTCTTCAAGAAGTGAAATTATTTTTTTCCAAATGAAACTAATCGTCCAGGAGCTCTAGTAAAATAAACCAGAATGGACAGTGAAATAAAATATAGAAACACTATATGAAGCATTACATTCCACCAAAATAAAGCAAATAAAATGTTAAAAGTCAAACACCCATAGAATAAATAAAATAAATCCTGTTTTCCTGCAAACCCTCTCCCAAATGTCATGTCAAGTCCCTCCCACACACAGCAGCAATCAAAATCAGACTCACAGAGTAGATGACCAATCCTGAACCACAAACATGACCACCAACCAATCACCAAAAACAAAAAAAAACATTCTTGCTATTAACCAATTGGAATACCAGAAGTTCCCCATTCAGAAAAAACAACTGTATAAGCTAGAAAGCAGCCATATATGTAAGAGAATAGCACTCAGCCAAAAAAAAGCACTGAAAATATAGAGACAAAATGCCACAAATTTGGCCCCATTGTATAAACTGCACACATGATGTGCAGTCATGGAACATGGCAAATATCCCCCATTTGTGAACAGTAACCTCTAGATACTATCACTCATGGCTCTGCTACACTCCACCACTCATGAGTATCCCTAGGTCACTGTTCACTCATGAAGATATTTGTCATAATGAAAAAAACTTTGTTAATGCATCAGTTAGGGGTAAAGCAACAAAAGTAGAGAAATGTGGCATTAGAATTTCCAACCCTAATCCCACACCCCACCCTGCACAGACGAAGAGAGTTGGGGCTGGCATTAGGATCATCAGCCCCAATGCTCACCCCATTCCATTAGAAAATACACTGGGTGGCACAGCATAGGAGAATAGGGTGAGCGTTAGGACTGACAATCCCAATGCTACACCCGTCCCTCTTTGTCTGTGCAGGGTGGTGATGTGGTGGTAGGGTTGGAAACCCTAATGCAGCATTGCCCTATTTATGTAACTTTAACTCCTAACGGTGTGCATTAATGAAGTCTTGCAATTTATTGCCTTACGTTTTGAGATAGTATAACAGTATCCTTATTTTATGGTGTGAGTGACAACCCTCCATTGAGATAGTATAACAGTATCCTTATTTTATGATGAGAGTGCAGAGTTCTTCAGACCTTGCACTACCATCCCTCCATTGAGATAGTATAACAGTATCCTTATGTTACTGTGGGAATGCATGGTGCTTCGGACCCTGTCCTCCTATCCCTCCATTGAGATAGTAAAACAATATCCTTATTTGACCCCAAATTTTCAACATAGCTTTCTTATGACCTCACCGCATGTAGCCAGTACAGAACATTTTCAAATCCCTGCCGAAACACAATTCAGCACAACTGTAATGCCATTCCATGCCACAGGTGCAGAAAAACATTTCTGGCAGGATTTGAAAAATGACAGCTGTACTGTTCATGAGGTGATGTGAAAAAATGGCAATTTTTAAAATTTGGAGTGAAAATATTACAAATTGCCGACTAGATGGGCCAGAGTGGTCCTTTTCTGATGCCAGATTTCTATGATTCTATGATTCCATGCCACAGGTAAGTAAGCACATTTCAGAAAGATGTAAGAAATAATAGCTGTGGTGTTCGCAGAGTGGTGTGAAAAAATGACTTGAAAATTTGGAGTAGAAAATATTAAAATTGCCAAAGTTACGCGTGCATAGAAAAATTTAATGACTGTGAGTAACTGGCATTTTGTGGTATTTTAGACACAAATTTTCAACATGGGCACAGGGACCCCACCTCATGAACACTAGCACTATCATTTTGTTACCTGATCCCAAAAGGTTACGAGATATCAACATAAGTTCAAAACACCATTGAGAGGCCATTATCACGGTACCACCGATTCTTCAGTTCATGGTTTGGCTTTGAAAGTGCAAACTTGTCCTGATCCACAGAAGGTGACATACTGATCTCCAGTGGTAAGTATAGGATAAGTGGAGATGTGGGGTGGTGGGTGCTCAGTAGGAGGGTCGAGAAATGGGGAGGGTGTGCCAGGGAAGACAAGGACCATTTTCTTTTTCCAGGTTTAAAAAATATGATGTTGGGGGGACAGTTTTTTCAGGTCTTCCTAAATTAAATAAACATTACAGGACATTGGGGCAGGCTCACAGTATCCCACACTGCTGGAGAGGGCTATTAAATGCTGACATAAGGATTTGGCCCCATAGTCAGTACATCAATAAAACAAGGGTTAAGAGGTCATACAACACTGGGGTGGGCATCCCAGTGTCAGGAATATATAAATTAAAGTAAGTAGAGAAGGGATAGTGATCAGAGGGTGGGGGTACCATTAGACACCAGGGAATGGGGACAGTGATTTGGGAGTGAGGGGTTCCACTAGACACCAGGGAAAAGGGTGTTCTTAACTCACAGTGCAGTCCACAGCAGGTTCAGCTGCTCACCACATGGCAAGCTGGCAGGTGCAGTGCAAATGCTGAGCTAGTACTCGATAATCTCTTATGCTGTAGACAGGCAGATTGAAGTCACCAACTAGAAGCACCTCCATCATCCTGATGATGTCCGCCCCAAGTGCCTAAACCAGCTCCACTCCTGTGCTGGAGATCTGTACGAACATACGAAAATAACAGCAGAAACAGATCATTTCAGTCTATCTAGTTCGCTCAGAATGCAGCTCTCAGTCTATGTTACTGAGCTGCCCGCTCCTGTTTCCCATTCAGTTTTGATCCCTACATTCTCTTTCCCCATCATCCTACCTGTTTTGACTCCACCTTTCACCCTGTCCCATAATCTTTTAAAGCTGCCCACTGTTTTCAATGAAACCACCTCCTCCGCAGTTCGTTCCATTTGGACACCACTCTTTCTGTGAAAAAGTGCTTCCTCATTTCTCTTTTGAATCTCTCCCCCAACTGCAGACTATCCCCTAGTGGACCCCTCTCCTCAACTTGAGAATGCCCTCTATTCTAAACTTGTTCATATCTTTAAGGTACTTGAAGGTTTCAATCATGTCTCCCCCTCTCTTCTGTCCTCCAGGGAATACATATTGAGCTCCCAGGCCTCTCTTCATATGTTTTTCCGCAGGCCCTGGATCATCTTGGTCACCCTACACTCCACCCCTTTAGTAACTTGATGTCTTTTTTCAGAAAAGGGCTCCAGAACTGCACACAGTACTCCAAGTGCAGCCTCATCAATGACCTGTAGTTGGACAAGATGACCTCCTCTTTCCTGGAGGTGATTCCTCTGGGGATGCATACCAGCATTTAATTTGCTTTGGCTGCTGCTTTATGGCACTGCACATAGTGCTTCAGGCCCTCCTTGATGATTACCCCGATATCTTTTTCCTCCTCCGAACTGGACCCTTCCACACCCCCCAACCAGTAACTGGCCCCAGGGTTATTAGCTCCCAGGTGCATGACCTTGCACTTCTTGGCATTGAACACCAACTGTCAGATACCCAACCATCTCTCAAGTCCAGCCAGGTTCTCCTTGAGTTCCTGTCTTCTCTCCTCAATGTCCACTCACCCATAGAGCTTAGTGTTGTCTGCAAAATAGGCAGATTTCACTTTTTTTTTTGCTTTTTTGCACTTTCTGTTTATGCTCCTCTCCTGCCCCCTGTGCTCCACCTCATCAGAATTGCCTGGCATCTGCCTTGGTTCCTTCCTGCCTGGAGCTCCACAGTAGTCCCCCCATGTAGCCTTGGTTTCTCCCCCAGGTGGGGATGAGGTGGGGGCCCATACACCCCAAACAATTGCCTTTGTTGGGGCTACAACGCAAGGCAGGCAGGAGACCATTGAGGTATGTGCTAGCGCTCCATCTTCCCAGAATGTAGGGAGCCATTTTCCCATTTTTCAGGCACACTGTGTGCCCTGACATCAAGGCAGAGATAAGGTGACATCTGGTAAGCCCAGCCTCTCTCTGAATGGCAGGGCACTTGCTGTACCCAGGCCTCCACCTGGGGTCACTTGAGCATCAGGCCTCATCCTCTCCCTCCCTGGAGAAGGTAGTGGTCCACAGATGCTCAGCCTTCTCCTCTGGCCTCCGACTCCTAAACTTATTCCTGAACCCAGATCACCAGCATCACAAGCAGTAGCACTACTGCTGAGCGGCAGGCCAGCTAGATTTCACTTTTTAGTGTCTCCACTATGTCTTCAATAAAGATGTTAGACAACACAGGTCTGAGTACCGAGCCCTGTGGCACCCCTCTGGTCACAGGCCTAGGCATCGATAGTTCTCCCTCTACTATCACCCTCTGATTTCTGCCCTGAACCCAGCTCTCACCCCACCCCATCATCTTTTCCCCTACTCCCAAGTTTCTCAGTTTACTGAGCAGCCACCCATGTGGCATGGAGTTGAAGGCCTTGCTGAAAACCAGATACAGAACATCCACCACCTGGCCCCTGTCCAATGCCCCCTGTGACCCAATCAAAAAAGTCTATCAGGTTGGTCTGGCAGGATCTCTCCATGTGAAATCTGCTGTCTATCATCCTGAAGACCATTTGCCTCCAGAAAGTTCACTAGCCTTTTCCCTTAGTATGGTCTCCATCAATTTTCTCTGAATGGATATAATGCTGACTGGTCTGTAATTACCTGGTTCTTTCCTGGATCCACTCTTGTGGAGTGGCTCACATCAGCCATTCTCCAGTCCTGAGGCATGCACCCTGTCCCCAGTGAGGTGTTAAACAGGTACATCAGGGAGCTAGCCAAGACCTCCACTGATTCCCTCAGGACTCTTGGGTGCACTCCATCTGGTCCAGGAGCCTTGTCCACTGGCACAGGGTCATAATGTCATAAGACATTATGCCGCGTAAAAATCACACTGCCAATACAGCGAAATTTCTTGCATGTGGCATAATTTTATGGGGCTCTGGCCCCTGCACCCCTATTAGGGGGCTGTGCTCTGAACTCCCCCCACTAAGGATTCTCAACTTCATGGGTGGGTTCAACTCAAAATCACACAAAGTATGAAAAAAAAAAGTTTCTGGGACCAGGAATCAAATCCAGTCCCAGATACGGTGCCTGGGTTCCTTGCTACAGTGGCTCAGTCCATTAAGCCATGGCAGCTGCTCGTCGGAAACCGTCCCAGCAGATGTCTTATCCTCTGCCTGGGATACTGTGGTGGTGCAATCCACGTGCAGCAGTATTCGTATTGTGCACCACTCGCTGTCTCAGTGCGATTGTGATTCTGGGAAAGATGCAATGTTGTATGCTAAATAGTGTATGACATTATGACCCAGTAGATTGTCCACCCTAAGGGCCCTTAGGCCCTTTAAAACCTTGTCTTCTTGGATTGGTCCATCTGTTTCAACCCCCTGACCTCTCAGTACCCCTATTTTTCCCTGCGGCATAGGTACATGCTTTTCTCTAGTGAACACTGAACTGAAGTAATTGTTCAATGTCTCCGTCTGTTCTGCACTTTTTTCCTCCCATCCACACTCCCTCTTATTCTGGACAATCCCATCCTTGCAGCTTCTTCTCTCCTTTATATACTTAGTTCTTTTCCTTTTCCCTTAGCCCTGCACCAGCTTTAGTTCTTTTGTGGGCTTAGCTGCCCAGACCATATGGCCTGCCTCTCTTGACTTCACAGAGTAATCTTCCCTGTCCTCCTCTCTCATAGTACATTTGTACTTATGAAAGGTTGCTCTCTTCTCCCTCACTTTCGCTGCCACCTCGTTGCTGAACCAGCTTGTTTTTTTTGGACCTGGATTTCTTACTCTGAGTCTTAGTACATGTGTTAGTGGCATCGATTAGACCCATCTTAATAATGGACCATTTCTGCTCTGCTTCCCTCCTCAGGCTGATATTGGCAAGGTGCCCCACTAGGATTTCCCCCATCATACCAAAATCTGCCCTCCTGAAGTCCACCACCCTCATCTTAGTCCTGGCTGTTTCCTTGCCCATATTAATGTAAAACCACACCATGCAAAGTGTGCTGACTGCAGGGGTCGTCCACTACTATGTCTTGCTACTATGACAGCACTAGGTCGAGAATGGCTCCATCCCTGGTTGGCTCTGTGACTCCCTGTATCAGGAAACAATTCTAGAAACCTCCAGGAGGACCAGTTTCCTGGAGCAGGAGGTAACTGGGGTCATCAGTCAACTCCAGGCAGATTGAAATAACCTATTATGACTATGTTTCCCCTACCACCTAGCGTTCTAATCTGCTCCCTCAGCTTACTGTCCAACTCCTCCTCCTATGAAGGTGATCTGTACACCACTCCCATTTGAACATTTTTCCCCTTGGTGTTCTGAAGCTGTACCCTCAAGGCTTCTGTCTTAATCTCTTCCTCCTCCTCCCTGGTGCATATGATCCTCTTCTTCACAAATAAGGCTACCCCTCCCCCTCTTCCCTTCTCTCTGTCCTTGCAGTAAATTCTAGACCCAAGGATCATGAGGTACCAGTCATGATATTGGGTGGCCCACATCTCTGTAAGGGCTTCTATGTCCACCTATCCTCAGCTATTAGTGCCTGAAAATCATGCCATCTTGTTTGCCAGACTGCTTGCATTCAGGCAAGGACACTACCTTCCATTGTGACCACAGTACCCCATTGTCTCTTATCATCCCTTTATGTCCCTCCTCCTCCCTCATTTCCTCTCTCTCTCTCTCTCTCTCTCTCACCCCCCTCTTCTCTCTTCCTTCCTTCCTTCTGATGACTGGATGGGGAGAGGCTCATCATCTCTTCTCCTGGTGGCTGTGGTAGTAGCCCACCCTTTTGACCCCCTTCAATTCAAATTAAGGTTTGCAGTCATGTGTTCCCCAGTTTATCTTTCAAGACCTTAGTACCCTCTCTACTTAAATGCAGCCTGTCCAGTGCAAATAGACCCTTATTCTCCCTAGTCCAACCCCACTTCCCCACTAGCCTGTATCCATTTGCCTCACACCACCCTTTAGCCAACTGTTAAGTTCCTCAATGCCTTGCTTCCTGAAAGTACTCGCCCTAGGGACTGGGAGTACTTCAGAGAAAGTTACTGACCTTCCTGCCTCACTGCAAATTTTGCCTAGCTCCCTAAACCTCCCCTCCACCTCTCCCTCATACCCTGCAAGATCATTAGTACCCAAGTGTATCATAATGTGAGTTTTTTCATGCTCCATCCCCACACACTTGGGTATAAAAGGCAAGACCCTCTCTGACATCATGCCTGGCGTACACTCTACCCTCCAGTGGCTATACCTTGCACCCTTACCTCCCCATCTCACACCCTTCAGTATTGAATCCCCCAGGATAATGAGCCTCTCTACTTTCCCCATCCCCAATCCTGTCTTGCCTCCCACAATGCCAGTTTCCTCTGTCCCATTATTTCTCCCTCTTTGCTCCCCTTTGGTCCCCTTCCCCATCTCACCAGACTCCACACCTGACTATCCCTCATCCACTCCTTATATCCACCAACTACTCACCCTTGCACTATCCCTCATCTCCTCGCCCCCCCATTTTCCCTCTTTCCCTCTTACCCCACTTATGGCCTCTACCCTTTCTTGATCATAGAGCTCCCCCCTGCCCCATGTTCCTCCATAGTGGTCAACATGGAGAACCTATTCAAAGATGCTCCCCCATGTTAAGACATGCTTCTATTCTCCCACCCTGTGCTTTTCCCCTTCCTCCTTGTTCTGATTTCTAACCCCTCCAGCTCTTTCTCCTTACCTCCTGCCAATTCCCCAGGGCTCTTGGGGGGGATGTCCCTGAATCCTTTGGCAACCTTCCTGTATCTGTCATATGCCTACCATCCATGCAGCCTGGGGCAGTCATCCCTGCACCTTCCACCCCTGTTCATTCCCCTGCCTCTCCTCTCCTCTCCTCCCATTCCAACTCCCATCTCAACCACCACAGATCTTCCCTAAGTTGCCCCAGTTATCTGCACACTGAACAGCCCCTGCTCTCTACATTGTTCCCAGAAAGATGGCAGCCCCACACCCATTGCAGCTGACCACTCTCCTGCTTCCCTCTGTACCCTGTATCCCCTATCCCCATTTCCTTGCCTCCCAACTATTCTGCTGTCTGCCCCAGATCCTAGGCCCCACATCCTCTTCAGTGAGCTTTTAACCCTCCTTGCTGTATTACTAAATAGGCTATTGTTGTCAATTCCCCAATTTTGCTTTCTGTAGATAGGATTTGCCATCTCCTGTTACTGCCCCCATGCTAGATGACAAGACTGAGCCATTGTGTTAGCTAAACCTGCCTAGCATGCGATGTCCAGTTCCCCATTCCTGTCCAGAGTGGTCTGCGGTTCTTTCTGTGGAATCCCTACAGATGCCATTTAGTTAGATGCCACTCCTGCATCATGGCACTCACGTTGGGGTTGCTTACAGAGTGTTGCTTGGTCCCTGTAATATATAGGGCCTACAGGTGTCCCTATAGGCTTACTTCAGCCACTGGCCCTGCGTCTCTACCAATGGCGCCGGCTTGTTCTCACCTTCGGCCCTCCCACTGGCTGCAGCCTCCCACCACCCTGATCACAGTAATCCCCACAGTATTTTATTCAAGTTTGAAATAATTTTCTTCAATGCAGAGCTGTATGACAAAACACAAAAACACAGTCCCCCAGCACTTAACTGAAGCAGCTTCTGTTGTTCCACCGCTCTCCCGATGGTATCCTCCGCTCCAATCAAGATGACACACAACACCTCCAGTTCTTCCTTTTCCCCAAATGCCCCTGCAGTTCCATAGGCTTGATTCCCTTCCTCACATACAGTACAACCCTCCTCCTTCCATGTCACTACTAAACACAGAGTAGCCTGGTATGGTCACATTCCAGTCATGCCTCTCAGTGCACTATGACTCTGTTATGGCCACCAAATCCAGGCTAACCTCCTCCATGATGGCCTCAAAATCAGATTTTTCCCCAGACTCTTTGCATTTGTGTACATGGCTCTCCATCCCTTATTTCTCCTGCCTGCCTCCCTGCTTTCTCCTCTGTCCTGCCTGTGCTGTTTTATGAAGCTCCCCTGTTCCACCCTCTTCACTTGTTACCCTCTCCATTATGTCTCCTTTACTCCTCTCTTCTTGCTATCTTGATTTATAATCCCTTGTTCTCTACCTGGTGCCCACCCTGTCTTCTGATGTGCATGCCGGGGGGCTTCCTCTCTTGGCTCTCCTTCCTGTTGCTTCATTGTCTGAAGGAGGCTACCCTTGCCTCTTTTTGTATTACAACCTCCCTGTCTAGTTTTAAATTTTTATCCAGTAGCATTAAACCTTCCACTAAGGACTGTGGTCCCACTCCTGGAAGAATGCAGGCTATTTCCCACAGAGGCCTATATCCTCCCAGGCTGGTCCCCAGTCCCCAGTGTAGCCAAAGTCCTCCACCATGAACCATATCTTCAACCAATTGTTAAAAGCTGTGGTGCAGAGTACCCTTTTCTCCTTGGTCACACATCATGTAACACCTTGACAAATGCCATTGTGCATGCTACCTGCTTCAGGCCCCTTCCTAGCTCTCATAACTTACCTTTCACTACCCTCCCTATCCCTTACCAGGTCATTTGTCCCCAGGCAGACAGTGACACCCTAGCTCCCTCCCATTTCTTGCCACCCTAGTGATCCTCTGGATCTGTTCTCTGTCCTTCCAAGTTGAAGCACCAGCGAGTCACTTTGCTTCCCTCTCTCTTCTTCCCTCCTCTTCCAATTCAGTCCCACTAATGGCAGAGTCCCCCACAAGAAGCTGCTTCCTCCTCAGATGAGAGCCTCTTCCTCCCTTCTTGGGGGCCTCCCCTTCTGAGGACCCCCACTTCCTCCCTTCCCACTGCTGTGGGCGCCTCTTCCCAGTTGCCCCATCCTATCAGTATGGTGAAGGAATTATGTTGACTGAGGAGTGCATTCCCTTCTACCACCCTTACCCTTCCAGAGCCCACCAAGGTCCAACCATTCTGTCTCTACTTAGGCATCATCTGGGGAAGTGATGGTAGATTTGGTGGCCCCTGGTAGGGGCAGTAGGTTCCCTGCACCCTTCTCAGTTGGCCCAGAGTCCAGCAACCTCTGTCGTCAGCTCAGAGAAGGGAGTGCAAATGGGGCAGCATTTCAGTCTCCAGAATGTGCCCTGAAAGACTGCAGCTCCACACATGTTGCACTGAACCACTCCCATGCTCTTTCCCATCTTAACCACGTTGTTTGTTGTCAGTTTTGTCTGTTAAATCTTTTCTCTATCATCCTGCCTCCTTTGATTTCCTACCTTTCCCTTTACCTATTTGAAATGTATTTGTTACTCTACCCTAGATAATGTCTCCTGCTTCCCCTTTCAACTTTGCACAGCAGTTGCTACCTTTCTTATGAGACATAGAGAAGAATGGAAATCTCAGTTGATTAACATTTTTATTGTTTGGCTAAATAACCTTTACAAAAATATATTAAACACAGTAGATTCAGCATACATATCATAATCTATACATAATGAATTCTTAATAATAATAAATACATATACAGGTCAGCTGTCACAGCAAATTGTCAAGTACACAGAGAAACCTCCGCCTTGACTACTGCAATGCCTTTACCTTGGGCTACCGGGGTTGAAATTCACTGCTTGCAGCTAGTGCAGAATGCGGCAGCCAGGCTGTTGACTGGTTCTTCTAGGTCCAGTCATATAACGCCTGTGCTCTGTGGACTGCACTGGCTGCCAGTTGTTGCTGAATCACCTTCAAGGTTGGTTTGCTGACCTATAAGGCCCTACATGATCAGGGACCTGCTTACCTGAAAGAGCTCCTTTGTCCCTATTGTCCCCCACTGGCTCCAATCCACTGATGAGGGATTGCTAGGATTCCCAGGGTTCCTTAAAACTTCAAGGGCAAGATCTTTTAGCAATGGCCCTGATCCTGTGGAATTCTCTACCTCAGGTGCAAATTGCCCGACTGTCCAAAGCTTTAAAGGAGCTTTGAAAACCTACCTTTTAGTAAAGCCTTTAATGATTTCTGATTATTTTAATGTTGTTTTAACTATTTATTGTTTTATGTAATGTTGTACAGGCACCTTGGTTTAAGAAAGACGCCTTATACAAATAAAGAATAATTGATTAATGATTGATTGATTAATAAGGAAAATTCTATTGCACTATTCTCACCTGAGTCCCCAGTAATTTCCTTTTTATTTTATTAATAGCCAAAAAGTATTTGGCCAACCTAAGGACAGACGATTCATCAGCCGTGTGAAATAAAATAGTTGTTAATGTTTCAAGGTCAATGTTATATAAGAAGTTTGGGAATGGACCGAGCCAATATGCCCTTTGTTTTTTATTCAATGCACAAAACCACATGACAAGTACTAAGTTTTCTTTACCCTCTTTTGAACAAGTACAGTCTTCCAACTCTTTGGGCAATTTATTATTTCTTACCTGTAAAACATTACTAGGGAAGCATTTGAATGTGTACACTATTAGGACTTTCTTAAGTTCATAATCATCAAAATTGTCATATATAAGGTTTAAGTCCAAATGAATAATTATTTTTAGAAAGCCAATTTGAATAAGCTGTATCTTTGATTTTGCTAAAGTCCTAATTTTCCACATCTTTGGACTCTTTTCAGTATATATTGTTGTATTTTAAGCTAATGACAATTCCATTATTACCTAATTTTCAGTTTTCCCAGACTGTACTTATCCAATAGTTTTGTGATTATATTGAACTAGAAATATGTTCTATAACCAACTCATGCCAATGCTGTTTTCTTTTAAACATAACTATATCATTGAATCCTTTGGCATTCTTAGCAGGCATATCCAGTAAGAAAGTTTTCTACTGTCAGTAAGTGCACATAAATTAGTCAGACCTGTCTCCGATCTTGTGTAGGAGGCTGGGCATGAGTGACCTAATCCTAACGTCTTTCTCAGCAGTTTGAAAACTGGTATAGTAAATTTGTCAATTGCTTTATTTTCCCATACTTCTGCCCCACACAGGACCTGGGCCATGTATTTTGTATTAATTGTCTGAAGAAGAGGAAGGCTACTATTCCCTCTAAATTGATAGTTAAAGCTATCCAGCCCTCTTGAAGTTTTCTTTAATTTCTCTGAAATCATGTCAAGATGACCATTTCATTTACCATTTATATGGAATAGCACCCCAGATATACACATATGAGGTAGCTGTTGCAATAACATTAGGTCCAATTTTCCAACACCCAGAGGTTTTGTTTTCTCACAAAGATTAAAACCTTGGTTTTGTTAAGATTTACTGTTAACTATAACTCTTTAGATTTTTCATATAGGAAATTCATTTTCATCTGAAGACCTTTCTTAGATGGGGAATTATCACTAAATCATCTGTGTATGCTAAAATAGGACATTCTTGATTATAAATTTTGGTTAATCTGAGGAAATTTATTAATTTCATTTAAGAGTTATCTATATAAGAAAAATAACACTGGAGCCAGCATGCAGCCCATGCGTACTCCTTTATTCATAGAAAGGTGTTGTTAATGTTCCATAGACTCCAGTCCTAATAGAGGCCCAGTTTTCAAATAAATTATAAATAATATAAACTAGATTTTTATCAAAACCCCTATCTAACATAAGCTTCCAGAGTGTACTTCTTGAGACTGTGTCAAATCTGCTGTATAATCTATAAAGCAAGTATACAGTTTTGTTTACGTAGGATAATGTATTTCTCAATCAAATGTCTCAGAATGAACATATTATCACATGTAGAAAAGTTTTCCTAAATCCAATTTAAAGAGCAGAGATCCCACCAATCCTATCTTAAAGTTTATATAACACAACTTTAGAAAAAACATTTAAATTTATGTCAAGTAAGCTAATTAGATGACACATGGCTGTATCTGCTGTATTCCTTTTTATGTATTGGTACTATATATGCACTGCTCCAAGATTCAGGAATCCTGACTCTCCGATTCATCTATTGTGAAAATAGTCAGAATTTACACCATTCTGTAGCAGAACAAAGATACACCTTCCAGGAATGCCTACAGCTTTTTTGTTTTCAGGGTCTTAATAGCAAACAGAACTTCATCATAAGTAAAGGTGACTTGTACATTATCCTCTGTTCCTGTATAGGGAATATATTAATTGCCATTGGATCCCAAAAGTTTCCTGCAAAGTGATTCCTCCATTTATCCTCTGTAATACAGTATATGTGTCAATCTTATATTTATAGTTATTAGTTCCCTTGGCAACAAGGTTCCAAAATTTCTTGCAGTCCTTGGAGATGATGGCTTCATACATTAACTCCTATTGCTTCTTATAGAACAAACTGTTCTTCTCTTTTATAAGTAATTTATATATTTTTATGGTTATTTAATTCCTTTAAATTATCCATTGTTGATCTATTTTTATAGATTCTTGTTAATTTTCTGATTACACTTTTAGATTTTTTACATTCTGAATTAAACCATCCCTTCAGCACTACTCCCTGTCTTGATGTTAAATGGGGTTTCAAGTCTTTCCTTTGTTTTGTTATACGTTTCAGTCAAGTTACCCATTAGTTGTTCAAAGTTATAACTTTCAAGATAGTCACTCCTTTCTCTTAGGGCTATATCAGAAAGTAGCTTATTAGTAGGTACATTAGACTACTATTTCCAAATGATTCTCTTCCTGGATCTAATTTCTGTAAATGGAGTTGCAGGTGAAGACATATAATCCCTCTGACCTGTTTTCTTACTCAGCAATAATATGGGAAAGTGATTACTTGTTGCATGATTTTGTGCATACAATTCTTCCACATCAAGTCAAGACCTAACCAAAGTGTGAGATCACTACTGATGCACCCTTTGATGTAATAGATGTCCATTCTTTAGTGGCACTATTTTTAATGGTTTGACTTTAAAATAAAATAACTTTTTTTATACTTTCATCTTGAAGTCTGTGTCCCTTTTATGAGGTTAGTGTGTGCCTAAAACCTTCTCTTTTTGATGTCCATTCTCCCAGACCATTTCCCTTTAATCTACCATTCAAAGGGAATATGTTCAGATCTTCCATGATTTCCATAAATTTTTTCCCCTGAGTGATTCACTTAGAGATCTTTAGTCATTCTTGAGACCAATGTACTTGTAATATTGTAATCATAATAGACATTAGTCATTAATCCTTTATATTTCCCTATATAGGCATTAAAATACCCTACTATTAATATTCCTATACTAAAACAGGTGCACATAGAGACATTTAAGAACTCTCTTAGCCTAACCCAAAAGTCTGTAGGATAAAATTTGGAATTTTCTGGTGGGCAATAACAATTAATAATTGTAAAGCATACTTTCTCCATTTCTACACAGTTTGCAATAAAGTTGTCCAATTTCTTTATACAACTGACCTTTTTAAAAGAGCCGACTTTAAAATAAGGGGCAATGCCACCAAAGCATCTACCAGTTATTTGTATCTTTTTACCAGGGGTATGATAGATCTCATAACCAGTTATATCTATAATTTCCTCTTTATCATGCCAGGTCTCCTGCATAGTTATAACATCACATTTCTCAATAAAGCAACCCAATCTGAATCAGCTCGTTTATTTTTTTATACCTGCTATGTTCCAAGATAAAGGGATCATCTTTCTTTATAACAATATTTATTAATAAAACATCCTGCACTGCTGTTTCTTATATCAATTAACTGTCAGTGAAAATATCCAGCAATTGCTTGATATCTGTTATTTGTTCCTATTTCTGTATTATAGCTCTGTACACTAGTTTGCCTGCCCTCTGTATTAGTGTGTAGTATATTTGAGTCTACCACATATAGACCCACTTTATCAAGTACTTGAACTTTTTGCAGAATAAGTTCTGCAAGTTCCCTATCGTTACATAATAGTTCAATTTGGCTGTTAATGCCAACTCTTCAAACTTGGATATGATCTTTAGAGCAATTTGGGAGCTGCATGATATTAGAAAATTGAGAATGACATTAGTTAGTTTCTCTTCATTTTCATTCTCAATCTGCTGTAGGAAAAATAAACTTAATGAAACTTTTATTTACTGTCCTCTCTCTAGATTTAATTTCTTTGTTAAATTCTATTCAATTCTATTCAGTAACGTTATTGGTACTCATTGTCTTGTATTGAAGACCCATTTAACCAGACATAGTTTGCCACCCAGGCAGATGAAAAATATACATCAACCATGATAGGAGTATAGAGTTCATATATCTCATCAAATGTTAAATTTCAGCCAATCAGCGTGTGCCATGTCATTTGACAGGTGGTTACCATAGCAACACCCAACCCCCTTTCTGTCACCAGAAGTCCCACCCACTGCGCAGAAAGTGATGTATGAAATGCAGGAAATGACATATTCTCAAATCCAGAAATGACACATCATTCCCATTCTGTGTCCCTACATCCTTCCTCCTCCAGCCCCAGTCCACTCAAACCTCCACAACACCATCCTAGCTCAAACCCAAGTCCATCCTCCATCCCATCAAACCACAACCACCCCATCCTAGCTTGAACCTGATTCCATCCTCTGTCCCTCGACCCCCCTGCCACAATATCTTGGCACAAACTCTCCCATCCTCCCACCTTGTCCCACCACCACCCTTGCACCCATCACCTACCTCAAACCTGAGTCTCTCCCCTACTCTCTCCTTGCCCCACCACCACCTACATTACACCCCATCACCTACCTGGAACCTGAGTCTCTCCCCTCCTCTCACTTTGCCCTACCATCACCTACCTGGCACTCCCTCAACCTCCCCCTGCCAATCTGTGATATGACTGCTGGGTGCCTTTTTACTCAGGGGATTTGTTTTGTGTGACATGTACTTTGAAGCTCAAAGGACTGTAAGAACATTTATCTCTTCAGTGTAAGGACATTATTTTATCACAATGCATTTTAAGTATTTATGAAAAAACAGTGATTTCTTATTTAATGTGAAAAAGAAAATGAGTTCTAACTTTAAAAGCAGAGACAGTGTGTGTGTGTGTGTGTGTGTGTGTGTGTTGAAGCTGATGATTCAAGGGTTTGTAGTCTAAGCAGACTGCTTCAAATGCTAAAGTCTGATTTAAAAACATATATAATACTCTCTGCATTCCTTTTTTCAAGCTTAAAAATAATGGAACAGTATTCTGATATTTTGAGATCAGAAACTAAATATATTTGCTATTTCCTTTGAAAAAGATAATTTACAAGATATATTGTTATCAAAAGCACATATGTCTATTAAATATATACTAATGTTACTGGTGAAAAGTGTTCAAGAGGGTTTTATCCTCTGTGCATTTCCTGTAAGAACATTTTATCTTTGCTATATAAAAAATTTCTGTTAAAAGAATGCATTTTAAGTATTTATGAAAAAACAGTGATTTCTTTTTTAATGTGAAAAAGAAAATGAGTTCTAACTTTAAAAGCAGAGACAGTGTGTGTGTTTGTGTGTGTGTGTGTCCATTGTTGAACCTGATGTTTCAAGGGTTTGTAGTCTAAGTAGACTGCTTCAAATCCTATAGTCTATTTAAAACAGTCATAATCTCTACATACATTTTATTTTAAATAAATACATCAGAAATCCGGTATTTTTATGTCAGAAACTAAATATATTTTTCTATTTCCTTTGAAAAAGATAATTTACAAAGATCACTGCTTATCAAAAGCATATATTTCTATTACATATATATTAATGTACTGGTGAAAGTATTTAACAGTGTTTTAACCTCCAGAAAGCAACAAAAAGTGTTCTGCATTACCTATGTAAAACTGAAAAACCAGTAGACTGCTTCATGGAGGCTTTTATACTATGAGAAACTTAAGAAAATTCCTATTAAAAGTTCCTATTAAACATGCCCTTCCCAACATTACAGTATACAAATCACATACTAGTCATTCTATGTATCACAAGAGATGACATAACTATATTTATCAATGGGATATGTCTTCTAGAAACCTTGTGATGGTCACATAGATGATAGTTGATATTAATAAACCCCAACTATACATGCTGATGTGTGCTGCTTGTCTTAAGGGATCACATCACTATACAGGATCAATGGGATCTGTCTTCTTGAAACCTTGTGATATTCACACAGAGGATAGTTGATATTAATAAACCCTTACTATACATGCTGATGCATGGTGCTAGTCATAAAAGATGACATAACTATATTTGTCAATAGAGGACTGTCTTCTAAAAACATTATGATAGTCATATAGTGTGAGTTCATCTGGCTGAGTCTTGTATACAGTAAGGGTCCCAAGGACCAGAAATTCATAGTTTTGAAAACTTTATGATCATGAACAGCTGGTCTGATTCAGAAGATCTATCCGATAGTGAGATAATGGAAGCCAGTCTATCAATACCAGAACCACAAGGTATGTATTCTTGCTGAAAATGTGTAAAATGTATCTACTTGTATGCTTGTTCTTACAACTAAAAGCCAGTCTGCTTTTTTTGTCATTGTCTGATCTGTAGGGATTTGACAGATAAATACAATGTTATATATCTATTAGGGGCCATCTGTCTTACTAAATATGTTTTGTAAAACGATGGGGAGAATCTTTGTAGATTGTGGTTGGGGGTTAGCTTGTGTTAATTTAAATGTTTGCTGACAATAAACAAATGTATTTATATTGGTTTAAATGCTTTGTAGTGCAAGTTTGAGAAAATAGCATGCATTTACACTATTTTACATAAGTAGCCTCTGTCTGACTGGTGTGAGTGTGTGTGTGTGTGTGTGTATCAGATAAATACAATGATATATATCTATCAGGGGCCATTTGTCTTACTAAGTATGTTTTATAACATAGTGGGGTAATCTTTGTAGATTGTGGTTGTGGGGGGATTAACTTGTGTTAATTTAAATGTCTGCTGACAATAAACAAATGTATTTATATTGGCTTAAATGCTTCACAGTGAAAGTTTGAGAAAATAGCATACATTTACATTGTTTTACATAAGTAGCCTCTGTCTGACTGGTGTGTGTGTGTGTGCATGCATCAGATAAATACAATGTTATATATCTATTAGGGGCTATCTGTCTTACTAAATATGTTTTATAAAATGGTGGGGGTAATCTTTGTAGATTGTGGTTGTGGGGGGATTAGCATGTGTTAACTTAAATGCTTGCTGACAATAAACAAAAGTATTTATATTGGCTTAAATGTGTCATAGTGCACGTTTGAGAAAATAGCATGCATTTACATTGTTTTACATAAGTAGCCTCTGTCTGACTGGTGTATATGTGTGTGTGTGTGTGTGTGTATCTCAGATAAAATACAATGTTATATATCCATTAGGGGACATCTGTCTTACTACATATGTTTGAGTAAAATGGGATTAGCTTTTGTTGGGGTTATGGCTTAACTGCTTTGTAGTTTGAGAAACTATTTAACGTACATTTTTATTTTCTTGATTTTTTTAATGTAAGTGTGTGTGAATGATCTTTGGAAGATGTCTTCATAATGATGTAAATGAAAGCTAGGCAACCTTTGATAGGTAGTTCTTCTTTGGGGGCAGACATGATGGACCTAGAGACCCTTTAGACCTTACAATTACTCTATAGATGCTCCTGTAATGTTTAAAATGCTTAAGTGATAGGTTGATGCTCTGCTTTTTTTTTGTCAACAGTTCAAATGTGTGCTTCAGGGAAAAGATAACATAAAAAGAGACATTCAGAAGTTTGTGAAAACAAACAGAGGCCTACTGAAATTGCCATTACCAGCACTGAAAGTTTAAATGCAATAAATTACATTTGTTTAAATTTTTACCAAAGGGTACAACCTTCCACCAGTTCAGGGGTTGCAGACAGAGATGTGCCTTACCCCAGGACTGAGGAAAAGCACATTGTTGCACTGAAGTCATTGCTGACATTTTTTCCATTAATAGCTGGGGCCTTGTTTAAAGGACTTGTGGATCATGGCAGATTACAGGGGACATCATTTTTTAAAAATGACCTTTTGAATGGTACTGTGATAAAACATGTATTTTCTTTGATATGTGTAGCTAAGGAATTTAACTCAGAGCTGAAACATGGTCTGCAGGTAGCAGAAATGTATCAAACAATCCAAGCACTGGAACTGAAACTGTCTCAGAAACAGTGACAAGACAGAAAATCTCCCAGGCTGAATAAAAGGGGGGCAGCACTAAAAGAATAAAAAAAAATAGTAGATGACATTTAGGTTTCTAAATCTTGATAGACTAGCCTCATTCAGACAGACCATTCAAGCTGTGCAATCAGCAATTCAAGAACTTTTAGACCACATTATTCCTCACTTAGGAGTACATGACTTTCTACAATTGCGTTTGAGTGCTGTCTCTTTAAATCACCCCTTGTTCTCAAAGAGAGCACACCACAAAGAGTTAAATGCTGGTATATTCTTAGAGCACATAGTTGATATGTTACAGAGCAATGCTGAAGTCACTGCTGATGCTTTTTTACAGTTGGTGGAAACAACCACCAGAAACCGGGAGAGTGGTAGGGTGGGGTGTAGACGTACACTGAGTTCTATCCTCCATAGCAAAATAATTGAGAAAAAGAGATGTTACTTGATTGATTTAAACAATAGAGATAATGTTTTTGGTTTTGCTGGAAGTGTACTTGCACTCCTAAACAGACACCTGACTAACAATCAGTTGATCACTAAGGCTAAAATATTGCATGCTAAGATAGGTTTTTCAGAACACACACCTGTCAGTTTCAGTGATGTGCTACAATTTGAACAGTTTTAAGGAGTAACCATTAAGGTTCTATAATCTATATCATAATGAAGGAAATTGGCAAACATTTTCAATGGGGTCTGGGAGCTATCCTAAAACACTGTTTGTATTACATCATAACAATCACTTTTATGGTGTCACAAATGTCAAGAAATTTATAGGGGCCAGATACCTCTGTGAATACTGTCAATCAGTCTTCAGTCACAAAAATCATCACTCATGTACTCTTTTGTGCAATGTGTGCTGTGATCCAGTCTGTGCAGAACAGATTGCTAGTACAGTGAAATGTCCAAACTGTAACAAAATTTTTAGATCCTTACATTGTCTGGAGAGGCACATGACCAAAGCTGATTTAGGCATGATCCCCTGTGAATCAAGCAAGCTATGTGAAGAATGTTTTGCCGTATACAAAGGAAATCATAAACGTAAAATGAGCAGATGTCCTAGATGTGGTTCTCTTATGACTGCTGACAAACATTTGTGTTACAAGTCTCCACTGAAACAAGTGAAGACCTCTGAGAAATATATAGTGTTCGATTTTCAGGCCAGACAAGAAACAGGAACACGTACACCAAATTATGTCTATACCAAGCAACTGGATGATAGCAGATGTTGGGCATTTGAAGGAGACGATTATGTGAAAGATTTTGTCAGACACCTTATACATACAGCATTCAAACACTACACATTTATAGCTCACAATGCCAAAGGCTATGACAGCTATTTTATTGTTAGTCAGCTAGTCAAGGAAAAAATTGATATCAAATTGCTCACACAAGGAGGGAAATTGCTCTCTGTGATGGTATCTGCACTACACATTAGATTTATAGATTCACTGTGTTTCATACCAATGCATTTGTCTAAAATCCCAGGCACATTTGGCTTTGAAAATGAGATTGCAAAAGGGTACTTTCCACATTTTTTTAACACCAAGGCCAATGAAAACTATGTAGGTCCCCTGCCTGATGCCAAATTTTATGGGGTAGATTATATGATGCCTGGAAAAAAAGCAGAGTTCATGCAGTGGTACCTAGTCAACCAACATACAGAATTTAATCTGAGAAAAGAGCTTCGCTACTGATGTCAGTTAGATGTTAAAATTATTCGAAAAGCCTGTGACAGATTTAGACAAGAAGTGATGAACATGACAACCATGCAGGTTTTAAAACAGTCAGATAGTGACATTTTAGAGCATGAAGAGGTTTGTTTAGATCCCTTTCAGTATACAACCATAGCATCTGTCTGCATGGCCACATACAGATTCATGTTTTTGAAAGAACACACACTCACAGTTCTCCCCCCAGATAATTGCCACAGCCTGCAAAAGAGGTTCTCCACACCTGCGATACAGTGGTTAATGTACATTGCAGAGAAAGAAAACATTGCTATTCAGCACGCACTATGGGGTGGGGAATTTAAAGTGGGGCCATATTTTCTCGATGGTTACTCGATAATTAATGGGGTTCCCACTGCCTTTGAATTCAACGGGTGTTTTTCTTATGGCTGCGACATCTGTTATTGTGAAAAAAATCAAAATCATATGACAGGTATGATTTTTGGGCAGTTATTATATCGGACCATGCACAAGGCAAATTTTTTTAAAAGTTAGGGGCTTGCCATTAGATTCCTGTGGGAACAGGAGAGGAGAGGAGAGATATGTTGGCCACAGATCAGGGGCTGACTGATTTTTTGAGGGACAGGGAACTACCCCAACCTCTCGAACCTAGAGAGTCACTGTTTGGGGGATGAACAAATGCCATTTCTCTGTACTGTGAGATACAGCCCAATGAGACAATTTGCTATTATGATTTTACCAACCTGTACACTTTTGTCAACAAAACTAAACAGTACCCGGTGGATCACCCTGCCATCATTTATGAGAACTTTGCTGACATGAGTCAGTACTTTGGTTTGGCAAAATTAAAAGTTTTACCCCCTAGAGGTCACTTTTTTCCACTGCTGCCTTCCAGGATTGGAAAAAAACTTGTATTCACATTATGTCATGAATGCGCAGAAGACAAAGTTCAGACACCATGCACACACAATGATGAACAAAGGGCACTGACTGGTACCTACTGTACCATGGAACTAAACCTGGTACTGGAAAAAGGGTACAATATTTTTAAACATGTATGAAGTGTGGCATTTTAGAGAGTCATCAACAGAACTGTATGCAGACTAAAAACTGCATCTGAAAGGCAAGCAAGAGGCATCTGGTTTCCCTTCATGGGTAAAAAATGAAGCAGATGTTGTCAGGTACATACAGCAGTATTTTGAAAGAGAAAATGTGCATTTGAATCCCTCTGACATCGCTGTTAACCCTGCAAAGAGACAGATATCTAAACTGTTGTTGTATTCTCTTTGGGAGAGATTTGGACAGAGGGTTAATTTGCCCACCACCAGTTTAGTATCAGACCCCGACAAGCTTTTCCAGTATGTGTTTGCCCCCTATTATGATGTGGCCTCATGCTGGTTTATCGAAGATGAAACAGTGTGTTTATGCTGGAAATATACCAGAGACCACTACCCAAATTCTAACAACATCAACATATTCATAGCTAGTTTCACCACTGCATATGCCAGACTAGAACTCTACAAACTGCTAGATAAGTTACAGGCCAGGTGCTTGGATCACGACACAAACTCTGTTATTTTTGTGTCTAGACCGGGTGACTGGAAGCCCCCTCTAGGTGACTGTTTGGGGGACTAGTGAGCTTCCTCCAGATGAGTACATTACTGAGTTTGTGTCTGCAGGTCCCAAGACGTATGGTACTGGCAGTCTGAAGGACAAATAGTGGTTAAAGTGAAAGGCTTCACTCTTAATGTAGGTAACTGTGAACGCTTTAATTTTGACAGGTTAAAAGATCTGATTTTGATTACTCAGGGTCAAAGACATCTAAAGAAATCACAGTGAGGAAACCCAGCATAGTTAGAAACAAAAAGCTGTGGTCCCTTGAAACAAGAACTCTGTCCAAAACCCAAAGAGTAGTTTATGATAAACGAGTTTTACAATCAGATTTCAGAACACTTCCTTACAGATACTGAGGACTGAAAATGGATATCAGGTTGCAGCATCCCTTTACTTGTCTGTTGGCTGGCCCATCTAACAGTGGGAAAAGCTTCTTCATAAAGCAGTTGTTGGAAAATTATGATACCATGTTATCACATAAACCTGAAAATATTGTCTGGTTTTACCGCTGTCGGCAAACTTTGTACATGAACTGATGTTAAAGTTTCCACAGATTAAATTTGTGGAGGGGCTACCAGCATCATTCACTGATGATGATCTCTTACCCCCAGGGAAGGTGAATTTTGTTGTTATTGATGATTTAATGGATTATCCCTGTCAAAATAGTGAAGTCAAGTATGGGTTTATCAAGTACAGCCATCATAAACAGGTAACAATATTTCTAATTGTACAGAATATATTTTGTCAAGGCAAGAAGAGCAGGACAATCATGCTTAATACTAAATATATGGTCCTGTTTAAAAACCCATGGGACAAGCTGCAGATACAAATACTGGCCAGACAGATGTACCCCAGTCTGACCAAATTTTTTTAGAAGCTTTTGAAGATGCCACAAAAATACCTTACGGCTATTTATTGGTTGATTTAAGAGCTGGTACGCCAGATGAATACAGGCTGTGCAGTGGGTTGTTTCCACCTGACTGGCCTGTGTCTTACGTCTTGAAAAACACATTCTGGTTTTAGAAATACATGATGCTGTATTGTCATTATGTCTAAAAGACTGCAGAGAAACCTCTCTGTTTTAAAGTTACTTGTCAGAGGATCTCCCCATTTAAGAAAAGTTATTTTGTGCTCAGCCTCTGATGACTTGATATCCATCATCGCAGAGGTTGCTTTAAATGCCCTTTGAGGAAATATACCATTGTCAGTTAAATAGCTAGCTTTTCTGAGAAAAAGGGGTAGAGTCATAAAAAATTTAAGCAACAGAAAAGTGCCTTTAGAAAGAAAAAAACAGATTGGAAACCAGACAGGTGGATTCATAGGGACGTTGTTGGGAGCTGCTATTCCTTTGATTACTGGCCTGCTGGCTAACAGATAATGGCTTTTACTTAGAAAATGTATCTGGTACCTCAACAGCAATTGGACTGTATGAAAACAAACTATCCTGATGAGGATATGAGAAAAGTCGCAGCTTACAACTTGGATACAGAAATGAGATCTATACTATCACGGACTGATTTATCAGATCATGACAAAGCCAAGCTGTACTCTGCAGTGTTGAAATGTTACATCACTCTAGTACATCAAGAAGAACAGGCTAAAACCAGTCTGACCTTACACATGCCTAAGAGTGAGACAGTTTCCGAGCAACCCCCTACTGAGACTATTTCTGTCACGAGTTATATGGAAAAAGACATTTTGAACAGTGTTTCTCAAATGTCTAAAAAATACTGAGATATTACTAAAGCAAATGACAAAGAACAAGAATATTCTTTTTTGTAATAATATGGGGGAATTGATGTATAAGGGTAGCGTTGTTTCTGGGTCTCATATGGTCGATTTGGTAAGGGTTGTTACAGCCACTCATGCTATCCCTGACCACAAAAAGCCAAAGGGGTGGGATGTGTTTGTCAAAGCAGTGGCAGAGGCTAACATACCCACATCTGTCTTTGGTCATTCAGCAAACAGGAGATATGTTGAAAGTCGAAAAGCCCCTGAACCCTCTCCACTTAGCAAATGGTCAGTGACACCCAAAAGACGAAAGATGTTTAAGAAACCTGCCTGGCTCCCTGTATAAATGTGAATATTATATACCTTAGTGAAAGATGTGTACTGACTATTTTGGCATTTTTTTTTTACAAAAAGGTATTAACAGTGATGTATGTTATAATCCTACCTCATATTGAATACATTAGCATGTTTTTTTTAAAAAGGTACTTATATTTCTGTATGTTATCATCCCACCTCATATTGAATATGGTAGTATTTTTTTCCAAAAGGTGTTTATACTGATACATGTTAGCCTACCTCATCTTTAGTAAGTAATTATGTTTTTTTTGTTTTTAAAAAGGGGCATATCATAATCCTAGGTCAGTGGTATGTCACATGTAATGTGCATTTTTAACAAGAGGCTTTTAGTTTTCTGTATCTTATCTATGATTTTATCTGTCATTGTTTTACAACAAATACCTCTTAATATTTTATATATTGGGTCATTACTGAAGACATTACATATCTGAAAATTTCAAACACATGTCCCCCCAAAAAACTAACAAAGACACAGAGATCATGAAGGTATATATGATATTATAAAATGATGGTTGTAAGTTACAAGTGATTGCATATTTTAAATTCATTACAAGACAAACAAGTCTGAACATGTTGCCATCCCACTGGTACAGGCTCTGACATGTTTCGATGTCTGAAAGGGCGATGTACAAAACTAGTTACCATGGCATCATTTTTGAGCAAATCATTAGAGTACATATTTAGAATTTGAACACAAGAACGTCCTTTACATCTGTGATGTAAGAAAAAGATGCAGTGAAATCCACAGGTGGTAGAGAAGGTATCTAGCAACTGTGTGTTTTGGTATAGAATGATCTTTGCATTTCTGTTTAAAAAGACCCCGATCCTTTGTGCATAACTGCCAGAATAAAAACCGTAGCTACCAAAGAACTCCCCAGCCCCATTTTCTGAAATGTATACAGCTAACCAGTGCTGTCCAGAGAGGTCACGGGGGTCAGTATTGATGACTAGTGCTTCCAGAGTGTTTCTCAGTCTCTTCTTGGGTAGCAGATCATAGGGAAACATACCCAGAAAGCAGTCACGGATGTGTGAGTCATTTGTTACAATTTTTCCAGCTGCTTTGTGTTCATAGATATATAGATACATAGACATGTCGGCAGATAAGTGCCTATGGCCCACTCAGTCTGTCCATTTGAGCTTGTAAGTTCAGTTTATGTTTTGCTAGAAGTCTGTTGCCCCTTACGCCTGACCTCCAGAATACCTTTATGTCTATCCAATGCATTCTTAAATCCCGTGATTGTTTCAGCCCCCACCACTTCCTCTGGCAGGATGTTCTATTAGTCCACCACCTGTTCTGTGAAGAAATTCTTCCTCACGTTTCCTCTGAATCATCCTCCCTCCAACTTCATCCCCTGCCCTCTAGTCCTGAAACATCTTTTTTGCTTAAAAATAGTGTATTCCTGTAAGATACTTGTATATCTCTATCATATCCCCTCTCTCCCTCCTCTCCTCCAGGGAGTACATGTTCAGTTCCTTCAACCTATACTCATAGGACTTGTGATGCAATCCATGTACCATCTTTGTTGCCCTCCTCTGAACCTTCTCTACCCTGTCTATGTCCTTAGGTAGGTAAGGTCTCCAGAACTGTACACTGTACTCCAGGTGGGGCCTCACTAGTGTCTTGTATAGTGGAATTCTGACCTCCCTTTTCCTGCTGGTGATGCCCCTGCCTATGCATCCCAGCATCCTATTTGCTTTACCTGCTGCCTTGTCACACTGTTTCCCTACCTTGAGGTCATCAGAGATGATAACTCCAAGATCCCTTTCCTGCTTGGTGCATGCTATATCCTCACCCCCCAACTTACATATTGTGCCAGGGTTTTTGTGCCCCATATGCATTATCTTGCACTTCTTTGCATTGAATTTCAACTGCCAAACCCCTGACCATTCTTCAAGTTTCTGCAGGTCCCTTCTTATTCTGTCTACACCTCTGGTGTGTCTACTCTGTTACAGAGCTTTGTGTCATCAGCTTAACAGTGAAATTCTGCCTTCTAGGTCCCAAGTAATGTTACTGATGAAGATTTTGAATAGGACCTGCACTGCGACTGATCCCTGTGGTACCCCACTGGATCACTCTTCCCTCTGTGGAGTGACAGCCATTTACCACCACCTCTGTGTCCTGCTGCCCAGCCAGTTACCTTCCCACCACACTACTGTCCTGCCCACACCCATATTCCCCAGTTTGTGTAATAGTCTTCTGTGTGGCACAGTGTCAAAGGCCTTGCTGAAGTCCAGATAGGCCATGTCCACTGCCTTCCCCTGATCCACCTCCTTAGTCACCCAGTCAAAAAATTCAATGAGGTTGGTCTGATATGACCTCCCCCCTGGTAAAATCATCCTGCCTTGGGTCCTGTAGTCCATTGACAACCAGATGTTCCACCAATCTCTCTCTTTCAGTAGTGCTTCCATGATCTTCCCCACTACCGAGGTGAGGCTGACTGGTCTGTAGTTCTCCGCTTCCTCTTTGTTCCCATTTTTGTATAAAGGGACTACATCTGCTATCCTTCAGTCTTTGGGTACCTCCTCTGTTTCCAGTGATCGGCTAAACAGGATAGCCAGAGGTTCAGCCATCACCTCTCTTAGTTCTTTAAGGACCCTGAGGTGCACCCCATCTGGCCCCATTGCTTTGTCAACTCTTATTACTTCCAGTTCCTTCAGGATCCTTTCTCATGTAAAGGGCCTTGTGTCCATTTCTGCACCATTCTCACCCCTTGTACTCCCTTCAGACCCATTACCCTCCTCTTCCTCCGTAAAGACTGAGCAGAAATACCTGTTCAATATGTCAGCTTTACTGTTGTCATCCTTGACGCGGCCCCCATCCTCCCCCTTCAGTCTCACTATCCCTCCCTTTGCCTTTCTTTTTTCACTTATGTACCTGTAAAAGGTTTTGTCCCCTCTACCCACTGATTTTGCAATGTGTTCTTCTGTCTGAGCTTTGGCTTCCCTTACTGACCTCCCTGCCTCCCTTTGCTTCTCCTGGTATTTCTCCCTATCCCCTTCTGCCTGTGTCTTTTTGTATTGCCAGAATGCAATCTTTTTGGCTTTCACTTTCTTTGCTACCTCTTTGGAAAACCATAATGGTCTCCTCTTCCTTTTCCTCTTGCTAAACTGCTTAATGCATAATTATGTTGCTCTTGTAATGCCAATTTTACATACTGCCCACTGTTCCTCAACCCCTGATTCCTGCCCCATTCCCCTTAATGCCTCTTTCAAGTATCTCCCCATTTTCCCAAAGTCTGCCCCCCTAAAATCCAGGATACGTGTTTTTGTGTGGTTTGGTTCTGCTCTTTCTGTGATTTCAAACCACAAAGATTGGTGGTCACTGTTCCCCAGGTGCTCCCCCACTGTTACCCCCATCACACTGTCCCTGTTTGTGAGCACAAGATCCAGTATTGCCTTCTGCCAAGTTGGTTCCATGACCAGTTGCTTGAGGAAGGCACCCTGAAGGGAGTCCAGGATAAATCTCCTAGTTGATGCTGCTGCTGGGATGCTCCAGTCCACATCTGGAATATTGAAGTTTCCAACCAGTACTACCTCACCCTTGTCTGCCATCCTTTGGATGGCTAGCATCAGCTCCCTATCTGTTTCTTCATCCTGGGCTGGTGGTCTGTAGACCACACCTGTGCAGATGGCTGGCCCCATTTTCCTTTCCAGCTTAACCCACAGTATCTCTCCCCCATTTTGTTCCTCCTGGATCTCTGTGGCCCTTATGTCATTTTTCACATACTGTGCCACTCCTCCTCCCCCTTTCCTACTTGCCCTGTCTCTTCTGAATATGTTATAGCCAGGTATGGCCATCTCCCAGTCATGGTTATCATTACACCAGGTTTCAGTGATGGCCACAATGTCCAGGTCTGACTGCACCATGACAGCCTCCAGATCTTCCATCTTGTTGCTAAGGCTCCTGGCATTGGCACACATGGCTTTCCATGATTTGACCTCCCTAGACTGTTTAGCTATTCTACTCCAGCCCCTTCCCTGGTTGTCCTTTATCCCTGGTTCTCCTTGCTGTCTGCCCTTCTGCTGAATTTTGCCCCTTTTCTGCCTATTCACCTCTTGGGTGCTAATCTCCATTTTTTGCACACTGCTTTGTAGAGATAGCCACTCCTCCAGTTCACTGGTTCAACTGCTAGCTGTAGGGGGTGAGCAAGTAGGTACCCTCCTTGCTGGCTTGCCACCCCCTTTGCTAGTTTAAATGCTTGTCAATGTAGTATTTAAACTTATCATTGAGTGCTTGGATTCCCCTCTAGGATGGATGCAGGCCATCAGGCTTGAACAAACCTCCATCCCTCCAGGTGGGTCCCCAGTCACCAATGAATCCAAACCCTTTCTCACAGCACCAGTTCTTCAACCATGAGTTAAAGTTCCTGGTGCACACACCCCTATGCTCTCCCTTGTCTCTCACGGGTAGTACTTCTGAGAAAGTGACAGAAGTAGCTACTTGCTTGAGACTCCTCCCCAATTTTCTAAACTCTTCTTGAACTTTCTTTGGCTCCCCATTTGCCAGGTCATTAGTATCTAGGTGGATAATGACATCCAGCTCACCCTCCGATCTTGCCTTCCCAGTGATCCCCAGGATCTTCCTTCCATCCCTCCATGCCGTGGCACCTGGTAGGCACCTCACCTCCCTGTCCTCCCCCTCCTGTGTTCCTAGCTGGATCCCTCTTATGATGGAGTCCCCCACCAGGATTCACTTCCTCCTCATCCTCTGGGGTCAACTGCTCTCCCCGCTGAGGTCACCTCCTTGGCTAACCTTCACTGCCTTTCCTTCCACTTCTCTGAGTACCTCTATTTGGCAGTGTGGCATATGAGTTCTTGAGTGGAATAGGATCTGGGATGTGCCTCTGCCTGACTGCTCTTCTAACCCTCCCTGAGCCCATTTTTATGGTTTATCACATATAATCAAAAATAACATTTCTTATCTGGTTTATTTCAATAATGTTATCAAACACAGCATAGACAATGAGGTTAACTGTTTGTGGAAGGGTTTCTGCAAATCTGATTTCTGCTCTGAGGTTCCCAGTTTTAATTAAAGAGTAATGATCAGCACATTCTTGGCCCTGAGTGAGATCAAAGGCAAACAGTGTGTACCCTTGGGTAAATTCCTGACTGTTGACAACTAATGATCGATCTTTCATGTTTTTTCCCACTGTCTGTACTAGATTAAAATATTCTCTCACAGCATTTCCATTTCTAAAATTGGGCTGCAGAGGTTTAGTGGGATTTGTTCACCGTCCAAATACAGAGCCACAAAATTAATGCTATAATGTTTAAAGTTAAAGGGGTTTTGAGTGTAGGAACCGTTAAAAGCATCATTGTCAACAAATCCCATGACCATCATTTTTGGTAACTGTCACAAAAACAAATTATCTTGGTTACAGACCCTGCTGTCTGCTGGGAGGCTGAACACTTTCATCCCCACTTTGTCTATAGGGTGTTTAGCATTGGAGGTCAGCAGGGCTTCTGTGGGTCCCAGATGAACACCAGGGGTCACTTTAACCCTTTTTACAAACAGAGATGGCCATGATTTTTAGCTTATAAAGATCAGCATCTCCACTCATCAGGCAAAAGCTGTCCTTGTTATGTGTCAGTTTAAATTTAATAACCACACCAGTCAGCATCAGTTTCTCTTGAAAAAAACAAGTCCATTGTGTAAGTGTCCCAGAAGCTCTACCCCTGTACTGAGATGTGTGGAAGGAACTTCTTTTATTAAACCCTACATTGTCACCGGCTCTGTCTGTGATTTTGTGTTTCTCCGGGGTGTCTTTGTAAAATAATCCTGCCATGAATTGTGTAGAAAGGGTCTCTTCATTGAAGTTCAGCACAGATTCTATGATAGCCCTGTAGGCGTAACAGTTATTGCTCTGACTGATGAGCTGATCACCGACAGTCACATCCAGCTGGCTGAAAATGGTGGCCACTGGGTAGTTTATAAACCTACTTTGGCCGCTGCAGGTATATCACCACCATATAAAGTAACACCAACTCATCGGGATGGCCACATGTTGGAACAGGTGTTTTCACTGGGACTTGATATTAGTGATCCTAAGGTCATTCTAGTTCTCTGGTCTGATCATTGCACGGTCCAGTTCACGCTTGGGGCTCCCGCCATAAGCCCTTCCCCTGCCGAGATGATTCGCTGTCACCCTTTACGGGGTTTGACCCCTGAGGGTTTTCTGGCTGCAGCGAATTTGTCTAGAGTGGGTGATGCATGTGCGGGAGGTGTGGTGGTCGGAGTTGACGCCTATAATGAGGTGTTATCCGACACCAAACCCTCGCACCTGTCTCTGCACGACCCAGGACTTCCACCTGAGGTCGCCATGGTTTGATGGTGAGCTCAGGGAGATGAAGAAACTGGGTCAGAGATTGAGCTACTGGAGGAGATCCCACCTGGATGCAGACAAACTGGCCCTGCGTGTCCACTATGTTGGGTACCAGGAGGCAATCAACCGTAAGAAGACAGTGTTTCTGTCTGGGAGATTGCTGCCGGAAGGAACCGACCAGCTTTTTTCCGGACCGTTGACAGACTTTTACATCCTGTCTGTCTACGGCCCGGGAAGGTTTTTTCCAATACTGATTGTGAGGATTTTGCTCGATTCTTCTCGGACAGGGTGTCTGCGATCCGGCGGGTGGCTCCTTCAGCCAGAAATGATACAGCTGGCAGTGATCACCTGATGTGTTCTGAGTGCACTCCGCCTGGTTGGGGAGGGTTTAGACCAGTGGAGGATAGTGAGGTTATTGAGGTAGTGACCAATGTGAGGCACACCTTTTGTGAACTGGACCCGGTGTCGACGCGTTTTTTAATGAGATGCGCTGACTCTGTTGGCCCGGTGTTTGCCATGATTGTACGGTGCTCCCTTTCTGAGGGTGTCTTTCCAGATGCCTTGAAGGAGGCTCTGGTGAGACCCCTCTTAAAGAAGCCATCTTTGGACCTGGAGATCGAGGCAAATTACCGTCCAATCTCTAACCTTCCATTTTTAGGAAAGGTTATTGAGAAAGTGGTAGCGCTTCAGTTGGAAGAGCACCTCACATCTGATAAGTTATACGAACCCTTCCAGTCGGCTTTTCGTGCCAGACATAGCACCGAAACTGCACTTGTTCGGGTGCAGAATGACTATCTCAGGGCTAGAGACCGGGGAGATAAGACAATTCTGGTTCTCCTCGATCTCTCATCAGCATTTGACACTGTGGACCATTGTGTGCTGCTTGCTCGCCTTGGGGACCTATGCGGACTCACCAGTAATGTTATCAAATGGTTCGAGTCCTTTCTTACTAACAGGAGGCAGCGGGTTGTGATGGGAAATTTCTCATCTACACCTAGTCTGCTTCTTTGCGGAGTTCCCCAGGGGTCAGTATTGGCTCCAATGTTGTTCGCAGTGTACATGCTGCCTCTGGGTGGGATCATTAGGAAATATGGCTTGAGTTTTCATTGCTATGCTGATGATACTCAGCTATATTTTTCCTTTGCCCCAGGAACATCCAATGCAGTGGATGTGATTAATATCTGTCTGACTGAGATTAGCGACTGGATGGCCTCCAGCTGGTTGCGGCTGAACCCCGAAAAGACGGAGGTATTAGTAGTGGAGTCGAACAGAGTTTGTGATAGGATGGCCTCTGACACAGAAACTGGGCTTGTCCTAGGGTCTGTGCCATTGAAGGTCTCCTCTTGGGTGTGAAATCTTGGCGTGATTCTGGACAGGGATTTAACCATGGAGGCTCAAATATCCTCTGTGGTTCGTACCTGTTTTTACCATCTCAGAAACATTGCCAGAATCAAATCCCTTGTTCCGCCTCTGGACCTCCCTACTTTGATACATGCCTTAGTCACATCTAGGCTTGATTACTGTAATGCGCTCTATCTCAGGGTCATGGGAGGGTCTCTCCGCAGATTGCAGCTGGTGCAAAACGCAGCTGCCCGGTTGTTGACTAGGCAGCAAAAGTTATGTCATATTACACCGGTTTTGCGTGAATTGCACTGGCTGCCAGTCAGGTGGAGAGTCCTCTTTAAGGTAGGTCTTCTTACCTACAAGGCCCTACACAGACAGGGCCCTGGTTACCTGTTAGACCTTCTGTCACCTGCTTTCTCCGTGCGCCCTCTTCGCTCCTCCGATGAATGCCTCCTGACCATTCCCAGAACTAGGTTGAAATCAGCCGGCGATAGTGACATTTAGTGCCGCGGCCCCTTTTCTGTGGAATTCCTTACCACTATGGTCAGAGAGGCTTCATCGGTGGATGTTTTTAAGGCCCAGTTAAAGGCCTTCTTCTTCTCTAAGGCATTTAATCTAATTTAATTTAATGTTTTGATAAAGATTTATATTTAAATGTTTAGTTCTGTAATGATCTGTATTCATGTGTAGATTTTTATATTTATTATGTTAAAATGCTTGTTTTAATGGATTGTACGGCGCCCAGAGCCTCAGGGATTGGGCGTCTTTTAAATAAATTTTGCCTTGCCTTGCCTATCCTGTCTATGTCCTTGCGGAGATAAGGTCTCCAGAACTGGACACAGAACTCCAGATGGGGTCTCACCAACTGTCTGTACAGAGGGATAACAACTTCCTGTTTTCTGCTGCTGATGCCTCTCCCTATACATACCAGTATACCCCCAGCCCTCCCTACTGCCTTCTCACATTGCTTGCTAACCTTAAGGTCATCTGATATGATTACCCCCAGGTCCCTTTCCTTTTTTGTTGTTGTTACTACCTCCCCACTCATTGTGTATTTTTCCCCTGGGTTCTTATTTCCCAGGTGCATTATTTTGCACTTCTTTGCATTGAATCCTAACTGCCATACTTCTGACCATTCCTCCAACCTTGCCAAGCCCCTTTCCATCCTCTCCATGCCTCCTTGTGTATCAACCCTGTTGCAGATTTTTGTGTCATCTGCAAAAAGGCATACTTTTCCTTCCAGTCCCTCTGCAATGTCACTGATGAAGACATTAAAAAGGACTGGACCCAACACTGAACCCTGCGGTACCCCACTAGTAACCTCCTTTCTTCAGAATGGACTCCATTTACAATTACCTTCTGTGTCCTGTTGTCCAGCCAATGTTTTACCCAGGCTGCCACCCTGGGTCCCACTCCCAGGCTAGTTAATTTGACTATTAATCTTGTGTGTGGGACTGTGTCAAATGCCTTGCTAAAGTCTAGGTAGGCCATGTCCACAGCCCCTCCCTGGTCTACTACTTTGGTCACCCAGGCAAAAAAATCTATTAGATTCGTCTGACATGACCTTCCCACTGTGAACCCATGCTACCTTGGGTCCTGTGCTCCACTGGCCTCTAGGTACTGACTATTCTTTCCTTCAGAAGTGACTCCATCACTTTCCCTACCACAGAGGTCAGACTGACAGGTCTGTAGTTTCCTGCCTCTGTCTTGGACCCACTTTTGTGAAGGGAATCACATCCGCCTTCCTCCAGTCCTCGGTACCACACCATCCTCCCATGATTTATTAAAAGAGTAGCCAGTGGTTTCACTAGTTCCTCCTTAATTCTTTTAGAATTCTGGGGTGATTCATCAGGACCCATTGCTTTGTCCACCTTCAGTTTTAGGAGTTCTTGCAGAACCCTTTCTTCTGTGAAAGGACTGGGATCGACCTTCTATCAAGAGTGCTTCTGTTAATTGGATTAGCACTTCCCTCCCTTCTTTGAATACTGAGCAGAAATATTCATTCAGTATTCCTGCTTTTTCACTGTCCCCCTCTGCCCACCCACTGTTCATTCTATTCAGCCTCACTATCCCTCCCTTTGTCTTTCTACGCTCGCTGATGTACCTATAAAAGGTTTTATCCCCCTTCTTAACTGAGTTGGATATCTTTTCCTCAGTTTGCACCTTTGCTATTCTGACTTCCCTCCCTGCTTCCTTCTGCCTTAACTGGTACAGCTCTCTGTCCTGCTCCTTCTGTGTTTCCTTATACTTCCAGAATGCTATCTTTTTCTTCCTGACTTTCCCAGCCACCTCTTTTGAGAATCATAGTGGCTTTTTCTTTCATTTTGATTTGTTCATTTGTTTCACACAAAGGTTTGTTGCCTCTGTGATGGCAGTTTTGATAATTCCCATTGTTGCTCCACACCTCCTTCTAGCCTGTTTGCTAGTGCTTTCTGAGGCACTCTCCCTCACCTGCCAAAGTCAGCCCTCCTAAAGTCCAGTACCTCACTTTTGTATGGCTTGACTCTGTAGCTGAGTTTAACGGAACCACACTGTTTGATGGTCACTTGTCCCAGATGGCAACCCACTTCTAGATCTGAGATCCTCTCACTGCCCCTGTTTGAGAGTACGAGGTCTAAGATTGCTCCCTCACGAGTGGGTTCCGAAACTAGCTGTCTAATGCCTGCCACCTGTAGGGCATCAAGAATGGCCCTGCTCTTGGATGTGGCTGCAGCAAATGTGCTCCATTTAACATCTGGCATATTCAGGTCTCCCATCAACAGTATCTCCCCTTTCTCCGCCATTCTAAGAATGCCTTCTATCATATCCTTGTCCATTCCTTCCCCCTGACATGGGGGTCTGTACACAACCCCTGTGCGGATCGTGGTGCTCTTTCCAGTCTCCAAGGTGACCCACAGTGCCTCCTCTCCTCCCTGTTTACTCTTTTGTTCAGTTGCTTTTATCCCTTCCTTTACATAGAGAGCTACTCCTCCCCCTCTTCTCCCCTGCCTGTCTCTCCTGTAGGTTATGTACCCTGGTATGTTAACATCCCAGTCATGGTTCTCTGTGTACCATGTTTCTGTGACTGCTAAGATATCCAGGCATCCCTCATCCATTAAGGCCATCAGCTCAGGGAGCTTGTTGCCCAGACTACAGGCATTGGTACTCATTACCCTCCATTTCCTGATGGCCTTACTCCCTTTTGCCCCATCCCTGTCCTTCTTGCCTTTGTCACTTTCTCCATTTACCCCTGCCCTTCTCCCTACCGACACCTCTATGTTGGTGTTTGCTGCACTTACTACCATGATTATTTGGGGGGGCTAGGATTTTCCTGCTCCTTTCCAGTGCCTCCCCCCTTGGCTAGTTTAAAAGCTTGCCAATGAAGCATTTAAACCTATCACCTAGGATCCTGGTTCCCCTCCCGGACAGATGCTGCCCATCATGCCAGTATAGGCTTGCATCACTCCAGGTGGACCCCAGTCCCCAATGAAGCCAATCCCTGAGCTCCACACCAGTTTTCAACCACTGATTGAATCCCATGGTGCGGAACACCCTAGCCTCTCCTATGCCATAGATGGGTAGCACCTCCGAGAAGGTTACCGTGCATGCTGCTTGACTAAGACCCCTCCCCAATTCCACAAACTCTTCCTGCACTTCTCTAATCCCTTTCTTAGCCAGGTCATTTGTCCCTAGGTGGACAATGACATCCAGCTCCCTCCCCTGTGCAGCTGCTCTGGCAATCCTGAGGATTCGCTTCCTGTCCCTGCAAGCCATGGCGCCAGGCAGGCATCTTACCTCCCTCTCCCCTTCCTCCCCCAGTTCTACCTTCCTAACAATGGAGTCCCCCACCAGGAGCTGTTTCTTTCCCCTGCAGGGTCCCCTGCCACCCTCCTGTGGGTCTCCTTTGTGGAGGTTCCCAGCATCCTTCTCGGTCTCCACTGTGGGTGCCTCCATAGAGGAACCACACTTTGCCAGAATGGCATAGGAATTGTGGAGAGGAACAATGGGAGGGATGCACCTCTGTTCCACCACCCTCACCCTCCCTGAGCCCACTGTGGTCCACCCACTCCTCTTTCTTGGCAACCTCTGAAGCAACGGCAGTGGCACTGGTGGTCCCTGGATGGAAGAGGAGGTCCCACAAATCCTGGCCAACTCAGCCTGGAGATGAGCAACCTCCTCCCTCAGCCCAGAGAGGTGCCTGCAGATGGTACAACACCGCATCCTCCAGAACATCTCCCGGAAGACTGCTGCTCCACAGCCACTGCACTGCACCACTCCAATCATGTCTTATTTCTGGCCCCTTAACTGTTTGCAATCCTTACTCTTTCCTCTGTTTTTTCTCTCTCTCCTTGCTTTCTGCCTGTGTGCCCTTTAAGCTCCTGACTGTCCTGTTCTGAGACAAGAATATCCTATATTTCGCAGTAGACTACTTACGTGCTCAGAGGCAGACCTCCAGCAGCTAGAGGGGGCCGGAGAGCTACTCTTGCCCTTCTAGGATGGTGGGTTCTTGGTGGTTCTGTGATCACTCACTTCCTGCCCTGAAACAGGAAGTTCCTGTTGTCAGTCAAATTCTGTGCCTATAAAAATAGAACTAGCTTTGGGGGGAGGGGAGGGAAGGAGGGCAATATAGTCCCAGCAGAGAAGTTCAGTCACACAGCAGTCCTTTCTCCTGGTGTCTTCTGCCAAGCTATTAGCAGAAACTTTCTAAGGCAGTCTTTAAATGTAGCTTCCTTCTAGCTAAGCCACTACCCCTACTTATCAGATCTTTCTAGAAGTAATTTAAACCTCACAGCACTTAAGTCCTTTCAGTCACCTGAGATTTACACCTAGATAACTCTTCAGATACCCATTCAGTTCAGTTAACCCAAACACACACTTTTTTTTTGTATGTTAGTTTTTATACCCTAAATTAAAGGTCAAATACAAAAGTTCTTCTACTTTAGTCCCAGCAGAGAAGTTCAGTCACACAGCAGTCCTTTCTCCTGGTGTCTTCTGCCAAGTTAGGGTTGCGTAGCAGTTTCTGTGTTAACCCTCAAATTTTGCACTTTAATGACTTTGCAACTGATCAATAGATTTGCACAATACAATTTGGTATATACTGTTCTGTGGGGCAGATCTCTTGATGTGGCAAGTTTTGTTCCAGTCGGATGTGCGGATTCTGAGATCCAGGATAGTGGAAAAAAGTAAAAAAAATACCATTGTTTGCAGTTTTTCCTAATCACCTTGCAGCCAGACAGTGTGGAATTTATGCATGATTTTTGTAGGGCAGAAGGAACTTTGGTAGCACAACAGACAGTGAAACTTTGATGCAATAATATTAATCTGTTGTAAAGTTATTAAGTTTTTTAGTTCTCATTATATCCTATGGGACTTTTCTGAACATTCCAATCTTTTGGATAGCTGTATTTTTTTGACAAATGATTTGATCTTCTGAAAAAGGACTTAGTCTCGTGACAGCATTCCTTTTTCACGGGAACACAAATCCTTATTTCATGGCAGAAAATTCCTTTCTCACTAGCAGCCATCCTGTTTTTTTCCCCATCAACTAAAAGAACTGTAAAATACATTCAAATGTCATTTAAAAAAAACAAACACCAGAATCTAGCTAAACGAGACCACCACACCCCCCCCACCCTGCACAGACAAAGAGGGATTAGGAGTGGCATTGGGATCATCAGCCCTAATGCTCACCCTATTCTCCTATGCTGTGCCACCCAGCATATTTTCTAATGGAATGGGGTGAGCACTGGGGCTGATGATCCCAATGCCACACCTGATCCCTCTTAGTCAGTGCAGGGTGGGGGTGTGGTATTAGGGTTGGAAACCCTAATGACACATTTCCCTACTTTTGTCACTTTAACCCTAACTAATGCATTAACAAAGTTTTTTGCAATATGGCAAATATCTTCATGAGTGAACAGTGACCTCAGGATACTCATGAATGGTGGAGCATAGAGGAGCCATGACTGATAGTATCCAGAGGTCACTGTTCACAAATGGGGATATTTACCATATTCCATGACTGCACATCATGTGTGCAATTTATACAATGGTGCCAGATTTGTGGCATTTTAGTCTCACATTTCTCAGTGCTTTTTTGTGGCTGAGTGCTCTTCCTCCACTACATATATGCCTGCTTTCTAGCTTATACAGTTGTTTTTTTCTGAATGGGAAACTCCTTGGTATTCCAATTGGTTAATAGCAAGAATGCTTTTTTTTTGTTTTTGGTGATTGGTTGGTGGTCATGTTTGTGGTTCAGGATTAGTCATATACTCTGTGAGTCTGATTTTTGATTGGCTACTGTGTGTGAGTGGGAGGGACTTTGACATGACATCTGGGCAAGAGGGTTTGCAGGAAAACAGGATTTGTTTTATTTATTCTTATGAGTGTTTGACTTTTTAACACTTTTATTTGCTTTATTTTGAGTGGACTGTAGTGCTTCATGTGGTGTTTATATATTTTATTTCACTGTCCATTC
Organism: Neoceratodus forsteri; assembly: GCA_016271365.2. Taxonomy (NCBI): domain Eukaryota; kingdom Metazoa; phylum Chordata; order Ceratodontiformes; family Ceratodontidae; genus Neoceratodus; species Neoceratodus forsteri. The sequence goes on from CM028136.1 coordinate 877,169,332, forward strand.
TGGTTTATTTCACTAGAGCTCCTGGATGATTAGTTTCATTTGGAAAAAATTACTTTCACTTCTTGAAGAACGCTGTGCTTGACAGTACTCCGTGATCACAGTAACAGACAGTTGCACTGTACTGCTCAAGACTCTGAGCATGAATTGAGTATATTTAGAGATGACAGTGAATGGTTGAATGTGATAAGAAACAGCTATCTTATTTAAATGACATTTTAAGTGATACAAATGAAAGTTTGAGAGAAGATAATGTTGAACTGAAGGAAGAGAATGTGAGGTTGATACATGAGCAAGACAAAGAGCTTAGGAAAAATGTCGAATTGGGCACTGCGTACCAAGTATTGCAGTGTGAGGTTGAGAAGGGTATTCAGCATAGCACTGCAAATGTTTGTCATAAGAAATGTAGAAAAAGATGGCAAGAATGTGCCATCAGTGAGAAGTTCTCACTGGCCATGTTAAAACCATGAATGGTTTTCAGTACACACCCATTGACATTACATCATCGGGTGACGACGATTCTGACTAGGAGGACATAGGCCACTTCATCACAGCCAAACCCCAGCCCCACAGGGTGGTGGCCTTTAACAGCCATTCCCAAGCTGGCAGCACCAGTGGTCCACCTACTGGCCACGTCAGCTTGCCCACTTGTCAAATTGGCATGCCTTCCATGCTGCCACATCAACATAAACATGATATGGGAGGCCGATCACCACCAAGTAGGAGCCTGCTTCCATTGGCACCCCTATCCAGGGATGACAATACGGAGGTACGCAGCATTGTATATGATTTCTTAACCAGACTAGGAACAATGGATGGACAGTCGTCCATGCAACAGCATATTGAATGCATGTTTGAAAACGCTGTCAACCAGGTGCACATGTTCAAAGCAGTCACTGATGCAGCAGTGGAAGCTGCCCTTTGCAGTGCTCTGGGTCATGCAGAACTGAGTACCGCTCCCATACACCCACTTCCAATCCCCAAACACGTCGTTCACTCTGCTTAGTAAATTGCTCAAGGCATCGGACAGATAAGCCTGACTGACAACCTAAGGTGTCATTTGGAGAAAGTGCACTCTCTATGTGAGAAGCTTTCTCTCCAACCCGAGTACCAGGCTCAAGTTCTAAGACAGACTATCAAGCCTACCCTCTGGGCCAAACTCCCAGAGGCCATCAACAACTGAGAGATGCTCAATTACAACTATATCTCCCAGGCACTCCTTGCTGCCAGTACCCCAGGTATCATTGGAGCCCGCTTGGCCTACATGGTTAAGCAAAATGTGAAGGAAAGCCCAGCAGCTTACCATCAATGGTTGTGGCTCACCTACAAGGCCAGCAAGGGCCTAGTGGGTGAGAATGCCAACAAAAATCAAATTGAGTAAGAGGATTTGTACAATCAAATCATGACTCTGGCCCTCCAGGAAAAGGTTGAATTCAATGTTTACCACAGACCTCTGACTTTGATGAGCTCCTCACCAAGAGGGAGCATGCATTCAAGGTTTACCTCTGTAACCAAGCTTCTGGTAAGAACACCAACAAGGCTGCCGCCATCCAAACTCTGATGGCCCAGGGAGCCACAGCCCCAGTTACTGTGGTGAACCCAACCCCCACCCACTATATAGTGGAAGGTAAAAATGATAACCGGGAAACCCCTTCTGATGACAAGCAGTCACACAAGGGGCAGAGAACCAGAACTATAAGAATCACTGGAATTACAACAATAACAACAAAAGGAACTGGAAACATTTTAATTCCGATGGCAAGTACCATAATGGGCTTAGCTATTGGGACTTAAAAGATGAGAATTAGACCCTCAGGAAACAACTGGAGGAGGCCCATGCTGAGAAAGAGGCTGCATCCACATGTTCTGTGGCAGTCCTGGCATTGGCTAGTAACACCAACCCTTTCTGGCCTTTGGCTACTGAAGAACTGAGCAGCTGAAGGAAGAACCCCTTCAGGCCGATGCGGTGATCCAGGAATCACCCATTGAACAGTTTGAGATAGCAGCTGTCACATCACAGGTATTCTACAGTATCATCTACAATATTTGTGTCCTGTGAAGCGCCGAGAGGAGACCCAATGAGCTTCCATAGGCCTCAGGTTGCAGGGACAGGGTGATGAAGAAGAATCCGAGAACTACACCGATTGACAATTACAGGCCCCAGTCTGGATTGTGAGTGATCTGCTTTGTTGATGCAAATGGATGGCCTTGTGTAAGTGCCACAGTCAGGGGCAGCCAACTAGACATGCTTCTAGATACAGGAGCAGCCATGTCTGTTCTCCATGATGAGAACCCAGCCACTTCTGACTGGACTACAGGCTAGAAGACCAGTGCACAGGATGTAGATGGTACTCAACTACACACCTACCAATCTGTACCTCTACCTGTGCAGGTAGGTCATCTTAAGACTAATTTTGTCTTTGACCTCATGATATTACGTCATCACCCCGGCATAATGGGAATTGATTTATTTGCACAGCATGGCTGTGTTGTGGACCTAGCTAATAGGTTATTGCTATTGATGAAAGGACAATGCCATGCTGTCACCATACCAGACTCACATGTGGTGGCAGCCATCTTCCATAACAAAAAGGAGTACAATGTCATGGCTCTTTTCAAAAGTTATGACCGGTTTTCAAAACTTTCACCTTTCTTACAGGAACACCTTGATGTGTTTGCTACCAGAAAGCATGATTATGGTAGGATGCACACCACCCATTGAAATTCCAGGGCCCAACCCTGCAAGGCAGATGCAATACCCATTTCCTGCTGAAGCCTTACCCTCATTGAAGGAGACCATCCAGTCGCTGCTACAGCAAGGAGTGATTAGGACTTGTGTCACTACTGCCAATTCACCTATTTGGTCTATGAAAAAGCCAAATGGAGCTTAGAGACTCACAACTGACTACAGGAAACTCAATCAAGTTACCCCAGCTGTGCCCCAACTGTGGCATCAGCTCCTGATGTGCTCAAGCTGCTGGCCCCTGACAAAAAGTGGTTCTCAGTTCTTGACATCTCTGATGGGTTTTGGTCACTCCCTTTAGCACAGGAAAGCCAATATAAATTTGCCTTTACCATTGATGGACACCAACATACCTGGACCTTACTTCCCCAGGGCTTCCATAACAGCCCTTATCACTTCCATCTTCATATGATGGATGCCCTGCAGGGATTCTCTACTCCCCAGTGTCTCCTGCAGTATGTGGATGACTTGCTTCTAGCTACCACCACAAAAGAAGAACATTTGGCCCTTCTAAATGAATTACTGACCCTCCTCAGGAGAGCAGGCCTCAAGTGCAATCCCTCCAAAGCACAATTGTTCAAAAAGAAGTAATTTTCCTTGGCCTACATATCACAGAACAAGGGAGAAGCCCAGCTGTCAAGAAGATCCAGGAGAGCCAGCCCAGTGGCGCTGAGGGTTGAGGCGCTGGATGCCACACCTCGTGTCACACTGGCGACCTGGGTTCAGGAATGAGCCCGGACTGCCAGATGTCAGCAGGGGAGAGACAGGATTGAGCATCTGTTGTACTGCTCTCCTCTCTTGGGGATGGATCCAGGAGTAGTCTGGTGCAGCAGCAGCCCTGGTGAAGACTGGTGGCACTGCTACGCACTCAGGCTCTTACAGTAAGGGGACGACATCAGACAGCCACCTCCGGATGTAGATGGGAGCACCTACATTGCAGGCTGTGTGGCATTGTATGTCTCATGTCAGGGGGGCAACCAGAGCATGGAAAAACCCAGTGACAAGGATCAGGCGACAGCACCTATCCCCCATGCCCTATGCTGGGGTCTCCTCGGGTGGCCTTCAATTTCCAGGAGCCGCTCTTCATCCTGATGTCTGAGTCTGACTTGTAAGTGTGCCCAGGTAGGAGGGAATGACCCACCCTGGATAGGGTTAGTCAGAGGTGGTGACATCGGGGGAAGGGAGAGAGGAGGCTTAGCGCAGGGATCCTCAGATGGGCAGGATAAGGGTAGGCTGCCTGAGAAAGGACCTTGGGGCCATAACTGGAGGGAAAAAGAATTGGAGAAAAAAATAAGATCCAGGGCTTGCAAGATCTGTCACTTCCTACAAGTATGGCAACACTCAGATGCTTTCTAGGAATGGTTAACTACTCCAGGGACTTCATCCCTGATTTTGCCTTGAAGGCTGCTCCCCTGTATGAACTGGTGAAAAGGATATCCCATGGACATGGTGCCCCCCACACACACTGAAGCTGTTACACAACTAAAACAGGCCTTAGCCTCAGTCCCAGCACTGATAAATTGTAACCCAAGATTACCTTTCCATTTGAAAACTGCCACATCTGATGTAGCCATGTCTGCAGTGCTGGCATAAAAGTACAATGGGTATCACAGACCCATTGCCTATGCATCACAGATGCTATCCCCCGTAAAGAGAAAGTATAGTCTCTGTGAAAGGACACTTTTGGTGACCTTTTGGGGGTGTCAAGCACTTTCTGTACATCACTAGGTATGCCCCTATTATCTTGCATACCTGCCACAACCCAACTAACTTTTTGCTTTCAGACAAAGTAAAAGATGGATCAGTCTCTAGCACCAGGCTGACCCACTGGTCTGTGCTTTTGCATGACAGGAACATCAAGGTACCACCTGCTAAAATTCCCTCAATTCTGGCCCATGGCCTACTCTATACAGGTAAGCCCCATGACTATGCACTCCAACCATCTCACCTACCTGACCCAGGACCATTTCTACCAGCTACACCTGAGGTCCTGGAAGATACAACTATGTTTCGTATCTTTACAGATGGCTCTGCCTCCTATGTGGATGGAGAGCAGGTGGCAGGATTTGGAGTGCTCATTCAGGATCAGGAAAGTAATTTCTGGCACATTGCTAGAAAATGCACTATCATCTCCTCACAGTACGCTGAACTGGCAGCTGTGGCCAGTGGACTGGCGATCATGCCCCATGGTGACAGAGATGCCATCATTTTTGCAGACTCCAATTGGGTCTGCTCATCACTCACAAAGTTCTTTCTATTTTAACAGAAGAACAATTTTACATCCTCTGATGGTACCCCTGTCAAATATAGGGAACTGTTTGTGTATATAAACACCCTGACACAAATGTTTACTCATAAGTTGTACATTCACAATGTAAGGGCACACTGTAAGTCTGATCCTTACCATAAGTTTAATGATAAAGCAGACTCACTTGCCAAAGCAGGTGCTTGAAGGGGGATGGACAATAACTCACCCACTAGGTGTAGCAGCTATCATGGCATCCATCATAGCTGCTAGCAAGAAACCAGTACCAGAATCTCCAATGGACCTCTCTGCTGTACAAAAAGCAGACCCCAAAATAAGAGATGTGTTCAAATTCCTAAACAAAGAAAATAAATAGCCACTGCCTGTTGGCAGTCCATATAAGAGGCACTTGGACAATATACACTTGTCCAGTGATCAGAAACTCATCTGGTATCACAAATAAGATACAGGTGACAAATTGTGGGTTGCACCACAATCTCTGTGGACAGAATTTATCTATATGGTTCATGACACTGCCACTGGTGGACACCAGGAGACAGAAAATACCCTCCAGAGACTCAAAACAGTTGTCTGGTGGCCTGTTGCTGCCCCAAAGGCAATCTGGACCATGGAGTGTGATACAGATCAATTTCATTGGTCCTCTTACCAACTCCAGTAAGAACAATAAGTATTCCCTTGTGGTTACCCATTTGTTCTCCAAGTGGGTAGAAGCATTTCCCACTAAGAACAACACAGCAAAGACAACTTCCAAGATCCTGGTAGATCAATTGTTCTCCAGGTGGGGCCTACGCTTAAAGGTAGACTCAGACCAGGGAACCAGATTTACTGCCAAGCTGATGCAACAGACACTCCAGCTTCTTGGAACTGATCAAAAATTCCACATTCCCTACCACCCTCAATCCTCAGGCCAGGTAGAAAGAGCTAACAGATGCATCAAACAGATGCTATGTAAATTAATCGATGATAATCCCAAGGATTGGGATTCCCTGTGCCACTGCTTCTAATGGCAAGTAGGGGGTACACCTGCAGCCACTACTCAGTGCACAACTTATGAGGTTATGACTGGTAGAGCCATGAGATTACCTGAGCACCTTCTGATTGATCTCCACACCCCTACTGCAGATAGGGTGTCTGTAGACAAATACATTGAAAAGCTTCATGATGTCATCATGAAGACACACCTGTTCACTGCCAAACAGATGGGCAAAGTGCAACAGCTAGCTAAATCTAATTTTGACAAGCATGTCAAAGAAGTCAACTGGCAAGTTGGAGACCAAGTTATGCTCCTCCAATACAGACAACCCACACATTAATTAGCCAGTAAATGGGAAGAACCCCATCCCATTGTCAACAAACTCAGCCCTGCTGTGCATCAGGTCAAAGCACAGTAGCAGAAAAAAGACTGCTAACAGGTGGTTCTGTGCTAACCAACTTAAATTGTATAAAGGTGACTAAATTTACTTTTCATAACCCCATTTGGGTGGAGTAGTATTCACATTTAACCAGTCCTTTTTGTTATCTTATTGGTAGCAGCAAGATGGCTATTTTGCACCCCTTTCTCCTACTGGTGGGACTACTGACTGTGACTGTGACTGCACTCCCACATAAAACCCCACAGACTCATAAGGAACATTTGCAACACTTCCTCGGTAAACTTAAAAATTCAGCCCCTATGGGTGTACATGTTAATGTTCCCAACAAAATGATTAAAGTTATTCAAGGCTCAGATGCCTTTCTGGATGCTGTAGTGGTTGTCCCAGATAAATTTTCCCTCTCCATACAATGGCAAACTGATGCTATGGGCTACACAATCCCTGTAGCTCACCCGTCCAAGGGTATAGTCCATGGCTGGCCTAATACTGATTTTTCTAAAACTGGTACTCTCTCTATCAGACAGACCGATCCTAGACTTACCGGTAAGTACAATCTCACTGCTTTAATAGATCCTGTGTATTGTGACCACCTCTCTCCAGAGGAGGCATGTGCTTTCTGTCTTCAAAACTATGTAGCCTCTGAAGCTGTTTATCTATCCATAGCCCCACCGAGTCAGGAAGAACTGACTGCCTACCCTCTTCAGGAAGATGGCCCTCTTAGTGGTTTGACCACCACATCACTACCAGGAGCCATGATTAATAATGTGTAATTCATGCATGTCCCAGTTATTTTCAATCTCACACATTGTATATGGCTGAATTTGGTTTCTGTAACACAACCAATACCTCTACATTTTACAGTATGATGCTTACTGATATTGTTGCTGCTTATCAAACACACACAAATGATCCCATAGGTGGACCACACACTACTGAACATGTTGGAGTCTTTAGACCTGCCCCTAAAGACCATGTTAAACAAAAATCATGAACACGCACCAGGTGAGATGCAACTGACGTAGATGGTGCTGCCGGATCTGTCTCTGGCATAAATGGAGCAGTCACTACCATAATTGGCCTCTTTGGCTCGGGTATGTCTATTTTGAATAGAGCAGATATTGCTTCCATTAAGGCTCAGACTCCTAGATTTCAGCAGACTTGTAATAATGATGTACTGCCCCCATTTTACAAGGTGTAAATTCTCTTAGTAATGAAGAACATTATGCCATGTACAATATGCAAGAGATTGCTCATGGGTTCAATGATACCAAGCTTTAACTTGATGATCTAATTTTTCAGAATAACCATGAGGCAGACAAGCAATATATTGGGGGTGAACATTTTATGTTCTGCTTATGGCTCCTATATTATATCCACTGTTAACACTCTCATCAGGGATTTGGAATCAGGCAAAATTCCAGATATCATACATGATCTCAGATTGGGTATATGGTATTGCCCACATTGCAAAACTATGTGTTGCATTACTATGTGTTTAAAGAATACTCTAAATATCTCTATGGCTACTGTTAGAAATATTGATTATGTTTCTAGGTTTCCTAACCAAGCACCTTGCTATTTCACTAAGTCCCTGTGCTAGTAAGCAAAATACGTTCATTACGTTCACTGTGTCTTTACCACGTTTTGATCCTGCTACAGCTGTCTTTGACAAATTAGCCAGCCTTCATTCCATAGGACACCTTGAAAATGAAATGTTTCATGAAAGAACTGAATTACCCTCGATGCTGGTCTACCATCAAGTCCTCCAGGCTTGGATCGCACCTCATATGAACTGATGTGCAAAGAAAGGCTACGACTTCCTGTGTCGATGTGATGTTTTCGATATTGTCAAACCTGTATGTGGGTATGCACCTGAACACCTTGACTGGGCACTGACATTGGGTGAAGATCTGCCATCCAATCTAACTAATGTTGATCCAGATGGCGACATCCCTCCTGCTGCATTTTCAGTGCAAGATGCTGAAACAGCACCATCCTGAAGCTACCTTGAAGAGGTACATCGCTTCACTACATGGCTTGCCAATCAGTCATTCTTCTGTCAAGTACATCTGTATCAATGGAAGGTGCCTTCTGTCAGAGTTACCTATACTTCTGATGGTCAGTACTGTCTGGTCACGTATTATCACAGTTTTACTTATGGTTCTAAGACATGTCAAGTTACTAAACCTAACTTTTGTTTTACTCCACAGCAAAAAAAACTGTTATTGGTCACACTGTGATCATGCCTGTTCCTCTCCCTGAACCAGACATTATTGATACTGATCCCCAATACTTGCTTGCCCTGTCTCAATACTTGCCTATTTTTAATGTACACATTGATCCCTTGACACTCTCTTTACAGTCTCTTTTAGCTAAAAAATATACTCATTTGATTTATATTAGTAATAATATTATCAAAGCTACTAATGCACTTAATGAGCTTATCCATGATGGTGATTTGAGTCTTGCTGTAGACAACACTTGGCTAGAACTCACTTTCAAAGTTTTTATAGTGATTCAAGCATTTTTGATTGTCTTTCTCATATTCACTCTGTGCTGCCTGTGACAAACCTTAAGACAACGTTGAGAACAACTCAAATTCCTTTACAAGGCTCGTATGTCGGGCCTGTAAACAACCTTTCACTCTATCCCTACCAGCTAACTTGGGATTATTGCCGCTTCTGAGGCAACAAGGGGGGAATGTTATCCATGGACCAGCATCCCTGATTGGCCCCCCCTGCCTCGCAGATAGTACTACATATATGTATATGTACCACCCTTAGGGCATAGGCACTTATTGTATAAGCATAAATGTCAGGATCTGAGTTCTACTGTATTTTATATATTTTTACTGAGAATCATTATATTTTTGCTGTTATCCTGATTGTAACACTTGGGAGATACTTCTATTTACACCATTGTATAATGATTAATTAGCAATAGTGCCATCTTTAGTGCTAGTGCAGAACTGCAACTGCATATGTGCAAGTGTCCTTCACATATGCAAGATCTATTGTTTAGCTATATTTTCTTTCTGCTAGCTCAGCATGCTTTCCCAGGCTAGTGAGAAGTCAGGCTATTTGCCACTGACCAATTATAATGTTTTTATATATCTTTTTAGTCATTGTTATGGTTATTATCTGGGGTATAAGACCCTTTGTATAGCACCTGCTCTCTGAGAAGAGACGTACTGCTACTTATAGGTAAGAAAGATTGGAGGTATTCTCCTGGTGATCACATTGGTTGTAAGCCTGTTTTATATACCAGAAATAAATTACTTTTTATTCTGGACACCACTTGTTTGTTGTTTCTTCACTTTAGTGCAGTTCCAACAAGAATCTGAGAAAGTGATGATTTTACCATCCCACTACAGTGGGAAGAGTAGGAGTCCACAAGACCCCCAGGGATGTTATATCAATATACCTGGGGGAGAATGGGGATGGGGTCCACTATGCCACCAGAGATGTTATATCAATATACTTGAGGGAGATCAGGGATCAGGGAAGGGTTTGCTAGACCACCAGGGAAGATATAAAAACATCAGGGATCAAGAGGTCTGCTAGACCACCATGGAAGATATGCTTAGTGTACATATAATTACAGCACAATGCAAATGCACCCTGCCAAGTGCCACATCATTGCAGATGATGCCCAGCTGTCCCTCAACATCCCTTATGCCACCTCCCATGCCCCTACTGTACTTGGCAGCCCATGTTCCACCCTGTCCCACTGACACAAGCCACTTAGACCACCTCCTGGCTGGTCTAAGTGGTGCCTCTTGAAACTTGGCACACCAGGTTGTTTGATGCAACCCTAGTGCAAGGAGGCTTCGGTACAGCTGCATTTGGATTTGACTGCATACAAAAAGAGCAGGTGTGACACAGGACTAATACCAGATGCTTGTCCAGGAGTGCAAACCCTTTCAATACAATGAAACAAAGTGATGCAGCACTCCAGCCAAAATACAGAACAAGCAAATGACTTACAAGGCAATGGTTTTATTGTTGCTCCTCAGCATACATAACGGCATAGGAGTTGGTCCCCTGGTGCTTCAGCCCCAGAGGAACCCTCTGATGAAGGCCTAAATTGGGGTAGAAGCACAAGGGGACCAACTCCTATGCAGTCATATATGCTGAGGAGCAACAATAAAATAATTGCCTTTTAAGTCATTTGCTTGGCCAGTTTTTTTGACCAGAGTGCTACACCACTTTGTTTCAGTGTCTGGATTTAATGCAGGCTGTGATAGAAAATAGCATTTGATGCAAGTTGTGATGCAAGTCACTTCTTGCATCTAACTCTTTTGATGCAAGTCCCTTGTGTCATTCCAAGCCCTTAGAAAATTGGGCCCTCAGTCTTTCCTACGGGGATAGACCAGTCACAGAACAGGTCCACATGTCTAGGCTTCCAGACCCTCATGTGAGACACTAGTCAGTGCCTACCTGTTAAGCACAGACTGTACTATGATTAGCACAGACAGTAAAGAAGAGGGACAAGACATTTTATACATACATTAGTGATTGAAGGAAGGCTAGGGGAGGGATTGTAAGGCTGAAAGGGGAGGAAGGGGTGTGCGTAGAGGGTGACCTAGAAAAAGCATTGATACTAAATGAATGCTTCTGTTTGGTATTCATGGTAGATGGGGTGGGACAGGGTCCACAGCTAGGCAGCAGAAACAATGAGGAGAGAGGTAAAGACCAGTCCTTTTACAGCAGAGGAACTGGAAGAACTCACAAAATTAAGGGTGGACAAAGCGATGGGACCAGACGATATACAGCCCAGGTTATTAAAGGAATTATGGAAGGTGCTAGCAGCAGTGCTGGCAGCCCTGTTTAGTGAGTCGCTCAATACAGGGGTGGTTCCAGAGGACTGGAAGGGAGCAAATGTAGCCCCTCTCCACAAGAGTGGTAGCAGGGAGGAGGAAGAAAACTATTGGGTAGTCAGCCTCACCTCATTAGTGGGTAAGATTATGGAGGCACTGCTTAAGGAAAGGATTGTGGAACACTTCTAAACCATGGGAGAATAAGGAAGCATGGGTTCACAGCAGGAAGGTCATGTCAAACAAATCTGATTTAATTTTTTGACTGGGTGAGGAAGGAGGTGGATCAGGGAGGAGTGGTGGATATCGCCTCCCTTGACTTCAGTAAGGCCTTTGACACCGTGCCCCACGGAAGACTGGTGAACAAGATAGAGAGCCTTGGGTGGCCATAATCTCTGAAAACTGGGTTAGAAACTGATTGAGGTACAGGAAGCAGAGGGTGGTACTAAATGGATTAACATCCGAGGAAAAGAGGGTGACCAGTTGGGTGGCTCAGGGATCAGTCCTGGGGCCAGTCCTTTTCAATGTCTTCATCAGTGACATTGCTGAAGGGCTGGAGGGGAAGGTTTGCCTATTTGCAGATGATACCAAGATCTGCAACACAGTAGACACTCCAGAGGGGGTCAAAAGAATGAGGAGGGATCTGAGAAAGCAGGAAAAATGTTTAAACATGTGGCAATTGAAATTAATACAAAATCATGCACTTGGGGTGAAGAACAGAATGGGGGGAGAGGGATTGTTGACAGTCACCAGGGAAGAGGTGAATTTAGGGATAATCATCTCAGATGACCTAAGGGTGGCCAAACAGTGTAACAAGGCTGTGTGTAGGGCCAGTGGGATGTTTGGGTGCATAGGAAGGGATATCACTAGCAGAAGAAGGGAGGTGGTGATGCCATCGTACAAAACACTGGTGAGGCCTCATCTAGAATACTGTGTTCAGTTCTGGTGGCTGCATCTTCACAAAGACATAGACAGGTTGGAGGCAGTCCAAAGAAGGATGACCAAGGTGGTGCAGGGCTTGCATCAGAAAACATATGAGGACAGATTAAAAGACCTCAGTATGTATACACTTGAAGAGAGTAGGGAACGGGGAAATATGATAAAGACCTTCAAGTATCTTAGAGGCTAAGGGATGATATCTTTCAGTACAAGAGTTGTACAAGGATGAGGGGGTATGATATAAGATTGGAAAGGAGCAGGATAAGAGGAAATGTGAAGAAGTTTGTCTTCTCAGAGAGGGTGGTGGATGCTTGGAATAGCCTACTCCAGGAAGTGGTGGGTGCTGGCATAGTGGGGGGATTCATATATGCATGGGATAGACATAAGAGAACCCTAGATGTGGGGAAGAGAGGCAAAAGCCAATGACTGTATAGGGTCAGTGGCCACTGATGCAGGCAAGGAATACCAAATACGGGCAGACTAGGTGGGCCTAGCAGGCCTTTTCTACCATAATGTACTATGTTACTATGTAGCACTGACTGGCTATGTCCGTAGTTGATCAGCAAGACACAGTAGAAAGCTACATTTCAGGCTTGCAGCTGTAGCACTAATGTTGGATAAGCATACTTTTACCTTTGTTTCTCTGAAGGCAGGACACAATCTCTCACCACATGGCAAGCTGGCAGGTGCAGTGCAAATGCTGAGCTAGTACTCGATAATCTCTTATGCTGTAGACAGGCATCAGCCTCCCAAGTCTTCTCTATGTCATTCTGACAAAAATAGCAAACACAACACTTCTCTGGCTGCTTCTTGGTGGTTGCAGAAACCTTTTACATGCCTCCTGTATCTTGGCTGTTGAAGTCCAGGCAGACCACGTCAAAATGCCTCACTCCACTCTATGCAAGAGCAAGATGTGGACTGACTGGTTCTGGAACTGCCCTCAGCACATCACTGGTCAAAGGCAGTATTTGATTGGTCCAAAGGAATTTCAGTCAGTAAAATTGATATGCTTACTATTCACTCGACACCCTATTGGTAAAGTAAAAACCAGATAGCACAATCATTCTTCCATACATTTCTCCAGTTGCAGCTCGAGATTCTCTCATTGGCCAGTATGGTACTGGGTCAATAAGTAGAAAGAAAGACCATGCGGCAATAACGGCACATGGAAGAGCGCTTGTGTGATTAGAGTGATGGGTATTACAGCGGAAGGGAACTACCACTACCCCTGTCACTCACAGCATAAATAAGGAACTGTTCAATACCACTGGGCTGGGCTGCCTGGCTAAACCGCTCCCAGTGGCTAAGGTGCCCACACGTGGTCAGACCTGGGACTGTGGTTTGGTTCCCACCAAGTCTCTCAATGTTGCAACTTTTGCTTTCTTTTTTTTTTTTGCAACAAACTTTTTCCTTCCTAGAGTTTTGCCCCATCCTCGAAGCCACACCCCCCCTTGGAGTTTTTTATATATAGTCCAGGGGATGTGTTTTCAATGGGCTGTGCACTTTTCTTGTATGTGACATTTCCTACTCTATTTTGTTCGGCATTGTTGTGCTTGTAGGATTTATCACAGCATGTTTTGGTTTTTTTTTTTTGTGACATTATGACCCCGTGCCACTGGTATAGAGGTCAGGGGCTGACAAAATTGCAGCTCCATAACAGAAAGGAGTCTTGCTCACACAAAGTTATTTATTTTGGCTAGTGCCCTTTATTCATTTTAATCTGACAGTCAGGTTTTGTTAGGGCTGATGTGCCCTGCTAGCCAGTAATGTTTTTCAATCACTTGGGAACTATCTTGCCCATTATGAGTGACAAAAGAGCACTCCATGCAGAGTGATAGGATGTCCCCTGCAAATGCTTCCAGAGCTGCAGTGTACACACATGCACTTTTATCTCCCCCTCACAGCTCCTTTCCGGGCTCCCTACAGCAAACTGGAGCCCTGGGGCTGAAAAATGCTGAAGGGGATTTTTCAGATGGCCACGATCATTGGCAATCAAAGTGGGTGCACTGAGTGCCAGAATTACAGCCTGCATGGCTGAAATACCTCTTCTCTGATACCCCATCAAGCAGGCAGCACTTGAGGGCCTGAGCAAAAGTAGAATGGGGCAGCAGAATATGGCAGCAGGTGGCACCTTGCTCAGTGGTGCAGAAGGTAAGCCCCATCATTCGGAGGGGTTATACTCTTCCCCCCTAGACATTTGACATCCGTGTTAAGTCACTCAACAGAATTGATCAGTACAATTAGCTGTAAGCACAACATTCATTCAGTATGCACAGTCTACCTAGACAGTTGTTTCCTGGCTGGAGCAGGCATGCAGTACATTCTATTCTAGACAAATGCAACTACCTGATAAAATCATCTGAAAACATTTAGGTGTTAACATCATTCTTACCTTCTTTTCCTTTTTCACTCTTATTGCATCTCCCACCTTGGGTGACAGGAATTTGGCATTGCCAAAGGCAGTTCTGGGCAATGATCTAAAGGTGACATATATTCAGCTGTATAATGCATACATTGGCAGATTGGTAGAGGCACCTGGGGAGCCATAACCAATTTTTTGAAATATTTTTGTGTATCCATCAGAGCGATAGAGCAGAGCAGTCACTTCTTCCTCTGCATCAGGGTGTATTCTGCTCATTTCACTGACCAGCGATGAAACATCCTTGGTCATAATGGGCACCACAGCTTCATCTGACTCTAGGAGTTCATCCATTGGCACAAATGGTACTGCATTGGAGTCTATACTGATTATTATAGGTGTGGGCTCTGCAAGAGGCACATCATTGGTTGCTCCATCCAGATCCCCAGCAGTAAGGTCTAGAATGTTTTTTTTTCCCACAAAGCTGTTTATCTCTTCAACTCTCTCACTGGCCTGCATCTGAACTGGTCTCTCTGGCCCCATTGCCCTACTTCTGTGGGACTTACATTCTCCCATGGGTCCAGCCACTGGACTTTGGCTGGAGGTTCCCAGCTGTCAGTGCAGGGCCTGTGGGAGACCACACTGTCACCATGTTACAGCCAAAGAGTTTTTCCTCTGATTTTCTCCCCATTGGGGCCCATGTCTTTGCAATGATGCACTGTATGTGCTACTCCATAGAGTTGCCCCTAGCATCTGAGCATGGCATCCCCTTTCTCTTGCTGTCCCATACTGCTTCCACCTAGATTTCTCCAGGTGGCAGGCAAGCCACAGGATGTTCAGTCTCTCTCTTCAAGGGAGGAGAGCTGTCCCACAAATGTTCCATCCTCCCTCCCCTGTCAGCCACTTAACATCACAGGTTCTGTTTCTGAAGCCGGGTCACTGGCATAATGGTAGGTAAGGTACCCAGTGCCTCAGACCTTTGTGCCTCTGGGCAGGCTCTAGAATATTTTTGGGCTGCTTTTTCTTCTTTACCTTCTATCAATATGTAGTAGTTCTAGGTTTTTGGCAGCTGAGATAACTCGGGCTACTCTTGAGATATCTGTGCTCTCCTTAACTGGTTCTCCTTAACTGGTGTTCCAGTTTGGGCAGGTTCTTCAACGTTAAGTTGAGCTGAGCATAGATTGCTCTGATAATTTCTCTTCCATCTTCAATTAGCAGAATGAAAAGCTCTCTACACATCTCTGCATTACTGGCTTCCTCTGCCTGCAAGATGAGGCTAGTGTCTTTAGCACTGGGACCCATGCAGTTACAGATGATGTAATAAGATGATGTAATATCTTGAGTGAAGCTTTCAATGTCACTAGCTACTGCTCTCCTTGAGTCCCATACACAGGTTCTCTGATCCATAGCTCCTCACTTGAACTACTCACTTTGATAAATTGTTCCTCATTTAACTGCTCACTGATGTATCTCTTATTCTTTGAGGATTGGCATATTTTCCAAAAATGTCCATCCTCTCCACACCTGTAACAGAAGATCCCCTGCATTTCACTTTGATTGGGCTGGCAGTATAGCCTAGAGGTTAGAGGAATGAGGTGCAAACAAGCTTGGTACATCCAGCAGACCAGACCTGAGTTTGATTCTCACAACCTCCACTTGCAGACTGTATGACCCTGAGCAAGTCACTTAACCGCCCAGTGCTCCCAGGTCGCCCCTGATGACATGCACTTGTGCCTAGTGGTCCTTATCCGGTTAACAAAGACTACAATACAACAACAAGCCTGGTTTATTGATTTTAAGAAAACACACATTAAAAACTATAGATTACATCTGTATTTTCTGTCAAAAATGTACTAAAAATGATAATAGTAGACAAATATCTAGAATTAAAAAAAAATGAAAAAATTGTACCCTACCCAGCACCCCCATTGTAAAATCCTCGATCTGGTACTGTCTAATTACAAACCTCAGCACCCAGGGAGAACACCACTTAGAAGTCTAGTATGTCACTTCTCACTGACACCATGTTTAAAAAACAGCTTTTATTTGAAATTAACCATTACTCCCAAGTATATGCTAAAGTGGACACCCCTCCAAAGTTTATATGAATTGGTCTTAAAACAGTTATCTGCAGGGTCCTTATTTTGTACTCTTCTCAGAAAAAGTAACAGTGACATGAATTCAGACTAGGCTAGTGGGACAACTGGTTTATTTGGAGGCCAGGCATAAAACCTCTCAGGATTATAATATTCTGGCCCAATTTCCAGTGGTCCAGCTAGAACTTTTAGATCTTTGTCACAGGCAAGTAGAAAGAAAATTATGGTTTTGCAATCAGAGTTATTGGAAGGAAGGCACCCATGCAAGCAGATTGCTGGTTATTCAGCAGAGAAAACAGACAGTATACTGCAATCAATCAATCATCAAATCTTTATTTATTCAGGTGATCATCATTGAGCAAGGCTCATTTACAAGATGGACCTGATAAGGTCAAGGTTCGCGTTGGTGCACAGCAATTACATCACGTACTTATGAGACAGTTATACATACAGAAACAAGAAAATGTTATTTATAACACAATAATATACAGAGAATTCACATGTTAAAGCTTGGCAAGAGAAAGTTAAACTAACATCTACAATATGTACAATACATATATATCACAATGAGGGCTATGGCAGTCACTCACATAATGAGTACAAGGATGGTGAAGGGAATATTGGGTGCCATATACTGGCAGTGTCTGGCTGGAAGGAATATGCCATATGTGATTGGAATAAGGTTTTGTGGGATGACTATTCTATCTCTAGCGGTAGCAACTGCATTTCTCTGTGAAGAAGGCTGTACACTGCTGCTTGAAGGATGTAAATGGAATGATAATGGACAGTTTTAGGGATTTTTGTAGGGTGTTCCATGCTATGGCTAGAGAGTAGCTGATTGCTGCCCTCCCTATTTTGGTGTTGACTTTGGGCAATTTGAGCAGTGATATTATTGCTTCTTAGGGCATAGGAGCTGGGAGTGGTCAGGTTGAAGCAGTCCAGGATATAGCTTGGGAGTTTTTTGATAAAGCTCTGTAGATCCATAGAGCTGCATTTCTGCTCCTGACATGAAGGAAACCCATCCAACTGAATCATAGAGAACAATGGTGAGTATTATATGGCAGGTCTGTAATGAACCTTATTGCTCTATGGTATAAGGTATACAACTTTTGAAGGTAGGGAGTGGGGCAGTGACTATAGAGGAAGTCTGCGTAGTCAATGACTGATAGGAAGATGGCCTGGACTAATCTCATCTTTGAATCTCTATTAAGGAAGGGTTTTAATCTGTAGAGGAGGCCAAGCCTTAGGCGAACCTTTTTCAGCAGTTGTTCTAGATGCTGAGTAAAGTCAAGTCTGTTGTCAATCCACACACCTAGGTATTTGAAATGTTCAACATACCCCAGATTTTCTCCAAGTATAGTGCATATCTGGGGGAGACTGATTGAAGAGGATGTGTTGGTGGAGTTTTGGGTTGTGAACATCATTGCTTTGGTTTTCTTTGCATTTAGCAGAAGCTTTTTCTCGAGAAGCTGATGTTGTAACAGGGAGAATTCTGCTTGTAGGATTTCATGAGCAACTTTAGGTGAAGGGTTGCTGACATACAGTACAGTGTCATCAGCAAAGAGATGTACTGAGGACTTGGTAAGGGTTGAATCAATTTTATTTATATAAATGGCAAAAAGGATAGGACCCAGAATAGAGCCTTGGGGGACTCCTCTTGACAGTGGTCTTAATGGGGAGAGGTCACCTTCAGCTTTTACCTGCTGTGATCTACCGGAGAGGTAGCATCTGAACCACTTAAGGGAGGATGGATCTAGGCCAATGGAGTGTAGGGATGAGAGTAGCAGTTCATGGTCCACAGTGTCGAATGCTTTGCTCAGGTCCAAGAATACTGCACAGACATTGTTCTTGTTATCCAGTTCGGTTTGCCAATCATTGGTGACCTTGGCTAATGCAGTGATAGTGCTATGTTTGGCCCTGAATCCAGATTGAGCTGGATTTAATAGATTAGCATTGTCCAGATATTCCCTTAACTGAATACTCACTAATTTCTCCAGCATCTTGGATAACACAGGTAGGATGGAAATGGGCCTGTAGTTATTAAGATCCATAGGTTCCCCTGATTTTAGAAGAGGGACCACTTGAGCTGTCTTCCACAGTGTGGGAATAGAGCCAGAGTTTAGGGAAAGGTTAAAGAGGTGAGTTAGGGGGACTGCAAGCACATGACACGCAATCTTTAGAAAGAATGGGTCCAGAAGATCTGCTCCTGCACTTTTTTTGGTATCTAGATGCCATAATAGATCCTCAACTTGTTTCAACAGTATAGGTTTGAAGCTAAAGGAGGAGTCAACTCTTTGTTCACCAGTATAGTGGGAGCTTAAATGATCCCTTAATAGGTTAGCTGGGGAGGAGTCAAAGGCAAGGCCAGCTGTTGTGAAGTGGTTGTTGAATGCATCTAGGATTTCCAATGTGCCAGTAATGGGGCCATAGTTACTGTGTAAATGGGTTGGAAGGGGGTTGTTAACATCCTGGCCCATCATACCCTTGATGGTGCCCCAAAATCTAGCAGTATTATGGTAGGAGGAGTCGAGCTGGGCCAGGTAGTAGGCAGCCTTTGCATCCTAACTTTCCTAGTGCATTTATTCCTGGCTTTCCTAAAGATCATCCAGTCCATGATATTCTTAGTTTTTCTTGCTACTTTCCAAAGTTTATCTCTCTCCAGCAGTGCAGCTTTGAGGTCAGCTGAAAACCAGCGACAGGATTTGTTTTTTATTCGGATACTAGAGATTGGGGCATGGGTGTTAAGGGCATTTAATATAATGCTATTTAGCACCTGCTGAGCTTTTTCTACAGAATGTGCAAGATAGAACTTTTGCCAGTGTGGAGAGTAGGCTAGATCATGCAGATATCCTTCAATATTGATGTTTTTCTTGGATCTCCTCATGAGGAATTTTGCAGGATCTGTTTTAATGCTGTTGGATCTTACCCCTGCGATGGGGCAGTGGTCACTTATGTCGCATAGGAGCACTCCAGCGTGTGTGAATAGATGTGGTTTACTCACTAGTATGATGTCAAGTAGAGTACTGTTACTACTATTCCTTGCATTTAGCCTTGTTGGTTCATTAATTAACTGTGTGAGCCCATAGGTGTCACAGAATGATACCAGAGGTGTAGCTGCCTGGGTGAGCCAGTTGAAATTCAGGTCCCCTATGATAATAATGACTTCTTCAGTACAGGACTTGACCAGGTTTCCCAGGTGGGATAAGAGCTTGTGTTCAGCAGAGGGGAGTCTGTAGCATCCAATTAAATGGAAAGCTGCTGTATTGGGGAGAGAGACTTTTAGAGATAGACACTCAGATTCCTTGGGCATAGATGTTGCAGCAGTACAGGATACAACTAAACCAGCTTTTACATATATGGCTACTCCGCCTCCCCTTGTTTGGCAATCAGCTCTGAATAGCTGATAGTTAGGTAGGTTAACTTCCCTGTCTATTGTGGTGGTCTTGAGCCATGTCTTAGTTATCACAAGAATGTCTGGCAAGGTATGGGCAACCCAGGATTGTAGCAATGTAAATTTTTTCAGCAGACTGCATACATTAATATGCAGGAAACTGAGGCCTTTAATTGAGGATAGGTCTCAGGGAGAGGTGATGCTTTCAAGAGGTCCAGGGTTGACTTCTACATTACCAATACAGAGCAATAGGAAGATCAGTAATTTCATAAGGGCTGCCAGTGATAGGGAGAGGGGGCTGTCTTTGGTCCTCCTTTTTTTATTCCATTGCCACTCTTTGTTTTGGGTGCTCCCTGTGGATTTAAGGTAGTGTGTCAGGATACCAATTAGCAGTTTGATGACTAGGCTTAGTGGGGATCTATATACCCAGTAGTGGGGCCTTGTCTGAGACATATATGTGGTGATGTGTGTAACTTTATGGTGATTGTACCACTGTAGTCGATGCAGCAATGGCAAGACATATGAGGGTATGGGTGTCAGCCATGGGGATGTTCAGAGAAACTAGGTGGGTTGACCACTTTAGATTGTATAATAGGGTCATCTTCATTGTGGGACCCTATGGCTATTAGTGACAGGAGTATCAGTAGCAAGCTCCCCATTCTGAGGGGATATTGATAGTTGGCAATAGGGAGTAGCAGTTGCTGATTGGTTGGGTCAGCAAGCTGGTGTGACTGTCTGTTGGTTTAGAGAAAGTGCTGTGGGCGGGAAGAGATTTGGGTGGGAAGATGCCTATAAATTAACACACTGGAAGGGGAAGGCGGGTGGGCAAAAATTTTGCGCCTTTCCCGACTGCTCCCTCACTGTTCCTCGGCCTTGTGGTTCCCAAGTTGACTGGAGTGCTGCCGACCGCCGCTGGCGGGCGAAGCCCCGGCGCTCAGCTGGTTGCTGTGGGCTGAAGGAAGCAGGCGGAGAGAGACAGATGAGGGTGCAGCAATTAATAAAGGCAGTAGCAAGCCTTTTTCTGAGCATCACTGACCAAATCTGCACTACAAGGACTGTGGGGGGGGGCCTGCGGCGCCTTAGCGTCTGGCCCACCTTACATATTCAGACAAGGAGCTGCAATTACTTTAAAGAGCAGTAAAACAGTAGTTTCCCCTTACAATACAATAGTGGATAACAGCACTTTTTTTGATGATTTACACATATAAAACTAGAAGGAGAGTGGCGCCTCAGCGTCTGGCCCACTGCTGCTAACAGAGTCCAGCAGAATTCAACAGAATTAATAGCAGTTGCCCTGCAGAGTAGTAAAAATAAGTACTCCCCCTGCTTCACAAACAATGAATACAAATCCCTGTAATATCTTTTCCATTTCAACATTATTATTCTGATTTGTACTGTTGCATACTAACATACTAAACTGTCAGCAGAAGAGGCCTAACGATCTTTCGTGTCTGCTCTTTTGGTCAGCCCCCACCCTGGGAGCTGATCTTACTGCCCCCTCACCCTCTCTGGCTTCTCCCTTACCAGTCCCGGATATTCTTGCTGCACTGGAGTTTGCTTCCAGAACCCTTCCCCTGTACCTGTCCCACCCCCTCTTGAACCCCTCCACTGTCTCTGCCTCCACCAGCCCCTTGGGCAACACATTCCATGGCTCCACCACCTTCTCAGTGAAGTAGCACCTCCTCCTTTCTCCCCTGAGTCTCCCCCTCCAGCTTTCAGTCATGCCCTCTAGTTGCCCCCCTCCTTCCTTCGAAGCACCCTGACTGCTCCTCCCCTATTTACCCCCTTCATGTACCTGAAGACCTCTATCATGTCCCCCCGGTCCCTTCTCTCTTCCAATGTGTACATATTTAGCTCTTCGAGCCTCTTCCCATAGATCCTGTCCCCAAGCCCCAAATCATTTTGGTTGTCCTCCTCTGGACCCTCTACAGGACTTCAATGTCCCTCTTTAAGTGTGGCCTCCAAAACTGTATGCTGTACTCGAGGTACAGCCTCACCAAGCAATTATAAAGAGGGAGTATCACTTCCCTCCATCTGGAGGTGATCCCCCCAGCGATGCATCCCAGCATCCTGTTGACCTTGGTTGCTGCCCTCCTACAAGTCTCCGAGTTGTTCATCTTGACATCCACCACCACCCCAAGGTCCCTCTCAGCCATCGAGACTTGCAGCATTTCTCCCCCAGGGTGTACATTTGACCTGGGGTTTCTGGCTCCCAGGTGCACTACCTTGCATTTCCCTGCATTGAACCTTAGCTTCCACTTTCTAGACCACCTTTCCAGAGCCTCCAGGTCCCCCTGTAGGGCCAACCTCCCCTCCTCCACATCTACCACCAACCCAGTTCTGAGTCATTTGCAAAGAGACTCATCTCACTCCTGATACCTGTCCTTATGTCAGAGATGTAGGCATTGAAATGGACGGGCCCAAGGACCAATCCCTGTGGGACCCCATTAATGACCCTCCTTGGGGATGAGACTATCCCACCAACCACGACCCTCTGGATTCGGTCCTGGGGCCAATTGCCTATCCATCTGATTATCTGGTTCCCCACACCCATTTCTCCCAGCTTATCCAATAGGCCCCCATGAGGAACAGGCTCAAACACCTTGCTGAAGTCAAGAAAGAGGACATCCACCGGTCTACCCAGGTCCAAGGCATTCATCACCATGTCATAGAACTCCACAAGATTTGTCTGACACAATTTCCCCTGGACGAATCCATGCTGTCTATAGTCCAGGCACTCCAACTTTTGCAGGTCCCCCCAGCCTCTCCTTGACAATGCCCTCCATCACCTTGCCCACCACCGATGTCAGGCTGATGAGCATGTAGTTCCCTGCCACCTACCTTGATCCCCCCTTGTGGATAGGCATGACGTGCGCCACATTTCAGTCCTGGGGCACCCATCCTGTCCTCAGAGAGATGCTGAAAAGCTCCACCAAGGATTTTGCCAGGACATCCGCCAGTTCATTCAGCGTGCTGGGATGTAATTTATTTGGCCCGGAGCTTTCTCCATCTTAAGGGACCTGAGGGCTTCCCTCACTCTCTCTGCCATGATTTCCATCTCCACTACCTCGCCTCCTTGCTTAGCCTTCCCTCCTCCTGCCAGTGATGCCCCCCTTTCCCCAGAACCACTGTTTGGTAAGGGTCTCCCCTCCTCAGTTTCACCATCTCCTCCCATGTATGTTGCAGCCCCCACCATTTTCCTTGGTGAAAACTGAGGTGAAGTACTCATTTAGTAGCTCAGCCTGCTCCCCCAAGTCTTGTGCTCATCAGTCTTCTGTTTTAATCCTGCTAATCTGCCCCTTCACCCTTCATTTTTCCCCAGTGTATCTAAAGAACCCTTGTTCTCTCTTCTAATTTCCCTGGCCAGGTTCTGCTCCTTCCTTGCCTTAGTCGCCCTCACCACCCTAGTGGCCCTTCTGGCCATCAGTTCACACTCCCCTCGATCCCTTTCACTTCTTGAGCAATTGGATTGCCTATAGGCCACCTTCTTTCCCCTCACCACCTCCTGAACCTCCCTATCCACCAGCAAGGTTTTGGGGCCCTACCGCATTTGTGTCTTACTCTTGCACAGGTGCTGGTAGCCTGCTGTACCCCCCCTGATGATTTCCTACCTACTGTCAACATCCATGTCTAGCCAAATCCCATCTAAATGCTCCTTAAGGATCCTTCCCATTTCCTTGAAATCTGCCCCCCTGAAGTCAGTTACCTCCGTCTTTGTGCAGCCTTCTACACCTCCTAGGTCGAGGCAGAACCAAACCATTGCATGGTCACTCCTTGCCAATGGGTCCCTTACCTCCAGACCCACAATCTGGTCACTGTCTGCCAGGACCACATCCAATACCTATGCCTCCCTGGTTGGTTCCCCCACCTGCTGAGTTAGGAATGCTTCCTGAAAGACATCCAACAACCTCTGTTCCCTGGCCACCGAGGATGTCATAGTCTCCCAGTCTGTTCCTGACATGTTTAAGTCTCCCAACACCACTACCCTTCCCCTGCCCAATCTGCAGTGTCTTCCAACATCTGCTACCAGACTCTCCTCCAGCTCCTCCGCTAGTGCAGGGGGTCTGTACACCACTCCTATTTTTACTCTCTTGCCCCTCCTTATTATCAAGATGACCCAAATCACCTCCACAGTTCCCTCCACCTCCTCTATTCCTCCTATGCCAATGCAGTTTTTGACTTTTATTGCTACCCCTCCTCCCCTTCCCTCCCCCGTCCTTCCTGAACATGGTGTAACCCTCCAGATTCAGGTCTCAGTCATGCCCCAGTGGCTCAGATGTCAGTGACTGCTACCACATCCACCTCTCCCTCAGTTAGCATCACCAGGAGCTCAGGCATTTTATTGCCCAAGTTCCTGGCATTCAGCAGGACTACCTTCCACCATTTCCCTATACTTCCATTTCACCTGCTCATGTTCCCATGGGCATTCAATCTTCCCTGGTCTGCACCTTACCAGTTGGCCTTTTCCCATATTCCTCCAGCTCACCAGGGGTTGAAGACAGAGTCCATCCTTTATCATACCCCCCTCAACAGCCTTTTTTCTCATGCCTCCCCCTTCACAAGTTTAAACCCCACCTTTCACCAATGCACCCCTCTATTTTCAACTTGAAGATTTCCCTTCACCCCAAATTGAGATGGAGCCTATCTCTAGCATACAGCCCCTGATCCTCCCAGGTCTCTCCCTAGTCACCCATCAACCCATACACTCTAGCCCACACCTCTTCCTGAGCCACTGGTTTATCTCCCTAATCTTTCTTTTGTGTTCCCTACTAGCCCTTGACACAGGCAGGATTTCCGAGAAGGAAATCACACTTCCTATGTCATGACAGACCCTGGCAAGCTCTCTGAACCTTGCCTGTATCTCTAGATTGCCATTTCCCTCAATGTCATTGGTGCCCAGGTGGACCAGTATGTCTGGGGAACCCCCGCAATCCTTTGCCAGTTGATATACCTCATGCTTGACTCTGTGCACTGTTAGTCCAGGGAAGCATTTTGTTCCAGCCTGGCAGGCTTCCCCCTCCCTATTCCATTTGATACCCCTGATCATGGACTCCCCCAATGGGAGCACTCTGACTGCTTGTTTTCCTCCATTTACCCCTTCCCTGTCCATCATCCTTTCTACCGGCCCCTCTCCCCAGCCAGCTCCTTGCTCCTCCCCCTATCTGGGTGCCACCTGCCGCCCCCTCCTTATTTACCCTGGCTACCCCTCCCCTCCAATCCTATGCCTCTCCTCCTTCTGAGTATCTTTCTGTACCCTGCTACCCCCCATCACTGCTCACGACTGGTCCTTCCCCCCATCTGCTAAACTAGCCTGGCTTGTCCTCCCTTACTTCCCATCTCTGTTCAGCCCCTCCTTGCCTGTCATGCTCCCCTGGCCTAAACCCTCCAATCTCTTTACTGTATTTTCCGTGTACTTCTGGTCCTTCTCCTTTCCCTTTCCTCCCAACTGATCCTTCTCCTTGTGCTTTCCTCTCTCTACCCCCTCCTCCTGCTGCTCTGCTCCCTGGCTCCCCCCGTTTTCCCACATTTCAAGTTCTCCCCTCTTCTTCCTGCTATCTGGCCCCCTCCTCCTGCCCCCCCACTCCCTTTCCATCTCTAAACCCTCTGTCATGGCTACATCACCCCCTCATCCTCAAGCAGAAGAAGAGAACTGAAGTGGTTACTGAGCTTAAAGTCTGATCCACCTCCCCACCTTGATTCCTTCTGTCAGCCCCAGCCATATGTCTGCTTCCCTGAGAATGCCTTCCCTTTGGCCCCCTCTGTGGGGGTCCCCAGATACCTGCCTGCTTCCTTGGTAGTGTCCTCCTTTTGGGCCCCTCTGTCAGGGTCCCTATGTGTCCACAGAGTACTCTCCTGCACTCCTTTCCCTATGTCCCTGCTCCTAGTGCTTGTTGCAACCCCATGGGATAGCCCCTGCCCTATTCCCCAATCATACCTCCCCATCCACCAGCTGTCTCCTAACCCCCTCAACCTCCCCTCTAAGCTGTGCCAGCTGGTAGCACACTGGGCAACCACCAAACTTCCAAGCTCAGTCCAGTATCATGGCTGCCCCACATCCTGTGCACCCCGCTACCCTCCCAAAGATGCCAGCCCTGATGACATGTGGTCCCATACCCCTCCAAGTAGGTTTCCTTGGGTGAGCCACCAGGTTCCCCACTAGTCCAAGATACACCCCTCCCCACTAATTGGGTCACCACTAATCCTAGATACAGTCTCACAGTAAACAGGTACCCCTGTTCCTAGGTGCAGTACTACACAGTAAACTTATAAAGGAAGTGTGCAACTCCCCAAGCTCCTCTCTCACAGCCTTTAAACCCCAACCCCAGTGACTAGAACTACATGAGCTGTGCCTGAAGCCTTTACCTCCAATTGTAGGGCAGGTGTTCCCCTATAAATGAGCCTAGCTCTGGGGAGGGAGGGTGGGGAGGGTGGGATTAGTGCCTACACCCAACTCTCACAACAGTGTATAAGCCCTGGCAACACAATCCCAGCTCTCCTCAGTTTAAACTCAGAAAACAGAATTACCTGAGCAGCAGCTATTATCTCACATAATCTTCTGGTAGTGTAAACTGCTCCTCCCCCTCTGCAAACAGAATCACACACTCCTAGCTCCCCACAGATTAAACTCAAATAACAGAATCACCAACAGCAGCTATCATCCCACAGAATCTTCTGGTAGTGTAGACTGCTACTCCCCCACTACAAACTATGTTCTGCCACAGATCTGCACTTTATTTATGTACCCACCCCTTACCCTTCTATCTACACAACTATTCACAAGCGGTACTGTCTAAGGGATATAGGTTGGCACCTGGGTTCATGGTTATTATTGGCTTGGTGAATGGTGCGGTGTCTTCACCTATTGGGATCCTTATAGCAGTGTACTGCCAGGGTTCTTCCACATAGGAAATGAAATACAGACCCCTCCATTGGTCACAGATAGAATAGTACACAGTTCCCTCCTAATTTATCACTCTAAGCATGCAAATATTATACTACACAAAAATGCAAATAATTCATCAATTGCAGGAAAACAAACAAGGGGGTTTATTTTGGGACTGGATAATGAAGTAAGGGACAAGGGAAGCAAAGGGTAATAAAACATTCAACAACAAACTTATAATAAATATTGAATCAGGCAAAATAATCAGATACCACAGTACATTACAATCCACTATTCCCTGTCCCAATATCGCTCTCCTCACTGGTGCACCAGTTAACCCCACAGTCCATGTGTGAACTTCCAAATACCTTGTGTGCACACACAAAGGAGTTGCAGGCCTGTGATGAGTAGATACTGGGTTTAGCACCATTGCAATGGTTGGAGGCTGCAGTTGCAAGCTATAAACTACTCCAGGGGATGTAGATATACAGTTTATCCTGGTTGTAACTGTTACTGTGGTCTTAGCTAAGGTCGTGCAGGAAGCCAGATGATAAGTTAACTAGCTAGCTAGCTAGCTGAACAGTTAGAAAAGTATTGGTTTGGGTAAAACCCAGTACTCATGACCTTTTGGTTTGTTCTTCACAGGCAACAACGGGGGGGATGGGCCAGCACACTGCACATGCACAAAATTGCACTGCCATTATGGTCATGGTGGCCAGCTGGTGCAAAGGTGCAAGGACAGGCTCAGACACCATTTTAAGGAACATCCAACCTACAAGCACTAACAAAACTCTGGTAGCATTGATGAAATTTGTGAGGGACAGTAGGACCATGCAAAAGTCTGATTTCTGATATCTGGTTTTAGTCAAGTTCAAGTTTCCCTGCTGCTCATCCACTCAGTTTAACAGCCCTAACTATGTATTATTTGACTCTCTTTATGAGAGCCACACTATACGATGGTGCACATTGTGTGCCCCTTGATATGTGTTGTGGTTTACTATTTCATTCACAAAAAAATCTTTCTATAAGAAATAACAGTTGTATCTTACACTGCACCACACTGATCACCAGCGGCACTGCTTTTGATGCTACATACTGAGCTGTACATCTCATGCGCTCCTCTGCTGACTGCAACTCCAATAAATGTAAAGGGAGTTTGTTTGTAAAAAAAGAAAGAAAACAAACACACTCTGGTCATTTCCTCCACTGTGCTTATTTTTAGTGAAAGTGGTCTCCCTATCTTGTATTACACTGATCACTGGCAGCTCTGCATTTGATTCTGCTCACTGAGCACTCCATCTCGTATGCTCCTCTGCCAACTGCAACTCTGGAATGTACTAAAAGGAACTTGTTTATAAATAAAAAGAAAGAAAAAAAACTCCTGTTTTTATTCTGCAGTTACTTGGGGAAGAGAGATGGAGCAGCTAACATGCACACTGCACTGGGAGACATAGTTCTATTATATGGCCAATGTAGCATCACAAAACATGCCGGTAATCAGATTTTGGTTTAGCAACCCAAATACCAACATGTCCCAGAGTATTTGTGCTGAATAATATAGCTTGCACAGCCCTGAGGTACATAGATTTTTGGGGGATGTTCATGGTACCAGGTGGAAGGGTATTAATCTCTTGTCTGGCAGGAAGTAGGGGGGAATTGATTACTGAAATCTTTTTAGAAGTGTGGGTAAGAGGGCATTAGCGCTAAAAGAAATCACTTGGCAGGGTGATATGCATTATGGAAGTGTGGGGGCATATAGAGTCCAGCAGTGCACAAAAAGGAAAATGGGTTGGGTTTATCTTTCAGGTGTTAGAGAAATAGTGCCCAAGGTGTGGTTTTGGAGCCAGCATGAAAAGAGAAAAAAATAAAACAAAGTGGACCAGAGTAAATGCACCAGTAAGACTGATTCAGTATAGTTTCTAAAGCATCAACTAGCAATACCCCAAACTTGCTGCATCATCTAAAAGGGCATCTTCCAGGGGTAAGTGGGTACACTGGAGGTGAGTCATGTCTAAAAAAAGCAATGGAGCTGATGAGAACACAAGAAAAGATATCATGTTGATTGCAAAAGATTTTGGTGCAAACCAGTATGTGAAATTAGGGTTTAATGAGCAAAATGTTTCTATAAAGCAACAAGGTATAAGCAAGAGGAGGAGTTAGAGGTACAATAACATTGAGAAAGGCTAAGAAGGTCAGAGCTATGTTGCAGAGGTAACAGATAGGAGGGGAAACACACAATTGACCACCAGGGGAAAGATTGCAGGGAGTCAAAGGGCAGTCAGGTACATATGGGGCTATAATTATAGTTTGTTGCCTGGGTTACCAGGGAGGTGGCTTAGGGAGGTGTGGTGAATGTGGCCTATCTGGATTTCAGGAAGGTACTTGATGCCATTCCACACAGAAGACATCTAAACAACCTAGGCAGCAATGGAAGTGGGTCCATGGTTAAATAAATGGGTACAAAGTGGGATAAAAAACAGAACTCAGAGGGTGGAGGAAAATAGAGTTCACTCAGAGGAAGGTAAGGTGCTGCCACAAGGGTCAGGATTGGGACTGGCCACTTCAAGGTCTTTATTAGTGATACCACAGAGGGGCAGAAAGGAAGGTATGCCAGTTTGCAGATGACATAAAAAGCTGCAACAGAGTGGACACACTACTGGGGGTGGAGAAAAGGAAAGAATAGTAAAAAACAAAACAAAGCAAAACAAATCAAAATGAAACAAAACTGAAGGATGGGTCAAGGGTTTCACAACTGGGTTTCGGTGCCAAACAGTATAATTATGAACATGGGGCACACAATCCCAAGGACATCATTATCATTTAGAGGTGAGGTGTTAACAACAAAATAGGAAAGGGGGGGCGTTATCATATTGAATGACCTGCAAGTGGCAAAGCAGTGTGATAAGGCAGTAGAAAAGGCTAGTAGGATGCTGGTGGCATAGAGAGGGGTACCTCCAGAAGGAAAATTGGGGCAGTAATACCCTGCATAGATCAATGGAGAGGCAATTCTTGGAGGCCACATCTCAGGAAGAACACAGATCGAGTGGAGGTGGTACAGAGAAGGGCAGCCAAAAGAGTGCACAGCCAGAATCGGAAGCCCTATGGAGAAAGACTCAGGGAATTAAAAGATGTATTTACTTGCAGAAAGGAGAGAAAGGGGAGAGACAATAGAAATATTCAAATACCTTGAGGGTATCAATAAGGTACAGGGGGGGCATATTGCACAGAAAGAGAAGCTCAAGGATGAGGGGGTGTGATACTAACCTGATGGAAGAGAGGCTTAGAGGGGATGTGAGGTAATATTTCTTCATGGAATGGGTGGTGGATGCCTGGAACAGCCTCCCAGCATTTGGGGTAGCGCTAAAACAGTAACAAGTTATGGAAGGTGGATGGAAAATATATATATATATATATATATATATATAGAGAGAGAGAGAGAGAGAAAGAGAAATAGATTTTTTAAGTAGGTTTGGTTAGAAACAGTTTTGACAGGTCAGGAATTCCTGGATCGTTGTATAGAGAGACCGGGTGCATGTTTTGGTGGGGAGGGAGGAGGAGGACAGATGATGGGGGAAAAGGGAAGGGCTCGTACTGGTGATTGTTCTTTGTTTGGAGCTTGGCAGACATGACATCAAGGTGAAGGAAGAGGGGAGCATTCAAGTGCCATGATGGGGGGGGCCCAGAGGATGATGCTCAAGGAAAGATTGAAGTGGCTAAAGGCAAGAGGGGATCAAAGCAAGGGGCCAAGAGTGGAGAGGGGCACAAAGGAAAAGAGAGACTACTGGAAATGGAAGACAAGAGCATGGGAGCCAGGTTCAGGTTACAAGACTGCGGTGACAAGGTATACCTCGATTGTTGGGCTATGGACCCCCTGTTCAGGTCCTGAGCTATTTCAATGAGACAAAATGTAAACACAGGGGAGCCCAGTTGAAGTTGGCAGGAGATATTGCTGTGTGAGGGTAGAATTGCTCCTATAAGGAGTGGAATCAGAGACTGCAAGTGGTTTTCCAACATCAGGCATTTCCGGTTGGGTTGCTGGAGGAGGGCAACAAATGTGTAGAGATACCAAAAGAGGGCAACAGGAAAGGGAACAGTATCTGGGCATGTGCTGGATTGCTGAAAGAGGGCTACAGGAAAAGGGAACAGTACACAAGCATATGAGGGTTGCCAAAAGGGGGTCAACAGGAGAGGGATGGTATACCGGCATGTGAAGGGTTGCTGAAAGAGGGCAATAAGCTTGGTGAGCAGGTGTGAGAGGTGAATGGTTGACAAGTGAGATAATGAGCTGTGTCTAGGGAAGAGAGCAGGGTAAGGGGTTGCCAAAGGAGGGCAACTGGAGACCTGGAAGTGCATAGTGGGAAGGAGAGAAGAGGGTTGTGGGGAAGAGATGGAGATAGGGGAGGTAGGGGGGTCATGGGGTACCAGGTGGGAGAACCAGGGCACAATCTAGGTAGGTACCTAGCTGGGTCAGGAACTTGGGAAGGGCTGCATCCCAGAGGGCTGAAGGGGGTTGCCACAGAATCAGTCTAAGTTGAAGATGGTGAATCAGGCAAATAATCATGTGATCAATTGATCAATATGAGGGGTTATGAGAAAGGAAGGGAGAAGTAAAGAAAGTGGCTATGGATTGTGGTAGGCTGTACATTTAGGTTATAGAGGGGTATGGTTAAAAAACAAACAAACAAACAAAAATCAGGCAGGTGGGTGTCGCGTGGGCTCCCAAGTGCGGGGTGCACAGAAGGCAATGATAATCACAGGATGTATACGAGGGGTATAGGTATAAAGTATGTGACAGATTAAGTGCATGGACTGGGACATTTAACACAGGAAGGAAACTTTATACAGATGTGACAGAGCATGGGGAAGAAAGGGAGCTAGTTTGGGAAAAGTGCATTGGGAAAGGTTATGAGGGGGATCCCATCATTTGTCGCAAGGGCTGGAGATGGGCTAGTAAAAGGAAGAGGAAAAAGGGTGGGAGCAAGGTGGGGGAAGAGAGAAAATTAGACACAGGTTAAATATATAGGGGGCCCAGAGGACACAGGGTTGGAAAATCAGGACATGAGATGGGTGTACACCCAGCCTTGTTCGCAACTTGTGGGTTGGCATCCCAGAGTACTGAAGGTAGACATCAGGTTCGCATCCAAGTCCAGAATGGATTATAGGATTGGAGGGTGTTGGGTCTGCATCTCAGTTTAGGATGGATTAAAGATTGGGAGTGGTCATAAAAAGAATATGAAAATCGATGTAAATTGTATCAAAATATTGATTAATGTATATGGGCCCAGATATTCAAATTGTGCCCAAAAAGTGCGCAATAGCAGGAGCAAGTGCAAGTCTATTGCACCCATGCGCAACAGATGTGATATTCAAAAAAGGAGCAGGCCAAATTGTGCCTACAGCCAACGTCTGAATATCGCACAACCTGCGCCATAGCACAACTAGGGAGGGGAAGCTGAGCAGATATGATGCACTATGGCGCAACAAGGGATGTTAAGCTGAGCAGTCCAGAGATGTCATAGCACAACCAGGGAGCCTCCCAGCTGCACAGCAATGCAACAGCACAATCAGGGAGGTAGGGGCCCACCACCCATGCCACATATGGGCACAGGAACACACAGCAGAACAGACATTGCCCCCCACACCCCAAGCACTGTACAACCAGGGGAGGGCTGGAATAACCACTGGTCCATGGAGACAAGCAACCAACCCACAGCCTGGCCATGGTGCCCCATCACACCATCCCCCCTAGTGCACAGCACACCCTGCACTGTGACCCCCTGACACCTCCCCATGAGCAATGACCACCACTGCAGGAATCCCCATGCATGCCACCACCCCCAAAGTGTCAATGCAACCCTGTGCACCACAGAAGCATGCAAGCCAGCCGCACCATGAGCACCCATCAGCAGGTTGCAGCACATGGCAATGCAACAACAGCAGACTAAGTGCCATCATGCACAGTCCCCCGAGGCACTGCTGAGAGACCGACCATGCGTTGGCACAAGAGTGACCCCATATTGGACGGTTGTGTAGTTGACATCTCCCCTAATGGCACAGCGCTCTGCACAGTATTCCAGTAACGCACCCCGGCCAACTACTGGCCACAACAGCCAGCACAGACACCCAAGTGGTGCGTGGAAGCATGCACCACACCAGATGCCACACAGGGTCTGGACAGACATCCACCCATACCCAAGGGCACAACAACACAGAGATGCAGTGGTGGGGCAACCAACCCCCCATTGTGGGCCCATGAAAGCCATGTACACACAACCTGCAGTCCACCATGGCACTGGAGTGCCAACCACCCTGTGCAGACACCATGGACCAATACCCCATCATGTGTCATCTGGAGCACAAGCCACAGACAGTGGGGCACATCCCCTGCAACACACACAAGCCACAGCATGGAAGTGGGACAAAGACCATGTTTCCCACAGTGCCACCTGAGCCAGGCATGCACCACACCAGTGACATGGGCAACCCAACAAAGTGACAGGTACAGTGTCCGCCCCACAGGGAATGCCACCACTGACATGCCAGCAGAGCATGCATGTCACAGACAGGCATGTGTGTCGATTGCACAGGCCATGGATGGGCTGATGGGTGCACCATGGACACAGAGCATGTGCCATGGACCACTGCACACAGTCATCCAGTGCACGGGGAATAACACACACAACAAAGACACTGACTGATATCTACCCCCACACCATAGACACCTCCACATGGACACATGCACATATCCATGACTGCACCACCCTTGATGCCATGCACACCACTGCTGTTGAGCACCTATAGCCTGCTGTAAATCAGAGACCACCATGGTATTCATAGAAAAGTCAAATGTATTGTAAAAATAGAAAACTCAACTATGTACAAGAATAAAAACTATTTACAGGTTTGTGGTGGGGGACACAAAAGAGGTGGTGGTGGGCAGGGGGAAGAGGTGGACAAATGTGATGGGATAGGAGGGGTGTGAGGTGGGTCTGGGGGTGGGGGAAGTCAGGAACCAAGGGACTGTTAAAGGGTCTGCCGTTCCTGGATCTGGCTCCCTCTGGCTCTGTGTCACCGCAGAACCCCTGACTCATCCAGCCTCCTCAGTATTTCCACTGTCTCACGGGCCAGATTCAGGAGCTCCCGCATGGTGTCCCGGCTTCCCCTCAGATGTCTTGCACCTAGGACAAGGGAGCACAGTCAACAGGTGTGAATGCACAACCCCATACAGCCCGCCCACTGTGCATGGCATGCAGCCATGGGACATACCACTGTGATGGTGTGTGACCACCCGCAGTGATCACGTCCACAGGACCTGCCTACTCAAGCGCATACAGCCATGTGGAATGCTGCACACACCCACTGGCCAAGTCATGCACAGCACCATCGTGGCCATTTAATGACATGGTTATGTAGTGCAAAGGCAGTGGCAGAGCCATGCACCTGGTGCATGCATGGACCACCAGTGATGCACACCCAGACATGCATTTGCCATTGGACAGTGTTGACTGTAACAAGTGGCGTGCATAGCAGTGATGTCAATGAATGGTGGCCATGCTCCACTGCCCACCCTGTCACACAGCATGCAATACTAAGCATGGAGGTCTGGCACTCACCCTTATCGGGCTGGTCAGGTGGCCGTTGATGGTCCTTGGCCCACCTGGCTGCGGTTACAACACCCCTCCGCTGCTCTGCCCACACCCTGCGCAGTTCTTCTGGGCCTGTGGGGAAAAAAAAGGGAGAGAAGAACATCAGTACATTCCTGAAGCAAAGTCCCCCTGCAACAAGGTGTGTGCCCTCCCACCCAGCCAGACCCACCCACACCAGACCCTGTGAACACCACCACGGACAACCCCATATGATCTTCCCCTATGTGCTGGACACATACAACACTGTGACTCATATGGATGATAAATGTGTGTAGACGGAACCCCTACCTGGACGTGGCACCATGCCCATCCTGGCACATGACTGCAGTCAGTTCAGTAGCTCCGGCTCCCTTCTGCGCAGGTCACCATAGCGGTGCCTGCACTGCTTGGCTGAATGCCCCTGGCCTGTTGCCTCATCCAGGGCAATGGCCACCTCCTGCCACACCTGGGTCCTTGCCCTGTCCAGGGGGGCCTCCCCAAAGAGAGACCCATGGTGTGGCTCAACTATGGCCACCAGATTGGCCAGCTCAGTGGCCGTCCATGGAGCAGCCCATCTACGCGCCATTGCAATAGCTATAGTAGGCAATATGGTGCTCTGCAGCATGGTTCCCCAAGTGCAGATGCTGCATGGTACAGCGCTGCCATTCCCTATCATGCTGTTACTGAACAGCGTGATAGAGGTGCACCTATGCCAGACACATGGCGCCAAGGGGGCAAAGGTCAGACACAGGGTCAAGGGTCTCTGGTGCAAGGCCATCCACAGCGCCATCAGATGACAATGCATGTAGCACGATTGGCTGCCTATGTGCCAGCACCACAGCAGACTATCGGGCAGTAGGGCCATTGCACCTATGAAGGCCCATTGCCATAGCGCCATGTAGTGACCTTCGCTATAGTGCCACTGGCACAATGGCAGCCATGCCCTGCATTGCCTACCATGCACAGCACGTCATCAGCATGGCAGATGCCTGCGTCAGTAATCTGGGCATGCGCAGTGAGGTGTACTACGCATGCCACAGAACTGCACCATTGGCTTAGCACGTTCAACACAATTGCGCAAAGCGCAATAGCACAATATTCAGCCGTCATATGCAAATCATCCGATCAGCCATTCAATGGCGCAGCACTGCAATTTGCATTTAATTAAAGTTGCTCCTCGCCTCACTTGCATGGATTGCGCCATAAAGGTGCGACAATGTGCTGCAGTGGCCATAGTTGGTTACTGCAGTTTATTGGTGAGTTGAATGCTGTGTGGGAGTGTGAACTGTGGATTCAGGGACATGCATAGGACTGCACAGTCACAGGTAACAACTGCCATTCTTACAGGCTACATAATGACCGAGCATGTTCTTGGAGAGGAGGACAACAGTGGTGGGAGGAGGAGGAGGCCGAATTTTACTAAGGTCAAAACTGAGGCCCTTTTCGAGGCCTACTTGGCTCAGGAGCCACTGCTCAATGGACGGCAGGGCACCACTCAAGCCCGTGCTGCTGCATGGAAGGAGGTGGCATGTGCCATGAACCTGCATGGCAGCCACCAGCGCTCTGTGCAGGAGTGTAAGAAGAAGAGTGATACAGACAGGAGGAGGGTAAAGGAGAAGGTGGCTGCCATCAGGGTGGCACATGCTGCAATAGGTGGGGGGACAGGCGGAGGTGGTACAGCTCACCCCAGCGGAGGACAGGCTTGCTGCAAGCATGCACCAAAGTGCCATAGAGTGAGTTCCAGGCGGTGTCTTCCAGACAGGTGGTGGCCCATCTCTGCATGGTAAGTCATGGTCTGTCGGAGGGGGCCGGGTAGATCACATGCAGTAATGTGACTTTGCTGTCCCTTACAGATCCTGAGCATCTGCATGGGTCAGCGGTGGTGGGCCTGTCCACTGTGGACAGTTGGACAGAGTCGGAGGTGGGACCATCCACCTCCACAGGTACGTGTGGGTCTGTACGACAGTGGGACCACCTGTCTGTCCACACTGATGTCGTTGAGACAGGTGTGGAGGAAGCCCTGCCTGTGTCCCAACTTGCTGGTGTCCATGGATGCCAGCACGCTGTGGCCGGGGCAGAGTCTGGCACCAGTGATGATGACACGACCATCATGGGTAGTAACATGTGTGTGCCACAGGATGGACACACAGCAGGGCAATTCGCGCCCATGGCTGTGGCTGGTGCCGCCATGGGGGCCTGCATGTCAGCACAGTCCCAGGCTGTGCCTGTCAGCACCAGTGGGGCAGCACTGGTGTCTGTTCAGGACAGTGGGACTGTTGTGGCCACTGCAGTGACACCACTGAGCCCTGGGGTGCGGCAGCCAGAGGGGGCAGCATCAGCAGTCACCTACTGGGCCTGGGGGTATAGGGTTCAGTGGCGGCATCTGTGCACTGTCTGTGGACATGCCCATACCTGGTCCTGGTGCACAACACCCACCCTCAAGGGGTGCTGAACATCAGGCCCTTGCACACCCTGAGGGACAGGATGCCAAGGAGTCTGATGACCACTTGGACGAGCACACCCGCCTACTGTGAGCATCGGTCCAGCTGCAGATGCTGCTTGCAACATCTGTGGAAGCACTGTGTGTGGCTCTGGAGTGGGCAGAGGAGTGTCACAGCAGAGACACTGAATGAATCCTAGCACGGATAGACCGTTTGCGGGAGGATGTGACCACTGCCATTGACAGGCATGCACAGGCGTTCATTGCTGTCATGGCCACAATGGGCACACAGTCAGGTGCCCATGCGTTGCTCACACCACGCAGTGCACTCTCCACCCCCCATTCCTGGCATCATGTGACTCTCACCCTGTTGATGCTGGGTTCAACTGTGGGCATCCCGAGCACTCCCGGTGCAGGCATGTTCAGTGTGCTGCAGACCCCTGCGCAGGCACAGTCACATTCACGCAGTGGAACCCCCGGGAGACCATCGGTGCCACCTCATGAGGCCAGTGGTCATCCTGCCAGTGCTGGCGGGTCTCAGCTAGGCTGCCCATGCATCTGTAGTGGCTGTGGCACTGTGTTGCGAGACTGTCCTGTCTCCCAGCGCAGCTACTGTCTGGTGCTGCCCAATGTGCATTGTGTGTTTCAGTGGCAGTGCATGGTTGGGTACCCGGCCCTGCACATGGACACACAGTTCACCTGCACACGCCCCCAGCTGCTGTCCACAGTGATGTGTGCATGATGATGCCTGCATTGCACTGTACACCAAAGTGCAATGGTGCCCAGCATCTGACACACGCACATAGACAGGCAGTGGGTGTGGTGGCTTGTGGACATGTGTGTTGCTAGGGTTGGCGTTCTGAGTCAGTGTACCTCCTGCCCTCTGTGCACATTTGGTGCATTGTGTGTGTGTGTGTGTGTCCATCCACATGGCATGTTAATCCTCACCCATCCCTGGTTGTGTGTGTGCTTCTGTGCCCTGCCACTTCCCTTGACAGCATGCACCCCTGGTGTGTGTCCATGCGTGTTTGTGGGTTGTGCCTTAGACACTGGTGGTTGCACATGTCCCCATGACTTACCTGGGTTGGCTGAAGTGCTCCTCTATGATGGTGTCCTGGTGCAGCTGTGCCAGCTGGATGAGTCGGTGGTCCCATCAGCCAAGGGGGGGCTGCCCATCACCATCATCACCGGCTTCCTCATCGTTCCCATTGCTGTCCTCCTTTTCGACCTGTACGGCTATCCCACATTCGTTGGCCATGTTGTGCAGGATGCAACAGGCCAGGAATATTCCACAGTCCTTTGAGGGGTTATACTGTACAGCACCACCAGAGGTGTCAAGTCAACATAAATGTGCCTTCAGCATCCTGAACATCCGCTCAATGACATTGCATGTGGTGGCATGTGCCTCAGTGTAGCGTTGCTGCTATGGGGTTGTGGGCCACCGGTAGGGTGTGAGCAGCCAGGGATGGAGTGGGTATTCACTGTCACCTATGTGTAGAGGGTGGAGGTTAGTTTGGTGATCAGCATTGCCCTGCCCCAAGCCATGTAGGCCACTACTCATGGCACCTCTGGCTATGCCCCCAGGCCCTAGATTTGTCCATTTGGTTTGCATACTCACCCACTAGGTGTCCAGTGTGGATGTCCCCACTCTTAAATCCATAGCACAGTGCTGACTGGTGCCAGATGAATGAATTGTGTGCTCCCCCAGGGTGCATGGCACAGACATTGATGATGCGCCCCCTGGCATCTGGGTGAGGTGGCATGATGTGGCCGACTGGGTTATGCCTGTGGTGTCCCCAGTTGGTCTCTGGAAGGTACACATAGTGAGCAACACATGCAGGTTGTTATAGTGGTCTCCTCTGACAGGGCATGGCTCCATCATATGGGTGCCTGTATCACATCACTGCACAGCTCACAGAGCTGCCTCAGTATTGCCCTGTTCAGGCGGTACTGGCCCACAATCTCAGTATCTGTGTACAGCTCAAAGCTGGTGCGGGCTCAGTACTGCCTATTGGGGGACTACCGCCAACGGGCCCTTCCACGGCCACGTCCCCCTGCCGCCCACCTTCTCACCCCCCTCATTATGGGCTCCATGTGGAAGGTGGCACTGGTCATGTCCCTGGCTTGTGTTCACCCCCCTGGCAGCTGTTACTTTATTCCCCCCGCTGTCCTGGCTACTACCTCTCCTGCACTGGGTACATCTGCCTGTGCTAGCCTCTGAGCTGTGTGGCTCCCCACACCTTCCCTGTGCCTGTCTGTTGCAGTGGTCTTTCCCTGGCCTACCCTGTTCCTGCCACTTGCCCTGTCTGTGCCTCTGCCTCTACCTCATGTGGCTTCCTTGTAGCGTTCTTGTACCTCTTTCTTGCTCCTTTTTATTTTGGCTCATTTCCGCTATGGCACAACTTCCACTTGCTCCACAGTTGTGCATTGCGCAAGTCTTTGAATATCACAGTCCGCCATTTATGCATGGTTCCTCCCCCTTCAGTTGCACATGACTTCATTATCATTGCGCTGTTGCTCAGCATGATTTTGGGGGCACAACTGCCTCCTGCTGAATATTACAAAATGGCGCAAATTTGGACTTGCGCAGGCGCAACCCTATTGCGCATGGCTCAACTCTTGAATATCTGGCCCATGGTATCAAAGTACTGGCGAAGTAAAGAAAGTTCGGTATGTGCACAATGTATATGGTATCAGTGACTGATGATGTAAAGAAAGTTTACTGACATAATTATGGAATAAAGTATGCCAAATGAGCACCCAACAAAGTCGTGTGTATTGTGACTGTTTTTGGAAAGGGAATCTCATGACAAGAGAATAGACTGATGGATACATAATCAAAAAACAAAGCTGTTGATGTGGCGTTTATTCCAAAGCAACTATACTGAGATTATGCACCAGGTAGGATCCAAAGGAATCTGGGAGGCCTGTCTAGACCACTTTTTCTATTTTTTTACAATATTGTAAGGTTGTTTCTTCTGCTCCCTATTCTGCATATACTAAATAAACAGTGGGCTGATATAAGCAATACAGTCACCCCCAAGAATAAATTTAATTTACTAAGCTTACAGTCTGGCCTTTACAGTTACAATATATGTAATTGCTCCTCTGTTTCAGCAGTAGTGGAATATGTTTACAGTTGACTACAACTAATATTAGTGTATTTTACCCCGAATATAAATGTGAAACAATACTTGCTGCTGTTTTCTCTACAGTGGTATCCTAGTTAATGAAAGTAATGGTCAGTCCTACACAGATTCAATTTACTGTTTATATTTTTGTGGGAACCTTGGAAAACCTTATTTATTTTTTGTTCCAGAACAAAGCATCAAATAGTCTCTGACCTATCTTTGTTTCCTTTTTTTCTTCTTCCCCCATCCTTTTCTTGTTTATTCTTTTTTCTCTTTCTTTTCTTTGGCTTTTTCCTTGTCAGTTACTTAAAATATAGTAGTTGCCTGATTCCTTTAATGTTAATAACCCATTCTTCCCAGTAACGCCATATGGCATCAGAACCATCCATTGCTAAACCTGACCCAAAATGGCCACACAAGATAGAATGGGTTAATACATCTTAGTACATACTAGTCTGCTACAAACTATTAGTTAATTAGTTATCACCTGTTCAGTACCTATTAGGTAAGTGTAATTGATCATGCTGTATGGTAGAACTTTGTAATTAGTTAAAATCTATCTTTCTATAGAGTTGCACTATCATTGTGTCGTGAGGATGTTGTTATACCATTGGTGGTACGTCACTTTCGATGGTACAACAAAATGGAACTAACATATGCAGCTGTCTCCTAGGTAGCAAGACCAATCGATCAGTCATAATTTTGTTTGAAACCTGCAGTCTAATGACAGTTACACAATATACACAATAAATAGCTAGGCAATAAAATGGCAGCATCTAAATTTTCAAAACCTGTGTGTGCAGACTGTAAAACATTTATGGAACAGTAGCAAAACAGAAGGACATTAAAAAAAAGTGTTTTTCTCTCTGTCGTCCATCATCCCAAAACCCTTCAAACTTGCTCACACTCTCCCTCTTCCACTTCACAGATAGATACTAGACAGTCCCAATATATTGAACCTGTATAGTAAACCTTTTTTGTGTGTGCTAGACTGATGACACCGATGCCCATACACTATAAAAGACAATGTATGGGCATCGATGAACAACCACGCTATGCTTGCTTCGAGTGGTTCCTATGGCAACTTTGGTAAACCTCTCAAGCTGCACTCTTGAGGTTTACCTGAGCTGCCATGGGAACCACTTGAAGCAAGCATAGTGTGGTTGTTCATCGATGCCCATACAATATCCTATATGTAATTTACGGGCTATAGGTTTATTTCACATTACCAAATAGTTGATGTTATTTTGTTACACTTAATTATCTTGGTGATCCTGATTTTGCCAATTATATCTCCCATGATCACAGTATAATATACAATTTCTTATTGTCAAAAATGTATAGAACTGTGACATGGAATGTGTAGGGACTTGGTAATCCAATTAAAAGGAAAAAAGTGCTTAATTATTTATACAAGCAGAAAACAGATACAGCTTTATTGCAAGAAATGCACTTTGTACCTGTTAAGGCAGCAACATTACCGAAAGGATGGGTATCTATGGCAGAGTACAATTGCTTCAGTTCCAAAAGAGAGGAACTGCTTTCTTGATTAAAAAAATTATTAATTTCATTAAACAGAAGTACATTGTTGACAAGGAGGGAAGAAAGCACATTTTGACAAGAGATTTGGAAGGCAAACTATTAATAGTATCTAATATCTATGCCCCAGATGAGAACCAGAAGGTTTTTTGACCACCAGACACTAATGTTAAATGAAATTTCAGAATATCAGCTTATTTAAGAAGGAGATTTTAATGAGATTATGGATCCTGTTTTAGATAGAAATAATGATAAGCAAACAATTTCCTTAAGCCCAACTATTGCTCGTAGATCATTTCTCAAGCTTAAACATTTTGTGGACCTGTCTGATGCTTAACGCCTGGTTTATCCCAAAGAAAAGGACTTTACTTTTTTATCTAATAGACACAGGTCATATAGTAGAATAGATTACTTTTTGACTTCCAGTTCTCTAAATAACTATTTACTTGCAGCTAATATACAGACAATTGGGATCTCTATAAACAGGGAATGCTGATATGCCCCCCAAAAGCACAGCATTGTAGGTCAGGGATTTACCTACATAATGCTGTCATCCATTTTCATCCAAAAATGTGTTAATCCAGAGTCGCTCATCAATAAACGTTTTGGTGAAATGCAAACAAACCCACGACTCCTGTTTAAGCTCCCTGCTGCAATAGCTCCCTAAGATGACAGAAACGTCACTAGTGATGACATCATTGTAACAGCAGAACCCTGAAACTATAGTGCAGGCAGAAAGTAGACTTAAGGATAATATATGAAATAACCTTACCAAAGCACTTTCCCTCCAAGTACTTTACCTGTGTAGGTGTGAAATCAGTTGCCACACCTGCAGAGGTAAAGGATTTGGAGGGGAAGTGCTTCAGTGAGGTTATTTCATATATTCTTAAGTCTCCATTCAGCCTGCACTATAGCTTCGGGGCTCTATTGCTATGATGATGTCATCATGTAGGGATGCTTCCACCATCTTAGGGAGCTACTGTGGGGGGGGAGCTTAAACAGGAGCCACAGTTTTGTTTACATTTCACAGATATGTTTATTGATTAGTGACTCTGGATTAACACACTTTTGTACAAAAACGGACCACAGTATTATGTAGGTAAGCCCCTAACCTGCTGTACGATGATGTGCTCTTGGGGGGTCATATCAGCATTCCCTGTTTATGAGTCCTTTAACAAGTATCATTTATTTTGGTAACATACCCAAAACCTTTAGATGGTGGTTTAATGTTTTCCTTGCAAAAGAAAATAAATTTACAGAGTGGATAACAATATAAATAACCACATTTGTTTGACGCACACATGATAATAGAGAAGTCTCCAAAACAGTCATCTGGGAAACCTTTAAAGCATTTCTAAGGGGAGTGGTTATTAGTTATTCTTCAGAAAAGAAAAAAAGAAAAAAAACTTTCTAATTTAGAGAGTGAACTTAAAGCAGTAGAAACAAAAATATATGCCTAACATAGATAATAGGGTCCATCTACTAACATGAATGGCTATACTTAAATATGAAATGAACCAGATTTATTCCTCTTTGGCAGAATATGCTCTCTAAAGGACAAAGCAGTCATTTTGGAAAGCTGGAGAAAAGGCAAGTAATCTCCAAGCTTACAGGCTTAAAAAACAACAAACATGTAGTACAGTAAGTGCAGCGAGGAACAGACAAGGGAAAAATGTATATATAGACAAATCATTGAAATTACACAGATTGCACAGAAATGTGATGGCAGTAAAAGGCCACATGGCCCATCTAGTCTGCCTGATACTTCTTACCCCCCCTTTTATACTTCCACCCTATTTTCTAACCCCTTACGTCTGTCCCATGCCCTCTTGAATCCCTCCACTGTTTCAGCTCCCACTACCTCTTTTGGCAGCCAGTTCCCGGCCTCCACCACCCTCTCCATGAAGAACTGCCCCCTGACATTACCTCTGTATTCCCCACCTTCCAGTTATGGGGGAAAAGCTGGGGTTGACCAGGGAACCTGGCAGTGACAGTAGATGGAAGTCTAAGGGCTGTGACCAGGGCAGATACCTGCTACCATAAAAAAAAAAAAATTACTGGGACAATAGATGAACATATGGTATGAACGGCAGGCTATAACAAGCACTACTGCCAAAAATATATAGCTGGAGGCGGTCCTTAACTCAGATTATGGCATGTGTAGTTTGGTCATCGGACATAGGGCAGTGAACTGGATGAGGAATGGGTGGTAAATGGGGTAC
Organism: Neoceratodus forsteri; assembly: GCA_016271365.2. NCBI lineage: Eukaryota > Metazoa > Chordata > Ceratodontiformes > Ceratodontidae > Neoceratodus > Neoceratodus forsteri. The sequence goes on from CM028136.1 coordinate 877,213,152, forward strand.
CATCTGGCGGGGGGGAGGCACGACCTGTGGGGTACCCCAGGGATCAATACTAGGACCAGTTATGTTCAATGTCTTCATCAGTGACATTGCACAGGGAACATCCCTTGTGGCACTCAAGTACGAGCATCAAAAGCATTCATGGGTTGCAGGAATAACAGGTGGAGATAGCGGGGCATCAACTGCAGTGAAATGAAAAGCTGTAGTGCAGACTGATCTCACACCTGAGTAACCTGTATGAGTCATGAATAGCATGGGTGCAAGGATCAACAAAGTGGAACTGCACAACACTCTGTCACTGTTGAGGGGGTGAAATTGCTCATCATTAGATGATGTGCACTGTACTTGAGATATGGCCAAAGGCGTAAATCACTATGCAGGGACAAATACAATCACGTAAACCACTATGCAGGGACAAATACAATCTTAGATAATAATAATTTGCACAAATCACCAATTCCTCCACAATGCACATTCCTATGAATTTACCAACCAATAAAATGACAAGGAGAGTAATAAACATGCACTCTTAAGATTGCCCATCATGCTGTTACTCCAACTCTTGACAGTCCCATGGACACTAGCTTTTCAAGTATGAACAAGTAGTACTATTGTTCTGCTTGTAAATATTGTTTGCCACAGCATGCATATGTGGGTGTACCCCACCATGGCCCCAACTACCTTACAGAGAAACTTAACTGCACTGCATCCCATGAAACGAATAGGAAGTGTGTTTTGGAGTGAAATTCAGAATGGTATTTTGAAATGCCTCTACTGCTGATGTTTGTGTGTGTGGCAACAGGCAGCAAATGTTGCCTAGAAGACGCTCGTTCTTGAGAATTTCAAAACGTTTCTCAGACCCTTTATCACCTGTTGACAGAAAAGACAAACTCAGACATCAGAAATGAATTGGACAGAAATGAAATGATACCTTCTCTGACTGTGAATACTGACTTGGCTGCAACCATTTCTTGTTCTGCTCTCAGCCCGTAAGGGGTGGATGCATGCAGCGTAGAAACAGGTCACTGTGGCCCTCGTGGATGTTTTGCATGTGATTTATCATGCACTGCCATTTTGCTTTACTGAGATTGTGATCACAGTCTGGCATCGAGGCAGCAATCCAATAAATATGATTGTTGATAGTCCTCTTCCATGGGTTGATTGTCTCACAATGTTTTTGCTTTGACAAGGCCTCTAATTTTTTCTGTAGCCCTGAAAGAAAGAAAACATAAATTCCTATACATTCGCAGACATAAACAATTTGATAACAAATATTAGTTAACAATGCAAATTATGAACAAGAGGACAAGTAATGCCATATTACCTTTGGCCACATGCCAAACATCATAGTAGTGGTCACCACCAGTCATCAGTGGGTTGTCCCTGAGCCACACATTTATTTGTGTGTGTCAGTCAGTCACCAGACAGGAAATTCTCAATTGAGATTCACACACAAGGAATGAAAGGACCCGCTGTAGTCCGTCCAGCTCCATCCACATAGAATTCTTCACCTCTTTGCTCTAAGTGGAGAACATGGGAATTACAGACATAGTACACACTGTGGGGACAAAAGAATAAGCACAATGTGGTCTAATAATTTCTGTACTCACCTGGACCAAGGAGACTGCGATAATTTTGTTGATGCGCTGCTCCAGCATGCTGTACGAGCCATACTTTGCACAGTGACCAGGGCTATCACAACAACCATTGTCAGCTAGCATGAGTCCACCCCCCCCATTGCTGCTAATTGTGCAATCAGTCTTTTCTGTTTCTGAATCCAGAAGCTCTTGATAGTTGGTAGGCGGACATCGTGCTGGTGATTATCAATGTTGTGCAGCAGATGGAAGTAATATTCATCAGTTTGAAGAGACGCAGTGCTTTCGAAACTGGGCATCCTGATATTAGAATGGCATATGATAGTATCATGTTCATGGGTGGAATATGGCCCAAAGACAGTTGATTGTGTCATGCTTGACCATAATCACAGTCCAGGTAAGTAACCGTTACAATGAGAAGGGTGCCAAGCCTTCTCTTTACTTCATCTGTGGAGTAATACACTGTGGTATTTGCAGCACACCTGGGCATTTTGCAAACAGTTCACATAGACTAGAACGGAAAACAAAAAACTTTTGGGCCTCTGCGTTTGGATTTGGTGCCTGCACTGGAACGCTGCATGTTGTTAAAAGAGAGGATTGGAAAGACTCATTAGTTGTATGTCAGTGATGGCACGGCAAGCAGATACACAACAGTATACCATGTCAAGTATAGCCATATAGTGTCACTGAGTCACTAAAATGCAAAGGTGGTTTGCATGTGACAAAACACAACATTGCATGCTGAGCAAACAAGGATGGAAGTAACATGTGAGAGCTTCAAATGAGTTATGTTATGCACACACTTTCAGTATAGTGACTTTCTAGTTTACAGTAAGTGACGTGCATCAACAAACACTGCACTGAAATGGTAGTCACCACTTTTTAATATGCACCAATACATTCACATACACAGTTTCACTCAGAACAACATATCTCGAAGTGTCACCAAAACACAGTGAAACAATATTGCTAACAAATGACAATGCTTCTACCAGTGCTGATGTGTACATGTCCATAACAAGGTGTGCTGCAGTACCATGGTGGCACAAACACCTGTAATCACACTGCTGTAGTTTGGGGGTGAAAGTGAATCTCAGTAATAAGACAACAGCACAGAGCAGTGCTGTGTGCCACCGTATAAATGCACAGGAGCATGCAGTAACACCAGCTGGGTGGAACAGCACGATGTCATGCGAAGCTGTATAAAATAACGCACATGTAATGTTGCCTCTGGGAGAGCATAGCACAGATAGGACAGGAGAACCAGGCTGGAAGCCAGAGAAGGAACACACAGGCATGAGAAGTGGTAAAACTGAGCGTTGCAAGTGGAAAGGTACCATAAGGTCTGGAAACTGAATGGTTACCGAACTTGTCTAGCAGAATGCAGTGTGCATAGCAGTAAAATACTGTGCAGTGCATCTGTGTGTGTGTGTGAATACAATGTACAATAAAAGTTGTTTTCACCTGTAAACGGTCTTCTATTGCTGCTTGCCCCACTGTGTGGTAAACTGATGTGCAAAACAACAGTTCGCACAAGCTTGTATATATAATATATCGTATGATGTAAATACAATCCATCATCTACATCATGTTCAACACTACCACAATGTTCAATTGCATAAATACTTCTCATTAGAAGTACAAGTCGAGCACTGGCATACAATGCAATCTGATAACCCCTGCGGCCGCAGGATGCAGCAACTGTGTTGTGGGCATAGCAGTCTGATGGGAATTGGGCCGGAGAACATCGTTAGAACCACAACAAACTGGGAGGAAGGAGGATGAAGCAAACAAAAATTTCCATTACTACAACAGTCATGGGCACAATAATGTGTTTCCGATCAGAACAAAGCCTAATAACTGTTACTCATGCTCGGTCACCAGGCAAGACTGTGGTAGCAGCTTACAGAGCAGTTAGCCACAGTCAGGTGCACATCACACGTCAAACAGATACAGTAACAGACCTGATACACTGTTGACTGTTAATGCATAATAGCAGCAAAATAGCGCCCCGCTGCAGCATTTTTTATTGTTCACTGCCGTGGTTTGGTGTGGTTGCTGGTATTTTTTCCAAATTGAAGCACAAAATAGTACCACAAGTCACTGAAAAATGACGGCACTACAGATGTATGTAGCACACAAGCAGCCTAAATTTTCTGCTGACGAAAAAGGTGGCGTGGGTGTGGGAATGTCAGACATGGTTCTGTTGTTATGGGGATGCACATTCTGTGCTACTGGAAGGATCTGCATGGAATGTTTATGACCCCACAACACTGTGGCTGTTTGAATACTATACATCTGTGATGGGTGCTGTGCTCCTGACAACAGGTGCCTGATCTTTACAATGCATGCAGAACTGCTGCAGATTTCTTTGTGGGCAGAAAAAGCCCCCAACGCAGGCAGGAGCCCAGTACAAAAGGGCAGGCTGCAGCAGCGGGAGACACAGAATGAGCGAGTTAGGAAGGGGGAGTGAGTGAGCTCAACGGAGCTCTGTTGGGACAGCTGCAGATTTCTTTGTGGGTAGAAAAAGGCAGCAATGCACGCAGGGGCCCAGAACAAAATGGCAGCCTGCAGCGGTGGGACAAACAGAACAAGTGAGTGAGAGAGGGGGAGTGAGCAAGCTTAATGGAACTCTATCATGACCGCATGCAGATTTATTTGTGGGCAGAAGAAGATGGAAATGCAGGCAGGAGCCCAGTACAAAAGGGCAACCTGCAGCACTGGAGAAACAGAACAAGCAAGTGAGAGAGGGGGAGTGAGCAAGCTCAAAGGAGCTCTGTCGGGACTGCTGCAGATTTCTTTGTGGGCAGAAAAAGGCACCAACAGAGGCAGGAGCCCAGTACAAAAGGGGGCCTGCAGTGCCAGAAGAAACAAAATGAGCGAGTGAGACAGGGGAGTGGTGACCTCCAATGGAGCTGTATCATGACTGTTGTGGATGTTTTTGTGGGCAGAAAAAGGTGTGGCGTAGCAGGGCCAGTACAAAAGGCCAGCCTGAGGCACCAGCAGGAGACAGGATGAGGAGGATAGCGAAGGAGTGAGTGACCTCAACGGAGCTGTGTCAGGACTGCTGCAGATCTCTTTCTGGGCAAAAAAAGACACCAATGAAGGCAGGAACCCAGTACAAAAGGGCAGCCTGCAGCAATGGGAGACACAAAATGGGTGATTGAGGGAGGGGGGAATGAGTGATCTCACTGGAGCTCTGTTGGGACTGCTGCGGATTTCTTCATGGGCAGAAAAAGGCAGCAATGCATGCAGGAGCCCAGTACAAAAGGGCAGCCTGCAGTGGCGGGAGAAACAGAACAAAGGAGTGAGAGAGGCAGAGTGAGGGAGCTAGCTCAACGGAGCTCTGTCGGGACTGCTGCAGATTTTTTTGTGGGCAGAAAAAGGTGCCAACAGAGGCAGGAGCCCAGTACAAAAGGGCAGCCTGCAGTGCCAGGAGAAACAAAATGAGTGCATGAGACAGAGGGACTGAGCTACCTCTATGGTGTTCTGTCGGCACAGCTGCGGATATCTTTGTGGGCAGAAAAAGGTGGCAATACAGGCAGGAACCCAGTACAAAAGGCCAGCCTGCATCGCCGGGAGAAACACAATGAGCAAGTGAGAGGGGGGAGTGAGCGAGCTTAACGGAGCTGTTTAAGGACTGCTGCAGATCTCTTTGTGGGCAGAAAAAGCCACCAGTGCAGACAGGAACCCAGTACAAAAGGGCAGCCTGCAGCAGCAGGAGACACAGAATTAGTGAGTGAGGAAGGGGCAGTGAGTGAGCGAGCTCAACGGAGCTCTGTTGGGACTGCAGCAGATTTCTTTGTGGCCAGAAAAAGGTACCAACAGAGGAAGGAGCCCAGTACAAAAGGGCAGGCTGCAGCAGGGGGAGACACAAAATGAGTGAGTAAGGGAGAGAGAGTAAGTGAGCTCAACCGAGGTCTGTTGGGACAGCTACGATTTCTTTGTGGGTAGAAAAAAGCAGCAATGCATGCAGGGGCCTAGTACAAAATGGCAGCCTGCAGCAGCAGGAGAAACCGAACAAGAGAGTGAGACAGAGGGAGTGAGCGATCTCAACAGAGATCTATCTTGACTGTTGCAGATTTCTTTGTGGGTAGAAGAAGGTAGCAATGCAGGCAGGAGCCCAGTACAAAAAGCCAGCCTGCAGTGCTGGCAGAAAGGGAATGAGCGAGTGAATGAGGGGCAGTGAGCGAGCTCAGTGGAACTGTGTCAGGACTGCTGCAGATTTCTTTGTGGTCAGAAAAGAAAGAGAAATGCATGCAGGGACCCACTACAAAAGAACAGCCAGCAGCAGAGAGAGAAACAGAACGACTGAGTGAGAGAAGGGAGGGAGAGAGTGAGTGAGCTCAACAGAGCTCTAGCGTGACCGCTGCAGATTTCTTTGTGATCAGAAGAAGACGGTAATGCTGACAGGAGACCAGTACAAAAGGGCAGCCTGCAGTGCTGGCAGAAACGGAACTAGCGAGTGAGAGGGGGGGGAGAGAGCGAGGTCAACAGAGCTCTGTCGGGTCTGCTGCAGATTTCTTTGTGGCCAGAAAAAGGTGCCAAAAGAGGCAGGAGCCCAGTACAAAAGGGCAGCCTGCAGCACCAGAAGAAACAGAATGAGCGAGTGAGATGGGGGAGTGACCTCAATGGAGCTGTATCGTGACTGCTGCAGATTTCTTTGTGGGCAGAAAAAAGTGGCAATGCAAACAGGAGCCCAGTACAAAAGGCCAGCCTGCAGTGCCGGCAGAAACAGAACGATCGAGTGAGAGAGGGGGAGTGAGAAAGCTCAACGGAGGTCTATCCTGACTGCTTCGGATTTCTTTGTTGACAGGAAAAGGCAGCAATGCAGGCAGGAGCCAGTGCAAAAGGCCAGCCTGCAGCATCTGCAGAAATGGATGAGCGGGTGACAGAGGGGGAGTCAGCAACCTCAACAAAGCTGTGTCAGGACTGCTGCAGATCTCTTTGTGGCAGAAAAAGCCATCAACGCAGGCAGGAACCTAGTACAAAAGGGCAGCCTGCAGCAGCGGGAGACACAGAATGAGTGAGTGAGGGAGGGGGAGAGAGTGAGCTCACTGGAGTTCTGTTGGGACTGCTGCAGATTTCTTTGTGGGCAGAAAAGTGCATCAATGCAGGAAGGAGCCCCGTACAAAAGGGTTGGCTGCAGCACCAGCAGAAATGGAATGAGCAAGTGAGAGAGGGGGAGTGAGTAAGGTCAACAGAGCTCTGTCGGGACTGCTGCAGATTTCTTTGTGGGCAGAAAAAGGTGCCAACAGACACAGGAGCCCAGTACAAAAGGGCAGCCTGCAGTGCTAGGAGAAACAGAATGAGTGCATGAGACAGGGGGAGTGAGCAACCTCAACGGAGCTCTGTTGGGACAGCTGTGGATTTCTTTGTGGGCAGAAAAAGGTGCCAACACAGGCAGGAACCCAGCTCAAAAGGCCAGCCTGCAGTGCCGGGAGAAACACAATGAGTGAGTGAGAGAGGGAGAGTGAGCGAGCTCAACGGAGATGTGTCAGGACTGCTGCAGATTTCTTTGTGGGCAGAAAAGAAAGAGAAATGCACCCAGGGACCCACTACAAAAGGACAGCCGGCAGCAGAGGGAGAAATAGAATGACCGAGTGAGAGAAGGGAGGGAGGGAGAGAGTGAGTGAGTGAGCTCAACAGAGCTCTAGCATGACTGCTGCAGATTTCTTTGTGATCAGAAGAAGACGGTAATGCAGACAGGAGCCCAGTACAAAAGGCCAGCCTGCAGTGCCAGCAGAAACAGAACGATCGAGTGTGAGGGGGAGTGAGAAAGCTCAACGGAGGTCTATCATGACTGCTGCAGATTTCTCTGTGGGCAGAAAAAGCCCTAAACACAGGCAGGAGCCCAGTATAAAAGGGCAGGCAACAGCGGGAGACACAGAACGAGTGAGTGAGGGAGGGGGAGTGAGTGAGCTTAAGGCAGCTCTGTTGGGACTGCTGCAGATTTCTTTGGGGTAGAAAAAGGCAGTAATGCACACAGGGGCCCAGTACAAAATTGCAAGACAAACAGAATGAGTGAGTGAGAAAGGGAGAGTGAGCGAGCACAACGGAGCTCTATCTTGACAGCTGCAGATTTATTTGTGGCTAGAAGAAGGTGGCAACGCAAGCCAGAGCCCAGTACAAAAGGCCAGCCTGCAGTGCTGGTACAAACGGAACAAGCAAGTGAGAGAGGCGGAGTGAGTGAGCTCAACAGAGCTGTGTCAGGACTGCTGCTGATTTCTTTGTGGGCAGAAAAAGGCAGCAATGCACGCAGAGGCCCAGTACAAAATGGCAGCCTGCAGTGGTGGGACAAACAGAACAAGCGAGTGAGAGAGGGGGAGTGAGCAAGCTTAACGAACTCCCCATCATGACAGCTGCAGATTTATTTTGTGGGCAGAAGAGATAAAATGCAGGCAGGAGCCCAGTACAAAAGGGCAGCCTGCAGCACTGGTGAAACAGAACAAGCAAGTGAGAGGGGGGGAGTGAGCGAGCTCAAAGGAGCTCTGTGGGGACTGCTGCAGATTTCTTTGTGGGCAGAAAAAGGCACCAACAGAGGCAGGAGCCCAGTACAAAAGGGGGCCTGCAGTGCCAGAAGAAACAGAATTAGCAAGTGAGATGGGGAGAGTGAGCGACCTCAATGGAGCTGTATCATGACTGTTATGGATTTTTTTGTGGGCAGAAAAAGGTGGCAACGCAAGCAGGAGCCCAGTACAAAAGGCCAGCCTGAGGCGCCAGCAGAAATGGATGAGTGAGTGATAGAAGGGGAGTGAGCGATCTAAACGGAGCTGTGTCTGGACTGCTGCAGATCTCTTTGTGGGCAAAAAAAGACACCAATGAAGGCAGGAACCCAGTACAAAAGGGCAGCCTGCAGCAGTGGGAGACACAAAATGGGTGATTGAGGGAGGGGAAAATGAGTGATCTCACTGGAGCTCTGTTGGTACTGCTGCGGCTTTCTTCATGGGCAGAAAAAGGCAGCAAGGCATGCAGGTGCCCAGTACAAAAGGGCAGCCTGAAGTGGCGGGAGAAACAGAACAAAGGAGTGAGAGAGGCAGAGTGAGGGAGCTAGCTCAACGGAGCTCTGTTGGGACTGCTGCAGATTTTTTTGTGGGCAGAAAAAGGTGCCAACAGAGGCAGGAGCCCAGTACAAAAGGGCAGCCTGCAGTGCCAGGAGAAACAGAATGAGTGCGTGAGACAGGGGGACTGAGCTACCTCAATGGTGTTCTGTCAGCACAGCTGCGGATATCTTTGTGGCAGAAAAAGGTAGCAATGCAGGCAGGAACCCAGTATAAAAGGCCAGCCTGCAGCGCCGGGAGAAACACAATGAGCAAGTGAGAGGGGGGAGTGAGCGAGCTCAACAGAGCTGTTTCAGAACTGCTGCAGATCTCTTTGTGGGCAGAAAAAGCCACCAATGCAGACAGGAACCCAGTACAAAAGGGCAGCCTGCAGCAGCAGGAGACACAGAATGAGTGAGTGAGGAAGGGACAGTGAGTGAGCGAGCTCAACGGAGCTCTGTTGGGACTGCTGCAGATTTCTTTGTGGCCAGAAAAAGGTGCCAACAGAGGAAGGAGCCCAGTACAAAAGGGCAGGCTGCAGCAGGGGGAGACACAGAACGAGTGAGTAAGGGAGGGAGAGTGAGCTCAACCAAGGTCTGTTGGGACTGCTGTGATTTCTTTGTGGGTAGAAAAAAGGAGCAATGCATGCAGGGGCCTAGTACAAAATGGCAGCCTGCAGCAGCAGGAGAAACCGAACGAGCGAGTGAGACAGAGGGAGTGAGCGATCTCAACAGAGCTCTATCGTGACTGCTGCAGATTTCTTTGTGGGGAGAAGAAGGTAGCAATGCAAACAGGAGCCCAGTACAAAAAGACAGCTTGCAGTGCTGGCAGAAAGTGAATGAGTGAGTGAGTGAGGGGAGTGAGCGATCTCAGTGGAACTGTGTCAGGACTGCTGCGGATTTCTTTGTGGGCAAAAAAGAAAGAGAAATGCATGCAGGGACCCACTACAAAAGGACAGCTGGCAGCAGAGGGAAAAAGAGAATGACCGAGTGAGAGAAGGGAGGGAGTGAGTGAATGAGCTCAACAGAGCTCTAGCGTGACCGCTGCAGATTTCTTTGTGATCAGAAGAAGACGGTAATGCAGACAGGAGCCCAGTACAAAAGGGCAGCCTGCAGTGCTGGCAGAAATGGAACAAGCGAGTGAGAGGGGGCAGAGAGCAAGCTCAACAGAGCTCTGTCGGGTCTGCTGCAGATTTCTTTATGGCCACAAAAAGGTGCCAAAAGAGGCAGGAGTCCAGTACAAAAGGGCAGCCTGCAGCACCAGAAGAAACAGAATGAGCGAATGAGAGAGGGGGAGTGACCTCAATGGAGCTGTATCATGACTGCTGCAGATTTCTATGTGGGCAGAAAAAAGTGGCAATGCAAGCAGGAGCCCAGTACAAAAGGTCAGCCTGCAGTGCCGGCAGAAACAGAACGATCGAGTGAGAGAGGGGGAGTGAGCAAGCTCAACGGAGGTCTATCATGACTGCTGCGGATTTCTTTGTTGACAGGAAAAGGCAGCAATGCAGGCAGGAGCCAGTACAAAAGGCTAGGCTGCAGCACCTGCAGAAATGGATGAGCGAGTGACAGAGGGGGAGTCAGCAACCTCAACGGAGCTGGGTCAGGACTGCTGCAGATCTCTTTGTGGGCAGCAAAAGCCACCAACGCAGGCAGGAACCTAGTACAAAAGGGCAGCCTGCAGCAGCGGGAGACACAGAATGAGTGAATGAGGGAGGGGGAGAGAGTGAGCTCACTGGAGTTCTGTTGGGACTGCTGCAGATTTCTTTGTGGGCAGAAAAGTACATCAATGCAGGAAGGAGCCCCGTACAAAAGGGTTGCTTGCAGCGCCAGCAGAAATGGAATGAGCAAGTGAGAGAGGGGGAGTGAGTAAGGTCAACAGAGCTCTGTCGGGACTGCTGCAGATTTCTTTGTTGGCAGAAAAAGGTGCCAACAGACACAGGAGCCCAGTACAAAAGGGCAGCCTGCAGTGCTAGGAGAAACAAAATGAGTGCATGAGACAGGGGGAGTGAGTGACCTCAACGGAGCTCTGTTGGGACAGCTGTGGATTTCTTTGTGGGCGGAAAAAGGTGCCAGCATTGGCAGGAACCCAGTACAAAAGGCCAGCCTGCAGTGCCGGGAAGAAACACAATGAGTGAGTGAGAGAGGGAAAGTGAGCGAGCTCAACGGAGATGTGTCAGGACTGCTGCAGATTTCTTTGTGGGCAGAAAAACCCCAAACACAGGCAGGAGCCCAGTATAAAAGGGCAGGCAACAGCAGTAGCGGGAGACACAGAATGAGTGAGTGAGGGAGGGGGAGTGAGTGAGCTCAATTGAGCTCTGTTGGGACTGCTGCAGATTTCTTTGGGGTAGAAAAAGGCAGCAATGCACGCAGGGGCCCAGTACAAAATTGCAGGACAAACAGAATGAGTGAGTGAGAGAGGGGGAGTGAGCAAGCACAATGGAGCTCTATCTTGACAGCTGCAGATTTATTTGTGGGTAGAAGAAGGCAGCAATGCAAGCCGGAGCCCAGTACAAAAGGCCAGCCTGCAGTGCTGGTACAAACGGAACAAGCAAGTGAGAGAGGGGGAGTGAGTAAGCTCAATGGAGCTGTGTCAGGACTGCTGCAGATTTCTTTGTGGGCAGAAAAAGGCAGCAATGCATGCAGGGGCCCAGTACAAAAGGACAGCCTGCAGCAGTGGGAGAAACAGAATGACCGAGTGAGAGAAGGGGAGTGAGCGAGCTCAACGGAGCTCTATCATGACTGCTGCAGATTTCTTTGTGGGCAGAAGAAGATAGCAATGTAGGCAGGAGCCCAGTACAAAAGGTCAGGCTGCAGCATCAGCAAAAATGGAAAGAGTGAGAGAGGGGGTGTGAACGAGCTCAACGGAGCTCTGTCATGGCAGCTGTAGATTTCTTTGTGGCCAGAGAAAGGTGGCAACAGAGGCAGGAGCCCAGTACAAAAGGATAGCCTGCAGCGCCAGGACAAACAAAATGAGTGAGTGACACATGGGGAGTGGGTGACCTTAACAGAGCTCTGTCAGGACAGCTGTGGATTTCTTTCTGGCCAGAAAGGTGCAAATGCAGGCAGGAGTCCAGTGCAAAAGGGCAGCCTGCAATGCCAGCAGACCCAGAATGAGCGAGTGAGAGAGGGGGAGTGAGTGAGTTCAACGGACCCCTGTTAGAACTTCTGCAGATTTCTTTGTGGGTAGAAAAAGGCACCAACAGAGGCAGGAGCCCCATACAAAAGGGCAGCCTGCAGCACTCTGGAGAAACAGAATGAGCGAGTGAGACAAGGGGAGTGAGAGACCTCAACGGAGCTGTATCATGACTGTTGTGGATTGCTTTGTGGGCAGATAAAGGAGGCAATGCAGGCAGGAGCCCAGTACAAAAGGCCAGCTTGCAGCACCAGAAGAAACACAACGAGCAAGTGAGAGAGGGGGAGTGAGCGAGCTCTACTGAGCTGTGTTGGAACTGCTGCGGATTGCTTTGTAGGCAGATAAAGGCGGCAATGCAGGCAGTAGTCCAGTACAAAAGGCCAGCCTGCAGCACTGGGAGACACAGAACAAGCGAGTGAGGGAGGGGGAGTGAGTGAGCTCAATGGAGCTCTGTTAGGACAGCTGCAAATTTCTTTGTGGATAGAAAAGGGTGCCAATGCAGGCAGGAGCTCAGTACAAAACAGCAGCCTGCAGCACTGGGAGAAACAGAATGAGCAAGTGACAGAGGGCCACTGAGCAAACTCAATGAACCAACGCAATCAACATTCGGCATTGACAAATACTTATTGGTATTGTGATGGTACAGACTTGATGTGGACACCAAGTTTTCTCCAGGCAGGGACGGGTGTAACCCCATTACAAATGGGGGTTCCCGAAAATTCTTTCTTGAGCTTGTCTAAATGCTCACTGCCAGGCTGGTGTCCTGCGTTTTTGCAGTTTAAATGTGATTGCCAGAGAGTGCCTATATAGCCTCTGTGTACTGTCTCTTTAAGAGCTGCCTGGATTGCAGTCATAATTAATCTAAAAGAGAGCTCTGTTAGAAGATGTGCTTGTTTGCTGATCATTTGTTAGAGTAGTAATAATATTGCTGTTTGTTCTAACCTGCCTTCTTTGCAGCATGGACAGTTCTATTTGTTTCCATCATCTTGGTCCTGGAATGCAGAATGGGCCAATCAGTACATTTGGGACTCTAAAATGGAGCCTGCCTACAGGGACTTTGTGGTCAAAACTTGTAGGAATTATAGTTTTGGGCTGTTTGCACCTAAAATAACCCAGAGGGGAGCCATTGTTGTGATTGACAGACAGATCAGTCAACTGAACCTTCTTGATCTTGGTGAAGTCCCAAACTGCGTGCAGTTTTCAGTTAGTTCTGAGTTGGGAAATGAAATGAGTAACAGCTTAAGTGATCTGAGTAGCAGTTCTGTGTAGTTTTACATGGGAGAACAGTGAAAGGGCTGAGTTTTGGCCTGCCTGTTTGCTTGCTGTCCCTGAGAGGGAAAATAGAGTTTATTCGGACTGAATCCAAGTTGTGAGGACTATTTAAGCCACCAGACTGTGACCAGGCTTTAACCTGAAGAAGACCGAAGATTTGCTAAATGCGATCGGCCTATCAGAATTCCTAGCCACCTCTGAACTCCAGTTTTGTACAAAGACTCTGTAATTGTGACTGGTTAGCAATCTGCCTGGTATAGTGGAATTTCTTACATCTAAATGTGCTGTGTGCTGTTAGTGGGTCGTGATTTGTTTCTCCACTGAGTGTTGAACTGTGTTCTGCTCGCTGCTGGTGTGATAGATAGCAATCTGCCTGGTATAGTGGAATTTCTTACATGTAAATGTGTTGTGTGCTGTTACTGGGTCGTGATTTGGTTCCCTACTGTGTGTTGAACTGTTTTCTGCTTGCTGGAGGCTGCATCCAGCTCCAACGGACTGAATCTGAATTCATTGCCATTTTCCCTGGGCCTTGCCATACTGTCCCAGCCAGACTACTCATTGCATGGAGAAAGCCATCGATGAGAGACCTGCCTGGGAATCAGCCCCCGCTCAGTGCTTGAACAGGAATGACACCACGGTGATTCATGTGGGCCCTGCTTCTGCTGACACTCCAGCTCAACAACCTGCAGTCTCAGTTTTGTCCTGCTTATGTCCTCTATTGGGTTTCATGAGGAAACATCAGGGTAGCTCCCTGCAACAACAGCTAAATAAAAAGTGTTGTCATCTGATTGTGTTGTTGCTTTATGTTTCACGAACTGAGCCCTCCGGCTTCAGATTACAAGTAGTGTGTGATGTGCATGTTACTTTCTTCCATCACAGGGCCCCGACCAGCTGCAATATTCCTGCTTGGCCACCATTTTCCTACCTGGGTACCTGTGTGTGACTGTGTGGGGACTTAAAGTGCATGCATAACTGTTTGATTAATATAGCCTTTAAGCCAATCAACCTGATTACACCCCTTCCTTGTTCAAGTCCCCTGAATAAATCAGATCTGAGTTTTTTGCTACATTTAACCTGACTGTGGTTCCAGTTTGTGCCAAGAGTACTGTACTGTTGCTATTTACTGTACATAACCTTGTATTACAGGGTTCCCCAGGGTCGAGCCAGAGAAACCAGCCCTGGTGGTAAGTGCAAACAGTGTGGGTACTGGTATGGTGTACAAGAGGTACTGTGAAAGTTATTATCATGTATTGCTCAGGCTACTAGAAGGGAAAGAGGGGGTTACAATGTCCTGGAGAGCTGTGCCAAGGTTAGTTTGACCACTACCAACCCTGACCTCTGGATGGAGGCACCTGTTTCAGAACTCAGGCCCCTTAACCTGCTACTAACTGCACAGGCAGGGGTAGTAGCCCTTGGCATAGCGCCAGCTAGGGGTTACATATCCTTTTAGCCAAAACTGTGATATGGTATTTTTACTGTTTTCATCATGCCATTTATGCATGATATATATCACAGTAAGGTTGTGTCTCCTGAAAAGCCTTATAGAGCACCGATACTGATGGGAAGATTTAGAGGGGTATTTGGCACCAGACCCATTAGCTGATTTCTTAGACATGGGATGAAACTGCACATATGGAGCATAAGTGCACCCATATTCCATGGTATGATCAGTACTCACAGTATAGAAGACACTTTCTAAGGACAGAGAGGGGTGGTGCACTATACTGTCATGCTGATTGCTGCAGAATTGGCATTATTATTGGGGTTGGAGGATGCAGGCTTTAGAGACTGTGAAATACATGGTGTCTAGTGTATGGTGGAGCTCCTAACCTGAGGATTAGAGCCTTTGAAGATATTAGACAGAGCTGGGACATACTGCACATGCGCACACACACACACACACACACACACACACACACACACACACACAGACACACACACACACACACAATTATTGGTACCTGTATGCCCATAGCTTCTTACAGGGGCTACATAGGGACAGACCATTGGAAGTGGGGATAGATTCAGTAGAACAGCTCATAATGTGAAAAAGGTTAGATATGAAACAAATTATTTCATAGGTTATCACTCAAAGCTGAATATTAGGATCAGTCCCCTCCCAGAAAGTGCATGCCCACTGGGAAAGGAACCTGGGGTTCCCTGTTCAAAATATAGAACTGATATTATTATGTCAGTCATACTTGGGGTTATTTTTTTGCAATAAATTCAAAGATGCTCAGTATGAGTTCATTAATAGGCTATACCAACCACCTAGTGTCGTACACAAATTTAATCCAGGGAAATCTCGGATGTACTGACAGTGCAATAATGAAATCTGCACATAAATTCATCACTTTTGGAAGTGATAGGAACTCCAACCTTTTTGGACAAATGTGGAGGAGGAGGAGGAGGTCATAAGGATGCATGGGTGTAGGGTGCAGTTATCCCAGAGGCAATGTTATTAGGGATTGAATAGAAGCACAAGGAGGAATGGTTCCCATATGCCCAAATATTAGGTTATTGTAGGTTATGGCTAGTTATTATATCCAAACACCTGGGTGTCCTATATTAAACCCACTGTGGAGCAATGGGAGGACAGCTTATTAAAAATGCTTCTCCTGGAAAGGAAGACATATGCTTTAAAAGGTAGAGAGAAGCAATTTGAAGCAGCAGGGAGGTCTTATCTCAACTCTAATAAGTCCGTGGGAAAAGCAAACAAGATGCTGAAGTGCACTGGGAGGAGGATAAGCAGTAGAGGTAGGGAGGAAATCCTCCCAGTGTACTGGTCACTGATGTGATTGCACCAGTAATCCTTTGCAAGGTACTGGAGTCCACACCTGAGGAAGGACTGCAACAAGGTGGAAGCAGAACAGTGTAGCAACAAAGATAATCCATTGCTTTGGGACTAAGATGTTGGATGAGAGGCTGAAGGATTTAAACATGTACCCTCCTGAAATTAGGAGGGAAGGGGGACAGTATAGAGATGCCCAGAAACCTACATGGTATACATAGGGTGGACATCAAGGAACTCTTCTACTTGAGTTCAGATATGGGGATGAGAGGAAATTCATCAAAGAAGATAGAAAATTGCTTTTATGCCATTGATTGCTTTCCCATCTTCCTTTCTATTCCAGTTAAGTATTCTGATGTGCTTTTGCCAATGTTTGATAAATTAATTATCTAGCTTTGGGTACCCTCAGATCTACATAGAGCAGAATGAATGAATGAAACAGTCAGTCAATAAATAACTCCTGAGGTGTCAAAAACTGTTTCCTATCATCTTTAAAAGCTTGCAGGAGGGAGTTCCAAAAAGGACAGCTGTAAGCACTTTTTCATGGAAAGGATGCTGGACAACTGGAATAAGTTGCCAGAGAAAGTGGTACAGGCCAAGTCAGTTGATAGATTCAAGCTGGGATCAGACAGACATATGGGATTAGTTTGAAAGTGGAGGTGGTAAAAACTAAAGGGGATGATTGCCACAATGGTAAATGCAGAGTTGTTATGTGGGGGCAGACTGGATTGGCTAAGGTGTCATTTTCTGCTGTCAGTGTCTATGTAGCTATGATGGTGCAACTACTGGTCTGTAATATTTGAATTATAGATCAAATCAGTTGGGGGCAGTGACTGCATGTTCCATGTTTGCTTGAACAATTTGCTTAAAGCAGCAGTACTAATTAATAAAATTCTACATTCAAACAAGCACCATGAATAACAAAACTTGGATCCTTTGCTTTAAATTTTTTTTTGTGTGTTCTTTATATTCTTTATTTTTTTCTGATAGCTTAGCACAGATCCTTGCCAGGAGTGCCATACTGGATTCTGAGGGAGATGGGGCACTGCCATTATCTCATTGGTTATTTTGTATGATGTAACTGGAGTGCACCACCCCTTCCTTTGACTGCTGAGTCTGTATGGGTAAAGTAATGTAAATATTTTATTTATTTCGTTTTTGTTGACCGGGTAAGTGCACTAGACAAGTCCTGCCTATTTTCAGGCACGACCCAGGAGAGGGAGATACAGATGAATGCCAACTGACCTTGAACCAGATTAAGCTGTTGGTGGTATTTTTAGTGAATGAGGGAAATCTGGCCAGGACACTGGAGAAATGCCCCTACTCTTTCAGTAGGGGGCTTGACTTCCTGAGAGCAGAGTGGAGGAGCACAGTTTGGAGCAGGACAGCAGAGGAGGAGAAAGCTGATGTGGCAGGGAAGAGGGCCTCCTCCCCTGTCTTGTATACCACTAGAGGCCTGAAAATGAGTTCAGACACTTTTATGAATCAAGAAGATCGAAGTGAGGAGCTGGAAAGGAAAAAGAAGGAATTAAGAGACAAAACTTCTTCTGTGGAGATGGAGGGAGGAGATGTTGCAAGCGTGAGTAAAAAAAATTTTTTTAAATAATCAGCAAAATAGTAAAGAAACAGGAGGTCTTATAGAGCCAGATATTTCTGTTGTGGAAAGCAAAGAAAATAGGCTGGACTCCTATCAGGCTAAATTGAAAAGCAATGATGTGGCAGTATCAAAGCAAGCTGCACCTGCTGAGATAGGGAAAAAACAAATGAAAGTATCAGCACAGAAAGGAAAGGTGAAAGTAAGCCTGAAAAGGATTGTAGAAAGCAAGACAGAAAGTAAAGAAAGAGCTAAAACAAATAAGGAAAACACAGATTTTGAAGATATTGAGGAAGTCACAGAAAAAAAGGGCCCATTAGGAAACAGTGAAGGAGAAAAAAAAGGAGGTTACAGATTCAGAAGAGAGAACTTTTAGAGACTTTGCAGACACACCTGCATGAGTAACAGAAGCCTTATTACAAGCAGGTTGGAAATGAAAGGATGACGGGTCTGGGTGGGATCCAAATAGGCCCAGTACATCAGGAATTAATAAAAAACAAAAAGAAGACACGAGGGATGTAGAAAGTAAATCTGGGGAAAAAGTGAATGAAGTCGAAAAATAGAAAGATGCAACATCAGTGGCAGATAAAACAAAAGAGATAATTTTTGATGGACTTGATAGCAATAATGAAGAGTCATCTATGGAGCTTGAGCAGAAAATGATATTAACAGATAAAGAAAAGCAGGAGGAAGGTGAAGGCCAGAAGGAGAAACCCTGAGGTGGGAATACTAAAGAAAGATTATTTCCTAAAGATATAAAATCGCAGCAAGCTGAAAGAAGAAACACAGTATGCTTGAGATTTAGAGGGCCCTCTGAGGATATGCCCAACAGAATTTTTATTGGGAAAGAACTCTTAATGAATAAAATGAAGTTTTATCCATATGAAATATATGGCTTTATTCATGTACCAGGAAGTACAGAATTTGACAAGGAGGAGGGTTGGACCGCTTTTGGAAATTATATCAGCAAATGAAATATACAGACTTATGGAAGGATTTCTCAGTTATTCCCTTATCAAAACCTGCTTTTAAGATAGTGACTGTGTTATTTTGAAATGAAGGCATCAATGTGGTTGACATTAATTTCTGAATCAAGCAGAGGGGTGTAATGCATGCGACGCTGGCACCAATATTGGATGAAAATGGTCAGTGGACAGGTGGATGGAAATATAAACTAACACTTAAACAAGTAGATGGGGAAATTCAACATTTGCCGAACTGTTTCGTTCTAGGCCAAGATAGAGGCATTGTTTTTTATGCAGGCCAAGTGTGGGCCTGCTACAAATGTGGAGATCGAGGTCACTTAAATAATGTCTGTGGTAAAGTCAAGTGTGGCCTATGTGGGGTTGTTGGGCATTTTGGGGCAGAATGCACAAACCAAGTTAAATGCAGTTTGTTTGAAGAGGAAGGGCACACCTTGGAAAAATGTCCCTGGGCTTCCCATAACAGCCCAGAAACCAGAGAAAGAGCAGAGCAAGATGTTTACTTGACTGTGGTGCAGAAAGACAAAGAGAAGCAAGATAAGGTAATAAAGGAAGCCATTATCAGAGAGAACATGGAAAAAGGAATAAAGGTACAACCTCAGACTAAAGAGTTGGTAATACCAGAGCAAAAAGAATCAAAAGAAAAAACAGGGACTTTTAAAATGGAAGGGAAGACAGAAAATAAAACTGGATTTACTATGGTTACAAGATCTAAAAACAAAAAGAAGAGTACAGCAAAACAGATAATTTCATTGGAAAAAGATTGTGAAGGTGTAGAGTTAACAAATAAATACACCTTATTACAAGACAAGGAATAGTCCACTATGGAGGAGGGCTCTGATGAGTCCAACACAGATCTTTCTGAAGGTGCAGGAGAGGAAGATCGAGACACAACAGACACACAGGTGTCAAAGAAAAGGAAAAAAATCTAAAGAGGCAGGGTAAAAGTGAGGAGAAAACAAAATGGGAAGTTTAAAATGCCTCATGCATAATACAAATAGTATTAAAAATAGAAGGAAGAGGTTGGTAACTTTTAAAATACTATATGACTTGAACAGTGACTTATACATATTCCAAGACACAAGGTTATACACTATAGATGAAATTCAACAAACTCAGATAGACTGGACATGGGAACCACGCTTTTGGTCCTTTGGGATAGATAGGTGTTAAGGGTTGGGGGTAGCTTTTTCTTCTCATGATGTTCAAATTTTAAAAGTAATAGATTTGGTACCTGGAAGAGCTATGAATACTGACGTTATCTTAAAAAAGAATTTTGTGAGAATTATTGTAATTTATAATCCACAAAGGAAAAAACAAAGGAATTTGCTAATAGATCAAATAGAGGCTTATCTGCATACTTCAAAACTTGTGGTGTGGGGGGAGACTTTAACTGCGGGTTATCTAGAGCAGATTGGGGAAGGCAACATCAAACTTTTTTTGTGATATGATTCACTTGAAAAGAATGTTAGATAAAGCTGGGATGGAGGATGGATATAAGTTAAAAGGGAAAAAAGGAGAACACACATATTTCAAGAGTTCACGTTCCACTCGTGTAGATTTCTGGATGGTGCAAAAAAAAGTGGAGGTAGTTGATATTAGAAGAATACCTATTAAGACATCAGATCATATGGCAGTAGAAGTTGAAATTAACTTACGGAATAGGATGAGAATAGGAAAAGGCTATTGGAGGATGAATACAGCTAAGCTACAAGAAGATACTTGTATAGAAAAGATTAAAATAATACTGGAAGATAAGTTAACAGTTATGGAATTATATGATAGTGGAACAGAATGGTGGAAAGATACTAAAAATTAAATCAAACAATATATGATCAAAGAAGGACAGAAAGTAGAGGCAACAAATTAGGGGAAGTATTTAAAATTAAGGGCTAGATTATATAAACTTATGACAAGACAGGTTAAAGATAAGGTGGATGAATCTAAACAAATTGAAGAAATTAAGGTTAAAATGGAAGAATACCAATATAATAGGGTCACGTCTTTAATTATGGAACAAAAAAGTGGTACCCAGGGAACAAAATATCATATAAATCCTTATGACAGTAGTAAAGAAAGAATAGAAACTCAAGTTATGTACAAATTACAGGATGGAAAAGGGAGGATACATACAGATATAGAAAATATTAAATGTACAGTACAAGAGTTTTTGAAGGAAAATTACTAGCAACAAAGAAATAGGAAAAGTGAGGATTTTTTTCTGACAATTGAGATGCCAGAGTTGGAGGAAGATGAGGCAGAGACGATAAAGGGGGAAATTAAAGAAGAAGAAGTGAAGCAGACAATAAAATCTTTGTCACATAACATGGCACCTGGGATGGATGGGATTCCGAATATGTTCTATAACATTTTGGAAAAACAAATAGCTCCCATTTTAACAAGAGTATACAATGGTATAATGAATGGAGACAATTTGGCAGAAAGCATGGAAAAAGGAATAACAATTTTTTTGCATAAAAAGGAGAAAAAATACAACTTAAAAATTGGAGGCCCATTAGTTTATTGACTTCAGATTACAAACCTTTAGCCAAGGTAATAAATAATCGGTTAAGGACTTTTTCAGAGAAATTGATAATGCAGTCTCAAACGTGTGCTATTCCTGGATGGAGCATACAACAAAATTTAATTTATATCAGGGGAGTCATAAATAAAGGACAGGAGGATTCTTTGTAAGGGTATTTGTTTGCCTTGGATCAAGAAACGGCATTTGATGTTGTAAAGCATCAGTATGTATGGGATACCTTAGAAAAGTTTAAAATTCCAACAAAATTAGTTTAATAAAAGCAATATATAAGGAAGCGTAAATTTGTCCTGTGGTTAATGGGCATCTAGGGACTTCAATATATATAAGCAATGGGGTTCAGTAAGGGTGCCCATTAAGTCCCCTACTATATGTATTTTGCCTAGACCCACTTCTGAGGAGAATCGAGGTGGCGAAAGAGATTAAAAGTATTGTATGGCAAAATAGGGAACTGAATAAAACAAGTGCTTATGCAGACGATTGCTTAGTTTTAGTAAAAGATCAGAGTTCAGGGGCTAAGTTAATAGAGACAGTAGAGAAGTATAGCCAATATACAGGGGTTAAGATAAATAAAGAGAAAAGTAGAATTTATCTGTTGGAGGCAGTGGAGAAAAAGAAAAGAGGAGATTTGGAGATAGCAGAAGGAAGCATTAAGTTGCTGGGAATAAGATTTGGAGGGGATGATGCAATACAACAAAACTGGGAAAAAAGTATCAAATAGCCCAAATAAAAGTACATAAATGGAAACAATGGAGTATGACATGAGAAAAAAGAATTTACTTATTAAAAACGTTTATTGTCCCAATATTTTAACTTTTAGTATACATTTTTCCAGTACTATTTCAAATGCAAACCAAAATTCAAAGCCTTTTTTTTTTCAGTTATTGTGGGATAGCAAGTTAAATCCTATTAAAAGGGGGATAACGTATAGAACCATAACAGATGGGGGTTTAAACATGACAAATTCAATTGTTTTTTATATTAATATTTTTGTGTTTTCACATATTGTACCATTAGTAAAAGGTGAGAACAAAACTTGGTCTTGGTTTACACAGCAATGAAATATACATTTCATTAAATGTATTGGGAAGAAAGGGAATATAGTAGGAGGTAAAGTGTAGCCAATATATATGGAAATTGGAAGGAAGTATTTAACCCAGTGGGGGTAACAATGGATGTTCTAATTAGGGGTAACAGAAAACAGATGTATAAAGAAATTATGGAGAGGAATTTCTGGGAAAAACAAGTTTTAAAGTTAGAAAAAGTAATGAAAGAGCAGGAAATTTTAGCTGTTACATTAGAACAAAGAATTCCAGGAAAAATGAAAGATGTAGTATGGATGTGTAATCATGGGAAGTTAAATGTGAGAGGTAACCATAAATATAAAAGAATGGAGGAAAGAATATGTGGAGAAAGACTGTGGGACAAAAGAGGAAAGCATGCAGCATTTATTTTTGATTGTGATTTTATTAAACCTTTTTGGGGTATGGTAGCCAGTTATAGGGGGATGCAAACTTTTATAAATATGACATACAAGTTTTTAATCTATGGTCAGTTGACAAAAGAATGGGAAAAAGTTAGTAAAAATACAGTCTATGTTATTTTGGCAGTTTTGAAATGGCCTATATGGCAAAACAGATGCTCAAGATTTTTGCAGAATAAGGTTTGACTGTACAGGATTTTTTTTTTTAAGTTTCAAGATGAAGTAGATATATTTTTTCAAAATGAATGTAAATTATGGGGAGAAGAGAAAGCAAGAGAGCTGTGGAAAAATTGTTACTGGAATTTGGTAGATAATATGGATACCATAATGACTGTATGATTTGTTTTTGTTTTGGAAAAAAAGTGTGCTTTTGTTTTAGTAAAAACTTCCCATGCTCTTTTCGATAAGTGCCATGGGATCTTTAACATCCACCTGAACTACCACCAATCCAGGCAGATGGGACCTCGGTTTAACGTCTCATCCGAAAGACGGCACCTCATAAGTGCAGCACCCCTCTCATGCTGCACTACAGTGTCAGTATTGGGATATTAACTCAAGTGCCAGATGTGGGAACTGAACCCACAGCCCTCTGATCTCCTGGCCTCAGAGGTGAGTGTGCTACCTACTGAGCCACTGACACTGCCACAATAAAGGGTGAAAAACAGGAAATGGTATTGAGGCTGCCATATTTTCTGTTTATCCACACAACATTATAAATGTACTAAAAATCTAGGTAACCAATTGTCAGAAAATAGTAGTAAACAGCTAAAGTTAAATCTGAAATGTTCAACTGCCAGGCAGTGCAAACATAGGGAAGTGATGAACACTTCCTGATTAACTAGTACTGCTGCTTTAAATAATGCTAAATCTGTAGAAACAGATTTATTTATTTATTGAAATGTTTCACGAGGAAAGGTACACTGAACAACAAGTTGCTTGTCTCACAGTGTGTCCTGGGGAAAGGGTAGTGGAAATACATGCAAGCATACAACAGCAAACATTATTACAATAATATTGGCAGCGGTGAACAGCAAATAACTGAAAGAACCTATGAAGTGCAGCATATGAGTTCAATTGTTTACAGAGGTCACAATGGACAGGACAAGTGCATTACATTAGGATAACACCTTAAATTCATAATGATGGTACCATTTTGCTGGAAAGAAAGGGGTGGATAGGGAGTAACAGCAGAGGTAGTAAGGTAGTGAGGCTGGGATGGGAGCAGATGAATAGGAATCAAGGTTATAGATATATTGATAGTTGTAGATTGATAGGAATCTAAAGTCATAGTTATATTGGTAGTTATAGATAACCCGAAGGAATGGCCAGGTAGGGATCTCTGCAGTGAAATAAAGTAGTGGGTCTAGAAGGGAGCTGTAATTCAAAATAGTTACTTAATATATTGATAGAGGTTGGGGAACAGGTCAGAAATACCAGGTAGGTTAATTGCTGGTACAATTCACAAGAGGAAATTATGTAGGGCTGAAGTTATACAGTAGGGGAGGAGGAGGAGGAGGAGTGGTGAATCTGGTGAGGAAGTGAATTCCACAGTTTTAGGAAGTGATACGAGAAAGCAGCCTGGCCTACAGTGGTAGACAGGTGAGGGACAACCAATGAACGGGAGTCATAAGATCTAAGTGAGTGGGTCACGTGAGGGAGGACTGATAGAGAGGAAGTGAGATAGGATGGGAGCAATCCAAATCAGAATTTAAAGACAAATTTAGCACAATGATGGAGGCATCTATTTTCTAGTGAGGGATATGTCAAGAAGTGGTAGAGTTGACAGTGGTGGATGAGAGGAGGAGAGTCCAGAGCGAAGCGACAGAAGGAGTTGAAGGTATCTGATCTGGCTAAGGAGGTCTTGAAAGCAACACTGTAGACTACATCATGGTAGTCGAAAATAGGAAAGTTCATCTTCTGGACAAGTTTGCTAGCTGGGAGAGGGAGGGAGGCAGTTCCAGTTTCTGTATAGAGCGCCGAGCTTGGGGCGCAGCTTTTTCAGGATGGTGTCCACATGGCCAGAGAAGGTGAGATGTTGGTCAAGCCAAACAGCCAGATATCTGTATGAGGAGGTGTCTCATCAAGGATATGGAAGGAGGGCAGGCAGGCAAGGGAGCCTGGAGAGTCTCTGTCTAGTTCTGAAGGTTATAGACACTGTCTTCTTGGCATTTTGAAAAAATTTTATGAGAGCAAAACCAATGCTGAGCATTACTGATGTCCTGCTGAAGTCTGTTTGTAACATCAGTGGGGGACTGTCCGGAAGTGTGGAGAACCGTGTCATCTGCATCCATATGTACTGAGGTTGACGGACAGACATATCAATAAGAAATACTGTATGTAGAGAAGTATAGAGCCCAACACGGACCCTTGAGGGACACCAGTGTTGATGGGGGGGGGGGAGATGTGGAGTCAGCAGTTCTGACTGACTGAGTCCAACATATGAGGTAGGCTCTAAACCAGTTAGTGGCTTAGTCAGTCAGACCTGCTGAGGAAGGGGAGTTTAGTAGTAGGGTGTGGGAAACTGTGTAGAAAGCCTTGGTTAGGTCGACAAAAATGGCAGACGTGATTTGACCACCGTCCATCCCTGAAAAGATGGAGCCAGTAAGCCTAATCAGGGAGGGGGTGGTGTGTAATAGGGTGTGGGATAACAGATGGACACAACAGTCTGGTATAACATTCAATGCATTATTGGCAAGGTGCAATGTTTATTTGTTACAAAACCAACAAAAAGGAAATAAAGTAAAAGGCTCAAACTGTGAGCTAAATAAAGGCTATATAAAGTAAATAACATTCTGTACCATTGTGGCAAACTTAAGAATTCAGTTTCCACTTGTGTGATAAGGTCTTATCAACTCTTCTCACTCCCTGGTCAGAAAACACTGACCCTTCTCTGAAACAATGCTGAACAGGTTAGCTCTTTTATGCCCACCCACACAATCATGTGTCTACAGGATCATCATGTTCATATGAGTTTGTTTTTAGAGCTCCATTTAATTTATATAATATAGGGAGCTCATATTAATATTCACTATATCAGGTCTGAGCAAAAGAACATATTTAGTTATGGAGAACTTTAATTTCAAACAGAAAACATTTCATTCGGGTCTAAGGTAAGGTGTTGCAGTATAAAGTTAGACACTAGAGGCTGCTGCCACCCTATAATGTGGGCACACAACAACTAGACAAACAACAGAGTACACACCCTACTTGCAGGAGTCTGCAGAGCTTCACTTCTTTTGGGAGCAAGTTTTAACTTAGTTTGCTTTCTTTCTTGACTCTGTCTGGTTATTTATTATTTTAATACAATAATACCTTGTTACCAAGCAAAGGAGACTAGCTGAGGTTTGCTTTTAAAACTTGCATGGGGGGTGGTGGAGTCACCAGTGCCAAAATTTACACTTCCTAGTGAGAAAAGCTGAATTATGTAGCTCCAGTCAGAATAGCTGAGGAACAGGGAAGTAGCTAAAAAAAACCTCCTGAAGGAGTTTTTTCTCATTCAAAATGCAGCCTATATGTTTCCCTTTTAAAGTATTTATATTTTAAAATAATAAAGCAGTTCCTGTTGCATTTTAACCAGTATTCTTTGGGAGAAACACATTTATTTAGCTCCTTACGGATGGCTTGTGTTTCAGCTAACAACCTCAGTGTTACTCTCACACTCTAAGGGGCTGTAACTCAGAATAGCTTCTCCCATTTCATTTCAGCAGGGGAATAGCATTATTTTATTTAAACAACCCACTGCTAAGTCTGCAGGAGCACATATTTGCTGGATGCTATGTGCTTTTACCTGTGTTCATGATAAATACCTATTTGAGGTTTATTTTGGTGTAAAGCCCAAAATATGAAAAAGCTCAACACACTTAAAGGGATTCTTTCTCAAGACCCTTTTCTAATAATATAGCACTAAATGTAGCTACTTCAAAACTTCTAGCTACGGGTTAAATACCAGTCTGATTTTTAAATTACCACACTTGTTAATACAATGAGGTGGCTTGTAATATTCAGATATTTAACTGCCAGCCAATTATGCAATGCCATGCCCTTTTTTATCACCAAGTTTGACTGCACCAAGCCTTATTTTTGGACCACAGGAAAATTGAAAAACTTGAAAAGCTTTTAGATGGTGGGTGGGGGCTCAGTGGTGGCCAACCATCTGAACTAATAGCATAAAGGACAGTATAAAGACAGGACAGAATGGTTGCAACAGTAGTTTTCAAAGAAGAGAAGATCCAATGCAAGAAACAGGCCTACATTAGCCAGTAGAAATCTACCAACTCCTTTAGAGAGGTTTTGTAACACACAGTATCATTCTATATTTCCCCTGTAAGGGCTCTATGCTTAGCCTCTGCATTTCTAAGTGTTTCACTTAATTTAGGCACTTTAAGCACTTTAATTCCTCTGCACTCATGAAGTTCATAGCTGCCCAGTTATGCAAGCAACAAACATTAACCAGAACTTCTGTCTTGAGGGGGGGACAGAACAGAAGAATTCAGCCTCCTACCCAGGGGCCACCCTCTTACACATCTCCCCAACCAAGAGGGCAACCATCCTACGGTTGTCCAATACAGTCATACCTACCCGTTAAGGGTGCAGTTGCAAGAAGTATCCCCTTCACTTTTCCAGGAAGGGGATGGAGCAATGGCCCACTCTCTCTATAAGCTCAGTCTCAGGGTCCCTATACAATCAGAATTAATTGTCTGGAGACATATGTTTGCACAAAACTATTACTAGAACCCTGAGACGCTTTGAACAAGTAAACCTGGAGAAAATAGTTCATTTTTTCATTTTCCAAAACCCTGCTTCAATCCAGCTTTACCATGGGAATTCTCAATATTATATGTACACCCTCTAATACGAGAAGAGTTGTACTATAACCTTCTGCATATAAGAAGAATGCAGTTTAGCGTATGCTACCACCTAGTACCATATGACCTTTGAGTGCGAGTCCCCCTTTTCCATGGGTGCCATTTTCTATGGCCTACCCACCTTTGGGTCCTCCCTTCCACCCATTTGTCAGATACTCTGTGATATACTGTATTGGCTTCTATATAGGCAGCTACCCGTCTATACAGCCCAGGCCAGTAATACCTAGAAGTGATGTCTCATAGTATTTCCCCATGATCTGAGGACCAGGTATGTTTGGAACAAACAAAGTCCAACACCTTCCTCCTATGGGACCTAGGTACTACCACCCTTACATCTTTTTTGCCAGTACGGGGATTAGGTCTGATGTGGTAAAGAATACCCTGTCTCATTTCATACCACATTAGCCTATCTCCGATACCACCATTAACTGGTCTACCTTCCTTAACCTTAATGTGATTCCTTAAATGTGTAATTTCAGGGTCCCTCGACTGCAACAGTTTCCAATCTGGTTCTGGAAAACATTCACATTTTACAATAGGGGTTTCACAACAAGTCCCTTCAGCCTTGTGGACCTTTTTCATGTTGCTTGGTATCTTCAACCCAGCAGGCACATGTCCAGAGTCAGTCTTACCTAAGGACTTCTCCTTTTGTGTCTCGCTTTCTACCAAATAGCAACTGGGAAAAATTGGTAATGTAGGCAACAATGATACACTCGGAATGTCCTCTCCCTCTGGGTTCCTTGATTCCTGGTCAACTGCAGCCTCCACCAATTCCACTGACCTGGAACTCTCCAACAGCACCTGGTATCGGTGCTCAGCATCCTTCTGGCACTGGTCCACTTTAAACCATTGTCCACTGAGCCAATTTACTAATCGTATCAGATCAGCCACACGATCTGCATACTCCATCCCAGATACTTCATTCGGCATCCGACTCCTTCCATGGTCCTTGGAACTTATCCACCTGGGATACTTTTGCCAGTATCCGCCGACAACTATGTACACCTTCCCTGGCCAAACGCAGTTGGTAGTTATCCTACTTCTGACATCAAGTGTAATAGGGTGTGGGATAACAGATGGACACAACAGTCTGGTATAACATTCAATGCACAATTGACAAGGCGCAATGTTTATTTGTTCCAAAACCAACAAAAAGGAAATAAAGTAAAAGGCTCAAACTGTGAGAAAAATAAACATAGAAACATAGACTCTGATGGCAGATAAGGACCGCTAGGCCCATCTAGTCTGCCCATTTCCCTACCTACAGGATAGGCTTCAGATTCTAGTTAACCAACAGTCTATTTCTTCCTACCCCCCCCACAAGAATTGCCTTATGTCTGTCCCATACATTCTTGAATTCTCCCACAGTTTTAGACCCCACAACCTCCTCAGGAAGGCTGTTCCATGTATCCACTACCCTCTCTGTGAAATAATACTTCCTCACATTGCCCCTGAACCGCCCTCCTTCTATCTTTAAATTGTGTCCCCTTGTTCTTGAAAGTCTCTTTTTCTGAAAGATGCTACCCTCTTGGACTTTGTTGATTCCACTGAGGTACTTAAACATTTCTATCATGTCCCCCCTCTCCCTTCTTTCCTCAAGGGTATACATATTAAGCTCCTTTAGTCTCTCCTCATACGGCTTCTCTTGCAGACCCTGCACCATTTTAGTTGCCCTCCTCTGGACTACCTCTATCCTGCCTGTGTCCGTGCGGAGATGGGGTCTCCAGAACTGGACACAGTACTCCAGATGGGGTCTCACCAACTGTCTGTACAGAGGGATAACAACTTCCTGTTTTCTGCTGATGATGCCTCTCCCTATACATCCCAGTATACCCCCAACCCTCCCTACTGCCTTCTCACATTGCTTGCTAACCTTAAGGTCATCTGATATGATTACCCCAGGTCGCTTTCCTTTTTTGTTGTTGTTACTACCTCCCCACCCATTGTGTATTCTTCCCCTGGGTTCTTGTTTCCCAGGTGCATTATTTTGCACTTCTTTGCATTGAATCCTAGCTGCCATACTTCTGACCATTCCTCCAACCTTGCCAAGTCCCTTTTCATCCTTTCCATGCCTCCTTGTGTATCAACCCTGTTGCAGATCTTTGTGTCATCTGCAAAAAGGCATACTTTTCCCTCCAGTCCCTCTGCAATGTCACTGATGAAGACATTAAAAAGGACTGGACCCAATACTGAACCCTGCCATACCCCACTAGTAACCTCCCTTTCTTCAGAGTGGACTCCATTTACAATTACCTTCTGTGTCCTGTTGTCCAGCCAATGTTTTACCCAGGCTACCAGCCTGGGACCCACTCCCAGGCTGATTAATTTGACTATTAATCTTTTGTGTGGGACTGTGTCAAATGCCTTGCTAAAGTCTAGGTAGGCCATGTCCACAGCCCCTCCCTGGTCTACTACTTTGGTCACCCAGTCAAAGAAATCTATTAGATTCGTCTGACATGACCTTCCCACTGTGAACCCATGCTGCCTTGGGTCCTGTGCTCCACTGGCCTCTAGGTACTCAATTGTTCTTTCCTTCAGAAGTGACTCCATCACTTTTCCTACCACAGAGGTCAGACTGACAGGTCTGTAGTTTCCTGCCTCTGTCTTGGTCCCACTTTTGTGAAGGGGAATCACATCTGCCTTCCTCCAGTCCTCAGGTACCACACCATCCTCCCACAATTTATTAAAAAGAGTAGCCACTGGTTTCACTAGTTCTTCCCTTAATTCTTTTAGAATTCTGGGGTGAATTCCATCAGGACCCATTGCTTTGTCCACCTTCAGTTTTAGGAGTTCTTGCAGAACCCTTTCTTCTGTGAAAGGACTGGGTTCGACCACCCTATCAAGAGTGCTTCTGTTAATTGGATTAGGCACTTACCCCTCCTCTTTTGTGAATACTGAGCAGAAATATTCATTCAGTATTCCTGCTTTTTCACTGTCCCCCTCTGCCCACCCACTGTTCATTCTATTCAGCCTCACTATCCCTCCCTTTGTCTTTCTATGCTCGCTGATGTACCTATAAAAGGTTTTATCCCCCTTCTTAACTGAGTTGGCTATCTTTTCCTCAGTTTGGGCCTTTGCTATTCTGACGTCCCTCCCTGCTTCCTTCTGCCTTAACTGGAACAGCTCTCTGTCCTGCTCCTTCTGTGTTTCCTTATACTTCCGGAATGCTATCTTTTTTATTCCTGACTTTCACAGCCACCTCTTTTGAGAATCATAGTGGTTTTTTCTTTCATTTTGATTTGTTTATTTGCTTCACACAAAGGCTTGTTGCCTCTGTGATGCCAGTTTTGATAATTCCCCATTGTTGCTCCACACCTCCTTCTTGTCTGTTTGCTAGTGCTTTTCTGAAGCACTCTCCCATCTTGCCAAAGTCAGCCCTCCAAAAGTCCAGTACCCTCACTTTTGTATGGCTTGATTCTGTAGCTGAGTTTAACATGAACCACACTGTTTGATGGTCACTTGTTCCCAGATGGCAACCCACTTCTAGATCTGAGATCCTCTCACTGCCCCCGTTTGAGAGTACAAGGTCTAAGATTGCTCCCTCATGAGTGGGTTCCGAAACTAGCTGTCTAATGCCTGCCACCTGTAGGGCATCAAGAATGGCCTTGCTCTTGGATGTGGCTGCAGCAAATGTGCTCCAGTTAACATCTAGCATATTCAGGTCTCCCATCAACAGTATCTCCCCTTTCTCTGCCATTCTAAGAATGCCTTCTATCATATCCTTGTCCATTCCTTCCCCCTGACATAGGGGTCTGTACACAACCCCTGTGCGGATTGTGGTGACCTTTTCAGTCTCCAAGGTGACCCACAGTGCCTCCTCTCCTCCCTGTTTACTCTTTTGTTCAGTTGCTTTTATCCCTTACTTTACATAGAGAGCTACTCCTCCCCCTCTTCTCCCCTGCCTGTCTCTCCTGTAGGTGATGTACCCTGGTATGTTAACATCCCAGTCATGGTTCTCTGTGTACCATGTTTCTGTGACTGCTACGATATCCAGGCATCCCTCTTCCATTAAGGCCACCAGCTCAGGGAGCTTGTTGCCCAGACTATGGGCATTGGTACTCATTACCCTCCATTTCCTGATGTCCTTACTCCCTTTTGCCCCATCCCTGTCCTTCTTGCCTTTGTCACTTTCTCCATTTACCCCTGCCCTTCTCCCTATCGACACCTCTATGTTGGTGTTTGCCACACTAACTAACATGATTATTTGTGGGAGCTAGGATTTTCCTGCTCCTTTCCAGTGCCTCTCCCCTTGGCTAGTTTAAAAGCTTGCCAATGAAGCATTTAAACCTATCACCTTGGATCCTGGTTCCCCTCCCGGACAGGTGCAGCCCATCATGCCAGTATGGGCTTGCATCACTCCAGGTGGACCCCCAGTCCCCAATGAAGCCAAATCCCTGAGCTCCACACCAGTTTTTCAACCACTGATTGAATCCCATGGTGCGGAACACCCTAGCCTCTCCTATGCCATAGATGGGTAGCACCTCCGAGAAGGTTACCGTGCATGCTACTTGACTAAGGCCCCTCCCCAATTCCACAAACTCTTCCTGCACTTATCTAATCCCTTTCTTAGCCAGGTTTTTTGTCCCTAGTTGGACAATGACATCCAGCTCCTTCCCCTGTGCAGCTGCTCTGGCAATCCTGAGGATTTGCTCCCTGTCCCTACATGCCATGGTGCCAGGCAGACACCTTACCTCCCTCTCCCCTTCCTCCCCCAGTTCTATCTTCCTAACAATGGAGTCCCCCACCAGGAGTTGTTTCCTTCCCCTGCAGGGTCCCCTTCCACCCTCCTGTGGGTCTTCTTTGTGGTGGTTCCCAGCATCCTCTTTGGTCTCCACTGTGGGTGCCTCCATAGAGGAACCACACTTTGTCAGAATGGCATAGGAATTGTGGAGAGGTACAACTGGAGGGATGCACCTCTGTTCCACCACCCTCACCCTCCCTGAGCCCACTGTGGTCCAACTGCTCCTCTTTCTTGGCAACCTCTGAGGCAACGGCAGTGGCACTGGTGGTCCCTGGATGGAAGAGGAGGTCCCACAAATCCTGGCCAACTCAGCCTAGAGATGAGCAACCTCCTCCCTCAGCCCAAAGAGGTGCCTGCAGATGGGACAACACTGCATCCTCCAGAACATCTCCCGGAAGACTGCCGCTGCACAGTCACTGCACTGCACCACTCCAATCATGTCTTGTTTCTGGCCCCTTAACTGTTTGCAATCCTTACTCTTTCCTCTGTTTTTTTCTCTCTCTCCTTACTTTCTGCCTGTGTGCCCTTTAAGCTCCTGCTTGTCCTGTTCTGAGACAAGAATATCCTATATTTCTCAGTAGACCACTTACTTGCTCAGAGGTAGACCTCCAGCAGCTAGAGGGGGCTGGAGAGCTACTCTTGCCCTTCTAGGATGGTGGGTCCTTGGTGGTTCTGTGATCACTCACTTCTTGCCCCCAAACAGGAAGTTCCTATTATTTACTTTATATAAAGGCTATATAAAGTAAATAACATTCTGTACCATTGTGGCAAACTTAAGGATTCAGTTTCCACTTGTGTGATAAGGTCTTATCAACCCTTCTCACTCCCTGGTCAGAAAACACTGACCCTTCTCTGAAAAAATGCTGAATAGGTTAGCTCTTTTATACCCACCCACACAATCATGTGTCTACAGCATCATCATGTTCATATGAGTTTGTTTTTAGAGCTCCATTTAATTTATATAATATAGGGAGCTCATATTAATATTCACTATATCAGGTCTGAGCAAACAGAACATATTTAGTTATGGAGAACTTTAATTTCAAGCAGAAAACATTTCATTCGGGTCTAAGGTAAGGTGTTGCAGTATAAAGTTAGACACTAGAGGCTGCTGACACCCTATAATGTGGGCACACAGCAACTAGACAAACAGAGCACACACCCTACTTGCAGGAGTATGCGGAGCTTCACTTCTTTTGGGAGTAAGTTTTAACTTAGTTTGCTTTCTTTCTTGACTCTGTCTGGTTATTTATTATTTTAATACAATAATGCCTTGTTACCAAGCAAAGGAGACTAGCTGAGGTTTGCTTTTAAAACTTGCATGGGGGTGGAGTCACCAGTGCCAACATTTACAACTCCTAGTGAGAAAAGCTTAATTATGTAGCTCCAGTCAGAGCAGCTGATGAACAGGGAAGTAGCTAAAAAAAACTCATGAATTTCCCCCTTCAAAATGCAGCCTGTACATTTCCCTTTTAAATTATTTATATTTTAAAATAATAAAGTGTTCCCTGTTGCATTTTAACCAGTATTCTTTGGGAGAAACACATTTATTTAGCCCTTTTCTGATGGCCTGTTTTTCAGCTAACAACCCAAGTGTTACTTTCACACCCTAATGAGGCTATAACTCAGGATAGCCTCTCCCATTTCATTTCAGCAGAGGAATAGCATTATTTTATTTAAACAACCCACTGCTAAGTCTGCAGGAGCACATATTTGCTGGATGCTATGTGCTTTTACCTGTGCACATGATAAATATATATATTTGAGGTTTATTTTGGTGTAAAGCCCACAATATGAAAAAGCTCAACACACTTAAAGGGATTCTTTCTCAAGACCCATTTTTGATAACATAGGACTAAATGTAGCTACTTCAAAACTTCTAGCTATGGGTTAAATACCAGTCTGATTTTTAAATTACCACACTTGTTAATACAATGAGGCGACTTCTAATATTCAGATATTTAACTGCCAGCCGATTATACAATGCCAGGCCCTTTTCTATCACCAAGTTTTGACCGCACCTAGCCTTATTTTTGCACCAAAGGAAAATTGAAAAACAGCGGAGACAGAAAAGCTTTTAGATGGGGGGGGGGGCTCAGTGATGGCCAACCATCTGAACTAATAGCATAAAGGACAGTATAAAGACAGGACAGAACTGTTGCAACAGTAGTTTTTATGTTGCTTGCATGCATGTGCAAGAAACATAGTGCCATCATTGGAGATTTCGGAGGTGTGTCACCTCCTCCTCCAATTCAGTCAGTGTGCTGGCAGGCGTGGCCCCTGTAAGCCAATGCATTTTGGAGCTGTGTATGACACGCTCCAAAATGCAGTGGCATACAGTTGAAAGGGGGAGCTACGCTTGATTGAGCACCGATAAGAGGCTGCTCACGTGCAGCTCCCCCCCACCCACAGGCGTGCATGCCCCCGCACACACTGTATAGCCGATGGGGTGCCCAATACCCATTGGCTGAGCTGCGTCCCCCCCAGTAGTAGGTGCCATGCTGGGAGCCCACCCCAGCATGGCAAGCAGTCATTTTGCCGACAGGGGTGCTCAATCACCCATCGGCTGAACACCCCCCCGTCCTTGTGCCACGCTGGGAGCCCACCCCAGCATGGCAATAAATACCACGGCTGATGGGGGTGCCCAAGCCCCCCCAATGTCCTTGTGCCACGCTGGGAGCCTACCCCAGTATGGCAAATGGTCTCACAACATCTATTTTTTTTAACCTGTAAAACAAAAATGGTCCCACGGCGCGTCTCCCAACCCCCCTTCCCACAACCCGCACCCACCCACTGCGCACCCAGCCTCCCCACACCCCCTCACCTCATACTTACCTCCGGACCTCGGTGTGACGATCTTTCAGTGGACCAGGAACATGTCTGCACTCTTCAAAGGTGACCGCCTGTGTTGAAAATTTGGTGAAAAAATTCCTAAAAATGACTGTTTTACGAGTGTGCATTGCACAGTTCCTATGCACGCTCATAAGTTTGCGAATTTTCAAAATTTTAACTCCAGATTTTCAACATTGCCATTTTACCACACCTCCTTATGAGCAGTACAGCTGTCATTTTTCACATCCTGCCCAAAACGTGTTTCCGCCCATGTAGCGCACAATGGTGTAGTCGGTGTGCAAACTCAATGTATAGAACACATTAACAAAATCACAGTGACACTGTTCATGAGCAGAGGTCTTAAAATGGCTATGTTGAAAGTTTGGTGAAAAAATTCCTAAAAATGACTGTTTTACGAGCGTGCGTTGCGTAGTTCCTACTAACGCCGTGAAGTTCATCAAATTTTCAATATTTGCACTCCAATGACTTCCAAATACCTAAACAGCACATAGAAGCAAGCAACATTCGGCATTGACAAATGCTTGTTAAAGAATGAGAAGGACCAATGCAAGGAACAGGCCTACATTAGCCAGTAGAAATCTACCAACTCCTTTTGAGAGGTTTTGTAACACAGTACCATTCTATATTTCCCCTGTAAGGGCTCTGTGCTTAGCCTCTGCATTTGTAAGTGTTTCACTTAATTTAGGCACTTTAAACACTTTAATTCCTCTGCACTCACGAAGTTCATAGCTGCCCATTTATGCAAGCAACAAACATTAACCAGAACTTCTCTCTTGGGGGAGGGAGGATAGAATGGAAGAATTCAGCCTCCTACTCAGGGGCCACCCTCTTACATGGTGGGGTGTTTTATTTTCAAAAACCATTTTGGAAGGGAGCAAAAAAGTTAGAGTTAGAGAGATAAGGAGAGACTTGGGCAAGAACCAAGTGTTCTTGCAGTTTGGCAAGGGTGGGAAGGAGGGATATGGGACGGTAGCTCCTAGGTACATAGATACATAGATACATAGACAGTGTCAGCAGATAAGGGCCTATGGCCCACCCAGTCTGCCCATTTGAGCTTGTAAGTTCAGTTTGTTTTCCTAGAAGTCTGTTGCACCTTACCCCTGACCTCCAGAATTCCTTTATGTCTATCCCATGCATTCTTAAATCCCGTGATTGTTTCAGCCCCCACCACTGCCTCTGGCAGGGTGTTCCACTTGTCCACCACCCATTCTGTGAAGAAATTCTTTCTCATATTTCCTCTGAATCATCCTCCCTCCAACTTCATCCCATGCCCTCTAGTCCTGGAACATCTTTTTCGCTTAAAAATAGTGTTTTCCTGCACCCTGTTCCTCCCTGTAAGTTACTTGTATGTCTATCATATCCCCTCCTCTCTCCCTCCTCTCCTCCAGGGAGTACATGTTAAGTTCCTTCAACCTGTCTTCATAGGACTTGTGATGCAATCCATGCACCATCTTTGTTGCCCTCCTCTGAACCTTCTCTACCCTGTCTATGTCCTTACGTAGGTATGGTCTCCAGAACTGTACACTGTACTCCAGGTGGGGCCTCACTAGTGTCTTGTATAGCGGAATTATGACCTCCCTTTTCCTGCTGGTAATGCCCCTGCCTATACATCCCAGCATCCTATTTGCTTTACCTGCTGCCTTGTCACACTGTTTCCGTACCTTGAGGTCATCAGAGATGATAACCCCAAGATCCCTTTCCTGCTTGGTGAGGAAGGATCAGAACCCTTTAGATAGGGGAAGAACAATGGCATGCTTTCAAACAGGTGGGGTGGCTGCCATTTCGAATGAGAGGTTGAAGAGGTCAGACACTGGGGCAGAGATCACTGTAGCTGAGAGATATAGCAGCTTGGGAACCAAGCCATCAGCCAAACTGCCTTTGGATGGGTTTAAGGCATGCAAGGCATCCAAGGTGTCAGAAGGGGCAATTTTAGTGAAAGTAAAACATGAAGACTGGGGCAGTGTGAGTGGTGAGGTGAAGGGGGGCACCTGGCCTAGTAGATGGTAAGGAGGATAGAAGAGCAAAGGCACGAGAGGTGAGGTATGATTTCAATTCAGTAGCAACACTGGGATGACCAGTAATAAGGGTGTTGTTTATACTGAGGAGGGGGAGGGATGGAGGAGTGGAAGTGGGGGGAGAGTGAGTGGATGACTTTCCAGAATTTAGAGGGATTGTTTATGTTGGATTGAAGGGTTGAGCAAAGTAGCCTGCCTTAGCCAGACAAGTGGCTTTTGTGCACTTGTTGCAAAGAGAACGATATGTGTCACAGTCTTTAGGGAGCTTTGAGGCATTATGTAGCTTCCAAGCTTGGTCCCACGCTCTTTAACAAGCTATGAGTTCAGGTGAGATCCATGGAAGGTGGCTCCCACGGACTCTGACACATCGAAGTAGGGTGTGCTAATTCCAAATGTTGAGAAATTTACCTTTAAAGTATTCTGCAGCAAGTAATGGTCTCTATTTGCTAATCCATAAGGGTGGATTGACTTTGAAAAGGACACAAAAGTCCCCAATCAAAACATTGAAAGCGATACTTCAGTCTAAAATGGATTGCACATTCTGTCATTGTTTGTACAACTTACTTAAATAATGCTAAATCTGTAGGAACAGGTAATGGTCTCTGGTTATGTATCCATTGTGGCAGATTATAGTAGTTGTACAAGAGGCACAAGAGGCCCCCAGCTGAAACACTGAAAGGGGTAATTCAGCCCAAAATGGACCTTATTCTCATAGCTATGGTCTTATTGTGCTGTTTATAAATTATCATTATAATTTATGGGGAACAATATTGTCATTCTTTAATATTTATCAATAATTCAGTTTGTGTCAATTTGTGTCATTCAGTATTGTCATATAGTTCTTTAGATATATTACTGAAAAAAACAAAGAAGGGAGGAGGAATTGCTAGGCTAACAAAAAGAGGTAAGGTAAGTGAGTGGGACAGGCAGAAAGTAGCTGTTCTTAATGATTAGTTCTGCCCTGTATTCACAAAAGAAGAGAGAGGGCCTCTGCAAGGCAGTGGCATT
Organism: Neoceratodus forsteri; assembly: GCA_016271365.2. Taxonomy (NCBI): domain Eukaryota; kingdom Metazoa; phylum Chordata; order Ceratodontiformes; family Ceratodontidae; genus Neoceratodus; species Neoceratodus forsteri. Next base: position 877,251,063 of record CM028136.1, read on the forward strand.
AAGGTGGCTGTAAGGGGATCCCTGAGGTGAGATAGTACCTCTTTTCTGGGTAAACTGATGGAGACACTAGTCACAGAGGACCTTGTGGACTACATTGGAGAGCAGTGGACTCCAGGATGGTAAACAACATGGGTCTGTGGCAGGAAGGTCTTGGCAGACCAACGTGACAGAGTTTTTTGACTTGGTAATGAGGGTAATGGTTAAGGACTGTGCCGTGGATTTATTGTACTTTGCTTTCAGCAAGATGTTTGACTCTGTGTCTAACAAAAGGTTACTGAAGAAGATATAGGATCTGGGTGTGCAAAGAACATAGTTAGATTAGTGAGAAACTCGTTGGAAGGGAGACAGCAGAGGGTTGTGGTTAACAGTCAGATCAGAAGAGGGGGTGGTCACCACATGGGGTGCCACAAGGATCGGTCCTGGGTCCAATCCTTTTTAATATGTTCATCAACAACATGTGAGAAGGATTCCAGTTCAGGATGTATCTCTTTGCAGACAACACTAAGCTCTGGGGCAGGGTGGACAGTGAAGGGGGGGTTAGGGAGATGAACAGAGACTTGCAAAGAATAGAGAGGAGGTCGAAGATTTGGCAGTTGAAATTAAATGCCAGAAAGTGCAAGGTGATGAATACAGGGAATAAGAACCCCAGACAGAGTACTGGATGGGGGTTAAAGCTGGGCATGACCTCTGAGGAAAGAGACCTAGGGGTCATCATCAGTGACTCCCTAAAACAATCGTGCCAGTGTAACAAGACCTACAGTAAGGTAAACAGGATGAAGGGGTATTAGCAGCAGAAGGAAAGAGTATTACTACCTCTGTATAGATTACTGGTGAGTCCCCGCCTGAAGTAATGTACCTAGTTCTATAGTCCTCACCTAAAGAAAGATAAGGACAGGTTGGAGACAGTGCAATGTAGGGTGACCAGAATGATTCAGGGCCAGCCGGTGGATCTTACTAGAATTGGCTAAAGGCACTGAACATGTACTCACTGGAGGCCAGATGAGATAGAGGAGTTATGATAGAGTCCTATATGTTCCTGATGAGACAGGTGAGAAGTGATATAGACTTTCAAGTTCCTGAAATGAATGAACAAGGTAAATTGCAAGGAACTATTTAGCATAAGTAGTGGATCAAAAACACAGGGGCACAAATGGAAACAGACAAGGGGAAGTTCAAGAGGGAAATGAGAATATTTTATTTTACAGAAAGGGTGGTGGAACTGTAGAACAATCTGTGGGCTGATATGGTGGGCGCCTAAACTATCAGTGGTTTCAAACACAATACGAGGACAGAGTAAGAGGTTTAGTGGTTGCTCAGGGTGGTAGTGGTAGGACGGGGATAATGGGAGTAGATAGACTGGGTTAGAACCCTGTGTGGACAATATGCAGGGTTCAATCTTAACACTGTTTTACTAGCCCTGAACCTAATGCAAATTGACCAGGGCTAGTGCAGCTAACCCTCTACTTGTCCGTCTTGACTAGTGCAGGTTTTTCATAGCTGTTAATGAAGCTGAAAAATTCCCTACTTTAGCAGGCTGTATTCCTTTTGCTAATCTCCCTCAGTGTTCCAGGTAGCCTGGTGTGATTAGCAGCTCATTAAGAGCTGCAATTATCTGACAGTTCAAGAGGGGGATCCAACATAAGATTTGATGTGAGTCGTTATCACTCAGTTGTTAGTACATTCAGCTAGTGTGCATGTTGTGATCAAGGGCAGAGTGCTGTTAAGTAACTAGCTTCCAGTTTGCTGAACTTGTCTTTGATTTGTCCCACAATACTAAAACCAGTGTGCCTCATTTCCCAACCTTATGAGTGCATGTAGCCAACACTGCACTGACAGAATGCTATCATGTATACACGGTCTGCCCACTCTATACTTTCTCTGGACACCACTGCAGACTAGGCTGTGAAGTGGCCATCCATAGACCTATAGCTACAATTACTGACTGGTGTATGGTTCACAGCTCCTCTTAATGGATCACATCAGTCAATGCCATCAATGCAGTACCACCCAGCATGTCATTTCATCATAAAAACAATGCTTTGGAGCATGTATGGTACAAAGCAAAACCATAGTAAAATATATAATTTGAAAGGTTAAAATAGGTATTCTTGGTATGCACAGATCATCCTATATAGAAAGAGAGGTAGTACGGCATCATGCTTGTATACTGCTCCCCTTTGACTGATGAAAGGATGTTGATATGGAAAATCTGTTTTTGTTAGGGCAGAGCATGTTAAATCAATATTTTTTTGCCTGGTGTATATATAAACAGATATGTCAAAGTTTCTTACATACCAGCCCCCTGTGTTTGTTTAACTCTCTCCAAAGAAATCCTAGAACTGCCCCAGGCTCACTTCACTGTGTAAGAAAAGTCCCAGAAATGCAGTTCTGGTTAATCACAGGGCAGGGATGAGAGTATCTTTCTCTGCCTGATTCTGTACATTACCCTGCAGGCCAGGGTAGAACTGTGGTGAAGTGCATGATGATGTTGCCAATTGTGCATGCAGAGCTAGAACTGCCTGAATATTTGCTATTATGGTATTCTCTGGTTTGACAAGGAGGGAGTGAAGAAAGAGGAAGTAAGGGGCACATGGTTAAAAAAACAATGGGTGTACACACTGCACGTGATTGGACTGCAGTCTTTTTTTTTTTTTGCTGGGGCTGGAAGCAATGTGGGAGCAGGATAAATATGCAATAATCAGAGTATTTCTTGGCTTGCATTTTTTCTGTATAACTGATCAAAAATTACCATTATTATTGTGGGCTAGTGCAACCATCTGTGGGCTAGTGCAATTTTTAACCAACTTGTCCAGCTGGCTAGTGCAAAAAAAGTTACGGTTGACCCCTGACAATATGTCCTGTTTTTTTTAAGGATTTATATGAGAGACTGGATGGACCAATTTTTCTTCTGCCGTCAGTTTCTATGTTTTTATGTCATATACTCTTGCAAATGAACGATTTATATAATTTGATTCCATGTTCTAACTGTATTTCAAGTATATGTGTCCAATTGCATCTTGTCAAGAAAAAGGGGAAAGCAGAAGTAAATCCCCTGCATACCTCTACTGCAGGGTTTCTCAAATGGTGAGGCCAGCCTCCCAAGGGAGGCCCCAACCTGTTCAAGGGGAGGCTCAAGCAAGCCTTACAATGTACTATATTTAAATGTCAGGTTTTGGATGCTTTGTGTGATAGGACGCAGCAAACCAAAGTGAATAATGGCATGCCAATTTATGTACAAAATGGGTGACCAGGAAAGTCACACTCAACAAACACTTGTTTCCTGGTATGACATGGGGGAAGGCTGAATGGAGGAAGTACAGCTCTTGGAAACTGTGCAAAACAAAATGCAAAATAATACAAATGAATAGGTACAAGGTAACAACTGACCCATTATATTGGCTACAGAAAACCACAAATGCAAAGGCTAGGTTGAGAGATAGTAGGAGCAAGAGCAGGACAAAGCAAAATGGTCCCTGAGAAGGTGTTTAAAACAAGGTTAAACTGACAAAGAAAGTAATATGACTCATGGAGGTATTACAACAAGGGGTACAGTAAATAGGTTCCAAAACCAAGAAGTGTGGAGTGAGTAGGCTGGCAATGGGAGGGGGTTATACAGATGGAGAATAAGAAAGGTTAATAAAATGAGAATAAACTCAACTACTCAAAGGAGTGTCACTGTATTCCTTGTGTACTGTGCAAAGTATGATAATTGTTCTAACTATGGGATGCCCAAAATTATTTCTATATTTGGGGGGAGGCTCAATATCTTTTCCATGGCTTGGGGGAGGCTCACTATGACAGTGTATAAGAACTACTGCTCTACTGGCATCTATAAGTAGAATGACATTATTTCAAGCATATGTGTCCAACGTCTCATCCATCTTTCGGATGAGATGTTAAACCTAGGTCCCATCTGCCTGTTCTGGTGGAAGTTCAAGTGGCTGTTAATGATCCCATGGCACTTCATGAAAAGAGTAGGGATATTTTATTTCAAACAAAAACATTACAATGTCCAGAAAAAGTACCAGAACATTCTTTTCGGTAATGCATAAACAAAAAAAAAATCAAGGAACATCGTGACCTATATTAAAGTTATATGAAAGTAGAAACAAAAGAAAAAGAAAAACAAAAAAATGAGTATGTTCATAACTTTTTCTAACATTACCTTTCTCAAATGAAAATAAAACCAGTACAACATAATAAAAGAAAAAAAGGACACAGCCTGTGTTATAAGCAAGGTCTAAACTTAAACAAGGCAACAGAAACAAAACCAAACATCAAATGTAGACAAATATACAACACATCGGGCCGGATATTCAAAAGGCTTGCGCCATGCACAATAGGGTTGCACATGCGCAAGTCCGAAAGTGTGCCATTCTGCGATATTCAGCAGGAGGCAGTTACGCCACAGAAAACAGGCTGAGCAACAGCGTAGTGCAAATGACAGTATGCAGGGCCGGCATTAGGCACCCGCAAACTCCGCGGCTGGGGCCCCAAATGTAATGCAGGCAGCACATGTATGGTCTGACGGCACAAGCAGCAAACCATTAACCAGCCCAGCAGCATGCTTTTTTGTCTGGCCCACCCCACTCCCTGCCTGGATCACCACAGCATCCTAAAAGAAAAGAAAATACTGTCCCCCCACCAGATCAACATAGCTGAACAGCATTAGTACCTGGCAAGTCCCTGTGCTCCTCGCTGACTGCACTAGTGAATTCTCTCCAGCTCCGATCCAGCTCCCCATCAACATGTGATGTCCTTGTCCAGTTGCCCTTTTGTGTGGTTGTGAAGCTTTGCATTTGTTGCTGCCGGCTTCCCATTGTGCCCAAACATCGGGCCCCAATTTCCCCGAAGGAACGCCAAACCACACCATGTAGTCCACGCCACCATCCTGCCTTCAATTCTATTCCCAGGCAGCTTTGTTTCATGTTCCCCACGTTGCTCTATTGTGCTACACAGAACGTGCTGACGTGGGAGGAGGTTCTGTTCTGGAACCAATCATAGGGCTTCAATAGGTCCGTCACTATTTATCACACCTCCTCCAACTCAGACTTGAAAATTTATGCCCCCCTTAGGTGCATGTCTGCAGCATAAGTACAGGGAGATGGGAGTCTGAAGAGGTAGAGAGCAGCAGAGCAGAGGTAAAAAAAATTGCAGTAGCTGGAGAGGAACATTTTGTGCAATTATATTATTTGTATTATTGCTCTTAAAGTCATAATTTTTTTCTGAGGCTGAGTCTGACAAATTATGCAGTAGTCAGTGGGGCAGTTAAGAAAGGGTTTTTTTTTTTTTTTGCAATTTATTCTATTATCTGTTAGAAATGTAATACTTCTAGTGTCTCCAGGTCATTGTGTCTGACATATTGTGCAGTAGTTGGATTTATGTACAAAGATTACTGGGGGTTTGGGGAGGGGAACGGGAAGGGGTTCATAGAGAGGGCCAGGGAGGGGGTGCAGGGGGCCCTCAGGGGGCCCATCTGTGGGAGCCCCAGTAATTGAGTTTGCTGGGGGCCCCCAAAGTCCTAACACAGGCCCTGAAGGCATGTGCAACCGAAGGGGGTGGATCCCTGCACAAAGAGCACAATGCGATATTCAAAGGGTTGCGCAATGCGCAACATCGGAACAGCCAGAAGTTGCACCACAGCGTAAATGAGCCAAAATAAAAAGGCTCAAGGAAGAGGCGCAAGAACGCTACAGGGATGCCAAGCAAGACAGACAGAGAGAGACAGGCAGTGACAGTCCAGAACAGGGCAGGCAAGGGAAGTTGTGTGGGCCATAGGCTACAGAGGCCAGCGGGGGTACCTGGTGCAGTGGAGGTAGCAGTCAGGACAGCGGGAGTAACAGAGCAACACCAGCGGCGGGGTCACAAGTCAGGGAGATGGACAGTGCCAGCTTCCACATGGAAGCTGTAATGAGGGGGGCGAGAATGCATGCTGCAGGGGGACGTGGCCGTGGAAGGGCCCGTCGGCAGTACACCGCCAACAGGCAGTACCTTGCCCGTATCAGCTTTGAGCTGTACACAGATGTAGAGATCGTGGACCGGTACCGCCTGAACAGGGCAATACTGAGACAGCTCTGTGAGCTTTGCAGTGATGTGATGCAGGCACCCTCAAGATGGAGTCATGCTCTGTCGGTGGAGACCAAGGTGACAGCCTGCATGTGCCTGCTCGCCACGGTTACCTTCCAGAGGCCGACAGGGGACACCACAGGCATCACACAGTCGGCCACATCACGCACCCCACCCAGTTACTCAGCGCACTGCTGCCACATGCTGTGGAGCACATCCAGTTCCCCAGCACCGCGGCAGAGCATACAGCAAACATGCAGGAGTTCCACAGGGTAGCAGGTATGCCTGGCATGCTAGGGACCATAGACTGCACCCATGTGGCCATTCACACACCACCTGGCCCCAATGGGGCTGCATATAGGAACAGGAAGGGCTACTTCAGTGTCAACTGCCGGGTGGTGTGTGATGCCACTGGGCGTATAATCAATGTCTGTGCCACAAACCCTGGCAGAGCACATGATGCCTATATATGGTATCAATCCACACTGTGCCATCAATTAGAGAGTGGGGACATCCCCACAGGCCATCTAGTGGGTGAGTACACATGTAGGAATTGCAAACGTGGGGCAAGGGTGGGAATGCCACAGGTGCTATGGTAGTGGCACACAGGGATATTGGCAATATGGACCTGAACATGATACTCATCTCCACCATCTCCACACAGGTGACAGCGGATACCCTCCATCCCTGGCTGCTCACACCATCACCCGGCGCCCATGGCCCCCCATGTAACGCTATAATAGGCGCATGCACGCCACACAACATCATCAAGTGGGTGTTTGGGATGCTCAAGGCATGCTTCTGATGACTAGGCACCTCCGGCGGTGCCCTACAGTACAGCCTCTCAAAGGCCTGTGGGATATTTCTGGCCTGTTGTATCCTACACAACATGGCCAAAGACTGTGGGATAGCCATTCAGGTCGAGGAGGGGGACAGTGATGGGAACGCCAGTGGCGCCGGTGATGATGGTGATGAGTAGCCCCCTCTTGGACGGCGGGACCCCCGACTGATCTGGCAGGCCCAGCTGCACCAGGACACCATCACAGGGGAGCATTATGCATGACACAGGTAAGTCAAGGGGCCTTGTGCAACCAACACTGTCCTGGCGCAACCCACAGGCACACAGAGTAACACACCAGGGGTGCATGATGGCAAGGGGAGTGGAAGGGACCAGGCACACAAACACACCATCAGGGAGGGGTGAACAGTCATATGGACACACACACACACACACACACACACACCAGGCACAAAACGTACATGGGCAGGTGCACAGCAGAGCAGGAACAGACATGGCAAACACTCAGATCCACAGACCACACCCACCACCTGTACTGTCCAAGTACGTGTGTCAGATGCTGGGCACCCTTGCACCTGGTGTACAGTACAATGCTGGCATCATCATGCACACGCACCTGTGGACAGCAGTCGGGATGGTGTGCAGGTGGTCCGTATGTCGGCGTGATGTGCAGGGCCCCACTGTGACCCAACAGCACTGGCAGGCTGAGCAGGGGCCACATGGGGTGGCACCGATGGACCACCAGGAGTCCCACTGCATGATCGCGACCTTGTCCCCACTGGGGTCTGTAGTATGCCAAACATACCTGCACCAGAGGTGCTTGGGATGCCCACAGCAGAACCCGGCGTTAGCAGGCTGGATGTTGCACAACACCAGAAACGGGGAGTGGAGAGCATACTGTGAGGGGTGCACGGTACAGGGGCACCTACTTGTGTGCCCAATGCAGCCACGACAGCGACTAATGCCTGGGTCTGCCTGTCAATGGTGGCGGTCACATCCATCTGCATATGGACCATCTCTGCAAGGATCAGAGCACAGTCCCTGCTGTGCCGCTCCACAGCCATGCACAGTGCCTCCATGGATGTTGCAACCCACCTCTGCTGCTTTACTGATTCCCGCAGCAGGCGGGTGTGCTCTTCAAATGGGTACTCTGCCACAATCGCATCCTGTCCCCCAGGGTATGGAAGGTCCTGATGCTCAACACCCCTTGAGGGTGGGCGCTGTTCACCAGGACCAGGAATGGGCATATCAAAGGGCAGTGGGCATGTGCCACCGCTGGACACTGTACCCCCAGACCTGGTGGGTGACTGCTGCTGCTGCCCCTCCAACCGCTGTGCCTCAGGGACCACTCGTTCCACTGCTGTGGCTGCAACAGTGCCAGACACCTGCACAGCCACCAGTGCTGCCCCACCGGTGCTGACAGGCACAGCCTGGGACTGTGCTGACATGCTGGCACACACGTTGGAACCAGCTAGGCCCAGAGGCATGTGCTGGCCTGCTGTGTGTCCATCATGGGACACACACATGTCACTGCCCATTGCAGTCCTTGCATCATCAATGGTGCAGGTACATGCTACAGCCACAGTCACAGTGTGCTGGCATGCTTGCATGCCAGACTGCTGAGACACAGGCTGTGCACCCCCCACACCCGACTCACCGACAACAGAGTTGGCAGCCTGGCATGCATGCTGGTGCAGTGCATGCTGGCTGGTGACAGAGGTGGATGGACCCTCCTCCAAGTCCAGCAGGTCTTCCTCACTGCCTGGACCCACCACCACCATCCCCTGAAGATGAACAGGATCTGTAACAGAAAGTGAGGACATGTGAGTGCATGTGAACAACCTTCCCCCCCCCAACACCACCACTATGTCATACCGTGCCGTGATGGGCTTCCACCTGTCTGGAATCCACCTCCTGGTATGCCCTCAATAGCACTCCACTGCATTGATGCAGCCAGTTGGTCCTCAGCCGGGGTCAGCTCCGCCACCGCTGGCTGGCCCCTGCCTGTACCAGCAGGTGCCGCCCTGCGGTCTGTCCCCATCTTCTTTTTGCATTCCTGCACGGAGCACTGGTGGCTTCCGTGTAGGTTCACTGCCCAAGCTACCCCCTCCCATGCAGCCACACAGGCCTGAGGGATGCCCCCGCCATCCACTCAGTAGTGGCTCCTCCTCCAGGTAGGCCTGGAAGAGGGCCTCTGTCTCTGCCGTGGTGAAGTTGGGCCTCCTCCTCCACCCACCATCCTCACCCTCACCTTGGCTCTGCTCGGTCATGTCGATCTGTATGGGTGGAAGTGGACACCTGTCACTGTGCAGTCTACAGTGTTATCCCATGACCATTGTCCAGAACATCACACAGCATGCAACCCACCTCTCACCTGCAGTAACTGAATCTGGCCAGCGCAGCCCAGTATCGCATATTATAGTGCAATGCATGCAAATTAGAGTGGAGCAACTGTAATGAGATGCAAATCATGCCACTGCACCTTTGAATGGCTGATCAGATGATTTGCATGTGTCGGCTGAATATCGCGCCATTGCGCTTTGCGCAATACGGTTGAGCCAGCTGAGCCAATGGTGCACATCTGTGACTGTGTGGTACACTGCATTGCACATGCCCAGGTAGCTTACACAGGCGTCTGCCATGCTGATGACATGCTGTGCGCGATCAGCAATTCAGGCCATGGCCACCATTGTGCCAGTGGCGCTACAGTTCTGGTCACCACATGGCGCAGTGGCAGTACTGCGCAATAGTCCACTGTGGCACTGGCACGCAGGTGTCCGATCGTGCAGGACATGTGGATGTCTGATGGTGCTGTGCATGGCCTTGCACCACTGACCCATGACCTTGTGCATGACCTTTGCCCCCTGGCGCTGTACGTCTGCCATGTGTACGGCTCTATCGCACTGTTTGGTGACAGCGCGATGTGGATCAACGGCGCTGTCCAGACAGCGCCACAGGCAGTGATGGAGTTGTATTGCGCAACATTTCCACGTGGGGTTGCTGCGCTGCTGAGCGCCATATTGCCACTGTACAGTTTGACAATGGCACGCAGGAGAGCACCACAATGTGGGGCTTTGGAGTTGGCCAACCTGATGGCTGTGGTGGAGCCCCACTATGGCTCACTGTTCGAGGGTGTGCCCCTGCAGGGGCCATGCACCCATGTGTGGCAGAAGGTCACCACTGCCCTGGAGCAGGCCACTGGGCAGAGGAGGACCCCTGAACAGTGCAGACACTGCTACAGTGACCTGCAGAGGAGGGAGCATGCTCTGCTTGCGCACCCCAGGTCGCGTGCCAGGAGGGGTATTGTGCCCAGGCCAGGTGGGTGTGCTGTGTATGCACTGGTATTGTCTGCATGGGTGACTGTGTAATGTAATCTGCGCATGGGGGTGGGTTGGGATGTGGTTTGCTGTGAGGGTGTTTGCAGGTGTGTGCTGTTTGGGTCTGGATGTGTGGGCAGGCACACTCAATGGGGCAAGGGGCTGTCTGCTTTGGGATCTCACTGATGTTTTTCTCTTCCTTTGTCTCCCACAGGCATGGAGGAGCGGAGGCAGGCACAGGCTGAGGCATGGGATGGCGGTGCCAGGGTGGCTGGCGGAGGAGGGGTGCAACAGCCACAGCAACAGCAGCAGCTGCAGCCACAGCAGCACCTGATGCAGCGGCTTGATGAGGGTGAATGTCATTACATCATGGATGCTATTGCATGCCGTGGGGGGGCACGGCCACCATCCATGGACAACACTGCCATGCACGCAACGTGTGATAGTCAGCACTGTCCAGTGACACTGCATGTCTGTGAGTGCATCACTGGTGGTCCATACATGCACTGGGCACATGGCTGTGGCACTGACTTCCCACCATGTAGCCACGTCACTGGACAGCCTTGGTTGTGCTGTGCTGGTCAAGGGCGGTGTGTGTGTGCAGTGGTACACATGGCTGTTGCTGCCTGGTTGGGCATGTCTTGCACACGGTCACTGTGGGTGGGTGCAGTCCATCACAGGAGCGGGGCACATGGCTGTATGCCATGCATGATGGGTGGACTTCAGGGATATGGACAGTCACACCCATTGACTCTGATCCCTTGTCCTAGGTGTCCGGATCCTGTACCACATTGAGAGGTCACTGCAGCGGATGATACAGGTGGCGATGGATTCGCACGCCATCCTGCTGGACCTACAGCAACATGGTCTGAGGCACAGGAGGAGGCCCCGGGCCCAGCACCAGGTGGCAGGAGAGCAGGCTGGCAGGCAGTAGCTGCCCATCACCTCACCCCACCTTCCTTCTCCCGGTTGTTCACCCATGCCCCTTACCCACCCCTACCTTGTACCCATACCCCAACCCCTGTTTTGTATATTTGTACATAGTTATAGTTGTTCTTCTTCTTATTCTTGTTATATTTGTAATATATATTTTGGTATGAATACTGTGGTGGTCTCTGATTTGCAGCTGGCTATAGGTGCTCAGTTGCAGTGGTGTGCATGGCATCTGGGGTGGTATAGTCATGGGTATGTGTGTGTGTGCATGGGAAGGTGTCTCTGGTGTAGGAGTGGCTTTCAGTCAGTATTGCCATGTGCTGCCACCCACTGCTGGGTTCTCATGGTGGCTCTGGCTTGTATGGTTCTGTGGTACACGAGGTTGCAGTGTGATGGGGGCCTGGGGATTCCTGCAGTGCTGGTCACTGCTCATGGGTGGTGTCTTGGGGTCACAGTGCAGGGTGTGCTGTGCACAGGGGGACTGCTGGACGCTGGGGTGGTCCACCCCCTTTGTGTGGCAGTCTCAGCTTGCCAGTGGGTGTGCTGCAGTAACACGGCCGGGATGTGCTTTCTTTGCTTGTCCCCATGGGCCAGTTGATATTCCATCTCTCCCCCAGTTATGCTGTTCTTGGGGTGTGGGGATGCATTGTTAGTTCTGTAGTGTGTCCCTGTGCCCATCTGTGGCATGGGTGGTGTGCCTCTGCCTACCTCCCTGGTTGTGCTGTTCCATTGCTATGCTGCTGGGGGTGTCATTGCTTGCCCTATGGGCCTCTGGACTGCTCAGCTGGGCTGGCCTTGTTGTGCTATGGCACATCATATCTGCTCAGCTTCCCCTCCCTGGTTGCACTATGGCGCAGTTTGTGCGATATTCAGAAGTTGGCTGCTTGCGCAATTGGCCTTGCTCCATGTTTGAATATCGCGATGATTGTGCATGTGCGCAAGTGACTTGCGCTTGCTCCTGCTGTTGCGCACTTTTAGGGCGCAGTTTGAATATCTGGCCCACCATGTTATCTAATATAGTCTTCCATTTACATCTTGTTTCAAATATACCTTTGCTCATACGTTCCCTTGTCTTATTCTACTCAGGCTATTCTATGCCATAAGACATTTGCTCTTCCTTGTGGTAATCTTTTATAATCTTGTGCTTTCGCTTGTTTTAGGTTATTCTTTATCATTAATGCAAAAGTTAGGGGTGCTGTATTCAGTTGCTGTGTTAATAATTGGCATCTGGTTTGCCATAAGTAAAACTTTATGCAAACAAAAATCACATTAAGTGTGCTGGGGTGAAATTTTTCAAGTATCCTGTATAATCTCCTAAGATTAATGTTTCATGTGTTAGATTTCTCAAATGGGGCCACTGCCATTTTATGACCAAACAGGAAAGTAACTGGATTGTTACAGGGCATTCTGAAAAGTAATGTTGTTGTGTCACTTCTATTTGATGACATTCTTCTCTTAAGCCATAGTCTTTCTTTTACCGATTTGTGTTTTAAATTGCCTTTTACCCCTAACCTGCCATGGCAATTTAGCCATAACTTATTCCATATTTTAACTGTCATTCTCTTGTCATTTAACAGAGTCAGAGTTATAGTTTGTTTGGATGGAAAACAGTTTTGAAATGTCACTGCTACTGCATACTGTGTGACCATTATTTGTGGACAGATTAATTTTCTTGTTAGTGTGATTATTGCTGTTTTACATATTTTCCACTGCCTTACTTTCTTGAAAGCTGATTCAGCATATTCTGGTATATTTTAAGTATAAACAAACTTTGGGGATAAATTATTCCATTTGGAATAAAAAAGTCTTCAGCAATAATTTAGTCTATTCTTGCCATGGTGTCGGATTATCTTCCCAACCTATCTTCAAACTGGATATATAAAAAAAAAGAATAAAAAAAAAATTTCTCATGCCCAAGCCTCCCAACTTTATTGGTAAATATCTATACTCTCTTTTTACTGGATTTAGTCTGCTCCCTCATAACATCTAAAATAAGCACCTTAATAGTCTAGTCTCTAAACAAGTCAGTGCAGTGGGGGGTTAATAAAACTTAAATATGTAAAAATAGGAAGTAAGAATTTATTTTCTTTTTTATGATAGAAACAATTATTTTTTCAGATTACAGGTTTATGCAGGTAAAGTTAGATAGGAGTACAACACATCCTCGTACATAGCAAGGTAAACAGTAATGATGCAGTCTGGTAACCACATCAAAAACAAAACAGAAGAAATATAACTAGGATAAAAGGCATGATCTAGCAATTAACAGAAACAACCTGTTACTAAAGAGTATGCTAGGGGCATGCACTTCCCAGAAGACAGAGGAGATGGTCAGGGCCAGGTAACAGCAGGACTAATCGTAGAGTGCAGATTGTTGCTGCTACAAGGTCCAAACTGAAGTGATCTCTGCAGGAAAGAAACAGTCCAGTAAAGATGAGTAGGTCAGGTCTTATCTTAAGGGGAGAGGGGAAACAGTGAAGACAAAGTCAGAGACTTAGATTGATGGGTTGCTGGGGTGGTGGGAACCTTACAGAGGGATGAGTTTAGGTAGGCATACCATTTCCAATGGTACTTAACCAGGTGCCCACGGTGAGAATAGAGGAGTCTATCTAGGGCAGCAAGGTTCGCTAGGGCAGCACACCAAGCTGAAATGGCCAGTGGTGTCTGCTGCCACCATTTCATCAGTAGGACACGTTTGGCTTCTAAGAGCACCACCAAGACCCAATCTATGTGCTCAGGAGGTAGTGAACTTAGTGGAGAGGGGTTGCCCAGGAGCAACATGGGTTCAGAGATCAACCATTTGGCCCAGTATACTGGCACAGTCTGCCGAGACAGAGGCCCACAAGGAGGTGAGATGGGGGCTTTACCAAAGCACATGCAAGATATGAGCAGGACTTTGATGACACCGCCAACAATGAGGGTGAGGGTGCAGCCCCTTTGAGTAGAGAGACTCGGGGGTCCTATAGCATCTGAGCAGAATTTTTAGCTGAATAAGCTGGTTTCTGGTATCTCTGTAGGTGGAGTTGGCTAATTTGACACAGCTGGACCAAATTTCAGGGGATACAGTATTTTGCATGTCAGACATTCATTTGTGCCGAGTTGCATCCATATAAGCCATCTGGTAATCACACCAGACCCTATAGAAGTGTCCTGCCAAACCCTGGAGGGTGTGTTTTTTTTTTGTAGGGAGCCTAACTACTGCCACTTTGGGTCTGAAGAAGAACCCAACTGGAGGGCATGAACAGCACTGCAAATTTGGAGGTATCTCCAAAAATCCCTAGCTGGGAGGTTAAATTGGGACTGCACCTGCTCAAAGAACATCAGTTCTGTGCAATTAGACATGTATAGGTCTTGAATAAGCAAGAGGCCCCCAGCAGTCCACCCGGGCCAGAAGGGTATACCATTGCCGCAGTGACTCCTCTACTGCGTAGACCATCAGAGTGACAGGATATAGGCAAAATCCACATGTCGCTGTGCTGGTCTCTGCAAGTCCAGATGACTGCCTCTCAGGGTGTTTTGCCCCCCCGGGGTCCAACTCCGACACATGGGTGGGTTCGGGGTTGGCACAGCCCCCCCAATAGAAACATGAAGACATCCCTGACACCACATTGTTGACACTCAGCACTGCGGCTGTCACTGTCGAGGATGTCTCCGTACGGGATTTCACTGCAGCATGGTAAAACCAGCCAGAAGATGAGTTTCTTGTCTATAGATAAGAGTCGATTATTCCAGAGGTTGGTGTACCACAGGGGTGGGGCCCAGGCTGCACAAGGGGTATTGGATAGAGCCATAAGCTGATGCCAAGCCCACCACATTTTAAGCATAACTGGAGTCAAGCTGGAAGGTGGTATGGTTATGGGCAACAGTAGTACACTGAGGGGATGATCTTGCAGTATTGTGGCTTTCAGTTTGACCCAAAGGTTGGACAGAGAGTGGAAGGGAACAAACCACTTGGTGGCTTGAACTGCCAGATAAGCTAGGTGGTAGCCCTGGAGCCAGGGGAGGCCGAGGCCACCCCAAGTCCAGTGGGCTCACAATTTGTTGCAGCTCCCTCGAGGTGTTTCACCCACCCAGTGCAAAAGAGATATCAACTTGTCCAAGGAGTGGAACAGCTTAGGAGAGAGATGGATGGGCAGGTTATTAAATAAATATGCCACCCTAGGGAGGAGAAACATACGTATGGCTGCCACCTTGCCCCAAAGTAAGAGATTAAGTTTCTGCCAGCATCCAACTTCAGCTGAGAGATTGGAAATTAAAGAGGAGAAGTTGGCTGTTTCAAGATCCTTCCAGCTGTATGGGATCACCACTCCCAGACAGGAAAACCCCTGTGGGGCCCAAGCAAGCTCTGTGCCTTGCAGGCAGTCCTTAGTGCAGGCCAAGGTCAGTGGGGTGAAAGTGGTCTTCTTCCAATTGGTCTGCAGTTCAGAAAGCCCGGCAAAATCCTGTAGGACTGCCAGCATGCTCAGTAGGGATGTTTGTGGGTGGGATAGGGTGAGCAATAAGTCATCCACATAGGCGGCAGCTAGATACATGACCCCAGATGCCTGTATACCAGTAATCTCTTTAGGGGAGAAAAGTTTCTTTGTGAGAGGATCGAGAGCTACAAGAAACAGCAGGAGAGAAAGGGGGTAGTCTTGGTGTGTGCCTTTGTGCAGCAGAAATGGGGGCAAGCTATCCTTGTTTGTTAGGATCTTGAGCACTGGGGAGCTGTATAGGATGGAGACCTATTGATGGAAATAGGGGCCAAACCCATATAAGTGAGGACCTCATGTAAATAGCCCCACTCCATGGAGTCAAACGCTTTTGAGAAGTCCACTGCCAGGGCCACCATGAGGATAGGGTAATGAAATGCTAACCATTTAAGATTGAGAAAGAGCCTGGTGTTATCGGCTCCAGACTGTCCTTTAGTAAAATCAACCTGTGAGAGGTGGATTATGGCCAGCTACACTTCTATCATTTTATTGGCCAGGACTTTCGCCGCAATCTTAGTATCCACTGAGAGGAGGGAAATGGGACGATAGCCCAGTCAAGTGGATCATTTGACTTCTTAGGCCATGTCTACACTGCACTGAAAATCTGTAATGTTTTGAAACCATTACAGACTGAAAAGCCCTGTCTATACTACCCTTGGAAATCCACTCTGTAATGTTACAGAGGGTCCAAACTGTTACCATATCGGTTTGCATTTACACTAGTAACGTCACAGAAAGTGTTTTCATAACCGTTACAGAAACCTGTTGTGAGATGGTTTCAACAACGGTTTCTGCAATGGTTTCAAAGCTCTGTTTAACCCTGTCCACACTGCACAAGTAAAATCCTGTAATGTTTTCAAAATGTTTTCAGTGGTAGTGTGGATGCATTGTAACGTTTTCAGTCTGTGCCAGTTGCAAAACATTACAGATTTTCAGTGCAGTATAGACAGGACCAAAATGTTACAGTGTATCCACCCTACCACTGATAACATTACAGGATTTTACTTATGTACTGTAGATAGGCCCTTAGAGAGGAGGGTTATCAGGGCTTCCCTCGTAGTGGGAGAAAAAATCCAGGGGTATGGGCCTCCTGCAAGATATTAGGGGGGGGTGGCAATTTCGGGGCTGATAAAGCTTGGCCATCATTCCATAAAGGCCAGGCTCTTTGCCTTTGGCCAGCTGCAACAGTGCAAGCTGCAGCTCCTCAACTGTGAAGGGTCTTTCCAGGGATTCACTGCTTACTGGGGAAAGGTGGGGAATACTAAAGGAGTGGCAGAACTGGCTCAACTCCTGGGATAACTTGGTAGAGTCCAGGGAGGCTCGTGATTGATATGCCTGGTAGAAATGTTGCATAGTAGCATTAATACCTTTGGGGTTTGCAGTCACCTGCCCTGAGGGCGTCCTAAGGACATGAATGTAGGATGAAGCTTGCTGCTTCCTTAACTGATATGCTAACAGTCTGCCACCCTTCTCCCTCATTCCCAGTAAGTGTACCTTGTGTGAAGTAGCAACCACTCTGCTTTCTGCAGTAGTGGAGAGGTAATCTGATACTTAGCCCCTACTATGTCCCAAACCAGAGAACTTTCCTGGGCGGCAGCTGGGGACACCTTAAAACAGGCCTCAAGCACCATAAGTTAGGCTTGCAGTTGGGTGATGGTCACTCGTCTGGCCTTATTTTTGGCTGTGATAAAGAAGATGATGCGCCCCCTCAGCAAAGTCTTGAAGGCTTCCCACACTGTATCCACTGCTATCTCACCACTGGAGTTAAGAGAGAGAAGTAGTCCTTAGCCTCCTGCCTCACCACTTGGCCAAACTATGGGTCCTGTAACAAGAGTGGACTGCACCTCCACCTAGTACCAGTGGTGCTCTGCCCGGGAGGATATAGGAGCACATGACTGGGGCATGGTCAGAGATTAAAATGTTACCAATATGAGTATTGGATATGCTGGGGGCCACTGCAGAGCTGGCCAGCCAGAAGTCTATGAGGCTATGAGTGGCATGGACATGGGAAAAGAAGGTGTAGTCTTATCCAGTAGAGTGGTCTTGCCTTCACAGGTCTATGAGCCCCCACTCATCCATAATTTCTTGTAGGGCAGCCCTGGCTTTGGGGTGTGCCTGGGGGGTGGGTAGTGATTTATCTAGGAAGACATTTGGGACTAGGTTAAAATCTACTTCTAACAGGACATGAACATGCGAGTGACCGACCACAAGAAAAGTGATAGCCTGGCTAATACTGTGAAAGAAATTGGCACCAACGTCCACCAAATCAGAAGAGGCCTCTACCCACCCATGTTTCTACTTCAAAGCTATCTCAGAAATCGAGACCAAGACCTACCTACGTAAAGTTCTAGGAGGAACTAGGACAAGGCAATGATTCCCTCGATCTAAAACTTCTTAGCCTGACTCTAGATGAAGACCTATGCCCCCTCACCAAGCTTCTCAATCGCTCCCTCATACTTTCGCTGTTCTTCCAGATCTGGAAATCTGCTCTGGTTACACCATTTTTTAAGAGTGGGGACAGATTACTACCTGGGAATTATAGGCCAATATCTATTCTTCTCCAGCTGTCCAAAGCACTTGAAAGGATTGTTGCTGACCAGTTTGTAGAGTACCTGGAAAAATGCAACCTATAATGTGTCCAATAACATGGTTTTCAGAAAGAGCACAGCACATCTACAGCCCTACTGGTTTCATTCACCATACTCTTGATCTGAGTCAGCTTGTTGGTGCAACCTTTGTTGACCAGTTTAAAGCATTTGACATGGTCAATCGCCATTTGCTGATTCATCAACTTGCTGGGCTTTGTATATGTTCAGAAGCCCTAAAGTGGTTCACCGGCTATCAAGCAAATATCACACAGCAGGTGAGAATAGGGTCTGCCCTTTCTTCTAAACTGTCTGTCTGCTCTGGGTTCCTTAAGGATCGATACTGGGACCCCTTCTATTTAGCACCTTCCTCAATAATCTTCCGGCATCCTGTTCCGAACCGGTACTCCTCTATGCGGATAATATGGTCATTTTCTCAAAGACTGCTGACCCTGCCCTCCTTCAGGTCCAACTTCAGAAAAGTTTTACTGAAGCTGAGTCCTGGTTCATCTCTCAAAAGTTGGTGCTTAACTGCAAAAAAAAAAAAATAAGGTCATGCTCTTCCACGGTACCCACAGCAAGCACATAGCCAAACAATTGGTGATTAAAAACAGTGCAGGTGTTATCCTTGATCAGACTCAATCTTGTAAATATCTTGGAGTTACTCTGGATAGTACGCTCTCCTACTTCAGCCATGTTGAGAATGTTGCCAAGGTAGTTAACATTTGCCTAGGCCTTCTACAGAGGCATAAACACTGCCTTACTACTGAAGCCCTCAGATTGGCTATCCAAAGTTCAATTGTGTCTACTATTGACTATGGTTTTGTAATTTATGGTTCCACCACAGACACAACCCTACTTCGGCTCACCACAGCTCTGAATAAGGCATGCCGTCTACTAACTGGTGCAGTCTATCCAAATTGAGTGTGCACTGGGACAAAGGTGCTGCAGAAACTTACTCAGAGCTCATAGATAAAAAAGTTTCCAGCACACAAAAAAACCTATAAGTGGAACGCCAAAAATCAATTTCTGTGACTCATGAACATTTTCCAATTCGTTTTATTCACTTCATAATAATTTCCAATTCCCAAAAAACGTCTGACATGTTTCAGATGCAGGATCCTTATGTGTCTTTGATAAAGATCTTGCATCTAATTTTATCAGGCTGGGTGAAAATATATTAAGTGAATAAACCAATTGGAAAATGTTCGTGAGTCACAGAAATTGATAACTGGTGCAGTGCATCGTACTCACACTTGTGACCTTTACGAACTTTACTAATGAGCAAAGTGGCTTCAATTCCAGGCTCACAGTGAATATCAAGTCTGCCTTCGGGCTAAGAAGGCAGATCTTGGTCTCCCACCACCAGATTCCCTTCAGCTTTTCAGTCCCTTCTGGGGCACTTGGAGCACATGAAGTTCTGTGAGCCAAACCTTTACTGTCCCTCGCTGTCGAACCTCACTCTGACAGCAATCCATTGCAGTTAGAGCTGCTAATTTATTTAATTCTCTTTCTCCTGAGATTGCAACGACTGCAACCTTGGGACCATTTAAGTGGAAGTTGCATCAATTCCTAGTTTCCAGAGCATTGTGTGACTGCTATATCTAATCTCTGCTGACAGCTAAATGCACTGGGACCTCCCTCTTTTACCATTTGCCTCTATGTAGCCCTATGTTCCTGCTGTGCTATTCCACTCACAGCACTTCCTCCCTTATCCCTTTCCCATTCCTGCCCTCTTTTCATCCTACCTCATCCCCCCTTCCCTTATCCCTCCACTCCCACTCCCACGTCCCCCTCTCTACTCTATTTCCTCACCTTGTTCTCTCCCTCTACCTTCCCCGTGGGTCTTTCCTGCTCAAGTTTCATTGTGGAATCTCCGTCCTTGCTTTTATTTTGCTCCTTCCACCCACCAATTCACCCCCTGTATTTCTCTCCTTGTAATTCCTTCCACCCCTTTTCAGACAAGGCCACTGACTGCATTTGATACAATACTTATCTTGCCATATTGTTCTTTTGTTTATGTAATTACTTTCCTCATGTTGTACTACTTACTGAAACCATTGTAAGGCCTATTTCCATTCTCTGCCCCCTCGGGAAGGTACAGGAGAGACTGGTCCACAACCAGCTGCGTGACTATCTGGAGCTTCACTCTCTCCTTGCTGACATACAACATGGCTTCAGGAAAAGCCATGGCACAGACACAGCCCTCATCCAGCTCACATCTGATGTCCTTAATGCCATGGACCAAGGCTCTCTGACCAGCGCATTATTTGTCAACCTATCCAGGGCTTTTGACTTAGTCAACTATAGTCTTCTTCTCTCCAAACTCTGCCTCCTTGAACTAGATGGGCTCTCCCACTCCTGGTTCGAGAGCTATCTAGTAAACTGAAGCCAAAAAGTCCTCTGGAGAAGAACACAGTCCAGCGCCTGACCGGTTGTCTCAGGGGTACCCCAGGGCTCAATCCTGGTCCACCTGCTCTTCACTCTCTTTGTTAACAACATAGAGAGGGTTTGTGGGCCGAGCAAGCTCATCCTCTATGCAGATGACACTATTGTCTACTGCAGCGACCCACTACCCAGCGTCATCACTGCTAAACTACAATTCAGTCTCACAGCACTAGAAGCTTGGTTCACCACCAACTCCCTAGCACTGAATGAGGAGAAAATGAAGGCTGACCTGTTTGGAACCAGACACCTCGGTTTGGATAGGTGTGATCTTCTCCAGCTCAAATTGGACCAAGGAAAGCGAGTCGAGTCCTAGATAGGATCAAATACCTCAGGATACTCATTGACCAGGTTGACCAGGGGGGCGGCTCAGAGGTAATTTAAGGAAGTATTTTTTCACAGAGAGGGTTGTGGATGCATGGAATGGCCTTTCGGAGGAGGTTGTGGAGTCAAAATCAGTGGTGGAGTTCAAGCATGCGTGGGACAGTCATAAGGCAATTCTAGGGGTTGGGGGTAGGAAGAAGTAGGCTGCTGCTTAACTAAGATCTGCAGCTTATCCATTAGGTAGGGAAATGGGCAGACTGAGTGGACCAAGCGGTCCTTATCTGCCATCAAAATCTATGTTTCTATGACCAGAAACTGTCCTACAAACCCCACATCGACTCCTTAACCAAGTCCATCCGCCAGAGACTTGGACTCGTCTATTGTCTGGGAAACTCCCTTACCGATGAGGCTTGGAGGGCAATCTCTAACGGCACCCTTCTCCCCACCTCCTCTATGGAGTCCCCCTGCTACAGTTCATATGAGAAGGGGAACTAAGAAAACTCACAGTGCTCTACCACAGAGTGGTATGCTTTGCCACTAACTCTCCCCCAGGAGACACCACTGCAAGGTCCTCGCAGACCTTCATTGGCCCACTATATGCCATAAGTTGGCCTACTTTACCATCTGCCTGACTTATAAATTTGCTACTACTAGCCCTCCTTCTCATCTGTGTGGACTGCTCAACCCCAGAGTACAATGCTGAGATACGAGATCCTTGGATGGCCGGCCCCTTGTCATCCCCTGCGTACGCACCATCCCGGGTAAGTGCTCTTTTTCGTATGCTGCCTCACACTTGTGGAACATGCTCCCAGCTACCTGGTCAATAGGCCTTCTCTTTAAGGATTCAAAGTTGGCCTCAAAGTATACCTCCTGGAACTTAGCCTATGTGGCTGCACTCGCTAGCCCCATTTTCCCTACCGTTCAAACTGTGATCTCTGTATTTCATGTGCTACCAATGTAAGTGTCAAACTGTGACCCCTGTTAACTCTTGCAATGTTGAAAATGTATATTCTGGATTATTAACCTGTACTTACTGTCTATACAATTGATACTGTCTCACTCCTAACCTCTGTATTATTGACCACTGTATGTAATAATTTTTGTATGTATCTAACCCTGGGTTGCCCCTGAAAAAGGGACCTCTGGTCTCAGTGGACTTACCTGGTTACCAAAATTTAAATAAATAAATAATTTGCTATTCTGCTGACTTGACGTGGAACCTCTGTAAAAGAGGCCTTTACTCAAAAGTCTTTCCAATTTGTTAAATAAATAAAAAAAAAAATAAACTGTAGGCATTTGGGATGTTTATATTGGCCAGTACCAAGCTCCCTCCAGGGAATGTAAACTGACCAGTGACCCATCGCCCTTGCATGTTGGCCCTCACCTCACCTTCAACCCACCTCACCTTCAACCCGTGGGCAGGAGCGACGAACCAAAATGATAAGCCCCTTGGATTTGGTGAGGTGGAGCTATCAATAACCCTACCTACCCAAGACTTTTTTAGCCATTGTACAGTCCTGACAGTGAGATATGTCTCCTGAAGGAATGCAAAGTCATCCTGCAAGAATTGGAGGTACTGGAGTACCTTGGTCCATTTGACTGGGTGGTTGAGCCCTTTGCCGTTCCAGAAGATGCATCTCACCCTTGCAGGGAGCTTGGATGACATGATACAGAGAATGAAACTGAATATATGAAAGTACTCACCCCAGGATATTATGTGCCAATGGCAAGGAGAGGGTACCTGAGATAGCAGAGATCACCGGGCACAAAAAACAAAAGATACATATGTCTGTTGGTGGGAAGTGTAGCACCTGTATCCTGCTAAAATGGAACAAGAACAATAACAGCATTGTTAAGTAATCACAAACCTGAAAGAGAAGAAAAAAAACACACAATGTAAATATTATCAGGAAAAAGGACCATGCCTCAATAACTCCTACAAACACCAGCTAGAGTGGCTAGATGGGACTAACTGTAAGATCAACAATTAACAGTGAACACACTAGAACTGAAGAGCTAGACACATAAGACAGACCCCGACAGGAGGGGTCTTCACCTATGCTGACTCAGTCACCAAAGCGGACAGATATAAATGTAGGACCAGTGGGAGAGAAACCATCCCTGACTGGATATACCCCACAGAGCTAAGGAGGAGAGAGGTGAGAAGGGGAAAAGAAAAAAGGGGGGTATGAGGTATATATGGGGCACTGGATATGGAGATGGGGGTCAGGATGGGGGAACCCCCTGACTGATCCGCAACCAGGTTGTAGTACAGTCATAGGGCATCCAGCCCTCTTAAATAGCATAGTATACAGGTAGTACCTAACCCTGAGGAAGAGGGAGGCAGAGATAGAAGGGGAGATATTCAAGATACACTAGAAGTAGACCAAGGTGGGTGGAAAAAACAGGTGTTGAGACTACTCTAGCATCCTGGCCCCTCTCAGCTGAGGTAAGGCTTAGTTATCTGGTTCAGATAGGAGGTCTGAGTGTATGTTACCCCACGCAGCCTGCCTGATCAGGCGTTGATGAAGCATGCAATGAGGATAGAAGGGTACATTGGAACCTACATGTTACCTACAGACCTGGTCCAACTGCTTCCAAAGGATGTGATGGAGGGGGAAGAAGGCAAGGGGGAAGATGTCACTGCCCATTTCCAATCGCCTCCCATCCCTGAGTACAGAACATAGCATAGTACATCCTTACAAAGATAACCCCAGCAGTGAATGTTCCAACCAGCCCAACAGTTTAGAGAGTCCCAAGCAGAAAAGGAGAGTAAAACCAAAACATCAGACCCATAGTTATTCTGCTGGGCCTTGAGTCAGAGAGGTACCTGATGGAGGTGTTAGTTCTGCAGTCTTAGGTGGACTGGCTGCGACGACCACAGTGAAGGATTTCAGGCCAGCTTTGATGGGCACTCAGCCTTCCTCCTATCCTTCAGTGGCACCACAGAGGGTTTCGGACCAGTCTGAGTGGAGCACTGTATCCATTGCATCTTGATCTGATGAAGAGGGATGAGGCACATCCTCATCTGATGGATGAACATCTTGGGGGAGCTTAGCAGGCAGAGCAGTGAGATGTTGGTCAGGAAAGAGATGGTGCCCACGTCTAGAACATTGCCCGAAGTCATGCGCTGATCCATTTCCATGAGGCTGCAGGGGAGGGATGGTCACTGCAGAAGGAGAGTTAAGCACACAGAGAGCAAAGTTCAGAGAGACAGGGCAGTTCCTGAGGTCTGGCCTAGGGGAATCAATCAAAGGTGGAGCAGTCTGGTCTGTAAAAGGCCCCCTAGGAATCACCCTACCAGTAAATTTGATCCCTCCATACTGAGGTTGTGCATCAGGGTTCCAGAGGCATCTGAGAGATGTATTTTGGAGACCAACAGTTCAACTTCTCTTGACTGGGAAGCCACCAGTTCTCTCCCATCCTTGGAAATCTGCAAAGAGGTAAGGCCTTTAAATCAGTACTTAAAGCTGTGTGCCTCCAACACTTTCTTGATGGGTATAAAGGACCTTCGCCAAGCAGTGGCCTCTTGAGAGTAGTCCTGATAGAAAGAGATGCGGGCCCCCTGCCAGGTGATGTCCCCCATGTCACGAGCAGCTAGCTCCTCCTTCATGGAGTAGTGCAGAAGGTAGGCAATTATGGGCCTGTGTGTCTGTCCAGAGTAGCCTGCCCTGCCAGTCAGCCTGTGGGCCCTCTCCACATCCACAGGTCCTCTCCATCTGTCACCCAACATCCTGGTGATGGCTTCATTTAGAAAGCACTCCATATTCTGACCCTCACAGCCCTTGGGGACACTGATGATCCAAATATTAAAGAAGGCGCCCCCCAATTTTCTTGGTCCTCAGCACATTTCCAAAGGGTTGCCAGCCTGACTTCATGGGCTTGCCATGCTGCGGCTCCAAATTGTCAGCCCTCTGTTCTACAACATTCATTTTATCTTCTAATTTTCAGACATCTGCAACGGTCCTCATAAGGGCTTTGCTTATGCCATCTACTCTGGTGAGCAGCATCTCCAGCATTTTGGTAATGTGTTGAAAGGAGTCCCCTACTGAGGCAGGCTGGGGTGAGGGCTCCCTCACATCTGTATGCAAAGTAGGCTGTGAGGATTTATTGGAGGTGATGCTAGTCTGCAGGCTGGAGATATGGTGCTTCAGTGCCACGATCCAGGTCTCGGGTGGTGGTAGGGAGGGAAAGATGATGAACAGAGTAAGGTTCCACCCTCCAAAGCAGGCTTACCACTGTACAATGTGGGCTGTTAGGCAGAAATTGGGCCTACATGACCTGCTGATATCCAGGCCGACATACAAACACACTGATGCTATTAACGCAATAACCATGCATCTGAAACAGAGAATAAGCATGCTGGACAGTCGGGGGGGGGGTCACAGGGCAGATTATAACTTTTTTGAAGAGTTAGCCCCTAGGATCGAATGAAAAAGCCATGGATTCCATCCACGTCCTGTCAAATTAATCACATATATTTCTTTGACTGGGTAACCAGAGTGGTGGACCAAGGGGGGGGGGCAGTTGATGTCGCCTACCTTGATTTCAGCAAAGTTTCGATACTGTTCCACATAGAAGATTGATAATAAGCTGGGTAGGCTCGGGGTTGGTCAGAAGTTGGTCAACTGGGTGGCAAACTGGTTGATGGGCAGTAAACAGAGAGTGGTGGTTAACAGTATACAGTCAGAAGAGATGCAAGTCACAAGTGGGTTACCTCAGGGATCAGTCCTGAGGCCAGCCCTCTTCAATATCTTCATCAATGTCATTGCAGAAGGACTGGTGGGTAAGGTTTGTCTGTTTTCAGATGATATCAAGATATGCAACAGAGTAGATGATCCAGATGGTGTGGGCAGAATGAGAAGAGATCTGGATAAACTGGCAAAATGGTCAGAAGTGCAAAGAAGTGCAAGATCATGCACATAGGGAAGAGAATCCCTGAAGCAACCTATTGGCTGGGAAGGGAGTTGCTGGTAGTCACAAGAGAAGAAACACACTTGAGCATCATCATCACAGATGACCTGAAATCATCCAAGCAGACTGCTAAAGCAGTAGTTAAGGCTAAGGGGATGTTGCGGTGCATTAGTAGGTGTATCACAAGTCGTAAGAGGGAGGTAATAATCCCTCTTTACAAGACACTGTTTAGGTCCCATCTGGAGTACTGCATGCAGTACTGGAGGCCACACCTTCACAAGGAAATTAACCACATTGAGGCAGTCCAGAGAAGGGCAACCAAAATGGTGCAGGGGCCGCATCAGAAAACATATGAGGACAGATTAATGAAGCTCAATATGTATACCCTAGAGCAAAGGAGGGAGAGAGGTGCTATGATTGAAACATTCAAACACCTTAAGGGCATTAACAAGGTGAAAGTGTCTAACATGTTTCAATATAAGAAAACTAGCAGGACAAGAGTACACAGCATGAGATTAGAGGGAGGCTGATTAAGGGGTAAGGTGAGGAAGTTCTTTTTCACAGAAATGGTGGTGGATGCATGGAATGGCCTACCTCAGGAAGTGGTTGATATGAATACAGTGCATGGCTTCAAACAGGTATGGGATAGGCATAAGGGAGCAATACAAATGAGTATGAATAGATAGGACATTGACTGAGCAAAGGCCAATGGCACATTCATAATGTAGAAAAGGAAAAAAGCAGACTGGATGGGTCTTATGGTCCTTATCTGCCATCAACTTCCATGTTTCTATGTTCTATGTTTCAGACAGGGATGGAGCAAAAAGTTCAAGCTGCCTTCTTGTCGGCAGCTAAGCCACGCCCTCAGAAGTAACAATTTCTTTATAGTCAGAATCCTTTCCTGTTTTGAAAATTTCCAGCTTTTCCATATTTGCACTTTGGATTCACAAATTTTAATTTTATTTTCCCAATTAATTAATTGTAAATTACCTTGTCTGAAATGAATTCCTAAAATTTGAATACGAGTAGGAGTGTTAGATATAGGAATACTGACAAATTCTCAAAAACTTTCTTGTCCATCTATTTGTAATCCTGTACTTTTCTACTGGTTAATTTGAGTCCATGATATTTGGGAATAGTATTTAAGCACCTGTTTTATTTCATGCTCTGATTTTTGATTTTTTACAAAAAGCATAGATCATCCCCATATGCAGTCACTGTCTGTTTTCCTATTCCATTTCCTGGTGTTAATCCCACTATTCTCTGACTGTTTACAATGTTTCTTATTAATGGATCTAATGCATAACTGTATAGAAGCGGGGGCTAATCGGGCACCATTGTCTTACTTCTATTCTCATTTTAATTGACTCTCCCAATAATCCATCAACTGACGGTATTGTACTTGCCCCATTGTACAAATTTTTAATCCAATTCAACATGTTTCCAGTTATCCCATATCGTTGTAATATCTGAAATAGATAATTATGAGATACTTTATCAAAGGCCTTTGCTTGATCAGTTGCTAGTAAATAATCTTGTATTTTATTTTCTCTGTCATATTCAAATATGTCTCTCAACAGTGTAAGATTAGATGTGATATTTCTACCATTTATAGAGCACATCTGAGCAGTATGTACCAAGAGTGAATTAATATTCTGCATTCTCGAACACAAAACTGGGCTAGCAGCTGGAGACCTGTCTGCTGCTGTGGCAGGGTTCCTCAAGCCACCGCCACTCCTTGGACCCAAAGTTACAGGACTCACCGGCCAGCATTCAGCTTAGACACAACCCCTGAACTGGGCTAGCACCTGAAGACCCGCCTGTGGCTGTGGCATGTTTCCTCAAGCCGCCACCACTTATTGGACCCAAAGCTACAGGATCCGCCACCAGCATTCAGCTTAGGCACAGCCCCTGAATGGGGCTAGCACCTGGAGACCCGCCTGCGACTATGACAGGTTTTGTCAAGTCACGGCCGCTCTTTGGACCCGAAGCTATAGGACCCACAGGCCAGCATTCAGTTAAGATAGGAAGCTCTTTCTGTCCCCTCTGCTTGCCAGCAACTTGTGGCATTGGCAGCCATAATTTCTATTGACTGTTGCCCTACTACTCCATGCTGCCCTTTGGACAATGCCACTCTGCCTGCTCCTCGACTAGATAGCTGCCTCTTGGCTTCTTCTCTCTGCCCAGTGCCATTTCAACTTGGCACCTTCTGCCTTTCTGATGGGGACTTGAATTTTATTGTAAAATCTATTTTGTATAAGTTAACCAAATTTAGTTAGATTGGTGGTCTGAACTACATTAGAAATACTGAGTTAGCGCCTC
Source organism: Neoceratodus forsteri (assembly GCA_016271365.2). NCBI lineage: Eukaryota > Metazoa > Chordata > Ceratodontiformes > Ceratodontidae > Neoceratodus > Neoceratodus forsteri. The sequence goes on from CM028136.1 coordinate 877,279,240, forward strand.
TTGCACACTGGCCTCTGTTCAGTGTGGGCTTGCATTACCTTGCAATTCTCAGCTGAAACTGTTTATTTAATATGACAGACTCTAACTCATGTTAGACAATATGTCTCATTGGTAAGGGTATTCTAGTGAAAGTAGGATGTTAATTTATCAAGTGAGATCCTGTTGTTAAATGCTGATACACTGCAAGTCTAACGACACTGCTGCTTGAACTCTGTCCTTTTGTATTCTACTCTCTTTCCCCTACCCTTCCTTAATCTACACTCTTCTCTCAACCTGAGTGCCCAACACCTCATCTGGCCTGGCCTTTGTCTCTTGGTGCGTGGATTAAGACACCCCCTGCTAGTCTCCCCATTGTTTCCCCCCGCCTGCAACTTGTGCTTCTTACCACTGTCCCTCCAACCAATTAACTTAATGCCAGACTCATTTTGGCCAGCATAAATTAACAGCTCCCTGTCTCTTCTTTCCCTTAGGCACAGCCCCTGAACTGGGCTAGCACCTGGAGATCTGCCCATGGCTGTGGTAGGTTTCCTCAAGCCACTGCTATTCCTCAGACCCGAAGCTACAGGACCCACTGGCCAGCATTCAGCTTAGGTAGGAGGCTCTTTCTCTCCCCTTTGCTTGCCAGCAGCCTGTGGCATTGGCAGCCATAATTTCTATTGGATGCTGCTCTACTACTCCAAGCCACCCATTATACAGCATCATTCTGCCTGCTCCTCAATTGGACAGCCACATCTCAGCTTCTTCTCTCTGCCCAGTACTGTTTCAACTTGTTACCTTGTGCCTTTCTATTGGAGACTTGAATTTTCTCATCCCTCCCTCCCTCCTCTGCTCTGACACTCTTTAAATCCACTTAGGGTCATCTAGGGCTCACCCAACTCCCTCCCCCTTTTAAGCCATTGGTGGACAGGGCTCTTTCTCTGAACTTCATAAAGAAAATAGAGATCACTGAACATCCCTAATAATTATTTACAAAAACATCTCATACTAGTCACATCACAATATTTATAGCCAATCTTCATTACGTGACTGACCAAGTGTTCATTTTCTCGTCTGTGTCTTATATTGCTTGCCCAATAAAGGGATGAAGCTACTTCTGCTTAACCTCCAGCTACTTAAACACTTACTCCAAACCTACCCATGGCCTACCTATTTCCTGCCCTCCTGGTCACCACTCTAACATTCTTTTTAATTTCTTGCCTCCCTGAGCAGCATTGCTCCTACTTAATATCCACTGAGCCCCCTTCATCAAATCTATTGGATTTTATATTCTCTAACTTGCTTGTATGGGCATTAAAGCACTATGACACCACCACCTATTAGTCACTAGGTACATTATCTATCTAGCTGTTTACACAATTAAAAAATAACTTCTATAACCATGTACCTCTACCACCTCCCTTTGTCCATTGGAAGCTATGGTTTCTTATCCTACTTGCCCTCTTGCTAGCTTGTGATGTTGAATCCAGTCCTGGCCCCTTACCTAGCTACTCTCACTCTGATGCTTCATCGATCAGCTTAAAGGGCCTAAAAATTGTTTACCTTAACAACAGGTGTCTCCTCCATAATCTCCCTGAACTTGAGGTGTGGGTAAATCTCTATCATCCTGACCTTATCTGTCTATCGGAGACCTGGCTTAAACCCTCAATGCCTGATTCTGTTTACTCACTCACCGACTACAACCTTATTAGGTGCAACAGATGATCCTCGAAAAGTGGTGGTGGTGTCGCCATTTTCTATAAAGTCCATTTCAACCTCTCCCTTCTCACCACCCCCACCCTCGCCCAATGTGAATCCTTTCATACCACCCTCCTATTGGGTTCACAAAACTCCATATTGTATGTGTTTACAGCCACCCAAAAGTGGTAACGCTGGTCTTATTGAACTTCTTGACCAAAGTGACCTGACTGCAGGTCACAACAAGGTCCTCATACTAGGTGACCTGAACCTTGACTGGTTGGGTAAAGCACACAATACTCTTCTCTCCTTAGTTCAGGAACACAATCTACACCAGCTTATAAATGATCTCACCGGGATTGTGCCATCTTCTAACTCACAGTCTCTCATAGACTGCATATTGACTAGCCAGACAGATAGAATTTCAGCAGCTCATACTCTTGCTGATGCTATCAGCGAGCACACCCCCATTTCTTGTATCTGTAGTCCATCTTCTGGTCCTGCTCCGTCACCTAAATACATCACCTTTCATAATTTTGCTAATCTTGCTCAGTCCAAGTTCTCATGTGATGCCCCATCTATGTACTGGTCTGCTCTATAACAAGCCCATGATACTCACACTGCCCACTCCTTTTTCATTAATCAATTGGGGGCCTTACAAGACAGGCACACCCATCTAACTACACACCATGTTTTGTGCATGCATACCAGATGGCTCCACAAAGACCTGCTTGCTAAGCTCAGGGATAGAGACAAAAGCTGGTTGGTCTATAACAATTCGGGCCTGTCATCTGATTTTCATGATTACAGGTCTCAGCAGAATATCTGCAAAAAAATAATTTGGCAAGCAAAAATCTCCTTTTGTAAATGGCTTCTATTAGACACAGCAGGTGACTCTAGAAAATTCTGGTTACACATAAAAACCTACCTAGGGGATAAACATTCCCAGTCTACTAACGACATGGTTCTACATGGCGTACACTGCAATGACCCTACCAGTATTGCCAACTCCTTCAACCTTCACTTTTCTGATCTTTTAAAATACACTTCTTCCTTCCCCCTGCAAATTCTTCTTCACTTCATGCCCCCTGAGACTCCATTCCTGTATACCCACTTTTCTGCTTCAAGGCCATAACCAAATCAAGTGTCCTAAAACTTTTAAATACTATACCATCTTGGACAACGCTAGAGTTGGCTCTGATGGCCTTGAGCCTAGGCTTTTGAAAATTGTTGCTCCTTTTATTATAGCTTCCCTGGCTAGAATATCCACACTATCTCTCTGCCATAGCCAAGTACCCAACATCTGGAAAATCGCAATAATTACCACAGTTTTCAAGAAGGGTGATCCTAAGGACATATCAAACTACCAGTCTATTGCCGTACTGTCAGTCTTGAGCAAGATCCTAGAAAAACTAGTGGCTTCACAAACAATTGACTTCCTCATCAACAGTAACCTCTTCTCAGATAACCAACATGGGTTCTGTAAGGGGCATAGCACCTTCACTGCCATTCTCATATTTACCAGTGACACCTACACTGCCATGGACAATGGTCTCCTGACAGGTGCGGTTTTCATCGATTTAACCAAAGTATTTGATCTTGTTGATCATCCCTTCCCCCTCCTTGTAACCTCTCTACACTCTCTGAGTTTCTCTGTTCCAGCTGTGGCATGGTTTCGTAGCTATCTATCTAATAGGAAGCAGGTTGTGAAATTCAACTCTACCTTATCTGACCAAACAGCTACTAACATAGGAGTTCCTCAAGGCTCCATTCTGGGCCCCTTCCTTTTCTCTGTGTTCATCAATAATATTACCCTTGCTATACCTTCATGCTCTTCCCTCCTCTATATGGATGATCTTGTCCTCTACACCAACCATTATTCCATATCTGATATAAACTTTTCTCTCTCATCTACCGTCTCCCAGATTCAGTCTTGACTTACCAAACATAAGCTTGTGCTAAACGTAAGCAAAGCTCAAGCCATGTTATTTGGCTCTGCACCTAAGCTCAGGTCTAACCATAATCAGCTTCTTATCTCTTGCTTGGATGGATCTCATCTTGAAACAATGTAGACTTTTAAATATGTTGGGGTACTACTGGATTGATCACTTGACTTTGACCAGCATATCCTAGCCACCCTGCAAATCAGTTAATACTAAAACAGAGATTGCGTATAAAATTAGTTATATTTTAATCCCTTTGACTGGGCTGGCCATAGCCCATAGCATTTTGCTTCCGTCACCCACCTATGCTGCTGTTATGTATGTCAGCACTTCTAAAACTGTCCTTCACAAAAGGGACACAACTTATAATAATGTAACTCCTTTGTTCCAGGAGTTACTAGCATCCCAAATAGAATCAGTGACAGGCATGGAAAGGCAGCTAGTGAAATGCCAGTTAAATGGATTTCACACTGTTATTCTCTGGTTTCAGTCTCAGCTGAGCTGGAGGATGATGCAGTCATAGAACTGTCACAGCAGCATAAGCCACACTCGAGCTAGCTGTAAGGAGGTAACTTTAGAATGTTCAGTAGTCTGTAGAGTGGAGCTCTAGGAGGAGGCTGCAGCTTTAGGCAGCTCCTCATTTTTAGCTCTGATGGAGAGCTACCACTGTGTTTTGGGTAGTTTGTTCTCACCCTAGAAGAAGAACATAGAAGGCAGAGATTAAAGTGGTGGAAACCACTCCAAGTGGGTTTTCCTTTTCCCCATCCCAGGAAGGGATGGGGGCAATCTTCAAGGTTCAGGAGTAATCCCCTCACCCAGTCAGTTTAGTGAAGCTGCCTGTGACAACTTCAGAAACTGTGCTGCACGGTCCCTGTGGTTTGATGTGTCCCATGCAGACTCTGCACCCTTCCCCGTGAAATGCACTGTATGTCCAGTGGTGCACACACCTCACTCACATGGCCCACTACCTGCTGAACTGGATGGCCTATGGTAGCATGGCACTCCACCCCCATGGCATCCATGTTGCGGACCTCAGCATGCCCCACCCCTGTGCTGCCAATCACAGTCCCCTCCACAGGCATGTAGTAACCCTGGTCTGAGCCATTTGATTCAGGGTCACTAGTGACTGTCAGGGGGACCTCCTGGTCATCATTTAGATCCTCCACCTGGGCATCATCTAGGATGTCACCAGTGTCCAAGTCCCCACAAGCCTGAGTCCTGGAGTCATCCCACCCCACAGGCAGGTGTAACCCATGTCCTTCGGCCTGCCATCCATGTGCTGCTGCTGAGATTCCATGCCTAGCACCCAGTCCTGAGGTCAATGGCATAATGTTGTCATCCTCTGTCTCCTGCTCCACGTCATCCATCCCAGCCATGTCCTGGTGTGCTGCATGGTGTGCATCCACCACTGTGAAACAAGAAAGGACAGTGTCACTGACCAGAACATGCACAGTATGCCATGACCACCACCTGTACATGCATACCCTAGGATGTGTAACACAAACCACAGCCATGCACACCACACATTGCAGTCCCTGTCGATGCCGACCATGGCCACATGCACGCACCCCCTACCATGATGCACATGCATCATACTGATAGCTGTGGTGAAAGCCCTGCACAGGCAGTGGATGCACTCAGTACTGCCTCACGTGTACAGTGTGCACAGTATAGCACCCCCAAAGTGCAAACCATGTATCGGTCCTACATTGTCCCTCCAGCACCAGTGCAGGCATGCCATGTAGGGTGTACACAGGTGGATACTGACCTGTTCTAGGTGGTGTGAGTGGTGTCTCACACACCCCACCAATAACACCACCAACAGACACGGGACACAGTGTGGAGGCCACCAGGTTCATCAGTCAGTCCCCCTGATGCTGTTGCATGGCCTGCGGCCCTCATCCTGTCTGTAGTCATTTGTGGAACCATTGTGCCTCCTCCTCCTTGACCCATCACAGCACAGGTCACTCCGCCTCTTCCTAACAGCATCAGTAGTACGTTCCCGGCCTCTAACGGCATTGACCCCAACCATGATCTCATCCCACATCTGTCTCATGACAGCATCAGGAGCCTTGTGGTGATGTAGCACCTGCTTCCGCTCTTTAACACCATAGATCAGAGCCGTCAGTTTGTCCTATGAGAACTTATGGGCACGTATCTGGTCCTGTCATGCTGCAAAACCTATGAAAGACATGTAGAGGGACACAGGTCATATGCTGTGGTGTGACTGCATTGCATGATACAGGCAGAACACAATGTGCATGCCACCCTAGATGCCTGAAATGTATGTCCTGTAGCAGCATAGTGCAGGCCCTGTTCAAGATGCAAGGGTACAGCACACACTGCAACTGTGAGACATGGCCACTCCTGTGTGCACAGTGCATGTGCATGTGTCACAATGACCATTGTGGCTATATTGCATGCACCAGCCCCCACATGGGCACCGCACGGCCTGAGGTGCCTGCAAGCCAATGTGTCCCCCCATTCCCCCACCCCCGTGCGTGGCAACAACAATGTGCAGGCAGTCCACTCACATTGGGGTCTGCTGCTGTACACACAGGCATAATTCTCACCCCAGTCAGCTGGCTGACAGGCACATTGGCCATGTACACTGCTAAGCAGTAAGGTGTTGAAATGTGGTCCTGCAGGCGTATGTTCTGTCCCATGCATGTTCCATGGCCATACGCATGTGTGTACAGTTCAAACCAGGGCCTAGTCATGTCCCAGTGCCATACAGCCATGCTCCAAGTCACTATATAGACCTACCTGTTGCTGCTCTTCCTCCTGTCACATTCTCCTCTATGTTGAGCCTGTTCAAATGTGGCACCTGCTGAGTATTGCAGTCCCTCTACTACACAACACAGTTGGAGCATTGTTTGACCTTAAATAGCCCTGATGGGCAATCCAACCTGTTAGGCATGCAAATGAGCTGATAATGATATGCTAATCACACTGTTTCATTCCATTTCATTTTATTTGTTAACAGGGTTAGGGCAAGTGGGCCAAAGCCCTTTTTTAGGTCCAACCTGGCCAAATAACAAAATTACAATACATAATAAATACAAAAAACAAATGAGCATGCAACACAGACTAACAAATAAACAACTAAATATAATTCAAAAACAAGTACAATTCATCAAAGACAACAAATTCTTTTTAAATCTAATTTCAAAAGTAAAATGTAATTTCAATATATGCAATGAAGCGGGTATCTCATTACAGATTTTAGGGACTTGACATGATAAAGAACAAAAGCCATAATTATTCTTCACAGAATAACCCTATAGTCAAGGCCCCTGGAATTCTGCAGTTCTGCAGTTGCGGAATTTGCTGCAGAATTTGCATCATGCCATAGAATATATATAGTGCCACAGAATTCATTGTTTTTGGTGAATTTTCACATAAATATACTGTTGTTCCATAGTGTCAGGCTTTCTTTCCCACCTCGTTTATCCTGAAGCCCCTCCTCTATGCTCAGCATATGATGTCATCAATGACATCACATCATATTTAGCCAATGACAGGACTGAATTCTGCCAGAGAAATGAATAAATCTTGCCACAGAAATCAGAAAATGCTGCTGCAGAAGTCAAGGAGCCCTGCCCCAGAAATCAGAAAATTCTGCCGCAGAACACCAGGGGCCCTGCCTATAGTATAATGCCCTTGTCAGACTTTAACAAGGATCTAATTTCCCATTTCCTAAACAAATCAGAAAGGGGAGAAAACCCATTGGAATGTGAACAGCCTGATGAACCAAATTACCTAAAGCATACATAAATCTGAACTGAGGAGATAGCCAATTCAAAGAATAGTACAACAAACAATGATGAGTCAAAATTGGTACATCCAATACAAAACAACATAAATTATTATTAACAATGCCTAGAGTCTGCCTCTCCCTAGTACCCAGTTTCTCATACAGAGAAGAGACACAGTCCAGGTGAGGCATAAGTACACTCAAAGCAAGTTTCCTCCATGACTCCATAGGCAAATACATTTTAAACTTATAAAACAAACCTACTTAGAATGAACCTTATTCTTAACCGATTTTACTTGAGAAGCAAGAGTTAATGAGGAATCCAATAAGACACTTAGGTATTTAATTTCAGACACCTGAATAATCAAAACACCTTGACTATCATGAATAATCAAACTTGGATTATCCCTCAAACAAACAAAACTGCCAAATAACATCACTTTGGTTTTGCATGAATTCAAAACCATCTTTATTAGAAAACATTCACTGGCATAACTTCAAAAAATCAGTTTCCAAGGTTGAATTTATAATATCAGCAGACTGGTTCTGATAAAACAGGAACAGATCATCAGCATACAATAAACATTTATACCCCTGAAATATTGATGAAACCTGATTAATAAAGAGTGAAAATAATAAGGGTCCCAAAATGGACCCCTGCAGAACTCCACACACAGTAGAATGTACATCAGAGGAAACAGACCCAATTGAATCATATTGGGAACGATCCTGCAAAAATTCCCCTATCAAAGCAACTACTGAATCAGACAAACCCAAAGCAAATACATCTGACAAAGTAAAAAATGATCAATCAAATCAAATACCCTGGACAGGTTCACAAACACCGCTTCTGTTAACTTTTGGCCCCTTGCATACACAATTGACCTCATTTGCAAAGGCTGTCTGAATATGGGCCATGTTAGCACTAGGCAATCTACTTAGTGTCATGCTAATGGTTAGCGCTGGGCTAAATGGTTCTCCTGCACCACTGTCTCATTAGCTTAGCCCATGTAAATGATAGCGCCATGTCCATGCGCAGCATGTGACCCTTTGTACCGCACTAGCACCCAGCATGGTGCATCTTAGCAATGTGTTAGTCATACAGTGTGGTGCTACATGCATGTGTGAATATGACGCTCCAGGGTTATGGTGGGGTCAAGCATGGGCAATGAGACCACTTCCGGTTAGTGCCAGACTATGCCATGTGACTGCATGGCGCTAATGCACATGTTGTTGGAGGGCCCTGGGTGTGACACAGGCAGTACATTACAGTCATGTGAGAGGGTAACAGCTGTGCAACAGTATGTCTGGGAGGCGTAGGCAGTGTGCAGTGGTGCACAGGGACAGGTACTGGGGGATGTCAAGATAGCAAATCTAGTGCAGCTGGTGCAACAATGGCACAGACGCCCATTTGGGGAGATCAGCGAGGGTGACCTCCCACTATGCCAGGTGTGGGCATCAATAGCACGCCATCTCACTGAACAGACAGGCATCACACGTGAAGCAGAAAACTGTCAGCACCAGTACACGGACCTGCGCCGCAGGCAACGCCAGCAGCTGGACAGGTACAAGAAGATGGTGCATGATGGAACTGTGCCAGTACAAGGTAGGAGCCATCACACTGCACACACATATGTTACATGTCTATCTGTCTGCTGGTGTGTGTGTGTGTGCATATGTGTGTGTGTGTGTGTGTGCATATGTGTGTGTGTGTGTGACTGTCTGTACACAGGTGTGCTGTTGTGCCAGGTAGTAGGACACATGTAGCACTGGTTCTGGGGCATACAGTGTGGGCCCCTTGGGTGACACCGTGGTACAGGGTGTCTGGGGGGCACAGTTGCCACAGTTGCCTGGTGCCACCCATGCTTGTTGCGGTGTTTGCACGGTACATGTTGTGTCCATGGGGGATACACTGCAGTTGTGCTATGCACTGTCATGTGCAAGCATGGACATTGCAGGTGGGGGGGACCTGCAATGGGACCATCCTGCAGCCAACACCAGTGTGGTGTGGGAGTACTGTATCCTGGGACTCTGTCTGCCTTGACAGCTGTGTGTGCATCCTGTCACTTTGCACCTGTGTGTGGTGATGTTGCACTGCAGTGTCACCATGTCTACATGCCATGTGTGCCTGGCACACGCACTGTGGGCCATGGGGTTCCTCTGTGTGGGTGTGTGTCATGTGTTCAGACACTGTCCCTGGGCTGCTTTGTGTGTACAATGTTTTGGAGGTGGGAGTGCATCTTGCTGTGGCTATCGTGGTGTATGCTGCGTCTTGCGCTAACATTGCTGTTACTTCTGTCCACTGTAGAGCAGATCGAGCAGCACAACCCAGGGAGAAGGAGCCAGGATGGGTCCCGGCAAATGACAAGGGGCAGCCCAAGGGTGCTGTCCATGCCTCAGTGGATGAAGGAGAGCAGCCCTGAGGCCAGGGGCCTAGTGCGTGAGTACATATCTGTTTTCATTCATGATGTGCTTCTGTTATGTGTGGTTCCTTCACTGGTCTGCCATTGACTGTGATGGCGGTTTAACAGCCATGAGTATCATACCACTGCTGGTGCGGCATTGTGCTGGGTTGTTCACCAGTGTTGCAGAGTGCTGCCAGTGTTTGGCTGTCTGGCCATTGTACCCTGTGTCTGGGGGGGACAGTATGGGCCTGTGTCTGCATGCATGGCTGGCATTGTTGTACAGTCACCATTCACTGATGTCCATGTTCAGCAGTTCACTTGGCATGTGCAGGTTCTAGCTGCAGGGCACCACACGCATTGCAGTACATGGTCCATGTGTGGTGGCATCTGGCGGCCCACCCCTGCTGGTGTGTGTGCCCTGTGGTATTGCATCTGCCGTGGGACAGTTTGGCCTGACATGGGATGGCCATTGGCCAGACACCGTGCCTGCACTGTGATGCTCCTGCACCCCATGGGTTGTTGTTGCACTCTGCTGTGGTACATTACTATCTGACTATAGGCAGCTTGTCGATATGTGTTCTCCCATGTGCATGTTGTTGTGTGGCTCACCCACGCCATCCTGAGGACCGCCTGTGTGTCTGCACTATCTTACTGTGTGCAGTGCTGGGTTGGATGGTGTCAACCATGCCATGGTGTTGTCGAGGCCTGATATATCCATGTCTAGTGGGTATTGGATTGTTGGCTGTGTCTTCTAGGCCTGTCCTGTGGGCACCTGTCGGTCGTGCCTACCATTACGTTCCTCAGCACCATATGGGCATGGCTGTCAGGACATGCTGCCCATCCTTGTATAGCCACTTGTTTCTTCTGTATGCCTCCTGGCTGGTTTCCCATCCTCACATGCTCCCCCTTCCTCTTGTAGGTCCACTCTGATCCTCTTTGTGGGCAACACGGCCGGAGTAGTCAGAAGGCAGTGAGGACCTTCTGAGACAGCTCATACACCAGCAGTGCACCATCAGAGAGCAGCAGGCAGTGCTCATATACGAAATAAGGAGGGTAGCCGCCATACTGGAGGCACGTCTGCCAGAACCAGCAGAATGCCTTCCTGACAACTTTGTTAACCTTGACCCCCCCTTTACTGGACTATATTTTTTGTTGCAGGCCTTTTACCTTGTTGTTTGTGTCCACATCTCTGTCCCCTCCTGTTACATTGCTTTTCAATTTGTTTTCTGCCCCTGTACCTGTGTTTTGCATTTTTCATTCCTTAGTTGCTGTAGTTGTCATAGGTAGTTTGTTGTAGTATAGTCAGTTTTGTAGCATAATTTGTAGTGGTAGTGTTAGCATTAGTAGTAGTAATAGTAGTAGTAGTTCCTGTTGTGGTATGCATAGTGGTTGTAATTGTAGTGGTGCTTGCTGTAAGTTTCCTTTTAGTGTTTGCATTTTGTATTTTCATTACATTGCTGTTTGTTAGGTTTTTTGTGTTGTTGTTCACTTGTTGTTTATCTGTTTCCTTTACTGTGCATTTGTCACATTATACATATCTTTATCATTTTGCACTGTGTCCTGTGTCATTACTGGGTGCCTGGCTTTTACAACAGGGTTGTTCTGTTCTTTGGTTCTACCCCTGGGTCCTGTTGCCCTCTGGCCATTCCCCTGTTTGGGTGTGTATCAGTGTCTGGGTTCTGCACTGCTCTCTGTTCTTGGGATCCCTTTCCAGCCTGTGCTCCTTTGCCTGTGGTCCAGGGCATGGCGGCTCCTTCTGCACTTTGTTCCTGTGAGTGTTTGCACTGCCTGCCTGAGTGCTATATTCAGTGCTGTTTTATTTGTTATATTCAGTGCTGTCTTATTCCCAGGCTATTTTTGTACTGCACTCCCTGCCCAGTTTACCCAGCTTCCTTAGCATGCTATATACAGCAGGTTCAGCACTGGGCTATCCCTTTTGGATATGGTGGGCTATTTGGTCCGGGCAATTTTTGAATGCCAGGCAGTGCTAATTTAGCCATGGGGCAAAGTTTTGAGTATCTGGGCCTTTATGTTTTAAATCTGTTATTTGCTTTCAAAATTGTTGCCAGCGGGCGCTGATGAGCAGCTACGTAGACAGACGTGTCTACTAGTAGCTCCATTCCAACAGCCGGAAATAAAAAAAAATATAAAATATCAATACCTCAAAATGGTCTAATTGTAGCAGTAGTCAGTGTTAGAAGGCATTATGGATTAGTATCTAACCCCAAACCCAGCCAAAAGTCAGCTGCTCGTGGGTAAAGGTAGTAAGAAGTCTGCAGCAAGCACCTTGGGAGACAACTCGGGCCTAGTGTCACTATCCACTGCGGAGGTTGCCTTGCTTGGCCGAGAGCTCACTGGCCATGTAACAGCGGCGCTGGAACCATAGCTAATAAAGTTAGAAGACAAACTAGACACCCAGCTGCAGGAGGTGCTTGAACAGCAAACCCAGCAAGGCAATCGACTAGTGGAGGCGGAAGAGCACATATCCAGAATGGAGGATGAGCTGATGCTAGTTCCTGGGCAAGTTCTTGCGCTGCAAAAAGAACCTGAAGAGTTCAAGGAAGCATACGGCTATCAAGAAAATTATTATAGGCACTTCAATCTGTGCCTCTGGGGACTGCCAGAAGGTTGGGAAGGAGAGGGTGCCCTCGATTTCTGTGGCCGAGTGCTGCCGGAGTTGCTAGGAATGCAGCCCAAGAATGGCAGGGTGAAGCTTGAGTAAGCTCATCGAGCAGCGACGCTGTGACCACTGGTGGATCAGCCACCATGGCAGATAATTATGAGATTCCACCACTTCCAGGACCAGGAGGCGATCCTGAGAGCATACTGAGAAAAGGGCATGCTTAGCTATGAGGGTAATCGCCTGTTCATCTCACAGCACTATTTGGCATGATTGCTCAAACGGAGAAATATGTTTAATGCAATTATGGCACAGTTGAGAGGGATGAAAATAGAGAATTTTCTAGTGCACCCTGCCACACTGAAGATCCAGCATGAAGGTGAGACCTTCTCTTTTTAGGAAGTGGAGAAAGCTGAAGAATTTGTGAAGACCCTGTAGAAAAAAATGGGATGAGGTGCAGGCGGTGGTAATAGCTCTGCAGTTCTTTTGCTGTGACTTGCTGTGAGTCGTTTTTGCTTCATTGCTGTTTTGGGTTTGGAGGGCTGGCATGTTCTCTGCCTACCATTTTGTTCAAAAGTTTCCCAATGAAGAGGGACAGTTACTGTGTGAAAGAGCTTGGGATAGACTAGCCTAAAAACATTTCATTTAAAGCAGCCATGACCACTTGGGATCAGAGAATTGCTGATTAAACTTGGATGAGTACGAGGGAGAGACTGTGAATGCAACAGGTCTAAAAGGAACTTCTTTGGCCGGACTAAGCACTGTTTTAAGGAGACCCATTTGCTGTGGCACATCTGACTTTTGGACCATGCAGTCGCTCTCTCCTCGTGATGTGTGGTGGTGGGAGGGTGGGAGCAGCCTTATGTTTGAAGGCACGGCCTGTTCTCTGCCTCATTGCTACTGGGAGGCTTAACACAGTACTTCCTATTTTTAAGCATTGAAATGTGTCTGCTAGATAGAGTTAAAGTTCAAGTTCTCCCTTTCGTTACATGATGGTTGATTTCCGGATTGGGCACAATGAAGGTAGGGGTTAAGGATTAGAGGTGGGAAATGAGATGGGGGCAGGGTCAAAACTAGGTGGATATCTATGAGCTGCAGGGGGTGCTGTTGGGGGTAACATGCCTCGAGGAGCAAACAGCTGGGTTTGGGAACGGAGATGGAGGCTGGGACCCATCGGGGGTGGCATATCCAAGGCTGGAATAGGATAACTATCCAGGATATGAAATGGCTGAGAGGAGCAGTACCCTGTGGGGTGACTTGGCTGTTGGGGATGGGTGATGGGACACAAATGTCAGTTGAAGGGGTTTCTTGACACTTGTGCTAGATTGGCAGTTAATGCCATAGTGTAAATAGAGCTGGCGATGATGACGGTAGTTGTGGGACTATTTGGTGGAGAACTCAGTAATATTGCAGGGGGGAATTGGAGAGGGGGAATACTTGCTGACAGAGATGCCAGGAGATGGAGGGTGGGGGAAAGAGAAGGGAGGAGGGGATATGTGGCGGGTCTGAGACTTCTAGTGGGGATTAGTCATTCTTTTCCAGAAGGAATCTTGGAGACTTCTTGTAGAAATGGGGATGCAAGGGTAGGAGATGTTCTACACTCCATATGGTTTAAGATTAAGGGAAGTCAGTTGAAGAGAGAGGAGGAGGGTTGTTGGGAGTTGATGATGGGGTGGGGGGAAGGAGAGGGTTAGTTCATGTTGTTACTCAAGTTGTTGTTTCTTTGTTTCTGGATGCAATCAATGTTGTGAATAATGTTAAAACTGTACAGTGCAATTGAGGTCTGGTGGACCGGGATGAACACCCCCATATGGTGAGAGGGGGTGCCTGGCTGCTAGGGGGAGGGTGGTACAGGGAAACATATTACAAAGATCATGGCTAATGTACAAACTGTTAATGTTATCTCTTGGAATGTTAAGTGGATAGCAAGTCCGGTAAAGAAATCGTCACTTTTGACCGCCCTGAAAAGGGCCGGAGCACAGGTGGCTTTATTACAAGAAACCCACCTGACGGATGTGGAGCACATTAAGTTGGCTCGAAATTGGGTGGGGAAATGTTATGCAGCTTCCTTTTCCTCTTATAAACATGGGGTTACCATACTTCAACATAGAAACCTTCCCTTTGAAGTCAAGCAGGTAGGTGCATCTTTATTTCTGGAGTACTAAAGGGAGAACTGGTTACATTTGAATGTATTTATGGCCCTGCAGTTTATGAACCACAGTTCTACATGTCTTTGCTGGACTTGCTGATTAGGGAGCAATTCACGGGGTTAATTTTGGGGAGGATTTTAACTGGACCATGGATGCTTGAATGGATCATTCAGAGGGAAAGGAGAGGATGTTGGAAGCTGTGTGTCAATGGTAGGTTGGGATAGCAAACTTAGATTTGGTGGATGGATGGCATACAGCCAATCCTGGAGTGAGACAGTATACGTTCTACTCTAATCCACACAAGACCGGGTCCCAAATTGACTATATCTATCTGCCTAGAAGTTGGTATGGAAGGATCCAAGATATCTCCCATAGCCCTATCCATATCTCCAACCATGCCATGGTGGTTCCGAAGTTGTCTGGTAGGGAAAATAGGGAGGTACCCCCACAATGGAAGTTCACCACATATATGGTTAAAAATCAAGCCTTCAGGGACTACCTGGTGGAGCAGTGGCACTATTATGTGGAGATCAATACCACTCCAGACATACCTAAGACCACCTTCTGGGAGGCTGGGAAAGCTTTCATGAGGGGAGCTATAATAGCTTATATGGCAAAGGTGAAGAGACAGAAAAAAGAAGAGGGTGAAACTAGAGCAACAGCTAAAAAGCTTGGAAAAACGGGTGGTGAATGGCGAGCAGAGGGAAGCGACCAACCTGCTTGCAACAGCGAGAGAAGCCCTGAATGCTGTACTAAGGGAGGAAGCTGGTAGGACTTGGTTCTATTGTCAGCATCAGGATTTTGAATGCGGAAACAAGTCAGGCCCTCTTTTGGTGACATTAATGAAGGGAGGCAGATGCCCAACTCGTATACTGGGGATTAGGGATAAGAAGGGATGGCTCTGTAAAAAATCTAGGGACATCAGAGATTGCTTTAGAGCCTTTTATGAATGTCTGTATAGGGCAGAGCATAAGGGGAAGGAAGTTCAGATACAGAGATTTCTAGATGGATTGCATTTTCCTGAAGCCTCAGAAATGCAGAAGAAGCAGTTGGGTCAACTTATAACAAGGGCTGAAATTCTGGGGGCTATTCAAAAACTGCAACAGGGGAAAGCTAGTAGCCCAGATGGCTTCCCAATTGAGTACAAGATACTGGGGGATCAGCTGGCAGGGACACTCTATGAGCTTTTTGCAAAGGAGGGAGTGGAGTCTACCATTCTACCACCTACTATGGTGCTACAATCTGCCTAATACCCAAGACAGGCAAAGATGAGATGGAATGTGCAGCATATAGACCCATTTCACTGCTTAATTGCAATTTAAAAATATTTTGGCTACCAGACTGGAAAATATTTTACTGAACCTGATTCACCCAGACCAAACTGGGTTTATTAAAGTCTGCCAGTCGAATCATAACATGCATAAGTTACTTAATATTGTCTGGAGGGCCAGTCAAGGACAGGAGAAAGTAGGTATAGTATCCACAGACACTGCAAAGGTGTTTGACAGGGTTGAATGGGACTATCTGTTTGCGGTGATGACCCGGTTTGGTCTGGATGACTCTTATGTGGGGTGGGTAAGGGCAAAGTATGAGAAACCCAGAGCATGAGTTTTGGTGAATGGCAGCCTCTTAGAGCAGTTTGGTTTGGGGAGAGGTACAAGACAGGGGTGCCCCTTGTTCCCTCTTTTGTTTGCCCTGGTGACTGAGCCCCTGGCGGTGGCAGTGCAACAGCATGCACAGGTGGAAGGGATTGGGGGGGGACACAGGGTTCCCTGCATAAAGTTGCTTTGTATGCGGACAATATGCTCCTATTCATCTGGAATCTGCAGAGGTCCATGGTTCCACTGTTGTCCCTTATTGAAGAATTCACCAGTTTCTCTGGATATAAGATTAACCTGGAGAAATCAGAAATGATGTGTTTCCCAGAAGTAGATAGAGAAGTAGAACAGTTGGGGCTCAAGATAGTGCAGACTGGCTTTAAGTACTTAGGGGAGTGGGTGGATCGAGGACTGGGTGCCCTATACAGTCTGAACTACCCCCTTAATTACAACTATTGTAACAGATCTTAGGAGATGGACACAACTTTCTGTATCTTGGCTTAGGAGGATTAATTTGATTAAATGAATATCCTTCCCAGGATTTTGTATCCAGTGCAGATGCTGCACCTGGGATTAACGAGAGG
Source organism: Neoceratodus forsteri (assembly GCA_016271365.2). Classification (NCBI taxonomy): domain Eukaryota; kingdom Metazoa; phylum Chordata; order Ceratodontiformes; family Ceratodontidae; genus Neoceratodus; species Neoceratodus forsteri. Next base: position 877,295,971 of record CM028136.1, read on the forward strand.
AGATATTAAGCAGGTTGAGAAAGTGTTCTCAGAGTTCATATGGTGAGGGAAAAGGCTGAGAATCAGCCTACAAAGACTTAAGGCTGAAAGGAATAAGGGAGGACTTAATTTCCCAGATCTGGGTAATTACTACCTAGCAGTACAACAGAGATGTATTGCAGACTGGGTGCACTGACCCAGGTGGCTAGTTGGGTGGAGATGGAACAACTGGGACTCCAGGGAGACTCCCTGCATACTTACATACCCAGCCTGCTTCCTTCAGCCCACAGCAACCAGCTGAGTGCCGGGGCTTCGCTCCGCCAGCGGGCGGTCGGCAGCACCTAGCCGAACTTGGGAACCACAAGGCCGGGAGGAACAGCGAGGGAGCAGTTGGGAAAGGCGCAGCCAATTGGTAAGCAACCGCTCCACCAGGCACAGCAGCCAATTGGCTCTCCTGCCCCACTGACTTACACTGGCTCAGTTTGCATTGCTGAAATCTGTGTGAGACTTGAAAATTTGTTTTTCTTTTTGTCTTTTATTCTTCTCCTGGTGTTCTACTGCAAGTTTCCCAGAAGAGCTGCTTCCATTCTGGTGAGACATCTATAGATGGCAACTGCTGTTGATTCTGTTGAATTCTGCTGGACTCTGTTAGCAGCAGTGGGCCAGATGCTGAGGCGCCACTCTCCTTCTAGTTTTATATGTGTAAATCATCAAAAAAAGTGCTGTTATCCACTATTGTATTGTAAGGGGAAACTACTGCTTTACTGCTCTTTAAAGTAATTGCAGCTCCTTGTCTGAATATGTAAGGTGGGCCAGATGCTGAGGCACCACAGGACCACCCCCCACAGTCCTTTGTAGTGCAGATTTGGTCAGTGACGCTCAGAAAAAGGCTTGCTACTGCCTTTATTAATTGCTGCACCCTCCTCTTTCTCTCTCCAGCCTGCTTCCTTCAGCCCACAGCAACCAGCTGAGCGCCGGGGCTTCGCTCCGCCAGCGTGCAGTCGTCGGCACCTAGCCGAACTTGGGAACCACAAGGCCGGGAGGAACAGCGAGGGAGCAGTTGAGAAAGGCACAAAATATTTGCCCACCCACCTTTCCCCCTTCCTGTGTGTTAATTTATAGGCATCTTCCCACCGAAATCTCTTCCCCACCCACAGCACTTTTCTCTAAACCAACAGACAGTCACACCAGCTTGCTGATCCAACCAATCAACAACTTCGCTACTCCCTATTGCCAACTATCAATATCCCCCTCAGAATGGGGAGCTTGCTACTGATACTCCTGTCACTAACAGCCATAGGGTTCCACAATGAAGATGACCCTATTATACAATCTGAAGTGGTCAACCCACCTAGTTTCTCTGGAACATCCCCCATGGCTGACACCCATACCCTCATATATGTCTTGCCATTGCTGCATCGACTACAGCTGTACAATCACCACAAAGTTACACATATCACCACAAATATGCCTCAGCCAAGGCCCCACTACTGGGTATATAGATCCCCAACTAAGTCTAGTCGTCAAACTACTAATTGGTATCCCGACACACTACCTTAAATCCACAGGGAGCACCCAAAACAAAGAGTGGCAATGGAATAAAAAAAGGAGGACCAAAGACAGCCCACTCTCCCTATCACTGGCAGCCCTTATGAAATTACTGATCTTCCTATTACTCTGTATTGGTAATGTAGAAGTCAACCCTGGATCTCTTGAAAGCATCACCTCTCCATCAGACCTATCCTCAATTAAATGCCTCAGTTTCCTGCATATTAATGTATGCAGTCTGTTGAAAAAATTTACATTGCTACAATCCTGGGTTGCCCATACTTGCCAGACTTTCTTGTGATAACTGAGACATAGCTCAAGACCACCACAATGGACAGGGAAGTTAACCTACTTAACTATCAGCTTTTCAGAGCTGATCGCCAAACAAGGGGAGGCGGAGTAGCCATATATGTAAAAGCTGGTTTAGTTGTATCCTGTACTGCTGCAACATCTATGCCCAAGGAATTTGAGTGTCTATCTCTAAAGTCTCTCTCCCCAATACAGCAGCTTTCCATTTAATTGGATGCTACAGACCGCCCTCTGCTGAACACAAGCTCTTATCCCACCTGGGAAACCTGGTCAAGTCCTGTACTGAAGAAGTCATCATCATAGGGGACCTGAATTTCAACTGGCTCACCCAGGCAGCTACACTTCTGGTATCATTCTGTGACACCTATGGGCTCACACAGTTAATTAATGAACCAACAAGACTAAATGCAAGGAATAGTAGTAACAGTACTCTACTTGACATCATGCTAGTGAGTAAACCACATCTATTCACACATGCTGGAGTGCTCCTATCGACATAAATGACCACTGCCCCATCGCAGGGGTAAGATCCAACAACATTAAAACAGATCCTGCAAAATTCCTCATGAGGAGATCCAAGAAAACATCAATATTGAAGGATATCTGCATGATCTAGCCTACTCTCCACACTGGCAAAAGTTCTATCTTGCACATTCTGTGAAAAAGCTCAGCAGGTGCTAAATAGCATTATATTAAATGCCCTTAACACCCATGCCCCAATCTCTAGTATCCGAATAAAAACAAATCCTGTCGCTGGTTTTCAGCTGACCTCAAAGCTGCACTGCTGGAGAGAGATAAACTTTGGAAAGTAGCAAGAAAAACTAAGAATATCATGGACTGGATGATCTTTAGGAAAGCCAGGAATAAATGCACTAGGAAAGTTAGGGATGCAAAGGCTGCCTACTACCTGGCCCGGCTTGACTCCTCCTACCATAATACTGCTAGATTTTGGGGCACCATCAAGGGTATGATGGGCCAGGATGTTAACAACCCCCTTCCAACCCATTTACACAGTAACTATGGCCCCATTACTGGCACATTGGAAATCCTGGATGCATTCAACAACCACTTCACAACAGCTGGCCTTGCCTTTGACTCCTCACCAGCTAACCTATTAAGGGATAATTTAAGCTCCCACTATACTGGTGAACAAAGAGTTGACTCCTCTTTTAGCTTCAAACCTATACTGCTGAAACAAGTTTAGGATCTATTATGGCATCTAGATACCAAAAAAAGTGCAGGAGCAGATCTTCTGGACCCATTCTTTCTAAAGATTGCATGTCATGTGCTTGCAGTCCCCCTAACTCACCTCTTTAACCTTTCCCTAAACTCTGGCTCTATTCCCATGCTGTGGAAGACAGCCCAAGTGGTCCCCCTTCTAAAATCTGGGGACCCTATGGATCTTAATAACTACAGGCCCATTTCCATCCTACCTGTGTTATCCAAGATGCTGGAGAAATTAGTGAGTATTCAGTTAAGGGAATATCTGGACAATGCTAATCTATTAAATCCAGCTCAGTCTGGATTCAGGGCCAAACATAGCACTATCACTGCATTAGCAAGGTCACCAATGATTGGCAAACCGAACTGGATAAAAAGAACAATGTCTGTTCAGTATTCCTGGACCTGAGCAAAGCATTCAACACTGTGGACCATGAACTGCTACTCTCATCCCTACACCCATTGGCCTAGATCCATCCTCCCTTAAGTGGTTCAGATGCTACCTCTCGGTAGATCACAGCAGGTAAAAGCTGAAGGTGACCTCTCCCCATTAAGACCACTGTCAAGAGGAGTCCCCAAGGCTCTATTCTGGGTCCTATCCTTTTGCCATTTATATAAATAAATTGATTCAACCCTTACCAAGTCCTCAGTACATCTCTTTGCTGATGACACTGTACTGTATGTCAAGCAACCCTTCACCTAAAGTTGCTCATGAAATCCTACAAGCAGAATTCTCCCTGTTACAACATCAGCTTCTCGAGAAAAAGCTTCTGCTAAATGCAAAGAAAACCAAAGCAATGATGTTCTGACCCAAAACTCCACAACACATCCTCTTCAATCAGTCTCCCCAGATATGCACTATACTTGGAGAAAATCTGGAGTATGTTGAAAATTTCAAATACCTAGGTGTGTGGATTGACAACAGACTTGACTTTACTCAGCATCTAGAACAACTGCTGAAAAAGCTGCCCTAAGGCTTGGCCTCCTCTACAGATTAAACCCTTCCTTAATAGAGATTCAAAGATGAGATTAGTCAGGCCATCTTTCTATCATTCAGTGACTACGCAGACTTCCTCTATAGTCACTGCCCCTCCCTACCTTCAAAAGTTGGATACCTTATACCATAGAGCAATAAGGTTCATTACAGACCTGCCACATAATACTCACCATTGTTCTTTCTATGATGCAGTTGGATGGGTTTCCCTTCATGTCAGGAGGAGCAGACATGCAGCTGTATGGATCTACAGAGCTTTATCAAAAAAACTCCCAAGATATATCCTGGATTGCTTCAACCTGACCACTCCCAGCTGCTATGCCCTAAGAAGCAACAATATCATCCTGCTCAAATTGCCCAAAGACAACACCAAAATAGGGAGGGCAGCAATCAGCTATTCTCTAGCCATAGCATGGAACACCTTACAAAAATCCCTAAAACTGTCCATTATCATTCCATTTACATCCTTCAAGCAGCACTGTACAGCATTCTTCACAGAGAAATGCAGTTGCTACCGCTAGAGATAGAATAGTCATCCACAAAACCATATTCCAATCACATATGGCATATTCCTTCCAGCCAGACACCTGCCAGTATATGGCACCCAATATTCCCTTCACCATCCTTGTACTCATTATGTGAGTGACTGTCATGGCCCTCATTGTGATATATATGTACTGTACATATTGTAGATGTTAGTTTAACTTTCTCTTGCCAAGCTTTATCATGTGAATTCTCTGTGTATTATTGTGTTATAAATAACATTTTCTTTTTTCTGTATGTATAACTGTCTCATAAGTATGTGATGTAACTGCTGTGCACCAACTCGAACCTTGACCTTATCAGGTCCATCTTGTAAATGAGCCTTGCTCAATGATGATCGCCTGAATAAATAAAGATTTGATTGATTGATTGATTGACATAGTAAGGGACCACGGGCATAGAAACATAGAATTTGATGGCAGATAAGGACCGCTTGGCCCTCCTAGTCTGCCCAATTCCCTACCTAATGGATAAGCTGCAGATTCTAGTTAACCAACAGCCTACTTCCTCCTACCCCCCACTAGAATTGCCTTATGTCTGTCCCAAGCATTCTTGAATTCCCCCATTGTTTTTGACTCTACGACCTCCTCAGGAAGGCTGTTCTATGAATCTACAACCCTCTCTGTGAAGAAATACTTCCTCACATTACCTCTGAGCCATCCCCTCTATCTTCAAATTGTGCCCCCTTGTTTTTGCACATCTCTTTTTCTGAAAGATGCTACCCTCTTGGACTTTGTTGATTCCCTTGAGGTATTTGAAAGTTTCTATCATGTCCCCCCCCTTTCCTCGAGGCTATACATCTTTAGTTCCTTTAGCCTTTCTTCTTAAGTCTTCTGATGCAGACCCTGCATCATTTTGGTTGCCCTCCTCTGGACAGCCTCCACCCTGTCTATGTCTTTGTGGAGATGAAGTCTCCAGAACTGTACACAATACTCCAGATGTGGTCTTACAAAACTGTCTGTACAGAGGGCCAACAACTTCCTGTTTTCTACTGGTGATGCCTCTCCCTATGTATCCCAGTATCCCCCAAGCCCTCCTTACTGCCTTCTCACATTGCTGGCCCACCTTTAGGTCATCTGATATGACTACCCCCAGGTCCCTTTCCATTTTTTTTGTTGTCTGTATCTCACTCCCCATTATGTACTCATCCCCTGGGTTTTTGTTTCCCAAGTACATTACTTTGCACTTTTTTGCATTGAATCCAAGCTGCCATACATTTGACCATTCCTCCAACCTTGAGAAGTCCCTTCTTATCCTTTCCACCCCACCTTGTGTATCAACTCTGTTGCAGATCTTTGTGTCATCTGCAAGGAGGCATACTTCCCCTCTAGTCCCTCTGCAATGTCACTTATAAAGACATTGAAAAGGACAGGCCCCAGTACTGAACCCTGCGGTACCCCTCTAGTAACCCTCCTTTCTTCACTTTGGACTATATTTACTATTACCCACTGTGTCCTGTTGTCCAACCAGCATTTTACCCAGTCTACCACCCAAAGACTCACTCCCAGGCTGGCTAATTTGTTTATTAATCTTTTGTGCAGGACTGTGTCAAATTCCTTGCTAAGGTCTAGGTAGGCCATGTCCATGGCCCCTCCCTGGTCTACTGCTTTGGTAACCCAGTCAAAGAAATCAATTAGATTTGTCTGACACAACCTTTCCACTGTTAATCCATGCTGCCTTAGGTCCTGTGCCCCACTGGCCTCTAGGTACTCAACAATTTTTTTCCTTCAGAAGTGATTCTATCATTTTCCCTACCACTGAGGTCAAACTGACAGGTCTGTAGTTTCCTGCCTCTGTCTTGCTCTCACTTTTGTGAAAGGGAATCACATCCACCCTCTTCCAGTCCTCAGCTACCACCCCATCCTCCCATGATTTATTAAAAAGTGTAGTCAGTGGTGTTACTAGTTCTTCCCTTAGTTCTTTTAAACTTTTGGGGTGAATCCCATCAGGCCCCATTGCTTTATCCACCTTCAGTTTTAAGAGTTCTTTCAGAACCCTTTCTGCTGTGAAAAAACTAATGTCAACCCCCCCATCCAGAGTGCTTCTATTGGCCTGATTAGGTATTTCCCCCTGCTTTTCCATTGTGAATACTGAGCAGAAGCATTCATTCAGTATCCCTGCTTTTTCACTGTCGTCTGCCCAACCACCTTCCTCTTTGTTCAGCCTCAGTATCCCTGCCTTAGTCTTTCTTTGCTCCCTAATGTACCTATAAAAGGTTTTGTCCCCCTTTTTAACCGAGTTGGCTATCTTTTCCTCAGTTTGGGCCTTTGCTATTCTGACTGCCTTACCCGCTTCCTTCTGCTTTAACTGGTACAGTTCTCTGTCCTGCTCCTTCTGTGTTTCCTTCTACTTCCTGAATGCTATCTTTTCCCCCTACCTTCCCCGCTACTTCTTTCAAGAACCATAGTGTTTTTTCCTTTCATTTTGATTTGTTTATTTACTTCACACAAAGACTTGACTCTGTGATGGCAGTTTTGATGTTTTCCCATTGTTGCTCCACCCCACCTTCTTGTCTGTTTGCTTTTCTGAGGCACTCTCCCATTTTGACAAAATCAGCCCTCCCTGAAGTCCAGTACCTTCACTTTTGTGTGACATGACTCTACAGCTAGGTTTATCATGAACCACACTGTTTGGTGGTCACTTGTTCCCAGATGGCTACCCACTTCTAGATCAGAGATTCTCTCTCCATCCCCATTTGAGAGTGCCATGTCTAAGATTGCTCGGTTCCAAAACTAGCTGTCTGAGGCATGCCCCTGTAGGGCATTGAGAATGGCCCTGCTCTTGGATGTGGCTGCAGCAAAGGTGCTCCAGTCAACATCTGGCATATTCAGGTCCCCCATCAGCAATATCTCCCCTTTCTCTGCCATCCCAAGGATGTCTTCTATCATTTCCTTGTACATTTCCTCCCCTAAGATGAGGGTCTGTATACAACCCCTGTGCAGATTGTGGAGCCATTTCCAGTCTCCAGGGTGACCCACAGTGCCTCCTCTCCTCCCTGTTTACCCTTTAGTTCTGTTGCTTTTATCCCTTACTTACATAGAGAGCTACTCCTCCTCCCCTTCTTCCCTCCCTGTCCCTCCTGACATCCTAGTCATGGTTCTCTGTGTACCATGTTTCTGTGACTGCAGCAACATCCAGGCATCCCTCTTCCATCAAGACTACCATTTCAGGGAGCTTTTTACCTAGACTATGGGCATTGGTACTCATTACCCTCCATTTTTTATGGATTTATTTATTTTTGCCCCATCCCTGTTTCTACTGCCTTTGTCTTTTTCTCCATTTGTGCCTGCCCTTCTCCCTATCAACTGCTCTGTTTTGGTGTTTACCTCACTAATTACCCTGATTTTTTGGGGGGGCTAGGATTTCCCTTCTCCTCTTTAGTGCATCCCCCTTTGGCTAGTTTAAATGCTTGCCACTGAAGCATTTAACCCTATCACCTAGGATCCTTGTTCCCCTCCAGGATAGATGCAGACCATCACACCTGTATAGGCCTGCATCCTTCCAGGTGAAGTCCCAGTCCCTAGTAAAGCCAAATCCCTGAGCTGTGCACCAGCTTTTTAAACAGTCATTGAATGCCATGGTGCAGAGTGCCCTAGTCTCATCCATGCCATAGACAGGTAGCACTTCCAAGAAAGTTACCGTGTGTGCTACTTGTCTAAGGCCCCTCCCCAACTCCACAAACTCCTGTTGCACTGCTGTATTCCCATTCTCAGCCAGGTCATTTGTCCCTAGGTGGATAATGACATCCAGCTCCCTCCCCCTTGCTGCTGCTCCCACAATCCTGAGGATTCATTTCCTGTCCCTCCAAGCCTTGGTGCTGGGCTGGCATCTTAACTTTCTTTCCCCTCCCTCCCCCAGTTCTACCCCCTAACAATTGAGTCCTCCACCAAGAGTTGTTTCTTTCTCCTGTGGGGTGCTGGGCCACCCTCCTGTGGGTCTCCATTGTGGATGTTCCCAGCATCCTCCTTGGTCTCCACTGCAGGTGCCTCCATAGAGGAACCATGTTTCACCAGAGTGGTGAATGAATTGTGGAGAGGGACAACTGGAGGGATGTGCCTCTGTTCTACCACCCTCACCCTCACCCTCACTAAGCCCACTGTGGTCCAACCACTCCTCTTTCTTGGCAGCCTCTGAGGTAGTGGTGGTGGCCTGGGTGGTCCCTAGGTGGGGGAGCAGGTTTTCTGAATCCTTACCAGGTCAGCATGGAGACGAACAACCTCCTCCCTCAGACCAGAGAGGGGTCTGCAAATAGGGCAGCAAAGCAGTTTCCAGAATGTCTCCCAGAAGACTGCTGCTCCACAGCCAGTGCATTGCATGACTCCCCACATGTCTGTGCCCCTTCCTGTTTCAGATGCTTTTTGGTTTTTTGTTCTTGTTTTAGTATGTGCAAGCTCGTGAGTGTCTCTACCCCCTATTCAGTGTGCTGTGCCTTTAAGGATATGAACAGGTGTATGTTGTTAGCAGTTTTGAGGAAGTGATGCCAAAGACCCTGCTATAAAGGAAGTTATGCACTTGGGGTGGGTGGGGTGAGAGGAAGAGTGGGTGGGAGTAAACCTATGCTGTCCAGAAACAATCACCTACAACTCTTACCCTCCACCCCAGGGAGTGCCTTCCTTCCTTTCAGACTCCTATTTCACAAAGGCTACATAACAGCTCTAGTCACAACTGACTGCAAATATCTCCCAGCTACAGTTCCTCCTAAGCAAACTAAAGTTAAAACCAAGAAGAGTCCACCCCAAAAACAGAATCAATACTAGTTACTTACACAGGTCCAAAAAATAATAATTCAATTCAGTGTAGTCTACAAGATAACCTCCTGGATTCAAGGAAGCTTTGGCTGCTTTCTCACTCTGCCTGTCTTCAATGTGAGAAGGAGACTGCAACACCTTTGAGACAGAAAAACCTTTTCAACAAAAAAGAAATAAATAAAATAGGGGCAGACAGTAATTTTGTTTAGCCTAATGATAAAAAGTCACAAAAACGTAAGCACCACCTGTAATAATTTCACAGAAGACATACCCTGTAAGAAGCACTTTGCTATAGAGAAAAATAAAGCAGTAACAGAAGGTATACCTTGCAAAAGACCATTTGAATCAGAAGATTACAGCAGTAATCTGTTAGCACACACCTGTAGGCACACCTTGTAATAATGCAGCAGAAGGTATACCCAGCAACAACAATTTGAATCAGAGAAAAATAAAGCAAAAAATGTTAGCAACAAACAGTAACAATCCCAGAACAGTGGGAAGTGGCAACCTACTATTGGGAGCAGTGTTAGAGGCTTGGGGACAGCTAAAAAACAGAAAGTGATCAGCTAGGGGGAACCTTGTTGTTACCAGTGGTTAAGAACCCCTTCTTTTACCAGGCCTGGAGGATAAGGGCTTCAGTGAGTGGGAGAAGTGAGGAATCTGTAGTGTAGGTAATTTAGTAGTAAAGGAGGAATTGTGCACTTTTGAGAATATGAAGCAGAGCCTTCAGCTTGGAGAACCACACTTGTATAGATATATGCAAGTTCGGGCTTTTGTAGGAAGGCTAGATAGAGGAGAATGGGAAGACCTTAAGCCTGACCCGGTGGAACAGTTGGTATATCAAGCCAAAAAGAACCCCAAGGGTTTTTTGGGGAAGACAGCTAAACAGGGTAAGCAAAGATTGCCAGATCTGACTGGAAACAGAAGGGCTTTGTGGGGAAGAGATTTGGAGTAAAATATTTCTAAAGAGAACTGGAGGGTGCTTCTCCATATGCCAGAAGGGAAAATGGTCTGTAACAAGTACAAGGAGGCGTTCTTTAAGTTTTTGCACAGGCTGTATTATCCCCCTGTTATAGTACATCAGGCACATCCCTCAATATCTCCTATATGTGGTAGGTGCAGGAGGGAAAGGGGTACCTACATTCACACTGCTTCTGGACCTGCTCAGTTCTAGAGCAATTCTGGCATGGCATAGTAGCAGAGGTGGCTCAGATGGCTGGTCAACTATTGGAGAGGGACCATTTAACCTGTCTTTTTAGAATGGAGGTGGTGGAGGGGGAGGAGTGGACTCCACTTCCTAGGTGGATGAGAACATTGTTTGTATTGGCATACCATTGCATTCAAAATACTTGGGTGTCCAACATCAAACCCACAGTCTTACAATGGTGCTAGCTAATCATACATACTCTGGCCTTGGAGAGATTAACATAGGTTGTCAGAGATAGGGAGGAGGCCTTCCTATGGGGCTGGGCCCTCTTCCTGTCCTTTGAGTGTTGTAGAGGACATGGCCCTGAGGACTGGACTGGGTGCATTACCTATTGGGCAAGGTGGATAGGTAATAATATGACATCATTCACTTGACACAAGGTATTTGCTGACAAAATATACAGGAGGAAAGCTCTCCATGACCCTATATAAATCTACTGAAATGGCTAAAAATGTAATTGAAAGGATTAATTTTGCACATCTGATTGCACCTATTTGTTAGTTGTTTGTCTTTGCATGTCTGATATTTGTTGTTTGTATTAAATATTTGAAAACCTAATAAAGAGATTATAAAAAAAAATTGTTGCCTTTTGTTATGTGAAAGTGACATATATTTATATAGCATGTTTCTGTGGCCCTGATACTGTAAGTATTTATCATGAGATTTTAGTCTACCTAAGAGAATGGTTAAATTTTTAATATCAGTTTTAGTATTTTTCCACTATTGGCAATAATTATCATACATGCAAAATACTGATTTTCTTGCCTCTATTAAATATGTTAATTCCAAGTATGTTTGCTCTTGGTCTAAGAGGGAAATATTCATCCTCCATCTCTTAGGTGCTGAAAAAAATCTTGGAATGCTAGCCAGATTTATAAAACAGTCTATCACTACGTGGTCTGAAAATTCACAGGGGCATAATAAAAACTTTTGTGGAACTAATAATCTTGAACAAAAAACAAAATCAATCCGGGTAGCAAACCTGTTCCTGTAATAAGTAAATGCCAAGTTTTTATGTGATTTTCGATATGTGTCAGTAAGATTTGCTGTGTTTATTATATTTTGGATTGCATGAGAATCACACTACACTTTGTTTTGTACATTGTCTTTTGTTTTGACATTTATCCTGCAATTCACATCGCCTTCTCAGGTCGCACACCAGCATTTGAAGCAATGACAGCTTGAAAGGGAAGCTCTCCCACCACCCATTATATTATTAGTAATTTAAAGTGTTAAAGTATATATTTTAGTAAAAAACCTTGATCGCTATCCATACGGAGTACCAATGCTTACTTCCTCCATGTTTTGAGTAATTTAATCATCTAGTTCTCTTTTTTTTTGTCAGTTATGTTGTAAGCGGCTCTAAAGCAGTTCAGCATGCCAAATGACGTTAAGGGCAGACCAGCCGCAGTTGTAACATAGAATGGGGGCTCCCCTTGCATTCCTTTGAATCCTCTGTAAGGCCTGATAGATCTCTTTTCAACAGTAAAAAAAAAAAAAGCTACAATAAGGGCAATGTTGACATGGAGTTTATAAAAGACAAATTACAATCTATGCATGTGGACATAATGAGCTTAAAACAAGAAATTGGCAAAGAAAAAGAGAAATCAGAGATTTTAGCAGAAAGACTTAACACTATTGAGCAAAGGTTAACACTGACTGAAGGGTCCTTAAGTGCTCTTGAAGACAAATCAGACACAGTCTGTCTAAAATTGAGACTCGGAGGTTAAAATAGATGATTTGGAGAATCGTAGCAGGAGAAATAACTTGAGAATTGTTGGGGTCCCTGAATTGCTAGAAGTGAACTGCATGACAAGATGTTTGCAAGACTTTCTCCCAAATTTATTAAATTATGGTTGACCCTGGCCCTTGGAAATAGAGAGAGCCCACAGGTCTTTAAGGCCCCCTCCCAAGCAGGCACAAAAACTGGACAATCATTGTTCAATTTTTAAAATTTAATGTGAAAGAGGAAATACTTGCTGTGGCTAGACAGAAAGAGGCACTTTATTGGGGGTAAAGATAGAATATATATATATTTCAAGATTTCTCAGCTGAGATTGTGGAGAAAAGGAAATTGTTCAGTGACATTTGTTTTGTGCTTCAAAAACTAAATATGTTCTACTATATTAAACATCCCACAGTGCTTGTGGTGTCAAAAGGGGTGGGGAGGACTCATAGTTTTATCTCAGCAGATGAGGCTTGGAAGTTCATCACTAGATTGTGGCCAGAGGTGACTGAACTTTTACAAAACAAGCATAAAATGTATTCAAATTTCAAAGAAATTCAAACTGCCAACAATGGAAGCCATTACTCTAGAGGTTCTCAATTAGAACCCCACACACGAGCTCCTGAATCAAGAAACAGTCCATGCACTTCACCCTCCAAAGCAAGCGCTCAAATGGTGCAAAAACAAACATCTATTACAGTGCTGAAACATTTTTGAAGGAGACCTTCAGACCCCAAAAGAATTATACTGAAATTGGTGGCCTGGTCATCAAAAATTAATAGAAGGGCACAGACAGTTCTTAAAAAATAGGAGCGTAATCCCTAACACCAACAGCAACTTGAGATCCATGGAGAGTTCAGCTTTTGCAAAAGGAGCAGGGAAAGCTTCAAGGCTTACCATTGACTAGCAGGAGTGTCTGAGGAGTAGTTTTAGTCCTGTAGAAGACATGTTTTATGAACTTTTTTCCCCAAATATCTCAGACTGTGAACACGACATTTGAAGCCTTGTGTGGTAATAGCAAGACTGGTCTTCCCCTTGACGAATGTGGCAGATTGCCAGTGACTGGCTAAACAAAGTCACATGGACCTTTTCGAGCTGGAAAACTGAACCCCTTTTATTACGAGTTAAGATTACGTTTTAGGCATTTTTATTTCTGTTCATTATTTAAAAAAGAAATATTAAAAGGGTTGAGAGGGCAGAGTTTGGAGGTCAAAGGTTAAGAACGTCCTTTTGTTTTTATCCTGGAGCGTGTCCTCTGACTTACAAAGCAGGTACAACGTTTTGTCAATTTTTTTTTTTTTTTTTTGCAAATGATTCTGGTGTAATATTTATTTATTTTTTTATTTATTGAAATGTTTCACCAGGAACATTACACTGAGCAACAATATGCTCATCTCACGGTATGTCCTGGGGGAAGGGAAGTGGGAGTACATAACATGAAACAAACAGTATATATAGAATCAGGTATCAGTTAATGTTACAAAAACAGATGATGTAAGATTACAACAACTATGAGTATTAACATTTCCGGATTGATAATAGAGGGAGCTGGGCAATAGGGCAGGATTAGAGCACAAGAGGAAGGGGGAGGCATTATTAACATATTTAGGAGTTCCAAGTTAAAATATTTGTGCCTTTTCCCTTTTAAAGCCATTTCTTTTTTTATGTACATTTGAAAGAAGGATATTAGCTCTTTTTATAAAGGGGCTGTTTTCTCATGGATACTGGAGTATCAAGGGCTTTTATAAAGTTGCAATGCAGCAATGCTAGTTATGTATGTGTGTGTGTGTGTATATATATATATATATATATATATATATATATATATATATATATATATTCTTTTTCTTTTTGTACAGTTTTGACAGTTTTAAAGGTTCTGCTCTAGCCCCATATTTAATTGCTATGGTATATCTCCAGGCTGTCATTGGTTAACCTGTTAGGGACTATTGCTAGTCTCAGATGATAAGGTTCCCATTCAAAATATTTGCATCTACTATACATTTTAATGCAGCAAGGCTACTGATTTGTGACACTTGTGGGCCAATAATTCCTAGGCTGATTTATTTAACAAAATGTACATTCTTAACAGGTCAGCACTGGAGAAACGGCTTGTCATTGAATGGATACATTTTTATCTGCAGAGATGGGCATCCCTGTTGACTTCAGCTGCAGACTTAAGGGAAAGGAACATAGAGGTATGCATGGAGATATGTACCTTTTGGTATGTTTAAATCTATATGTATACATTTGGAGGTTTTGGTATCAACTAAATAGGGAGTCTGGTAGTTTTGGTGCATTGCATACGTTATAATATTATTTAGAGGGGCTTGTATGACTACTGTAAGGCAGAGTTGTAGTACTTAATATTTGAAAGGGTTAAAGGTACAAGTACATTATAAATAACTTACATGGAAGACTTTCAGCTTTTCTAAGGAAATCTTAATATCTAATGTCATGCGTGGGACATCAAGTTCTGGTTGTCAAAAGGTTGTGTGTTCTACTTTGAGATAAATTTCTCAGTGGGTTGCTCATGCCCTTTTTTAGTATGACTGTCTGTGAGTCTACTAGGGTAATCACCATAATAATTACACTAAACCATATGCAACCCTATAAGAGAAAAGTAACTACTAGCTACAGTATACCTTTAAGTTATGTATTGGTTAGTTCCTTTTATTTCATTACAGGAGTTGCAAACTTTATATTGTTGTATTTATAGATAAAATGAATACAGTGAATATCATTAGTTGGAATGTTTAGGGCCTAGGTTCTCTGGTTAAGAGATACTGGATATTAAATCATTTAAATAAACATAAGGCTGATATCGCTGTATTGCAGGAGACCCCCCTTGTAGCATCAGAAGCAGACAAACTTGGCCATAGTTGGGATTCAACAGTAGAGCATTGTAGTTTTTCCTCAAAAAAAGAGGGGCTGCAGTACTCACTAGGAAGGGGGTAAACTTCATTAAGCATGGTCATTTAACAGATACAGAGGGAAGGTACCAGATCTTATAAGGGAGTCTACATGGGAGAGATGTGGCAATATGTAAGATTTATGCCTCAGATATAAATCAGAGGAATTTTTTTCAAAACCTAACTTTTCGAATAGCTAGTGTTGGGGAATATGAGATTATGCTGGGGGGGACTTCAACAAAGTTATGGACCCTGTTTTAGATAGAACATCATTTAGGGGCAGAGGATCCCTATCCAATTCTCAAAAAAGCCTTCATAATATGATAAAAGATTTGGGTCTGTTAGATGTACGGAGGATGTTGCATCCTACTAGTAAGGAATTTTTCCTTTTTCTCTGCAAGACATGGAGTATTCAGTAGGCTTGGCTATTTCTTCATGCCTATTGCCTTAAGTAACAACATCAGTCATGTAAGTTACGAAAATCTTCTAGTATTGGACCACTGTCTACTTAAGAGTGTATTATTATTGGACAACAAAAGTGGAAAGTCGAGTAGTTGGAAATTTAATACATCTTTATTGTTAGATTCTACCTTTAAAAAGTTGCTACAGGAGGAGACAGCTTCATTCTTTAAAATGACTTGTAACGGGGAAACTTCAGCTAAGGTTGTCTGGGATGCATACAAAGCATTTATAAGGGGCTACATAATAACTTATGCATCTAGAAAGAAAAAGGAGAAACTAAAAGACTTGAAAGAGAAAGAGGACATGTTGGAAAAAGCCTGGTCAGACCGGAAAACAAACTCCTGGAATTTAAAAGATGGGTTACTTAACATACTAGGATTGAAATATGAAATAAACAAAATCCATTCTGCTAGAATTGAATATTCCCTCTTTCGCATGAAACAAAAATTTGGGGGGTCTGGGGAAAAAGCTGGGAAATTATTGTCATATAGACTTAAGAAACAACAAAATCAGAATGTTATTAAAGGTATAAAGGAAAGAAATGGAGCAATTTCATACAATACAAATAAAATAAATGATTGTTTTAAGGAGTTTTACTGTGACTTATACAAATCTCAAGGGTCAATAGAAAAAGGCTGCATAGAAGAACTCCTTATGCAGTCTATTTTACCTAGTCTAAATGCTTCTGAAAGATCCTTGCTCAATAATCCTATTACTTTGCAAGAGATTTCAGAAGTTATTACTGAGGCCCTGAAACGGAAATCCCCAGGCTCAGATTGTCTGCTAATTTTATAAATTCTTAGGCCTTTCCATCAACCGTCACCTTATGGAGGCTATCCAGGACTCTTTTTCAGATGAATTACTCCCAGACTCAATGAATGAAGCATATATGTGTCTGTTACATAAGAAAGTTAAAAGTGAACTAGAATGTAGTAACTATAGACCACTCTCACTTTTAAATTTTGACTACAAAATAATTACTAAAATATTAGCAAATAGAGTTTCTAAGGTATTATCTAACTTGATTGGGAAGGAGCAAGTATGCTTTATGAAAGGCAGACAAGCATCAGACAATTTTAGGAGGTTGTTTTCAGTTTTATGGGCAACCAAAGGGGCAAAGGATAGTAATTTAGCTTCCATAGCAATCTCTTTGGATATAGGTAAAGCATTTGATTCCTTAGAATGGGGGTACCTACAGTATATAAAGTCCTAGAATGTAATGAGTTTAGTCCTGGCATCCTAAAATAGATTTAGATACTGTATGCAAAACCTAGAGCCTGTGTAATCACAAAAGGGGTTAGATCCTCCCCTTTTCCTTTACACAGGGATTTGAGGCAATGGTGCCCATTATCTCCCTTGTTATTTATTCTTGCTATTCAAACTCTCATTAGGAGGATACGACAATCAGACAGAACATTTGGAATTAAACTTGGAAAATACTCTAACAAAGTATTTGCTTTCGCAGATGATATTTTCCTTACCCTTTCTTGACCCACGATTTCTTTACACAAGGTTAAAGAACTGTTAAATGTTTTCAGAAACATTTCTGGGCTTTTTATTAATTGGGGTGAATCAGAATACCTGAGACTAAGCCAACCCTCCCTGGAACTAGTAAAGCTGAAAAATGATTTGGACATAGCTTAGCCTTCTGAGGGCTTATCATACTTAGGTATTCACCTTTTTGACTCATTTAAAAGGATCCTTCATCAAAATATATCTAACTTAATTAATGGTATGAAAACCACTCTGGACGAATGGTCTAAATTACATTTATCACTTTGGGAGAAAATAAATGCGGTAAAAATGGTTATAACTCCCAAATTTTTCTACTTTATGTACAGCTTCCCGATGAACCATGTTGAAATGTTTTTCATCATATACGGGGTCCTGGTGTCTTGTAAACAAGTGCAAATAGTGGTGCTTCCTAAAGAGGGTGAAAACCCACAGTATTGTTCCTCCTACCTGCACATATCACTTCTGAATGCAGATATGAAGATCTTTACTGGCATTCTGGCAGACAGACTGCAACAGGTAATAGGGACAGTCATACACCCAGATCAAACTGGCTTTGTGGCAGGCAGATATTTATCTGATAACAAAAGAAGGTTACTTAATGTACTCACCTCCCAGCAACACAAATCAGAATTTCAGCTAGCAATTTCCATGGATGCCGAAAAGGCTTTTGGTTGGGTTAATTGGTAATTCTTTAAAATTTACCATGGAGAAAATGCAATTTGGCCCTAAATTCTTGAACATTTTTCAGAATTTGTATACCCTGCCACAAGCCCAAGTCAAGGTAAATGGAGTAAACTCCAGAAGCTTTCCCCTAACCAGGGGTACGAGACAGGGCTGCCCCCATCCCCTGTTCTTTTTGTGGTTTGTCTGGAACCTCTGGCTGCGGCGGTGCACCAGGATCCACAGGTGATCGGGGTGATGGCCGGCGGGAGAGAACAAAAAATTGCTCTTTACACTGATGACTCCCTGTTCTTTTTGGGCAACCCCCCGGAGAACTGTTCCTCAACTTTTGTCTACCCTGGGGGAGATTCGGAGAGCTGTCCAGGTATAAATTAAATTATGATAAGTCGGAAGCCCTTAAATTAAGTGGAACACCCCCAACAGGGTTTCATATGGAATTCCCCTTTTCTTGGGCCAAAAATAATCAGATTGATTATCTGGGTATACAGGTCCAGGTGGAAGTCTTGAAATTGTTTGAGATCAACTACAACAGATTATAGGGCACAGCACAACAAGACTTTGCCAGATGGTCCATACCACCCTTAACAGTTGCTGGGAGAATAGATTTGATCAAAATTAATCTACTTCTTCATTTCCTGTTCCTGTTTTCCAACCTCCCAGTACCGATTCCCCCAGCATTTTGGTGTGGGATTACAGCTGGATTATCCAAGTTTATATGGGGGTGCGGCCGCCCTCATATTTCTGTACAAGTACTATCACTTCCAAGGTATGAAGGGGGCTTGGGACTGCCAGATTTTTACTCGTACTACCTGGCCTGCCAACTTCAAGTGATTCACACCTGGTTCACAGCGAGCAGTTCCTCGGGCTGGTTGGACGTGGAGGAGCAGGATGTCCTGGAGGTCTCTTTGTATTCCCTGGCGTGTTCGCTGTCTGCATCTCCAGTATCCTCATTGTCCAGCAATTTGTGAACACAACACACTCTGCAAGTTCTGAAGAGGTGTAGGCAGTGGGTGGCCTCAGAGGAGACCCTAGGCTCCTCTCCATTATTTGCCAGAACATGGGCTTCTTCCCTCTGTGCCTGGATGGTGCATACACTAGGTGGGAACTAAGGAGGTTGATCATTTAATCACAATTGGTAAAACAAGGTGCTTGTCATACTTTTATCCAGTTTAAAGAGACATTTGGCTTGCAAGATTCAGATTTTCATAGATACTTGCAGGTACGCGACTTCATTAACACTCCGGCTAATATGAAGGAACTCACACGGCAATTGAATCCCTGGGAAAATGTTGTATAGCTGGTACAGCAATCTAAAGATAAGGTGAGGTGGACTTCGCAGTTGTATCAATTAATCAGCCCTGGGGAACCACATCCCCTTAAGACAATAAAGTTAGCTTGGGAAAGAGAGATGTCAGAGAGTATCTCTGATGAGCTGTGGCTTAAGAGGCTAAAACAGGGGTGGAGGGTGACTTCATCTCCCACTTGAAGGGAATTCATTTGGAGAATTTTAGTCCATTATTTTTTGGTCTCTATGATGACTAAACACCACAACAATACTAACACAGACTTATGCTGGAGAATGTGTGGATCAGTGGGCACACTTTGGCATATTTATTGTGGATGCCCAAATATTGCCCAATACTGGCTGAGTGTACAGGGGGCAATGCAAGAAGTGTTCTCAGAGCAAATCCCAGATACTTTCACAGATTGGGTTCTGTGCTTCCTGACCATTGTGAACCTCCCCTCATCCAAATGGAAATTGGCTCTTATAGCTGCAGCCCTAAAATTCTTAACAGTGCACTGATTGTGTTAAGAGTCCCCGAAACTGGAGCAATGGGTTTCCAGGGTTCACAACATTATGGAAATAGAATCTATCATGGCCAGACTGCATCTGAGAGAGGAAAAGTTCAAGGTGATCAGAAGCCCATGGATTGACTGAGAGGTGGTTCACCCCAACATTTCTGTAGACCCATAAAGCAAAAACAAAAATAGACCAAGAGAAGAATTTCCCTCAGTTCAATTAGTCAATAAATTATAGAACCAAGAAAACAAAATTTGCTTATCTCACCTTTCTTCCTTCCCCTCTTCTTCTCCCTTTTATATCTAAACATCCCCTTTTAAGTAATTTACACTTGATATACTCTCATATGGTATGGTGAATACATATCCTCTCCCTTGTAGTTGTGATTCATTATGTTTTTGGTTTTTTTCTATGTGTATTTTTTTCCTGAGAATAGAATGGAATTTTAGCAATGATTTATATTGCTTAAATCAAGAAATGACCTATGTAGATCCTTATTTTTCACTATGTATAAAGTATTAAAGGACATCATATTCGTCCTTGTTAAACAAATAACCAAATGTCATAACAAGTGACTGTATGCAGCTGTTAATTGAAGTTGGTTGAATAAACTTGAGTTAAAAAAAATAAAATCTCATGAAGCATGGTACAATTTACTTAAAATAACATTCTTACCAAAAGGTTTTAGTCTTATTTATAAAAATATCAATCTAACTGACCCTTTCTTAGCAAAGTTGGCTAAATGTAAATGGGAAATTGATTTGGATGTTAACATTTCAGATGATGTATGGGACAAATTATGGGAAAATGTAATGAAGTGTTGCAGGGAAACTCAAGGGAGACTAATTTAATTCAAAATATTACAATAGTGTATGGGAGAGTGCTGTTGTGCATAAAATTTGATGGAAACACAATGCTGTTGTACCATTGATGTGATGTCAACATGGTGTTTTACCATCTTGAGGATGTCACATCGATGGTACAATAGCATTGATCCTCATTGTGCATGTGCAGTCAGTGACACTCAGCTCAGTTTAAACAGCCATGTGGAGGACATATCATGGGTAAACGGCCGTAGCGGAGATCTTCTTTAAAAAAGACAACAGCACTGATGACAGGACAGTCCTGATGGTGGGTAGCATCATATTTAATTTTAAAACTTGAGTCTGGGACAGTGAGAGAATGTGGACCAAGCAGGGGTTATTCTTGTCGTGTTGGCATCGGCAGGGTGGGGCGGGGTGAAGTGGGTTGGGGATGAGCAACAGCACAGTGTGAGGTAATCACTGCCATGATCAAGAATTGTTCAGTTGATGCCCACACACTATATAAGACAAT
Source organism: Neoceratodus forsteri (assembly GCA_016271365.2). Lineage (NCBI taxonomy): Eukaryota > Metazoa > Chordata > Ceratodontiformes > Ceratodontidae > Neoceratodus > Neoceratodus forsteri. The sequence continues at coordinate 877,316,952 of CM028136.1, forward strand.
GTATGGGCATCAGTTAACAACATCGCTGAATTCACTTTTCGAGTTTACCAGGCAACAGTAAACCTCTTGATCTTCACTCTTGAGGTTTACATAGTTGCCATGGTAACCTCTCGAAGTGAATACAGCGTTGTTGTTAACTGATGCCCATACCTTATCCTCTATTTACTACTACTATTCCCCTATGCAAATTTATAGCATAGGTCTGACTAATGATGATTTATGTTGGAGATGTGGCACGGCAAATGGCATGGAAAATGCAGGCTGGGTCACCTGTTATGGCACTGTAAAGGAGTTTTGAATACATGGAAACAAATTCATGTAGTTTGTCAAGCATTTCTATGAATGCCCATTCCTTCCTTCCTCCCCCTTGATCTTTATCTTGGCGGACATTTCTGGAATTTTTGGTTTACAAAAGGCATAAAAAAAATGGTTAATTTCTGTAGCTCTTGCCTTTAAAAGGTTATTACTTCAGAACTGGAAAGAGCTTTTGGTGCCTTCAATCAGACAATGGTTGGAGTCATTAGCAGTTTGGGCAAATAATGAGAGAATCAGCTACTCAGTACTTAATCAAAATTAATTTTTTAATGATACCTGGGGCCCTTTTATTGAATTTTGCTCACATACTGTTAATAATCCTTAATGTATTACAGTCATAGACATAACCATTGTGATTGCATTTCTAGATATTCACATATATGTTTTCATATGGTCTCAGTGATACTTTCCTGATATTGTATAGTCTTTTCTGTATTTTGGTATTGTGATGTATCCCCTAGGGGACGCTATCCCAAGGGCTACTACCCCTGCCTGCTCTGACATTAATAGGTTGCAGGGCCTTAATCCGATGGTGGGTGCCTCCACCCAGAGTTCGGGGTTGGAACAGTCTGCTATAACTTGATTACAGCCCTCTGGGTCACTGCAACCCCCCTTTTGTCCCACTAGTGGCCCCCACAAGTCAACCACAGTACCCTTGCCATATACACTCACCCCCAGGATTGGTTCAATCAGCTTGGCTCTGGGGACCCCCTGTAAAGTAAGATGCAGTTATACAATAACCACTGTACAGTAATTCAACATAGACACACAGATCAGTCAGTATACCTTTGCAAAACAACCAATCTGATTTATTTAGGGGGAGATAACAAGGACTGGGGGAAATCAGGTTAATTAGCTTACCACTCTAATATATATACAAATGTATCTAGGGCACTGTGCACAGGCTTAACCTATAAGTCACTGTCTCTGGGCACCCAGGCAGAAGAAGGCTAGCCTCTTGATGCAGCTGGTTGGGGCCCTGATGCAGAAAACAAGCACTTGATTCCTAAGAGGATTAAGTAGAGCCAGCAGGCTTAGTTCATGTAGCCAGTAAAGCAGCCAGAAAAATCTTGCCCTCACTATGAACATCTGACAGGGGAGCCACCTTAATTTAGTACTCACGACTCTAGCAGAAAGATCGCTCTCACACCACTCGCAGGACCGAGCCTGGAATTCAAACACTTATCCACACATTTATATGAAGAGCAGAAGAGTACCCGTACCATACCAGGCAGCTGCTGTATACTCCAGATCGCTTTCACTGCAAACACTGGGCCAATCAATGCAGCTTCACTTGTCCTGACCGACTGAGCTCGATTGAAGCAAATTCTCCAGTCCTCTACAGGGTGAGCCTGGTAGGTAGCTGTAAATATACAGCCTCCTCTGCCTATACTCCTCCACAGATCTTGTCCGCTCCTCCTGGCGATGCTATTGCTCGACTTCTTGGCCTGCCACATGACTTCCCACACAAAGACTTCTGCAGTGCAGGAGCCAGAGCTCCTTCTACCTTCACGATCACCAACAACTCTGTCTCTGGGTAGTTTGGGCAGAGAATCAAGCTCAGGCACCACCCGATCCCATTGGTAGGATGCAGATGCCAGTTACTCACTACTGCCCTCACTGGTGCAAAAAAGGTGCCATAGTCCAGACTTCACTTCCCAGAATTACTAGCTGTATCCCCATTGGTCAGCCGGCTCCATTAAGAGTCCTGATTCTGGTTGGTCACTATTTACTCCATTTTAGATACCCCCTTGCTCCAATTGGACCCCTTAGACAGTCCTTGTCCAAAATGGAGGGGCACAGCACACAGAGTCCCAGCTGCAACAAAGGCAGGTTAAACAAACTGCATTTTCACTATTACTCTAAATGATTGCAGGCAAATAGTTACATCTTTTGAGTAGGCTCCCCATGCGCTTTCAGCAATGGCAAAGAGGGCCAATTGCATTACGGCTCAAGCGGTACTTGAGCAGGGAAACACACAGTCCCCCTCATGAGCAATAATTATGTCTACAAGCAGATAGCTCTTAAAGAGACAGTACGTGGAGGCTCTACAAGCACTCACAGAGCCATTCAAATGGTTTATGCATCAAACGCCAACCACCGGGGGGAACACTTAGGCAGCTCCTAGAAGGCTTTTAGGAACCCCCATTTGTAAGGGGGTTACATGATGCTTTGTTAAAATATGCTGTTTGTCCACTGTTGTTAAAAAAAAAAACTGAATAAAATTTGAGTTAAAAAAAATCTCCTTCTCAAATGATATGCCTGGCTGTGTATAAATATGGTCTTATACTTTCAAACAATTTTATTCATGCTGTTTCTGTCTGTGGTGCAAGTGTGTTAATTAAACATAACTAAAAGTGTTTATACATACAGTCTAAGACTAATGCCCTTCCTTGAAGAATGTAAACTAGCCTCTGTAATGTAAAGCCTGTCCCTTTAAATAGAATTCCTAAACTATCCACTGTGTCTACCCAAATGTCCAAAAATGATGGGCCCCACATCTAACTATTTCTTGCCTGTTCTGTGTGGAAAAATAAATGTTGTCTTGTTTCCTGTAACAAAATGATGTCATGTGTAGCATGATGCAAATATGACAATATTGTTAACCTTTTCTTCATACTGCACACATTCAAATATGCCAAAAGTAGGGCTGCTACCTAACCTAATGACAGTAGATGTTTATTTAGGACCTCCTCCCTTATCCAGTGCTTTCCTTTTTTTTCCCTTTCTTTTTTTGTCTCTAAGACTACACTGTGATGCTCTTCTTCCATATCTGAAACTATTTCTGACCTAGATGAACATTAGACTCTAAGTCTGATTCCCCATCCATATTTCCCTGTAAAATTTGAAAGAGATTTTGTAGTGGAATGGGGGGAAGCCTGAGAGGTTGTTTAATTAAAGCTCTAGTTACTTTTCTTGTTTTGGGGAGCTGAAATTCTGGTAGGGGAGGCACATCTGCAGATGTTGAAACTTCTGTTACTTGACTGTTGACCTCCTGCACTAAAGTTTCTTTTCCTGAGTCTTGATGGACAGGTTCCTTTGCAGGGATTACCACTTCCTCAACTGATTCCTTGTGAACTAAGCTGGTAATGTCTTCTCTCATATCTTCCCTGTGTTGCCCTTGAGCTCTAGCTGTTGTGGCACTAGAAGTGGAAGGCTGGGAAGCCCTGTTCTGCCCATGTGATGAGTTGGGGGGGGGTCAGGTGGTCTTGTACTACCTTGTGCATTATTCACCAGGTTTTCCTGAATAAGACCATCAGCTCTATTCTGCCCTGCCCATGGGCACTGATGATACACATGACCTATTTCTTTGCATAAATTACATTTGTAAACATTTGTACAAGCCATGCTGACATGCCCAAAATCTCCACATAATGCACATCATATTCTATCACATGTACTACTGAGATGTGTTCTTGCCCCACATTTGAAGAAGCCTTGGGCTGGCCTGAGTAAAAACAACCCCCCATCTCGGTCCCCCAAAAAGCTATTCAGATATGATGTATTCTGAATTTGTTTGAAATAACTTTACTCAGAATTGCCACCTCCCTGTCCACATTCCTTTAGAGTCTATTATGGGTTCAGGTTGCCCCGTCACAGTACATCTTTTCGTAAGCCAGGAAAGAATGTCATTTACACTCACTCTCTTGTTTCGGAACATTACTGTTACAGTTTTGAGCAATAGTTTCATAAGAGTGACTGCCATAAAGTTAATCCATAGGGGGTTGATCTTAACATGTTTTATTTAGTCCAGAACCTGTCTAGACCAACATGCTGCTGGAAACTGATATTGTATGTATCCTCACTGGATACATGTATTAATGCATAGATCTCTGATGGTTGAAAAAGCATAGATTCTTTGAGCAATTCACATGCAATGAACTCTCTATCTGAGTTTTCAGGTAGCCCCCCCCAATATCTTAAATCAACAGCATTTTCCTGGGTGCTTGGGTCAGTTTGTTTTTGAATAAGTCTGAAAAGGTTTGACCTGGTCTAGCTGTTGACCTTGAATTATTATTGGGGGGGGGGGACTCCTTAATAGACTCTTCCTGAGAGATAAGTTCAGTGGCAAAAGCACCTGATACCATGTTTATCATGTTAGGATCCACAGACTGTGAGTGGTCTGCAGGGCTCTCAAATGTCTCATCCCTTAATGCATGCCCTTGTTGAGTGTGGCAAGCATTAGGGAACATGGGGCCAGATATTCAGAAGTGCGCCAATAGCAAGTCCAGCACAGTGTAAATCCAATTCACCATGGTACAATGAGTACCATATTCAGAGGTTGCTCATGCCAATATGCACCAGCGCAACATGGCTGAATATGGTACAGATGCACCATGGTGCAACCAGACATGTGCCTATGGTGCAACCAGACATGCACCATGGCACACAAAGAGAAGCACCAAGCAGTGGTGGAAGCACAGCAGCAAAGTAACAGAGGGGTGCACGGCAGAGGAATAGACCCAGAGACAGTGCCAAGGATGCACAGTGGCAGGTCACAGGTGGCCACCACCAGCAGGGCACACATTGGCACTCAGACACCCCCACCATGGAACACAACAGTGGCACAGAAAGCAGGCAAAAGGTGGCACCAATGGAGGGCCACCAATGGAGCCCCCCTCGGCCATATGCTATGCACCGACCCACCCAGACCCCAGCAAGCCACACCAAGGACCATGCTGCCAAGCACACACATGCCACACATCATGGACAGCCACCCCATGGCCACTCTAAGGCACAGCTACCAGCCAAGGGACAGGATACCACCACCATGGGACACACCAAAGCACACAGCAGTGCACTGCAGAAGCATGACCCACACACTGATACAGGCACACCACACAGACACTCACCAGCCACAAAGCAGACACCGACACAGGCAAGTAAGTCAAAATATCTGTATTGAATAAAACTATATACAAGTGCAAGGGGGTGGGAAAGGTTAGGAAAGTGAGGGAAGGGCACAGGAAACAGGGACTGTACAGTGGGAAGGGGGACAGATGGGGAGGGACAGCAGAGAAAGGCTGGTGAAAAACGAAGGGTGGCCACACACCCCCATGTCTGGTGCCTCTTTCACCGCCAGTCTACCAGGATGAGCTGATGCAGTTTCTGGACTGCCTCCATGGTTGTGGATGTAATTAAGATAATCTTCCGCAGCAGCCTGCAGTACACGTGCAGCCTCGACCTCCACCAGATGCCTTTGACAAAGGACAGGGCAGGTGATCAGTGCAAGGTCCGAAGGTACCATGCCCACCCACTGTGCGCAGTGGGCTGTGGGAACTCACACCCCTGGAGTGGCACCCCACCCACCCACAGGGGTGGCCAAATGCCTGCCAGCAACCCAGCATGCCATGACAGTGCACAAAGGTGGACACCACTGCCCAATGTCCACCCGACTGCACAGCAACAGTCAGATTGCACAGGGCACCAGCAGCATCACTGCAACATCAGTGAAAAATGGGCACACACCCACCCCACCAACAGCTGGTACATGCATGCAATGACTGCCCCACAGTGGCATGCATCACACACGGTGCACAACACAGAGCTGCCATGGCACATGGCACAGGTGGCCATGGCCACTGTCGCTCCCCCACTGACCACCTTGTGATGCGCACAGGAACAGAACAATGCCTACCTGTCTGCTGCAGCCCCGCTGTCACCTTTGCCACTGCTGCACCACCACTGCTGGGTCCAGCTGTGGCCTGCTAGACTGGCCCAGGTGCTCCTGCTGCTCAAGCTCTGCACCAGTCTTCAGGTCCTGGGAATGGAACAAAGACAGGTATACATCAGAGTATACCCACAGCATGTGCCCACCACCCCCACCCCTGTGCACAGTGTGTGCCCCTGCCCAACATGGTCTGCAAGGCTATGTCTAATATAAGCTGCATCTGGCAAGGCCAGTCCGCAATGCACACAATGGCAATGTACCCTACTGCAGGGCATGCCAGGCAGCCAAGGAATCACCAAAGTACAGCACAAAAGTACACATGCAGCACAGGAAAACTTACCTGGCCATGGCATAGCCCCTCTGTGGATGTGCACCTGCAGCTGTCTCAGGCACTCTGGGTCCTGCCGCATGAGTTCCCCATACTGGTGGAGGCATTGCTCCCTGGTTCTGGTCACCCTGGTGTTCTGCACTAGGCTAGCAATGATGCCCTGCCAGACCACCCTCCGGGCTCTTGCAGGGGCAGCTGCTCAAACATCCCTGGTGCATGTGGCTGCACACAGGCCACCAGATTCACCAATTCTACATTGGACCAGTTACATCCCTGGTAAACTTCCCACTGTGCCATTATACATGGAGACAATATGGCAGCCAGAGGTGCATGTATACACAACATGCATGACATGCACACTCGTGGAGGTATGCGCTGTGTCTGCCAATCGCACAGTGCTGAAGATGCGCCGACATGAGCATGGCCTGACAAGTGCGTGGTGGTGATGTCCCAAGAGATCAGGAGATCACAGTAGGGGTGAAGGGTCACCCAGCACACTGTGCACCAGTGCACAATAGCAGCCATGGCACACACTGTACCACGGTCCCTATTGTGCAGTGGATGCACAGTGCACAATAGGTGGTAGCACACCACCTGACACATGCGCACTGTGGGTCTGCTCACTGCGCATGCCCGGATATTGCACTGTGACTTGCTCTGGAGCAGTTCTATTGTGCACAGAGCAAGTACGTGATATTCAGCCACCACATGCTAATGAGCTCATCAGCCAATGAGCGGCACACTGGGGAAATTAGCATGTCATTACCATTGCATCAATGCTCATTTGCATGTATTGCATTATAAAAGCACCACGGAACAGCACAGGCCATGAACCAGTATTGCAACCTTCTGAGGTAAGTTGCGCATGCTGCTGAGTACAGCCAGCACAGCAGGGTGGATGGAGTAGGCTGCTGCTGACACTGACACACATGTCCATGTCCACAGGTAGCACTATGTCGGAGCATGAAGAGAGTGAGCAGAGTGGGTCTGCTCGCAAATGCAGGCCCAACTTTACCAAGGCAGAGTCAGATAGGGAGCCACTGCTTAGTGGTGCCACAGGCACACCACAGGCCAGGGCTTCAGCCTGGGTGGAGGTGGCTGCGAGTGTCAACCAGCAGGGCAGCCACCAGCAGTCTGTGCAAGAGTGCAGGAAGGAGGTGGGCACTGATAAGTGCCACATCAAGGAGAAGGTGGCGGCCATTCATGCAGACTGAACAGCCACCGGAGGGGGGGCTGCAGTTGTGCCACAGCTCATGGTACAGGAGGAGCTGGTGGTGGCCACCATGCACCGCAGCACTGTTGAGAGTGTGCTGGGTGGAGGTTTTTAGACAGGTGGAAGCCCATAATTGCATGGTACATATGTTGGGCACACACAGCAAGCAGTGGCCAGGGGGGAATGGGGGGAAGGCAGGGTTAGGGGACTGGGGGAGATGTATCACTGACACATCTGTTTTCTCTTTCAGCACCAGATCGCCTGCATGTGGCAGATGGGGCACCAGCAGCAGCCGTGGAGGGAGGCCCAGCCCCAGAGGATCAGTCATCCACCTCCATGGGCATCTGGTGGCCTGATTGGCTGCAGCACACCACCGCTGTCCAGCCAGATGTCCTGGGCATCGGGTTGGACGAGGCCCTAGCTGTGTTTCAGCAGGATTCCAGTCATGGCATCCTCTGTGTGGAGATACTGATTGGGGTGAGGTCTAACACCGATAATGACCTGACCATGATCCAGGACAGCATGGTTGATGTTGTGGGGGAGATGCCCATACCATGTTCCATCACAGGCAGCGTGACCAGTAGCTTGTCAGTGGTGGGACAGCTGTCTGCCACCACTGCATGTGCTGCCATGTGCATCATCACAGCAGTGCCATGTGGTGGTGGTCGTGCAGCTGCACAGGAGCTGAGCAGTGTACAGGGGCTGGAGGGGCAGCAGAGGCAGGCAGCAGGGGACATAGGGTAGCCAGACATGGGGTCCACTGCTGGGGCACCTGATAGGGACCTACCACATGGGGACCCCACTGTGCAGCACCCACCTGAGCAGGGGGCTGTGCAGCGTGGTCATACACCACCAGATGGTCAGCACCCCACCTAGGTTCCCCTGGGCACCAACCCATTGGCAGAGCACACTCGATTGCTGCTGGCATCCATGGAGCAACAGGTGCTGCTTGTAGCTGGGGTGCATGCACTGCATGCAGAGGTGTGACAGGTGGCCAAGCAACATGAGAGAGTCACTGTGCAGCTCCTGGAGGCTATTCAGCGCTTGCAGGAGGACATGTCTGCATCCCTAGATCGCATAGCCAATGCAATCATGGATGGCCTTGCACTGCTAGCTGCCAAAGGGCATGGCCAGCCACCTTGAACATCACATACTTCACTGTCCACCCCACAATCCCAGCATCGAGTGACTCCCTCCCTGTCGACATTGGGTTCTGCTGTTGGCATCCCAGGCATGCCTGGGGCAGGCCTGTTTGGGTGCCTACACACCCTGCAGTTCAACTCCAGGGGGCTGTTGCATACACCCCCTGTGGCTGATGTGCAGTCTGTGGCTGCCAATGGGCCCTGGTGCAGCTGCACCCATGGTGATGGTGACCATGGTTCGATGCGGTGGACCTGATGTGTGTGCTATCCTGGCTGCAGTCTGCTGCCACTGCCCTGTGTGTGCATGGGAAGTGTGTGTGTGTGTGTGTGTGCATACCACAGGGGTGGCACCTGTGTATTGTGCCATACCCTGCCTGTGTGTGTGCCTGCCTGGGCACTGGTCCGTGTGGTGTGGGTGTGATAAGAGCTGATCTGCACTGGTTGCGCCTGTGCACTGCATCTTATCCCCACCACATGCCAGTGCCTGGACACGTGTGTGTGTGTGTGTGTGTGTGTGTGTGTGTGTGTAAGTGTTCGTGTGTGTTGTTGTTCCCTGCTGTGTGTAGTTGTGTGTGGCTGTGTTGCACTGTCACCCCCATCCCTGCACCACGCCTCTGTGTGTGCATGCCCATTGCCATGCTCACCCCTGCCTGTGTGCTGTACCTGTGTGTGTGTGACCACTGCATGGGTGTGGTGCCACCTACCTGCATGCACCAAAGTGATCCTGTGTGATGGTGTCCCTGTGCTGGTGTGCCATCCTCTGCAGCCAGGGATCCCTCCACCCAGGGGAGGCTGTCCACCACCCTCCTTCCCATTGCCCTCATAGTCCCCACTACTGTTCCCCTCATCGGCCTCGGCAGCTATCCCATGGTCAATGGCCATGTTGTGCAGTATGCAGCAGGCCAGGAATAGGCCACAGGCTTTCGAGGGGCTGTACTATAGGACACTGCCAGAGCTGTCTAGACATTGTAATCATGCCTTCAGCATCCCAAATACATGCTCAATGATGTTCCACATGCTGGTGTGTACCTCATTGTACTGTTCTTCTGCTGAGGATGATGGGTGCTGGTAGGTGGTGAGCAGCCAGGGCCTGAGTGGATAGCCACTGTCACCTGTATGGATCATGACATGGTTAGCCCTGTGTCCTCTGTTGCTGTTCCCCTTGCCTATCCCTCATTCCCTCACAGTGCACCAACCCTGCCCTCCCCCATCCCATGCCCTGCTGTGCCTGGCACCCCTTGCCCATCCCATACTCACCCACTAGGTGGCCCGTGGGGATGTCCCCATGCTCAACCCTGTGGCACAGCACAGAGCTGTGCCAGATGAATACATCAGGTGCACTCCCAGGCTGTGTGGCACAAACATTGGTGAAGTGCCCCTTGGTATTGCACACCACCTGGTAGTTCACACTAGGGTACCCCTTCCTGTTCATGTATGCCACACCCTCAGGGCCAGGTGGCATGCAGATGCACACGTGGGTGCAGTCAATGCCCCCAAGCATGCCAGGCATGCGTGCCACCCTGTGAAAGTCCTGCATGGTTGATGTTTGTCCTGGCTGTGTGCTGGGGAACTGGATGCATTCCAAAGCATGTGGCAGCATGGCATTGAGGAACTGTGTGAGGAGGCAGGACGTGGCCAACTAGGTTATGCCTGTTGTGTTCCCTGTTGGTTTCTGAAAGGTGCCTGTGGTGAGCAGGCACATGATAGCTGTCACCTTTGTCTCCATAGACATTGCATGGCTCCGTCTTGTGGGTGCCAGCATCTCCTAACTGCACAGCTCACAGTGTTTCCTCAGAATGGCCCTGTTCAGACAATACCAGCCCACAATATCTGTATCAGTGTCATTCTCAAAGGTGGTGTGGGCATGGTACCACCTGTTCTGGGTGTATCCCCAACAGGCCCATGTTGCTGTTCCTCCTGCCTCCTCACACCCCTCATTATGGTCTCCATTAGGAAGGGTACACTGGCCATGGCTGCTGATGTCCTGTCTCCTCCAGGTTCCTGCATCTCCCTCTCACTGTCAGCCCCTGGCTCACTCTCCACTGCCACCTTTGTCCCATGCCCCTGTGGCTGCATGTACCTGTTGCTCTGTCCCTCACAGGCTGTCTCCCTTACTCTGTCTGTTTCTGTCCCTTCACCTTCTCTTTCCACTCTCTCTTCCCCCCCTCCCTGGCTCCTGGTGCAAGTGCTGTCTGTGTGCTTGTGCCCTGTATTTATAGGCTCAAGCCTGCTCGGCACTTCCAGGAGTTGCTCTGCACTTGCTCCATGGTTCCACAGTTCTATATTGTGCTGCACCGCATATTCATGGGCATACCCCCTGCTCTTGTGCATGCAGTCATTATAGTTGTGTATTGGTGCAAAGGGGCTTTTGCCGTGCAATGGCTTCTGCTGAATATCGCTCCTTGGTGCAAGTCCACACTTGTGCTGGTGCAACTCAGTTGCTCCATGCACAACTGCTTTGACTATTCCAGCCATGGTGTTTAGCAAGGCAGCGTTCTCTTCTATTATATGCTCATTTGTTGAAACAGAAGGCAAAGACCCTGCCCATGCATTCCTACTTGCAGATGCCTCTGGTTCTTTTCCTTGCCTTCTTAGTTTTTGCTGCTGTTGACCTGTAAGTTTTATTGTAGTATTATCAGCCCCTTGTGATGCTAGCTCTTTTTCTGAGTATTTTTCAGATGCACATTCTTGTGCCATCACAGCATTGCTCACCATAACATAGGCTGTGGTTCCCTAAAAGTCAACCCACTGTGAGTCAGGCAACCACCTTCTGTCTTCTGTTTGCTTCTACCCGATGCATTTGCCTTTTCTGGAGTCCAGGAAGCAAAATCTATTGATCTATCCTTGTTCTCTTGCCGTGCCATATTCCATTGCAGTGGCACAACCTGACCAGCTTTGCTGTTCACCTGTAGCTCCACTGACACTCCCTCAGATGGTTGTGTTGAGCCATTCTTTTCACGAACATCCTCAGATGCCCTCTGCAATGAGATGCCTGGTCAAATCTACCACTCTGTTTCTGTGGTAGCCTTTCCTTCTGATTCAGCTTTCTCCACTGCTACCTGCTGATGAGTAAAGCCCTAGTTTGAAACCTGCATTAATGGCTGTTCTGTCGCTGTTTCCTCAATTTGGATCCCCTCTTCCTCATCTTGTAAGTTCTCCTCCATTAAATATCTGCTGTTTTCCAGCATAGTACCTTCTGTGTGCAAATCTATATCCATTGAAATTTCACCCACTTGGTGAAAGCAACCCTCCATCTCCTCCTCTGACCCAGAGTCCAGCATCTTGGGTCGGAAAAGAATAGGGGAATTTTTATTGAAAAAAGACGGCCACAGACAGCAAGAATATACAAAGTTCCAAAGAAAAATAATCCACATAAGTAACAGAAAAAAAGTATGTACAGTATTTCAGTAGCAGTAACCTACTCAATGAAACACTTTATATGAATATTCAATTACTAAGTTACACATATTTTCAACCTTACTAGAAATACTTTTTTGTATACAAATAAAGTCAAGCAGTCCAATGTTTGCAATGTACCCATAATAGTTTGACTTTCTTCAGGGAAAAAAACAGTTTAGTTTATATTACTTAGTATCTCTGTAGTAGACACTACTCTGTGTTGTGTCACCCACACACATCTAGCCTGCCAGATATAATATCACAATATAGAAAATACAATTTATACGGTTTCCATGTTGTATTTATTCCACCCTGAGGGGAAGAGATCATAAAATAAACCAGGGTAAGTAAGATTCCTGAAAAAGGGCTCTGCTCATTTTGTAGCAATAAGATTCCATAATGCTTTAACAAATACACAATCTAAGAAGAGATGTTCTCGTGTCTCCATTAAGTAAGGGCCTCTAGGGCAGTATCTGTCTGCCAACTGTTTGTGTTTATTATTATTTCTAACACTCAGTCTACCAAAATTCCCTATCCATCCTAGCTCCCATATGTATGTGGGTAAACTTTTATTAGTCAGATAATTAATAACATCTTGGGTGCTGGTAGCAGGTCAGTGTGGAAATGAAACCACCTCTTTTCTTTCTGCTGAAATCATAAGTCTGTAGATAGATTTCCTGTCCACTGCCTGCAGGTAGGTGGCCGAAAGGCCCCACCTTATAAGATTTTTTATAGTATCAACACCATATTTAGGTAAGTGTGGTATTTTACTTAGCATCCTATTATTTCTTTGTGCCCATAAAGGAATGCAATGGTCAAGCCAAGTCAGGACAAATAGTTTCCAAAGCTTCCTACCTGGTTTCATGGCTTGTCCAATATTAAATGTGGAAAAAATGCAATTAAAAAAGCCACAGGGTGAACCATATCTATACCTCCTTCTTTTATGGGTCTGTATGTCAACTCTCGTTTTACAAGATTGAGACTATTTCCCCAGAATGCCTGGAAGAAGGCACTAAATAAAGCAATCACCAATTCCTGAGGAGGTGGAAATATGTAGCTGACATATAAAAAATTGGGGAGCAGCAAGGTTTCAATAAGAACTATTCTTTTTTTTTGGAGATCTGTTGTCCCTTCCAATTGGATACCAACCTATTACCCTTAAATAAGCTTGATTCCCAATTGGTTCAGGTCTTGTCCCCAGAGCTAAACTCTATTCCCAGTATAAAAATTGGGTCATTAGAAATATGGAACCAAAAAAAAAAGAATTATTCACAGGCAGTGGGGTATCTCCTTGGGGAATACCTCAACTTTTTGCATAGTTTATTTTTGAACCAGTTAAAATGGAACATTTATGTGCTTACCAGTGTGTCCCTGCATGCATCAGCTGCAAATGTAATAGTAATGTCATCTGCGTATGCTAGTACTTTGATGGGGGAACCCCAGATACCAATGAATGCATTTAATTTTGTCTTCCATTAAAACTGATTGGATAAGAATATCTATGCTGAAGGCATATAGCAGGGGGCTAAGGTGACATCCCTGTCAAACTCCTCTTTTTACTATAATTCTCCTGCCCATCCAGCCATTAATGTTGGGGATAAGGGTAGCCTTACTATACATGTGCCTAAGCCATGTCACAAAGACAGGTGGGATCCCAAAAGATTCTAGTGCAGAGAATAAAAAGCAGTGTGCCAGCTTATCGAAAGCTTTTTCGTGATCTGAGCTTAACACAAACCCTTCTATGACAGCTGAATTGCTTTTCTGAAACAGCTCTCTTAACACTATTAAATTATCCTGCTGATGTCTACCAGGTACTGTACAGGTCTGAGAATTACTTATTAATTTGCTAGCCACTGTAGTCAGTCTAGCAAGTAGGATTTTACTAAGTATTTTAAAATCAGTATTCAACAAACTCAGGGGTCTCCAATTGTCTAAATCATATTGTGCTCCTTTTTTGTGTAACAATATAAACCCTTGCTGTGCTGCAGACTGATATATCAGTCCAGAATTACTATGCATTCTAATACTGTTAACAGCCTAAGGATTAAACTAGCAACATTCATAGAGTCCACAATTTTAGCTGAGCACAGCATGTGATTGTATAATATAACCGTAACTGGAGCAAGTTGTTCACAAAATGTTTTATAAAATCTAGACCCTATGCCATCAGACCCATGGGCAGTCTCAGTATTCAGTGCTGTAATAGCAGCATGTACCTCCTCTGGTGTTATGTCTTTTTCTAACTCTCGAGAGTCTTGCGCAGAGACTTGGGAGAGATCCAATGTTATAAGATCTTCTTTAGAAAAGAAAATAGCAGGTAAAGTGCCATAAAAGGTATCAGTTTGTGCTTCCACTTCTCTGAGGATAGCAACAGGGGAGGAAGTTGTCTGTCCAGAAGCTGTTCAAAGCTCAGAGATGATCCTGTGGTCAGCCTGATATTTGTATTCCTTAAAGGGGTCCAAAGACCCCTTTTTCACTTGTTTTCCAAAGCTAAGCTCCTGATTTAAAGACTTAGCTCTGTCATACTGAAGTGTAGACATTTCTTTTTTAATCATTTTAATTTTTAGCACTGTAGTCCTGTTTGTCAATCTCTGTTTGTGAAATGATATGTTGTAACTGGCCTCTAAGATGCAAATAGCATGTATAATCTGAGTTTATTTTATTTCTAGATCTATTCTGAAAAAAAATTGCCAAGATTTCTTTGTGTCCTTCCACCAATCCGTTAATTCAGCATAACACTCTAATACAGATAATCTGGCTACACATTCTCTCTTACATGCTTTCTGGTTTGGGGGGTCCTCCAAAATGGTCTTTTTAAACTTCCAACTATTCTTCTTCTTGCATCTGGGAGAATTGTCCCAGACCACCTGTAAAGAAATAGATTTATGGTCAGAGAATTCCCACATTCATGTCCATATGTTTTGTATAGATAAGGCAAGGGAAGTAAATATAAAATCTATCCAAGTCAATATGAGGCCTCTTAAATATGTATGTCCTCCTGATGGAAACTTGCTTCTATAGGAATCTACTAATCTACAGTGGAGACTATACTCCACAAGGCAACAGAGTCACAAAACAACTTGTCTGTTCAAAGTCTCGTCAGTGTGCTTCAATCCACAATTAAAATCCGCAGCCCCATATAACTAAATGAGAGGTGTGTAGATATGGCTGTACCTCCTTAAAAAGTGCAACCCTCTGAGCTTTGGTTTGGGGAGCATGTACTGTGAGCAACTGGAACCTTTCTGTATTATAATTTATGTCCAGTATCTAAGCCCTGTCAGGGTAAATATCCAAAAGCCTGGACACTTTTAAACTGGAGTTAGAAAAAAGGTTACCAACACCATCACAGCTATCTTCCCTTGTGGACCAGAAAGAGGGGCCTTTATCCATGCAAGAGATGCTTGGCATAATTCAAAATGGGTTGTAAGTCTGGTGTCTTGCAAGCAAAATATATCACCTCCAGCTTCTTGAAGAGAAAGTAGAGTCCCTGTCCTTTTTCTGCCACTCTTAATACTATTAACATTAAGTGCAGTGATTTATAAAGAGTGCATTTTGTGAAAAAGAAGAAGCAGGGAACAACGTTTTTAAGGTGTGCTAGAATGTTTTTTATGCCTAGTACATTTTGCTATAAAATCTTCCCCAACTCCCTCTTTAGTGTCTGTGGTTCTGGAGGCAATGGAGGAGGTGTCAGACTCCTCATCAGAGCCACCTAATGTAGAGTCAGTGGACAAAGCAGCATATTTATTCCCAGTAGCCCATGAGCTTGATTTTCCAAGAATTTTCTTCACATTTTTACTAGTGCGGGGGGGAGGGGTAGTTTTTTCCTGAAGTGCAGCCTCTTTTTTGTGTTATCTTTTAAAGACTGTGTCTGAATTTGGGGAGGGGCATATACCTGGCAGCAGGGCTGTCTGGGCCATGAGGAGGAATCTTTCTGCTATCCTAGTTGTCACCCTCTGTCCCTAACTCTTCTGAGGTATTTCTGGGGAGGTTATGTCCATTTGTGCAGGGCCTTCCTGTAGGGGGTGAGGAGGATCGTCTGAAGGGGGCGGGGCAAGAAGCAGAGTGATCCTGTAAACCTTCAGGTGGTGCATCTGTAGGGGTTCTTGAATCCTGCTCAGCCACTCTTTTTGCTTGCATTTGCTGAGCATGATTGATTAAACCTTCATGTGATGGGCAGTCATCTGTTGTGAGAGGCCCTGGGGCATTTGCCATAAGCATGGCCAGTCTGCTCACAAAGATTGCATTTGAATACATTCAAACAGTTGACTGAAACATGGCCATACTCACAACAGTGACTACACCTAGAAGTATCACATGCTGAGCTTTGATGACAGCAGGAATTGCATCTGAAACAAGATTTTGGTTGTACTACATAAAATAAGGTTCCTCTGTCTTTGCCCCCAAAAGAAGAGTCAGGAAGGTAGACAGGCCCACTATTGCTAGAGAACAGCGTCACTTTGATTCTCCATCCACTGTTCCATATCTGTTCACTAACAAGGATAGGAGCAGGTCTGTCCAGCACCACATAACGTTGCCTCAGCCAAAGACAAATATCTTCCACATTAACCTCATCATTTTTAGACATAACAGAGGACTTAATGAGGGGAACAGCAAGAAATGGAATCCAAATCGGGGAATTTTTCAAAACCTGGTATTGGTCCCAGAACCTGTCTAAACTTGAAACATTTTTAAAACTCACAACACAATTAGTATTAACAATGTGTATTAATGTAAAGCTCTCTAGAGAAAAAAATTCATACAACTTTTCAGCAAAATGTTAACAATATGCAGTCTATCCGGTGGGTGTTCAAGACCACCTTTATAGATAAGTCTGACTGCATTTTTTTCTAGGAGCTAGTTCACCTTTTTTCTGGAAGAGGTGTGAAAGATGGAGTAAGGGATCCAACCAAGCCCTCTGGCAAAGGATTTCTTAGGTTAGAGCCTGTTAAGCCCATTCTGAGAGGTACCACTTCTATCCCAGTTGGAGCATTTATAATCAGGGGCTCAGTAGGTGCAGGGTGTCTTGCAAAGCAGTAGTATCTGATACAGAAGAATTAATATTTGTAGTGCACTGCAAAATAACAGTACCCCTGGTTATGTCAGAATTCTTATTGTCCCTTGGAACATCAACCACCACGTTTGCAGACTGATTATACATTGCAGGAAATGTTATACTTTTGCACAGTAATCTCTGAGGGGTCTGCAACCCAGCTGCCATCTGCTGTTGGGATCCAGCCTGTATCTTTCAATGCATACTGTGGAGACAAAGGCTCTGTAGATACTGTAGAAGTACTAGGGGCCCCTTTTGTAGATGCAACATCCCTTTTGGCACACCAGGCAAGATAACCAGCTGCCTTTTTATCGATAAATGAGTGACCAGAGTTAAGGCTTGAGTTTGTCCTCTCAGTAAGCTAAACTGTTGGAGAATTCGGAATAGTTATCTGGGGATCAAAAGGTGTGGCAGGAGGCAACTGCAAACTGAACGTCGGTGATTTTATTTTTGTTTTTTCCAGCTGTTCTGACCGAGAATTATCTGTCCCACTCACATGCGGCTCTGGGCACACAACCTCAGGGTTGTTTTCACTGCCATATGGTTTACATGCTGTATTCTCGATATTTGCCAAAACCAGAGCAGAAGTATGCAGGGCAGAAGAAGAATGTTTGGTGGCCTTTGATGCCTCCATGTCATACCTCAGGGAAAGAATGCTGACAGGAGCAATATTAGCTGTTGACAGGAGATGCAGCTGACTACAAGTTAAACATTTCACCTTGTGTTTTCTGTTTCTCCAAGGAATGTCTCTGCTTTTCAGCATTCAGTCTAGCCAACAGCAAGTCATGTTTTATCGTCCAAATATATTATTTGTAATAAACGTAGCAAACTCAGTACCTTGTTCTAGAGGCTGTCCAGTTACAATGTTTGCAGCTGATAAATCCTCTGCAGAAACAAAAATCTCCATACCAGCATCTCCTTCTTGAAAGTCCAAAACAAACACTGCATTTTCAACTGCCTTTTGCTTTGAAAGAAAAGGGGGTGGGGAGGCAGGCCCTCCTGTCTCCGCAGTGTCCATCCTCTCTCCTGCAGCCACCATGGTGGCCATCTTGACAAACAGCCAGACAGCCAAGAGCTCCCCCTACCCAAGAGTAGGGGAATTTCTCCAGTGTCTTTGCCAAATTTCCCCATTCATGAAAAATATTGACAACAGCTTAATCTGGTTCAATGTCAGTTGGCATCCTTCTGTATCCCCATCACCCGGGATGAGACTGAAAATAGGCAGAATTGTCTAGTCCTCCTTTCCTGGTAAACAAAAACTAAATAAGTAAATTAAATAAAACTGCACATTGTCAAGTAAAAGGGGGAAGCAACAGTAAACCCCCTGCGTACCACTTCTGGCATCCATAAGTGGAATGGCATCACCATAATTAGTATGCAGTAGATCACTATACTGTCCCCCTCCTTCCCCTGTCAGATGTGTTTAGTGTTGGGGAGACATTAGCATGTGCACTTATGAACCGTTGCATTGGTGCACAGATGAGGCCCATGATACTTATGGGTTAATGGAGTGTTCATGCTCTTTGGCATAGTGCCTGTCAGAATCAAGTCAGAGTGAGGTTGCACCATGTGATTTTTGTTTCTGCAAATCCATCACCATATTTTTTTTCCTTTTTTTTTTCCATATGGTGTTTATCCTCCAGGTGGGCTGGTGGCTCATGTCAGCCATTCGTTCTGGTCTTTCTTGGTCATTCAGGGCACCTCCTTCTCCTCCTCTACCCCAGAAGAACCAACGGAGCCATTGCGGGGGGCTTCATCCAGCCACCAGCTCCAAATTTTCCAGATTTTCTTCCCAAATCTCCCGATGTTTTACTCCCCCTGGAGCTCCCAGACAAAGTTTACATGCATGTGGAAGCATGCACACTCGCCTTGGCCTGGACCGACTCCACTCCGCCCCCCTGGCCTAGTGCCCAGCTCCACACCTTGCCTGCACCACCATCACTTCTCCATGTGGTGGCAGTCAAAGACCTGGAAAATCAACTTCCTCTATCCAGGAGAGGAGAACTGCCAGTGGCTGATCGATCCTCACTTGGTCTTCTGCCCCTGGCCAACCCTCAGTGTCCTGTGCTCTTCCCAAACACATGTAGCTGGCATGGTGAGAGGTAAGGCATCCAGTGCCTCAGCACTCTATGCCACTGGGCCGGCTTCCATCACCATACTTTAAACTGAATTTATGAGTTTAGTGCACAAAAAGGGAGAAACTAATGGTTGTTTTTAATTATGATTATAATCTTGTTTCTTATGAGTGTAGAATTGTAATACTTGGTGTTTCAAATAGTGCGGGTTTGTTGATGTTTATGTGGCTTACCTAACAGTTTGTTTTCATTGTGTTTGCTTAGTATTTTATTTTTTTAAACTTGTTTATTGAAGTTTGAGCATACATCATAAATACAAAAGTAACAAGCAGCAGCACATTCAAAGTTAGACACAGAAAATATTTCACACCAGTGCTGGTGCAAAAGAGTGATCCCTTATGCTCAGATAGATGCCCTAGGTACAGGGTGGGGGAGGGTTCTTTTCTCCATGGGCTCAGTATTATTTAAGTTTTCTTTTTTTCATATAGTTGTTTCTCTCCTGTTCTGCCTGTGTCAGCCTCCTTATGCCATTGACCCCCAGTTCCATCACTCACCATCCCCAGGACTACCCATTACTTCCTTAGTTCTATGGGTGAGTGGATCCCAGTAAGTGTTGTGGAGCCTGTGTCATCCTTCTCCTGGTGGTATTTTCCTCCATTTTCCTCCCTCCCATTCAGGCCTGGCATGCATACCATGATGTGCATGCACAGTCTGAAGATGCTGGGATTGATTTTCAAAGAGCCCATAGTTCTCTGCAAATTGTGGTGATCTAGGGCTGTGGCGAACTCCAGGTGTGTCAGGGACCCTGTGCCTGATTCTGTAAAAACAGGAGTCCTTGCACCAAAACCATGGGAGTTGGCACACCCACAGGCTTGTGCCAAACAATTGGAACACTTGTGGGACCTGCCACAGGGATCCACCTTGCTTGTTCAAAAGACATCAGTGTGTAATCTATGAATAAGGCTGACAGCCTTTCAGTTCCTACGGTTTCCCAAATCTGAAAACTGTTATCAATTGCTGAAAGTTCAAAACCAAAACTGATAAATTGGTGTGTCATTAGCTATTAGATCTTACCATCCAATTAAATCATACAGTATATTTTTTTCCAGCATCAACAGGTAGCAGTTGTGGATAGTAGCTACGGATGATTCATTATATTTTTTACGGCTGCAGTAGGCAGAGCCTGCAGACGTTTTGCATGTACAAAAGGAGCGATGTTGTGTTTTCTGTCCATGGAACTGACTGAAGGTGTAAATAGTTTCCTCCTAGAAATGTTTTCCACCCTCAAATAAATATGCTTTCATGGTAGTCAATGTTTGCAGGGCACTATTTTCTTTCTTAAATGGGTGGTACAAGAAGTGGAACGTGAGTAGCGGGAGGCAGCATTTAGTTTTTTGAGGGGAGTAAGATCCACCCCCATCTCCACCTTAGAAGCTCCTAAAGATCCACCCCACTTTTTTTTTTATTCATGTGGCAGGGGCATGAGGTGGATCTATCATGTTGGAACAATTGACTAACAGAGCTGCCTGGGGAATTAATTAAGGAGTGCCTGAAACTGCATCTAGGCATATTCCCCCCAAAACATACACACACACACACACACACACACACTCACAAGCTCCTAAAGATCCCTCTCCACCTTTTTTTGATTCATGTGGGAGAGGCATGAGGTGGATCAATCATGTTGGAACAAGACACACTAGTTTGGGACCTGGGCCAAGCAACAGAACAAGTCTGTGGAGTGACTGAGTTGTGGAGACCCTGCATTTTATTAAGGACTATGAGAACAGAAGGTACTTAAGGGCTTCAAATTGCCTTAAAACCCCCTTGGAACAAATGATTATCAGAGTCACCTGGGGCCTCAGAAGGAAAGAGTAATTAAGGAGTGCCTGAAACTACAACTCCCAAGGAAGATAATAGACACAGCATTCTGATTCAAGTTGAAAGAGCCACAGTTTTTTCTTAAACATTTATATACTAACTATATATATATATATATATATACACACACACACACACACACACACACACATATATATATATATATATATATATATATATATATATATGGTGAGATATTCAGACTGTGACAGGCTGTGGCACAAGACTGGGTGCAGTGCAACCTGGATGCGCAGGGGCATTGACAGGGTGATATTCAACGGAGCTGCGCCATGGCACAGCATCATTGAATATCACTCCTTGGCCACCTGCAGTGTGCATGGCACCAGTGCAAGTGGCCAGAGTGGAGCAGGGGTATTTGCAAGCACAAGTGCCATTACGATAGGTGCAACCACTGCGATATTCAAAAGTGCACATGCAAATGGGGCCATAATGTATGCAATGCGCAAATGGGGCCATTTGCATGTCATTATGTCCCCATTTGCATATAGGTGTGCCGATCCCTGGTGACTTGTGCCTGGCGCCCTGACAAGCTGCAGCCATTGGGGACTGACACCCCCTACACACTGAGGCAATGTGCCCCAATGCTTGATTGCGGGCATGTGTATATTAAGAACACATCCTATATCCCTGGTGGTCCAGTGGACCACTTGCAGCCTCATTGCAGGCATAGGTATAATTAAATTCAGTTAACTCTATCCCTGGTGGTCCAGTGGACTGCTTGCAGCCCAGTCACGGGCATCTGTATTAAAAACTATTAGTCCCTTATCCCTCATGGTCCAGCGGTATCCCCCTCTCCACCTGCCCACTGAGCCCCACCACTCCACTCCCCCTGGTCAGTGGCGGGCGGCAGCTCACCACCTGCTGGCTGCCCCGACACCCACCGACTGACACCGAATGGTAGGGCTGTATGCCCATTGGTCCACAGCATGAGCCAATGGGTGTGCAGCCCATACCATACTACACAGTCCAGATTTGTGAATGGATCCATTCTTTTTAGTAGTTTCAAAACTTTGAAAGCATCAGTGTTAGTAATGCATTTAGAAATGTTTTTTTTTTTTCATTGCCTTTACAGTTAAACATGCAGTTTCATGTGAGGGCACATTTTTTGGAGGAGGAGGTTCAAATTATTTTAATCATGGGCACAGTACATAGTAAACACAGCCCTTTGATGATAAAGTGTATTGGGCCAGATATTCAAAGCCATGCTCCTGGGCTAAAGTAGCACTGCCGAGCAGGCAAACATTGCCCGGAGCAAAAGACAAGCTATATTCAACAGGAATAGCCCTGAGCAAAACTAGTTGAATATAGCAAGCAAAGGAAGCTGGGCAAACAGAGCCAGGAGTGCAGGGCAAAAATAGCCCGGGAATAAGACAGCACTGAATATAACACCCAGGCAGGCAGTGCAAACACACAATGGAACACAGTGTAGAGGTGAGACAGCCTGACCCTGGGACATATGCAGTGAAACACAGGCCAGAATGAGGTCCCAGGAGCAGACTGCAGTGCAGAACCTGGAATATGACACACATGCACGGGAATGGCAAGCAACAACCAGGACTCATGTGAGAGACCCAAGGAACAGTACAAACCAAGTGAAACCCCAGCACCCAAGAACAACACAGGACACTGTCCACTGTAGTAACTGCAATGTAATAGTATACAAATGAATGGAAAGGTAATGGTAACAGTACAGTGATGGAAAACAATGCATAATCAAAAAACAAAACCTAACAGTGAACAACTAATGCCCCAACCACCACTGGATGACCCACTCCCAAAAGAAAGAAAGACAACAGTGCAAACCATACAAACAGAAATGCTAAGCCCCCCCAACACACAACACTAACAACAATAAGCACAATATGGGAACAACTACAAGAATACACATTAAATTACCCAAACTGTGACATGCCAAACATATTTACATATATACATTATATAAAAGAAGCTAATTGAGAAGAGGGGAAGGGGAGGAGGAGGAGGATGCATACAGGGTCACAGGGACGGAGGCCTGGAAACAAAAAACAGTCCAGTGGGGGGGGGGGATAGCCAACATAATATGGGATAATGGGCATAGCTAATTGCCCGCTGGTTCTGGCAGACGAGCCTCCAAGACAGCCTCCACCCTCTGGTCTCCGAGATGAGGATGGCCTGCTGCTCGATGATGCAGTACAGCAGATCTTCCATGCCCTCTGACTCTTCAGGCCTGGTCACCCACAATGATGAACAGAGTGGACCTACAAGAGGAAGGGAAGACATACTGCAGCCCCAGGTGGCCATACAGGGATAGACAGCATGTCCTGACAGACATGCCAAAGTGAAGCTGAGGGATGCAATGGTAGGCCCACCCAGAAGGTGCTCACACAGCAGACCTGGCCCACAGCCCCCTCAAAGGGCACAATGACCTGTCAGCTAGCAACCGGCAGCAGTATGCAACATTGGTGTGCATCCCAGCATAGTACCACAACACCACTGGCCCAACACCCATGGCAGCCATGTCACCAGCCACCACTGGAAGAACCCAGAATGAACCACACATCACAGTGAATCACCACAAAGTAACAAGACAGGTACTCACACAACAGGCCCCTGTCCTCAAGGCTGCTCTCCTGTGCCTGCTGCAGCATGGCCGGCACCCTTGGGCTGTCCCTCCACCTGTCGTGGGTCACCTCTCGGCCCTCTTCTTTGGGCCTGGGCTGCTCAATCAGCTCTTCAGTGGACAGGGGAAAAAGCAGCATTAATGCAATACACAGCATGCACCATGAGCAGCACAGCAAGATGCACGTGCAACCTCCACAACACTGCATACACAGGGATGCCCAGGGTCAGTGGCTGAACATAGGAGACACCCACACAGAGGGTGGCATGGCCCATGTAGCATGTGCCAGGCACACAGGACATGTTGGTATGGCAGCTCAGTGGTGCCACAGTGCCAGATGCAGGTGCACTGTGACAGTCCACACACCTGTGTGTGTAGGCCATCAGTGTCCCAGGGACAGCACCCCTGCACCACAGTGTCATTGGCCACAGGCTGGGGCTGTACCAGGACCCACCACCAACAATGTCCCAATCCACCACCCACACCCATGTTACCCCCATGGACACAGTATGCCCTGCACTCCCACCATGCATGCTGCCACACATCCTGTACCGTGATGCCCCCCAGGTGGCCAACATGTGTGGCCCTGCCCATGCCACATGTGCCCAAACACCATGCAGAGTAGCACACCTGTGCACACATGCACGCACACACACACACACACACACACACACACATAGTCTGACAGGCACATGATAGCAGTGAACAACATGCAACACCACTTATCTGGCACAGGTACAGTTCCCTCACACACCATGTGCTTGAAGCACTCCAGCTGCTACCGCCGCTGCTGACATCGCATGTCGGTGTAGTGATGCCGACACTTCTCTGCATCACAGGTAATGCTTATGCAGGCACTCAGCTTCCAAGTGATGGAGGCCCACACCTGCTGGCATGGGAGAACACCCGCCTGAGCCATCGGTGCCTCTGCTGCACTAGCTAGACCAGGTTTGCAGACTCCACCTCCCCCCAATGCCTGTCTCTGTGCACTAGAGCTCATTGCCACCTACCCTCTGGCATTGCCCAAACACCACAGTAACCCTGCTACCTGTACCACTGCTTTGACTGTACCATACCCTGCTCCCTCCAGCAATGTGCTGTAGCACTGCACTATCACATGACATAGGGCGGCACTACCCAGAAGCGGCCACATTGCGCATGTGTGACCCCATCACGACCCTGAGCCACAATGCCATGCATGCGCGGAGTGCCATGTCATGTGGTCTGGTGCGTCACTATGTCACGCTAATCCGGGGTGCTAGTACAGCACAGGGACACATGCACATGCATGGGTACCGTGTTATGCCACGTAGCACTACGCTACAATGACAGCACCTCTCTGGACACCACATAGCACGGTGCTAATATTTGCACAGCACTAAGTGGTTTGCCCGGTGCTAGTCAGGCCCATATTTAACTGGCAGATGCAAATGAGGGTACTTGTGCATGCATGGTACAAACACTGTGATTAGCATATCATTATCTGATGATTTGCATGCATAACAGGCTGGATTGCCCAGCTGGGCTATAAAAGGGCAAACAGTGCTCCAATGGTGTTGTGTTGTGGGAATGCAGCACACAGCTGAGGCTGTAGATGTACACACACAACAGGAGGAGCCATGCCACAGGAGGCAGAGCAGCAAGAGGCAGGTCAGTATAGCAGCCAGAGGCCTGGTGAAAGGGTACTGGTGCAACACAGGGTTGGGGTGTATACACTGCATACCTGCAGACCACAGTTGCACAGGCTGGGGACAGGGCCACCAAATGCAGACCCACAGGCCAGCACAGTGCTGTGTAAAGGTCCAGCAGACTGGTCCATGTACCGGGCCCGTGCTCCTGCATCAGTCAGCACCATGTGGGCACCACCTTCACACTGTGTGTGCCAGGCCCAGGGGCTCACAACACGGCCTGCAGGTATACCCTACAACTGTGGCTCACAGACACGTAGTCCATAGACCCTCGGCAGTCACCCTGGATGTGGGATTTGGAGGGTAGCAGATGCTCCGATGGTGGTACACAGCTACAGCCCAGGGTTCACAGGGTCACGACTGTGTGGCTCCCAATGTGACATTGACAGCACTGTTTGGTCCATGCCTGGTAGCCTGCTATTGTATGCATATCATCCACAGTGTCCACACCCTGTGTACCATGCACATGTCCCCTAGGTGGCCGATGGGGGCACGGTGCACTGCCAGGTGGTGGTCATTGGGATGGCCCCATCCCAGGGCACACATATCTGTTATGAGTGTCAGTGGTGCCCTTGTGGGTCCAGTGTGTGCAGTCCCTATGCCGACATCTATGCAGTGGCACTGTGCACACAGGGGTGGACCCAGTACACTATAGCTGTGAGCGCCATACATGCACATGCTGGCCAGTGTCACATCCATGTGATCAGTACCGTTGTTGGGGGTGGCAAGCATATACTGTTTCACATGTGCCATGCACCACAGGCCTGCCACAGCTGGTGACACATGTCCCTGTCCATCTTTCCCATAGGTAGTGCAGCATGACCTGAACACATATGGGCACATCGCTTTTCAAAGGATGAGCTAAGGATGATGGTGCATGGTGTGAAGGAGAGGGAGCAGGTGCTGTGGCAGCACAAGGTGACAGATGTGGTGGTGCACTAGGCATGGGATGAGGTGATGGCAGGGGTGAATGCAGTCAATGGACATGGAAGGATGACAGATGCAGTGTGCCAGCGCTGGAGTGACCTGCTGCACTGGGAAAAGGAGAAGGAGGCACAGCAGCTCCATGATAGGCTGCATACCGGTGGTGGCCCGCAATCCACACAACAGCCTGAGGAGGACCCAGTCATGGCCGTGGTGGCATCAACACTTCCCCCAGTGGCTGTTGCTGGTGTACCAGGTGGTGGGTGTGAGAGTCCCTTCACACTGCCTAGGACAGGTCTGTACCTGCATGTGTGCACCCTGCATGGTGTGACAGCACCGATGCTGGGTGTTGGTGTTGGCATCGTGCCTGAGGTGCACTGTGGGGCTGCTCTGCTGTGCACACTGTGCTCATGGGGTGGGTTTGCATGCAAACAGTGCCCAGCATGGCTGCCACCACAGCTGACAGGCAGGGCATGAGCACTGTGGAGTGGGTGTGTGCATGTGACCTCAGGCAATGGCTGTGGGGCTGGTGTATGGGGTGTGCATGTCTGTGGTGAGTGGCACATTTCCTAGAGTGTGCATGTACTGGTGGTGGTGGTGGGGTGCACTGTGCATGTACCAGTCAGTGACCCTCTCCCATTTTCTTCCACAGTGGTGTGTGCAGGGCCTGCAGCATGCCAGGACCAGGCTGGGTTGGCTGCATTGGGACCAGAGGCAGAGGAGGAGAACCTGCCATCAACATCTGGACTAGGTGCCAGTCATGTACCCTCAGATGCACACCTTGTGTGGCACTTACTTGGACATGGGATACAGTTCCTGGGGGGCTCCAATGAAGGTGGGGACCTCAATCTCAGTGTAGCCCTGGAGGATGCCCAAGTGGAGGATCTTGGTGGTGGGCAAGTGATCCTACTGACAGTAACCAGCAACATGGAGTCGGATGTTCAGAGAAGGGTTACATCCTGCCCATGGAAGGGCCTGTGGAGAGGGGCAGAGGGGTGGGGCAGGGCACAGTCCATGGCATGGGTGCCATGGGGTAGTTTTCCATGCCAGCATGGGTTTACCAATGCAGCCGGTGGTTGGCCATGTGGGGAAGGGGTGTGCCCCATTGGACATGCGATGCCCCCCACCGGTTGGGGTACAGGTACTGCAGGGATCACAGCCCTTTGCCACTGGCCTGTAGCTGTAGGACAGGCTGCCAGTCCAATGGCATCCCCACCCTGGTGAGCTGTAAGCACCATCACTGGCTGTCATTAAGGGTGCTGCAGCCATGGAGCTGGATGCCCCAGGGGCCTGCCCTCTGCTCCAAACTGCACTCACATCCCAGCAGGAGACTCATCTGGGCCTGCATGGCCTGCAGCGGAAGCTCAGGCATGAGCTCTCACAGATGCAGGAGTAACTGTCCCTGGGCTTTGCACAGGTGGAACAGCGGGCCGAGGACAGGTTGGGCTGCATGGTTGCTACACTGGACTGCAGCTTTGCTGGGCTCATGGCCATGGTGGTCGACCTCACCACAGTTCTGCATGAGGTGCATGGTGGGCAGCAGACTGGACAAAGGGGTCAGTATGCCCATGGCACAGGGGCCCACAGGCAGGTCATTCATGACCACAGGGCTGGCACTGGCTCAAGCTCCACTGCATCATGTGCATAAACAGGCACCCAGTGCAACTGTGGCCATCTGACTGCCCTGTCCTGTGCCACTGGTCAGTGGGGACACAGGTGGTCTGCCCTGCCTGCCACACCATGGTCCTCCACTACTGTGTCCTCAGCTCAGAGCACCCCTGGATCTGTGTCCCGCACACGTGGTGTGTACCATGTGCATGGTGGTTGTAGCTAGAGATAGGCATGGCCGCCATGCACCTGTGCAAGGTTGACACTCCCATGTGCACACTAGCACTCCCATACACTTGCTCACACTTGCACTCATGCTAACACTCACTCACACACACCGTCACTTGCAGAGTCTCACATGCACAGCCATGGTGTCCCTCCCCACACTGCCACCACACATCAGGCATCACCCACATCACTGTACCATGGCTGTGTGTCCTCTTCACATGCTTGATCTGCGCAATCCACCCTTCACACTGCCCTCACACATGCATTCAGTGCCACTGTGTTGTGCTTCTGCGGTGTTTGTTGTCAGCACCGTTGTCGTTGTCTGTACATAATAAATTGTTCACCATTGTACTGTATCATGTTGCCATGCAGTCTGTACTCACCCTCTGGCTTGTGACAGTGTTCTGATGATGGTGGCCCTGTGCTCCAGGGCCTTGCAGGCCATGCAGGGATCCTTCCTTTTGAGTTGCTCCACTATTCCCCTGACTGCTGGCTCTGGGTCACTGTCAGCCTGTCCCTCATGTTCAGGTGCCTGTATCCCATGGTTCATTGCCATGTTGTGCAGCATACAACAGGCTAGAAAGATACAGCATATCTTCGGAGACCTATACTGTAGGGCACCACCACCTGACATGTCTAGGCATCGGAAGTGCATCTTCAGTATGCCAAACACCATCTCTATGATGTTTCTGGTGCTGGCATGTACCTCATTGTACATCTCTTTGGCAACTGTGGTCAGCGGTGGTACCGGTGTCAGCAGCCAGTGTCACAGAGGATAGGCTCTGTCCCCTGTTGAGAGATGTGCACCTGTTAGTGATGTACTGCTGTCTGCCCACTGTTGACTTGCACCACCTGTGTTGCCCATCCACGCCCCTTCCTTGGCCTCCCATGTATATCCCTGCCCCTGCTGTGGTGTGTGTGTGTGCCTTGTTTGCTGTTACTCACCAACTAGGTGCCCACTAGGTATTCTGCCCTTCTCGAATGCCTGGCACAGCTCGGATTGGTGCCAGATGAAGGCATTGTGGGCACTGCCAGGGTACTGTGCATACACTGCTGATGCACCCAGTCACATCACACACCACCTGGCAATTGATGGAGTGGTACCCCTTCCTGTTAATGTGTACCTCACTGCCATCACCAGGTGGTTAATGGATGGGGACATGGGTGCAGTCAATGCCACCAAGCAGCACTGGGAGGTGCACAACTCAATGGAATTGCTGCATGGTTTCTCTGCACTCTGCTGTCATGCTGGGGAATACTATGAACTCCCCAGCATGTGGTAGGAAAGCCTCAAGGAACTGGGTCAGGAGGTGTGAGGTGGCAGACTGCGATACCCTGATGGTGTCCCCCATTGGTCGTTGGAATGTACCTGTGGCAAGAAAGCACATCACTGCTGTCACCTTCTCCTCTACTATCATGGCTGCATCTGGTGTTGGGGTGCAGCAGCTCATGCAGGAGTTCACATAGCTGCCTCAACATACTCCTGTTCATTCTGTACTGGTCAATGATGTGTTCATCTGGCAGGGTCTCAAAGGAGACTCTGGGCCGGTACCACCTGTTTGCAGCATACCATCAGTGGCAGCATCACTGCTAATGGTGCAGCACACATTTCCACTTCCTGGTGTGGTCACTCCCCTAGGTGGTTTGCCCTGGGATAAGACCAGCCTTTTATAGGTGGTAACTAGCACCACGCTACATGCCGCGCTATGTATCCTAGTGTGGTGCTTCAGCTTTGAATATCCCATAGCGTGCATATGCAGGCCATCCCCACCTTGGCCCCTTGCATACATTATCATTTTGCCGTACGCTACTGCGGTTAGCGTGCGCTAACCAGTCCTTTGAATATCACTGCTCCGCTCTAGTCCTGCATTATTCCTGTTCTACTGTTTTGCACGCTGCGCTAAGCTTTTAATATCTGGCCTATTTTTTCTTTTAAGTTTGAGAAGTATGTATTATATATAAGTGTAGCAGTGTTGTAAATGGGACTGGGGAATGAATAATGGTTAAGTGCCTAGAATTTTTTTTTAATATAATTGAGTTTATATGAGCATTAGAGCATTGTTGGTGGAAATCTGCTCCAAGGAGATCGCTGTTGCTCAGACTCGACCGGCTCAGCTCTTCAGAACTGTGGACAGGCTGTGCAACCCAGCCTGTCTCCAGCTTTGTCGAGCTTTTTCACAAAAGGAGTGTGATGAGATCACTCAATTCTTTGCGAATAAGGTTGCCGACATCAGATCAGAGATCCACCTGACACACTCTAAGGGGAAAGCTGTTGGTCAGCATCTGGCCATAGTACCCCCGCCTCCTGGAGTTCCTTTTACCTGCCGATGTTCGAGGATATTATGCAGATCATCCAGGGGATACACCCTACATGCTGTAGTTTATATCCGGGTCCAACCTCCCTGATTTTGGGTTGTGTTGAGATCATGGGCCCATTTCTGGCTCAAATAATCTGGTGCTCCTTAGAGTTGGGTGAGTTTCCTAGCTACCTACTGTAAAGGAAGCGGTGGTGACTCCCCTTTTGAAGAAGGCTTCTCTGGACCCAGATATTTTTACCAACTACAGACCTATCTCTAACCTTCCCTTTATTGGGAAGGTTATGGAGAAGGTAGTGGGAAACCAGCTGGAGGACCAATTGACCATCCATAGTATCTACGAACCTCTCCAGTTTGGTTTCCATAAGAGGTATAGTACCGAGACTGCTCTGGTTCAGGTGCTCAATGATCTCTTGATGGTGAGAGATTGGAGAAACCATTCTATCTTGGTTCTCCTTGATCTCTCTTCAGCTTTTGACACTGTAGACCATGGGGTTTTGCTCGAGCACCTGATCTCCATCTGTGGACTGTCTAGTACAGTGCTCAGATGATTTTCATCTTTTTTATCAGAGAGAACACAGAGAATTGTGTCAGAGATTTTTTTCCTCTGACCCTTTCTCACTGCAGTGTGGTGTTCCTCAGGGCTCAGTGCTTTCCCCCATGTTGTTTGCAGTGTATGTGCTGTCCCTCAGAGACATTGTAAGATGGTATGGGTGGAGGTTTCACTGTTATGCTGATGATACCCAGCTGTTCCTGTCTTCTGCCCCAGACCAGGTTACTGCTTTCTCTGTATTTAATAGCTGCCTCACTGAAATCCATGACTGGATGAATTCAAGCTGGTTAAAGTTGAACGCCTGCAAGAGTGAGGTTATGGTTGTGGACCCAGGTCATGGGATTGAGGGGTTTGGGTCTGACCAACCCTTTAGTTAATTTCTTGAGGGGATCAGATCTTTACTTCTTAATGGGTGCATAACCTGGGAGTGGTACTCGACGATGGGCTGACCCTTCGTCATCAGGTGTCAGCAGTCATTAAGTCTGCATTTTGCCATCTTAGGAACTTGCCAGGGTGAAGCATCTTATTACATCCAGTGATTTATCTGTGTTGGTCCATGCCTTTGTGACCTCACACCTTGACTACTGCAACTCCCTGTAACTGGGGCTTCCTGGGGTTGATATCCACCGCTTGCAGCTAGTGCAGAATGCTGCTGCAAGGTTGTTGACAGGTGCATCCATAAGGACACATATTACCCCTGTGCTGTGCAATCTGCACTGGCTGCCTATACAGTGGTGGATCACCTTTAAAATAGGTCTTTTGACTTTCAAAGCCCTGCACGGACTTGGCCCAGACTACCTGAAAGAGCTTCTGATTCCTTACAGCCCTGTATGACAGCTCTGTTTGGCTGACGAGGGGTTGCTGGAGGTTCCGAGGGTTATTTTAAAATCCTCTGGGGCTTGGGCTTTTGTGTTTATAGCCCCAGCTGTCTGGAATTCTCTACCTTGCCAGCTTTGGGAATGCATGACCATGGAGTCTTTTAAGTGGGAACTCAAGACCCATTTGTGGAGCCAGGCTTTTAAGGCTTGAGGTTGTTGTGATTACTTTGATTTTATATGTGTATTTTTTGATTTTATCATTTATCTGTACAGAGTCTGGGTGCTTGAAAGGCGCTTAATAAATAAAGTTTTATTATTATTATTATTATTATTAGTGACATGTAGGTAGGGGATAGTGTTTTGAATGTGGCAGTAGGACACATTTGTGAGGATAACATATATGCTGTCTTGCAAATAAGAAAAAATTTTAAGGGATACATTTTGCAAAACAGTGATATATATATCATACGGTTTTCTTTCATGTATTGTTGGAAGAAATAGCTATAGCTCATTTTGTATTACCAGTAAAAGGAGAGAAGAAAACACTGAACAAGAAAACAATTGGTGATTTTAAAAACTATTCTGATCAGAGCTGATATTAAAAAAAATCTCAACTGTATTTTTTATTTTATTTTATCAGGGACACAAGAAACAGGCTGTTAACACATCAGTGAGCACTGATGCCATTTGTCTGAGTTAGGGAAGTTGTGGGTGGAGTTGCCTTGCACATGCTAAAATATACCAGCTGCAATTAGCAACTACTTGTAGAAACAAAAGGCTGGGTGTTTTTTTTTCTTTTCCTATTTTCTTTTCACTGATATTATAAACTGATCCAGGAAAAAAGTAAGACTGAACAGATCAGAGCTATCATTAAGAAATGTGATGTTCCTAAGGTCTGTTGCATTCACTATGATTTCCTTTTCATGGGAGGGGCATGAGGTGGATCTATCATATTGGAACAACTATCAGAGCTGCCTAGGGAAGTAATTAAGGAGTGCCTGAAACTGCATCTAAGCATATCCCCTTCCCCCAACGTGCACACACATAGACATCATGATTTTTTTTTAACTCTAAGCATGTCAATATTTGACTCTTACAGTATGGGCAAGTTGGGCATAAAAATGAAATAAAAAAAGGATCAAGCAGGTGCCTTTTCCTTTGTCAGACACATGCAGACAGAAGGTCACGAATCCTGTATGACAAGTTCATTGTATGGATATTTTCCATGTAAAACATACATTTTGTTAATGCCATGTCTGTAGCATCGTATGTAGCCAGTGAACTATTATTTACATAGGTACTGTAAACAACAGGGTTTAATTCAGAAATCCAGTCTTGATAAATTTTTTTTAGCAGTTCTGTAAGATTTATGTCTCTCTGATGTAAGAGTGCATAGCACAGAAATGAAAGGGTTTCTGTAATTGATTGTTGTTTGCATGAGAAGTGGGCATGACAGTGGCATGCAAGAGTGAAGTCTAAATTGTTTTTTGTTCATTCTCGGATCTAAAATTTAATACTATTGTGTGAAGAGAATAACGTCTTGTGTTTTTTTTTGCATTTGAATAGATTTAGTACTTTGACATTAAAATATATATATATATATATATATACATATATGTATATGTATATATATATATATATATATATATATATATATACACACACATTGTCATGGGCACCTGAAAAGGAAGGAGATGCTGCTGAAATAAATGCTATTCTGATTTTTTATTCATGTGTGAGATTTTAAGTGTAGCTTTGCCTAGGTCACAGAATATATGCTGTAAATAAGGATGGATGGTAGTAGTGAAAGCTTGTAGTAGCAAAATAAAGCAAGAAAAATAATATATTGTGTTTTTTTTTCCTTTCAATTGTTTAAGCAGGAGTGGCACATTAAGCTGAAAGCTTGTTTACAGGGGCAATCTGGGAGAACATGGAAGTTAAATGACTTGCTCAGGATCACCCAGTATGCAAGTGGGGGCTGTAGAATTTAAACATAGCTCTCTAGATTTGCAGTTAAGAGCCTTAAACCACAGTGCTACACTGCCTTCCTAGTTATGGCAGTCATCGGTTTTATGGTTCATGATGTTGGTGTAGTAAGTATACCAACATACAAAAATGCCAGCAGAATAGGCCTAGCGGGCTTTTTATGTCTGCTCGTTTGGTCAGTCCCCACCCTGGGAACTGACCTTGTTGCCCTTCCATGCTCTCAGGCTTCTCCCTTCCCAGTCTAGGGTATTTCCATTTCATGAGACTTTGCTTCCACAACCCTTTTCCTGTACCTGTCCCACCCCCTCTCGAACCCCTCCGCAGTCTCTGCCTCCATCAGCCCCCTGGGCAGTGCATTCCATGGTTCTACCACCCTCTCGGCATGCATATGATATGTCCAACTTGCTTAAGAGGGAGATTGCCCTACTAGTAGGGAGATGCCATAACGTCATGAGTTTGTCCTTAAATGGCATCAAAAAATAAGAATAACAGCATTTAATATATTTCATTTTGTCAAGAATAAGCACTAAAAAGAATCAACAATTAGTTGTACAATGTTATCACTTATATTGGTCATCACTAATTTACTTTTTATGTGGTTTTATCTGTCAAAAACAAACATGAATGGATATTTTGGACATAATTTTACTTAAGCAGGAGATTTTGTTTCCCAGGAGGGAGAAAGAGAGTTCAGTCAAAAAAACAAGAGTCTCCTACACAAAGAGGGAACTATGTCTCAGTGAAGTAGCACATCCTCCTTTCTCCCCTGAGTCTCCCCCTCCAGCTTCCACCCATGCCCTCTAGTTGCTCCCCCTCCTTCCTTCATAGCACCATGACTGGGCCTCCCCTATTTACTCCCTTCATGTACTTGAAGACCTCTATCATGTCCCCCTGTTCCCTTCTCTCTTCCAATGTGTACATATTTAGCTCTTCAAGCCTCTCCCTATAGGTCCTTTCCCCCAAGCTCCAGATCATTTTGTTTGCCTTCCTCTGGACCCTCTCCAGGAGTTCAATGTCCCTCTTTAAGTGTGGCCTCCAAAACTGCATGCAGTACTCGAGGTGTGGCCTCACCAAGCAGTTATACAGAGGTAGTATCACTTACCTCCTTCTGGAGTGATCCCCTTAGCGATGCATCCCAACATTGTGTTGGCCTTGGCCGCTGCCCTCCTACAAGCCTCTGAGTTGTTCATCTTGACATCCACCACCACCCTCCCAGGTCCCTCTCAGCCATACAGCCATAGCAGCAGTACATTACATAGCAGACATAAACTGTCAATAAGCAGGTAATGCAACAGATGTGCTGAGCAGTTACAAAAGCAAGAAATGTACAGCTGTCATTTCTTACAACCTGTTCCAAATTTGTTTTTGCACCTGTGGTGCCAAATGGCACAGTTGTTGTGCAAAATCTCATTTTGGCTAATGAACTGATAGTGTCACTGTTCATGCAGTGGGGTCACAAAAAGTCCATGCTGAAAACTTGGAGTGAAAATACCAAGAAATGCCCAGGGCATTAGGGTTTCTGACT
The DNA here is from genome assembly GCA_016271365.2 of Neoceratodus forsteri. NCBI lineage: Eukaryota > Metazoa > Chordata > Ceratodontiformes > Ceratodontidae > Neoceratodus > Neoceratodus forsteri. Next base: position 877,352,291 of record CM028136.1, read on the forward strand.
ATAACACCCTGCACTGTAGGGAATGACAGGCATCAGGGGTGTGACTTGGGACTGTCAACAGTAATGCTCATGCCATCCCACCCCATCCCCACCCTGAAGCCAGTGACAGGTCTCAAGGTGTGCCTTTAACTCTTTGGCCCCAAAATTCACTCCATTCTCTTATACTGTACCCATTTCATCATATTTCCTTAGGGAATGGGGTGAGTGGAAAGTTTGGAAACTCCAAGGCACACCTCAACTTTTGTCTGTGTCTGCAGGGTAGGGTGAGGTGAAATGGCATGAGCGTTATGGGCAATGACCCAAAGGCACACCCCAATGCCTGTCCATGTCTGCGGGGTTGGGGTTGGCGTCAGTTTGATACTTTACTGCCATTCCTATTCTGCTTGTCTGTCTGTGTCTCTCTCTGTCTATATGTCTATGTAATTATCTATCTTTCTATTAATTGCATGTACCGCTATTTTTACCTATTTCTAAAACAAACCTGCATATCACATTTGCCTGCACTCTGAGCACATACTTATGAAACTGTGCATAGTTGTACTCCACTTCTGTGTAGACCTCATATTTTCCTAATATTCTCATTATTACAAACCTAACTGCCTTTCCCTTATCAAAAGTGACCCCTTCTGAAAGCTAATATCACATTTTCTCTAACAGTCCATTGTTTTTACACCTGACTTCCTGACATCAGCACATTGCTCAAATATAACTTGCATCACCTCATAAAAAAATCCTTGTTTCTCTTTAAAAAAAAGCTGTGTAAATAATCAAAAGGCTGAACATATGCCATCCATTACTTTTCATGTACTGCCACCTTCTGTACCATCATGGGGATTTGCATATGTTTCCCTTGATGCTTTGCATTATTGGGATATGTGCAATTGTGTTTTCTTTAAAATGTGGCTGTCTGGCCAATATCATCCTGGATAACACATACATCAGTGGCGTTTGCTCTTTTTTTTTATAAGCGTCCTATTCCTTCCATTAAAATGTACACCTCCATATATTTTCCTAATAATGTGTATGCCTTCCTTAGAACAGAAACTAAAACAAATCTTACTACTTGCAAATCATTGTGTTGTTTCTCCATACCTCCTTAAGAATTTCACACAACTTCATTAACTTCATTATGCAGCCATGGTAGCTCTGACCAGACTTTGTTTAGATAGTATGTGCATTTAAGAATATATTTTGGATTAGGCTATGTATGAAAAATGCATTCAATTTCCCCACTGCAACAGAGTTCTCCATTGAACGAATCTGAGACTTGAGAAATGTGCAGCACCAAATTATAATTTTTGAAATTTGGCAAGCCTGGAGTTCCCAAATTCATAGAAAGTCTTAATTTGTCAAGGCTTAACTGGGCTTTTCTTCTTTCCAGATAAAATAAACAATTATGTTATCCAGATCTTAAAAAAAAAAAAATCTGGAATTTATATAGGGTATAACTAAAATAAAAAAAGAAGACAGGGAGAACATTCACTTTGATAATGTTGCATCTCCCAATTAATGTGAGCGTGAGTTTTAGCCATTTTCTTAAATCTTCCTGGACTGATTCAAAAAAGCGGCATAACATTCTTTTCAAACAAAAGAAAGAGATTTTTGGTAGTGATAACTCCCAGGTATTTAACTTTATCTGAAATAACTGGTTGTATTTCGGCACAGGTCATAATGTCACAGGACATTATGCCGCATGGCAAAAGCACGCTGCCAATACATTGTGATTCTTGCCATGCAGCATATCTCTTTTTTCAGTGGAGGACTCCACCCCCACACCCCCTATAATGGGGGTCTGTGCTCCCAAACTCCCTCAATATAGATTCTCAACTCCGGGGGGGGGGTTCAAGTCGGGGAGCACACAAAGATAAAAAAAAATAAAAGTTTCTGGGACAGGGAATCACACCCAGTCCCAGAAGCATTGCCTGGGTTCTCTGCTGCTATAGCTCAGTCCATTGGTTGGCAGAACCCCACTCCCAGCAGAGGTGGGAATGGTGTAATACCGTGTATAGCAGTATATGCAGTATTGCACCATTTGCTCACTGGTGCAGTGCTGTATTGGGTTAGCCATAATGTCATATGCTATTAAGCATGCAATATTATGACTTGGTACCATTCATTTCTGGAGAAAGGAAAGAGTTGTCCAAAAGATTTAAATGTAAAGCCTTGGTTTTTTGCTATTTTAGTCTTCGAACCTGATGCTGCACCAAAAATTTCCATTAATGCCATACAGGCATTAAAGGAAGAGGATGGTTCTGATAAATAAATCAAGGTGCTGTCTGTTTATAAACTAATAGTATGTACCTGTTCTACAATTTATATACCCTTAATCAAATTAGAATTGTGAAGAGCAGTCAGAAGAGATTCAATGATAGAGACGAAGAATAACAAAGACAACAGGCATCTCTGCCAGGTGTCTTTAGTAACAGGAAAACTTTGTGATATATTTCTGTTTGTTTGGACCACTGCTTTTGGTGATTTGTAAAAGATTTTTATCCAGTTAATATAAGTTTGTCCAAATCCAGAATTGTTTAAGTACTTACATCATACAGTCATATTCAATCCAATAAAAAGCTTTTTCTGCATCTAGTTTTAGAATAAGGGCCTCCAGCTGTTTGCAGGCATCAGTTATATTTATTAATCTCATTTGCAGGTGTCAGTTACATATATTCATTTTCTTGTATTGGCCCCCAAGTTTCAAATTTTATGAATCTACTATGATCGGGTTGAATGAGACCATGAACTACTTTTTCTAACCACGTGGCTAAGAGTTCTGTCAAGATTGACATATCATTGTTAAGCAGAAATATAGGGTGAAAGGAGGCAATAATAGCTGGACTTTTGTCTTTTTTTTACAAATAACACAATTTATTTTTCATAGAAAGATGGTGGTAAGCTCTTGGAGTTTACATTGTCATTAAAAAGATCTAGTAGATGTTTAGCTATTAAGATGGCAAATTGCTTATAAAAATCTACAGGAAGGCGGTCCATACCTGGGGCCTCACCTAAGGTAATATTCTTAATGGTGGTCAGTACTTCTTTGATTAAAAATGTGGCATCCAACAATCATTTTTGATCATTATGCAACTATGGGAGGTTGATTTCTGAGAGGAATTTATTCATTGTGTCCAGGTATTTATTGCATTCATACTGATATAAATTTTAGTAATAACTTGAAGATACTTTATTAATTTCCATGTAATCTTTTCTTGGAGTTTTGTGCTCATCCTGAATGGATAAAATTGTTTTACTATGTTTTTGCAATTGAAGGTCCATAACTTTGTCTAGCTTTTCCCCCAAAGCATAGTATTTTGCTCTTGTAAAAAGAATGGTTTTGCCCATCTCTGTGGATGATATATTAACTCGATCTTTCATGAGTAGTAACTGTTTGAATAATATTGGGTCTTGGGATGTCATATGTAATGTTTGTAAATAGGTCAGATCTTTTTCCAAGGTTTCCAATTTGTGTTTATTTTTTTCTTCTATAGGATGTATAATTAACTATGGTTCCCCTGATTATTGCTTTAGATGCCTCCCAGTGGGTAGCTGGAGACATTTCCCCTGGAGGGTTATGTTGAAATACTCTATTATCAAATATTTTTTAGTATCAAGGGAACGTTTATCTTCAAATGGTGTCGGATCCATAGACCATTGTTTGTCTGTTGAAAATTGATTGGTGTTTATTAATAGCTCAGCTAGAGTGTGGTCAGAAATAACAATGTGATATTTATACTGGGCATACAATTGTGGAGAGTGTGAGAAACTAAAAAATAATCTATGCAGGTATAACATTTATGTGGTGCCCCCCCCAAAAAAAACAGAATATGTTTGACCATGCAAATTTGTTTCTTGCCAATGGTCTATAAGGGAAAGAGAAATGGAAAGGGGAAATTGTTTAACCAGGAAAGTCACACTGAGCTGGAGCTTGTTTCCAGGTGTGAACTGGGAGCACAAGGAAGTTAAGTGACCTGCTCAGGGTCACACAATATGAAAGTGGTGGCTGATGGGATTCAAACCCAAGTCTCCAGTTTTCCAGCTCAGTGTTCTTAACCACTATGCTATACTGCCTCCTCAAGTATCAATACAGCCAAAATCATCAGGTCTTCCATGTATTCCCTCAACCATCTCCTAATATTAATCATATTATTACTAAAAGAGGAGGATTTTTCCAATCTACAATTTAGAGCCACTAGACCACCACTGATATCATCTACAGATGTCAATGGGTTTCAGGAGTGGAGGTGGAAGGAACCCCTAGACAACAGGAATAACTGTACAAAATATGTTATGGGTAATCGGGGGTGGAAGATGCTACTAGACAGCAGAGATAATGCTATATAATACAGAACAGGGGTGGGGTATGGGGGTACCTCTAGGCACCAGGGATATGCAGTGTTGCATGGAACAGGATATTGGGGTGGGGGGACTGCTAGACATGAGAATAATGTATGCTAAACTAAAACAGGTAAATGGGAGGGTGGGGGTGCCACTAGACACCAGTGGGTGATGTATGTTAAACTGTAATGGGCAACTGGGGGGGGATGGCAGTGCTACTAGATACCAGGGAGATGTATGTTAAACTATAATGGGTGTTTGGAGGTGGTGGTACCACCAGACAGCAGGGGAATTGTAGGATTCACTGCAGAATGGGTGCTGCATGCATGTAGGGATGGATTAACAATGGGGAAGACTGGGTAGCTGCCCAGGGCTCTGAGTTTGGGGGCATCCACCAGAGTTACCATTTTCCCCCTCAATCATTTTTTTTGTTATATAGCTGTGTGCCTTCCTGTCAGTGTTGGTCACCTGCAGGCTGGGGAAGGCGGGTCAGGTCATTTGACACTGCCATTCAGTTGCTGGTATATCATTAATAGGGTGCAATGAAGAGGGCTCCAGAATGTGGGCATCAGGATTAGGACAAAAGTGTTGTGGGCAAATGGGATTTTGGGCCATCATCTACACTTAGCATGGAGTGGGATGGGGCTGGAGCTGTGCTCCTGTTCTTCCCATCAGTGTGTGCTGGGTGGAGGGTGTTTTTATATATTTGAAGGGGTTCAGGGGGAAGACTCCCCTTGATGGGGGTGTGTGGGGGCAGAACTCCCTGTGGGATATTATGGTGACACCAGAAGGGTTTCATTACAACATGTGGTATGCACTCTGGGAGGGAGCATGACTCAATTCCCTGTCATGCATCTTGGTCTTGGTCTTTTGCCTGTGCCACATTTTTCTGCACACCATTTATTTTCACCCTTAAGTGGGTGACCCTCAGTTGCTGACATCTTCACACACTGACATGAATAATTATGCTGCAGACACTGGGGCCATCTGTGCACAGTAGAAATTACTGGTGATCGGACTGTCTCCAGCATAATTACTCACTTCAGTATATCACTGTGGCACCAAAATACAATCCTCTGCCCCCTCTTCAGTCTCTCTTAGGGCACTTTACACCTTCCCTGGCCAGTCATTCAAAAGTGTGCTTTGAACTCTGCTGCTGGAGCCTTCCCCCCTAGTAGTTTAAATATTCACTTTCCTTTTGTTATATATTAAAACAAAAGAGCAGTGATGAGCTATAACATGGCCTTGTGCATGCTGCTGCCCCAGTCCTGTTACAAGTGATGATCCACCGTGACCTTCCTGCTGCAGAACAGAAGGCAAGCTGGTTCGGATTTGGAAGAGTCCTCTCTGTCTCATCTCCCTGTGTCTGTCTGCTGCCTTACATACACTTGAAGTGCAGCTCCCCACCTCTTTGTAGGATGCACGGTCATGGTTGCTTTGCTTTTGCATTTGGCGGCTACTTACTCACAGTGAGTTCCACCACCTTACCGCCAGCCTGCCCTGGACCATCTAACTGCTGGCTATCATTGGTCACCTGCTGATTGTACACCACCTGCTGCCTGCCTGGAAAGTTAAGAGGTAAAGTTGTGTGTGTGTGTTGGGGGGAGGGGGAAATAGCTAAGTAACTGCCAGTTGGGTATGTACAGTACCTGATGGTAACATACTTGTTTTCTTGAGTGTTCAATACCGCTACCAAGCTGAGTTTAAAAGCCTTTAAAAAAAAAAGGAAAAATGAAAAGATATGACAGGGATGAACAACAAATGGAGATTGTAATGGGAGTGGTAAGAATCATAGAATCATAGAAATCTGAGGGTGGCACATTTGTCATTTTAAAAAAGTCTGCGGTCACACTGTCTAGTACTTTATTTTTTTTAACTTTCTACTTGTATCATTTGAATTGATCTGCCATTTTTCTTTCTTTTTTAGCATTAGTTTCTCTGTTTACTCACAATTCACTGAGTGCATATTACAGTTTTATATAATTCACTTTCCCTAATCATTGGTAATTACATATTTTGAAAGGATGTCAGTATTGTTTGTTTCTATTTGATAATGAATTGACACTGTTTCTGTGGGTGTTTTTGGTAAAAGGTGCTAGGTTGTGGGTCACATAGAAATAAACCACACTGTCATTTGCAGAAACAGAAGGTAACGGTATACGATCTCTGCCCTCATCTGGGTATATACACTGTTACAGATACTTGTGTCTCCTGCAAGATGCAACAAAGTAACTTTCACAGGGCATTTCATCCGATGTGTACAGCAGATCTCTTTCTGCAAATGACAGTATGATTTATTCCTATGCAATGCCCTACCCAACACCCTTTACTGAAAATACTCACAGCAGCAGTGCCACACTCATTATGAAATGGACACAGACAATGCTGAGATCTGTTCAAAATATGTAATTACCGACGATCGGAAACTCCTCTGAAAAACAAAGATGTTTATCTTAGTGGGTGATCAGCTTTTAGACTGTCTCACTGAAGCTATAGAAAACCTTAATTTGCAATTCATGAATTGTGAGTAAAAAATAAACCAGTACTTAAAAAAGGGCAGAGCAGTCCTGATTGACTCAAGTCAATTAAGAAGTCTGTGATTACAGAAGTACAGTTGTACGACAGTACAGCACAGAGCATGCAGCATTCGAGCATTACAAGTTTGATGTCAGTCCTTCACTGATGTCATGAGCTATTCCAACCAGCTGCCACAGTTAATAAAAAAAAACCTCTGAACTGCCATTTTAATTAGCGACACTCACAGAGATAAAATATACTGTTTAGACAAAAAAAAAAACACAATAAACATATGAGTCCTTTTTAATAAGCAATTTTTTATTACACTGCCATTGATACGACCTGCGGAAGATAGATTTTTATTTTATTACTATATTTGCATTGATCTTTAAGGTTGAGTGCATCCTTATATTATGTCATGAATTTAATAGGTGAAGCTAGATGAGATACTGTGGACTAGGGTTTACATGGGGGCTAATTTGTTCAGAGGCAGAACATGTGCAATCTGAGATGGGTGGACAGACAGATGGATAGGACACCATGGTTATATCATGGATACATTTCCTAATCAGGTGCCCTTCATTGGTTTTAATGACATATTTAGTGACAGCATCTTATTTTGTACATTTTCTTATAGCTGGTGCCAACCGCCAATGAGTGTGAGGGGGACACATAAAATAACTTATCAAACCATAACAAATAAAGAAGTAATGGGGGTGGGTACATTATAATCTTTTGTTCTGATCCAGCAAAGTTAAACTGTAATTTTAAAGTTATCTTGTATCTGTTTCATGATTATGTTTTGGTGTGTGCTTATGGTATGACATGGTATTTTTATTTATAAAATGGTGCCCTTCCAAGGCTCAGTTCCCCTATAATATAAATAATCAATGACAACCACAAAACAGAAACAAACAAAACATGCAAATATATTTGCAATAAATAAAACTGAGCAGTATCATTTTGAGAATGTACTCCAGTCATACAGCTGTACCTTAAGTAAATTACTTGGAAGGTTAGTCTATATCTAAATCACAGATTATGTTGAGCAGCATAATTGACTCACCCTATTCCAGCCTGACTTTAAATACCATGGAACAGACTTGGCCTGACTGACCATAGATATTTTAGATATCATAAACAATGGTTTGATGACATGATTATTATTTATTGAGTTAACTAAGACCTTTGACCTTGTGGCTCACCAGATACTGCTAACCAAGCTTAACTCACTAGGCCTAGATAACCTATCCCTATGTGGTTCTATGTGATAATGGCGATCGCCATTATGGCGAATGTACATCACCGAAAACAAAAACTGTGACGTACAGTACAATCGCAGTGAGAAAAACATACCTCATTGTTTCCTGTGGAGGGTTTAGTTCCCCCCTGCACCCACCCAAACTAGAATAATTGACTCCAGGGGAGTGCATGTCAGGGAGGGGAGAGAACCAGGATGCAAGGAAAAAACACACAAACAGGCCATGAAAAGCACAAAAACACTGTGCTCCATCCCCAGCCCCAAACCTTGAATCCTCCTCACCACAGCCAGTCTCCCTAACCATCGCACCACTAGGCCAGTTCGGCTGCTTCCTCTCTCACCACCCCCCAACATATGTCATGGAAATCTTCCAGTATCCTGTTGCTGTGTTCTCGCCCTGTCATTTTCTGTCACTACCCTTGCAGGGTAGCCTACAATACAGGTGCTGAGATTGAGTCACTCATATTTCAGTCGCTCAATTTCAGTCGCCCTTTTGACGGTATATCTCCCTATGCTAGTTCTTGGTGTAACCCCCTTGTTCCCTGGGGTCACTAGAATCCCACTTAGAACCAGTGGTAGGCAGTGAAAGGTAGCTTGTCAGATGCCAGTTAAATGGGTTTCACACTGTCTCACCTCTCCAAAGGGTCCCACTTACGTATAGCCAATTCAATCCTTTCACTCACCATTCCCTATGGCTCTCCTGTCCTCCTCTCAGTTAGATGCTCTGATCTACTGGAAAAGTTAAATAACATTATACCATACAACAGCTCACTTTGCAGTTGGTGCCTCATTCAAGACATACCATTGCAGTCATTGACTACCTCAAATGGCCCTCATTCACCAGCAGACTTGAATATGCATCACTGTGCCTTGCCTTCAAACTAAAAGGCCCACATGCTCGCCCTGATCTACATGGCCTATTAATGAACAAACCTGATAAGTGACTCCTCAAATCTTCCAGCCAAAACTTCATCCAGGTCCCCAAAGTTAAAACAGTGACAGATAGTATGTTTTTTGCAAATTCTATCCCCAACATTTGAAATGCCCTTCCCAGTGCTCTGCAGATACTCTGCTCTCTGGGTGGATTTGAAAAAGGCCTAAAGCTCACATTATAGAAAGAAACCAATGCAATTGTTACCACTGAAAAATATATGCTACTTCTCAACTATATTAATTGTTTGTGAATGGCAGAACTACGGTTTATCCCTGTACCCACAGTGGCAAATTCTACTAAACTCATATGTACATTGATGTGAATTCACACTGTAGTCCAATTGTAGGTTTATTGTTGAATATTAAGTTATCTCTGTCATGTAACCTGTTTCTAATGTACTAGGTACTGTCCAGACCCTCTCTGTAACTGCATTCTTGTTGTTTAATTCTTGCAATGAATTCCAGGTATCCCCTGAAAAAGGTGCTCTCTGAGCCCCAGTGGGTTTACCCGATCAACAAAATTCAATAAACAAATAAATCTTTCAACATTTTGACCTTCCATTTTCACCCCAAGAAATGGCATTCAGAGTAGCTGGAAACCCATCCAAATGCATTTTAAGGTATCAAAAAAACTGTTCAGCTTTGGGGGCCTAGCCTGCTCCCAACTCCCAGCCTATTGATGAAGTCACATGTGGCCCCACACTTACAAATTGCCCATGGCCCCATAACTTGTTAATCTGGCCCTGCGGGCATGTCAATCAGCCCATATTGGGCATGGAAATGACACTTTAGCATCTTGCATGCCTAATGCACTCATTTGCATATTGTTGCTGAATATAGCCCACAGAGGTCTTAACGCTATTTGTTTCATGAAGTGCTATTCCCTGTGGGCTATATCAAATCAAATCAAATCAGATCAAATCATCTTTATTTATAAAAGGCACCTTTCAAAACCAAGGCACCTATACAATGAAACATATAAAATATTTATCTCAAAAGGAATAAAGCACATAAAATACAGTAGCAGCTTCAGTAATCAACAAATACCAAACCAAAAAGATATGTCTTTAAAGCAATCTTAAAACTCTGGATTGTCAGGCAATCTCATACCCGATGAGGTAGAGAATTCCACAGGGTCGGTGCTGCAAAACTTAATGCCCTTGCCCCAGATGTTTGTGACTGAACCCTGGGAATCTCTAGCAATCCCTCATTGGTGGATCAGAGAGAACAGAGGTCCTACCTGTGAGGAAAGATCAAAACCATCTGAGAACAGATCCCAAGAGTCCACAGATGAGCCACAGCCAATCCAAAAGCACACCATGGTCTACAGTGTCAAATGCTGCAAAGAGATCAAGAAGAACCAAGATGGAACGAATCCTTCGATCTCTCCCTATCAGGAGGTCATTTAGTACCTGAACAAGGGCTGTCTCGGTACTATGTCTGTTCCAAAAACCAGAGAGAGTATCATAGACATTGTGGCTGGTCAAATGGTCCTCCAGCTGTAATGCCACCACCTTCTCAAGAACCTTACCCAAAAAGGATAGGTTAGAGACAGGCCTGTAGTTTGTGAGACAGTCAGGATCCAAGGAAGATTTCTTAAGAAGGGACTGAACCACGGCCTTCTTAAGGGGATCTGGAAAGATCCCCCTCTCCTAGGACAGTCAAACAATCTCAGCAAGGACTGGGCTGATAACATCCATGCAGCCAACCATCAGGTGCATGGGACCCGGATCCAAACTACAGTTGGTAGGACGTAATGACTGGATAACCATCACAATATAGCTGATTGTGGGGTGGCTAAAGTCGCACCACACAAACTGGGTGTCCAACATCTCCTGCCAACCACTGCTACTCCCTTGAGAGAGGGTCAGGTGGATATCTGACCTGATCGTGGCAACCTTGTCCATGAAGAATTGAGCAATCTCCTCACACCGCTCTTCAGAAAAAGCATTTCCGGGCTGAAGACAGAATGGATAGCACAGTTTGTCCATGGTCTGGAAAAGCTGAGCTGTATGCCTATATACCACCAAGGTCCATGTCAGGATAGCACAGTTTCACTTATCACTGCCTTGACATGGTCCGATATTCAATCACATAGGGCTGGCTCACTACATGACTGAATGTAGCAGCTGCCATGTCAGGCGCTAGTGCAAGTGCATTGTAAATATTTGTGCTGCACTTGAGCTCTTTAGTCAATTTCAAGGCTCTGTAATTTATTTGTATGATTCTGCTGCCAAGGACTTTATGGTTTTTTTTTAGATTTTTCCAGTCTCTCCAACACAGAGGGATTTTAATGACTGGAACAGACTGTTCTCCAGATTCATATGGGCAGGCTTTCCTCCCCGAATAGCATATAGAAAGTTTGAATTACCTATATCAAAATCAAAGGGAGGTCAAGCATTACTTCATTTGCAGTGCTACTTTCAAGTAGTGCAAATCTGTCACATTTGTACATGGCTAGCCACAACATATAAAGCACACTGGAAATCTACTAATATTCATGACCTCCATTATAACTTGGCCAAAAGTTTATTTTCCATTCCCCTGCTGAGCAGTACACAATTGATGAATAACATCTTTACACAAGTTGTGTTTGAGGTTTGGTCTCAGATTTTAAAAATCAAGAGGCTTAAAGTATTGTAGCTTTACAGTAGCTACATGTTTCACCACCTAATAAAGAATTTCATTCAGCATGTCCGGATATGAGATTCTGTCCATGGAAAAAATGAGGGTTGGTGTATGACTATACATTAATTTTATAAGGGTAACCTCCCATGAACATTTGCTCAATTTAAACAAAATTTCTCATTGACTAATATAGATCATTATCATTACTTAAAAACACAAGACTATTTACAGAATAAAAGGGTTAAAGACCCAAACCAGGAAAATGTGCACTCCCTGGTGTTTTTGATCTGCATATCCCACCAAATCAGTGTACTACTCATTTTATTTCTGTAGCATATAAAGCTGTTAATGTTCCCACAGAAAATAAATTCAGGATGACCAAGTCAAAACAACAAAACAAGAATTAATAATTTGAGTCTCAGAAAATAATTGAGACCAAATTTATGTACAATGAAAACTATCTTTTTTAAAACCTAAGGAAAGAATTTGCTTGAAAACCACAGTCAGATTTTTCAGGACTCCAAAGATCACAGCTAAATTTACAAACAGTGGCCAAGCAGACTGCTAGAGACAGTATGGGGAGCAGCATGCCTCTCACTCACACATATTTTGGTATTGCCCTACCTTGAAATCTTTCTGGCAAGCAATTGAACTAGATCTGAAGGACTTAGGGCTACAGATGTTGAGAAATGTTATTTAGCCGCATGAAATATTTCATGAAATTGAGATGAAACTCACAATTTCGCCTGCAATTTTGTCTGCAACCATATATGACCATTTTGTTGAATTTATACCCCTCTCTGGTGTCTCTCAACCCCCCAGGCTGATTAAAAGCTGAATTAAAATCAAGAGAACCCTCCCTCCCTCCCTCCCTGAGCCCTGGTCCCCAATTTTGCAAAATAAACCCATCCAATAACAATCACTTCCATGTCCCTGTTCTATAGTGCCCTTCCCCCACCAATCACCTGGTGAATTCAAAAATCAAGAACACTCCCCCCCCAGGCACCCTGAGCCCCAGCAAAACCAATTCTATCCCCTGTCCCTGGTATCTTGGGGACCACTTGACACAAAGGACATGGATGGGGATTTTTCTTTGTTGTTGAAAAGATTGGGGGCCAGGGCTCAGGGTAATGGGGGGATGAGAGTTCTTGAGTTTAATTTAGCTGGTGATTGATCAGAGGTGACCACTAGACACCATGGACAGGGGAGGGAATTGCTGTCATTTTTTGAAGGATTGGGGGCCCTGTGGTGAAATTAAGAAATTTTACCCACAAGTGGTGAACTTTTGCCCACTAGTGGCAAACTTCCTGATTTGAGAGTGAAATTTTGCCTGCCCTAAGGGTCAAAATTTCACATTTTGCCTTGTGAAATATTTTGCAAATTGCGCAAATTCCACAAAATATTTTGCCCAGCAAAATTTTCCAATTTTGCACACTACTTAGGACCCAGTTTCACATCCCTCACCCAGCACTCTTTCTCCACTTTCCAAAGGACAAATTCAGTAAGCATCAAAGGTACTTACTGAACATTTTATCACCTGCAGCAAAAAAAGCCATCACAAAGTTATGGTTACAGCAACAGCCACCAAAAGCTGCACAATGGCAGAAATTAACTATACCAATACCTTGTACTCCTGTTTATACCATTGTTTCTGTATTTGAATTTGTATTTGTCATTGCATTTGTATTCTGATTTTGTATTATTACAGTATGTGTACCTCATCCTTTTACCCCTAATCCCAGGTCACCCCTGAAAATGGGCTTTGTCTCAGTGTGCCTTTCCTGTTACCAAATGTTTAAATTAAATAAAAATATAATTAAGAAAAAATTAGCCCATAAAGTGAGACAGCAACTGGAGCTATTTAACAACAGACGGCACGGCTGTATAATGCACATAGTGGAAAAAAGTGACAACTTTGTTTCTTGATCTGATTAAGTAAAAGCAGTGCTTAGAGTACATAGGGTAGCAAGTGTCCACTGGGTGTTGAAACTGAAGGCAAAGGTAGAGGAGAACTCCAAACACAGGCAGGCCTAAGAAAAACACAAAACAAAGGAGCACTTATAACTGTGCATGATTTTGCAGACTTACTAAGCTAAATACTATGGACTTCCACTTTGTTGAATAGACCAGTACTACTAACAATTAGTCTATTGCAAAATGTACTGTAACACTTTTTTCTATTTAGTTTTTCTTGACCGGGAAGGAGGACTAGACAAGATTTTGCCTATTTTCAGCCTCATCTTTGGGGGGGATATGGATAGATGGCAACTGAATCTGAACCAGATTTTAAGCTGTAGGTAATATTTTTTTAGTGAAGGGGAGAAATTTGGCCAGGACACCGGGGAAATTCCCCTACTGCCAGCAGGGGGCTTGACTTCCTGTGAGCAGGGATGGAGGAACCCAGTTAGAAGCTGGACCGAGGAGGAGGAGGAAGTGCTGATGTGGCAGGGGAGATGGCCTCATCCCCTGACCTCGTATTGGAAGAAGCTGCTTTACTGGAAATAAACCAAGAATTAGTTCAAAATAAACAAGAAAAGATGTTTTTCTCAATCAAGGACTTGAGTAATATTGATGGAAATAAGGACTGTGAGAGAACTCCAGTGGGAGGAATTAAGAGCAAAAGTAAAGAAGAACTTCTGCAGGAATTAGAGAAAGCCAAGGAGAAATATTCAGTTTTTATGGCAAGAAAACAAGCTGAATAAAAGTTGCTGGATCACAGTGAAAAAATTGACAATGGGTCTGGCCCAGCTGACAGCTCCGAATATGATGCATCGACATCAAAGGATGAAGAAGAAGCAAGCCAACAGGCGCTCCCGCAGGTAAAATTTCACCCTATTATTTCAACCACTGATGCAAATGTGAATAGGCTGGCAGGAAAACCAAGGGATTAGGGTGCCTAGAGCCCCAAGGGGTGAATGTTTTGAATAACCTGCAGGCGGTAGAGGGCAGTGATATTAAGGCAGAAGTTTCTACTGAAACTAGCTCTAAAACTGAGTAAAGGAGCTAGAAGGGGAACACAGGTTTAAAAACTGCTGTACAAGATAAAGAAATGCCTAATGTAGTTTCAGGACTTGAAAACAATCCTAATTCTGGTAATACAGTCCCCTGGTTCAACACGGAGATTCAAAAAGGCCCAAATACAGAGGAAAAGAAAACTGGGGAAGTCATTTTCCAAAATAACCCCTTTGAACAGACTGATGCTACCATTTTTTCTTTCTCAGCACGATCTACTAAACCAGGATCAAAGGAAGAGAAAAACAGAAGAGAAGCTATTATGTTGGCAAAATGCAGTCTAGATGGGCCTAATACTCATAAAGGGCCTGTAGAACACAAGGGACAAAATATATCTGTGCAGTCCTGTCCAACAACAACAGAGGCAATTGGCAAATCATTTTCCCTACAAACTAACCTAAATCAGGGTCTTGAACCCTTCTGCAGTTGGTCACCAGGAAAAGCCCTATAGGAGGCAGGATGGAAGAAATTGCCTTCAGGCCAGTGGTTGCCAGACCCACCATGACCTGCAAACACCCCAGAATGGTGTCCCAGGGGTTTGCCTCAAATCTCTGTTGGGGAAAAGGGGAGTACAAATCCAGATTCTGCCCAAGATATGGGGGATATAAAAATGGGAAAGGAAAATATAACTGAACTGATTTTGCTGGAAAAAGAGCCTTTGGAGAAAAACACACGGGAACCCTGGGGGATCCAGCAGAGGACAGGAAGAATGAAACAACCTTTGCAGGGTCTCCGGATCTCATAAGAGGAGTGGCACCTGAAGGTGAAGAAAAACAAACTGACCTCCCACCCCAGTGCCTACTATTGTCAGAACTCTTTGCTAAATCAAAAAAAAGGCTGTTCCTAGAAGGAATACACTTAGGATTCGGTGCAAAGGGGGTCTGGAAATCAGGCCAGATCAGCAATATGTGGGGAGAAAGCTCCTGAAGGACTCACTACACTTTTCATCAAAAGATGTTTATGCTTTTATAAACATCTCAGGAGAGGACATCTATGACATTAGTTTCAGATCTGCATACACCCTGGATTTGTTCTGGCAACGCTTCATTCAAGTCAAATTTTCACCTCTGTGGTCCCCCTTTATGGAAATCCCCTTGACAAAACCCCTCATTAAATATGTAACAGTGATGTTTCGGAATAAAGGGGTACATGTTGATGACATTACTTACTGGCTTCAACAAAAATGTGAAGAATTGATTGCATCAGAAGCACAACTGGCTTCTGAGATGTTTTGGACTGGGGGATGGAAGTATAAGGTTAAATTGAGGCAAATGGAGAGTGACATAGAGCCTGTACCAAACTCCTTCATGCTGGGCAGAGATAGAGGAGTATGTTTTTATTCAGGGCAGCCATGAGCATGATACAAGTGTGGGGCTAGGACCCACCTCTCTAGCATATGTGATCGCCCCCACTGTGACAACTGTGGGGAGGTGGTGCACATATGTATGCGATGCACAAACTAACAAGATGTGAGTTATGTGAGGACACAGGTCACACATTTCTGGAGTGTCCATGGGCTGCAAGAAATAAGGCAACAGTCATTAACCCTGAGCTTCTTATCCAACAAGCTCAAGAGGAAGCTGCCAGAAAGGTGGTAGAGGATGAAGACCCTCCTGTGGAACACAACCTCCCCAGATAAGGCTCCAGACCCTATTCCAGGCAGAAAGGAGGAAGTCAAGACTAAGGAGATAAGAATAGATGAGGATAATCATCCACTCTGTCCCAATCCTGATAAGCCCATCCAGTGGGGGGACCTTACTACCGATTTGCTACACAGATAAGCAATCCATTGGTGTGCAGGTGATCCCTCTTCCACCCTCAAAAAAGACCCTCCCTCCAAGAAGGACAACTAGGAATACAAAACCAAACTGGCTCCCAACCCCCACAAGTGAGCAAGCAGGCCTAGCGGGACCTAATCCCTTTGAGGTTTTGGCTCCCACTGAGGTAGAATCAGACACAGAACAGATGAATGTAGCCCTTACACCCCCATAAGCTGAAGGAGGAAGGATGATATGATTGAGTACAAAGGGAAGAAAAAGAAAAAGAGGAAATAAGGGCCTTGAACTCTTAAATTGAATGGTTTAGTTATCCGTGGGGTCATGTAACTCTCAAAGCCTCTTACATTGCCTTAGGATAATGGCGTTGTTTCACCTATTGATAGATCTAAAACTGGATATCTGTTTTGCAAGAAACATGGATGCTCACATCGGACCAATTTAAGCTGTTCCAGACCAAATGGAGATGGGGGCCATCCTATTGGTCCTTTGGGCCAGACAGGGCTGATGGAATAGGTATAGTATTTAGTACCTTTTTCTTTCAAATGATCAAGATGGTGGATTTGATTCTGGGGAGGCTGTTCATCCTAGATGGATATTGGGATAAGGTCCCATATAGATTAATAAATGTGTACAGCCAGCAAACAAAAGCAGGTAGAGTGGCTCTAATTTCCAGACTTCAACCTTACTTACATACATCCACTTATGTAATCCTGAGGGGGATTTTAATTGTGACTTACCCAAAGGGAGACTGAGAGGGAAAAGAGGGAAAACATACTGCGATTCAAATGCCTTGCAAAAATGTGTCAATATTGGCAAGCTGAAGAATTATGCACACTACCAATCTCAAGGGCCCAAATATACATACAAAAGGGGACACCTGTCATCAAATATAGACCATATTTTTGTTTCCAGGAATCTCCCTCACCCAAACTTTCATACTATCCCTATAGAATTTTCAGACCACCTTCTCTTACGAATAACTTTTCAAACAGCCCCCCCCAAATAAGGAGGGAGAAAAGTTGGAGATTAAATGTTTCAATGCTCACAGACCCTTTTGTTAAAGAGAAAATTTGATCATTACTCTGGGCTAGGACCTTGGTGAGTGATCTCTACGAAGAATTGGGGGGTATGGTGGATGGACACAAAAAAAGAAGTAGCAAAATGGTTCCAAAACTATGGCAAGCATAGGACGCAAAACAGTTTTTTTTAGCTATTTAAAATGAAGATCAAAACTTCAGAACATGCTTTCACAGTCTGCTATGTTTAGACAAGATTATGGCCCTGACATTGAACAGATCCAGGATGAAATGAGGAAATTTCAATATGACAGGGCAAAAACTTTAAATACAGAATTGCAATTTGGAACACAAAAAAAAACAATTGGAGACCCCTTTGAAGCCTGTAAAAAGAAGAAAGAGACTTTAGACATGTTTCAATTAGCAGATGATAGAGGAAACAGAGTGGAAGATGAGAAGGGGAGCCATGAAATAATCTGTGGCTTTCGGCATCACATGACAGTTCCCCTCCTCCTTCTAAAAATCGGATTAATTCTTATTTGGAGAAAAGCCTGGTAACCTTGGCCCAGGAGGATCAATAATTTTTAACCTCTCCTTTGAAATTACAGGAAATAGAAGATGTAATTATGAAACTAAAAAATGGATCTTCACCCGAACCTGACGGACTGCCTCATGAGTTTTACAGATCATTTCCCAAAATAATGGTGAGGTGTTTAGTAGAACTGTTTTTAGTATTTTTTGACAAAGGGGTGGTCCCCCCTCAATTCATAGCAGGACTCTTAAGTTTTATATATAAGGGAGGGCGAAAGGTAGACATCTCAAACTAGAGACCTATAACTCTCCTGAATGCTGATTTTAAAATATTGTCTCAGGTTCTTAACAATAGGCTAAGGCAAATAATTCCTTTATTAATACATTCAGACCAGTTTTGTGGGATCTCTGAAAGGAAGCTACAACATGCCTTAATGATTATCAGAGATGTACTAGAGATGTGTGGTACTGCACAAACATCCAGTTGTATTATTACTTTAGATCAAAGCAAGGCTTTTGATAGAGTATGCCTTCCTTTCTTCTTTCAGATCGTATTACAGTATGGTATTCCAAAGGAATTTGGCCATAAAATCCAAGTTCTATATTCTAGAGTCCATGTGCCACCTATTATTAAAGGATCGGTAATGAAAGGTATCACCATAAATATGGAGGTTCGACAGGGCTGCCTCTCAGCCCACTCCTTTATAACTTTTTCTTGGACCCTTCTATTAGCGTTCTGAGCAATCCTTATGAATGGGAAGGTTTGAGGGGATCTCAGGCCAAATGGAACTGAAAATCCAAGCCTATGTGGACGATATATGCCTGTTTATAGCAAACCTGGGGCAATTACCAACAGTAATAAAACAACTGCAGGAATATTCTACTGTATCTAATGCCACCCTCAATCTAACTAAATGTAAAGGGTTGTATTTAGGAAATACAGAAAGGGCACCTGTAACAGTAAACCATATTTATTTCTCCTCAGAGCCACAAAAAATCTTGGGAATCACATTTGGAGAACATAATCTACCACTTGAGAACTGGAAAAGGGCTATTCATGGTGCTGAAAATAAAGTCCAGAGATGGAAGTCATGGAGGTTGTCTAAAATAAAAAGGGTACACATAATTAAAAGGTTCATTATACCCACTTTGTTGTATATAGCCATGATTTTTCCACCCCCAGTGATCTTAGAAACCAGGTTATATGCATCCTTTTTTAAGATGGTTTAGGGATCCAGAATGAACCCAATAAAAAGGTGTTTTACATACTTGTCTAAACAAGCAGTCTGGGTATGGTGGACCCTATAATCTTTTTCCATAGCTTTTTCCTGTCTCACAATCTTAAAATTGGACTAGAGGAACCAACCGGTGTGACATACCATTTGTTTTTTAAAGCTTGTAGTGCATATTTGGAATGGAAACCTTCCCCCAAAATTGTCCACCCATATCAAAATACCAGAATACATTAAACCAGCACTCAAAAAGCTTGGCAAATGGGTGATCACTAAAGCAGTTATCTCCAGATTCTCAGGATAACAATTGTACTTGCACATAGTGATTCAAATCCATCAGGAACAACCTGAATTTAAAAATTGACCCCCAGATCTAAAGGAAGGGGTGTTAAAACAATTAAATAACAACAGAATTCCAATCCAACCCCTTCCACCCCTCACCCCACCCACCCCTGGAAATAGTTCCTTTATACCTGGGGTTCTGACATCATTCCTCAAGAGTGCAAGGTGCATATCACTGTCATATCCTCTCTAGCACACTGCACTGACAATATAAGCATACACATTGCATTATATATATTTCTATATAACAAACCAATCACACACACACACACAAATGTGGGGAGTAGTGCAATGTAATGGCTGTGGGGCAGCAGTCTTCTGGAAGTCTTTCTGGAGGCTGAGACGCTGCCCTATTTGCAGGAAACTCTCTGCCCTGAAGGAGGAAGTTGTCCGTCTTCAGGCCACACTGGACAGTAGTAAGGGAACCTTCCCCCTGGCCACACTGGATGGTAGGAAGGAAACTTTCCCCATCCAGGGAGCACCAGAGCCACCACCACTACCTCAGAGGTTGTGAAGAATGCACAGCAGTTAGACCACAGTGGGCTCAAGGAGGGTGAGGATGGTGGAGAAGAGGCACACCCAGTCGATTGTTCCACCACAATCCATACACCATTCTGGGGAGCAGAGCTCCCTCATGGATGCACCCGCAGAGGAGACTAAGGAATGCGAGGACAACTGTCAAGGGAGGCCCACAAGAAGGAGGAAAAGGACACCAAAAAGGAAAGAAGCAGCCCTGGTGGGGACCTAATTATTAGGGGAGCAGAACTGAGGAGCAGGGAAACTGAAGTAAGGTGCCTGCCTGTGCCATGGTTCAGAGAGACAGAAGTGCATCCTCAGGATCACGAACAACTACTACGGATTCTGAGCTGGAAGTCATTGTCCACCTAGGGACAAATGACTTGGCTAATCATGAGATTAGAGCAGTGCAGAAGGACTTTGTAGAATTGGGAAGGGGCCTAAGACAAGTAGCACACACAATATACTTCTCTGAGGTGCTGCCTGTCAATGACATGAGTGAGGCGAGGGTACTTTGCACCATGCAGTTTAATGAATGGTTGAAAAAATGGTGTGAAGCACAGGGGTTTTGCTTCATTGGGGACTGGGGTTCCACCTGGAGGGACACCAGCCTATACTGGCAGGATGGTCTGCATCTGTCCAGGAAGGGAACAAGTCTTTTGAGCAATCGGTTTAAATGCTTCATTGGCAAGCTTTTAAACTAGCCAAGGGGGGAGGCACTGATAAGCAAAAGCAAAATCCTAGCCTCTCCCTACAAAACAGGGTACTAAATGAGAAAAAGACTGAGGTAGAAAGGTCAGTGGGGGATGCTGCAAAAGAAGGTAAAGCCATCAAAAAATGGAGATAAATGAGTACCAATGCCCGTAGTCTGAGTAACAAGCTTCCTGACTAAGTGGCCTTGATGGATATCATGGCAGTCACAGAAATGTGGTACACACAAAACCATGACTGGGACATAAACATACCAGGATACACTATCTACAGGAGGGACAGGGAGGGTAAAAGAGGAGGAGGAGGAGTAGCTCTTTACAAAAGGGAAGGAATCAAAGCAACAGAACAAAAGGGAAAACAGGAGGAGGAAGAAGCACTGTGGGTAAATTTGGAGACCGGCAATGACACCACAATACGCACAGGGGTAGTATACAGACCCCCTTCTCAGGGAGAGGAAATGGACAAGGAAATGATAGAAAGTATACTTAGAATGGCAGAAAAAGGGGAGATATTGCTGATGGGTGATCTGAATATGCCAGATGTTAACTGGAGTGCAGTTGCAGCAGCCACTTCACAGATAGGGGTTATTCTTGATGCCCTACAGGGGGCATACCTTAGACAACTAGTATTGGAGCCCACTCAAGAGGGAGCAATCTTAGACCTGGTTCTCTCAAATGGAGATGAAGAGAGGATCACAGATGTAGAAGTGGGTAGCCATCTGGGAACTAGTAACCATCGAACAGTATGGTTCACAATAAACACAGCAATAGAGTCAAGCCATACAAAGGCAAAAGTACTGGACTTTAGGAGGGCTGACTTTGCCAAAATGGGTGAGTGCCAAAGAAATGCACTAGCAAATGGGCAGGAAGGAGGGATGGAAGAACAATAAAAACTGCCATCACAGAGGTAACAAGCCTTTGTGTGAAGTAAATAAACAAAATGAAACAATGTAAGAAACCACTATGGCTCTCAAAGGAAGTGGCAGTGAAGGTTCAAGAGAAAAAGAAAGCATTCAGGAAGTACAAGGAATCACAGAAGGAGCAGGACAGAGAACTGTATTAGTTAAAGCAAAAGGAGGCTGGGAAGGCAGTCCGAACAGCAAAGGTCCAAACCGAGGAAAAGAAAGCCAACTCAGTTAAGAAGGGGGATAAAACCTTTTATAGGTACATCAGGGAGTGAAGGAAGACCAAGGGAGGGTTAGTGAGACTTAATAAAGAGGAGGGAGGGTGGGCAGAGGGTGACTATGAAAAGGCAGAGATACTAAACAAATATTTTTGCTCAGTGTTTACAAAGAAAGTGGTGAAGGTACCTAAAACAAACAGTAGAAGCACTCTAGATACAGAAGTTGATACCAGCCCATTTACAGAAGAAAGGGTTCTGAAAGAACTCTTAAAACTGAAGGTGGACAAAGCAATGGGGCCTGATGGGATTCATCCCAGAATTCTAAAAGAACTAAGGGTAGAACTAGTGACACCACTGACTACCCTCTTTAATAAATCATGAGAGGATTGGGTGGTACCGAGGACTGGAGAAGGGCAGATGTGATTCCCCTTCACAAACGTGGGAACAAGGCAGAAGCAGGAAACCACAGACCTGTTAGTTTAACATCAGTGATAGGGAAAATGATGGAATCACTTCT
This sequence comes from Neoceratodus forsteri, assembly GCA_016271365.2. Taxonomy (NCBI): domain Eukaryota; kingdom Metazoa; phylum Chordata; order Ceratodontiformes; family Ceratodontidae; genus Neoceratodus; species Neoceratodus forsteri. The sequence continues at coordinate 877,374,739 of CM028136.1, forward strand.
GAAGGAAAGTATCTAGAGGCCAGAGGGGCTCAGGACCCAAGGCAGCATGGATTAACAGCGGGAAGGTCATGTTAGACAAATCTGATAGATTTCTTTGACTGGGTGACCAAAGTAGTAGATCAGGTAGGGGCTGTGGACATGGCCTACCTAGACTTTAGCAAGGCATTTGACACAGTCCCACACAAAAGATTAATATACAAGTTAGCCAGCTTGGGAGTGGGTCCCAAGATGACAGCCTGGGTAAAGAATTGGCTGAAGAATAGGACACAGAGAGTAATAGTAAATGGAGTCCACTCTGAAGAAAGGGGTTACCAGTGGGGCACTGCAGGGTTCAGTATTAGACTGGTCCTCTTCAATGTCTTTATAGGCGACATTGCAGAGGGACTGGAAGGAAAAGTATGTCTCTTTGCAGATAACACAAAGATCTGCAACAGAGTTGATGCACAAGATGGGATGGAAAGGATGAGAAGGGACTTGGCAAGTTTAGAGGAATGGTCAAATGTATGGCAGCTTAGATTCAGTGCTAAGAAGTGCAAGGTAATGCACCTGGGAAACAAAAATCCAGGGGAAAAGTACACAATGGGGGGTGAGATACTAACAACGACAAAAATGGTAAGTGACGTGGGGGTAGTCATATCAGATGACCTAAGGGTGGGCAAGCAATGTGAGAGGGCAGCAAGGAGGGTTGGGGAGATACTGGGATGCATAGGGACAGGCATCACCAGTAGAAAACAGGAAGTTATTATCCCTCTGTACAGACAGCTGGTGAGACCCCATCTGGAGTACTGTGTGCAGTTCTGGAGACCCTATCTCCGCAAAGACATAGACAGGATGGAGGCAGTCCAGAGGAGGGCAACTAAAATGATGCAGGGTCTGCACCGGAAGACATATGAAGAGAGACTTAAGGAGCTGAATATGTATAGCCTCGAGGAAAGGAGGGAGAGTGGGGGACATGATAGAAACTTTCAAGTACCTCAAGGAAATCAACAAAGTCCAAGAGGGTAACATCTTTCAAAAAAAGAGGTGTGCAAGAACAAGGGGACACAATTTGAAGATAGAAGGGGGACAGCTCAGAGGTAATTTAATGAAGTATTTTTTCACAGAGAGGGTTGTAGATGCATGGAACGGCCTTCCAGAGGAGGTTGTGGAGTCAAAAACAGTGGTGGAATTCAAGCATGCATGGGACAGTCATAAGGCGATTCTAGGGGGTGGCGGTAGGAAGAAGTATGCTGCTGGTTAACTAGGATCTGCAGCTTATCCATTAAGTAGGGAAATGGGCAGACTGGGTTGGCCCAGCGGTCCTTATCTGCCATCAAAATCTATGTTTCTATGTTTCTATATAACAGTTGTATAAATATTGAAGAGACAATGGATCGTTTCCTTTTTACCTGTTCCTATGCAAAATCCCTATGGGGATATTTAAAGACAGAATGGAATCTAAGGTGGTTAGATAGTTTAACCTATGAGTCTTTGGTCCTTGGGCATTGTCCCAACCTCAGGATGTTGTATGATTATGATACTTTAATGATGTTGTTTTGCTGTTTAAAGTTTTACCCTTGGCAGGCTCACTGTCAATGGCCACTCCAACAGAGACTGATGTCATATACCACCTATAAGACACTGGTAGAACACGCTATGGGGTCAGTGTTTATGAAAGATCTGCAGGCTAATCCTAAAAGCTATGTTTTATGGAAATGGAGAGGGTTGCTTGGATTTATCAAATACAAGTACGGAGGTATACTAAAATCTATTTCTAAACAAGATGTGTTTAAAAGTACTATTGATTTTTGCCCTAATAGTTTATTGGTTACTCAGTAGTTGGAAAATTATTTTTGAACAATCATTTTAACCAAGTATGAATGAAATACTTGTTTATTTGGGATTAAAATTGTATTCTTTCTTGTGGAATTAACACACTCAAAGTAATTAGGTTTGAGAGCTACAACTAGCTAAATTCCCTGCCACAGTGGTATGGGGAAAGATATAAGGGAAGGGGAAGGTTTCTTTGGGGTTAAGGAGTGATTATTGTGTGGTTTTAACAGACTGCATCAAGTGTATGAAGTGAATACCTGTTGTTCTTTCTTTCTGTATGTTTATTTTTTCTTTCATCTTCATTTTTTGTACAATGTGTTTCGATTTGTGATGATGTGATATCAATAAAAAATTCCCTTACTCTGACAGTAGGGGGAACCTGTGCTTCCCTATGATAGCAAAACAGTGTGTGAGCAAGATGGATGTAGATGTGTTGGAGGAATCCTCTCTCCTTGTCACTGGAGAGGTTGAGACCGAAGAGTTACATGCAGAGAACCCCTTTAATCAGCAGGAGTTAATTGTGAATGAGGAGACTATTTGGAATAATGTGGAAAGTTTTGTTGGACACACTCAAAAGCAGACCGAGCCTTAGCATGGTAATCCATGGGTAACTTCAGGAGAAACATCACCAGAACCTGCAAGGAGATGCCCTGATGTTGTCAGGACCAACCAGACAACAGAGAATGCTGCAAGTGGTATGCAGTGCTCTGGAGATATTGCTAAACCCTTGGACAGACACGACCTAGGAACGGGAGACACACAGTCCATTACTGCATCACAACAAATCTGCAAACAGTTTGGCTTACCTTGTGAACAAAAAGGACACAGACTGGCCAGCGACTAACGTGTTGCTCAATAAGGGATGGAAGAGATATGAAGCGGGTTGATATAGTCCTGATCTGGACTGGGGGAATGAGGTTCAGGAACTCATAGAAGACAGGGCTGCAAAGGGGAATATCGCTGGGCAAACAAATAAAAAACCCTGAGCTCAGGTAATCAGATTACAGCACATTTGTCCCTTAATGAGGCCTCACTCCCATCAAATGCACATACTTTAGTGGGTGGGATTTGGGACACTGAGTGGCCTGAACCATCTGGGGTAAAAATGCTGCTGAAACAATTTTTGAAGGAGCAAGTATCTCAGGCAGGGAGAACAGTTAACAGACTGGAAATCAGGGGAACTGGGCTGGAAATGCTAGATGAGTGTCCATGTCTGAATTACTCAAAAATAAACTGAAGCAAGCTCCCAGAAAAAAAATGCAGTTAGGCTGCAATGTAGGGGTGCCCTGACTGAGAATCCTGACAGATACTACTTGGATAGAAACCTACTAAAAGGCTCCATAAGGTTCTCCCTATCAGAAATGGATGCATTTATTCATATTTCAGGTGAGGGCACCTTTGACATGAGCTTAAGACTAATGCTGGTCTAGAAAAGTTCTGGGAAACATTTAATAACCTAAAACAAACTCCCTTAAGGACTCCCTTTCATGCAATTCCATTAACAAAACCCCAAATACAGTGGGTGATTATTATGTTCAGAAATAAAGGAGTTACTGTCAGTGACATCTACCACTAGCTGCAAAACAGGTATGATATCCTGAGCCCTCCAGAAGCCATTATAGACACAGAGGAAATATGGATGGGAGGGTGGAAATTTAAGATAAAGTTGTTCCAAGTTAACTCAGAAATTTTGCACTTGCCAAAGAAGTTTTTCCTGGGAAAAGATAGGGAAATATGGCTCTATGGGGGGCAATCAAGAGCCTGCTACTAATTTGGGGCTAGGTCCCACTTAAGCAGCACCCATGACATGTGAAAATGCTCTCTTTGTGGTGGTTATGGTCATTCCAGTGATTTGTGTAAAAAACATTTTTCAGTGCAACCTCTGTGACAAGAAAGGCCATGCCTTTCATCAACGTCCATGGGCCAGGTGCATCAGATCTGAAGGGCGGGATCAAGATGATTTGGTCCAGAGAGCATAGGAAAAGAAGAGGAGGGATTTTACACCATCAAATACCTCCACTGAACAGGAGGACCCTGTAACTCCCTTGACTGATAATAGGCAGGGGAGAGACAATTCTGAAGGGATCCAGAAGAGGATTCTACCACTCCAGAACCCCCTCAAGTGACCCAAGACCAAACTCAACCTGAGCACCAGGAGCAGGAAGGGATGGAAACAGCTCATGTGGAGGTTGCAGAGACACAAATGCCCCCTTCCCCTTTAAATAACAAAAACAAACAGATGGGTCACCAAAGCAGTGACAAAGCAAGCTACAACACCTTTTGTAATCCCTGCCCAAAACCCCTATCTTCCCTTACAGGAAGAAGTGGGGGATTCTGAGCTAGAATCAGATGTATCTAACCATTCCAAAATGATCTCAGAAGGGGAGGAGGAGGAGGAGGAAAGGCAGTCTGAAGAATTGGCAAAAGAGAAAAAGGAGAAAAAAGGGAAAATTAGATCTAAATATACAGGAGGGAATTAATCTTATAAAGTTTCAGAAATGGCCTCTCTACACTTTGCTTCTCTTAATACTTGTAGTTTAAAAAACAACAAAAGAAAGACCACTATCTTAGCATATCTAGGTCAACTTAAATGTGATGTAGCCTTTGTTCAAGAGACCAGGCTAACTCATTTTATGAAATGGAGCAACTTAGCAGGAGCTGGGTGTGAAGTCCTTCTTTCTGGACATTCAGCACAGAGGTTGCTGAAGGTCTGGAAATTCTATTTAAAGGAACAAGGTTTTAACATAACCAGAGTAATAGATATGAGCCCAGGACAGACTCTGTTATTAGATTGTACATATGGCAATTTCTTTTTCCGTTTTATTAATGTATACATACCCAAACAAAGACTTCTCAATAGAGCTTTTTGAGGTGAGTAAAAGCTACTTATATACCAGAAAACATATTGTCCTGGGAGGGGATTTTAATTGCAGCTTAGATTTAAAAGTTACCAGGGATATAGCACAAAAAGTGTACTGTGATTCACAGGCTCTGAAAAGACTTATATCAGACGCAGGCCTAGTAGATTCTTACAGGGCTTTAAAGAGAGAGGGACCACATACTTTAGACACATGTAAGCCACATGAATAGATTTCTTTTTCCATTCTAAGTATCTAAATCCTTTATGGATGGTAATTAAGCCCACTGAATTCTTGGACCATAATATTTTATTAGCACAATTTTGTTTAGCTTCTGTGCCCCCAAAGTTTTTTTTTCCCATGCACAGCGATGGAAATTAAACTCATTCCCCCGGAACAGCCCGAGTGTGAGAAGCAAATAGAGCTGTTTCTGGAAGTTAGATTTTCTGCTTAATGTATGTATGATAATTTATGGGACTAGTGGTCAGATACTAAACATGATTTAAAGTGCTTTATAAATTCTTTTGAGAAAGAAACAGCCAAATCAAAATACTTTAAACACCTGGGTTATAGGAATCAATTATATAAATGAATGTCTTTCCCACCAAGGGACCAAATACAATTCCAATCTCGAATAATAGAATTAAAATCTCAAATGAAGGCATATCAGTATGATAGGGCAAAATCCTTGGATATGGAAATAAGATTCAGTGCTTTAAAAAAACTTGCAGCTGACCCCTACATGGCCTGCAAGCAAAGACTAGATAAGATCCTCATAACCGGATTACATGCTCAGGATGGAACAGCCATAACTTCTAAACTAGGAATGCTTTCAATAGTTCAGCAATCTTTGAAAGAAATTTTCTTTGATGATCCCATCGACAGTAGTGACCTACAGAATTTTTTTACTGCCCCAATTATCAATTACCGTGTAAGACTAGGCCAAGCGTCCGTATCTGCCATCAAAGTCTATGTTTCTATGCTTCAATACCCCAGATAGGAAGCCAGGAAGGTAACTGCCTGGTTTCACCAATCTCTCCAGAAGAAATAACAGTGGTAATAAAAACTTTAAAGCTTGGTACTTCCTCAGGGATAGATGGCATTACAAATGAATCCTATAAAAGGTTTGCAGTTGAAATCTGTCGTCGTTTAGCTGTACAGTAATAGCCACAGACATTGCCAGCTATTTCCAGATATTTCACAACATTTCTAAAAAGTTTCTCTCTGCTGCCCCTACTGTGGAAATGCAGAAAGCAGGAGATTTATCTAGAAATATCACAGGCATTTTGGGAAATAGCCGGCAGTGTCTGTGGTTACTACTGTAGTTTATAATTATTTACTAGAACCTGAGCAAGACTGTAAAGATTTTGGAGTAGCCATTATCAGTTATATATCAAAGGAAGAGGAGAAGTAGAATTTATCAAATTGGAGGCCGATTAGTATTTTAAACGGTGACTATAAAATCTTAGCTAAGGTCCTGAATAGCAGGTTACAGAAATTAGCAGGGACCCTGATAGATAGTACACAGACATGTGCAACCCCCATAGAAAGCTCCAACATAATCTTTATTGTTTAAGTGAATTACTGGAAGCAAATAGTAAAACAGACTTTAAGGGATATATTTAGCCTTAGATCAATTGAAAGCATTTGACTGAGTTGAGCACCAGCACATATTTTAAATTTTGAGAATGTATGGTATCCCAGGGTAAATGGTGAGGTGGATAAACAAATTATACACCAAGGCTAATCTCATCCCAACTGTGAACGATATCTTTGGAGAGAATGTGACAATAGAAAGAGGTGTCTGACAAGGGTGTCCTCTAAGCCTGTTGCTCTATACATTTGCACTAGACCCCATAATCAGACGGAAAATGACACTCAGATCGTAGGACTGGCACCTAGTCTCTCTTTACATTTAGAGAAAATTTCAGCATATGCTGCTGATGTGTGTCTTTTTGTCAGGGATGTTGCATCAGGGGAAAAAGCAATTCAAACTTTTGCTGAATTTTCTTCAATATCAGGATCAAAATTAAACGTAGAAAAAAGCTTTGCACTTGCACTAGGTAATATTTTGGGCCCCGCAGTGATATCAGGTATCCCTGTTACCTTTTCTCCACAAAAAAGTCTGGGTATTTGGCTTGGAATGGGAGACTTGCCCTCTCTCAATTGGGAAAAACAACTGGAAGTCTGTGAAAAAGGTGTTGTGTGTGGGAAAACATGGAAATTTGGGAAAAAGAAAGAATTAATATAAAATATTCTTACTCCCAATATTCATGTATTTAAGTTATATATATATATATATATATATATGTATATGCACCATTGATACAACTGGAAACAAGAATTCCCAGTAATTTCTTTCAGATGCTATGGGGTTGACTTTTAAACCCAGTCCAGCAGGAGGTTACTTATTTGCCCATTAATAAAGGGGTTTGAATATGGTTAACCCAATAGTATTTTGCCATCCCTTTTTTATATTTAACACCCTAAAATGGAGTTGGGATACAGCTGCATTGATATGGCCGGAATGGATACATTATCTACTGTAGACATATGATTTAAAATGGGACAACGTTCTACCTAAACTCTTATCTCAATATAAGTTCCCTAGCTATGCCATCCCTTCATATAAAAAGTTATAGCAATGGAAAACGACTTAGCCAGTACTTATGTCCTTTGATAGGAAACAAATTTACAAGCATATGATTTATGTGGTTTATGAGGTACAGACAATTATTTTAATATTATTTTAGTATTTTAATATTTCTAGAGTGTTCCCCCACCGAGATGCCACTAGCATTAACAAAGTTAATGGATGCAGGGATCCCCATCCATTCAGACATGGGATATTGTGTGGTTATGTAGCCAGGGGAAATTGGGCATTTGTGGAAACTGGAAGAATAAATCCATTCAGGATAGAGATTGCCATAGTTCTTTATGTATCACCACAATTGAAACAATGTCTTGTATTTTTTTCTTGAATGCCCGCATAGTGTGCAGTTCTGGAAAGATCTGGCCCTGAAGTGGAATTGGCCATTCTTGCCCATATCTCCTACAATGCTTTATTGTTGGGAGACTACTCTGTGGCATGGACACATTTCCACAAAAGCACATTGCAAGTTATTTTCTCATGAATTCAATATTATATGTGGCAGACCAGATGCCAGACATTATTGCAACAGTTACAAGTCTCTAATAGCATCCTTATTTCTCAGACAGAAACTTCAAGTTAAACAAAATGATGTAAAGAAATATGCACAAGGGAAAGTTCAATGCTGATGGAAGAATTTAGGTAATCTTGTGTAATGGAAAAATAAGTGATTATGTATTCTTTTGGGTTCTGAAGCTTTCATTTAAAGGAGCTTATTCCTTTCTGGACTGTTATTTCTAGAAGATCATTTGGTATCTTCTTTTTTTCTTTATTTTATTTTTCTCTTGCTTCGAATTGTTTAAATATTCTTACCTGCCATTTTGTATATAATTTCCTTTCTCAGATTCTTAAATTGTAATGTCAATTTTTTTTCCTCAATAAAAATTCTCCTACTCTATTCGACAGGTTGTGCTGTTTCTGTCAAGAAGAGTCTCTGCAGTATGAAGGACGACAGTGGAGGAAGCCGGGCCACTGAACACCTTCATCATGTTTAAGGAGAGGGGAATGGTATGGCTGGGAGGCACTAGAGTGGTGGACAGCTCATCGTACCCCATTCATCACCATCTGGGGTGATGTCCAATGGTGGTGGAGTCACTGGTAGGAATGAGACATCTGAATCCCTTACCATTTTAGATAACTACTCGGTATATTTACCAGTGATCGTTCCCACAACTGGAATGGTAGAGGATACATAATCTACCTTGAAGGAGAAAAGAAAAAATCTACAAAGAGCAGCAGAGGAATTTCGATTAGCACAACTTTGTGCTGCAGAAGAACAGCAACCTGATGAGGAACAACAATGGTCTCCAGAGAGTGCTTTGTAACACGCTGGCTGGCTATAATTGGAATCAGGTCAATGGATTGTTGATCCTGGGATCCCACATCCGGGTTCTTCAGATTTGGAGAACTTAGATAATCCTCTTTCTAATACACACAATGTGCTACCTGCTCAGCATTAAAGGGACATAAACCCTGATAAAGATAGTACCATTTTACCCCTGATAGAGTGCCCCACCATCACACCTCCCCCACGGCAGCCTCATGTAGACATTCTTACAATGCAAAAGGCTTTTGATTTATGTTTTGTTCAAAACTGGACAGTAGGATGTGTTTTTTCTCCAAGATACCCATTTACATACCTGTTTTTTGAGCAATCGGTTTAAATGCTTCATTGGCAAGCTTTTAAACTAGTCAAAGGGGGAGGCACTGACAAGCAGCAGAAAAATCCCAGCCTCTCCCTACAAAACAGGGTACTAAATGAGAGAAAGACCAAGGTAGAACGGTCAGTGGGGGATGCTGCAACAGAAGGTAAAGCCATCAAAAAATGGAGAGCAATGAGTACCAATGCCCGTAGTCTGAGTAACAAGCTTCCTGAATTAGTGGCCTTGATGGAGGAGGAACATCTGGATATCGTGGCAGTCAAAGAAACATGGTACACACAAAACCATGACTGGGACATAAATATACCAGATACACTATCTACAGGAGGGACAGGAAGGGTAAAAGAGGAGGAGGAGTAGTTCTTTACATAAGGGAAGGAATAAAAGCAACAGAACAAAAGGGTAAACAGGGAGGAGAAGAAGCACTGTGGGTAAATTTGAGACCAGCAATGGCAATCAATAATCTTCACAGGGTTAGCATGGCATTCTCAGGGGAGGAAATGGACAAGTGAAATGATAGGAAAGTATACTTAGAATGGCAGAAAAAGGGAGATATTGCTGATGGGTGATCTGAATATGCCAGATGTTAACTGGAGTGCAGTTGCAGCTGCCACTTCAAAGAGTGCAGTTATTCTAGATGCCTACAGGGGCATGCCTTAGACAACTAGTACTGGAGCCCACTCGAGGGAGCAATATTAGACTTGATACTCTCAAATGGAGATGGAGATAGGATCGCAGATGTAGAAGTGGGTAGCCATCTGGGAACTAGCGACCATCAAACAGTATGGTTCACAATAAACACAGCAATAGAGTCAAGCCATACAAAGACAAAAGTACTGGACTTTAGGAGGCTGACTTTGCCAAAATGGGTGAGTGCCTAGGAATGCACTAGCAAATGGGCAGGAAGGAGGGTGGAAGAACAATGGGGAATAATAAAACTGCCATCACAGAGGTAACGAGCCATTGTGTGAAGCAAATAAACAAACAAGACGATGTAAGAAACCACAATGGTTCTCAAAGGAAGTGGCAGTGAAGGTTCAAGAGAAAGAAAGCATTCAGGAAGTACAAGGAATCGCACAAGGAGCAGGACAGAGAACTGTATCAGTTAAAGCAAAAGGAGGCTGGGAAGGCAGTCAGAACAGCAAAGGCCCAAACCGAGGAAAAGATAGCCAACTCAGTTAAGGAGGGATAAAACCTTTATAGGTACATCTAGAGCGAAGGAAGACCAAGGGAGGGATAGTGAGGCTTAATAAAGGGAGGGAGGGTGGGCAGAGGAGACTGTGAAAAGGCAGAGATACTAAACAAATATTTTTGCTCAGTATTTACAAAGGAAGAGGAGGTACATAAAACAAACAGTAGTAACACTCTGGATACAGAAGTTGATACCGGCCTATTTTCAGAAGAAAGGGTTCAAAGAACTCTTAAAACTGAAGGTGGACAAAGCAATGGGGCTGATGAGTTCATCCCAGAATTCTAAAAGAACTAAGGGTAGAACTAGTGACACCACTGACTACCCTTTTTAACAAATCATGGGAGGATGGGGTGGTACCCGAGGACTGGAGGAGGGCAGATGTGATTCCCTTTCACAAAAGTGTGATCAAGGCAGAAGCAGGAAACTATAGACCTGTTAGTTTAACCTCAGTGATAGGGAAAATGATGGAATCACTTCTGAAGGAAAGAATTGTCAAGTATCTAGAGGCCAGAGGGCACAGGACCCAAGGCAGCATGGATTCACAGTGGGAAGGTCATGCCAGACAAATCTGATAGAATTTCTTTGACTGGGTGACCAAAGTAGTAGATCAGGGAGGGGCTGTGACATGGCCTACCTAGACTTTAGCAAGGCATTTGACACAGTCCCACACAAAAGATTAATATACAAGTTAGCCAGCCTGGGAGTGGGTCCCAAGATGACAGCCTGGGTAAAGAATTGGCTGGAGAATAGGACACAGAGAGTAACAGTAAATGGAGTCCACTCAGAAGAAAGGAGGGTTACTAGTGGGTACCATGAGGGTTCAGTGATGGACACGGTCTCTTCAATGTCTTTATAAGCGACATTGCAGAAGGACTGAAGGAAAAGTATGTCTTTGCAGATGACACTAAGATCTGCAACAGAGTTGATGCACAGGGTGGGGTGGAAAGGATGAGAAGGGACTTGGCAAGGTTAGAGGAATGGTCAAATGTATGGCAGCTTAGATTCAATGCTAAGAAGTGCAAGGTAATGCACCTGGGAAACAAAAACCCAGGGGAAGAGTACACAATGGGAGATGAGATACTAACAACAACAAAAATGGAAAGGGACCTGGGGGTAGTCATATCAGATGACCTAAAGATGGGCAAGCAATGTGAGAGGGCAGCAAGGAGGGCTGGGGGGATACTGGGATGCATAGGGAGAGGCATCACCAGTAGAAAACAGGAAGTTATTATCCCTCTGTACAGACAGCTGGTGAGACCCCATCTGGAGTACTGTGTGCAGTTATGGAGACCCAATCTCCGCAACGACATAGACAGGATGGAAGCTGTCCAGAGGAGGGCAACTAAAATGGTGTAGGGTCTGCACCGGAAGACATATTAAGAGACACTTAAGGAGCTTAATGTGTATAGCCTCGAGGAAAGGAGGGAGAGGGGGGACATGATAGAAACTTTCAAGTACCTCAAGGGAATCAACAAAGTCCAAGAGGGTAGCATCTTTCAAAAAAAGAGGTGTGCAAGAACAAGAGGGCACAATTTGAAGACAGAGGGGGCGGTTCAGAGGTAATTTAAGAAGTATTTTTCACAGAGAGGGTTGTGGATGCATGGAACAGCCTTCCAGAGGAGGTTGTGAGTCAAAATCAGTGGTGGAATTCAAGCATGCATGGGACAGTCACAAGGCAATTCTGGGGTAGTAAGAAGTAGGCTGCTGGTTAACTAGGATCTGCAGCTTATCCAGTAGGTAGGGAAATGGGCAGACTGGGTGGGCCAAGCGGTCCTTATCTGCCGTCAAATCTATGTTTCTATGTTTGGAGATGGAACAGGCCACTCTAGGTTGTAAATAGGGAGTATCTTACTGGCCCATTGGGAAAGATATATGTAATGGTGTGGGAATATGTGTTAACAACCTTACTGCTCAACTAGTACAGACTCTGGATATAATTCCAGGATGTGTTCTCATGCTCGATCTTATGATCTATGGTTTATATTGTCATTTCATAACTGTTTATGCACCTTAATCTAAAGTTTCTAGAATAGAGCTATTTCATACCATACAGCCTTACATTTTTACTGCTAAATATGTTTTTTAGGTAGGGACTTTAATTGTAGCCATTATCTTACTGATAGGGTGTTGAAGACACAAAAACGTATTGTGATGCAAATTGTCTGAATGTCCTTATTTCTCAAACTGGCCTAATAGATGCACTGGCACATTTTGCTACTCCTGAGAAAACTTTTTTCCACAGTACTCAGGCCAAAAGAATAGACTTGTGGTTCCTTTCCTCTTCCCTGTGGGTAATCCACACCAAAACTCAGCCAGTGGCACCTTCAAACCATGCTATCAAAGAAGTCACAGTTTCTAATTATGACAGTATGCACTGCGGTCCAGGGTACTGGAGGTTGTATTTAGAGTTGTTGTCCCTTCCATCCATAAAGGAAGGCTTTTTATCCCTACTTGAAGCTTGAAAATCTGTGAAACTTATATATGACATCTCCCAGAAGTGGTGAGAAGATACGAAAAGAGACATCAAGAGCTATTTCCAAAATATTGGCAGACTTAATGGGAAATATAAAACAGATATGTATCAGGCCTATATGTAAAAATTTCAGGATCTTTTGTCCCAGGCAGCTCAAGGAAATGATCAGGTTCTCCCAGAATTATCAGAGGTTAGACAAAAACTGAATGATGTACTGTATACTAGACTAAAATCCTTAGACCAGGAATGAAGATTTGGGACTCAACAGAATAAAGATTTTATTAACCCCTACCAGTTTTGTGCCCAGCAATGACACCAAAAACACATGTCATTATTGAAAGACCCACAGGGTGTTGTGCTAACCACTAAAACAGATATCTTACATGCAGTCGACAGCCATATCAAGACATTTTTTGTCAAGTCAGCCCGGTGTTACTGAGGGTTGAGGCACAGGATTGTGCCATGCCAAAGACCTGGGTTCAGGACCAAGCTCGGGCCATTGGAGGTCAGAAGGGGGAGGACAGGATTGAGCTTCTGGAGGACTGCACTCTTGGTCTGGGAGGTAGAGGGGTTCTGACTTCAGGCACTGGCAGCTCCTGGCGGCATTCAGGGGGCACAGTTAGGCTGACGTCTAGCAACCACAGGATTGGCTGTGGTGATGATCCTGCAGGCACATATGGGAGCATGTGTGCCCATGCTGTTTGCATTGCATGTCTAAGCCAGAGGTGGAAAGCAAGAAAAAACCCTCCTGGCTGGGTGAGGTGATGGCAACCTCTAGGAACCAAAGCTCTACATGCTTATTGCTGGCCATGAAGCCCAGCTCTACCCCCTGGGGATCCACAGCCTCTCCAAGGGGCCCAGGAGAGGCAAGGGTCCTGATAATGATGCTGCTGTTGGGGAGAGTGGTTCAGGCGGGTGGTTAGGGGCTGCATGGTGAGTGAGAACAGCCTGAGAGATACCCCGGAAGGTAGGAGAATAAATAGAATAAAAAAATGCCCTTTTTCGTCCTGAGATGCCCCCCCCACACACACACTTTACATATTACATAGCTTGAAGGCTGTACATTGCCAAAGGCCTCAGTACCAGATTCAAAGGCACTCACTTCTCTAATCACGCCCTTGGAACTATCGGCTACCCTATCTCCAATAAAAGATTGTATAGCCCCTGGGAAGGATAGGATTCCCTATAAGTTTTATAAAATTATTTTTTTAGTTTTACCACAGGAATGTTTAGAAGTACTACAAGACATACTGAAATTTGGATCTCTACCTGAGATTATGGGTGAGAGCTTGGTGATTTTTATGTTCAAAACCGGAGATAGAGCTCAACTGAGGAATTGGCACCCGATTACTGCACTAAATACTGATTTTAAACACCGTACTAAACTTCTAAATAATAGATAAATGACTTGTGCCACTTCTTTGGTTCACCCATCCCAAATCTGCACAATCCCCAAATGAAAAAGAACCGGCAGACTAATTTTATTGTGGGAAATATTGCATAGGGGACACAGGGAAAACTAACAGGTCTAATTTTCAGCCTTGATCAGGCAAAAGCTTTCAACAAAATAAGTCATGATTTCCTCTACGAATGTCTGAGACAGTATGGGATCCCATCCAAGTTTATCCACTGAATACAAACTTGTTATTCTACTACAACAGCCCTAGCCTTTTGCAACGTCTGGATGGGCAAATAAATGTAACATTATGAGAGGGGGTGTGTGGTTTGACAGGGCTGTCTATTTAGTCTACTCCTGTACATATTTACATTGGTCCTTTGATTAGACGCATAAACAACATGGTCACCATTCAGGGGGGTTCATTTTCTAGTACGGATGAAGAAATAAAGGCACAGATATTCAAAAGGGTTGCGCCATGCGCAATAGGGTTGTGCCTGCGCAAGTCCGAAATTGCACCATTCTATGAGAATTCAGGCAGGAGCAAAGGTAATCACTGAAAACATGCTGAGCAACAGCACAATGCAAATGAATGCATGCTGAACTGAAGGGGGAGGAACCATGCATAAACTGCACAGCCCGATATTCAGCTGGGCTGTGCAGAGTTGTACAGGCGCAACCCCCAACCTGCGCCTGCACAACTTTTAGCCAAAAAAAAAAAGGATCAAGTCGAGGGCCACCCACAGGCGAGCTGCCACATTGCAAGGTGCAACACAGCAGCTGCCACCTGTGGCTGGCCTGCAACCTACTCCCTGTGTCCCCCCTGCAGCCAGATCATGGGCAAAAGTGTAAAACATCCCTCCCCCCACTGGCTCGATCATGGGCAAAAGCAGAAAAGTACCCCTCCCCCGACTGACCTGATCATGGGCATAAGCTTACATCCCCCCTACCAGCCCGATCATGGGCTGCAAAGTGTTCCTGCCCGAACATATCCCTGGTGGTCCAGTGGACCAATAAGCCCGATCGCGGGCTGAAGAGTGTTAAACCCCCCTCGAACATATCCCTGGTGGTCCAGTGGATCAATAAGCCTGATCGTGGGCTGAAGAGTTATAAACCCTCCCAAACATATCCCTAGTACCCAATCGCAGGCTGAAGAGTGTTAAACCCCCCCCCGAATGTATCCCTGGTGGTCCAGTGGACGATAAGCCTGATCGCGGGCTGAAGAGTTATAAACCCCCAGGCGTATCCCTGGTGGTCCAGTGGACCGATAAGCCCGATGCGGGCGCAAAGAGTGTTAACCCACGAATGTATCCCTGGTGGTCCAGTGGACCGATAAGCCCGATCGTGGGCTGAAGAGTGTTAAACCCCAGACATATCCCTGGTGGTCTAGTGGACTGATGAGCCTGATTGCAGGCGCATAATGCAGCAAACCCCCCACCCCGAGAACATATCCCTGGTGATCTGGTGTCCCCACCCCACCCACCCATGAAGCCCCACCACCCGCTCACCCCGCAGCTGGTAGGTGGCAGCATCCCACCTGCCTACGCCCCATGACTGACTGCCTGGTAGGACTGCACTGCCATTGGTGCAGAGCAAGAGCCAATGGGCATGCAGCCCATAATACTAGCGCAGTCCAGATATGTGAATGAAGTCATTCATTCACATATCTGAACTGCCTTGTACAGCTATGAGCTACATCCACTGGCTCTTGCTCTGCACCAATGGGTGTGCAAGCCATACCGAGGAAGTCAGTCGGGCAGCAGGCGGGCAGCAGGCAGGTGGGATGTTGCCGCAGCTCGCCTGCGGGGAGAGCAGAGGTGGAGCTTCATGGGTGGGTGGGGTGGGGAACACTAGATCACCAGGGATATGGTCTCAGGGTTGGGGTTTGCCAGCATTATGCAGCCTGTGATCGGGCTTATTGGTCCACTGACCACCAGGGATACATTGGGGAGATTGAACACTCTTCAGCCCGTGATCAGACTTCTATCGTCCACTGGACCACCAGGGATATTCGGGGTTAATCACTTCAGCCCGCGATCAGGCTTATCGGTCCACTGACCACCAGGGATACGCGTTGGGGAGGTTTAACACCTTCAGCCCGTGATCAGGTTTATCGCCCACTGGACCACCAGGATATGTTCGGGGTTCTAACACTCTTCAGCCCAATCAGGCTTTATCGGTCCACCGGACCACCAGGATACCGGGTTTAACACTTCTCAGCCCGCGATCGGGCTTATCGGGTCCACTGGACCATCCGGGATATGTTCGGGGGGAACACTTTGTTGCCCATGATCGGGCTGGAGGGGGGGATGTAAGCTTATGCCAGCAATTGGGCCAGTCAGGAGAGGGGAGCTTTCTGACACATTTGCCCGCGATTGGGCTGCAGGGGGCGTCAGTCCCCATCGGCTGCTGCCTGGCAGGGCGCCAGGCACAAGTCCTTGGGAATCGGTACACCTGCACGCTAATGGCATGCAAATGGGGCCATAAACAAATGCAAATCCCCCGTTCCTTGCATGAATTATGGCTCCATTTGCATGTCACCTTTTGAATACTGGAAATTTGCACATGGCGCAATGGTACTTGCGCCACTGCAAGTTGAATGCTCCACTCTGACCACTTGCGGTGGCAGAAGTTCCACTGCACCATGCACAGTGGCTGTGGCCAGGGGGGTGATATTCAAAGGAGTTGCTCAATAGCACAACTCCTTTCAATATTGCTCCGGCCACACCCCTGCTCAACTATTTTGTGCAGCGCAATGGCTTGTACCACAAAATAGCACAGTTTGAATATCCAGCCCAAAGAGTATAGCATATGCTTATGACATATGTTTTATTGTTGGTGATTTAGGTTCTGCAAGGGAATTAGGACAAGTTCTGTGTGACTTTACTAGACTGACAGGAGCCCAGGTAAATTTTGAGAAGAGTAAATGTCTCTCCATAGGCATGGAAGGCATCCCCGAACCGAATATTATTGGTATTCCAATCGGTCGGAAGTCCTGTACTATTTTAGGTTTACAGTTTGGTGCAGGAGACTTAGCTCTTCAGAATTAGTCCTGTAAACTCCAGCTGGCACAAGACAGAGTGGCCTTATGGAATAAATGGAGACTGTCTTAACTGAAACGAGTATATATGGTGAAAACCTTTTTATTGCCTATGCTCCTTTTTTTAAGCACTATTTTTTGCCCACTCCCACAACTGGAAACCAGCACTTATAGTTGTTTCTTTTCTTGTATATGGGGCAGTAGGCTAAATCCTATTAAAAGTTGCCTGTTACTCAGAGAAGGAAAACATGGAGGGATTAAAATGGTGCAGCCTATTGTGTCTTTGTTTTTCATGTTTGTTTCTGCCAATCTTAAACCAGTATTGTCCAATCACACAAACAATTGGATTCCCTGGGTAGTGGACTTCTTGACCAAGATTCTACCAGCCTGGCCTGTACATACAAATATCCCAAGAAAAAGGTCCTTGCAGCGTCTTCCGGATACCTTTATGGTATGTTTCGGCAAAATTAAACTGTGGGGCTTAGCTAAAGATCAAATAATTCGACTTAGTAGGAAAGGTCTCTACAGCTTCATTTTACATAATTTTTTCCAAGACTCTGCACACTTCGATTTACATACACCACCAGATAGAACTTCAATTGGGAAAATGTTGGAATCCCCATGCATCCCGACATACATGTAGGATGTTATGTGGCTTTCACTGCATGGGAAATTGAATGTCAGAGGAAATTTGAAGCACCAGAGTCTTGAAGACAGATCTTATCCTAGAGACACATGTCATGACACTGTAGAAACTATGGAACATTTGTTTATAGGCTGTCCTTTTATACAGAAATTTTGACAGACTTTAGAGCATAAATGGCCTACACCACCCTTTTAAAAACTAACTTTAGAAATATTGTGTCCCGGAATCTTGCCATTTCTCTGGACCAAACACGACAGGACAACACTTTGATTATTTCTGGTCTGCTTTAAGTTTCATATCTGGTATGTCTGATGCCAGTTTACTATTCAACAAGTTTATTTTACTGCAGAAGAACTGTTCTATATGATTGAGGCTACTGTTAAGAAACAAAAATCTTATGAGTCTGGTTTGGTTTCCCCTAGGATATTTCATGGTGGTGGAATAGTGTAGACTGCTTGCCTTGACTCCTCCAGATATATACAGAGAGAGGTATGTTTTTATTTTTACTACTGTTGTGCTGTGAACACAGTGTAAAACATTAGTTTCTTTGAATATTGGACTAAGTTCCGGGGTAGAAAGATTTAATTTCTCTACCCATTTCAGGGTTGGGGTTTTGTACCCAGTCTTTCTTTTTGTATTCTGGGTTTACACATATACAACTTGGTTCTAGATATAGGAAGTATTAATTCTTTATATTATTTCTCATTATTCTGTTATGTTTTTGAGTATTGTACCATTCACATGTATGTAATTTTCTGTTTATGGTATAATAAAAGTGTCCCCTATTCTTTTCGTGGGTGGGGGAGTTTTCTTTTAAATTCAGTTTCTGCATTTCAACAAATTGTTTATTGATGTATGAAGAAATACTGTACTTATTTACATTGTTGTTTGTTATCCTATTATGCTTTTGTGGGTTGTACCATTAGTATCTATGTAATTTTCTGTTTATGATGCAATAAAAAATTCCCCTACTCTTTTCGAGAATTGCCATGGGATCTTTAACACCCACCTGAACTACCACCAGAACAGTCAGATGGGGCCTCGGTTTAACGTCTCATCAAAAAGACATACATGTTTATATGTTATGTCTCTGGACAAATGTACTTGCAGTGTGTTAATGTGTGCTGTGAAACATGATTGTGCACATGTAAACTTTTAATAAAAATGCAATAAAAAATATAAAAACATGTTAGATGAAAATAAAACCGTCGAGTGACAGTTTCAAAAGAGATGTGCCCAGCACATCTGAGATGCACTGGTGTATCCCAGAGATGTGCCCAGTTGGCATAGTCAAAGAACAGAGATAAGCTGACACATCTCAGATGTGCTGGGTGCATTCCAGATGCACCTAAGACCACTTATAATGATATGTGGTGCATCTCAAGGGGCATGTACCTGAATACATGGTGCATCTGTAGTTTCAAAGGAAAATATGGGCACATCTACGGTGCATCTCCCCAGATGCACCCAATTGAGATAGGTTTAAAAGGAATCAAAGGAGTCAGTCTGACTTTTGATTTGTCTGAAGCTGAGAACCTTGCAACACTGCAAAGAACAAACTATAACAAACACTGCAAAGAACAAACTATAACTTCATTTAGGAGCTGGAAACTTGGTAAGGCATAATATTGTAAAACAGGGGAGCTACGCTTTCTACAAAGAGTTTCATTTTTTTTTCCTTATTGGCATTAAGCAGAGAATTGCAGGATTCCATTAAAAGTGTAGTAATTTTATAACCAGAGGGAGTGAGATACAACTGAATTTGCTTGATTGTTGGGGTTGAGACCTAGGATTTAGAGGGATATTTTTGCAACATTTTAAAAGTGTCCTGCTGGCTGAGTAAAGTTTTTATCACTGGTTTCGCTGAAAGTGCACTGTGCAACTGTGTTAGACGCTTAGGCGCCTAACCCCCCGCCATACCCTCCCAGTCTTTATAGTGCAAATTCAGGCTTTTAGCACCTTTTTGCAGATTGCTGCAATAAAGTGCCTTTGCTCACTGCCTTCTCCTCTGTCCCCTACCTTCCAGCTGGCACAGCCCTCGAGCACCCAGAGACCGGAGGGGCTCCGAGCCGCCAGCGGGCGGGCGGCGACCGACAAGCCGACCAGGGAACCAGGAGGCCAAGAGAAGCAGGCAGAAAGGTACGGGCAAAGCCGCAAAATTTTTGCTCGCCCCCTCCCCTCTTGGTTGATTCTTTTATATACCTTTTCCGCCAATTCTCTAATCCACGCCCATAGCTAATTCTCTTCCTCTACATTAACCCCTACCTTCCCTCCATAATGCTACTTTGCTTCCTTTGCTACTGAGCCTCTCATCTTCCTCAATCCCAAATGATAATTATGATATACCCCATGCCATGGTGACTAAGGCAGTGAATATGGCCTGCCCACCCTGCCATCCCCAGTGGACACCTATCAGTTCCATATTTATATCCTGCCATTTTTACACTGCAATCCTAGGGTATCCCACAAAGGCTCTCTGTCCTACAACACTCCCCAAGTGCCTTGCACCCATTTTGGCATTACATTAACCCACTATGCCTGTCCATCAGATTGTTACTTTGTGTTAAAATCCACACCCATAAACAGGACCTCACCCATTACACAGTGGCTCCCCACTAAGAGGAGAAATGCTCTGATCATTCCCTATCCCTATCATTTGGTGCCCTCCTCAAATTAATCTTCTTCCTTCTGATCAGTATTGGTACTATTGAAATCAATCCTGGCCCCACTGAAAGTTTTTATCCCCATCTGATCTAGCTCCATAAATGGCCTAAGTTTCCTTCACTTCAATGCCTGCAGCCTCCTAAAAGTTCTCCTTAGTACAGACCTGGGTTGCACATACCTACCTGACTCCTGGTTATCTCTGAAACTTGGCTCAGATCTACAACAAAAGATAGTGATATAAACCTTCCCAATTACCAGCTCTTCAGATCAGATCGCCTTCCAGGGCGGTGTGGGGTGGCCATCACGCTAAGGAAACCATCTCTGCATCCTGCCTTATTAATACATCCGAACCAAAGGAATTTGAATGCTTGTCAATCAAAATATCCCTTCCTAACATGTCTTCCTTTAAATTGATTGGCTGCTATAGGCCCCCCTCTACAGGCCTCAAACTCCTATCCCACCTAGGAACAATACTCAATCTAGGCCCTGAAGACACCATCATCCTTGGTGATTTGAATTTAAATTGGTTATCTAATGCATCTGCACCCTTAGTAACCTTCTGTGACAGCTATGGATTCACTCAATTAATCAAAGATCCAACAAGGATTAGCCTAAAAAATACTACCAACAGTTCACTCCTGGATATCATGATGGTAAACAAGCCTCACTTATATTCTCATGCTGGAGTGCTACCCAGTGACGTAAGTGATCATTGTCCTATAGCTGGCATAAGATCTACACTCAAGCCATCCAATCCTGCAAAATTTCTCCATAAAAGGTCAAAAAAGAATTTCAACATCTCAGGATATCTCCATGATTTGTGCAATACAATGTATTGGCAAGATTTCTACCTTACAACCTCAGTTGAGACAGCTCTTCAGATCTTAAAGGATATTATCACTAATGCCCTCAATACACATGCACCATCACCAGTGTCAGAACCAAAGTAAAATCTTGTCGTTGGTTCACTGCTGATACCTAGATCAGCTTTGTTAGACAGAGACAAACTCTGGAAAAAGGCAAGAAAAACAAAGGATCCTAGAGACTGGCTTCAATTCAGAAAAGCAAGAAACTCATGCACAAAACAAATAAGAAATGCCAAAGCTGCCTTCTATAGAGCTGAATTGGATGCATCCTATACTAACCCATCCAGATTCTGGGGTACTATAAAGGGAATTCTAGGCCAACATTCTACCCCTGTCTTACCCTCCAAACTGCTACTAAGTGACATAGAAATCACTGACAAGCTAGAAATCTTTAATGCCTTCAATGACCATTTCACTACAGCTGGCCTAGCATTTGACTCTTCACCTGCAAATCTCTTGAGATCATCATTAAACCTTCAATCCACTGTGGGCCAAAAGACTGCCTCAACATTCTCCTTCGAACCAATATCCTTAAAAGAAGTAGAAGACCTCCTATCCAATTTAGATACATCTAAGAGTGCAGGTGCAGACTCCCTGGATCCCTACTTTCTTAAAGTAGCACTGCACGCCTTAGCTGCCCCCCTCACTCACCTCTTCAATCTTTCCCTAGCTACTGGTTCCATCCCCTCTATATGGAAAACAGCTCAAGTAGTTCCACTACTTAAATCAGGTGATCCCATGGACCTTAACAATTACAAGCCCATTTCCATCTTACGGTACTATCCAAGATGCTTGAAAAATTAAGTAAATCTGCAATTAGGGCCTATCTGAACACCAACAACCTCCTAAATCCAGCACAATCTGGGTTTAGATCAATGCATACACCATCTCTGCCTAACCAAAGTCACTAACGATTGGCAGACTGCCTTGGATAAAAGAATAGTACCTGTGCTGTATTCCTGGATTTGAGTAAAGCATTTGATACAGTGGATCATGAATCATTAATCTCTCTCTTAGCTCTGTAGGCCTTGATTCACTCTGTCTCAATTGGTTTAGGTGCTATCTCTGGAAGGTTACAACTGGTAAAAATGAAAATACCTATCTACCTCTAAACCACTGCTAAGAGGTGTACTGCAAGGCTCTATCCTGGGCCCCATCCTCTTTGCCATTTATATTAATAACACTGACTCCAACCTCTCTCAATCTAACATTCACCTGTTTGCTGATGATACTGTATTATATGCCAGCAATCCTCTCCATCAAAGCCTGTGAACTGTTACAGTCAGAATTCTCCATCCACAACACAACCTATTGGAAAAAAATTACTTCTAAATGCCAAAAAAACAAAAGCTATGTTCTTTGGCACAAAGAATTGCTCTTTCACTACCCCATCATTCATCACCCCACAACTATCCACCTTATTTGGAGAAAAGCTGGAATTTGTGGATAAATTCAAATATCTTGGAGTCTGGATTGACAATAAGCTTGACTACTCTGTCCACATTGAGCTATTAAAAAGTTGAGACAAAGACTTGGCCTATTTTACAGAATAAAATACTACCTTACCAGAGACTCCAAACAAAGATTAATCCAGGCATCATTCCGATCCCTTATTGACTATGCTGACTTTCTCTACTGCCATTGCTCACTCTCCCTCTTAAATAAGCTGGACACCCTGTATCATAGAGCCATCAGATTTATTACAGACCTTCCCTCCAGCACCCATCATTGCTCTCTTTACATGGCAGTCAATTGGACATCTCTACAGCACAGAAGAAAAAAGAATGCTGCAATTTGGATCTTTAAAGCTTTATCAGGCAAACTCCCCTCCTATATCTCAGACTGTTTCACCCGAATCACATCCAGGCCATACACCTTAAGGATCAATAAGCTCATTATGCTAAAGATTCCCAATACCTGCACCCGGTTTGGGAGGGCTGCTATCAGCTATTCCCTAGCATTTGTCTGGAACTCACTCCAAAAATCTATGAATCTGAATACCCTCTTACCCATATCATCCTTCAAAAAATTGTATACCACCCTATTTCCAGAACTGTGCAACTGCTTCCATAAGGCCTAGTCTCCCACCCAACCTACACCCTTCCCTTCTGTAATCCACTATGTTTGGTTTCACTCTTCTACCCAGTCAGTTATCGCATTTCATATAAAAGCCTATAGAAGCCCTACTATTTGATTATTTCCTTTCTATATTGATTATCCTCTTCATTTTTACAGGTTAAGTTATTGTTACTGTGCCTTGTATATCTGTAAATTTTGTATATATCTCTTATTTATTTGATTGTACTAATGTTATGTTATTCTCATGTCTTTGTAAAAAACTTGTATCCTTCTTTGTATGACCACTCAGGTCCATCTTGTAAATGAGCTACGCTCAATGATGTTCACCTGAATAAATAAAGATTTTGATTGATTGATTGATTGATTGATTGAAAGATTTTGTGTATTGGAATCAGACAGCAGCCTGCCTACATTGAAAGGCCTGCTTACATCACAGGTGTCACTAGTCAATCAGTTGGCTTAATTCTTAAAATTTTTAGTGCAGGAAGAGTGTAAAGCACAGCTGACTTATTTTGGGGCTGACCGCTTTCAGAGCACAAACCACCAGGCTGTTTTGGGACTGGGGAGGGTTACCTGTGTCTGAGTTGGATGTCTGGATTTTTCTCTGTTTGATTAGCAGGGTATTTTCTCTGTCAAATTGTTGTGTAGGGCATCTTGCTGACAGGAAGGGACTCATCACAGTGCTGGGTCAGAGCTTTTAGCTGATTGTTTTGCGAGGGCACAGTTTAGGCCCAATCCCTTCCACCCCTCACCCACCCACCCTGGAAATAGTTCCTTATACCTGGGGTTCTGACATCATTTCTCAAGAGTGCAAGGTGCATATCACTGTCCTATCCTCTCTAGCACACTGCACTGACAATATAAGCATACACATTGTATAATATATATATTTCTATATAACAAACCAATCACACACACACAAAGAAAAAAGTAGATAAACATGTGGGGAGTAGTACAATGTAATGGCTGTGGGGCAGCAGTCTTCCGGGAGTCTTTCTGGAGGCTGAGATGCTGCCCTATTTGCAGACAACTCTCAGACCTGAGGGAGGAAGTTGCCCATCTTCAGGCCATGCTGGATAGTAGTAAGGGAACCTTCCCCCAGGCCACACTGGATGGTAGGAAGGGAACCTCCCCCATCCAGGGAGCACCAGAGCCACCACCACTACCTCAGAGGTTGCGAAGAAAACACAGCAGTTGGACCACAGTGGGCACAGGAAGGGTGAGGATGGTGGAACAGAGGCACACCCAGTCAGTTGTTCCACTCCACAATCCATACACTATTCTGAGGGAGCATAGCTCCCATATGGATGCATCCACAGAGGAGACTAAGGAGGCTGAGGACAGTTGTCACAAGGGAGGCCCACAGGAAGGAGACAGAGGACACCACAAGGAAATGAAGCAGCTCCTGGTGGGGGACTCAATTATTAGGGGATAGAACTGGGAGGAGCAGGGAAAACTGAAGTAAGGTGCCTGCCTGGTGCCATGGCTTAGAGGGACAGGAAGCACATCCTCAGGATCATGGGAACAGCTGCACGGGAGTCTGAGCTGGACGTCATTGTCCACCTAGGGGCAAATGACTTGGCTAATCATGAGATTAGAGCAGTGCAGAAGGACTTTGTAGAATTGGGGAGGGGCCTAAGACTAGTAGCACACACAGTATCCTTCTCAGAGGTGCTGCCTGTCAGTGGCATGAGTGAGGCGAGGGTACTTTGCACCATGCAGTTTAATGAATGGTTGAAAAATGGTGTGAAGCACAGGGGTTTGGCTTCATTGGGGACTGGGGTTCCACCTGGAGGACACCAGCCTATACTGGCAGGATGGTCTGCATCTGTCCAGGAAGGGAACAAGTCTTTTGAGCAATCGGTTTAAATGTTTCATTGGCACGCTTTTAAACTAGTCAAGGGGGGAGGCACTGATAAGCAGCAGGAAAATCCCAGCCTCCCCCTACAAAACAGGGTACTAAATGAGAAAAAGACCAAGGTAGAAAGGTCAGTGGGGGGTGCTGCAACAGAAGGTAAAGCCATCAAAAAATGGAGAGCATTGAGTACCAATGCCCGTAGTCTGAGTAACAAGCTTCCTGAAATAGTGGCCTTGATGGAGGAGGAACATCTGGATATCATGGCAGTCACAGAAACATGGTACACACAAAACCATGACTGGGATGTAAACATACCAGGATACACTATCTACAGGAGGGACAGGGAGGGTAAAAGAGGAGGAGGAGTAGCTCTTACATAAGGGAAGGAATCAAAGCAACAGAACAAAGGGTAAACAGGGAGGAGGAGAAGAAGCACTGTGGGTAAATTTGGAGACCGCAATGGCACCACAATACACACAGGGTTGTATACAGAGCCCTTCTCAGGGGAGGAAATGGACAAGGAAATGATAGAAAGTATACTTAGAATGGCAGAAAAGGGGAGATATTGCTGATGGGTGATCTGAATATGCCAGATGTTAACTGGAGTGCAGTTGCAGCAGCCACTTCGAAGAGTGGGGTTATTCTAGATGCCCTACAGGGGGCATGCCTTAGACAACTAGTATTGGAGCCCACTCGAGAGGGAGCAATCTTAGACCTGGTTCTCTCAAATGGAGATGAAGAGAGAATCACAGATGTAGAAGTGAGTAGCCATCTGGGAACTAGCGACCATCCAACAGTATGGTTCCCAATAAACACAGCAATAGAGTCAAGCCATACAAAGACAAAGGTATTGGATTTTAGGAGGGCTGACTTTGTCAAAATGGGTGAGTGCCTAAGGAATGCACTAGCAAATGGGCAGGAAGGAGGGGTGGAAGAACAATGGGGAATAATAAAAACTGCCATCACAGAGGTATCAAGTCTTTGTGTAAAGCAAATAAACAAAATGAAACGAGGTAAGAAACCACAATGGTTCTCAAAGGAAGTGGCAGTGAAGGTTCAAGAGAAAAAGAAAGCATTCAGGAAGTACAAGGAATCACAGAAGTAACAGGACAGAGTACTGTATCGGTTAAAGCAAAAGAAAGCTGGGAAGGCAGTCAGAACAACAAAGGCCCAAACCAAGGAAAAGATAGCCAACTCAGTTAAGAAGGGGGATAAAACCTTTTATAGATACATCAGAGAGCGAAGGAAGACCAAGGGAGGGATAGTGAGGCTTAATAAAGGGGAGGGAGGGTGGGCAGAGGGTGACTGTGAAAAGGCAGAGATACTAAACAAATATTTTGCTCAGTATTTACAAAGGAAGAGGGGGAGGTACCTAAAACAAACAGTAGAAACACTCTGGATACAGAAGTTGATACCAGCCCCATTTACAGAAGAAAGGGTTCTGAAAGAACTCTAAAAACTGAAGGTGGACAAAACAATGGGGCCTGATGGAATTCATCCCAGAATTCTAAAAGAACTAAGGGTAGAACTAGTGACACCACTGACTAACCTCTTTAACAAATCATGGGAGGATGAGGTGGTACCCGAGGACTGGAGGAGGGCAGATTGATTCCTTCACAAAAGTGGGAGCAAGGCAGAAGCAGGAAACTACAGACCTGTTAGTTTAACCTCAGTGGTAGGGAAAATGATGAAATCACTTCTGAAGGAAAGAATTGTTGAGTATCTAGATGCCAGAGGGCACAGAACCCAAGGCAGCATGGATTCACAGTGGAAGGTCATGCCAGACAAATCTGATAGATTTATTTGACTGGGTGACCAAAGTAGTTGATCAGGAAGGGGCTGTGGACATGACCTACCTAGACTTTAGCAAGGCATTTGACACAGTCTCACACAAAAGATTACTATACAAGTTAGCCAGCCTGAGAGTGGGTCCCAAGATGACAGCCTGGGTAAAGAATTGGCTGGAGAATAGGCCACAGAGAGTAATAGGAAATGGAGTCCACTCTGAAAAAAGGGGGGTTAGTAGTGGGGTACCGCAGGGTTCAGTATTAGGACCAGTCCTCTTCAATGTCTTTATAAGTGACATTGCAGAGGGACTGGAAGGAAAAGTATGTCCCTTTCAGATGACACAAAGATCTGCAACAGAGTTGATGCACAAGATGGAGTGGAAAGGATGAGAAGGGACTTGGCAAGGTTAGAGGAATGGTCAAATGTATGGCAGCTTAGATTCAATGCTAAGAAGTGCAAGGTAATGCACCTCGGAAACAAAAACCCAGGGGAAGAGTACACAATTGGGGTGAGATACTAACAACAACAAAAATGGAAAGGGACCTGGGGGTAGTCATATCAGATGACCTAAAGGTGGGCAAGCAATGTGAGAGGGCAGCAAGGAGGGCTGGGGGGATACTGGGATGCATAGGGAGAGGCATCACCAGTAGAAAACAGGATGTTATTATCCCTCTGTACAGACAGCTAGTGAGACCCCATCTGGAGTACTGTGTGCAGTTATGGAGACCCAATCTCCGCAAAGACATAGACAGGATGGAAGCTGTCCAGAGGAGGGCAACTAAAATGGTGCAGGGTCTGCACCGGAAGACATATGAAGAGAGACTTAAGGAGCTTAACATGTATAGCCTCGAGGAAAGGAGGGAGAGGGGGGACATGATGGAAACTTTCAAGTACCTCAAGGGAATCAACAAAGTCCAAGAGGATAGCATCTTTCAAAAAAAGAGGTGTGCAAGAACAAGGGGACACAATTTGAAGATAGAAGGGGTGTGGCTCAGAGGTAATTTAAAGAAGTATTTTTTCACATAGAGGGTGGCGGATGTATGGGAACGGCCTTCCAGAGGAGGTTGTGGAGTCACAAACAGTGGTGGAATTCAATCATGCATGGGACAGTCATAAGGCAATTCTAGGGAGTGGGGGTAGGAAGAAGTATGCTGCTGGTTAACTAGGATCTGCAGCTTATCCATCAGGTAGGAGAATGGGCAGACTGGGTGGGCCAAGCAGTCCTTATCTGCCATTAAATTGTATGAATAGACCTAAAGCCAAGCCCCCAGCAGGAAGCCAGCAGCATAGCAGCAGCAACAAACAGCAAAGAAGCTGCTAAGCAGGGATGGATGAGGCACCATTCTTGATGGTGGAGATAATGGGAGGGGAAGTGAGGCTAGAAAAGCAATGTGACCACAGAAGAGCCCATCGGTGGTATGCCCAGAGGCAGTACCATGCCCATGTCACCTTTGACCAGCTTACTGATACAGAAATTGTGGGCTGGTACTAGCTCAATAGGGCAGTTCTGAGGCAGCTCTGTGAGCTGTGCCATGATGAACTGCAGGCACTCACCAAAAGGGGTCATGCCATGCCAGTGGAGACCAAGGTGACAGAAGCAATGTGCTTGCTTGCTACAGGCACCTTCCAGCTGCCAGTGGGTGACACCACTGGTATTTCACAGTCAGCCATGTCCTGCTTCCTCACCCAGTTCTTCACCACACTGCTGCCACATGTTTCGGAGTTCATATGATTCCCAAGCACACAGGCAGAGTGGTCAAAAGCCATGCAGGAATTCCACAGGGTAGTATGCATGCCAAGTGTGATAGGGACCATTGGCTACACCCATGTGGCAATATGCACACCACCTGGTGATGATGCCTTTGCATATTGCAACCAAAAGGGGTACTACTCCTTCAATTGCCAGGTGGTGTGCAATGCCACAGGGTGCATCACCAATATCTGTGCCACACACCCTGGGGGTACACATGATGTCTTCATATGGCATCAGTCAGCCCTGTGTCACTGGTTTGAGACAGGTGACATCCCTAGTAGCCACCTAGTGGGTGAGTGGGGCATGACACCATACCCATACAATGCACACTGTGGCACAACAGCTGTCAGTACATAATGGCGGGGAGCTGTGACAGGGACAGTGCAAGGGCCAACAAACATGAGGGACAGTGGAACTGGGCATGAAACAGACTGGGGACCACAAACACAGTCATAGTGAAGTGCCAGAGTAGAGGTTGGGCAGTGTAGGGGCTCTACACATCAGACATATGGGCCAGGGCAGTAGGGCAGTAGGCAACACAGACACCCAAGTATGGGCAATGGCAGGTGTATGTGAGGTAAAATGTCTGCACAGGACAGTAGGAGGCAGAACCAGAAGCAGAGATGGGGAGGTGCAGGCTGGGAGGGGGCAGCCAGGACATGCTAGGCCAGGTGGTGACACAGTGACAGATGAGGGTCACCACCGTCATGGCACGTGCATGCGGGGGTGTAAGGCATAGTTTGGCATTGGTAGTGGTAGAAGAGACAGGCAAGGAGGGTAGCTTTTGGAAGGTATGTGCATGCATGACTGCCACTAACACACTGCTCTATTCCCCACAGGTGATGCTGTGTAACCCCCTACCCATGGTTGCTCACCCCTATACGTCGGCCCATCTCTGAGGCTGAGCAGAGGTTCAATGAGGCACACATCGCTATCACAATGTCATTGAGCGTGTGTTTGGCATGCTGAAGATGCACTTCAGATGCCTGGACAGGTCTGGTGGTGCCCTACAGTATAGCTCTGGAAAGGCCTCTGGCATATTCCTGGCCTGTTGTATGCTACACAACATGTCCATTGACCATGGAATACTCATCTAGGAACAGGGAGGTGACAGTTCTGAGGAGGGGGAGGAGGAAGAGGAGAAGGTACCTCAGGGTGGAGCTGGGCAGTCTCTTCTGTAGCGGAGGGATCCACACCTGGCCACTAGGACCCAGCAGCACAGTGACACCAACAATGAGGATCATTTTGGAAACCAAAGTTGAGTAGCAGAAGGGGCCACCACAGGACAGCCACACATACACATGCACACACATCACAAGGGGAGTGCAACAAACACACACACACACACACACACACACACACACACACACATATACATGTGTCCACAACATGGTTGGTGCAGATCAGAATGTAGGCCATAGAAAAACTAGCACAGATGTCCAGTGAGGACCAGTATGGACAAGGGGGAAACAGTGCCGTTGTTGGTCTGGCATGGATCAATGGGCATCTGTCAGCACACAGGCATAGCGGACTCACAGCTGCACTCATCACGCCCATGCCACACAGCCCAACACTGTATACCCAGGCCATGTCCAATGTGCCACACAGTTGGCCCAGGTAAGCACTGTCCTGGGGCATACGTGTGCCACAGCATGCAGCCCTGGGCACAGCCAGCAGGATGTGTGCCACAATGATGGCAGGTTGCATGAGCCATGTGACCCACACCACCAGGCATCACAGGAAGCCCACTTAGCCACCACATCCATGAGCATGGCCATGCCCTGTCACGCCGTTCTCAGGAGGCACAGCACTGGACACAGAGAGGGAGTCCTCAACCTCTGCTGGGGTAGACCAGTGAGACCGTGACTGCTCACGTGGGTGTCAGTCTTGAATTCCAGGTGGGATCCAGAGGTGTTGGGGATGGTGAGGGCTGGTGATGGTGTCAACAGCAATGGGATCACCTGATGCCATGACCTGGGAGTGCTGGAGACACTCCACGGTGTGCGGTAGGAATCACAATCTCCATGGGGCATAACGAATGCACTGATCACCTCACGTGCAAGTGCCAGCCTCTTAAATGTTGCAGTCATGGACACTCACATTTGGCAAAACTTGCCAAGCATCTGAGCATGCCATGCAGATGCCTGTTCATGCTCACAGCCCATCTGCATCCACAGGCCTCAAAATTCCTTCCTGAGTGTCGCCTGCTCTTCCATGGTTGTCCACAAGAGGTGAGCATATTCTTCAACCCTGTTAGTGGGGGAATCATCCCAGGAAGTACCCTGATGGGCAAGTGGTGTCTCTGCCAGCTCCACTGCATCCACTGTCCGTGGATGCCATGCAGCATGCTGCTGTATGGGTGGGGACTGGGCACAGGGTACCATAAGAAGCCCAAGGGCAGTTGCAGCATGGTCCCAATCCACCTGTTGGGGCACAGTAGCACTCTGCTGGACAGTGGTGCCCTTTCCCTGGCCAACCCCAGCCACTACAGCAGGCAGGGGGGCACGGAGGGCCTGTGGGGGCAACAGGTCCACCCACACTGCCCAGAGCAGCATGTGTGGGCACCTGGACCATGGCTGGGATGATGTTGGGTGCATCGTTCCATATTTGGGTGGAATCCTCATCATCATTATCATCATCTCCCTCTGTTGCCAATGCCAGCACCAGCAGGTTGTCAGTGATGCTAATCCCAGACTCTTAATCCATGTCAGTCAGACCTAGGATATGCCACAGCCATCGCTGTTGATCCTGACCTACAGCATTGGCCCTGGCCATGGAGGAGTTAGAGGGTCTAGGCTCATCATCACCCAATTCCTCCAGCCATTCCCCGGACCCTGCAGCACCCAAGAGGTGTGACGGAGCTGAATGACAAAAAGGGCAAAATGGTTAGTATCATGTGGCTATGAGTCAGACTTCTCTATACATGGAGGCATACATTGTGCTATGAGTCTACCTCTCCTACTGCACAGTCCTGTGATACTCAGTGCATGCAGTGCTGCATACGGGCACCAACGGTACCTGTAATGCATGCAGGTGGGAGACTGCCAGCTGGGACATGTGTGTGGCATAGAACCACAGTGGGCTGGATTCCCCCACAAGGGGTCCAACACACATGTGCAATTCTGTGGACATGCTGTACTCCATGGCCACACAGCGCAGTGAGACACCTGGACAGTCCAACTGGGGCACACACTGCTGACAGAGCACACAGGTACCCTTGCAAACACATAACCACCAGCAGTGCATAACAGAGCTCTGAGTAATCCCTGTATGCCCCTTCATGCCACTGGGACAGCACAATGGGTCAAATGGGAGTCTGTGTGGGCAGCTCAGGCATGGGAATGGCAGGAACTATGCACACTGACACATGGACCCCTACCAGGGCTGTGTGTGGCATGAAATGGTCACTAGTAACAGACACACACACACACCCCTCCACAGGGAGTGACAACAGCATACTCACAGTGCTGTGATGGACTGTCCCACCTGGTACCCCAGTTACAGTGGCCCTGCCCATGGTGACCATAAGCATCTCTTCTTATGGGGTTAGCCACTCATCTGTTGCTGGCCCACCCCCTGTTCTCTGCAGGGAGGCCTGTATGGTGGTGATCTTATCCTTCTCACATCTTTTGTCTGATGCCATGTGCTTCTGGCACTCCTTAGCTGTCTTGTTGTGGATGCAATTGGTGTTAACATGCTGGGCCACCTCCTCCCACATCTGGTCCTGCAGCTGTTGGTTGCCACTCCCGCCAGCCAGGATCTTATGCTGCTGGAAGTAGGCCTCTACTAGGGCTCTATTTTCATCACCTGTAAAACTTGGCCTTCGTCTGCCAGTATTCATGGCCTTATCGGACATTGTGGTGCCTGTGGAGAGATAAGGTGCGGGCATCAGCACAGTGTCAACAGACAGTGATGTGTGTCAGCAAAGGTGCAGTCACCATTGATATATGACAGCAAAGCTGCAGGCAACAGCACAGTTCCAACAGCTATGTCTATGTGCCAGCCCAGTTGCAGACAGCAGCCCTTTCTGAACCACATTGATAAGAGTTAAAAACCACTGTATGCAGTCCTTCAAAAACTGCTCCAAGTAGTATGTAAACAAACCTACCTTCAAGGTTGCAGTACCTGTCAGTCATTTGAGGAGTGGGGTGGCATTGGGCCCTATTTATAGCCCAGCATATTCAAATGAGGCTTGGAGTACCTGTAATGAGATGCTAAGCGGTGATATGAGCCTGAATTAGGCCATGAGTCCATTTGCATGTTATGTCTGAAAACTGCAGATTTGCTCCCAGCCCATCTCAATCAGTAAAGATGCATCCAGATTTGCTTGGAGCATCTCCCTATGGTGCATCTCTGCTCATGCGCGGTGGGTTTGGTTTAACTGATGCGCTCAGTGCATCTCCATACGGCACATTACCATGCATGCGCGATATGGCTTACATGGCTTAACGTGCATGTTGAGCTTCTAAGACACCATCTCTGAATCACGCATTTTGCGCTGTTGGAATGTGCGGTGCATGTGTTGTGACTAGCGCGCATGGGCATAGTTGGAGTGTGGCATGTTGTGCTTCTATCACATATCCTTGGACTTGTGCATGGATGCGCTACAACAATGTATGATGCATGTCTACTGGTCTGTGCCATCCACATTACAGTGCGCATGTGTGACCATTGACCCCTCTCTCCAACCCAGCGTAATGTGTTCCATGCATGTGCAGTGCTGCATGGTGGATGTCTATTACATAGCTGTATTGCACATCTCTGACATATGCATTATGGTGCATGGTGGCCTATCATGCATCAGGTGTGATTCTGCCATTTCAGCAGTAGCAGCACAGGAGCTAATACCTGCACTCACTAGTGTACTGGACAGAGATGTCACGTGTACAGGCTGCAGGGAAAATGGCACACAACTGGACAGAGGTGGAGCTGGCCAACCTTGTCCAGCTGGTGATGCCACATAAGAGCCAGCTATTTGGCAGCCAGGCCCTGGAGGGCCCACACTCTGCTGTGTGGTCCAGGGTTGTCCAGCACCTCACCACACACACAGGGTGCCCTGCACTGCTGGGCAGTGCTGACACAGATATGGGGACCTCCATCAGAGGGCCCCCAACCATCTGTGCAGCCTCCAGGCCCAGGCCCACAGGGGTGTTGTGCCACGCCCAGGTACATATGTGCTTGCATTCTTCAGTAATATCCTCAGGGGGAGTGAGGAGCCAGTATGGGGGGGGGGATCCCCTCTCACAAGATTAGCATTGCCCTGCTGGTGAGGCTTTGTTGGTGTAGCCATGCATACCATGCATCCCCCTGTTGGTGTCACTGTTGCACTGTGCACACCATATTGTGGTGTCTACCTGGGATGGGCACACTGCCATCTGTGCCATGATGCATTGGGTTATGGGGAGGGGTTTGGGGGGTTGTGGTTGCTCTATCTGCATGCTGCTCATGGTGCTATTCAATTCAATCAATCAATCAATTAAATCTTTATTTATTCAGGCGAGCATCATTGAGCAAGGCTCATTTACAAGATGGACCTGATAAGGTCATGGTTCAACAGTTCATACACGACAGATACATCAATACACTTATATAAACAGTTATACATACAGGGGGAAAAAAACATTTATTAACGCAGTGATGTACAGTAAAATTCACATGATAAAATGGGTTATAGGAAAGTTAAGCTAATATTTGCAGTATATACAGTATATACATATCCCAGTGGAGGGGCCATGGCAAACACACAGCATAATGTAATACTAGGATAGTGGAAGGTATTACTGGGTGCCATAAGATGGGGTGTCTGCCTGGGAGGGAGAACTGAAGAACAAAATTATGCCATATATGGTGAATTTTTGGGAGGGAGATTGTGAGATGACAAAGCTAGCTCTAGCGGTCGCAACTGCAATTGTGTTTCCCCTACAGACCACTTGGAGTGACAACAGGCCACACAGCGCACTCTGGTGCGGGCCAGTAGTGAAGGAGCTGGACCTTCAGGAGGAGCCACACCTGCACATGTTCCTTGCCATGTGGCCAGTAAGTACACTGCATCTGTATGTGCAAGTGTTGGGGGGAGTGTATATTACCCACAGCAGGCCACCGTCTGTGTGCTGTGCATGTCTGTGTGGTTGCTGTCACACACACACCTGGATTGTTGCCTTAATGGCATGTAGTGGTGCCGCTGTGACATTGGTTCTTGGGTGTTTGCCACCATTTGACACATCTGCTCAGGGATGTGGGGACCCTTTGGTGCTCCAATAGTGGTTATAACAGAGCCAGCACAGTTGTGCACACAGTTGGCATCCGCACACACTGTGGGGGACACGGCTATGTGTCCCTCGGCATACTCCTTAGCATGCACCCACAGGCCTTGACTGTTCCCTGTGCCACTCCATGGTCGCTGTGTGGGCCAGCCTGTTGCTCAGGTGCAGTGTGTATGGTGGCTGTTTGCCCTTGGCATGGATGCAGCCATCATCACACATGCATTGCAGGCATGGGGGAGGGACTATCATGGGCCATTGCACTGAGTCCATGTTTTCTGTCTCCCCACTGGAGTTCATCAAACAGAGGTGGGATCAGGAACCCAGAAGACATGGACATGACTGCTCCTTGGTTGACACCTTGTGATGTCAAGAAACATATTCTCGGCCATTTTCAGGAGACAGGGGGTGCTCCTTCAGATAGGACAGGCTATCCTGGCTGCCCTACAAGTCGGCAGAAGATGGGGGAAGAAAGGACAAGACTAGGAAGGGCTGCACCACCGCAGGGGTAATAGGCTTATGCTGCCTATGGACTTCTTTTTAGTTAATAGCCTCATCTCAACACCCCTGCAACCTGCCCTTCCCCCTGTAAATAGTTTGATCCCTGTATATCCTGTTCCCCCCTCCATTCTGCCTGTGACACTTTTCTTTGCCATGATTTTGTTGTTGTACATAGTTGTTTTCTTGTTGCTATTTCAGGTTCTAGTAAATTTTAAAACCTACATGCCTGTGTCTGTGGTCCTTTCTCATCTGTATTTGTAGTTACCTGTTATCCTGTGTAGTTGGTCCAATACCGTTGCTGCCCTATGCCCATTTCTGTCTGTGCCATTGCTTGGCAATATGCCCTGTCCACCTTATGCTGCCCCCAAGGTGCATGTCCAATGGGGTGTCCCTGGTGTGTCTGGTGGGCATGCTCCCATGATCTCTTGCACACTGCCTTGTTCTCGGGAGGGCATGCCTGTCTTGCTGTCCTGCTACACCTGCTACTGTGCTGTTCTGCTTGCACTACACATGTCATGTGGACATGTGCCACATGTGTGGCCAACCAGCAGTGGGATGTGTTCCAGTGTGCCATGGTGTGACTTCCATGTCCACCATGCCAGATTCCAGTTCACTAGTACATTCATGCATGGCTATGCTGTACTGTCCATTGCACCTCTGCTGCTGGGCCCCTTATCCTGGCACACCTATGTACAGTACATGCCCACTGTGCCTGTTTGTCCCCTGGGTTGGTGGTGTTAGTGTGGTGCTACATACTGTGGCCATGACTGCTCTCTGTGCCCCTTCTGTGCTTTATGATGTCAGTCTTCAGTTCTTTGGCCTTGGACGCACTCCCTATTTGGGCTGCCCACTGCCATCTTTCACCTCTGCAGTACCTGCCTGTTGCTTCAGTGTTCTTGGATGGGTTGCTCCTATTTGGGATTTTCAGTGCTCACAGTTGCACTAAGTGAATCTCAGATGTGCTGTCCCAACTGAGATGCACCCAAGGCTGATATTGGTATTTTCAGACAGAGATGCACCGGAGCAGCTTACGGCTCATCTTCTCAAAATAGCAGTTTTTCCCTTGGGTGTATCTCAGTTGGGATGGCACATCTGAGAAGCAGTATAACCTAGAGGTTAGAGTAATGAGCTGGGAATGGGTTTGGTACATCCAGCAGACCAGACGTAGGTTTGATTCTCACAACCTCCACTTGCATACTGTGTGACTCTAAGCAAGTCACTTAACCACCTGGTGCTCCCAGGTCTCCCCTGAAGAGAGGCACTTGTGCCTAGTGGGCCTTACCCGGTTACCAAAGACTGAAAAAAAAAGATGTGCTTGGTGCATCTTCTTTGAAAATGCCACCCAGGGTACTTTTTTACTGGTCTTAGTTGGAAAACCTGATGATGCACTGATGCACATCTTCACAACAGATATGTATCTCACATACAGAAGCTCTTGACTTTATATAATTTATTATGAAAAACATGGAATACATAAAATACAAACTAATTCAGTGACTGTGGAATCTATTTTATTTCTATTGATATGATTTTGGAGTTTCCTGAGCACATAGCTATGTTTAATAAATAAACATAATAACATTAACAAAAGTAATATGAAGTAATATGAATTGTAATTAGTTACTTATTACTTTTTATAAGAGTAGTAAATAACTGTAAGTAATTGCATTTATTTGACAGTAACTAGTAACTGTAACTCATTACTTTTTAAAAGTAACTTAAGCAGCACTGGATATTGGGGTCTACAGCACTGCATAGTGGTTTAAGGTAGATTGGCATTTGTGAACACCCAGTCACATGCGACTGTTGCAGCTGTTGCTGTGCTATTTGCATGTTGTGGACAGGGGAAGGGGTTGCCTTAACATTTGTGAATGGAGCATCTGTATCTCGGGTAGGGGAACTGGAAATGGCAGCACTTAAAGCACAAGAGGAAGAAAGCACTGTGGCTCTACACTTCTCAGGATGGTTTCATCACTAGATGCACTAAGTAACTTGTTGAAAAGGTTACTGGGAGTGTGAGTGGAACCTGTGGACTTCTGCGGACTAATAAGCCAGGTTTTTTAAGATGTGCTATCACACACCTAGCATTCTAGTCCTAACAGCTCTGTGACTCCAGCTCCCAGTGCTATCACACACCTAGCATTCTAGTCCTCACAGCTCTGTGACTCCAGCTCCCAGTGCTATCACACACCTAGCATTCTAGCCCTCACAGCTCTGTGACTCCAGCTCCCAGTGCTATCACACACCTAGCATTCTAGTCCTCACAGCTCTGTGACTCCAGCTCCCAGTGCTATCACACACCTAGCATTCTAGTCCTCACAGCTCTGTGACTCCAACTCCCAGTGCTATCACACACCTAGCATTCTAGTCCTCACAGCTCTGTGACTCCAGCTCCCAGTGCTATCACACACCTAGCATTCTAGTCCTCACAGCTCTGTGACTCCAGCTCCCAGTGCTATCACACACCTAGCATTCTAGCCCTCACAGCTCTGTGACTCCAGCTCCTAGTGCTATCACACACCTAGCATTCTAGTCCTCACAGCTCTGTGACTCCAGCTCCTAGTGCTATCACACACCTAGCATTCTAGCCCTCACAGCTCTGTGACTCCAGCTCCCAGTGCTATCACACACCTAGCATTCTAGTCCTCACAGCTCTGTGACTCCAGCTCCCAGTGCTATCACACACCTAGCATTCTAGTCCTCACAGCTCTGTGACTCCAGCTCCTAGTGCTATCACACACCTAGCATTCTAGCCCTCACAGCTCTGTGACTCCAGCTCCCAGTGCTTTCACACACCTAACATTCTAGTCCTCACAGCTCTGTGACTCCAGCTCCCAGTGCTATCACACACCTAGCATTCTAGCCCTCACAGCTCTGTGACTCCAGCTCCCAGTGCTATCACACACCTAGCATTCTAGTCCTCACAGCTCTGTGACTCCAGCTCCCAGTGCTATCACATACCTAGCATTCTAGTCCTCACAGCTCTGTGACTCCAGCTCCCAGTGCTATCACACACCTAGCATTCTAGTCCTCACAGCTCTGTGACTCCAGCCCCAGTGCATCACACACCTAGCATTCTAGTCCTCACAGCTCTGTGACTCCAGCTCCCAGTGCTATCACACACCTAGCATTCTAGTCCTCACAGCTCTGTGACTCCAGCTCCTAGTGCTATCACACACCTAGCATTCTAGCCCTCACAGCTCTGTGACTCCAGCTCCCAGTGCTATCACAACCATGACCATCTTCTCCACCACCCCCAGTTGCAGAACTTGTACTTGGTGGAACTTGTACAGTGCAACCCTTATCTGCACCTCCCTCTGCATCCCCTACCTCTTTCTTCTCCTCCTCTTCTCTTCCCATATTTTGTAAACTGACAGATGTTGATGCTAAAATGCTGCAGCTGCTGGATGCTAACTATGATGCCTCACAACACTTACTGATGATTCTTAGATGCCCACGTGGTCATGTGGTTGTGCACGCACAACTGCATGACTTGCAGGTTGAGAGGGACTCAAGGGACACAAGGGAAAGTGACACCACAGAGCCACAAGCCATTGGCACACCCTCACACTACCCACCGACACACTAAGGGACCTACTGTCTCACACAGAAGCCAACTTAACGTTTCACATACTGACTGGCTGGATCACGGTCACACACAGGCAAAAAAAAAGGCAAAAACAAAATGAAATAAAACGATGAATATCTGTGCCCTGCACCACCAGTGGCTAGTAATTTAACAAATATTTGTCAAATTAATCCTCCAGAAATTCACCCTGCCCCTTTCCCTGTCTACTAAATCACTGCCCTGCTGCAGGGCTGTTGCAAGCATACACTGTGCTTTCCTCTGCTCTGCAGCAGCAGCACGCAATTTTATTGGCTCACCTGCCTGAAACCACAGTTGACTGCTGTTAACTAGCTAACTAGACTGATAGTGCAAGATTCCTTTATAATTTATATCTTTCTGATCCTGAATCAATTTTTTGGCAAAGAAATGAAGAGCACTTAGAAGCCGCATCCTTCACCCTAAAGAAACAGCTGGAAATGGCATGGAGTAATGAGGAAGAAGACTCATCAATAAAACAGTTTTGAGATGCTTCTAAAATATCACTGAGATTTTTTGGAGATGTCTCAAAACTACTATATCAATCTACCCACTTATATGTCAATACTAGCAGATGGAGTCAGATAACAGCTAGACAAGGAAATGAGTGGAAAGTATATGCCAGCTGCTGCTGCAGGACTGAATTGATGGTTTGGGGGGGTCTGGGGGTGAGGGGTGCCACTGCATACCAGTGATGAAGAGAAATGGGACTGGGTGAGTGAGGGGGTCACTGGAAACTGGGATGATGATTTCTGAAAGGGTGAGATGGAGGGGTTGTGTACAGTTATTCTTACCCCACACAGACAGCACAAGTGTGTATGATGCAGCCCTAAGCCTCCATCAACTGCATACAGCAATGTCCTCGATATTAAGCATGTATGAGATGGTAAGTATGGATAACGTAGTGTACTTTTGTATTTGAATATTAGGCAGTCACATCAGCACTGATACGTGGAATAGGACAAAAAGGCAGAGGAATGTGTGAAGAGGTACTGAACTGAGAACTGTATAGCTGGACCACAAGCATTACTTAAGGTACCCTGTGATCTTAAACAAATTCACTTTCCTTTTCTGTACTTCTCACACTTTCTCAATGCTAAGCGCCCCTGATTACTATCCCAGGAGACTGTGTAAGGGGTTTTAAAAATACAGTACATGCTTTCCCATATGCTGTGTGTATTAAAAAACCATAATTCTAAAGCTAATCTTGGATGTGCGATCTTTCCCATGTTACTCTTCTTCACTAGTGAGGGCTCCTCAAAGGGACATCAAGACCAAAACAGCCCCCAACCCCCAAGCAGCAGGTAGTCTCTCCCTGCCATCCCAGATAGTCTGCACTCTGGGGACCTAAAGATTTTCACCAGTTTATAAATAAGGTCCTGTTCTGTCTCTTACTTATCGGTCCTGGAAAACACAGACACAGTGATTGAGCAGCAGAGGGGAGCCACAAAATGTACCCATTAGAAGCAGTGACTCAGTAACAGAGTACAAAGCCAGGTTTGCACTTTTAGGCTTCAGGAGACCAGACCGTGATCTCTTCTGTGAGTATGAATTAACAGTTCTACAGTAGATTATAATGGAGTGGGCAGAACTGTGCATTTTGAGTAGGGTTATTAGCATGATACATATGCATATTATAGTAGTTTACTGCTTCAGCACTATAGACTTGTTCTGAGTAGCGTGGTGCTTGGCACATCTCAGCGCTCTTGTGCACTTCACTCAAGCCTGTGTTAGGACTTTTCTTTGTGCTTTGTGAAAGTACAGTATATTGAAAACCTCTTAGCACCACCCAGGTTTGTAGAGCTCTACTACTATTACACCTCATTTTGTGCCTCATGCATGTTAACCTGAATACACAGCCCTTTCCATGTCAGGCTTCCAGTATGCTGTACAATATCCTTTGCACAACAGTATAACATTTGTATGGCTGCCATGCAGAATTTGGGGTTTGCTTCGTTTCCCCTCCCATATACCTTACTCCTTCCCCCGATTCATGAGAAACAAGCTGCTTCTCAGCTCAGTACACCTCTGTGCTAAAGCGCTACAAATTAAATAAACACAGTAAATAAATACATTGTTTTTTCATGTTTCTGAAATAACATACAAGTAGAGACATTGGGGAGTTTTAATCCACCAGCGAATTTAAGGCAAATTTGCCAAATTTGCCTTCACTGATTATTCGCAGATTTTTGCTATTTACTGCAGAATTCACCTTTGGCAACTTCACCTGTAACTTCACCCTTGGAGTGTACCAAGGCGAAGTTTGGTCAAAATGAGATTACTGGTAGACAAATGTCTCAAGGTCTCATTGAAGAGCTTCTGCAGATCACATGGTGCATCTCTGTATGAAATAAGACAGCTTTCCTTTCTGTTTTGCATCGTTAATTAAAAAAAGAGTACCAGGTATAAGGAATAAAGCATGGGGGCCATATACAATGAGCCTCTGTTTCCATCGAGAGGATGAGGTGTCAGTGTATGGACCTCAAGAGTGAAGCTTAAGAGGTCTATGCTGGGATCTCAACCCTGAGATGGAAATGCAAGGCAAGTTGTATATGGCCCCCATACTTTATTTTTCATAGTATATGATTTAAGGAAAGAAAAACCAGCAGCTTAGTTAGCTACAAACTAGGTCTGTAAGGCCCTTAACTTTGGCAAGGTCTCATACTTTGTGTTGGCAGTCCCGCTTTGTGTCTGCAGCTCTGTTTACTGAGAAGTCCACGTGTGCAGTTCCGTTGCCTTCCATTCCCACTCCAGCTCCACCAGATTCCCCAGAAGTGCATCATCCTCTGTCCCTCTCTCTCTCTCCACAGCAGCCTAAACCCTTGCGGCAGCCTCCATCACCCTGTAATCCCATTCCAACTTCCCTAGTGAGCAGCAGCCTCTATCCCACCTGTTCCGCAGTTCTATCAATGTTTTGTGCATCTAAATTTTCTTTTTATGGTGCTATTTATGCACCATATCATTCTCTTCTCTCCTCTCTCACTACTGCTTTTATTAAAGCACTGTTTACACACAATATATATATATATATATATATATATATATATATATATGTGTGTATGTATATGTATATGTATGTATATGTATATGTGTATATATATATATATATACACACATATACAGTGCATTTGAAAAGCACTATATCCCCAGGTTTATTGTCCTTAATATTCTATTTCTCTCCAGCAACTGATAATGTACTATATCACTTGTTCATTTGCACTGCATGACTTGTTCCATCACACAAAACAGTCTCTGTTTTTCCTGGTCTTAGTTCCATAAAATGTATGCTGGACATGAAATTATGAAATGGTAGTAGCTACTGCTGTGCTGTTAAAGTCTCCGTCTCATATAGGATTTAATTATAAAGAACATTATGCAAGTCTACACAACTACTCAAGACTTTTTCCAGTCATTATTGCTAGTTACATGTTTAAATACTGCAGTAAAACTAAACAGTATACCAGCAGTTGAGACAATAAACACCTCAGCAGAGAAATGTGATCTTAAGCACAACAGACCAGTTTAATGAGCTAACAGTAGCTACAGTAAAAACACCACAAAAATAAGTTTTTTGTTAACCTGGCAGTCATTAACAAGACACACAACAAGACAAGAATGATTCTAAACAAATTAGGGCCAGATATTCAAAGCTTTGCGCGCAGCGCAAATCCGTAGCACTGAAATAGTGCCAAATTTGCACCGGACTGCAATATTCAAAAGCCCTTTCAGCACTGTCACTGTGTGATTGTGCTGATGCTAAAAGTTAGTGTATGCAAGGGAGGGAGGTAGGGCAGCAGCCATGAATGCTGGCTTATCGGCATATTCAAAATAGTACCGCTGCGCTACAGGTTGCTGTGCCACCGGTAGCGTGGTGCTAAATACCGCCTGCAAAAAGAATGATGTAAGTGTTGGTGGAACCTGAAGTAATTCAGAGTGACACTTCAAATTACTACCATAGTAATTTGAAGTGTACCTTCTAATTCCCACAAGGTCCAAATCCAGGCAGTCCAATGCCCCCCCACATTTTTATGTCTGACGGGGGAGCCCAATCCCCCTGTTGGCATCATGACTCCCCTCAACTCATGTGGCACATGGGAGCCCACCCCAAAAGTTATTTTATTTGTAATGTATAGCCTTGACAATGGTGGTGCCCAATCCCCCTGTTGGCAGCATGTATCCCCCCCCAACTCTTGTGGAACACTGGGAGCCCACACCAGTGTGCCCACATTTATCCATTTATTATTTGGTCCTGTAAATAAATAAAACTGTCCTCCAACTGTTATTTGTTTAACCTGGAAGAATGAAAATGGTCCCTTGTTGTCTTCCCAGTTCCTTCTGCTCCATCCCCACCCTCCCACTGAGCACCCACATCTCTGCAACCCCCCTTACCCCATACTTACCTCTAGAGGTTGATGCTGTCATCTTCTGAGGACCAGGACACATCTTCACTCTTCAAAGCCAAACTGCAAAATTAAGAATCAAAGGTAAGTGCCACATAATGACTGTCAATGGGAGTTTCAACTTATGATGATATCTCAGCCATTTTTAGGAATTTTGACCCCAACTTATCAACATGGGGTTCTTGTGACCCCCCCCCATGGATACATTCACTGTCATTTTGTTACTCAATCCAGAACGATGATTTTGCAGTCATTGCGTGGAATCACCTTTTGGGACCAATTAATGAAACAACAGTGCCACTGTTCATAAGATGGGGTCCCAAAAAGCCCATGTTGCAAATTTGAAGAAATAATTCCAAAAAAATAACTGTGTTATGAGTGCGTGTTGCGCAATTTCTATGCACGCTCATAACTTTGCTAATTTATTATATTTTCACCCTGGAGTTTCAACATTGCCATTTTTTCACATCTCCTCATGAACATTACAGCTGTCATTTTTCACATCCTGCCTGAAATGCGTTTTCACACCTGTGGCACAGAATGATGCTGTTACTGTGCAAAATCCACTTTCGGAATGGATTAACAAAATCACAGTGCAACTGTTTCAAGAGGGAAGGTCCCAAAAAACCCATGTTGACAATTTGGTAAAAAGAATTCCAAAAAATGACAAAGTTATGAGTGTGCATCGCGCCATTCCTGCACGCGCTCGTCACTTCACCAATTTTTCATGTTTTCACTCCAGATTTGCAACATTCCCATTTTTCACACCAGCTCATAAATAGTACAGCTGTATTTTTTTAAATCATGCTAAAAATGTTTTTCTGCACCTGTGGTGCAAAACGGCGTTACAGTTGCATAGAATTGTATTTCCACAGGGATTTGAAGAGTTTCTGTACTGGATACATACAGTGAGGTGATAAGAAGGTTATGTTGAGCATTTGAGGTGAAAATTATTTAAGACAGAACAGTTATGACTATTTGTTGTGAGTTCGCCATGCCTGCTCATAACTTTATGTGTGGAAGCGCAGGGGTCAGAGACCCCTGTGTTTCCAAAGCTAGATACATACTGTATGTGCATCTGTGGAGGGATGGGAGTGTAAAATTCAAAGTACCTTGCACTCCCACTGTGACATATGGATACTGTTGTACTCTCTGGATGGAGGGATGGGAGCGCAGCAAAATGAGGATACAATTGTACTATCTGAAAAAGAAGGGAAATTCATTGCAAAAAACTCCATTAATGCATCAGTTAGGGAGAATACCATAGTGACAAAAGCAGGGAAATGAGGGGTTAGGGTTTCCAACCCTAATGCCCCCCCCCAGGGTTCCCACCCT
This sequence comes from Neoceratodus forsteri, assembly GCA_016271365.2. Taxonomy (NCBI): domain Eukaryota; kingdom Metazoa; phylum Chordata; order Ceratodontiformes; family Ceratodontidae; genus Neoceratodus; species Neoceratodus forsteri. Next base: position 877,419,575 of record CM028136.1, read on the forward strand.
TACCACTCCAACCCCACCCCTCCACTTTCCGCATACCAACAGGTGTCTGAGTGTGCATTGGGGTCATTGGCCTAACTTTCACCTCATTCTCCTGTACCACACCACCTTAGCTGGTTTACACATGGAATGGGGTGAGTGTTAGGTCATCAACCCCAGTGCACACCCAGACACTTGTTGGTGTGTGGAGGATGGAAGAGTGGGGTGGAGTGGTAGGCGTGGGAATCCTGTGGTGGGGCATTAATGTTGTAAACCCTAACACCTAATTTCTCTACTTTTGTCATTATGTTATTCACCCTAACTGATGCATTAATGGATTTATTATCAGGTTATATGCAGTTACCACTATGGGCTCCTATCCTATCTGGCACATCACACACTCTGTTCCCCAGATTTTATCATCACAACATTCCTCCCCCAGTGGAGTCTTTCTCTCTCTCTCTCTCTCCTCTCTCTCTCTCTCTCCCTCCTTAAAATCTACATAAGGCTACCATCCACTCTCACCTCTAACCACTTGTGCTTCTTGCTACAATCTCCCTACAGGGGTTTAACACAGATGCTCTCCCACCATCTGTAAACACATCTAGGGCATTCTTTCCTTGCTTTGGCCCTCAATATATGCTTTCTTAGAACCCTCTCTCTATTTCTATCATTTCTGATATTGGCCCCCTCTACAGGACAGAACCACACAAAACGCTCACCCCAGTATGAATATGACCCCATCAATAACGCATTGCAGAATATGAGGAGGACATAAATTCTCCGCCTCCAGACTGTAGTGCCACAGTGTCACCACCTGAATAACACTAAAACCACAAATGCGCAGCTGTCAGTAACAACCCACATCATACCCCCTACTACAAGAGTCTATATGAGCAGAGGACAGGCTGGCTATCCCCTCCCCTCCCTCCACCTGGTAGTGATGTACCCCTAACCTACCCATGTACCATGCCAAAAAAATCTCATCGCATTACACAGTCGCAGGCCCTAACTTATCTAAAATGGCAAGCTATAAGGATCACGTGGCTGCTCCTACTGATCTCAGGTAATATTCATCCCAACCCAGGCCCGATGACCTACACTGCAACGGGTCATAAGAAACAGAATAGACTAACAATAGCACCAATAAATATCTGCAGCCTGCTAGCAAAAATGGACACTCTCCAAGTCTGAATCCAGCAGCACCAGCCCAACATTCTTGTGATAGTAGAGACCTGGCTATCACCTAGGGTGCTAGACTCTGCTATACAACTCACTGGATATGCTGCGTTCACACTAGATAGACTCGATAAAAGAGGAGGTGGTTGTATTATATATGTTAAAGACCACATTCAGGGTCAAATGCTTAACCCATGTGACACCAAATGTGGGGTGCAACTGATGCCCATAAAAGTAATACTTGGCAAGAACAGGAAAACCCTAACAATAGTCTTGGCCGATATCCCTCCCAAGGAACAAGTGAACGGTTTCAATTCTGTCATCAATTACCTCTCTGAAGGGGGACCAAATACAGAGCTGATAATGGTTATAGACTTTAATATCAACTGGTCTTCTGCTGAAGCAGTACACTACAAGGACTCATTAGCCACTCTCAACCTTGTGCAATTGGTAGACTCTCCCACTCAGTATAACAGCAGAATAGGCACGGGTTCAATAATCGACTGGGTGGTCACAAATCAGCCAGAAAGAATATCCTCCATTATGGTTCTCCCTGACTCCCTCAGTGACCACTCCCTGGTAATCTGTAGATGGTCAAATAAGGCCATAAAGGTGCCAGCCAGGACTATTGCTGCTAGACTTCTAAAGAAAGGCAAGTTGGAAGCTCTTAAAGCACACCTCAGCCTCCAAGATTGGAGCTCTATTGACCACAAAACAGACATCAACACTGCCCTAGAATGCTTTATAAGCAAATTCAATGAAGTGTGCAATGTCTATGCCCACTACACCAAAAGAAGGATCCACGACTATGATAGCCCCTGGATCACACCACAGCTACTAGCCCTCATGAAAAATAGAGATAACTTGTGGTACAAAGCAAGGAACTCCAGTACCCAGACAGACTACCAAAACTTTAGAGCCACATGGAATAAATGCACCTGGGCTATTCGTAAGGCCAAAACCACTCACTTTAAAAATGAACTGACAAATTCGTGGGGTGACAGTAGACAGTTCCAGGAGAACATCAAGTCCCTACCCAGTAAACTTATTAAAACTCCCCCCACCTTCCTGAACACTGAGGGTCAACCTAAGCAGGATCAGTCACATAGCAAATGTCTTCAACAAAGCTTTTACTGACTTCAGCAAAGTGTTGCCCTCTAGCTTCCTTCAACAGCAATCAGATACTTGCACCAAACGAAACCCCGGCACCCAATCAGACTCACATCTGCCTTTCAACTTCAGAGCCATTGCCTTTATGGAAGCAAATAAAGTACATCCTAAATGTGCTACGTAATTCCAGAACTAGCTCTGATCAACTTGACCTAAAACTAGTTAGGCTCACCCTGGACATAATTCTCAAACCCCTCACCAAAATCTTAAATCTCTCCTTGGTATTAGGTGAATTCCTACAGATCTGGAAAGCAGTGGTGGTTACCCTTATTTACAAAAGTGGTGACAGGGCCAACTCTACAAATTATTACCCAATATATATCCTTCCTCCACTCTCCAAGGCCCTGGAGTGAATCGTAACTGACCAACTGATGGACTGTCTAGACAAGTAGCATTTACAATGTCAGCAACAACATGGATTTCGAAAACAACACAGTACCACAACAGCTCTAGTGGAGTTTACCAGCTTTATCCATAACGCGCTAGACAGAGGGCTCATGGTGGGGGCAAGATATATTGATTTCATGAAGGCCTTTGACACCATCAATCACAATCTGCTCCTGGATTAGCTCTCCAATACTGGCCTCTCCCCTGCAACAGTAGCATGGTTCAGAAGCTACCTCTCAGGAAGGGTGCAAGATGTGAAAATCCTGAACACCTTCTCCGACAATCTCAGTGTTAACACAGGCATTCCTCAAGGCTCTGTCCTTGGCTCTCTACTGTTCAGCCTGCTCTTAAACAACCTCCCTCAATTGTTAAATGAGCAACTACTACTATATGCAGATGATGTGGTCCTATAGTCATGTAATGCTGACTCCTACATACTGGAAAATCAAATGCAAGCTAATTTCACTGCGGCTGAGCACTGGTTCCTTCGATCAAAACTGCTCCTCAATTATAAAAAAAAAAAACAAGACTATGTTACTCTCATCATCACATAACAAACACCGCACCCACTAACTTTGCATTCATAACAATCAGAACACTTATCTGGAGATGGTTCAAACATTTAAATACCTAGGATCGACACTGAACCACACCCTCTTGTTTAACCAACACATAGATGCAGTCGCAAAGTCATCAAATGCAAAACTAGGATTATTGTACAGACACCAAAAAGGCCTGACTTCTGAGGCAATAAAAACTACTGTAAATAACTCAGTCCTCTCAGTGATAGGCTATGGTCTAGCAGTATATGAGGCTGCCTCCCAAACTGCTTTGAAACATATCACAACAACACTAAACAAAGCGTGTTGTTTAGTCCTAGGTGTGCCCCATCTCACTCACACCTGCGAGTTGTACACTCAAATAAACTGGCTCAACCTTGACAGTTGCCTCCAGTATCAAGTATGCATTCTCACCAAGAAATCTGTGCTAGGACTTATTACCCCAGGCCTGCAAAGCCTTTTTAGCCAACCTAATTCCATCAGATGCACTAGGGGTACAAACAACTTGTCCCTCTGCATCCCTTTCTGTAGAACCACACAAGGCCAACAGTCCTACGAATACTGGGTGCCACTTTGGTTTAATGCACTTGACCTAGACAGCATGAAAGAGGACAAAATTGGTGCCTTTAAAGATAAACTCTGAGTGGCCCTTGCCACAAACAGTAACTGTGACTGTGAGACCTGAACCCCTCCCCACATTCTTCCCTAATCTTCCCTCCTCTTTCCTGCTACCCTCATTCGAACCTGCACCCTTGCCTTCTCCTCTCTTCTTGCTAACTAACACTCCCCTAGTAGGCACCAGGTCCCCGCCTCAGCACTTCCCCCCAATGAGTCTAGCCCTCCTTTATGACTACACTCTTTAGCACTTAAGACAAAAGAACTGCTGCCAATCAAGTTCTCACCTACTTGCATATAGTATTAGTTAAGTAGTTTATAGACAATATCGTCCTCTGTTCCCTACCTGATTTGCTCAATATCCTGTAGATTTTCAAGTTGTCCACTTAAACGTTTTGTCAACATAGCCTGCTATAAATTATGTATCTGTATATTTTTACTTATGTAATCCCTGTTATTGTAATTACGTAACCTGATGTATTCATGTTTGTCTAGGCATGGAACCTTCTTGTATCTGCTTATGTACTTGTAACCATTGTAAATGATGCTGTGCTCATGTATTACTATGACATGGAACCTCTGTAAAAGAGCCTTTGGCTCAAAAACAAAGGGTGGTCAGAGGCACCCCCACTTTGAAATTTACTATTGGGCCAGTCATGCTGCGAAGTATATGAGGTGGTCAGAGAAGCTCAATAACTTTTCACCAGATCAATACATTCTTATTTGGTTAAAGCTGGAACGTGAACTCATCTCTTCAGCAAATATCTCTGTCCCCACCCTCTATCATGTTTCACTCAAATCGATTCCCCTGACACTACTGTGTACTCCAATTGGCATTTTGATCAAAGTATATACCCAGTTATGTGCCTCCATCAGATACAAGTATACACAAGACCCATTCCAACCTTTGGTAGGCAACCCAAATTTTACCATGGGGGCGAGATTGGTGACTGCTGCCTGGCTTCCCCAACTAGCACAGGCCAAGATTATGGACTTTTGGCATGCAGGACAAGTCAGGTCAACAGGAGAAATCTCAGCAGATTCCATCTAGGCCCTCATTCGAGCTTCAAGGTGTTCCAACTCAGGCACATGCTAATCGCATCCCAAATACAAGTAACAGGGGATGGAGCCAGTTTCCTGCAGTCACTCAGTGTAGGTTTTACCCAACAGCATGCAGTCTCTAACATATAGAAGTTCCTGATAGATAAAGCCTTTCCAATTCAAGATGGGTCCTCTCACTATTGGAACTCCCAATTTCCAGAGGCTGCCTTCAACTGGGAGAGGATCTGGTCAGACACCCACCATTTTATAGCACAAGATAGGCTATGGTTAAGGCTGTAAGAAAATCACGGCATGCACACGGATTTCACGATCTCCGCGATTTTGATGCTGTTCCGTGAAATTGACTAATTTACTCGATTTACCGTGAATTTGATTGAAATGTTTTAAAAAGCCCCAAAAAAGCTTCAGTCAAAGCTCACACTACTATCCTACCCATTCAAACATAATAGTAGTGCTGGATTAGCATCACCTGTCTTTAATGCCATGTTTAATGCCATGTAAAGTAAGTGCTAATCGAAGTCTTTTGTTACACTGATTGCTGATTTATGAAACAGCACTCAAGGCAACAAGGTAGTTAACAAGGTACTTAAATTGAAGCTTGTTAGTGACCTTTTCATTGTAATTAATTAATAATTGCTCTGCAGGATAAAATAGGTAACATCAGCTTGAGTCAGGTATAGCAGGTAATCGGAGGCTACAGTTTTGAGCACGAGAGAGCTGTGATGTATGTTTCTCCCAAATCGGTGTCAGCCAGTAAAACTGCCAAAGTGGGAAATGTATACCCAAAGCAGAGATGTCAGCAGTATGAGAAGGGGACTTTCCATATATCGGGGGATATTTTATTTTGTACCAGCTGCAATATCCCAGTGGACCATAAAAGAAAAGCTTCTTGTGACCGCCACTTGGAATCATATACACACCTTGCTAAAAAGAGGAAGATTGAATCAAAATGTGAAGGGGCAGTGGAAAAGCAGGTAACTGTGCGAGAATTATTTAGTACAAAGGCAGCACACAAAGAGACTAGAAAGCTGTCATTATTTAACCTTGTAGAAGCATTTACTTCAGCTAACATTCCACTACATGCCCTAGATAATACAGTGCTTCACTGCTTCTTGGAAGAAAATCTAAAGTCAGCTGGTGTTATCCCCTCCTCACAATGGTTACGAGCTGAATATTTGCCGAAAGTTTTTGCATATCATGTGGCAGAAATTAAAAGTAAAATGCAGGAAGCAGTTTCTGTCTCTATTGTCTGTGACGAGACAACAGATGTAGAAGAGCGTTACATTTTAAATATTGTTGCTGTGCCATCTCTTCACAATAGCAAGGTGTACTTGACTGCAGTTGCAAAACTGGAGTCATTCCTCCTTGAATGCACTATGTTGGAGGCTGCTAATTTTAAAACAGTATCGCAAGCAGTTCTGAACTGTTTATTAAAATATGAAATCCCCTACACAAAAGTTGCAGCTTATGTTACTGACAGCGCCATGTATATGGACAAAAGTTGGGACCACAGCCTGAAGCATGTCCTTTTAAATGCAGTCCACGTTACCTGCTCAGCTCATCTGTTAAATTCATTGGGTGACTTTTCGCGTAAACACTTTCCTGCAGTGAATAATTTTGTTGTTTCAGTGAAAAAAGCATTTACTGCATGCCCAGCCAAAAAGGCTTGGTTCAAACAATATCTGTCTTCAAAGGGACAATCAAATACTTTGCCACCCATGCCAGTCTTAACTTGCTGGAATACGTGGTTTCTTGCAGTATTTTATCATGCAGTTCATCTCAATGAGTACTCTGAATTTTTTAGAGATGAGAGTGCAGCATGTGTTGAAATTGTTGGCTTATGTGAATGTGATGCAGTAAAGTTTGAATTACACTAAATTGCTGAAAACGCTCCTCTCCTCCCCTGGTACAACTACTTCAAAAATATGAGGCAGATGACATTAAAGCTCATGTTGTGTTTGACGAACTATTAGATTTTGCTACGTTCCTAGAAGTAAAGTCTGAAACCAAAGATCATCTACCCACTAAGAAAACACTTTCTGCTTGTTCCATAAAAATAAGAGATTACATGACAGGTATTGGGAGATTTCATCAGTATGCCAATAATTTTTTTGCTGCTGTGCAGTTCTTTAACCCATCGAGACTTGCCACATTTGCTGTCACAGAGCAATCCATATGTGAGGTATCCCTGGTTCCAAAGATAATATTGCAGCAAGCTGAGCTTAGAAACTACATTGCGAGATACAGTCGGCACTGAAATATGAAGATAGAGACATTTTAAAATATTGGATTGACTGCAAGGAAAGATTTGTGCATCTGTCAAAAATTGCTATTACTTGCCTATGTACCGGTGCATACAGTGCCAGTGTTGAGCTGCTCGTTTCAAGATATGGAGCAATGCAGCAAGATAACAGATGCAGTATAAAACCAGAGAATTTAAGAATGTATTCTATGCTGCAATAAAACTAATTCTCCCTGATGCACTTTAATGGCATGCTTTTAATGCTTTTAATGCTATTTCTAAGCATTTTATTTAATAAAATAATCAGAGTACATTTATCTTGTTATTTTTATTGCTTTGGGCTAATTTGCATTTTACCATGAAAAACAGCATATTTTGCTGTGCAGATGCTGTGAAAAACGGCGATTTTTGCCATGATTTTCTTACAGCCTTACTTATTACATGTGAAGATAGAGTAGTAAATAACTGCAAGTGCTTACATTTATTTGACAGTAACTAGTAACTGTAACTCATTACTTTTTAAAAGTAACTTAAGCAGCACTGGATATTGGGGTCTAGAGCACTGCATAGTGGTTTAAGGTAGACTGGCATTTGTGAACACCCAGTCACATGCAGTTGTTGCTGCGCTATTTGCACGTTGTGGACAGGGGAAGGGGTTGCCTTAACATTTGTGAATGGAACATCTCTATCTCGGGTAGGAGAACTGGAAATGGTAGCACTTAAAGCACAAGAGGAAGAAAGCAGTGTGACACTACACTTCTCAAGATGGTTTCATCACTAGATGCACTGAACAACTTGCTGAAAAGGTTACTGGGAGTGTGAGTGGAACCTGTGGATTTCTGGGAACTAATAAGCAATGTTTTTTTTAGCTGTACTATCACACACCTAGCATTCTAGTCCTAACAGCTCTGTGTCACCAATTCCCAGTGCTATCACAACCCTGACTATCTTCTCCACCACCTCCAGTTGCAGAACTTGTACTTGGTGGAACTTCGTTCATGGAACCTCTATCTGCACATCCCTCTGCATCCCCTACCCCTTTTTTCTCCTCTTCTGTTCCCATATTTTGTAAACTGACAGATGTTGATGCTAAAAATTATGCAGTTGCTGAACACTAACTATGATGCCTCACAATACTTGCAGATGATTCTTAGATGCCCACATGGTCATGTGGTCATGTGGCTGTGCACGCACAACTGCATGACTTGCAAGTAGAGAGGGAACCAAGGACAAAAGGGCAAGCGATATCACTTAGCCACATGTCATTGGCACACCCTCACACTACCCACTGACAGACACTAAGGGACCTACTGTCTCACATAGAAACCAACTTAACTTTTCACATACTGACTGACTGACTCATGGTCACACACAGGCAAAAAAGGCGAAAACAAAATGAAATAAAAAGATAGATGTCTGTGCCCTGCACCACCAGTGGTATGTAAAATAAAAAATACTTTTCTAAGGAATCCTCCAGAAATCCACCCTGCCCCTTTCCCTGTCTGCTAAATCACTGCCCTGCTGCAGGGCTGCAGCAAGCATACATTGCGCTTTTCTCGCCACTGCAGCAGCCTGCAGTTTTACTGGCTCAGCTGCCTGAAGCTACAGTTGACTGCTGTTAACTAGCTAACTAGATGGATAGTGCAAAATTATCTTATCATTTATGTATTTCTGATCCTGGATCAATGTTTTGGCAAAGAAAATGAAGAGCATTTAGAAGCAACATCCTTCGCCCCAAAGAAACAGCTGGAAATAGCGTGGAGTAATGAGGATGAATACACATCAATAAAATAGTTTTGAGATGCTTCTAAAATATCACTAAGATTTTTCAGAGATGTCTCAAAACTGCAATATCAATGTGCCCACTTATATGTCAATACTAGCTGACGGAGTCAGATAACAGCTAGACAAGGAAATGAGTAGAAGGTATGTGCCAGCTGGTGTTGCAGGAACATATGGGTGGCTTGGGGGACTCGGGGGGTGAGGGGTGCCATTGCATACCAGGGATGAAGATAAATGAGACTGGGTGAGGGAGCGGGTCACTGGAAACCATGATGATGATTTATAAAAGGGTGAGAGGGAGGGGTTGTGTACATTTATTCTTACCCCACACAGACAGCACAAGTATATGTGATGCAGCCCTAAGCCTTTATCAACTGCATAGAGCAATGTCCTCAGTAATAAGCCTGTATGAGATGGCAAGTAGATTTAAATGGAGTGGGCAGAACTGTGCATTTTGAGTAGGGTTATTAGCATGATACATATGCATATTATAGTAGTTTACTGCTTCAGCACTATAGGCTTGTTCTGAGTAACGTGCTGCTTGGCACATCTCAGAGCTCCTGTGCTCTTCACTCAAACCTGTGTTGGGACTTTTTTTGTGTTTTGAGAAAGTACAGTATGTTGAAAACCTCTTAGCGCCACCCAGGTTTGTAGAGCTCTATTACTAATATACCTTCTTTTGTGCCTCATGCATGTTAACCTGAATACACATCCATTTGCATGATAGGCTTCCAATATGCTATACATTGTCCTTTCCATAACACCATCAAATTTGTACAGCTGTCATGCTGAATCTGGGTTTTGCTTGTTTTTCCCTCCCATGTACTTTACTCCTCTCACCAGATTCATCAATAAACAAGCTGCTTTTCAGCTCAGTACACCTTTGTGTTAAAGCACTACAAATTAAACATAATAAATAAATACATTTTTTTTATATGTGTCTGAAACAACATACAAGTAGAGACATTGGGGAGTTTTAATCCACCAGCTAATTTAAGTCAAATTAGCCAAATTTGCCTTCATGGATTAATTTGCAGATTTTTTCTATTTACTGCAGAATTCACCTTTGGCAACTTCACCTGTAACTTTACCCTTTGAGTGCACCAAGGCGAAGGTTGGTCAAAATAAGATTACTGATGGACAAATGTCTCAAGTTCTCAGCGAAGAGCTTCTGCGGATCATATGGTGCATCTCTGTATGAAATAAGATAGCTTTCCTTTCTTTTTTTGCATTGTTAGTTAAACACACTCTAGCCAGAGCCAATAGAGCTGTGAAAAGCTATCAAATGACCAATGTTATTTTCTTGTTGGTGCCATATAGTGCTGTTTAGTCACAATCATCACAGTGCTCCCAGATCCAAATGACCATTTTCCTGTAACAAGCACTCATTTTCCTGTATTTTCCCTGTACAGGCACCATCAAATCCTTGTAGATTTTTCCATAAACCACTAATTCCTTATTTGTGACTTTATTGTTTATTTAAATGTAATATGTTGGCAGCTTTTTATCAGGAAAAGGGCTCTGATTTGCTGTTGAGTATAAAAATTATTTGTCAAGATGGCACTGGAATGATTTGGATTTATATGGAATCCATAAGGCATAATGGGGGGAATTTATTTATTTGTTGAATTTTGTTGACTGGGTAGGCCCACTAAGACTAGAAGTCCCTTTTTCAGGAGTGATGTGGGTGGAGGGGTACAGATAGTAACCAACTGAAATTGGAACATGGCATAAATCCTTACTTGAACCAGATTGAGCTGTTGGTGGTGTTTTTAGTGAATGAGGGGAATTTGGCCAGGACACCACAGATATTCCCCTACTTGTTATGAAAAGTGCCATGGGATCTTTAACATCTGCCTGAACAAGCAGACAGAAAAGATAACACCTCAGGAGTGCACCCCTCCCCCTCCTTGCTGCACTACAGTGTCAGTATTGGGATTTAAAGAGCTAGTGGAGCCAAACCAGGCACACAGGAAAATAATATAAATTTTAAGAAATAGTCAGTTATAAAATTGTATTTCTGAAGAACCTTTCTTTTTCCTTTTGCCCATCAGAGAATCTTCTATGTCATAATGTTGCGGTGGATGTGTGGAACAGGTCTTAGCATAGCAGCTGACATATCTAGCTGTACTGCCCCATTACATCATCAGCGTTGTGATTTTGCTGACAGTGAAATCACAGGCGAATGACCTTACAGTCACCGAATTGGTGTTCCCAAGTAGCAGTGATGTCGCAGTCAGTGAGGTCACAATGGCGGTGATGTAGTGGGGGCAGTATAGCTAGCTGTGTCAGCTGCCACACAGAGTGCTGTTCCACACAGCACACATATTAACATCAGGTAAACAATCTCCTAATTAAACAAAGGGAGAAGATAAAGTACCTCAAATATAAAAGGTCATAGTTAACTGCTTTTAAAATCTAATATTAGTTTTAGGCACTATATAAGCTCTTTAACCCACATGCCTAGTGTGGGGATAGAACCCATAGCCTTCTGATCTTCCAGTCTCAGAGGCCAGTTTTTTTTTCTGTCCACCTGATGGAATGTTGCATGAGTTACATAAATATTATCTTCTTCAATGCCCTGACCCTGCAACTAAATACACACTCAGTACATCACATTGTAAAATGAAAAAAAAGTCTTCTGTTTCCAGTGCATGCCTGTAACCTGTCCTGCTGAAAGAAATGACAGCTAACAGACTGCAATGCCACTCTCTGTAATCTGACACTGAGTCTGACTTTTGCTTTCACAAAAGCCAAGAGAAAACGAGTTAACCCCTAGGTTGCTGAAAGAAATAGAACAAATCTTTTGTTAATATCCTAAGAAGTTCTGAGGTACAATACAGTAGCATCCTGCCCCCATTCAGATGCCCTTAACATAGAACAGCAAAAAGCAAAAATCAGAGGGGGAGTGTACTACTTTGTAGTTGTAGACGAATACATACAAATGTCTAAAAAGGAAGTTCCATGAAAAGCTGTTTTTAGAGCTACAGTCTGATCAATGACAGGAGGGCTGAAGGCTCCACCCACAGCCCTAAAAAGGGCACATGATGAAAGAATTATGTTACTACTATATGTGCTTTTACAGCAGAGATATATGAAATCAAACCTTATTTTCACCACTTTCTGAGCACCTTTTTGATTCTGTTTTCATTCTGTATCAAGTCTGTGTTCTTACTAGTAAAGTAGATACATTTTATATTTGCTGTACATTTAAAGTTAAGATCCCTCTGTGTTTTATCTCTTTGACATCCAATCTGTCTGTAAGCCTCTTTCTCTTCTGTCTGTAAGCCTCTTTTTTTGTGAGTCCTGTTCTCTTCTTAAAGTGGAGTCTCTCTTGGGCACTGTAGCAGCCACCACTACAGCAGCCAGGGATATAGCAGCAGCCTCCATTCCCCCTCATTCCCCCCAGCTCCACCAGCTTCTCCAGCAGTGCAGCATCTGCCGTCTCTCTCTCCACAGCAGCCTGAACCCCTATGGCAGCCTCCATCACCCTATGATCCCATTCCAGCTTCCCTATCTGAGCAGCAGCCACATCCCACCTGTTCCGCAGTTCTATCAATGTTTTCTGCATCTAGATTTTCTTTTTATGGTGCTGTTTATGCGCCATATCATTCTCTTCTCTCTCACTACTGCTTTTATTACTGTTTACATATATATATACAGTAAATCTGAAAAGCATTATATCCCTTAGTTTCTTGTCCTTGATATTCTATTTCTGTCCAGCAACTGATAATGTGATATATCACTTGTTCATTTTCAGCGCGTGACTTGTTCCATCACACAGAACAGTCCCTGTTCTTATTTCCATAAAATTTTGCGTCTGCCTTTTCCCACCAGCAAAACATGCTATTATGTTGCTCATTGCTTATACTTGGTGCACACGCAGTGCCAACAAATCCTCCTTTCTCGTTCCCTTCTGCCAACCCTCTCAGGCCCAATGCTCCTTCTATGTCAGGGCTCCCTCCCTGTTGAATGGACTCCCTACAAAAGTCACTGATGAGAATAAGCTTGGCCGATAGAAATTCAAACTGCTCCCCCACCTCACCAACCTCAGCAGTTGCGACTGTACCCTCTAGGTTTTCACTGCACTCCTCCCCATTCTACCTCCTCAGCTACTGACTCTTCTCCCTCTCCCACTCTTTTCCCACCTGTTTCCTCTCCCTCCTCCCACCCCTGCCACTTCTATTCACCTCCTTCCTTCCCTTCTTTGTAACTCCTTCCCCTTATCCCACCCTTCCTCCCCTTTACCTACCCTGTTACTCTCTCCCTCTAATGCACCTCATCTTGCTCCTCATGCCTTCTATTCTTCCCCTAGCCTCGCCCCTATAGTTCAACCTTACTCCCTCCCCTATCCATGCCTTTCTTCCAACCTCTCCTATACTCTAAACCTCCTTCTTGCCTGCCCCACTCCCCTTCTCCTCTCTCCCACATTTTCTCACCCTTGCCTCACTCCCCAGCTCCTCCTCCCCATCACATACCTGCCCTTCCTTGCACTTTTGTAGCCAGCAGCACTTAAATGACAAAGTCACATTTATGACTGCCTTTTCTGCTACACCCTTCCCTTGCCCTGTACTCCTGTTAATATGCTCTGATTTATTTTTTGTTCCTTAATTGTTTTAATCCTTATGTAATTGACATTGTTTACTTCTGTTCCACTCCTATTGTCTGTTCATTGATTGTCTCTGACACGGAACCTCTGTAAAAGAACCTTTGGTTCAAAGGTATATTGTAATCCTAGTACTCAATAAACCAATAAATCAATAAACCAAAAAAATAAATACCAAACATGAAATTATGAAATGGTAGTAGCTACAGTTGCACTGTTAAAGTTTCTGTCTCATACAGGATTTAATTGTAAAGCACATTAGGCAAGTCTACACAATTATTCAAGCCTTTTTCCCTTCACTTTTGCTATTTACTTGTTTAAATACTGCGGTAAACAAAACAGTATACCAACAGCAGAAACAATAAACACCTTAGTAGAGAAATGTGCTCTAAAGCACAACAGAACAGCTTAATGAGCTAACAGTAGCTACAGTAAAAATACCACAAAAATATGTTTTTCTTAACATGGTGGTGATTAACAAAACACACGAGACAGGCAATTCTAAACAAGTTCCTGTACAACAAGTTTTAAAGTAACACCGTCACTTCGATAACTAAAGAACTATAATCAGTATAGTAACTGGCTGACAAAAATGGTTCACTTAAATACACAAAACTATACTACAGAAATAAAACAACAAATCACAGGCAAACATAATTACGAAGAAAGACTGAGGAAAACAAATAAGACTAGTGCCCACAGGGCTGCCTTGCTTGCTAGTTATAACAGTTTGCCTCCCCAACCGCACACAGCACTACTTTAATAAAGAAAACAACTACTTTAAACTAAATAAATCTACAAAACTACAAACAATGAAAATCTAGATGCACAAGGCACTGTGGCCCAGATATTCAAACTGCGCTCAAAAGTAGCACAACAGCAGGAGCAAGCACAAACCAGTTGCGCAAATGCGCAACAGGTGCGATATTCAAACATGGAGCAGAGCAAATAGCGCAAGCAACCAACATCTGAATATCGCACATACTGCGCCATCACGCAACCAGGAAGGAGAAGCTGAGCCAAAATGTTGCGCTATGGCGCAACCATGAAAGCTCAGCTGAGCATCCCAGAGCTGCCATAAGCGCAACACAGCCCAGAGCAATGGAACTGCACATCAGGGAGGCAGGCTGGGGCCCACCGCCAACCATGCCACACATGGGCACAGGAACACACTGCAGAACCCACACCACCGGCACACCCCAAGCACAGCATCACTGGGGTGGGACGGATGATCACGATGCCCATGGGGACAAGCCAGCAAAGCATAGCAGAGCCCTGACACCCCAGCACAACCACTGGCAGGCAGAGGTGCCACACAGGGGTTGACAACCACAGTGCACATCAGCCCCGTATGCACAGCGCACCCTGCATTGTGACCCCAAGACACCACCCATGTGCAGTGACTGGCACTTCAGGAAACCATGCAGTCCCCCAGCACTCATCAGCCCGTGCAACACAGAAGCCTACAAGCCAGACACACCCTGTGCACCCAGCAGTGGGTGGCAGCAGACGGCAAGACCAACCGAAGGCACTGCCATGCTGGAGATACCTCCCCATGCACACACACACACACACATACCCAGGACCATACCAGCCCAGATGGCATGTACGCCCCTGCAACTGAGCACCCATAGCCAGCTGCAAATCAGAGACCAACACAGTATTCATATGAAAATAGAAATGTATATTTAAAGGACTAATCACAAAACCAAGTGAAACTATGTACAAGTGGGGGACAGGTAAAAGGCAGGGTGTTCAAGGGGAGGAATAACAACTTGGAGAGGAAGGCAGGGTGATAGGGATGGGAGAAGTGGGAAGGGAATGTGGACTATGGCCCAGCTGGCTGCTGGTCCTCCCCTGCTGGCGCCCTCCTGTGGCTCCTTCACCGATCACCCTGGTGCTGTGGCCTGCAGGACCTCCTGGTTCTGATCTGCAACCTGGCTGAGGTGCCAAGATCCTGGGACATCCTTCTGAGTACCTCGAGGCTAGGAAAATTGGAACACAGTCAATGGCTGAGACTGACCACAACCCTGAACACCACCCAACCTGCAAGCCATATAGCCCAATGTCCGCACCTGTGATGGCATGCCCACCACAGTGAACATGCACATGGCCATCACAAACAGGCGGCACCAGCTATCGCACCACCGCCCACACACACTGCCCGTCAATCACAGTACAAACTAGGCTGGCAAGTGATGTGGCAACGATGGTGCGATGCCAGTTACACAGCTATGTGCCCAGTGCATGCCTGGACCACCAGTGATGCATACACAGACGTGCCATGATACTGCACTGTGATGCAGGTCACCTGTGTCATGCCTACATACATGGATACATGAGACAGTGTCGGCAGATAAGGGCCTATGGGACACCCAGTCTGTCCATTTGACCTTGTACGTTCCTCTGTTGTCCTATAAGTCCGTTCCCCCTTACCCTGACCTCCAGAATTCCGTTATGGCTAACCCATGCATTCACAAATCCGTGACCAAGTCAGCCCCCACCACTTCCTCTGGCAGGGTGTTCCACTTGTCCACCACCCATTCTGTGAAGAAATACTTCCTCATGTTTCCTCTGAATCGTCCCCCCTCCAACTTCATCCCATGCCCTCTAGTCCTGGAACATCCTTTACGCTTAAAAACATTGTTTTCATGCACTCTGTTCCCCCCTGTAAGATACTTGTATATCCCCATCATATCCCCACACCCTCCTCCCCTTCAGGGAGTACATGTTCAGTTCCGTCAACCTGTCTGCATAGGACCTGTGATGCAATCCATGCACCATCCATGTCGCCCTCCTCTGAACCCCCTCCACCCAGTCCATGTCCATACGTAGGTATGGTCTCTGGAACTGTACACTGTACTCAAGTGTGGGGACTCACTAGTGTTTTGTATAGTGGAATCATGACCTCCCCTTTGGTTGTGTCCCGCATGGCTGGTGGTCTTGCCCCCCCAGCATGCAATAGCATCCATGAAGTAATGATACTCACACTCCTCCAGCAGCTGGGTCTGACGCTGCTGCTGCTGCTGCTGCTGCTGTTGGGGCACAACACCCCCCGGCACCGGGGCTCTGGCATGGCCCACGTCACCCTGGTCCTGTGTCCTCACAATCCAGCCTGTGGGAGACATATGTTGAGACAAACATCAGTGTGACTCAAAAGCAGTGTGCCCCCTGCCCCAGTGAGAGTGCCTGCCCACACAGCCATAACCAACCATCGCACAGCTGCACACACTGACACACTATGCACAGCCACCCAAGCACACACACCCCTACAGAGAATATAGGTGCATAGATGGTACACTCACCTGGCCTAGGCACCATGCCCGCCCTGGCACGTGAGCGCAGCTGCGTCAAGAGTTCGGCTCCTCCGGCGGAGGTCACTGTACCAGTGCCGGCACTGCTCAGCAGACCGGCTCCGCCAGTGACCTCCACCAGGTCAGTGGCCACTTGCTGCCCATCGTGGGTCCTAGGCATGGTGAGGGCCTCACCATACAGTGCCTCACAGTGGGGCTCCACCAGGGCCACCAGGTTGGCCACTTCAAGCTGGCTCAGGACACCGCCCTCCTCTAGCCATGGCACCAACTTTACACCAGGCAATATGGCCCGCTGCGCGTAACCCCGTGGAGTTGTTGCGCAATGAGACCACCACAGGCTCCAATCGTGCTGTTCGAACAGCGCCGTCACTTACATGGCGCTGTCACCAGACAGCGCCAATAAGGAGCGATACACATGGCATGCCAACAGCGCCAGGGTCAGAGGGCATACACAAGGTCACGGCAATGGCGCGGAAGCTACGCACAGTGCCATGGGACGTATAGGCATCCTGCGACTGCCAAGCTGATCACCAGTGCCACAGTGGACTGCTCGCGCAGTAGTGCCACAGCGCCATACTGGTGCCCAGTGCTGCTGGCACCACTGGCACAATGGTGGCATGGCCTGGATAAGCCTCTCGCGCTCAGCAGGTCTGCAGCGCCAATAGGCGCATCGTGGCTGTCTGGGCATGCGCAATGCAGTGTGCCGCAGCCACAAACCTGCGCCATTGGCTCAGCCGGAACTTCCGTATTGCGCAAAGCGCAAATACGCGATATTCAGCCGACATATGCAAATCATCCGATCAGCCATTCAAAGGCTCAGTGGCGCGATTAGCATGTCATTAAAGTTGAGCCACACCTCATTTGCATGTGTTGCGCTATAAAAATACGACTGTGGGTTGTGCTGGCCAGATTTGGTTACTGCAGGTGAGAGGTGAGTTACATGCTATGTGATGCTCAGGACAATGCTCATGGGCGGAGGATGATAAAGGCTGAGGGGGCTGAGCATGAAAAGGGCACTTAGAAAGGGACAATGGGCACCCTTTCTATCAGTATCTGCCATGCGGAGAGAGAAGCGGGGGCTTCTGCCCCCGGCCAGCAACTATGCTCATGGGGAAATGCTGTCGACTGCACAGTGACAGGTGTCCACTTCCACCCATACAGATCACCATGACTGACCAGAGCCAAGCTGAGGGTGTGGATGGCGGGCGTAGGAGGAGGCCGAACTTCACCACGGCAGAGACAGAGGCCCTCTTCCAGGCCTACCTGGAGGATGAGCCAACATTGAGTGGACAGAGGGGCACCCCTCAGGAGCATGCAGCTGCATGGGAGGGGGTAGCTTGGGCCGTCAACCTGCACGGAAGCCACCAGCGCTCTGTGCAGGAATGCAGGAAGAAGATGGGGACTGACCGCAGGAGGCTGAAGGAGAAGGTGGCAGCCTTCAGGGTGGCACGTGCTGGCACTGGTGGGGGCCCACCAGTGGTGTTGCAGCTGACCCCTACAGAGGAGATACTGGTTGTGGCCATGCAGCCGAGTGCCATTGCAGGCGTACCAGGCGGAGGATTCCAGACAGGTGGAAGCCCATCACTGCACGGTATGACATGGTGATGTTGTTGGGGGGGGGCTGTTGTTCACATGCACTCACATGTACTCTCTTTCTGTTACAGATCCTGTTCATCTGCAGGAGACGGTGGTGGTGGTGGGTCCAGACAGTGAGGCAGACCTGCTGGACGTGGAGGAGGGAGCATCCACCTCTGCCACCAGCCTGCAGGCACTGCAGCAGCATGCACGCTGGGCCAACAACTCCGGTGTCTGTGATACGGGTGCAGGGGTGCAGCCTGTGTCACAGCAGTCTGGCACGCAGGTATGCCAGCATGCTGTGCCTATGGCAGTGCACGCACCTGCACCATTGATGATAGCAGGCCTGCAATGGGCAGTGATAGGTGTGTGTCCCATGACGGACACATGGCAGGCCAGCATGTGCCCCTGGGCCTTCCTGGTTCACACCTGTGTACCAGCATGCTGGCACAGTCCCAGGCTGTGCCTGTCAGCACCGGTGGGGCAGCACCGGTGGCTGTGCAGGTGTCTGGCACTGTTGTCAGCATGGAGGTGGAACAGGTGGACCTGGGGGCTCAGCAGTTGGAGGGGCGGCAGCAGCAGTTGCACACCAGGTCTGGGGGTACAGTGTCCAGCAGTGGCACATGTCCACCGCCCTCTGATCTGCCCATACCTGGTCCTGGCGAACAGCGCCCACCCTCAAGGGGTGCTGTGCACCAGGACCGTCCACACCCTGGGGGTCACGATGCCATTGGGGCACAGTACCCATTGGACGCACACACCGGCCTGCTGCAGGACTCGGTACAGCTGCAGGGGCGGGTTGCAAGGTCCGTGGAGGCACTGTCTGTGTCTGTGGAGCGGCATAGCAGGGAGTGTGCTCGGGACCGAGCAGGCTGGTCCTTATGCGGACGGATGTGACGCTGCCATTGACAGGCTGACCCAGGCAGTGGTCTCTGTCGGGCGGTGGCCACTGTCAGGTGCCCTGTACCACACACCCCACACAGTCGCTCTCACTCCCGTTCCTGGCATCATGCGACACCAGGCCTGTCGATGCCGGGTTCTGCTGTGGGCATCCCGAGCACCCCTGGTGCAAGTTTGTTTGGCAGGATGCAGACCCCTGTGTGGGCAAGGTCACGTTCATGCAGTGGGACCCCTGGTGGTGCACCAGCACCACCCGATGTGGCCCTGCTCAGCCTGCCAGTGCTGCTGGGCCCAGCGGGCCACCCATGCATCCCGTGGTGGCTGTGGGACAGTGCTACCTGACTGAACTGTCTCCCAGTGCAGGCCCTGTCTGGTGCTGCCCTGTGTGCAATGTGTGTCATGGTGGGCAGTGCACTGCTGGGTGCTCTGCTCACCAAGCTGACACGGGACCACCTGCACACTCTCCCAACTGCTGTCCACACAGATGCGTGTGCATGATGATGCCTGCATTGCACTGTACACCAAGGTGCAAGGGTGCCCAGGTCCTGACACACGTACATGGACAGTCCAGGTGGTGGGGGTGGTTGGTGGTGCTGTGTGTTGGCAATGTCATTTCCGCAGTGCTGTGCTGCTGCCCATGTATGCTGCCTGGTGTGTGTCTGTGTCCATATGAGTGCTCCCCCCTCTCTGATGGTGTGTTGGTGTGCCTGGAACCTTCAACTCCCCTGACCTTCATGCACGGTGTGTTCCCCTGTGTGCCTGTGGTTTGCGCATGGACAGTGTTGCCTGCACATGTCCCTTGACTTACCTGTGTTGGGCGTGTGCTCTTCTGCAATGGTGTCCCGGTACAGCTGGGCCTGCCGGGTCAGTCGGGGGTCCCTCCGTCCTAGGGGGGGCTGCTCATCACCCACATCACCGGCGCCACTGGCGTCCCCATCGCTGTCCCCCTCTTGGACCTGTATGGCTATCCCATGGTCCTTGGCCATGTTGTGCAGGATGCAACAGGCCAGGAATATCCCACAGGCCTTTTGGGGGCTGTACTGTAGGGCTCCACCGGAGGTGTCCAGGCATCGGAAGCATGCCTTGAGCATCCCAAACACCCGCTCTATGATGTTACGTGTTGCGGCATGTGCCTCATTGAAACCTAGCTGCGCTGGGGTCGTGGGGCGCCGGTATGGTGTGAGCAGCCAGGGACGGAGTGGGTATCCACAGTCACCTGTGTGGAGATAGTGGAGATCAGTGTCATGTCAGGTCCATATTGCCCATATCCTTGTGTGCCACTACCATGGCACCTGTGTCATTCCCACCCTTGCACAGAGTTTGCATTCCATACAAGTGTACTCACCCACTAGATGACCCGTGGGGATGTTCCCACTCTCGAATCGATGGCACAGTGCAGACTTGTGCCATATGAAGGCATCATGTGCTCCGCCAGGGTGTGTGGCACAGACATTGATAATGCGGCAGTGGCATCACACACCACCTGGCAGTTGACACTGGAAAAGCCCTTTCGGTTCCGATACACCTGGCCGTCGGGGCCAGGTGGCGTGCGAATGGCCAGATGGGTGCAGTCTATGGCCCCTAGCACGCCAGGCATATGTGCTACCCTGTGGAACTCCTGCATGTTTGTTGTACGCTCTGCCGCGGTGCTGGGGAAATGGATGTACTCCGCAGCATGAGGCAGCAGTGCGCTGAGGAATTGGGTGAGGATGCATGACATGGCCGACTGTGTAATGCCTGTGGTGTCCTCTGTCAGCCTCTGGAAGGTGCCCGTGGTGAGCAGGCACATGCAGGCTGTCACCTTGGTCTCCACGGACAGAGCATGACTCCGTCGTGAGGGTGCCTGCATCACATCACTGCACAGCTCGCAGAGCCGTCTCAGTATTGCCCTGTTCAGGTGGTACTGGGCCACAATCTCGACATCTGTGTACAGCTCGAAGCTGATGCGGGCACGATACCACCTGTTGGGGGCATACCGCCAACGGGCCCCTCCGTGGCCACGTCCCCCTGCAGCATGGTGTCTCACCCCCCTCATTACAGCTTCCATGTGGAAGCTGACACTGTCCATCTCCCTGGCTTCTGCCCCCAGCTGCTGTTCCTGTGTTACCCCGCTGCCCCACTGCTGCTTCCACTGCACGGACACCCCCACTGGCCTCTCTGTCCTCCTGGACCCACTGTCCCTCTCTGCCCTTCCAGCTCCTGTCTCTCTCTCTCTCTCTCTCTCTCTCTGTCTCTCTCCCCCAGTTTGCGGCCTGCTAGAGTTCTTGCGCTTCCTTGAAACCTTTTATTTTGGCTCAAATCTGGTCCTCTGCGCAACTTCCGGCTCGCCACTCTTGCGCGTGCGCAGTGTTCGGATATCGCATTGCGCACTTTATGCATGGACTCAGCCTTCGCTGCGCATGCCTTCATTTCCATTGCGCTGTTGCTCAGCACAATTCGTGGCGCAACTGGCCCCTTCTGAATATTGCAGAATGGCGCATTTTTGGAGTTGCGCACGCTCAACCCTGTTGCTCATGGCGCAACCCTTTTGAATATCTGGGCCTGTAGATATTTCTCTGAGCAATTTGGTTTAAATATTCCATGTTCAACGTACCTTTAAAGGTTTTTTTATCAGACAATCAGGAACAGACTTCTTTCCAACTCTCTCATCATAAGATTAGACTGAACACAGCTTCTGCATGTTATGCAGCTCATTTTAGTACCATGTGACCTGCAATCCCATGGTACATTGCAAACCTCACCTGTGGTCCCAACTTTGCTGGCAGTGTTATCAAATCTGCCATTCATGAAGTTAGCCTTGTAATGTAAATTGGAAGTTTGCAGGATGGATTAAATTCACAAATCTGGGTGCATTTACAAATTTAACCATGAAGAGAAGTTTGCCAACTCTACACACCACTATACACAAGTGTCTTCATACATACATATATCTCAAACTTAACTGTTTCCACAGGCCTATGATGTCACAAAAATGGCATTATACCATAAATGTTTCAAAATTCTATTTCTATCAGCTGGTATGTTCTTTATCTTGAGTGTTTGATTTGTTCCTATTTCCACTAAAGTGAGATTCATTTGAAAAGCTATGCCTGCAGTTCAATGGGGTGAAGCAACACACCACAGCTCCTTCCTGAGCTATAGAAACAGTTCTTTCCAGCCTCCCTCAGAAACACTTTTTGTTTGCAGCTGGAGGCTCTGTCTGACCTCTCTCTGGACCCTACCTCTCCCTGGGCCCTTCCCCCCCTCCTTTCTGCATGTTTGTCTCCTGCCTTCCCTTGTGTTTGGATTCTGCTGGCTGATACTAGACTGTCTGCCTGGCTTGCGCATCTCCTGCTTCTAAGTCAGTACTTTGTCATTGCCTCTGGCTGGAGACTGTTTGTGCTTCTCTCTTAGTTGATTGATTTTGCTCCTCCAGCTCCTGTGTTTGTGTTTGCCTTTTTTTTTTCTTTTTTTTCTAGCTCCCCTTTTGTTTGCATTTTAATATTCAAATACATTGATAATCAGACTCATTTCCTTTGTATCATACTTTCAGCATTCCCTTTCTTTATCTGTTCTTGTTATCTGTGCTCTCAGTTCCATTTGCTGTCTCTGCTGTAGCAGTCGCCATGTTGTAGTGGTCTCTGTACACACCTTAATTGTTTGCAACTGCCTCACTCAGTACTGGCTCCCCTTAGCAGCTATAACTCTGTCTTTCATTCCCCTGGCTGATCTAGCTGTGTCATGCCCTACTACATTTACTCCTCATTTCTGTGTTTATGTCATTCAGGCTCATTTGTTGCTAATTCATACCTTTACCACACCATACTTTTACCAAAACCACAGCAGTCCATTTCTGATTTCTACCCATAGTGAAACTTTCAGTCATTAAATTAGCTGTCTGGGCTCATGGTGCTCAGCTTGTGGCTTCCTTGTTATTCCCCTGGCAGTGGAATGTGATGTCACAGTGGGGCATTGTGGCTCCAGGTAGCGGGAGTATGCTTTGATGTAAGTTATATGAATTTTGCTCTGCTCCCTTGCAGTCTAAATGGCATTTAAGGTATTCATGCATAAACCATATCAATTAGATGACCTACACCTCATCAACTCATTACTGGCATTCACTCCTACTACCTAACCTATGGCTGCTGACTTCACCCAGCCTCCTACCACCTACCTCCATCAGTATTACCTACCACAATGTGAGTATTTTCGATGTCATGTATATTAGGCTTCCTTAATGGAATTGGTTGGCTTGCCTTGTGCTGGCTTTGCTCCTGCTATTTAATCTACCACATTATACTGCTGTTGCAAATGCTACTACTTTATCAAATACTGCTACTACCTCAACTCCAGCTGCTTTCTTCACCTAGCATCCCATTGCCTAATCTATGGCTGCTCACTTCACCCAGTCTCCTCCTATCTAGCACTCACAGTTGACCTTATGCTCTCGTTCATCAATTGGAGGCTTGCCAACCATGGCCATTACTTTCTTTGGCTCAGGGCCTCCCCTACAGCTGATGGTCTTGCTCTGCACCCATGAAATCCACATCTTGAGCATGTGAAACTTGGGGCTAGTTCCTTCTCATATGGCCTATAATGGAAATGCTTTTGCTCTGGGTGGAGCTTTAGCCATGCAAACAACTCGGCGGCACCTCCTGATGTAGAATGTAAGACTTCAGCTAATGAAGGGTGGCATCCTCAAACCCAAGGGGGCTCCTTTGGCTCTGCAGACCATGTTGGCAGTACCTTTGAAAGTGTTTTCCCTACAACTCCCTAAGATTCAGCTGGTCTCCATGCCTTCCCCTTTCCTGTCCAGTCTCAACTCTCAGATGATCCTCAGAGAAGCCTGTTGGACACCTACCTTCACCTTTAGGCCTCCCTCATGGAGGCTGGGTGTGTGACTTTCAGCTGTATTTGCTGTCCTCCTCCCATCCTGGAGAGAGGGCCTCCTATGCAGGAGTCTCCCTCTGCTACAGAGCAATACTCACAGCCCAATCATGGCAGTTCCCATACAGGGATAGAGCAAAAGCCTTCCTCCAAATTCAAAAGCCCTTTGAACTGGATCTCTAAATTGCAGTAGCTGAGCCATCACTAAAGTATCCCAAGCCAGGATGGAAGGTGACCAATGCCTTGGATCCCCAGAGGCTTCCTCCTCAGAAGGAATGTTTCCTTTCCTGTATGCCAAAGGTCATAAACATTTGGCATTCATTATGTAGTACATTTCTCTAGTTTACTTAGATATGTTTCCACTGTTGGATGGAGTTGGATAGTGGCTCTCCCTCGACTGTTCCCTCTCTCCTTAGGAAGCCCCACTATGTTATCAGTTCAATCCTGACAACCTGCTCATCTCAATTTTGCCTCTTCAGTTGTTTCTCATTGCTGTCAATCTGTGCTCCTCAGCCTCATAGTCACGCTTGCTGCTCAATACTTCATTTTGAGGCTCCTTCCTAAGGTACCTTTAGCCAAGGGAATCCTTTCTGTGGCACCTCTAGGGGTGGTAATTTCCTATGGAATAGAGACTGCAAATGGCCAAACCATTTATGACAGTTACACAAGCATAGCACTTCACTGGTTGCGCAGGCCTATTGAATTAAAAGGATATGCCTGCATTTCAATGGGGTGAAGCAACCAACCACTCCCCCTTCCTGAGCTATATAAGCAATTCCTTCCAGCCTCCCTCAGAAGCACTTTTTCTTTGCCCCACCATCCTCCCCCTCCTCCAGTGGCATGCCTCTCTTATTGGGGGGTTCTTTCTTAAGTACCTTTAGCCAACAGAATCCATCCTGTGGCACCTCTAGTGGTGGAACCATCTTTGAAGGTTCCTTGCCTTCAGTACCCCTACAGGGTGGTAATTCCCCATGGAATAGAGAGGGTGAATGGCCAAATAGTTTCTCTCAGTCACACAAGTATAACACTACACTCATTGGGCAGGATTCACAAAACAGATGCACTGAGCTCAACCCAGATGCGCTGGTGCAATGCAAAGATATGCCATAAAGTGATTCACACACAGAGTGAATGCGCCAGCACATCAGAGATGCCCTGCACCATAAAAGAAGTGCCATAGATGCATCATAATGACATGCGGTGCATTAACGGGGGGGGTACCCACGCATACACAGTGCAATGTGATTCACAGTGCAAAACCACGGCACAGTGATGAAGCAAATCCAGTGCAAATGCCAAATGCACTATAAAAAGATAAGTATAAAAGAAGCTGACTTGAGTCCAATCCATCTGCAGGCTGCTGATTGAACAGCAACATCAGCACATTGCCAGAGAGGGGGAGAGTGTGAGAGAGAGAGAGAGAGAGAGAGACAGACAGACAGACAGTGACTGTGAGCCAGACAGCCAGAGAGCCAAGCAACACAATACTGACAGCATGGACCCAGCACCAGTAGCCATTGCTGGAGTACTAATGAGGCTGAGGAGATGGGGAGGTAGAAGGCACTGTAGGCAGCCAGCCCCATGGTGGTATTGTGCCAGGCTGTCATTCAAGCAGCTGACAGAGGTGGAGACAGTAGGCTGATACCACCTGAACAGGGCCATTCTTAGGCAGCTTTGTGAGCTGTGCCATGAAGAAATGCAGGCACCCAATGCATGAGGTCATGCCATCTTGGTGTAGACCAAGCTGACAACAGTCATATGCTTGCTCACCACAGGAACCTTCCAGAGGCCCAGAGGGGACACCACTGGCATATCACAGGCCTCCACATCCTGGCTGCTCACTGCACTGCTACCACATACTTCAGAATACATTCATTTCTCCAGCACTCAGGTGGAGAGGACAGAAGTCGTGTAGGGGTTCTACAGGGTGGCGTGAATGCCAGGCATCATAGGGGCCAATGACTGCATCCATGTGGCAATCCACACACCACCTGGTGAGAATGCCATCACATATGTCAACCAGAAGGGCTACCACTCTGTGAACTGCCAGGTTGTGTGTAATGCCAGAGGGTGCATCAGCAATGTCTGTGCCACACACCCTGGGAGCACACATGATACATTCATACGGCATCAATCAGCCCTCTGCAGGAGGTCTGAGACAGGGGATGTACCGAGTGGCCATCTCATAGGTGTGTGCGACATGGACACAACAGCGCAAGAGGGCACCACAGGCAGGACATGGGACGTAGGCAGTGGGCAACATGCACAGTGTGGTGCAGTGCAGGCACATGGGCCGTGGGACAGCAGGGGTGTGCAAGGGTACACAGGCAGACACAGGAGGGCACAGGTGGCATGCAGTCAGTGCATGCTGCACATGAGGCACTGACATGGCCGTGCCACTGTGGCAGTGACACAGACACCACAGTCGAATGGGGCATGCAACTGCAGCTGGTGTAGGGAAGCAAGACCGTATGGAAGAGGGAAGCTTGAGCAGGAGAGCAGGACAGCAGGACAGGTGCACACACCACTGAGGCCAGGAGTGCTGATAGGGTGCATGCCACACAGGCGACCAATGTACTAATGGATACACATCTTCCCCCCACAGGTGAGATGGTGTACCCCCTCAGGCCCTGGCTCCTCACACCATTCCAATGACCCAGAACAGAGGCAGAGGAGCATTACAATGAGGCACACAGCGTGACTTGCACCATCATAGAGTGTGTCTTCGGCATGCTGATGATGCAGTTCCGATGTCTGTGTAGGTCAGGTGGTGCCCTACAGTATAAAAACATAGAAACACAGAAGTTGATGGCAGATAAGGACCACAAGGCCCATGCAGTCTGCCCATTTCTTTTTCTATCTTATAAATGTGCTATTGGCATTTGCTCTGTCAATGGCCTATCTATTCATACTCATCTGTATTACTCCCTTATGCCTGTCCCATGCCTGTTTGAAGCCCTGCACTGTATTCATAGCCACCACTTCCTGACATAGGCCGTTTCATGCATCCACCACCCTTTCTGTGAAAAAGAACTTCCTCACATTACCCCTTAATCCTCTTCCCTCTAATCTCGTGCTGTGTCCTCTTCTCCTGCTATTTTTCTTATATTGAAACATGTTAGACTCTTTCACCTTGTTAATGCCCTTAAGGTGTTTGAATGTTTTGATCATATCACCTCTCTCCCTCCTTTGCTCCAGGGTATACATGTTGAACTCCGTTAATCTGCCCTCAAATGTTTTCTGATGCAGTCCCTGCACTATTTTGGTTGCCCTTCTCTGGATTACCTCAATTTGGTTAATGTCCTTGTGAATGTATGGCCTCCAATATTGCAGACAGTACTCCAGATGGGGCCTAACCAGTGTCTTGTAAAGAGGGATTATTACGGCCCTCTTCTGACTTGTGATACCTCTACTAAAACACCCCAACATCCCCCTAGCCTTACCTACTGCTTTAGTGGTCTGCTTGGATGATTTCAGATCATCTGTGATGATGATGCCCAAGTCTCTTTATTCCCTTGTGACTGCCAGCAACACTCCTTCCAGCCTATAGGTGGCTTCAGGGTTTCTCTTCCCTATGTGCATGATCTTGCACTTCTTTGCATTAAACAGGCCTGTGGCATATTCCTGGCCTGTTGTATGCTACACAACATGGCCTTAGATCATGGAATACCTGTCGAGGCCAGTGAGGGTGACAATTCTGGGGAGGAAGAGGTGAGGGGGGATGGGACAAAGCCACAGGACCATGGCATGGATTTCATACCAGGATGGAGGGATCTGTGACTGGTGGCATTGGCATGGGAACACCACAGCCGTCTGGTGGAGGAGAACTTTGGGAACCGCAGGTGAGTATGCAGGTACATATGCAGGGTGTGCAGCATGGTGTGGACATGGGATGTCGCAGGCACAGTGGACACTGAACAGTACACAGATAGTGGTGCATACAGGCTCACACACACACATACCACCAGGACCATGGCAGGGATGTCATGGGTCAGTGTGCACTGCAGCTTGTGCATGGGCACAGCAGACACAAGAACTCACTCATTATGTCCATGACACATGGCACAACAGTGGCACACACAGACACACAGGTGGAACTGCACAGGTAGCACAGGGTGATGTCAGGGCTGCAGTGGGGTGGATGCCTGCCACACACGCCACCCCAGGCACCATCAGCAGGGCAACTGGTACACACAGGTGTATCATGCCTTCACCAAAGGACCAAGGACATGGGCATCACAGGGCGGCACCCCTGCTGCCATGGATATGTGGGTAGCCTCTGCCATGACAGGCGGTTGCAGGTGTGCCACCATCGGCCACAGTGGGTGGAGCCACCAACTCTGCAGGGGTGCTGCACTGAGTGCATGAATGCATGCTAAGTGGTGTTGTCGGTCCATGACCAGCATCCATGCCATGGACACTGGGCGCAGAGGTGAGTAGCGATGACATCAGCTGCAGGGGTCCCACATGGCATTGCTGCTGGGTTTGTGGGATGTGCTCCTGGGTGTCTGACTGGACGCCTGCTGTCCATGGTGTGCAACAGAGCCAGCCACCACCTCTGCAGCAGCTGTGATCTGCTCTAGTGCTGCGGTTGTGCTCACCCACATTAGGCGTGCCTCTGTCAACATATGTGTATGCCATGCTGCCACAGACTCATGTTGCTGGACCATCACAGTTCTGGGGCTACAGAGCTCTACATATAGAGTAGCCTTCCTTATGTCATCAGCGGGTGAGGCTTCATGGTGGCATCTCAGATGAGTAGGGGATGGAACAGCCTGTCCCGGTGCATCCACGGGTGTTGGTTGCACCACAGCAGGCTGCGGCAAGGGTGGGCCATGGCCATGCACAGCCACTGTATGCCCCTGGCAGGTGTGCTTCCAGTCCAATGGGGCAGGTGTGTGCACCATGGTGCTCTGCCTGGATACCACTGATGTCACCGACACTGCACATGGCACAGAAGTGGGCAACTGTGAGGCAACCACAGCTGAACCATGTACGGTGGGGACACCAGTGCCATCCGGGGCCACATGCACAGGCACCTGCGTGCTGCCCATACCACTGTCAGCCATGCCCCTACTGGTGTTATTGGCAAGAATGTTTGTGGTGTCATGTCCGCCCTCCCAAAGCACCACTGGTGAGCATGAGGAGGGCATCTGCCATGTCCACCGCATCATTGTGGTTGTCATCAGAGTACCCAGACAGGCACCCCAGCCATGCAATGTCCCTGATGGCAGTCATGTCAGTGCTGGCCAAGGTGCCTGAGGGGCCCACCTGCTCTGGGGCTGGGACTGCTGTGTCTGGTGTGGCAGATGGGTCAGAAATGGCACTGTCCACAGTGGTGCCATCTGCATGTGTGATGGACCCACATCATGGCCTGCTAGGGTGTCACGTGCAGCCATGGCCACAGCTGCGCCCATGAGGCATGATGGTGCTGTGGAAAGAAGAAGGGAGATCTCATAGTTAATGCACAATACACACATTTGACATCAGGTATTTACACATGTACATGGCTATTCGCCGTGGCACCAGGGGTGCACATGCCTATCCACTGCTGGGCCATGCTGCGACAATGCCACACAGGCCTTACAACACTGCATAACTGCCATCTTGCCACACTGCACACTGCATGGCATAGGTGGCACATGCCACACAGATGCACAGCAGCCAGGTGCCCCCCACCCCAGTATGGTGGC
Source organism: Neoceratodus forsteri (assembly GCA_016271365.2). NCBI lineage: Eukaryota > Metazoa > Chordata > Ceratodontiformes > Ceratodontidae > Neoceratodus > Neoceratodus forsteri. Next base: position 877,449,502 of record CM028136.1, read on the forward strand.
ACAGGTGCTATGATGACATGTGGCACCTGGCCTGGGGCAACCGGCTATAGTGCTTAATGACTGGGTACACAGGGACAGGCATGGCAGCCATGGCACATGTGGGCCCCGGCATGCCAAGGACACACTGCTACTAACAGTGCTGCAATGGGCTACAGCCAGTCTGGAAGCCACCACCCAGGACACCATGCACAGTGGTTCTGGTGACAGTGGCAGCCTGTAGTGCATCATTTGAGCTAAGTCAGACCTCTGTGCTCATGCCACCCCCAGTCTGCTGGTGGGATGCCTGTATGCTGGCCACCTTCTCCTTGGCCCTCCTGCGCCCATTGTTCCAGTGCTTCTTGCACTCTTGGACGATGTGGTTGTAGGGGGCAACAGCTTGACCTGCCGGGTCACCTCTTCCCATCCCTCTGCCCATGCAGTTCGACTGCCACCCCTGCCAGTGAGGACATCCAGGCACAGGCTGCACACCTTGATAAGTGCCCTCTGTTCGTCCTTACTGAAGTTAGGACACCGACTGGTGGCAGTATTAGTGCCTTCCGACATCTTGGTTTCTGTGGGGGGAAGCATACAGATGTAAGCCATGCCTGCAGGGTAAACCTGTTCCTGCAGTCCCCTGTCTGTGTGTGTTGTCCGCCACCTAGACTCCGTCAGTTGGTGACATGGGGGGCATGCATGTGCGTGGCCAGGCACAGTGGGTCGTGCCCCATGGGACTGTGTACATTGTGTATGGTGCAATCACAATATATGGCCACTAGTCCATGGCTGGGGGATCACTGTTCCCACCCCAGGATGGCAAGCAGTGCTATCCACCATGGATACACACTACTACCACAGTAGTGTGTGTGCACCAGCATCGGGCCCCCCGTCCATCCAGGGTACCACCCTTGCTATGCCACTGTGGCTGTCGGGGGTCATGCACAGGACATTCAGCCACTGTGCATGGCCCAGCAGGCCGCAGTTTGTGGCATTGCAACAGTGGCAATGTGCCTGCACAGGCACTTTTGTGTGCCTCAGATGGGCTTGTTGCACAACACTGCATCCACCATACATGGCCAGTGATCCCCATTCACATGTAAAACACCCACAGTAACTACTGTAGACCTTGTGAGAATAGCAGTGTACTCACCTGCAAGGCCGTCTATCCTCTCAGTCACCTAGACTCAGCTTGCTGAATTGGTAGTATTTATTGCTCAGGGCATGCAAATGAGGCCTAGGCCTCTGGTAATAAGATGCTAATCAGCTGAGATGCTCATGCATGGTGAATGAAGCTGTTCTAGGTGCATCGTCTGTGAATTGCATAGTTGTTCCCTGCTTATCTCACTTAACATGGAGCACCTCTTGCTTTGCACCTATCCCGTTATGATGCATCTCAAGCGCATGTGTGTTGTGTTCGGCGTATGTCCTTGAATCGGGGGCATTCTATACAGCGCATCTGCTGCACATGCTCCGACAGTGTCTACCCCCTATGCATGACTGTCATGCCCATCTGATGCTTGGTTAGAGGGCCTCTGAATGTCGCATGGTGTGTCCCATCATGCATTGTATGCCCACCTGCATGATACATGCATCAGTGGTTGTTGTCATTGTCCTCAGATCGCGCAGTATGTGCAATTGTTGTCCATGGCACATGGCACGCATAATGTGGCGGTCACATGCGCATCATGTATGCGCAACCCAGATGTGACCCCACTACACCTCTGCTATCCATATTGCACATGCACGGCCATGCTCCACTGGGCCAATTGCGCTTCATGCACTCTGCACGGTGTGCTGCACGCGCCCAACAAGTCGCACATGGTGCATATCGTGTCCCACATTGCACATCACAGGTTTGCACCATTGTGTGATTTTCTTCCACAATACCTAGGGCAGGGAGAGTTGGACCTTGGGCCATAAACTGGTCACATGTGGAGCAGCTGCTGCACCTGGTGGCATAGGCACTGCCTGTGGAGGGGCATCTGCTTTATTTATTTATTTTATTTAGTTTTTGTTGACTGCGTAAGCACACTAGACAAATCCTGCCTATTTTCAGCCATGACCCGGGGGGAGGGAGATACAGATGAATGCCAACTGACCTTGAATCAGATTAAGCTGCTGGTGGTATTTTTAGTGAATGAGGGAAATTTGGCCAGGACACCGGGGAAATTCCCCTACTCTGCTGGCGCTGGGAGGCCAGTAGGGGCGTGCAAGGGTCAGTAATGGCCTCTGCAAGGCGGAGGAGGTGGAGGAGGTGTTGGGAGTGGTCTCTGTAGAGAGATGGTCAGTTTTTGAAACAGAGCAGTCGGAGGTCCCGACGGTCTTAGAAGTGAATACCACTGGGTCAGTGCATATCACAACGAGCAGTACTGTGTTTGTCGAGTTACCGACCTGTACGACTCCCGTTTGGACATCAGGAGATGGAATAACAGCTTTTCCAATGGAACCTTCAGTAATGCCTACGCTTCCTGCATCAGAACACATTGTGGCGGCTCAGAGGAAGACGGACGTCAGAATCAGGAAGTGCGTAGCACTGCTCTCTTTCCTGGCGTTCACAGCAGTGGAAGCAGCAGGAATGGCCCAGAAGAGTACGCAGCTCACATCCTGGCGGCAGAGATTATGGCACGGAGACCAGATAGTAACCGAAATGGAGGACAGTGCAGCTTCTGGCGTTCAAACTACAACGAAGGGGTTAAGCCAAAATCCTCCTATAGTTTTGGGAACTCAGAAACAGGCTTCTCCTGCCACTTCAAACAATGCTTTTTCTACATTTACTTTGGACAAAGAGGCAGGCTTTGTATTTAAACAGCAGGCTACTACCTCTGTGCATTGTGAAAATGGTGACAATATTGTCTATCAGACAAGAACTGGCTCTCAAGTGGGGGTCACAGATTTTTTCTTTACTGACACGGGAAAAACCCCTGAAATAGAAACTGTAACCCAAGATAAAGTGTCCTTAACTTTGCCTTCACTTCCTATAGGCCAACATGATGCCAATTGGACACCGCAAGCAGCCTTAACAGCTGCAGGGTGGAAACCTTTGGGGACAGGGATTTGGACTCCTGATACTGTTTGGGATAGTTCTTTTGATCTTAACAAACATGTTGCTACATGGCATCCAGATAATCCTAAGGCAAAACCTCTACCTGTTTCAGAATTAATGGTGACTCAGACGGGGGGTATAGAAGGGGACAATCCAGTTCATAATGTGTGTTTAGATACTAAGGGTCAGGAGACAAAAGGTGACGCTGTAGCAGATAAACCTCTTATGTCAAGTCTGTTTTCTCAAAGTAAAAGGGAAGCAGCGCCCAGGAAAAATGCTGTGCGCATCAGGTATAAGGGAGGGCTAACGGACAAACCAGACAGATATTATGTGGGTAAATTGTTATTGAAGGACTCTTTGAAATTTCTACCTAGAGATGTTTTTGCATTTATCCATATTTCGGGGGAAGACAACTTTGATGTTAGTTTTCGTTCCCCAGCCCTACTGGATCTTTTCTGGGATCGATATAATCAGGTTAAGTTTTCCCCCCTCTGGTCCCCTTTTCTGGTTATTCCACTGTCTAAACCCCTAAATTTGTCACAGTTATGTTTAGAAACGAAAGTGTGCATGTTGAAGATATCACCTTTTGGCTAGCACAAAATGTGAAATCAAAGTGAGCCAGAACCTATTTTGGATGCTGAACAATTTTGGACAGGGGTGGAAATTTAAAGTTAAGTTCGTCAGATGGCTGAGGTATTGAACACATTCCCAACTCCTTTTTGTTAGGCAGGGATAGGGGGTAGTGTTTATAGTGGTCAGCCGAGAGCATGCTACAGGTGTGGGGCTAAGAATCATCTATCAAGCACTTGTGACCAGCCCAAATGTGATAACTGCGGGGAAATAGGGCATGTTACTATGTTTTGTCATAACCCCATCAAATGTGATCTTTGTGAAGAATCAAACCATGCCTTTAGGGAATGTCCTTGGGCAACACAAAATAAAACCAATTTGAGTGGGAAATCTGATTCTCTTATACAAAAAGCCCAAGAAGACATGAGTCACCAAAGTTCGAAACAACCTCTTATATCCCCCAAACCCAAACAGGTTCAACCAGAGTGTATTATGAAGCAAGTAGGACAAAAAGGGAATGTTCGGAAAACAAGTGTTCCAATTTCCTTACAGCCAGTCTGTTATGTAGATTCGAAAGAAGGCTCCGGGGACACAGAAGAAGTAGTCTCGAAACCTCCACTCCTTCTTAGAAGATCGAGTAGAACTCAAAAAACTATAGTGCTTCCTGACTCTGAAGGAATAGATACCAAAAACTCCTATGAGGCTTTGAGTTGGGGAGATTCAGAGGTTGAACTAGGTGACACAGACTCACAAGTTTCATTACAAGATAGCTTGGGGACCATGAGGGATGATTATAAAGGAAAAAAAAAGAAAAGGAGAAAAAAATAATTCAAGCTGTTTCATTCTCCTTTCAAATCTTAAAATATGGAGTGTACATTTTCTTGGGCATCCCTAAATACACATAGCTTGTTGAAACCAAAAAAAAGATATGCACTTTTTCATATGCTACATAATCTTAGCTATTCAATTATATTTCTTCAAGAAACATGGATGTGTAATAAGATGCAGTGCTCTGCTTTTGTCAGGGATTGGCCTTGGGGTCCATCTTATTGGTCCTTTGGGAAGACAAGGCAGATGGTGTGGTATTCTTTTAATTCTTTCAACTTTATTTTACACAAATTAATTGACTTATGTCCCGGACGAACATTAATACTAGAAGGGACTTGGTTCTCCTTTACCCTTTGTCTAATTAATATCTATAATCCCCAGACAAAATCTGGTAGGGTGACTTGTATGAGGCAAATACAACCTTTCTTGGTAACTACTGTCCCTATTTTTTGGGGTGGAGACTTTAATTGTGGGATAACATTGAAAAAGAAAACTGAAACCTCAAAGAAAGTGTATTGTGACACGGTGTGTCTGTTAGATATTATTAAAAGTGCTGACTTAATTTCTGCATGAATAAACAGGCCTCGGGCCCGATAGGTACCTATTTCAAATGTGGCATCGGTTATACTATTGATCATCTTTTTGTATCCAAACATATCTCATTCCACCATTCTCATATCATTCCAGTGGAATTTTCAGACCATGCTCTTTTACTGACTCACATAGGCCTTACGAGCTCTATTCAGAAGCAGAAACCAAGATGGAAACTTAACACTTCCATGCTACAAGAACCTTTGGTTCTAAATTCTATTAGATTAATTTTACAAGCCAGACTATCTGTTTGTTTCTTATATCAAGATATGGGGATTTGGTGGTTAGAGACGAAAATGATTGTATTAATTGGTTTAAGAAACATGGTAAATCCTGTCAAAAAAATAATTTTTTACGCTATCTCCAACTTCGGACTCAGTTGCAAACATTATTATCCAGAGCCACTTCCACCAAAGAGAATTTTTCTTCACAAATTGCGGAAATTAAATCACAAATGAAACTCTTTCAGTACAACCGAGCAGGAACATTGCAAGCGGTTATTTCCAATCATTTACGGAAATCAGTTTTTGGTGACCCTTTTGAACTATGTAAAAAGGTTAGAGAGCATGGTTCTCTCTCCTTTTTACTTGATGGTGATAAGACCATTACTTCACTTACAAAACTAGAAGATTTAATTCATAAATATTTCAGGGATCTTGAGCCCCTTCAAACTCCATCTCAAACCCAAATTAATAAAGTATTAGGATGCCCCATAACAAAGGCTTTACCACCAGATCTAGCTACCTCTCTTACACAACCCTTTCTGAAAGAAGAAATTATGACAGCTCTAAAATCCTTAAAATCAAATGTTGCTCCAGGTCCAGATGGTCTCTCTAATTCCTTTTATAAAACTTTTTCTGAAGACCTAAGTTCTATTTTGGTAATTGTGTATAATTTTTTTATGGATCAGGGAATTAGTATAGCATCTTTCCCAGATAGTATACAAACTTATATTTATAAATCAGGGAATAAGGGGTTATTTCGGAATTGGAGACCAATCACTTTGTTGAACTCCGACTATAAAATTTTGATGTCCGTAATCAATAATAGACTTAGAGAGTTGGCTAAATATAATTTTTCTCCAATCCAGCATTGTGGCATTCCCAATCGTAGCATTCAAGCTATGTTATATTCAATAAGAGACTCAATTGAAAAATCTAATGAGTTGGGAACCAGTGGTTTCCTTGTTTCACTAGACTTAGAAAAGGCATTTGATAGGGTAAATCATACTTTCCTATTTTCGACATTAGATTTCTTTCAAGTCCCCTTTCATCTTCGAAATTTAATTAAAAACCTTTATAGTACAGGTAAAGTGTATCCCTTCCTTAATGGGACACTCGGGACTGGATTTCCGGTCAACTGTGGAGTTAGACAGGGTTGCCCTCTAAGCCCCCTGTTATATAATTTTTCCCTAGAACCTCTTTTAAGGTCTCTCAGCATGTCCCCCTTATGGCAAGGGTTTAAATTTTCAGATTCCGATACATCTCTCACCATCCAGGCTTATGCAGATGATATTTGTTTGTTTTTTGCACACATCAACCAGCTTGAATCCTTTTTTACCAGTTTTAAGGAATATGCTGTTGTAGCTAACACTAAAATTAACTTACTTAAAACAAAAGGCTTAATTATAGGAGGGATCTTTCAAGCACCATTTGTTCTGAATTCAATCACATTTACAACAGAACCTATAACTATTTTAGGGATCCAATTTGGCCTAAAATTGCCCAGCAGAAAATTGGAAGCTTGTCCTTGGAAAAATTGAACAAAAAGTTCTCAGATGGAAACGATATAGGTTTAACAAGGAGAAAAGGATTCAGGTTTTAAAACAATTTATTTTACCTTGTTTACAACATATGGCTGCAATATTTCCTATTCCAGGCAACCTAGACACTAAGCTATATAGCATCTGTTTCCAGTTACTCTGGGGCAATAGATTGAATCCGGTTAAGAGATGTTATACATACCTCGGAAAAAAAAAAGGGAGGCTTAGGAATGATTGACCCAGTTCTTTTTTGCTTTACTATTTTTTTCTCCAGTTCCTTAAAAAGTTGTTTAGATGGTTCGGATAGACAGGTCTTCCCTTTCTTAATAGCCTATTGAGCAGATATCTTACAGCTTGGTTACACTGTGCGCCTAAACCTTCTACTCACCTAGCCCTACCAATTTTTTTTCAACCTGCAGCACAGAAACTTTTTAAATGGAAGGTTACAAAACAGCAAATATTCGATGTTCCTTGAAAACATTATACAAAAATTATTAGCTTCTATTTTTCAAATACTCCAGAATTTAGGAATTGTCCACAAACTTCATAATAGAAGATATTTTAAGTCAACTGAATAATACAAGATTACCTGCTTTTATGTGGGAAACCCAATGGCTTACCTTATATGGTAAACTAAATGTTAGGGTACAGCTAAATACAAGGCTAAAACGGAAGAATATGTCCATATTTAGACTGTACAGACCAAGAAGAAACTATGGAACATTTTTTTCTCCATTGTTCAATAACACGCAAAATATGGGATCATTTAGCTATTGCCTGGAATTTTCCTTGGATGGCTTACCTCACTTATGATATTTTAGTAATTGGGTCTTTTCCGGTTTCTTTTCAGTCTTTCCATAAAGGAACTTTACAGATATTTTTTGCTTGTTTAAGATATTGTCTCTGGCAAATTAGATGCCAATGGGTCCTATATCAAAAGAAACCATCAGTTCAAGTTTTTAGGGCTTACGTTACAAATGTTTTAAATAATATTGTTAATTCAGATGTTCAACAGTTTAATGTTATGAAAGTCAGAATGTGGTGGAAAGGGTTTTCTCATATCATTAAATTTAAATAAGGGTAATAGTTAATCCCTATATTTGTTTTCTTTTTTTTACATTTCTTTGCTTTTCCATTTTCTCTATCAGAATTTGTAAGAGATTTAGAGTATGGTTTAATAATGTGTTTTGTTTTTTCTTTCCCAAGTCTTTTATTTTAATATATGTGCCAATTCAGTATATATTGTTGAACCAGTTTTGGAATTGTTATTTTTCTTCTCTCCCCTTTTTCAATTGTTGACTACATTTTCCTGTTCTTTATTATTCAGTATGTATAATATGTGATTATTTTCAATAAAAATTACCCCTACTCTTTTCAATAAGTGCCATGATATCTTTAACATCCACCTGAACTACCACCAATCCAGGCAGATGGGACCTCGGTTTAACGTCTCATCCGAAAGATGGCACCTCAGAAGTGCAGCACCCCTCTCGTGCTGCACTACAGTGTCAGTACTGGGATATTAACCGAAGTGCCAGATGTGGAAACTGAACCCACAGCCCTCTGATCTCCTGGCCTCAGAGGTGAGCATGCTACCTACTGAGCCACTGACACTGTTACTGCTTGGCCAGGAGGACCAACATGTGCCCAGGGCTTCTGTGTGCACCTCCATTGCCAGTCAGATGGGGACACAGGACTGCCACGCACTGAAGAACAGTGCAGGCATCGCTAGAGTGACCTCCAGAGGTGGGACAGGGACAGACTGCAGTAGCTGCATCGCCATGTATGCAGGGGTGCACTACCATGGCCTGGTAGGTGTTGCACTTCCAGCTGTTGTTCTGGCACAGGCAAGGTGTGTGTGTCTCTGTCCTCATGGGGTGCCCACATGGGTCACACTCCTCCTGCACACAGGGCTGTGGCTGCACATGCCCAGTGTTGCCATCTCCTGTGTGCCACTCAGGGTGGGCACTGTGCAGTGCTGTGTATGCGTGCAGGGCACTGGGGATCACATGGCTGGATACCACTGTGTGTTGCATGTACACTGGATAGCATCGGGGGGAGGGCACAGTGGCTGTTTGGCCAGTGCTGTGACACTGGATGGCTGTCCCTGTACTGCATGTGCACACTGGTGTTGTGGTACGGTTCTGGCAATGCTGTGTCGACTCATGGCACTCTCTATCTGTTGTGTTTTGCAGTGCCAGAGGCCAGGCAGCAGACTGCAGAGGCTGCTGAGCTATGAAGGAGGGGTGTTGCTGGTGCCAGGCATGGTGCCCTTGCAGTGGCAGGTAGGTGCTGCATTCTGCTGTTGCTGCAATCCTGGTGCTCTGGGATGGTGCTAGGTGGGGGTGGTGTCTACGGTGTGTTCCTCAGTGTGTGTTTCCTCTGTCATTGCTGTAGGTCTCCAGGATCACCATGCTGTGGTCAGGAGTGGCAGTGGTGTAGCTAGAGTACAGGACCTGGACAGCGGATCAGCAGGCCCATCCAGCAAGCTCTTTGCCCCCTGTACAGGATGGTGGACCAGCTGATGGCAACCATGAGGGGCATCTTGCACCTAATGCCTGCTCATGGCCATGTGGGGTAGAGCACAGGGGTGCACGGCCATGGTAGAGGCCCCCTGCCATATGTGATTGCCACCCTTTGTATATAGCCCTCTGTTTCTGTCCCCTTCCTACCTCCTATTCTGGTCCCTGACAGTCCTACCTTGCTCCCTTTTTTAATGATTGTTGTTTATTGTTCTGCTGTGTGTTGTTGACTTTGTACATTTTGGAGTTTACTGTTTTATAATTTTATAAACTTATTAACATCTGCACCTGTGTCCATGTGGTTTCACTGTTCCATCTTCCTGTGTGTGTGATGTTATGGGTATGTCCCATATGCACATCCCCCCATGGCTGTGTGTGCATGCAGCGTTGTGTGGTATGCGGCCTCCACTTTCCTGCCCCCTTCTCTGTGTAGTGCTGGCATTGCCCATGTGGTGTCCATGGCTTACTGTCCAGTGGCTCATGTCACTGCTCCTGGTCTCTGTGCATGCTCTGTGTGTGTGTGTGTCATGTCTACATTGCACTGATGTCCATCTCCTATGTGCCTGTATGCTGTTCCTGTGCTTGGGGTGGTGGCCTGTCTGTCTGGTGCTGTGGTGCCTTGGTCCCCTGGTTCACTCTCAGCCACCCTGTGCCATACTCCCTGCACTACCTTGGTGCTGACTATGTGCAGTGTTCATACTGTCCATGGCCCTCCACCCTGCCCTGTGCCTTTCAGCACTGTTCTGTGTTGCATTGTGTGCCACAGCATGCCCCTTCTGTGTGCCTACCCCAGCACTCGTGGCCACGGTCTCTACTATTCTTGTGTCCCTGTACTGGTTCCATGTCTCTTGTGGCCACTGTTGTGCCCTTACCACACTGGCTTGTGGCTGTCCCATTGGCCCTCTGTCCCTCACTCCAGTGTATGGGAGTATTGGCCCTGTTGCTCCCTCTTGCCTTTCTGACTTGCTCCACTTACCCTGGGTTGCTCCCCTGTGTGGCTCAGCACATCCAGGATGCACTGACACGTCTCCAATTGAGCTGTACTGTTTCTGATTGATTCACAGTCAGGTTGCACTTGGCATATCCCATGGTGCATGCCCCTGTGGATTGCTCTGTCTCTGCTTGGTGCATCCTGTTTGCGCCGGCTCATCTGAGTTGCACTCATCGCATCTCTTTTATGAATCCTGACCATTGTGTAGGCCTATGGAAATGAATTTTACTCAAGTTTTGTTAAGCAATAATACATGACAGTGTGTGGGTTGTTGTGGGATTTACCCACATCTGGTATGGTGTGTCACAAGATTGCAGGCCAAGTGACATGGCTACTCCAGAAGTGCTTAAATCCCACGACAAGCCACACCCTGGACTACACTATTGTGATTATACCGTGGGTGTTATTGTATGTAAGAAAAGTGTGGAAAGTAAGTTATAAAAAATTATAGATTTATTTTTTTATGATTTTCTAGAAATGTCCTTCCTCTGTTGGCAAGAGAACCCCCTTCCCCATAGTAGCTAGATAAAGGAGAAGGGTGTTGTTTTGCTCCCTTCAAGGACCCCTCCCTCCTTTATCAGTGATTAAATTGATACATATTTTAGTTATTTCAATTTGGGAAAAAAGAGAGAGAGAGAGAGATTAAAGTGGAGACTGGATTGGTGATTGTATCAGATCAGCAAAGAGGTAAGTGTAGAAATCCACCGGACAGCATGTGTTGCTTTCTGTCCTGGAACGCTGCCCATATGCTGCCATTTTCTTCATTTAGAATAATCTGATTGTGCTTGTTAAACTGAGATCAAATGTGTTTTTAACTGTTTGATAGACCCTTTAATTATGCACTGCACCTTTAATTTGGAAACGTTACACGACTGGCTGCTTGAACTTTAAAGTGACCCATGACAACCAGGAGTAGTATCCTTTGATAAAGCCTATGAGTGAAACCAGGTTGGGGGAATGTCCTGTTGTGGTTTTTAACTGCCAAGGTACTGTCACTATTTTTGTATGTATTTAATAAACCTGTATGCTTTTTTGTACTGAACACTGGTGCTGGCATCTTTGTTGTCTGCTATCCCTTCATGTCCTTCATGGGCCAGTGAGAGTGCTTTCTGTCAAAGTGTAAAAGGTATTATTATTATTATTCTGGATCCTCGTAGGGTAATGTCATTTCTTGGTGAGAAAGTGAGTTGTTGCAAACTCATTGACACAACTTTAATTCATCTGGATAGGGTGTACTGCAGCTAATGGTGTGCCATTCACACTTTGTGTTAGTGCTTTGATTGTTTGTAGGACTGGAGCTGTCATCTTCTCCTGCTGTGTTTCTTCCAGTGTCATTGCTCTAGGCGTGGTGTATTGCGTTAGGATGTTAACATATTTTTTTATTTTATTTATTTATTTACTATAAATTCAGAATTACAAACCTTTGAGTCAAAGACTCTTTTGCAAAGGCTCCACGTCAGTTACAGAGGGTGGAGGGGGAACACGAGCTGGGGGAAGACAGATGGAACAAGGAAAATTATATACAAGCAAAAATTATATACAGATTTATGTACAATCACATTTTTAGTAACATTAGCTCTCCGGTGGTTACAGAGGGTGGAGAGACATATGACAGTAAAGGCAATGGAAGGCAACTTTCAATACATAATAAAAAAGTGGAATTACTGAATTCATTGTTGGCATATTTTTTCTGCTACTTTTGCTGCTCTTGAGCTTCCAGTCATCTTTGCTGGGATTGGATGGTGTAACAGGTAGTCAGCTGGATTATCTGTTCCCTTTCTGTATTGGACCTTGAAGTTGTAAGGCTGTAGCTGTAGTCCCCATCGTTTGTTATATGCTGGTGGCTTGGATCACGGATTATTCTATATCACTTCTAGAGATTTATGGTGGGTGCCCAGTGTGAATGGACTGCATTAAATGTAAGGGTGAGAATGTTTGCAACTCCATGATATAGCTGGAGCTTCATGCTCAGTCTGGGAGTATCGCCTTTCAACATCCCTGAAAACCCCACTGACGTATGCTGTGATGTATTGCTTTGAATTCTCTTTTTGTAGGAGGATGACATCTAGTCCTACAAGGCTAGTGTCAACAATTATCTCTGTTTTTCTGTCTGGGTTGAAATATGCCATCGTTGTTTCACTTGTAAGGCTTCCTCTAAGCATCCTTAGTGCTGTTTCTTGTTACTCGCTCCAACACCTTTTGCTGTCCTTTCTTGTGAGCTCTCTCAGTGGTGCTGTCACTGTTGCGAAATGTGGAATGAAATGAGAACAATAAGTCAACATTCCAAGAAGGCTTCAAATTTCACTAGCAGCTTTGAGGTTAGATAGATAGATATTCTATTTTTTTATTTTCCAGGGACTCTGGGTGCTGTTCAATAGAAACAATATAGAAAAATGTACACAACAATTCAGCTGGGATGAGGTTAAGATTAATCTATCTACCTCTTTAAAATAAACAATCAATCAATAAAAGCTGGCTGGAATAAATACTTTTTAAGCCCCTTTTAAAGGCTTTTACCTAGGAAGCTTCCTTTAAATGAGCAGGAAAGGAGTTCCACAGGGTAGGTCCTGCCACTGAGAATGCCCTGTCACTAGAATGCAGCAACCTAACCCTGGGAGGCCTCCCCCAGCAGAATGGATTGCCAGGGAGGATGGTAGGGGACAAAGAGATCTTGCAGATAGACAGGTCCCCCTTCATGCAGGGTCTTGAAGGTCAGACGCCCTACCTTGAAGACAATCTTCCACCTGACCAGCAGCCAGTGCAGTCCATGGAGGATTGGGGTGATATGCTCGAACCGTCTCACCCCAGTCAACAATCTTGCTGCTGCATTCTGCACCAGCTGCAGCCTGTGGAGGTTGTCTCCAGATAACCCTAGGTACAGGGCATTACAGTAGTCCAACCTGGAAGTGACGAAAGCAAGCACCAGTGAGGTCAGGTCCTCAGGTGGGATCAGGGTCTGGATTTGGATGATATTCTTAAAATGGTAAAATCCACTCCTGACGATGGCTGACACCTGAGTGTCAAGTGTTAGACCATCATCCAGGATTACTCCCAAGTCCTTCACCTGTCTAGATGGGGTAAGGAGAACACTTCCTGACACTAGACCAGGGGGTAACCCCTTACCTCCCCCCCCAACAACCTGGATCCACAACCAGTACCTCTGTCTTGTCTGGGTTAAGTTTAAGTCAATTTTGAGTTATCCATGACTGGATCTCCTCAAGGCAGCTGTTAAATACAGAGAATGACACCTGAGCATCGGGTGAACAGGACAAGTACAGCTGGATATCATCTGGCTGGCCCACTGCATGGCTTCTACTTTCTTTGGGTCAGCTGACACTCCTCTGGCTGAGAGTATGAAGCCATAGAATTCTAGTCTGCTTTTATTGAACTCACATTTTCTGCAAATGAATGTGAGGTCACTTTCCTTTAATCTCTGGAAAATTGCTGTGAGGCTTCTATCATGTTCTTCTTGATTGGTCCTGCATACGATGATGTCATCACTTAGGTTTTTTTATGCCAGTAATGCCTTGCAATGTTTGATGTATAGCATTATGAAATATTTCTGCAGCCGATGATATCCCAGAATGTAATCGCTTGTACCGTCTTAGCCCCATGTCAGTACAGAAAGTAGTGATATACCTGCTGTCTGGATGCTGCTCCAGTTGATGGTAACTGACTTTAAGTTCTAACTTTGAAAACACTGTCACTCCATTTAACTCATGGATTACATCGTCCTTGGTTGGGGTGATGTGGCACTCATGTCGGAAGGCTATGTTGGCCCATAGCATGTTGACATAAATCCTCACTTGGGGGCTATGCACAAATGCCATGAAGTACACACAAAATGCGTATCTGTCTCGCAGATCCGCACCCTCTCAGAGACATGCAAAAGCCAGCATGCACTATTGCCAGCTGCCTGTTTGTGACTCCTCCACCCCCCTGATGTGCAGTCATGTGGCTTAGGAAAGTGGTGGTGCAAGCTCATTGGTCGAAACTTTTGACCAATGGGCTTGCAGTATGTACTATACATTTCCATTCACAACTGTCATTTGGAGGGCAGCTGCGGGAGGTGTGTTGGTGGGTTTTGCTGCCTGCCAATGTACAGCCACTGCTGGGATGGGGAGTGGGGTGGGATGAGGGTCTTGTGTGGGTGGGGGGTACCACTAGATGCCAGGGTTTTCCTTTGTCATTCATGGGGATTGGACTCCTGAATGGGGGTGGGGGGTATCACTGGACTACCAGGGATAATTTTATTAATTCATTTATGGGGATTGGGACTCAGGAATGGGAGGGGCACCACTAGATTATCCGGGAGTATTTTATTCTTGCATTTATGGGGATTTGTCTTGAGGACTGGAGGGAGGACCACTAGACTGAGGTTAAACTAACAGGTCTGTAGTTTCCTGCTTCTACCCTGCTCCCACTTTTGTGAAGGGGAATCACATCTGCCCTCCTCCAGTCCTCAGAGGTACCACTGCACTACCAGGGAACATTTTGATTTGAAATTTCCAGAGACTGGATCTTGTGGAGGGGAGGAGGGGCCACAGAACCATCAGGGTATCGATGTTGTGTTGGAACAGTTCGGGGAGTCAGGACATGGGGGGATAGCCATCTGTATACAGCTATATCGCACATTCTCCGAGATGTGTTAGCAAATGTGCCACACATCTTGGCTGAATATCGTGATGTGCCGCATATGCATGGTCATGCCCCCTGGAGATGTGCCACATAGATTACAGATGTTTCTCAGTGCATCTGGAGCTGTGTGGTGCATCTTCAGGGTTTGAATATGGCCCTGGGGCACACCTCTGGAGATGGGCCAGTGCAATTCAGTTGCGACAGGCGCATCTCCTTTGAATATCTTGGCCATGGTTCACAAATAGAATTATATAGATGGATGGGAGGAATCTGGGAAGCTAACTAGCTGAAGCAGGGTTTAACCCAAGATGATATCTATGTACATCATTATGGTTCAAAACTGATTACCAAGATCAGCAATTTACCTTGGAGTCATTTATTTTCAAATAATATACTCCTGGGTCTGATTTGTATCTAATGTACCATATATACTCGCACATAAGTCGATCCGCATATAAGTCGGGGGGGAGGGCTGATGCAACATACCATACCAATGTTGTAGAGCATACCATTTATGTGCAAGTGCATATGGCAGCATTAAACCAAATCAAGCCACATTTTGAAAATATAAGAGAACATGAAACAAAGTATGTGTGAAAAAACTGTTTACTTAAATTAATAGTGCTATCATTCATTTATCAAGTCTCTTGGTTTTTAAATTAATCCCCATCACTAAACCCGAAGAACTCAGTGTCATCTTAGTCATCTGATGCAAAAAGAATATGTAGCTGCTGCTCAGAGAGTGGAATGTCATCGTACATGTCTTCAAACTCTACATTTCTCTCTTCTGCCTTAACATCGTCAGGACAGTCTGCATCAGAACCCATCAGACCCTTATATAGTAGATGGTCCTCGGTGCCATCCAAGGCATTTGAAATGCCACATTTTTAAGAGATTTTATGATGGCCTCACAGGGGATGGCATTCCAGGCATCACAGATCCACTCGCATATCATTGCAAAACTTGGCTTTTTTACGTTCTCTCCTACCGTGTACTCCTTGTTACCGGCAAATAAATAAAATCATTCTCACTGTTGGAGCACAATAAAAAAACCTTTCTCTTACCCTTATCAATGTCCTAACAAAGAAATAAAAAAGCAAGTGTGTGTTTACCTATGATCATCCAGTGACACCAGTACTACCTCATTTTCACCTTGAAGGACTTGCTGAGGCTTACATCAAGTGGCTGCAGTAGGGATGTACCGCCCCCTGGAATCACATCAGTGTGTGTCATTCTTTGTCTTAGATTCTGCTTGACTGAATCTACTAGATACCCCCACAACATGTTCCACACAAGCAGGCTTCACTTGTGAATTAGAGATCCAGGTCTGTTGCTCCAGATTTCATCCACCCACGTATTTACCAGTGCCTCATCCATCCAGCCCTTTCCATGCACCGCTACCAGAACACCAGCGGGCATTTTTCACTTAAAAACAATCATGGGCTTAAGTTTGCTCCCATCTGCAAGGCAACAGAGAACTACTGTGAAGTGATTTTTCTCAGCTTCACAAGTACAGACAGTTACTGTCTTCTCCCCCTTAATGAGGACAGTTCTGTTTGAGGGGAGGTCGAAGCTAATTGCAGTCTCATCCATGTTTCCAATCGATATGGGGGGGGGTAATTGTGCTGTTTTCTCTCATTCAAAACAAAGTTGTGGAAACGGTCCACTTTTTTATTCACATCAACTGGCAGCTTTTGCGGAATGTGTGTTCTCTGCCTCAAAGATAAACCATGGTGCTGCGTAAACTGA
This sequence comes from Neoceratodus forsteri, assembly GCA_016271365.2. Classification (NCBI taxonomy): domain Eukaryota; kingdom Metazoa; phylum Chordata; order Ceratodontiformes; family Ceratodontidae; genus Neoceratodus; species Neoceratodus forsteri. The sequence continues at coordinate 877,466,172 of CM028136.1, forward strand.
GTACACCACCCAGCTGAAGCCGGAAACTTACAGGTATTGCCACCTTGCAGACCAAATTTATTTGAAATGGACAAAGCCTGTAATTGAATAGCCATGCAGTTTACTATGTACCCCTGCTGCCTAAGTTCAAGCACCTATTCACTGAGCTCGGACTCGATTGCTGCAACAGGTGCGGTGCTGCTCTTCATCCTCTTCATACTTTTGTCCACTGACTGAAGCTCATGTTTTTTTTGCCAGTACCATACTAATTTTTCATTAACATGAAACTCTCTTTCAGCAGTGGCATTTGTATGTGTTTCAGCATATCGTCCCACGCGACGTTTAAAATCTGCAGTATAGGAGCTCCATTTTCTTTTGATTGAGGGCATTCTGAGAGGCACAACTGCTGATATGAACAGGGGTTTGAATAGGGGTTTAATACAGGATACTGAGATTAAGATTGAGAAACACTGACACTAATCACTTAATTATTTAATCACAGACAGCAAAGGCAGGGAATGGCAGGCCATTAAGCACCATTAAGCACCAGCAGAGGTGATAACAATTGAACAGCTAAATGCAGAATTGTTTCAGTCAGCAGCTAAGCATAAGTTAATTATCCCCGTGTGAAACAGGGAGTGTACAACTGTTTCTAATTTCATGCATTGTTAGCAACTTGTTTTGTTTAGAGTGAGTACTCGCTCATAAATTGGTACCCCTAACTTAACATGCTCAGAAAACTCAAAAAAATGATTTACATGTGAGTATATATGGTAATATCATCATTCTTGGGTGGTTGAAAACACTCAGCATTAACTAATGCCTCTTAACATGCCCACGGAGTGACAATATCTCACGATATACCACATCATGTTATGTGTTATTTATTTGTTTTTTAATGACTGGGTAGGTACACTATACAACTGAATGTCTATTTGCAGGTATGACTCTGGAGAGTACAAAGCATGAGATACACCAGGGTCAAAAACACAGGTACATTAAGTCAACAAGATACAATTACAGAGAGTTAACAATTATGGAGTATGGATTTATACAGTGTGAAAATAGTGTAAGTTGACATATTAGAATAATTAACAAATTAGGACAAGGCATGTGCAAAAATTAATGGCAGGAAAACACAACATGAAAATATTACAAGTTGACAAGTAATTAGTTAAGTAACAACGTAGGCTGAGACAAGTACATTCTGAGGTGTGAAAAACAAATTAAGCAATGTACATACAATTGTTGTCGGGGGGCTGGAAGCAGTTATAGATTGCATACTGGGTTAGGTAGGACTTTAGGACTGATTTGAAAGAAGACATGGTGGTAAGAGTAGCAGACATTTGTAGGAAGTGAGTTGCAGTGCATGGGAGCAAATGAAGAAAAAGCCTGCTCACCCATCTTGGTCGATCATTTGGATGCTATGAGCGAGGTAGAGACCAGGGACCTAAGGGAGTAGGTGTCTCAGGAACTGGGTAGTAGTAGTGGGATGTGGGTGACTAGGGGGTTAGCCTGGAGTGGTTTGTGTATAAAACAACCTAGGACATAGGCATGAGAGGTGAAGAGGGATAATTTACCTGCATTGGTTACAGCACATCTTAAACATTTACTTTCAGTATTCACTGGCTGAAAATATGTGAGTTGCAAGCTGTAGCTCGCTCTGACATGCAAACAAGAAACTATAGTACAGATTTTAAAACACTCAGCTGTTTCTGAAAGATTATTAGATTTTTAGTTTCTTGACTGTCAGTCATTGTGTCCTGTGCAGCAAAGGAATACAGCTCTGTGCATCTGATTCAGGTTGAATACTCCTTTTCAAGTAAGTGTGATTCTCTATGTTTTTGGTGCCTTACTGTTTTTTATTTAATGGTCACATCCCACAACACATCTGGGGTGTATGGAGGGGGTCTTGACAGCAGAAGGAAGGAGGTATTACTACCTCTCTATAGATCACTGGTGAGGTGCCACCTGGAGTAATGTGCCCAGTTCTGGAGTCCTCACCTAAGGAAAGATAAGGGTAGGCTGGAGACAGTGCAACATAAGTAAGAAAAATAATTCGGGGCCAGCAGGGAAGCTCTTATGAAGATCGGCTCAAGGCACTAAACATGTACTCGCTGGAGGCCAGATGAAAGAGGAGAGTTATGATAAAGACCTTCAAATTCCTGAAAGAAATGAAGAGGTAAATTGCAAGGAACTATTTAGCATAAGTAATGGATCAAGAACATTGGGGCATGAATGGAAACTGTTGGGGAGGAAAATTCAAGAGGGAAGGGAGAATGTTTTATTTTACAGAAAGGGTGGTGAAGCCATGAAACAATTTGGCACCTGATGTGGTGGGTGTCAAAACTATCAATGATTTCAAACATGGCTGGGACAGAGTAAAGCGCTTAGTGGTTGTTCAGGGTGGTAGTGATAGGGCAGGGAGCATGGGGGCGAATAGTATGAGTTAGAACCCTGTATGGACAATAGGTCCTGGGTTTGTTAGGATTTTATGGGCAGACGGGGTGGACCAATAGTATTTTTCTGCCATCATTTTCTGTTTTTTCTGTTTTTATTTAACAAGATATCAGCATTGTCTCATGAGATACATTTTATGTTCATGGTGGTCCCTGTGTACAGTCATACAGCTCAACTGTCATGGATTTTCAGGGTCCTCCCTGATTTTGCCGTATAAATTTCCTCCAACACTTCTAAATCTGGAATTTTTGTCTGATGAGTAGTGATCTGAATAATAAAATAATATCAGCCTTTAGTGATACCTTGTTTTGTTCTTTAGGAAAATACTATTTACACTAAATAGCATAACTAAACAGCATAATGTATACAGCTTCCTGAGCTGATAGCCCTATTTTTTTCAGCCGTGTCTCTGATTTAGGTCATTTGCCCCTAATTTTTTAAGTTTTGTCTGAGATTTAAGAAGCAGGAGGTTGACAGGCATGGTTACAGCAGCTGCACAGAGCAAACAATTGTATCAGTTGCAAATAGGCAAAACAGTTTTCAGGAAATACACTGTCAGTAGTTATCCAGGATAGAAGTTACTTCAGCTTGGTAAGAAGGGAATCAGATCTTCAGTCATGAATTAAATAAGAACTTTGACATTAAACAAACAAACAAACAAAAAGTTAAAAACTAATCTCTTTCATTAATGATTTTCTAAGTCCAAGCCTTCTGTTGCTGACCTCAGCATTATTTGTCAGTGACAATGTCATTTTTAGTAATAATTTGCTTCTGGTAAAAACACTAAGATAAACAATATTTGTTTTCATTTTCTTTCATTCCTGAACTAAGATGATTTTGATGTTTTAAAAGTTCTTGATTACTTGCAATGCCCTCCATGAAAATAAATAAAACAAAACAAACAAATAAAAAAAACGAAATATATTGGTGTGACTAAGATGCTTTGTTGCTGACTTTAAGAAACATATTCTAGCACCATTATAATACATTCTCGGTATAAAGCCAGTATGCACATTCTAAAGGCACCCTCAACAAAGTGGATTTTTAAATATTGTGACTGGCAGACATTAACTGAATTCAAACTGCAACCGTGGTTCCGCTGCTTACTATGAAGCTGCCCGCAAGCTTTTCTTAAGCCTCTCACCCACTTCCACTTCAGTGAAAGGTATGGACACTGGCTCGACCTTCACTCCTCACCCCGGGCTCCAGCTTGCTCACTGCCTAAAAAGAAGATTTGAAACCTGGCACTACTTTGCCTTCTCTTCATTGGCTGATGTATCTGTTGACTGACCAGCTATTGGCTCTTAAAGCCAGAGACTGTTGCTAGTGCTTAATTTAATTAATGCCTATACGATAGCTCTGATCTTGGATTTATTTTGATAAGCCCACTTAGATACAATAAATGCCTATATGCTGGAGATTGTCTGATTTTGGTGACTATTTTTCTGAAGCCTGTTTTCTGTGCTAGCTCTGATTCTTTGTATTTGCCTCTGCTGTTTTTCATCCAGCTCTCTACTCTACAGCTTCTCCCAATTTCATTCGCATTCCTTCCCCCGTTTTGCTGTCTGTTTAATTTACTTCTCACACAATTTTTCTTTGCTCTTTGCCTCTGCTCTTACACCTGACCCTCAGCCCTGCTCCTGCCCCCCCTTTGCTCCCTTTCCCTCTCCCCAATTTAGCCTTTTTACCTACTCCTTTTGTCCTGAAAATATGCTCATTTTGCTACCTTCCCCAGCAGATGGCTAACTCCTTCCCCATTTAGGATCTCTGATTAATTATTGTATCTCTGTCCCTTTTCTCCTCAGGTGCTTCCCTGCCTGATTGGACGTGACTGGATTCAACTGGCAACTACAGTTCTGCTGCCTGCTCTGAAGCCACCCAGCAAGTTTTCCTCAAGCCACCTGACTACCTTCATTTCAGCTAAAGGTGCAGAGACTTGCTTGACCCTCACTCCTCACTCCAAGTTCAAGCTTAAATCTGCTGGAGCTTTGTGCTGGCTCCCTGCCCACCCTATCTGGTCAGTTTACTTTATAGCTATGTATGGTTACATGACCAGATTGGCTTATGTGTCCATTTTCTCATTTGCTCTTTATTCCAACTGCCCACTAGGTGGCTCCATTGCTGTAGTCATTGCTTGGCTGCATTGCTTATATACTGCTATTACTGTTCCATCTCAGTAATTTCGGGTCAACTCTTCTCCATTTAATTTTATTTATTTATTTATTTGAATTTTGGTAACCAGGTAAGTCCACTGAGACAATAACAGCCCCTTTTTGAGGGTCGATCCAGGGTTTCAAAAATAAGAACAGAAAATAGTTCAAAAATACAGAAAAGCAACACAATATGGCAAAATTGACAATCAGAATTACAAAAGTAAGACTGAGTATAGAATGTAAACTTTGATAATATCTTACTTATTGGGCACATGCGATTGAGACTTAGGTCTATAGGACTGGGGCAAAAGAAAAATAAATTCATGGCACAAGAGGGCAGGAGGCAAAGACAGGTAGTAAGCATTTAAGGATTGAAGGTGGGGAGCAGGGTGAAGTTAGGGACAGTCAGAAGAGGGGGAAGGAAGGAAAGAGTACAAGGAGGGAATATCATTAGTGGAAACAGGAGTAGGATACAGAGTCTGAGAGAAAGGCATACAGATTAGTTTGGACCATGGGGAGAGAGGAACAAAACAGGACTGAGGGAGGAAGGGAGTTCCAGTCAGATACAGTTGCAAAAGAGAAAGACCTTTGGGTGACAGTTAGTCACAAATTAGGGATGACAAAAAGCAGTAGTGGGGCAGGGTACTTGGTGCTTGTCAGCTCACTAAGGCAAGGAGGCATGAATTTGTGGACAAGCTTAAACATGCGACTCAAGGAGGAATACCTTAATTTAGCTTTGTAAAGCAACCAACCCAGCAAGGAGAGGACATCACAGTGGTGTGAGCGGGTATTAGCTCCCAAGGCAAATCTACCAACCTTATAGTAAACCTGGGATAGGAGAGAGAGAGGGACGGAGGAGGAGTTTGAAGAGAGCAACAGTGGAGCACCATAGGTTAGGAGAGGAGGAAGAAGGGATAATGAAGTGATCTTAAGACAGAGGAAGAGATGAGAAAAGGGAGGATTCGGTAGAGGAGTCCAAGTTTCTGGTTTAGGGATTCAGCATATTGGAGATGTGTGTTAAAGGAGCATGCAGAGTGCAAGATGATGCCCAGGTATTTGAAGGAATGGACCAACTGTAGGTTATCACTATTGAGGGAGGTAATTCTAGGGGGGGACAAACTTTGTGGAGGAACGGTGGGTGAATAGCATGCATTTGGTTTTCTTAGTATTGAGAACAAGATGATTATGATTGAACCAGCCCTCAAGGGAAGCAAAGTCAAGGCAAGCTCTCTATTAATCAGATCAGTATGTGGGGAACAGCGATGAGAATACCATCATCTGCATAAAGGTATCTGAAGCCCTCTACAGAAGCTGGAAGGTCATTAATGAAGAAAAGAACAGTATAGGACCAAAATGGATCCTTGCAGAACCCCATGAGTTATGGGCCTCAGATTGGAAAGGGAACCTTCCCACTTAACTCTTTGGGAGCGGCAGGACAGATAGCTTTCTACACAGTTCAGAGCACTGGAATCCAGACCAAGAACATGAAGCTGATGAAGCAGAAGACTGTGGTTCACCAAATCAAATGCTTTTGTGAGGTCTATGAAGATGGCACCAATGGCATAGCCCTGGACCATTGCATGAAATATGTCAGTTGTCACTTTCATCAGAGCAGTTAGGGTACTGTGATTCCTTCAGAAGCCTTGCTGATAAGAGGATAGTAGATTGTGAGATTCCAGGTAGTCCTGAAAGTGGTTATAAACTATTCACTCTTGAATCTTTGCTAATGAGCAGAGGATGAATACTGGTCTATAGTTGTCAACAATGGAGTTTGAGCCACCCTTGTGCACCAGAACTACTACTGTGACCTTCCATTATCTGGTACAGTATTAGAGATGAAGGAACAATTGAATAAGTCGCAAACAGGGTGAGCAAGGACTGAGGCACACAACTTAAGGAATTTTGGCTCAAGAGAGTCATGGTCAGGACAGCAGTCTGACTTTAGGTTTGAGAGAAGTTTCTGTACCTCTTTAAGGGTGGCTAACTTCAAGTGGGACTCAGGATGAGCTACAGGTGTGTTCAGAGGGGATTGGGTAGAGGGGGTAAAGGAGGAGTTTTGGAATTGCAAGGTGTATTTGTGAAGATCAGTGAAATAGTTATTAAATCCGGAGACGATGGATGCAAAATCAATCAGGGTGGATCTATTGGCAGTGATGGAGCTCGGGACATCAGCAGCCTTCCCTTTATTTATTTATTTATTTATTTTTATTAATTTTGTTAACTGGGTAGACCCTCTGAGCCCCGAAGGTCCCTTTTTCAGGGGCGACCTGGGATTAGTTACATAGGAGGAAGCCTTTGTATAGTACAACACTTTTTAACAGGAAATACAAGGATAGAGATACAGTGTATAGTGCACAGCAAGGTTAGATACAGTAAGGTTATACAGCTGGCTACAGACGTATCGTTACAATTACAACAAAGCGTAATGTTATAATTGCAATTTGATAGAATGGGGTTAGGTGGTATAGTCATGACAAACTTAAGTGAGATTAGGTTCAAGTACTAGCAGGAGGGGTGGCAGAGGAAGAGAAAGGATTTGCTCTGGGGTATTTAATCACCAGTGCAGGAGCAGTGACTATGGTCCAGTTGATACTTGTGTAGGCCCTTTCAGAAAATACTTAGGGGAGGTAGATTCCTGTAGGTGGCCAGGGAGCTTATTCCATAGAATTGGAGCAGCATGGGCAAAGGATTTATCACCTGCTATGGTTCGGACCCTGGGTTCCTCTAAGAGCCATTGCCCAGTGGTACGGAGCTGCCTCTTGGTACATTTTAGGGTTAGCAGTCTAGCTAGACTAGCTGGGGGGTGGTCAGTGAGAAGCTTAAATATGTTGCAAAGAAGGAGGTACTGGAGTCTGTGACTGAAGGAGGGCCAGCTAAGTGAGGCCAGTGCATCACAGTGATGGCTCCATGGTTGGGATTTTGTGGCAAAGCATGCAGTTTTATGGTAGAGAGTTTGTAAGCTACTATAACTCTGTTTTGCCACTCCATGCAGAATTGGAGCAACATAGGTAAGGATAGGGAGGCGGATACTCTTGTCAATCGCTACCCTGGTCTCAGGTATCATTTGGGCACTAAGGCAGTAGTGCAGGCCAAGCTTTTGGTGGATTCTTTTAGATACAAGATCCACATGGGTTTTAGGGCGAGGCCTTTGTTCAGCTCTAGGCCGAGATATTTGAAGGATTGTACCACCTCTATGGTAGAGCCTGACGATGTGGTGAGTGGAAGTAAGGGGCTGCGATCCAGGCCTAGGGATCTTAGTCTGAACATGATAGCTTTTGTTTTTTTGGCATTTAGTACCAAGTGATACTCTAATAGCCAGGTATTCACTGAGGCAAAGTCTGCCTGGAGGTGTGGTCCCAGTTCATCAGCCTTATTCATTGATCTATATAGGACCACATCGTCGGCATACTGGACCACAGAGCAGCTCCTGCAATGGTTGCTGAGGTCATTGACAAACAGTGAGAATAAAGGGGACCTAATATTGAGCCATGCGGAACCCCGTGATTTATCAGGAGCAATCCAGAAAAGCCCCTTCCACTTGACCTGCTTGGAGCGGTCAGTCAGTTAGCTGCTGAGCCAATTCCGTGAGTGTTGATCAAGACTGATCTTATTTGGTTTTGCTATCAGAACAGTGTAGTTGACTAAGTTGAAGGCCTTGGTAAGGTCAATGAAGATAGTCCCAGCTGGGGAGCCTTTGTCAAGTGCTGAGAGGACATCAGTGGTGAGTCTGATGAGTGCTGTGTCTGTGCCATGGTTTTTTCAGAAGCTGTGCTGGTTGGGAAGCAGCAGCTGGTTTGCTTCCATGTAGTCTTGAAGTTGGTAGTAGACTAACCTCTCTTGGATTTTTACCAGGGTACAGAGGAGTGAGATAGGTCTATAGTTTTCTAATGGCTCCCAGGGGTCTTCCTTGTGCACTGGCATCACATTTGCTTGCTTCCGGAACTTGGAAACTACTCCCTCCATTAAAGACCAATTTATGAGCCAAGTAATTGGTAGGGCAATGGCTGGGGCTGAGGCCTTGAGCAGCCAAGGGTCCAGGCCATCTGGTCCCTCCATACCCTTTGGTTTTATGGACTGTGGGAGGTGAAGAACTTCAGTGGTGTGTACTGTCCTTAGGTTGAAGTGCAGGAATGGAAGATTCTATACTTCAGTGATTACCGTATCTTGCTTTTGGGGTGGGGGGGGTAAGCTTGTTTGATAGGTGTCCAGGTCTGTGAAAAACCTGTTGAAGGCAGTAGCAGCCTCACAGCCATTAGTTAGTGTTTGACCATTGCCGATTATCTGGCTCTGGGGAGTTTTCTTTTTGCCTTTTATCAGGTCATTTATGCAGGACCAGAAGGACCCAGGGTCCGACAAATTAGTCTGCTGAAGGTTTTTAATGTACTCCCTCTTCACGTTTTTTGTGTTTTTCTTACATTGATTCCTGAGAGATCTATAGGCAGCTAGGTCACTTGGAAGGGTCGAGTACCTCTGTTTTTTTCCAGGCCATGTCATGGCTTATCGTTAAGGATTTTAATTCCCTTGTGGTCCACCTGTAGCACAGGCCTTTTGTGAGAATTCTCCTTAGTGGGGCATGGAGGTTAGCGGCTGTGGAGAATGTGAATTGGAAAAATTTAACAGCTGCATCCAAGCTGGGCAGAAGCTAAAAAGTTTAACCAGGGAGTTAACTTGCCTCCAGAATTCCTTAGGGTTGCAAAGGTGTTCAGTCTGTAGGGACTTGAAATGGTGGCATTTGGCTTTGTTCATGGAACTTTTGCACTTATTTCTGAATTGTCTGCAGACTTGCCAATCTGAGGGAAGTACACTCTTTTTATAGGTCCACCAAGCTTTATCATGGTGGGCCATGAGAGATATGATTTCTTTGGTGAGTCAAAGAGCCTTGACACCCTTTGATCTACATTTTTATGGGGGACATGGCACTTTATAATTTGAGTGAAGGTAGGTATTAGAAAGTCCAAGGCTTGATTTATATCAGGGAGTGTTTTAATAGGACTCCGGTCAGTGTTGTTAATAGAGGTAAGAAAGCTACAGACATCAAACCAAACTTGTCCCGGACCAGGGAGACCCAGGGAGGGGGGATAGGACAATTGTTTCTCCACACGCAAAAAGTGGTGGAATGATCACTTATACAGTCAGAGGACACCCACAGCATTGATCTTCTGAGGACAATTAGTGGCCATCCAATCAGGCAAAGAATGTTTCTGGACTTGGTGCCGATACATGTTGGTTGGAGTTGGCAAGCGAGGCAGCATTTTATCAGCATCTGCGTGTAACTAATTTAAATTAAAGTCACCACAGAGCATAAGGTAACAGGAGGGAAGGTTAGCTAGGAAAGGTAGGAGGGAAGGCAAGCCAAGGGAAGCTTTACTGGGGGCAAGTATACACACCTAATGATAAGTGTTTTAACATTTCCAAGGGTTAGGGAGATGAATAGGTGTTCTATGGGGGATGAGCCTGTGTCAAGATCAGGGATTTCAGTGATGTCGAGATCTGACCTAGAGTAGATGAGAACACCTCCACCCCTCATACCCACTCTGTCTTTTCTGAGGTAGTTATATCCAGGTAGAGTCACCTCATGCTGTTTAATAGCTGGTTTAAGCCAGGATTCAGATATACATAAGATATCAGGGGACATCTGAAGGGCCCAGGCCTCAAGTTTAGCCATTTTAAGATGGAGACTGTAAACATTCATATGAGCAACTTTAAGCCTTTCATCAGGGGTATGGATGGTGTAGGGGGAATGGGTAGGCATAGGAAAGGGGTCCTGGATTGGGCTTCAATATCCTGGCTCAAGCCAGGATGAGGAGGAGGACAGAAATATGGACCCAAGATAAGGTACAGGAAGAGAACATCTCTGGGGCAGTTCTAACATTAGATATAGATAGGCGTTTGTGGAACCACAGCCCAAGTAGAGCAGTGCCTGGCTTTGGAAGACAAGGGATGCATAGGAGTGCAAGAGAGGATTCTGGCCAGATATGAAATGGAGGGGGAGGGTAGCTGTCTGGAAAAAGGGTAACGTAAAGCCTCAGTGATAAGCTGGTCAGCACAATAATTAAGGAAGGAAAGGCAGGACAGAGAAACTACCCAGCCTAAGCAACCCATGATGAAGACATTAATGGAAAGACCTCAGGAAGAAAAACGAGGGTATGAATGGTAATAAGGGTACTGGGGAGAGAAAAGTTCCAGAAGAAAGGGTAGGAGATGAAACAACAGTGTAGAGGGATGCAGAGAGTGATTAGCTAAGGTATAGTCCTAGGATTAAATGACAACAAGATGAGATCACAGCACAGAGACTCGAGGGCGCAGGGAAGCCAGGGAGGAAAATTACACAGGGGCAGATTACAGTTGGGGTGAGAAAAATGAATACAAACAGAGGAAGGAATGGGACGGGGTTGCAGTAGGGAGCTGAATGCAGTGCTACACACAGTGGATAGCTAGACAAGGATAGGAGAGCTTGAGAAGGATAAGGGAGAAAATAGCAGGAGATTAGGGCCAGAATAAAGACTGAGTTGTCTACAGCAGGTCAGCTACTGGGTGAGACAACAGCAGCCAATGGAGAAGGAAGAGGTGGGGTTATAAGTGTATGTAATAGAGGCCAGGCCAGGGTTGAGGAGGGCAGATGGAAAAAATTACTCTTTAGTAGAAAACTGAAGTGTGTTACAAAGCTGAGGAAAAGCAAGGGGAAGCCCAAGGACCAATCCCAGAGAAAGCCGTAAGGCAGCTACCAATCAGATGCAGGTGGGCCAGCACAGGAGCCAGTCATAGTTCAGAAAGAGTCCCCGTTGAACAAGCAGGCTCATCCAGACTCTGAAGTGCTTGAGGCAGGCTGAGGAAGATGTACAGTCAGTTGGCTTATCCTGTGCCTGCTGCCAGGGTTAGGAAAGAAGTCTACCCAGTCAAGAGCACCTGAAGGAGAAAGGAAAGCCAGAGGTTAGTGGTATAAAAGGAGCACAGGGACAAGGCAACAACCAATTAACTAAATCAGTGGGTGGGAGATATAACAAAGGGACAAAGTGAGAGGAGAATGAAATGAGGAAGGGGTGGGCAGCCAGGCAGCAAAAGATGGATAGCCATTTGGACAGTCGCCACCGTAAGATTAGAATTTAAAATCTAGAGCTAGGAAGCTAGGTGGGGAGGACAAGATTGCACAGCAAGGCAGAAAATGATTAAGTGGCCTGGGGAGGGAGAAGAGAGAGAGAGGAGGAGAGGCAGAGAGAGAGAGAGAGAGAGAGGGCAGAGGCACACATTCCAGTATCATGCTCTACTGCAATGCTTAAATATTGCTGCACCCTATCATTCACTATAAATATAGGTGTGCCTTTTCTCCTGACCCATTATCTCTCTCTCTCATGGTTCCACTGTATTGGTTACCTGCTTTACCATTTACTTTGTGCTATGGTGTGCCTTGACCCCTTACTCCCTATATCCTGTTACCTCCCCACCTGATCCTACCAACTTTACCTTCTTGAATCTGCTAGCCTTGTCAAGTTTTCACTGAGATCTCACCCCACTTCTCATCCCAAAATACTTTTTCCACCTCACAGCCTTTATCTTTATCTCTAAAGAGTGCCTCCACTGCAATGGTATCCTGCCCTCTTTTTTTTTTCCATCGGAAGCTCTTGTATCTTTTCCTTATTGTACTCTTGTTCATCCTGGTTGGTAATGTTGAACCAAATCCTGTCCCAACTAGTCATCTCTCACACTTGGATGTTACTTGGAAAGAATTTAAAGGCCTTTGAGTTATTTACCTCAACATCAGGAGCCTACTCTGTCACCTAGCTGAACTTAAAGCATGGATTGGACTTTATCACTCAGTCATCCTCTGCCTATCTGAGACCTGGCTTAAGCCATCTGTACTGGATACTGCCTACTCCTTAACAAATTACAACCTTATCAGGTCTGATAGGTACACCTCAAAATGGGGGGTTACCGTGTACTTCAAATACCACCTTAAGCTCTCCACCCTGCCTACCCCTACCCTATTGCACTGTAAATGTCTTCATACTATCCTCCTCCTAGGCACAAAGAAATTACACATAGTGTGTGCCTACAATCTGCCCCAAAGTGGGCTCACAGGCCTTGAACAACTGCTTGGCCAAGTTGCCTTATCTCTTGGATGAAATGTGGTTCTCATCCTGGGTAACCTAAACCTTAACTGGCTTGGTAAAACTAGTGATCTAATCCTGTCCACTGTTCAAGGGCATAACTTTCTTCAACTCATCAAAGACCCTACTAGGGTTGTGTCTTCCTCTAAATCAGTCATGCTAATAGACTGTATTCTATCAAATCATATTGACAGAATCTTGGCATCCAGAACCTTGGCTGATGCCTTAAGTGACCACTCCCCCACGAATTGCATTAGGCACTCTACATTGGTGCAGGCCCCCCACACAAGTGCATTACCTTAGGAACTTTGCCTAACTCGACGAGCTAAATTTCTGCATGACATCTCCCTGGTGGATTGGTCCTCCATCCACTATGCCAGTGATCCTGAGATTGCACTGAACCATTTTATAGCCCAGTTTGGTGCACTTCAGGACAAGCATGCCCCTCCTGTACACATAGAGTCAGGGGCACTCAAACAAGGTGATTACACAAAGACCTCCTAGCACAACTTACACCCCATGACAAGAGCTGGAGGTGATTCAAAATGTCTGGACTTCCCTCTGATTATAATACTAATAGCGCACAAAGAAATGATTGTAAAATAGAAATTCACCTAGCAAAAGGCTCTTCCTGTAAAGGGCTCTTGACTGATGCTGTTGGGGACTCTTACATAGAAACATAGACTTTGACGGCAGATAAGGACCACTTGGCCCATCCAGTTTGCCCATTTCCCTACCTACAGGATAGGCCACAGATCCTAGTTAACCAACAGTCTATTTCTTCCTACTCCCCACAAGAATTGCCTTATGTCTGTCCCATGCATACTTGAATTCTTCCACAGTTTTAGACCCCACATCCTCCACAGGAAGGCTGTTCCATGCATCCACTACCCTGTCTGTGAAATAATACTTCCTCACATTGCCGCTGAACCGCTCCCCCATCTTTAAATTGTGTCCCCTTGTTCTTGCACGTCTCTTTTTCTGAAAGATGCTACCCTCTTGGACTTTGTTGATTCCACTGAGGTACTTAAAAGTTTCTATCATGTCTCCCCTCTCACTTCTTTCCTCAAGGGTATACATATTAAAATCCTTTAGTCTCTCTTCATACGGCTTCTCTTGCAGACCCTGCACCATTTTAGTTGCCCTCCTCTGGACTGCCTCTATCCTGTCTATGTCCTTGTGGAGATGGGGTCTCCAGAACTGGACACAGTACTCTAGATGGGGTCTCACCAACTGTCTGTACAGAGGGTTAACAACTTCCTGTTTTCTGCTGCTGATGCCTCTCCCTATGCATGCCAGTATACCCCCAGCCCTCCCTACTGCCTTCTCACATTGCTTGCTAACCTTAAGGTCATCTGATATGATTACCCCCAGGTCCCTTTCCTTTTTTGTTGTTGTTACTACCTCCCTCCACATTGTGTATTTTTCCCCTGGGTTCTTGTTTCCCAGGTGCATTATTTTGCACTTCTTTGCTTTGAATCCTAGCTGCCATATTTCTGACCATTCCACCAACCTTGCCAAGTCCCTTCTCATCCTTTCCACACCTCCTTGTGTATCAACCCTGTTGCAGATCTTTGTGTCATCTGCAAAGAGACATACTTTTCCTTCCAATCCCTCTGCAATGTCACTTACGAAGACATTAAAAAGGATTGGACCCAATACTGAACCCTGCGGTACCCCACTAGTAACCCCACTTTCTTCAGAGTGGACTCCATTTACAATTATCTTCTGTGTCGTGTTGTCCAGCCAATGTTTTACCTAGGCTACCACCCTGGGACCCACTCCCAGGCTGGTTAATTTGACTATTAATCTTTTGTGTGGGACTGTGTCAAATGCCTTGCTAAAGTCTAGGTAGGCCATGTCCACAGCCCCTCCCTGGTCTACTACTTTGGTCACCCAGTCAAAGAAATCTATTAGATTCATCTGACATGACCTTCCCACTGTGAACCCATGCTGCCTTGGGTCCCATGCCCCACTGGCCTCTAGGTACTCAACTATTCTTTCCTTCAGAAGTGACTACATCACTTTCCCTACCACAGAGGTCAGATTGACAGGTCTGTAGTTTCCTGCCTCTGTCTTGGTCTCACTTTCGTGAAGGGGAATCACATCCGCCTTCCTCCAGTCCTCTAGTACCACACCATCCTCCATGATTTATTAAAAAGAGTTGCCAGTGGTTTCACTAGTTCTCCTTAATTCTTTTTGAATTCTGGGACGAATTCCATCAGGACCCATTGCTTTGTCCACCTTCAGTTTTAGGAGTTCTTGCAGAACCCTTTCTTCTGTGAAAGGACTGGGATTGACCCCCCTATCAAGAGTGCTTCTGTTAATTGGATTAGGCACTTCCCCCTCCTCTTTTGTGAATACTGAGCAGAAATATTCATTCAGTATCCCTGCTTTTTCACTGTCCCCCTCTGCCCACCCACCATTCATTCTATTCAGCCTCACTATCACTCCCTTTGTCTTTCTACACTCACTGATGTACCTATAAAAGGTTTTATCCCCCTTCTTAAATGAGTTGGCTATCTTTTCCTCAGTTTGGGCCTTTAATATTCTGACTTCCATCCCTGCTTCCTTCTGCCTTAACTGGTACAGCTCTCTGTCCTGCTCTTTCTGTGTTTCCTTATACTTCCAGAATGCTATCTTTTCTTCCTGACTTTCACATCCACCTCTTTTGAGAACCATGGTGCATTTTCTTTCATTTTGATTTGTTTATTGCTTCACACAAAGGCTTGTTGCCTCTGTGATGGCAGTTTTGATGATTCTCCATTGTTGCTCCGCACCTCCTAGCCTGTTTGCTAGTGCTTTTCTGAGGCACTCTCCCATCTTGCCAAAGTCAGCCCTCCTGAAGTCCAGTACCCTCACTTTTGTATGGCTTGACTCTGTAGCTGAGTTTAACGTGAACCCCACTGTTTGATGGTCATTTGTTCCCAGATGGCAACCCACTTCTAGATCTGAGATCCTCTCACTGCCCTCGTTTGAGAGTACGAGGTCTAAGATTGATCCCACACGAGCGGGTTCCAAAACTAGCTGTCTGTGGCCTGCCACCTGAAGGGCATCAAGAATGACCCTGCTCTTGGATGTGGCTGCAGCAAATGTGCTCCAGTTAACATCTGGCATATTCAGGTCTCCCATCAACAGTATCTCCCCTTTCTCTGCCATCTTAAGAATGCCTTCTATCATATCCTTGTCCATACTCTCCCCCTGACATGGGGGTCTGTACACAACCCCTGTGCAGATTGTGGTACCCTTTTCAGTCTCCAAGGTGACCCACAGTGCCTCCTCTCCTCCCTGTTTACTCTTTTGTTCAGTTGCTTTTATCCCTTCCTTTACATAGAGAGCTACTCCTCCCCCTCTTCTCCCCTGCCTGTCTCTCCTGTGGGTTATGTATGTTAACTATCCCAGTCATGGTTCTCTGTGTACCATGTTTCTGTGACTGCTACAATATCCAGGCATCCCTATTCTATCAAGGCCACCAGCTCAGGGAGCTTGCTGCCCAGACTATGGGCATTGGTACTCATTATCCTCCATTTCTGATGGCCTTACTCCTTTTTGCCCCATCCCTATCCTTCTTGCCTTTGTCACTTTCTCCATTACCCCAGCCCTTCTCCCTATTGACACCTCTATGTTGGTGTTTACACACTTGCTACCATGATTTTTTGGGGGCTAGGTTTCTGTTCCCTTTCCAGTGCCTCCTCCTTGGCTAGTTTAAATGCTTGCCAATGAAACATTTAAACCTATCACCTAGGATCCTAGTTCCCTCCTGGACAGATGCAACCCATCATGCCAGTATAAACTTGCATCATTTCGGGTGGATCCCAATCCCCAATGAAGCTAAATCCTGAGCTCCACACCAGTTTTTCAACCACTGATTGAATCCCATGGTGCGGAACACCCTAACCTCTCCTCGCCATAGATGGGCAGCTCCTCCTAGAAGGTTACAGTGCATGCTACTTGTCTAAGGTCCCTCCCAATTCCACAAACTTTTCTGCTTCTCTAATCCCTTTTCATAGCCAGGTCATTGGTCCCTAGGTGGACAATGACATCTTGTAAATTGTGGTCTCACATTAAAACCTTCCTCGGCCAATTGCTCCCCAATCAGTTAATGATATGGTTATTAATGGAACCCACTATAGTAATTCAATTACTATTGCAAACTCCTTTAACCTCCACTTCTTGGATCTGTCTACATTTTTATTTTTTTTAATTTAGTTTTTTGTTGACCAGGTAAGTGCACTAGACAAATCCTGCCTATTTTCAGGCACGACCCGGGTGAGGGGGATACAGATGAATGCCAACTGACATTGAACCAGATTAAGCTGTTGGTGGTATTTTTTTAGTGGATGAGGGAAATTTGGCCAGGACACTGAGGAAATTCCCCTACTCTGGAAGGGGGTATTGTCCCATATATGGCGTCTTTGGAGATGAGCAGTTTAGTGTCAGTGATGGAGGAGGACGGTCATGTTTTAGGAGTCAGAGTGGTGTATGGTGCGACTACACAGGATTCTATACTGTTGGCCTTAGAGTCTGCAGTTCTTTCTATGGATACCCCTGCTATATTGGATGCAGTGGAAAGCGATGTTGAAACTGATGCGGTTACCGCAATACTACACCAGAGAATAGCCTTGCAGCATCAATATTACAGACAGAAGTGGCTTTTACCTCTGCAAGAGCCAGATTGTTGGATAAAAGAAGAAAAATGACTACTCGGGTTTCTCCTCAGGTATCTCATCGGACGTTCAAACTTGGGCCGAAGCACTACTGATGATGTGGTTTCCTCTGCTCGAATCAGTTTTGCCTGCTACTGGAGATTCAGTCACACGCTTGATGGAGGAACCCTGGTCCCTGAATCTGCCCTTACCAATGCAGGATGGAAACAATGTTCAGATGGTTCTTGGATAGCTGATCTGAATATGGCAACGGATGTGTTGGCCCATTCAGCTGATGTGACTGATAGTATTGACATTTCTTCTGCAGACAGAGTTTTAGGCTTGGAGGAGACTGCTACTCAATGAACTCTTGATCCAGGTAGTACCTCTTTAGAAATGCCAGATGTGGAGCCTGTGGGTATAGCAGTGGACACTTCAGCTACTCCTACTCCTCCATTATCAGACCATCCCTTACGTCCTTCTGTAGATTTATTTGCAAAACCTTTGGAATTGGTAAAATGGAGAAATGCCATCTAGTTTCATTATTTAGGTTGATTGACTGAACTTCCGGATTGTTTTTATGTGGGCAGAGTTTTAATTAAACAGTCTTAGGCCTTACGCCTTCAGATATCTATGCCCTCATTCATGCTCCTGGAGAACATTCCTTTGATGTTAGTTTCAGGACTCCTGCACTTGTAGAAACCTTTTGGTTACGATCTGCATCTCTTAAAAGTAATCCACTATGGTCTCAATTTCAGGTAGTTCCATTAACAAAACAACCTTTTAGAGTAGTAACTGTGTTATTTCATAGTGAGGGAGTCAATTTGGCTGATATTCTTACATAGATACATAGATACATAGACAGTGTCGGCAGATAAGGGCCTATGGCCCACCCAGTCTGCCCATTTGAGCTTGTAAGTTCAGTTTGTTTTCCTAGAAGTCTGTTGCCCCTTACCTCTGACCTCTAGAATTCCTTTATGTCTATCCCATGCAATCTTAAATCCCGTGATTGTTTCAGCCCCCACCACTTCCTCTGGCAGGGTGTTCCACTTGTCCACCACCCGTTCTGTGAAGAAATTCTTTCTCATGTTTCCTCTGAATCATCCTCCCTCCAACTTCATCCCCTGCCCTCTAGTCCTGGAACATCTTTTTCACTTAAAAATAGTGTTTTTCTGCACCTTGTTCCTCCCTGTAAGATACTTGTATGTCTCTATCATATCCCCTCTCTCCCTCCTCTCCTCCAGGGAGTACATGTTCAGTTCCTTCAACCTGTCTTCATAGGACTTGTGATGCAATCCATGCACCATCTTTGTTGCCCTCCTCTGAACCTTCTCTACCCTGTCTATGTCCTTACGTAGGTATGGTCTCCAGAACTGTACACTGTACTCCAGGTGGGGCCTCACTAGTGTCTTGTATAGCGGAATTATGACCTCCTTTTCCTGCTGGTGATGCCCTGCCTATACATCCCAGCATCCTATTTGCTTTACCTTCTGCCGTGTCACACTGTTTCCCTACCTTGAGGTCATCAGAGATGACAACCCCAAGATCCTTTCCTGCTTGGTGCATGCTATAGCCTCACCCCCAACTGATATATTGTGCCAGGGTTTTGTGCCCCATATGCATTATCTTGCACTCTTTGCATTGAATTTCAACTGCCAAACCCCTGACCATTCTTCAAGTTTCTGCAGGTCGCTTCTCATTCTGTCTACACCTCTGGTGTGTCTACTCTGTTACAGAGCTTTGTGTCAACAGCGAACAGTGAAATTCTGCCTTCTAGATCCTGCGCAATGTCACTGATGAAGATGTTGAATAGGACTGGTCCCAGCACTGATCCCTGTGGTACCCCACTGGTCACTCTTCCCTCTGTGGAGTGACAGCCATTTACCACCACCCTCTGTGTCCTGTCACCCAGCCAGTTACCAACCCACCACACTACTGTCCTACCCACACCCATATTCCCCAGTTTGTGTAATAGTCTTCTATGTGGCACAGTGTCAAAGGCCTTGCTGAAGTCCAGATAGGCCATGTCCACTGCCCTCCCCTGATCCACCTCCCTAGTCACCCAGTCAAAAAATTCAACGAGATTGGTCTGACATGACCTCCCCCTGGTGAAACCATGCTGCCTTGGGTCCTGTAGTCCATTGACAACCAGATGTTCCACCAATCTCTCCTTCAGTAGTGCTTCCATGATCTTCCCCACTACCAAGGTGAGGCTGACTGGTCTGTAGTTCCCTGCTTCCTCTTTGTTCCCACTTTTGTATAAGGGGACTATATCTGCTGTCCTCCAGTCTTTGGGTACCTCCCCTGTTTCCAGTGATCGGCTAAACAGGATAGCCAGAGGTTCAGCCACCACCTCTCTTAGTTCTTTAAGGACCCTGGGGTGCACCCCATCTGGCCCCATTGCTTTATCAACTCTTATTACTTCCAGTTCCTTCGGGACCCTTCTCGGTAAAGGGACTTGTGTCCATTTCTGCACCATTCTCACCCCTTGTTCTCCTTCAGACCCATTACCCCTCTTCCTCAGTAAAGACTGAGCAGAAATACCTGTTCAATATGTCAGCTTTGCTGTTGTCATCTCTCACGCGACTCCCATCCTCCCCTTCAGTCTCACTATCCCTCCCTTTGTCTTTCTTTTTCACTTATGTACCTGTAAATGGTTTTGTCCCTCTACCCACTGATTTTGCAATATGTTCTTCTGTCTGAGCTTTGGCTTCCTTACTGACCTCCTGCCTCCCTTTGCTTCTCCTGGTACTTCTCCCTATCCTCCTGCCTGTGTCTTTTGTATTGCCTGAATGCAATCTTTTGGCTTTCATTTCTTTTGCTACCTCTGGAAAACCATAATGGTCTCCTCTTCCTTTTCCTCTTGCTAACCTGCTTAATGCATAATTCTGTTGTTCTTGTAATCCCCATTTTAAATACTGCCCTCTGTTCCTCAACCCCTGATTCCTGTCCATACCCTTAATGCCTCTTTCAAGTATCTCCCCATTTTCCCAAAGTCTGCCCCCTAAATCCAGGATACGTGTTTTGTGTGGTTTGGTTCTGCTCTTTCTGTGATTTCAAACCACAATGACTGGTAGTCACTGTTACCCAGGTGCTCCCCCACTGTTACCCCCATCACACTGTCCCTGTTTGTGAGCACAAGGTCCAGTATTGCCTTCTGCGAGTTGGTTCTATGACCAGTTGCTTGAGGAAGGCACCCTGAAGGGAGTCCAGGATAAATCTGCTCCTAGTTGATGCTGCTGCTGGGATGCTCCAGTCCACGTCTGGAATACTGACGTCTCCAACCAGTACTACCTCACCCTTGTCTGCCATCCTTTGGATGCTAGCATCAACTCCCTATCTGTTTCTTCCTCCTGGGCTGGTGGTCTATAGACCACACCTGTGCGGATGGCTGTCCCCATTTTCCTTTCCTGCTTAACCCACAGTATCTCTCCCCAATTTTGTTCCTCCTAGATCTCTGTGGCCGTTATGTCATTTTTCACATACAGTGCCACTCCTCCTGCCTTCCTGCCTGCTCTGTCTCTTCTGAATATGTTGTAGCCAGGTATGGCCATCTTCCAGTCATGGTTATCATTACACTAGGTTTCAGTGATGGCCACAATGTCCAGGTCTGACTGTACCATGACAGCCTCCAGATTTTCCATCTTGTTGCTAAGGCTCCTGGCATTTGCACACATGGCTTTCCATGATTTGACCTCCCTAGACTGCTTCACTGTTCTACTCCAGCCCCTTCCTTGGTTGTCATTTATTCCTGGTTCTCTTTGCTGTCTGCCCTTCTGCTGAATGTTGCCCCTTTTCTGCTTATCCACCTCTTGGCCATTAATCTCCATCTTTTGCACACTGCTTTGCAGAGATAGCCACTCCTCTGGTTCACTGGTTCCACTGCTAGCTGTGGGGGGTGAGCAAGTAGGTACCCTCCTTGCTGGCCTGCCACCCCCCCTTTGCTAGTTTAAATGCTTGTCAATATAGCATTTAAACTTATCATTGAGTGCTTGGATTCCCTTCCAGGATAGATGCAGGCCGTCAGGCTTGAGCAAACATCCATCCTTCCAGGTGGGTCCCCAGTCACCAATGAACAAACCCTTCCTCACAGCACCAGTTCTTCAACCATGAGTTAAAGTTCCTGGTGCATGCACTCCTATGCTCTCCCTTGCCTCTCGCAGGTAGTACTTCTGAGAAAGTGACAGAAGTAGCTACTTGCTTGAGACCCTCCCAGTTTCCTAAATCTTCCTGAACTTCCTTTGGCTCCCCATTTGCCAGGTCATTAGTACCTAGGTGGATAATGACATCCAGCTCACCCTCCGTCTTGCCTCCCAGTGATCCCCAGGATCTTCCTTCCATCCCTCCATGCCATGGCACCTGGTAGGCACCTCACCTCCCTGTCCTCCCCTCCTGTGTTCCTAGCTGGATCCCTCTTGATGGAGTCCCCACCAGGATTTGCTTCCTCCTCCTCTGGGGTCCACTGCTTCCCCACTGAGGTCACCTCCCTTGGCTAACCTCCACATCCTTTCCTTCCACTTCTCTGGTACCTCTATTTGGTTGTCCTCGTTTGCCAGTGTGGCATATGAGTTCTTGAGTGGAATAGGATCTGGGATGTGCCTCTGCATGACTGCTCTAACCCTCCCTGAGCCCACTGTCATCCAAGTGCTCCTCGTTCTCGGCATCCTTTGAGGCAGCTGCATTGGACTGGGTGGTCCCTGGATAGAGGTGATGGTACTCCTGACCCAGTTTACTTCCACTCTGAGTCTGGCTACCTCATCCCGCAGTCCAGAGAGATGCATGCAGATAGGGCAGCACCTCAGTGCCCAGAAGGTCTGCCTGAATATGGCTGCCCCACAGCCACTGCATTGCATCACTCCCCACATTATACTGCAATTCCACTACTTGTCTGCTACTGAAGCTCTCCTAGTTCTCTTTTTATTAATTTACTGTACTAAAAATCCTCTCACTGATCCTCAGATATTTTTTTTTTAAAGGAAAAAGAAACCAATAAATAAATAAATGAGTCAAAACACTTGTCGTGCTGAGGGTGGGCTTCTTCCCCCTTATGCCCCTCCTACTTCACACCCCTTACTATAACCTGTGTTTAGCTCTTGTCAATCAGATTTATCAGGGCATATAATTAAGAGTTGGGGGAAGGGGAGGGAGGTAGGGGCGAAAATTTGCAGCAATTAAAGACAGCACAGAATTACACCACCAATATGTTTTAAATTTTCAACAGCCCAAAAACAATTATAAGTAAAGACAACAAAGAAAGTATAGTGTCACTAAATGCCCACAATCTAAGTTTAAAAGAAAAATAGCAATTACCAGTTACTCTAAAGCACTGAATTGAATATGTTTCCTTCCTTCCCTTCTGGCTTCTTCTGAGAAAATAAACCTCTGCTTGCTACTTTAACTCTGACTAAGCCCCACCTCCAGTTATCACGTAGCTGAGGTCAGAGGCCAGACAATTAACACCCTTCACCCAACTACAGGGCAGTCAGACAAGCCAAGATAAAATTTGCAGCAATTAAAGACAGCACAGAATTACACCACCACTATGTTTTAAATTTTCAAGAGCCCAAAAACAATTATAAGTAAAGACAACAAAGAAAGTATAGTGTCACTAAAAGCCCACAATCTAAGTTTAAAAGAAAAATAGCAATTACCAGTTACTCTAAAGCACTGAATTGAATATGTTTCCTTCCTTCCCCTTCTGGCTTCTTCTTCTTCTCTTTTTTGGTTAATGAAAAGATGTGAGGTGCAAGGCATGTCTGACCCTATTTTAGGTGGGGAAGGGTTTTGGAATGGGGGATGGAAGTTTAAAATTAAATTGAAATGTGTTCAGGATGATTTTGTACATCTCCCTAATTGTTTCTTTATTGGCTGGGATAAAGGATTTCTGTTTTATCCTGGTCAACCCAGGCGATGCTATATATGTGGCTCTCCGAGACAATTTAGTATGTCTTGTGAGAAAAGTCTTTGTTTTTTTATGTGGGGAGGGTGGACATTCTGGTTGTCAATGTGACAATCCTGTTAAATGTACCTTTTGTGAGGACTTAGGGCATTCCTTTTCAGATTGTCCCCGAGCAGCTCACAATACTGAGGAAGCTGATTATGCTATGCAAGACCTGATAATTTTTAAAGCTGCCCGGGCTCTTTTGGATGGTGTTGGGCCTACTACTCCTCAAAGACCTAAGTCTTATTGTGCTGCTTTGGCAACTAAAACCCCAGTGGCCTTTCCCTGTCCACCTAGGCAGACTCCCCTCCAGCCAGGTACTGGTCTTGACTCCCCTAGTCTGTTGCTTCTGCCCCTCCAATTCCAGTTATTCCCTTGGTGATTCCCCATAGTTCTCTGTTGAAGCCTTCTTCAGAGACCCCTGTGGTTAAAGAAGCTGTTTATCAGTCCTCTATCCCGGATGTTGTTTCATAGCATTCGGTACTGGATTGGGCTCAGTCTCCAGCTCCTGTGTCTGTTTCAAATAAATTTGAAATTCTGGCCTCTATAGATACTGGGGATCATGATTCTGATTCTACTTCTCAGAATCCTTCCCAGGTGGACATGACTTCTGACCAAGAATCAGTTTTGGATCCTAGGGTGGGAGCAAAATGTAAACTGAAGAAAACTACTCATGTAGGTTTACGTAAAAGTAATAGGAAATTGCACTCTCACTCAACTTTTTTCTTCTTCTCGTACTGGATTTGATATTTCGGTGGCTAGTCTTAATGCCAATAGTCTTCATACTCTATTTAAAAATGGGTTACTTTTCAGATTTATGTTACGATATTATATTTTCCAAGATACTAGGTTGTACACGATTCAGGAACTTTTGAAAGCTACTGATTTATGGGAATGGGGTCCATGTTATTGGTCCATGGGCACTGACTTATGTTCCAGTGTTGGAATATGTTTTACCTCCAATGTCATTAAGGTTACAGATGTAGTTCATCTTTCCCCAGGGAGGGCACTAGTGTTGGATGTTAGTGTTGATGCAGTCCCTTTTCGCTTGACTAACATCTATACCCTTCAGAGTAAATGGGAAAGTATTCAACTGTTACACCTTATTTGGCCTTATCTCTTTTCTTGTAGAAATATTTTATTTGGGGGATTTTAATATTTCATGGACTTCCAAAATAGTTACTTCTGAAACCTATTGTGATATGACTTGCCTGAACTCTTTATTGAGCGTTACAGGGCTTTGTGATGTTTTGAAAATATTCCTTCTTTGCGTATTTCAGGGTAGTAGGAAATCAAGGATTGATTATTGGTTTGTTTCTCACTCTCTTCAAATTTTCACCCCTCAGGTCACATTAGTTGCTTCTTCTGACCATTGTCTCCACAGTTTTCACTTTCCAATTTTGGACACACTTCTAAAGGTCCCGGCTATTGGAAATTGAATCTGTCCCTTTTAGATATTCCTGCAGTGAAGACTGGATTTCTGGAAGTACTTAAAGCATGTGACTCTGTGTTTTTTCTGTATGATTCCAAACCAACATGGTGGGAAGATTCTAAACTGGCTTTTAAGGAATACTTTACTGACATTGGTTGTATATTGGGTGCTCCGTAAATCTTATAGGCTGTCTTTACAGTCTATGTTGAATTACTTTTATTCTCAAATCAATGTGGGTCTTCAGGTGGATGTTCTTACTGTCAATAAAGTTAAAGCTGAATTGGTTCAATTACATAATTCCAGACAATTACAACTGGAGCGAGAACAGAGATTTGGAACACAGGGTCTGTCTGCTTTTACTAATCCTTTTGACAGCAACATATACAGACGCACAAAAAAGGATATGCATGATCTATTAAATTCTGCAGGTGAAAGAGTTACTGCTCATCAGGATCTCTTTCAGACTGTAGATTATCATGTTAGTTCACTGTTTACGGAGAATTCGATCATTACACAACAATCTATTGATGATTGGTTGCGATATAGTTCCCTGAGGCGGTTCCCTAAAATTTTTGATTTCTTTATTGGCCCCTATTACATTATTGGAATTTAGTGCAGTTGTTCAACATCTTCAGAAAATAAATCTCCTGGTAAGGATGGCCTTCCTAATGACATCTATGGTTTGATTAGTTCACTCCTGGAACACCAAATAGTTGACATGTTTAATTCTTGCCTCCTCCAAGGTACATTTCCTCCAAGTATGAATGAAGGTTTGTTGATTTTTCTGCATAAATCTGGAGATAAGGGTGATTTAAATAATTGGCATCTGATAACACTGTTAAATTCTGACTGTAAAATATTTACTAAGATTTTAAGTCTACAAATTTCTTGTCTTTTGTGTGACATTATTTCTCCCACACAATTTTGTTTGGTGCCTGGCCGTACCATATCAGATGCCTTGATTCTTATTAGGAAATTACAGAGCGAGGTGATAGGGATGAACTGGTCGGGATCTGTGTTACTTTAGATCAGGCGAAGGCTTTGACAGTGTATCACATCTTTATCTTTGGACCTGTATGGCACTAATGGGATTTCTGTCCTGCTTCATTAATTGGTTGAGACAGTATTATCAACACGTCAACTCTTATTCCTTATGTTAATGGCTGGTTTGGTTCTATGCTACCTTGTAGTAAGGGTGTATGTCAAGGGTGCTCCTTAAGCCCTATTCTTTACATTTTATCTTTAGAACCACTGCTTTCAGCAATCACTAGTATGGACGCTAGTAGGGTCCATCCTAGTTCGACGATATGAAATCAAAGTTATAGCATATGCAGATGACTTATGTATTTTTTTCTCAGATGTTCCTTCCTGTACAGCTATGAAAACGTTGGCTGTTGCTTATATGAATGGAACTGGAGCCTCTTTTAATTTATCTAAAAGCCAGTATCTTTTTTGGTAACCATGGCTCAACATTCAGTAATTATGGGATCCCTGTCATGATGCAGGTTTGTAAAATCTTGGGAATTTATTTTTTTGAGGGACTGATACGCAATTTATAATTGGGATAAATTATTTCAAACAGCGAATGGAAGGTATTACTTTGGAATAAATGGAAAATGTCTAAAAAATGGTTATATATGATAAATATTTTTCTTCTTGGCTTATTTTCACATTTAAGTGCAGTTTATGCTCTACCGGTTTCAAAGAAACAGCACTTTATGGTATTTTTTCATACGATTTAGGGTAATCGTTGAACCCCATAAACAAAATGTTTTATATAATCCTGTTAAACTAGGTGGTTTAAATATGATCAATCCTGTTTTATTTTTTTTAGTATTTTTTATATAAGAATGTTGCTCCTCTGGTTCTTGGTACTCCTAGAATATGGACTTTGTGGATTTTGGACCATGTCTCCCCGTGGTTGGATGGGTGGTCTAGAGATGGAGTAATTCACAAGCAGGAACCTATCTCTCAATTGCCTGTTTATTTTTATTCTTGTTTTAGCAAACTTAAGAAATGGAACATTTCTTACACCTCCATTACTCAATTTTTTAGGAAACATATGTATTATTTATTATTGGATCAACATTTTTTAGATCGAGCTGTATTTCCAGATATGGTAGACTCGGATTTACTTCAAGTTTTTTCTATGCTTACCTCTGTTACCCTGCCAAATTATATGTGGGATGTCACCTGGCTTGCTGCACATGGAAAATGTAATCTTAAAAATAATTTAAAACATAAGAGTAAGGAGGAACGGTACTGTCCTAGGTCTACTACTTGCTTACATCAGTTTGAAACAATGTTTCATTTATTTTTTGAATGTCCTTATATTTTACAATTTTGGTCGATCCTTTCTGTTAGATGGGCTTCTTTTGTTTTCCAACTATTAGCCCTACATGTTTGTATTTGGGATTTTAAGCTCAGACTGGGATTTTTTAATGCTGATACTGTCAGACTGATTTTTGGAGGTATAAAATATCACATTTGGCAGGTTCGTTGCACCTGGTCCTTGCAAGCTCTTTTTTTCCCCATATCAATTATTTTTGAAACTTCATAATTGGTTGTCAGGTCTTTGGCATCAAGATTTTCATACTTCATCGAAACAACAATTTCAGCTGAAATGGAAGGCGATACAGTGGTTGGATACTGGTTTTCTAGGTGTTTTTTTTTTTGCTGTATACTGCATTTTCAGTTTTTAATGAAACATTCCCCTACTCTTTTTGTGGGGTTGGGAAGGGGATATTGTATGGATTATTTAGGTTTGTGATTTATGTATGATGTACTACTTGCTTTTTGTTTTTTTCTGTTACAATGTTGTATGATGTAATACATTGTTGTTTTTTTGTTTTGAGTCTTGAATAAAAAATTCCCATACTCTTTTCGATAAGTGCCATGGGATCTTTAACATCCACCTCAACTACCACCAATCCAGGCAGATGGGATCTCAGTTAAACATCTCATCCAAAAGACGGCACCTCAGAAGTGCAGCACCCCTCTCATGCTGCAATACAGTGTCAGTACTGGGATATTAACCCAAGTGCCAGATGTGGGAACTGAACCCACAGTCCTCTGATCTCCCAGCCTCAGAGGTGAGTGTACAACCTACTGAGCCACTGACACTTATTATATACATATACATCTTTGCTCACTCCCTCTTGGTCCACTGCTCTCCACAAGGAACCAGACACCACTCCTACGAATCCACTCTTCCATTTTAAAACCATAACCAGGACTGAGGTCCTTACACTTTTAAATACCATCTCTGACAATACTAGCATGGGCTCTGATGGTCTTGAACCCAGCTTACTGCAACTTGCTTCCCCTTTATTGCACTCCCCGACAAAGATCTTTAACCTTTTTCATTGCCATAATCTAGTCCCTAGCATTTGAGAAATCACCAGAATCACTCCAGTTTTCAAAAAAGGGGATCCTAAGGACATTGCAAACTATCGCCCTATAGCTATTCTTTCTCTCTCTGTTCTAGGTAAAATTCTAGAGAAACTGGTGGCAACACAAACCATATCCTTCCAACTGGACAATAACCCTATCTCTGATAGCAACATGGTTTCTATAAAGGTCATAGTACTACTACAGCCCTTCTTAAATTTACAAATGATGGGCCCTATTCACAAATGGGCCAGTGTGGCTATGCAATGCATAACCAGGGTGCGTAACCACCCTGTTCCTGCTCACACCCACTGCACTCCCTTGGTGGAATTCACTTTTTACCTTTTCCCACCTCCATACCGGATCCCTGGCTGAGTGCAGAGCTCCACACATGGGCAGGCCAGGGTCTCCCCTGGGGAGAGGGCAATCCACACCATTCACGAAAGTGCAGAGTATCACACATGAGGGCTGGTGGCTACACACCTGAAGAGCAGCCATAATGGATATGTGGCCCCTTGAGATACTGCCACCAGAGCTGCTGGTGCAGGTGAGGGGTCATCAGACCCCCCCTCTGGATGTTACAGCAGGTGTCAGGGGCTGTGGTTGGGCCAGGTATGGGTGGCCAGCAGATGCCCCAGGCAGCTTGACCAGTGCTCTGTGCACCCCACTGCAAGGTGACACCCATACAGTGCAAGTAATCCACTATGGACCTGGTAAGACAGCAGATTGGTCACCAACCCAGGTCTGCAACCCCACCCCCATGAACCCTCTGCACTGGGGGTGGGGACATAGAAGGGAGCTGGGTAGGGGCTGCTGCTTCATGAATGCAGTTTCCTGCATGGATCTCCTGGAGGTGTGGAGCTGTGCTCACTTTTACAAGCACGCTCTGCACCTATTAGTGAATAGTGACCAATGTCTTTACTGCTATGGACAAGGGCCTTCTTACAGGTGTGATCTTCATAGATCTAACCAAAGCATTTGATCTTGTTGATCATCCCCATCTCCTTGCAAACCTGCTATCTCTGGGCTTCTTGCCACAGGTAGTGGACTGCTTTGATAGCTACCTATCAAACTGGAAACAGGTTGTGAAATTTAACTCTGTCTTGTCAAATCTGGCAATTGTATATATAGGAGTTCCTCAAGGGTCTATACTTGGTCCTCTCCTATTCTCCATCTTTACCAACAAGATCTCTCTCTGTACACCCCTTTGTGCTCATCCTTGCTGTATGCTGGTGACCTGGTTCTATACTACAGCTCTAGGAATACAGTAGACATCAACCAGATGCTCTCATCTGATTTTAGCACCATTCAGTTCTGGCTCTCCAACAACAAGCTTAAATTAAACTCTGCCAAAAGTCACATTATGCTTTTTGGTTCTGATGTAAAGCTCAGAAACAATAAAAGCAAACAAAAATCCACCATGCAAATGGCTTTGTTAGACACAGTTACATCATTCAAATACCTGGGCATGTTGCTTGATGGATCCTTGAACTTTGACCAACACATCTCCTCCATCTGTAAATCCGTCAATGTCAAAATTGGTGTGGCTTATAAAACTAGCTATACTCTTACCCCATCTGCTAGATTGGCTATTGCCCGTGGCATCCTGCTTATGGCTCTCACTTATGGTGCTGTTACATACTTAGGCACCTCAAAAACCTCTCTTCAAAGGTGGGACACAACCTACAATAACATCTGCTACTATGTCTTTTCATCCTCTCATAATAAACCACTATGAGCTCTCTGCTGACCTACAACAGCCCTCCCCATCCACTAATTGACTCCTCTCTCTTGGATCACTGATGGCATTATCAGATCCAGAACCCCAACATCCTTAGCCTTCCTGGTGTCCTGGCAAATGCCTTTGCATAGACTATAGTCACTGACCATGCTCTACTAAATCGACTGAGGTATAAAACTGCCATGGGTGTCCATGCTTTCTCCCATACTGCCCCTCATTACTGGAACTTCATTCCTCTAGATATCCCATTAGCTCCTAGTCATGACCTCTTTAAAAAGAAACACCTAGATCACCTTACTAAACTAGCCTCATATACATGCTTCTATCCAACTTAAGCCCCCTTATACCTACTACTGCTTGGTTTACTCACCCTGCCCTTGTCACCCTACAATTACTTCCAATTCTTGTCTCCCTATTTTCCCTTAAACTTATTCTGTCTGCTCCTCTACCTTATTTAGGTCTCAGTCACCTTCTTTTATTTCTCTTGCTCCAATTCTCTATTGCTCTACTTTCTCTTATGGTGATTCTTCATAATAGCTGGCACTTATTTATTGTTTAAATTATATTTGGTCTTTGAAACTGTGGATGCTATTTTGCCTCACGTTAACTAAACTTTTACTGACTATTTTTATCATCTGCATTGTATCCTTATGTTGCTAAATGTTGGACTGTATTTCCTCCTTTGTCATGTATCACTTTGTTGTAACCTCCCAAGTCATGTCTGAAAAATAGGCATTTCTATGCCTAGTGCACCCAACCCAGTTACCAAAAACAAATAAATAAATGAACAATGACTTAAGTTATATATTACAAAATAGTTATAAGAACTGTTTAAATATCTGAGGAGTTAACATACACTGACTATCTATCTAAGGGTGTCAGAAATATAGCAACCTATATGGTTAGTATGTTTGCTGATTAGAAAATACTGCTGCTTTAGCCTTGCCACATAATATTTGACACAGAAGGACTGAGTTAAACTCAAACTCATGCAACTAAAGTCAAACAGATACACAACACAAAAGTGTACTGTTTCCAACACATGTCTAGGTTGTTTCATTTTATTTTATATTTTGACTGCTTTATTGATCTCCATGGAGATAGTAAAATATAAATGTGCTGAAGAGGATAGTGAAACTACAGTATAGATACTAATACAAGGGTTTATGTGAATGGCAGACTGTTGATTTCACCGAGTGCAACTGCTCATGTCACCAGCTTCAGAAGAGGAAATACTGTTCCTCTGAGTTGTTGAAACACCCATTTGGTAGTGTTTTTATCATTTGGCTATTGTTTTTTTGGGGCTGCATGAGTGGAACCATGCAGCTGTATTGCTATTATCAGAAGAAAAGAGTCTGAATTCCTAACACAAGACAGCTTTTTACGTTCGCTTGCGCGCATGTGCAAGGAATGTCTTGGGAGAATGGGACACTTTGGAGGTGTGCCCTTCCTCTGCAATCCCCTGCTCCATTGAGCAGGTGTGGCAGTCCTGCACCAATTGGACGTGGTGCTGTGTATGACAGTGGTGGTCTTCTCTTCAAAGAAAACCATCGCTGTGTGCTTGCACCGCATCACGCCGCCCCCCCCAAATCTTTGCAGCCACTCTGGGAGCCCACCCCAGTGTGGCAAACTTCCCGCATCATCTGCCAATGGGGTGCCCAATCCCCCATCAGCTCCACAGCCCCCCCAGCCATCCTTCTGCCATGCTGGATGCCCACCCCTGCATGGCAAACATCCCACGTCATCTTTTTTTTTTAAAAACCTGTAAATTAAAAACGGTCACACGGCGCTTCTCCCAGCCCCCCTCCGACAACCTGCACCCACCCACTACACACCTTGCCTCCCCATACCCCCCTCACTCCATACTTACCTCTGGAGCGGGTACGCACGATCATCACTGGACCAGGAGCACGCCTACACTCTTCAAAGCCGACTGAACTGAGGAAATACCAATAAGCTGAATAATGGGCTAGATAAGGGTTTCAACTTTATTGCATATCTTAGGCATTTTTTGGAATTTTTGCACCAAATTTTCAACATGGGGTTTTTGGGACCCCTTCTCATGAATGATGTCACTGTCATGGCGTTATTCAGGCCCAAAGGGTGATTTTGCAGTCACGTGTGAAATCACCCTTGGGCCAGAATAACACCATGACAGTGACAACATTTATGAGAAGGGGTCCCAAAAACCCCATGTTGAAAGTTTGGTGTAGAAATTCCAAACAATGACTGTTTTACGAGCGTGCGTTGCGCAGCTCCTATGCAGGCTCGTAAGTTCGCAAATTTTTAATATTTTCACTACATATTTTCAACATTGCCATTTTACCACACCTCCTTATGAGCAGTACAGCTGTCATTTTTCACATCCTGCCCAAAACATGTTTCCATCCATGTAGCGCACAATGGCGCAGTCAGTGTGCGAAATCAATGTATGGGACACATTAAGAAAATCACAGTGACACTGTTCATGAGCAGAGGTCTTAAAATGGCTATGTTGAAAATTTGTGAAAAATTCCTAAAATGACTGTTTTACAAGCTGCAGGTTAAGTAGTCTTCACGCACGTCGTAAGTTCGCGAATTTTCAATATTTTCACTCCAATGGCTTCCAAATACCTAAACAGCACATAGAAGCAAGCAACATTCAGCACTGACAAATACTTGTACTTCTTTGTCACTGATTTTTTTAGGCCATGTCCAAGTGCCAAATACCACTGCAAATACCTGCAAGCAAACATTCGGCATTAACAAATGCTTGTTTTGTTATGAGGCAGTGGAATGTAATCAAAGCTACATTCACTAAACTGTTTCCTCCCACTAGCTGTGTTATTAGGAGACAGTGGAATCCTCTGCATCTTCCATTCACTGCAATGTGGAATCTGCAGTACATTAGCTCAGGTTTCACAGTTCATTAAACAGATCTCATGGCAAAGTAAGTCAATCACTGATGTCTTTGTTTATTGGCTTCCTTTTCCAAAAAAGTTCAACATGTGTAAGCCAACCAGATCATTACAATCTCTTAATAGTGCAATTATCTGATAAGTTAAGGAACAACACACACACACACACACACACACACACACACACACACACACACACACACACACACACACACACTTAAACAGGTACTGGTGCCTAAATAATAACTTTAAAAAACATACTATTTGAACACAAAGCAGCTTATATTTCTCATAAGCTCATAATCACTTAGCCAAAAAGTCATGTATGAAAACAGGATAGTTGTTCCTTGAGGATTTATCGGCTCCTATTGCTTTTTCACAACCTGATGTCACAGTACTCTATTCGTGACATGACATTTATTCCCATGACAACAGACTGTGATGTCGCAACTGAGCATTATGATTTCCAGTAAGGATTCATCTGCAGAGGCAGATGAACACTAAGGGATAAAGATCTTGTTTTTGTGGGAACTTCTTCAGTAATAAATAATGGAGAGGAGGAATATATAGCAGATATATGAAATAAAAGTGGAATTGTGTATAAATATTACATTTTCCAAAGTTTCCTCAAATGCATCAGCTGCTGTTTAAAGAACACCTAAACTCTCTTTTTACACATTTTGTACTAACCCATAGTGGAGACCGAGGAGGTTGCTGGGAACTGCCACAAGGGAGGCCCACAGGAAGATGTCATGTGATACCATAGAGGAAGCAAGCAGCTCCTGGTGTGGGACTCCATTATTAGAGGGTAAAACTGGAGGAAATAGGGGAAAGTGAAGTAAGGTACCTGCCCGACACCATGACTAGGAGGGGCAGGAAGTGAATCCTCAGAATCATGAGAGCAGCTGCATAGGAGAGGGAGCTGGACATCTTTGTCAACCTAGAGAGAAATGACTTGGCTGGGCATGGGATCAGAGCAGTGCCAGAGGAATTTGTGGAGTTGGGAAGGGGCCTCATACAAGTAACATACACAGAATCCTTCTCAGAGGCACTGCCTGTCTATGGCATGGGTGAGGCGAGGGTACTCTGCACCATGGGATTCAATGAATGGTTGAAAAACTGGTGTGGAGCATAGTGTTTTGGCTTCATTGGGGACTGGGGTACCACCTGGAGGGATATACACCTATACTGGCACGATGGTCTGCATCTGTCTGGGAGGTGAACCAGTTTCCTGGGTGATAGGTTTAAATGCTTCATTGGCAAGCTTTTAAACTAGCCAAGGGGGGCACTGATAAGAAGCAGGGAATTCCCAGATTCCCCCCACAAAACAGGGTCATTAGCAAGGTAAACACCAAGGTAGAAAGGTCAATAGGGAGCAGGACAGGGTTAAATGGAGAAGGCAAAGTCAGGAAGGGTAGGGATGGAGCTAAAAGAGGTAAAGCCATCAAGAAATGGAGAGTAATGAGTGACAATGCCCATAGCCTTAGTAACAAGCTTCTTGAACTAGTGGCATTGATGGAAGAGGGACACCTGGATATCGTGGCAGTTACAGAAGCATGGTATACACAGAACCATAACTGGGATGAAAACATACCAGGGTACTCAACCTACAGGAGGGACAGGGAGGATAAAAGAGGAGGAGGAGTAGCTCTCTACATAAGGAAGGGATCAAAGCAACAGAACCAAAGGACAAACAGAGAGGAGAGGAGAGGAGAGGAGAGGAGAGAGGAGAGGAGAGGAGAGGAGCACTGTGGGTCAACTTGGAGACAAGCAATGACACCACAATCTGCATGGGGGTTGTATACAGACTCCCATCTAAGGGGGAGGAAATGGACAAGGAAATGATAGAAGTCATCCTTAGAATGGCAGAAAAAGGGGAGATATTGTTGATGGGGGACCTGAATATGCCAGATGTTAACTGGAGCACATTTGCTGCAGCCACATCCAAGAGTAGGGTCATTCTCATTGCCCTGCAGGGGGGATGCTTCAGATGCCTAGTATTGGAACACACTCAGGAGGGAGCAATCTTAGATCTAGTACTCTCAAATAGAGATGGAGAGAGGATCACAGATTTAGAAGTGGGTAGCCATCTGGGAACTAGTGACCACTGAACAGTATGGTTCACGATAAACACAACAGTAGAGTCAAGCCATACAAAGGCAAAGGTACTGGACTTTAGGAGAGCTGACTTTGCCAAAGTGGGTGAGTGCCTAAGGAATGTACTAGCAAATGGACAGGAAGAAGGGGTGGAAGAACAATGGGGAAAAATCAAAGCTGCCATCACACAGGCAACAAGCTTTTGTATGAAGCAAATAAAACAAAATGAAGTAAAACAGAAACCACTAGGATTCTCAAAGGAGGTGGCAGGGAAGGTTAGGGAGAAAAAGACAGCATTCAGGATATATAAGGAATCACAGAAGGGGCAGGACAGAGAACTGTATCAATTAAAGCAGAAGGAAGCAGGGAAGGCAGTCAGAATAGCGAAGGCCTAAACCGAGGAAAAGATAGCCAACTCAGTTAAGAAGGGGGATAAAATCTTTTATAGCTACATCAGGGAGCAAAGGAAGACCAAGAGAGGGATAGTGAGGCTTAATAAAGAGAAGGGGAGGTGGTCAGATGGTGACTGTGAAAAGGCTGAGATACTGAACAAATGATGTTGCTCAGTATTCACAAAATAAGAAGGGGGGGAGTACCTAAACCAAACAATAGAAGCACTCTGAATTGGGTAGTTGATAACTGCCCATTCACAGAAGAAAGGGTCCTGAAAGAATTCCTAAAAGTGAAG
The DNA here is from genome assembly GCA_016271365.2 of Neoceratodus forsteri. Taxonomy (NCBI): domain Eukaryota; kingdom Metazoa; phylum Chordata; order Ceratodontiformes; family Ceratodontidae; genus Neoceratodus; species Neoceratodus forsteri. The sequence goes on from CM028136.1 coordinate 877,501,701, forward strand.
GTGGACAAAGCAATGGGGCCTGATGGGATTAACCCCAGAATTCAAAAAGAACTAAGGAGAGACCTAGTTACACCACTGACTACCCTTTTTAAGAAATCATGGGAGGATGGTGTGGTACCTGAGGACTGGAGGAGGGCAGATGTGATTCCTCTTCACAAACATGGGAGCAAGGCAGAGGCAGGAAACTACAGACCTGTTAGCTTGACCTCAGTGGTAGGGAAAATGATAGAATCACTTCTGAAAGAAAGAATTGTTGAGTAGCTAGAGGCCAGCATGGCACAGGACCCAAGATAGCATTGATTCACAGCAGGAAGGTCATGTCAGATGAATCTAATAGATTTCTTTGACTGGGTAACCAAAGTAGTAGACTATGGAGGGGCTGTGAATATTTTAGCAAGGTACTTGACACAGTACCAGACAAAATATTATTAAAGAAGTTAGCCAGCCTGGGTGTGGGTCCCAGGGTGGTAGCCTCAGTAACAAACTAGCTGGACAACAGGACCAAGAGGGCAATAGTAAATGGAGTGCAAGAAAGGATGGGTTACTAGTGGGGCACCACAGGGTTCAGTACTGGGATTTGTCCTCTTTAATGTTTTTATAGGAGACATTGCAGAGGGTCTGGAAGGAAAAGTATGCATGTTTGCAGATGACACAAATATCTACAACAGGGTTGATATGCAAGGGGGGGTGCAAAGGATGAGGAGGGATTTGGCAAGATTGGAGGAATGGTCAAAAATATGACAGCTTAAAGCCAATGCAAAAAAGTGCAAAGTAATGCAAACAGGAAACAAAAACCCAGAGGAAGAGTACACACTTGGAGGGGTGCTAACAACAACACAAATGGAAAGGGACCTGGGGTAGTCATATCAGATTACCTTAAGTTAGGGAAACAATGTGAGAAGACAGTCAGGAGGGCTGGGGGATACTAGGATGTACAGGGAGATACATCACTACTAGAAAACAGGAAGTTGTTATCGATCTGTACAGACAGTTGGTGAGACCCCATCTGGAGTACTGTGTGAAGTTTTGGAGACCCCATCTCTTCAAGGACATAGACAGGATGGAGGCAGTCCATGGGAGGGCAACTAAAATGGTGCAGGGTCTGCAACAGAAGCCATATGAAGAGATACTAAAAGTGCTTAACATGTATACCCTTCAGGGAAGAAGGGAGAGGTGGGACATGCTAGAAACTTTCAAGTACATCAAGGGAATCAACAAAGTCCAAAAGAGGAGCATCTTTTGGAAAAAGAGATGTACAAGAACAAGGGGGCACAATTTGAAGATGGGGGATGGCTCAGGGACAACGTAAGGAAGTATTTTTTTCAGGCAGAGGGTAGTGGATGCATCAAATCACCTTCCTGATAAGGTCATGGGGTCAAAAACACGGGACCGACATAAAGCAATTATAGTGAGGGGTAGGAGGAAGTTGGCTGTTGGTTAACTAGAATCTGCAGCTTATCCTATAGGTAAGGAAATGGGCAGACTAGGTGGGCCAAGTGGTCCTCAACTGCCATCAAATTCTATATTTTCTGTTTCAATGTAACCATATTTAAATGTAACCCCAGAGAACTGGGTGGTTACACACACACACACACACACACATATATATATATATATGTATATATGTGTGTATATATATATATATAGATAGATAGATAGATAGATATATTATGGTAGCACGGTAGTGCTACCATAGTTAGGGTTGAGGAGCAATTTCTATGTTAAACCCAAAATTTTGCACCTTAATAACTTTGCAACTAATTGACGGATCTGACTAAAATTTGGAATACCTGATCAAGACCCATATGCCTTGGGATATGCCAAGTTTCGTACCGGTCGGATACACAGCTGCGGAGTTATTAAGCATGATCTGTGTGTGCGTTTATGCTTTTTATGGAATTTTACTGTCGTGCCTACAGGTCGCACAGTTTGTGTGACTGGCCCAAAATCTTCAGGGAACATGCAGTCAGGGTCTCCAATCTGCCTTTCAAAGATTTTGTGAAAAAATATTAAACGGTTCAAAAGTTATTCAAAAAACAATTTCCCATTATAAGTCAATGGGAAAAGTTAACAAAAAGTTTGACAGTGTCACAAATGCACTTTTTAGTGTCTCAAATGGCCCTGTTAGTGTCGCAAATCCATCATTTTGTTTTCAGTTAGTGATCAGAAAAATGCTTGGCATTTAAAATTGAGACCCTCTAGCAACCTAATTATTTTTGTATTCACCTAGTCGGGCCCTGAGGATGCTAGCCATGTCTTTATTTTGGGGTAAAACAGCCAGAAATATGTTTTCCAATTTCTGGAAAAAGTACTTTCGCCAAAGTAATTATGCGCACTCACGAAAGTGTCGCAAATTTTTGCGAAAGCTTTCGCAAATCACAACGCTACTTTGCGACACTATTCCCAAAATAACAGTAATTTTTGGCACTACGCTGCAAAAGAACGGTTTAGAGCTTTGGGCTGAAATTTGGAGGGACCGTAGCCGATATCTCACAGATGTGCCTTTCAGTGTTTTCTTTAAAAAATATTGGATGGCAGCAAAGTTACGGTACTCCAAAATTGATGCTTTTTCCCATAGGATAACATTACGGCACCCAACGCATTACAGGAATCCTTTGGCACCCTGCTGCAAAATAACGGTTTGGTCTTTTTTCCTGAAATTTGGAGGGAACTCTGCCAACAGCCCACAGATGTGCCTTTCAGTGGTTTGGTGAAAATATATTACAGGGAGGCAAAGTTATGGCACTCTGAACTCCTCGTTTTTCCCCATAGGATAACATTACGGCATTTGCAGCGCCTTTCAGGGCCCGTATCTCAGAAATGGTGCGAGATACGGACTTTTCGTTGGAAAAATGCTTAGCCCCCTTGGACAGTCATAAATCATAAGACTTTCACATTTTTTTTACGTCGTACGGTTCCTGAGATATAACCTATTTAGTATTCCAAGACCTCATTTTCTGCTCCGATAACCATTATTATGCATACATTCTTTGTACTCATTGGGCCGGATATTCAAACTGCGCCATTCTGAGGCACAAGTCCTTGCGCTGCACAAAATAGTTGCGCAGGGGTGTGGCCGGGGTGATATTCAAAGGAGTTGCGCTATTGAGCAACTCCTTTGAATATCACCCCCCAGCCACAGCCACTGTGCATGGCTCATTGGAACTTGCGCCACCGCAAGTTGTCAGAGTGGAGCATTCAACTTGAGGTGGCCAAGTACCATTGCGCCATGCGGAAAATCACGTTGTTCAAAAGGTGACATGCAAATGGGGCCATAATTCATGCAAGGTGCAGGGGGGGCCATTTGCATCTGATTATGGCCCCATTTGCATGCCATTAGCATGTAGGTGCGCTGATCTCCGAGGACTTGCGCCTGGCGCCCTGCCAGGCAGCAGCCGTCGGGGACCGACGCACCCTGCAGCCCGATCGCGGGCAGCAATGTGGCTCCCCCACCTCCTCCCGTACATCTCCCTGGTGGTCCAGTGGACCGGAATGCCCGATCGCGGGCAGAAAGTAAAGTGAACCCCCCCTGAACATGTCCCTAGTGCCCGATCCTGGGCAGTAAGTAAAGTGCCCCCCCACCTCCTCCCGTACATCTCCCTGGTGGTCCAGTGGACCGTAATGCCCGATCATGGCAGATGTAAATTGACCCCCAACATGTCCCTAGTGCCCGATCGGGGGCAGTAAGTAAGTGCCCCCACCCGAACATCTCCCTGGTGGTCCAGTGGACGTAATGCCCGATCGCGGGCAGGAATGTAAATTGACCCCCAAACATCTCCCTGGTGGCTGAGTGTCCCCTCCCCACCCACCCACAAGTCCCCACCACCTCCCCCGGCGGCTGGCGGGGCGGCAGCATCCACCCGCCTGCCGCCCGCCCCGCCAACTGACTGCCGGTAGGCTGCGCCATTGGCGCTGCTCTGCACCAATGGGGCGGCAGCCCCTACCCGGCTCTTGCTCTGCACCAATGGGCATGCAGCCCTACCGGCAGTCAGTCAGTGGGCGTGTGGGGCGGCAGGCGTGGGATGCTGCCGCCTGCCAGCTGCGGGAGGAGCCGGGGTGGGGGCTTGAGGTGGGTGGGGTGGTGGGGACACTAGCCACCAGGAGATGTTTGGGGGTCACATTACATTCTGCCCACATGATCGGGCATTACGGGTCCACTGGACCACAAGGGAGATGTACTGGAGGAGGTGTGGGGGCACTTTACTTACTGCCAGCGATTGGGCACTAGGGACATGTTCGGGAGTTCACTTACTTTCTGCCCGCGATCGAGGCACTAGGGACATGTTCGGGGGTTCACTTTACTTTCTGCCCGCGATCGAGTATTTCGTCCACTGACCACCAAGGATGTGGAATGGGGTTACATTGATGCCCGCGATCGCTGGTGGGGAGGTCAATATGCCCACGATCGGGCTGGGGGCACTGGGACTGGGTTGGGGGCCAGCCACAGGTGGCAGGCTGCTGTGTTCGCCCTGCAATGCAGCAGCTCTCCTGTGGGTGGCCCCGACTTAAGCCTTTTTTTGGCTCAAGGTCCTGCAGGCTCAGGTTGGGGTTGCGCCCAGAGAACTCTGCACAGCCCGGCTGAATATCGGGCTGTGCAGTTTATGCATGGTTCCTCCCCCTCCTGTTGAGCATGCATTCATTTGCATTGCGCTGTTGCTCAGCCTGTTTTCAGTGGCGCAACTGCCTCCTGCTGAATATCGCAGAATGGCGCAATGTAGGACTTGTGCATGCACAACCCTGTTGTGCATGGCGCAACCCTTTTGAATATCTGGCCCATTGTCTTTCTCTATGCAGCTTTTGGGGAAAACCAGCCTGTGCACTGACATTACTGTTACTGCTGCCCTTTCCGCTTGCAGTTCCGTACCTGTTTCACTTACCGTTGACGTCTACACCACCATGTGCGTTATCCTTTGCGTTTTCCTTTGCGCTTGTGTTTCTGTTATTTTTTGCCATTTCTGTCTACAGTACTGTTTCTCTTTCTGTTTCACTTTGCGTCACCATGCCCATTGACATTTCTGTTTGCAGGCACCATGTTACTATGTGACAACACATCATGTGGCAGACCATTCCCGTCTACCCCAACGTGTGCTTTACCCTTTCTGTTCTCATTCGTGCTTGCATTACCATGTGCGCCACTGTTAGTGCTTCTGTTTGCATTGCTGTTCCTGTTACTATGCCACAAGACATCATGTGGCGGGAGCACTGCATTACATTCACTATTTCTCATTATCATTCTCAAAAAGAAGGGAAATTAGAGGCAAAAAACTCCATTTAATGCATTAGTTAGGGTTGTTCCACAGCGACAAAAGTGAGGAAATTTGGTGTTAGGGTTGAAAACCCCCCTTGGACCCCCCCAGCCTACCCCCCAACCGGCATTGGGGTACGCATTGGGGTCATCGGTCCTAACTATCACCCCATTCTCCTATACTTCTGCTGCTTTACACATGTGATGGGGTGAGAGTTTTGGGCTGATGACCCCAATGCGCACCCCAATGACGGTTGGGGGGGTGGGCTGGTGGGACCAAGGGAGGTTTGTTCTCTGACACCAAATTTCCTCACTTTTGTCATTGTGGAACAACCCTAACTAATGCATTAAATGGATCTTTTGCCTCTAATATTTATATATAAATATATATATATATATATATATATATATATATATATATATATATTATGGTAGCACAGTAGTGCTACCATAGTTAGTGTTGAGGAGCCATTTCTATGTTAAACCCCAAAACTTTGCACCTTAATAACTTTGCAACTATTTGATGGATTTGCATGAAATTTGGAATACATGATCAAGAACTATAGGCCTTGGGATCTACCAAGATTTGTACTGGTCAGATATACGGCTGTGGAGTTATTAAGCGTGATCTGTGCACACGTTCACGCTTTTCTGGAATTCTACAGTGGCACCTACAGGTCGTACGGTTTGCATGACCAGCCCGAAATCTTAAGGGAACATGCAGCCCAGGTCCCTGATGTCCCTTTTGAAGATTTCGTGAAAAGATATTAAACGGTTCAAAAGTTATTCAAAAAAAAATTTCCCATTATAAATCAATGGGGAAAGTTAACAAAAAGTATGACAGTGTCGCAAATGCACTTTTTACTGTTGCAAATGGCCCTGTTACTGTGGCAAATCCACCATCTTGTTTTCAGTTAGTGATCAGAAAAATGCTTGACATTTCAAATTGAGACCCTCTAGCAACCTAATTCTTTTTGTATTCACCTAGTCGGGCCCTGAGGATGCTAGCCATGTCTTTATTTTGGGGTAAAACACCCCAGAAATATGTTTTCAAATTTCTGGAAAAGTACTTTACAAAGTAGTAATGCACATCTAAAGTGTCGCGAAATTTTTTGTGACACTTTCGCAAATTGGCTACTAATTACTTTGCAACACTATGCCTAAAATAACAGTAATCTTTGGCACTCCACTGCAAAAGAATGGTTGGGAGTTTTGGGCTGAAATCTGGAGAGAACGCAGAAGACATCTCACAGATGTGCATTTCAGTGCTGTATTGAAAAAAATATTACACAAAGGCAGAGTTATGGCACTCCAAAGTTGACAGTTTTTTCCCATAGGATAACATTACGGCGTCCAACGCATTACAGGAATCCTTTGGCACCCTGCTGTAAAATAACGGTTTAGTCTTTTTTACTGAAATTTGGAGGGAACACAGCCAACAGCCCACAGATGTGCCTTTCAGTGGTGTGGTGAAAAAATATTACAGGGAGGCAAAGTTATGGCACTGCGAACTTCCCTTTTTTTCCCATAGGATAACATTATGGCGTTCGCCATGCCTTTCAGGGCCCGTATCTCGGAAACGGTGTGAGATACGGACTTTTTGTCGGAAAAACACTTAGCCCCCTAACAGGGGCTAAGTACAAAATTAGCCAGGACAGTTGTAAATCATACGACTTTTAAATTTTTTTCTATGTCACACGGTTCCTGAGAAATAACGTATTTAGTAGTCCAAGTTCTCATTTTCTGCTTCGATACTCATTATTATGCATACATTATTTGTACTCACTGTCTTTCTCTATGCAGGTTTTGGGGAAAACCAGCCTGTGCGCTTACATTACTGTTACTGTTGCCCTTTCCGCTTGCAGTTCCGTACCTGTTTCACTTACTGTAGACGTCTGCTCCACCATGTGCGTTGTCCTTCATGTTTCATTTATGCTCATGCTTCTGTTATTTTTTGCCATTTGAGTCTACAGTACTGTTCTCTTTCTGTTTCACTTTGCGTCACCATGCCCATTGACATTTCCATTTGCAGGCACCATGTTACTATGTGAAAACACATCATGTGGCAGACCGTTCCCGTCTACGTCACCATGTGTGTTACCCTTTCTGTTCTCATTCGCACTTGTGTTACCATGTGCGCCACTGTTAGTGCTTCTGTTTGCGTTGCTGTTCCTGTTACTATGCCACAAGACATCATGTGGCAGGAGCACGGGGCCGCCGCCGCATTATGTGCCGGTGTGGGGCCGAAGGCCCACGCGCTCCCACCGCTGCATTACATTCACTATTTCTCATTATCATTCTCAAAAAGAAGGGAAATTAGAGGCAAAACTCCATTTAATGCATTAGTTAGGGTTGTTCCACAGCGACAAAAGTGAGGAAATTCGGTGTTAGGGTTGAAAACCCCTTGGACCCCGCCCACCCCCCAATCGGCATTGGGGTGTGCATTGGGATCGTTGGTTCTAACTCTCACCCCATTCTCCTATACTTCTGCTACCTTACACATGTCATGGGGTGAGTTAGGCTAACGATCCCAATGTGCACCCCAATGCCGATTGGGGAGGTGGGCAGGGTCCAAGGGGTTTTCAACCCTAGCACTGAATTTCTTCACTTTTGTTGCTGTGGAACAACCCTAACTAATGCATTAAACAGAGTTTTTGCTTCTAATATATATACATATAAATAAATATATATAAATATATATATATATACTGTGTATACTGGGGTACAAAAGGGCATCCTAGGTCAAACCTCTACCCCTGTCTTACCATCCAAAATTCAATTAAATAATATTGAAATCACCGACAAGCAAAATATCTTGAATGCCTTCAATGACCATTTCACTACAGCTGGCCTGGCATTCGACTCCTCTCCTGCAAACCTATTAAGATCATCTCTAAACCTACAATCTACTGAGAATCAAAAGGTTGCTTCCACATTCTCATTCAAACCAATATTGTTTAAAGAAGTAGAAGACCTCCTACTCCATCTAGATACCACCAAAAGCGCAGGTGCAGACTCCTGGATCCCTACTTCAAAAGTAGCACTGTATGCCTTAACGCCCCTCACGCATCTCTTCAATCTATCACTTGTCACTGGTACTATCCTCAATATGGAAAACAGCTCAAGTGTTTCCACTACTTAAGGCAGGTGATCCCATGGACCTCAATAATTATAGGCCCATCTCCATCTTACCAATACTATCCAAGATGCTTGAGAAGCTGGTAAACCTCAGTTAACTGCCTACCTTGATACCAACAATCTCCTAAATCCAGCTCAATCTGGGTTTAGATCAATGCATAGCACCATCTCTGCTCTAGCAAAAGTCACAAATGACTGGCAGACTGCCCTAGACAAAAAGAATAATACCTGTGCTGTGTTTCTGGATCTAAGCAAAGCCTTTGACACTGTGGATCATGATCTTCTAATCACCTCACTAAACTCCATAGGCCTTGACTCACTCTCTATTAAATGGTTCAGATGCTATCTCTCTGGAAGGCTACAACTGGTAAAGAATGATGGTGATCTATCTACCCCTAAGCCACTCCTAAGAGGTGTACCACAAGGCTCCATCCTGGTCCCATCCTTTTGCCATTTACATCAACAATATTGACTCCAATCTCTCTTCTAATATCCACCTTTTGCAGATGACACTGTACTTATGTGAGCGATCCTCACCATCAAAAGCCTGTGAGCTCCTACAGTCTCAATTCTCCTCCTCCAGCATAACCTATTAAAAAGAAATTATTACTAAATGCTAAGAAAACCAAAGCTATGTTCTTTGCCCACAAGAACTGTTCTTCCACTATCCCATCATTCACCCTCCCACAACTCTCTACCATCCTTGGTGAAAATCTGAATATGTTGACAAATTCAAATACCTAGGAGTATGGATAGACAATAAACTAGACTATACTACCCACGTTGAAGAGCTCCTGAAAAAGCTAAGACAAAGACTTGGTCTATTCTATAGAATCAAACACTACCTGACCAAAGATTCCAAACAAAGATTAATCCTTGCATCATTCATGTCCCTCATTGATTATGCTGACTTCCTCTACGGTCATTGCTCCTCTCCATCTAAACAAACTAGACACCCTGTATCATAGAGCTATTAGATTCATTACTGACCTTCCTCTAGCACCCATCATTGCTCTCTCTACAATGCAGTCAGCTGGACATCCCTGCAACATAGAAGAAGAAAATGCTGCTATCTGGATCTACAAAGCTCTGACAAACAAACTCCCTTCCTACATCTCAGATTGCTTCAACCAGATCACATCCAGGCCTCTACACCTTGAGGATCAACAAACTGATCCTGCTGAAGATTCCTATCACCTGCACCCGGTATGGAAGAGCTGCAATCAGTTATTCCTGGCACTTATCTGGAATTCTATCCAAAAGACATTGAAAATGGAAACACTGATCCCCTTACATCCTTCAAAAGCTGTACACCAGCCTAATCCCAGATTCATGCAATTGCTTCCACAAGGCCTAGTCCTCCCACCCCCCACCCCCACACCCTCTCTCTCCCCACCCCTTCTAAATCTCATCCCTATTCTTCTATCGTTGCTCTGGTCCTTTCCACATCAAGCCACAAACATATATGCCCACCCATGTACCATTATCCTAGCCTTATCCCCACCAGACTGTTTGTTTCTCACCTTTAATAGGTTTTTGGTTTACTGTCCTTTGCCTTGTATATATGTAAATAATTGTATATCTATCTCACTCATAAATGTTTGTATTTGTGCTATTTCAATATCATGTCTTTTGTATACACTCTGTAACCTTTTTTGTTATGACCACTCAGGTCCATCTTGTAAATGAGCTATGCTCAATGATGTTCGCCTGAATAAATAAAGATTTTGATTGATTGATTTTGATTGATATATATATATATATATATATATAGATATATAAATATATATATATATATATATATATTCATTGCAAAAAACTCTGTTTTACAAACCCAGTTAGGGTTTCCATTACACTTTTAAAAGTATAGAAATTCAGTGTTAGGTTTAATAAGTGTATCAGCACAACAGCACTAATCTCTGCAAACATTAGAAACAAAAAAGTAATTTGATATCTCCCTTCGTGTCATTCCACCTAACTTGTATGCCACACAAATATATTGTTCTATACCTCATAGTTAACAGCTCAAATGATGTACGAGTTAAGTGGAAGGACACCAAGGGATATATCAAATAACTGCTTTGTTTCTAATGTTTGCAGAGATTGGTGGTGTTGTGCTGATACATGTATTAATCTTAACATTGAATTTCTGTACTTTTAAAGGTGTAATGGAAACCTTAATTGTTTTTGTAAAATAGTTTTTTGCAATGAGTTTCCTTACATTTTGAGATAGGTGTGTAACAAAATTGCGACAAATACTCATAAGGTTGTCATTTTTTCATTATAGACCCCAAATTTTGACATAGTTCGCATCACCACACCTCACAATCCTCATACTGTAGGTGTAAATTTCTTAATCAATGGCAAAATGGCATTCTGTGCCAAAACATAAAAACACGTTTTGGACAGAATGTGAGAAATGACAGCTGTAGTATTCATGAGGTGCTGTAAAGAAATGGCTATGTTCAAACTTTGGAGTGAGAATATAAATGATTGGCATTTCATACATGTGTAGGAAAATTTAATTGATTGCATGTAACTCACGCATTCTTTGTTACCTTTGCTCCAAAATTTCAACATTGTCTTTTTGGGACCCTAAGTTATGAACACTGGTACTGTCATTTTGTTACTCAATCCTGAAAGGTGATTTTGCACATCAACCACACCATTTCACACCACAGGTGCAAAAGCGCATTTCAGGCAGGATGTGAGATATGTAGCTGTCCTATTCATGAGGTGGTGTGAAAAGTGGCTATGTTAAAAACGTGAACAGAAAATATAAATTGGCAAAGTAATACACGTGCAAAGGAAAATTTCAGTGACCATGCATAACTCTGGTGTTTTGTGGTATTTTTGCACCAGATTTTCCACATGGACTTTCTGGGACCCCACCTCATGCACAAAGGCATTTCCATTTCATTGCTCAGTTCCAAAAAGGTTAATTCTTTCGGCCACAGTGAAATCATTCTTCAGGACAAAGTAACAAAATGGCAGTGCCAGTGTTCATGAGGTGGGGTCCCAAAATGTCCACTTTGAAATCTGGTTCATGCCAGAGGGTGTAGACAGAATGAGAAGGGACCTGCAGAAGCTTGCAGAAACTTGACAAATGATCAAGGGTTTGGCAACTGAAATTCAATGCAAAGAAGTCCAAGATAATCCATATGGCACACAAAAACCCTGGAACAACATATCAGTTTGGGGGGAGGATATAGCATGCACCATGCAGGAAAGGGACCTTAGGGTTATCATCTCTGATCAAGATAGGGAAACAATGTGATATGGCAGCAGGTAAAGCAAAAGGGATGCTGGGATGTATAGGAAGGGGCATCACCAGCAGGAAAAGGGAGGTGATAATTTCAATATACATGACACTAGTGTGGCCACACCTGGAGTACAATGTGCAGTTCTGGAAACCTTACATATGTAAGGACATAGACAGGGTAGACAAGGTTCAGAGGAGGTTAACAAAGATGGTACAGGGATTGCATCACAAGTCCTATGAGGACAGGCTGAAGGACCTGGGTATGTACTCTCTGGAGGAGGGAGAGAGGGGATATGATAGAGACATACAAGTACCTTATAGGGAGGAACAGGGTGCAGGAATACTATTTTCCAGTGAAAAAGATGTTCCAGAACTAGAGGGCATTGGGTGAAGTTGGAGGGAGGGTAATTCAGATGAAACATGATGAAGAATTTCTTCACAGAAAGGGTGGTAGACAAGTGGAACACCATGCCAGAAGAAGTGGTGGGGGCTGAAACAATCATCGGATTTAAGAATGCATGGGATAGACATAAGGACAGCAGACTTCTAGAAAAACATAACGGGAACTTACAAGCTCAACTGGGCAAACTGGGAGGGCCACAGACCCTTATCTGCCAACAGTCTGTAGGTATCTGTATAAAATACCTACAAATGGCAGAGATATTAACATATAGTATGTTCAAAATGCCATTTACCACCTCTGTATGGCACTTACCTTTATTCTTCAGTTCGCTGTTCAACTTTGAAGAGTGCAGAAGTGTCCTGGTCTACAGAAGATGATAGCCACTGACCCTGGTTGGTAGGTATAGGGCAATGGGGTGTGGGGTGGTTGGTTGCTCAGTGGGAGGGTCGGTATGCAAGATGGGGATGGGGAAACAATGACAGACTTGTTTTACAGGAGTTTAAAAAAGATGTTGTGGACTGTTTTCTTTTTTCACAGGAACAGTAGAACCATTTCTAAGGGCACTGGGGTGGGTTTCCAAGTGTCCCATACTTCCTTAGGGGGGTAAAACATAGCTGGGTGCACTATGGACATTGGGAGTGGGCTCCCTAGAGTCACACACTGTTGTGGGGGTGAGTGTAGTGCTTATATGGGGATTAGGCACCCCCCTGTTGGCAAAATCATTACATACATCTTTCAGGACACTGGGAGTGGGTTCCCCAGTGTCCCATAGGGGATGCTTTATCTGGGAGACTGGGAGTATTCTCTGAAGTGTCCTACTGTGCTTGTGGTGGTGGTGGTGTGGGAGAGGAATAAGATATTGAAATAGCAAAAATCACTATTGACAGTAGCTCAATTGTACAAAATTTTTAGTTTTCAAGAATGAGGTGCACTTACCAGGGTGTTAAACTCAGTTGAAAGTACTGAGCTGGAAAACCAGCAAAAAGTGCAGCACTTCATTCAGTCCTATATTAAGTTTAAATCTCAGTTCACAGTGTTGCAGAAAACAAAGCCTGGCAGATCACCCTAGAGTGGAGATTATGTTTTGAAGAAAAAACAAAAAAACTCTAGGGGATTTATGCAGCCTGGGATGGGACCATGGGGGCTGTAGAATAGGCAGGTTTGGTTGACTTTTGGTTCCTGTTCCCCCACTGTATTGGTTCTGTCTGCCAAACAGGATTTAGTCCTGCAAAATAGCATCCTTGTTCAGTGCAGAATCCCTTTTCATAGGGCTCATACAAAGCAGAATCCCATATCAAAGTAGAATCCTAGTTCAAAGCAAAATCCTAGTTCGAAGCAGAATCTTAGGTTGAAGCACAATCCTGGTTCAAATCAGAATCCTAGTTTGTAGCAGAATCCTAGTTCAAAGCAGAATCCTGTGTTGCATGGGACATCTCTTTTTCCCATAGGAATTAATGGGGAATTCAATCTTGTCATAACTTTGTAACAAATGTATTTTTTCCCACCAAATCTTCAAAAGACACATCTGTGAGGCCAAGGCTTTCTATCCTGAAAATATCAACCCAGAAGCTAAAGCCATTTCTGAGATATAGGTGGACAAAGGAGTGTCAAATCCCCAAAACCTTTATTTTTAACACTCTCTATTTGGAAATGGCTAAAGCTATTAAGAAAAATAAACTATCACTTACAAACACCTCCACAGGGTAATTATGCATGCCAAATTTTGTAGAAATCACTTTAACCATTACAAAGTTATTAATATCCAAAACTGCCCTTTAACATTAATAAACACAAACAGCAAAATCCTCAAAAATCAGTTTTTTTTTCAACACAATATATCTCAGAAACCAAACAAGGGATTCAAACCAAATTTGTTAAGTCAAGAGACCTGTGCTCTGTGCTTTAGGCTGATGCTTGTCAAATTTTGTACAAATCTGTTGGAGTGTTGCAAAGTTATTCAGGTACAAAGTATACAAAACTGGATGACAGTGTGCAAAAATCACTTTCACTTTTACATCTAATTTCTCCCATAGGAAACAAGCATTTGTCAATGCCAAATGTTGGCTTGCTGGCATTGGCAGCGGTAGTGTAGAAGTTACAGAGCAGCGTAATAGGAATGGCAGTGAAGTATTGAACTGAAGCCAACCTCACCAGCACCCTGCAGAGAGTGACAGACATTGGGGTGTGCCTTTGGGTTGTCAGGCATAACGGCCATGCCATTTCACCACACCCCACCCTGCAGACACTGACAAGTGTCACTGTGTTCCTTGATGTCTTTGGCCCTTATGCGCACCACATTCCATTAGGAAATATGGTGAGATGTGTGCAATATAGGAGAACGGGGTAAACTTTGGGGCCGAAGAGTCCAAGACATACCTCAATGCCTCTCACTGGCTGCAGAGTGTGGAATGGTATGAGCATTACAGACAAGAATCCCAAGTCACACCCCTGATGCCTGTCATTCTCTACAGGGTTGGGCGTTATGGTTGGAAACCCTAATACCTCAGGCATTCATTGGTATTTTCACTCCAAATTTTCAACATGGTTTTTTTGTGAACCCACCTCATGAACAGTGGCAATATCAGATTGTTAGCCGAAAGCTGCTTATGCACAGTGACTATGGAATTTAGCACCACTGATGCAAAAACATTCCGAACAGGATGTAAAAAATGACAGCTGTACTGTTCATGGGGAGGTGTACAAAATGGCAATGTTGCAAATCTGCAGTAAAAATATTAAAAAAACTGGCTAAGTCATGAGCGTTCATAGAAACTGTGCAACTCACACATCTGTAATATAATTAGGTTGGGGATTTATTACAGCAGATTGTCAAGTCAGGCATTTTGGTGCCTCTGATCATGAACAGTGTCACTCTGATTTTCTTTACCTGTCCCGAACAATAATTTTCCACAGTGACCACTCATCACGGCACTGAAAGTGTGAAAACACACTTTGGCCATGTTGTGAAAAATGAAAGCTGTACTGTTCATAAGGAAATGTGGAAAAATGCCACTGGTCAAAATCTGGACTGAAAATATTACAAAGTTATGAACTTATGAGGGTGCGTGGAAACTGCGCAATGCTCACTGGTAACACAGTCATTTTATGGACTTTTGTCACCAAATTTTCAACATAGTCATTTTAAGACCACTGCTCATGAACAGTGTATAACTGTGATTTTCATAATATGTCCCAAACATTGCTTTTGCACACCAACAGCACCATTGTGCGCTACATGGGCATAAACACATTTTGGGCAAGATGTGATAAATGACAGCTGTACTGCTCATAAGGAGGTGTGGTAAAATGGCAATGTTGAAAATCTGGAGTGAAAATATTGAAAATTCACGAACTTACGAGCGTGCATAGGAACTGCACAATGCACGCTCATAAAACAGTCATTTTTTTGAATTTTTTCACCAAATTTTCAACATAGCCATTTTAAGACCTCTGCTCATGAATGGTCTCACTGTGATTTTCTTAATTTGTCCCATACATTGATTTTGCACACTGATTGCGCCATTGTACGCTACATGGGAGGAAACACGTTTTGGGTGAGATGTGAAAAATTATAGCTGTACTGCTCATAAGAAGGTGTGGTAAAATGGTGATGTTGAAAATCTGGAGTGAAAATATTAAAAATTCATGAACTTACGAGTGTGCATAGGAACTGAGCAACGCATGCTCATAAAACAGTCATTTTTTTGGAATTTTTCCACCAAATTTTCAAAATAGGCTTCTTGAGAGCCCACCTTATGAACACTGGCAGTGTCATTTTGTTAAGTGTTCCTGAAAGGTGATTTCATGTAGTGACTGTGAAATCACCCTTCGGGCCTGAATAATGCCATGACAGTGACAACATTCATGAGAAGGGGTCCCAAAAATCCCATGTTGAAAATTTGGTGCAAAAATTCCAAAAAATGCCTGAGATATGCAACAAAGTTGAAAAAAACGTATCTAGCCCATTATACAGCTTACCGGCATTTCCTTAGTTCGCGGTCAACTTTGAAGAGTGCAGACATGTTCCCGGTCCACTGCAGATCATCGCGCTGGACTCTGGAGGTAAGTATGGGGTGAGGGGAGGGTGTGGGGAGGCAGAGTGTGCAGTGGGTGGGTGCTGGTTGTGAGGGGGCAGGGAAACTGCGTGGGACTGTTTTCAATTTACAGTTTTTTTTTAAATTTACGACACGGGACATTTGCCACACTGGGGTGGACTCCCTGCATGGCAGAAGAATGGCTGGTGGGGGGCATGGAGCCAACTGGGGATTGGGCACCCCATTGGCAATGGCATCAGTTGCCATGCTGGGGTGGGCTCCCAGTGTGGCACTCTGTACTGGGGGGTAGGACAGTGGAGCCGATGGAGGATTGGGCACCCCCGTCAGCCATGGCATCAGTTGCCATGCTGAGGTTGGCTCCCAGCATGGCACCCTGTACTTGGGGGGGACGACAGGCACGTACGGGAGGTGTGTCATCTGTGCCACTACATGACAAGCTTGTCTCTGATTGCAGTGGCACTTTATTTAGAAGTTTTGTCCACTTTGCATACTGTTGCTGTCAGCGCTAGCATGCTGGCTTTTTGGGGAATGAGGGACGCACCTACTGATGTGTGCCCTGCATTCACCCAGCTGCAGCCACACCTCCAAATCTCCACTCTCCCAATATGTTGTCTGCCACGCAAGCATGGCAAGCCAACATAATAATGGCAAATTCAAGATTTAATAACTTTGGAATTGATTACTCTTTTTTTACTAAACCTTCAAAAAACACATCTGTGAGGTGAAGATTTTATACCCTGAAAATTTTAGCTCAACACCTAAAGCCATTTCTGAGATTCAGGTGATAGGAAAAACAGCAAAAACCAGGGCACTTTTCTCTGTCTTTTCAACATTTTATATCTCAAACCTCTCAAAAGGGATTCTGACCAAATTTGGTACATCAACAGACCCACCCCAGCAAATGATGCTTGCCAAATTTCAGGAAAATCTGTGAAACCAAATTTTTTATTTTTATTTTATTTATTTTATTTAGCTTTTGTTGACCGGGTAAGTGCACTAGACAAATCCTGCCTATTTTCAGGCACGACCCGGGGGGAGGGGGATACAGATGAATAGCAACTGACCTTGAACCAGATTAAGCTGTTGGTGGTATTTTTAGTGAATTAAAGTTATTAACCAGGAAAAATTGCTCTTTATCATTAAACACTCTTTCAAACTCTACCTACGTATACTGTAGGACCAGTATAATAGATAGATAGATAGATAGATAGACACAGATAGATAGATAGATAGATAGATAGATAGATAGATAGATAGATAGACAGACAAACAGACAGACAGACAGACAGACAGACAGACAGACAGACAGATAGATAGATAGATAGATAGATAGATAGATAGATAGATAGATAGATAGATAGATAGATTGGACGGATGGACAGACAGACAGACAGACAGACAGACAGACAGACAGACAGACAGATGTAACCACCCAGTTCCCTGGGGTTACTAGAATCAGAGCACTATTATTGTTAGGAAGGTAGCAGGCAGCTGGTAGGGAGCTCATTATGGGTTTCTTACATAATAACATAATTGTTTACTCAGCTAGCCTGAGAGAAGAATGATCAGGTCATTCAGAATTCTCACAGCAGCATATGCAACACCATGTGGACAGCTGCTCTGGGGAGGTTAGAGTGCTCAGTTGGTACTGAGTTGTTCAGTGAGGAGGTGATAGTGGCAGAAAGACTGCCAGTTGGGCTCTGAGGTGAGGGCCCAGCATTTCTCACCCTAGTGGAGTGTCATTTCCAGCTTTCAGTGAAGTGGTGGAGACCAGTTTACAGCAGGATTTACTGAATTCTGCTCCCAGTGAAGTGGAAGGAACTGCTTGTTCTCAGTGGACTCAAGGGGCAATCCTCTGAAGGTTCTGTGTGTGTTTCAGCTGCCTTGGAAATTAATTTTGAGAGATGGTTTGATCTGCTACCTAGGAGAGATGACTTCTTTCATTGTCCCATGCCCAGTGGATGGGACAACCATTTGTGAGTACTGTTCTAGGAGACAGGATCTCCACATATTTTAGGGGAATCATAGTCTGGGGTGTGTGTGTCCATAGATAAGTCTGGATGGCACCTATCACTGATCCATTTCACCCAAGAGAGTGAATTTTCTGTTAAACGGTTCACCCAGGAGAGTGCAGATTATTCTTTGGTAACTCCAGTGAGTGACAGATTTAAAGTGTGGGACCCCTAGTATTTCAGTGGAAAATGTGGGTTTCAATGGTGTAACACTGAAGAATGGCAGAGGCTGTTGGTTGGGGCAAAGGGTGGGAGGAATGCCATATGAAAGCTCACAAGGAAAGGCTTCTTGATTTGTAAAGGGCACCAGTGATACCTGAACAAGGGCCAAGCTGCAGGTTTAGGTGTGTGGCTGAGTTTCACATAATTGCACCTATGTTCATAGAAGCATTCTAAGTGTGTGGCTGAATTTCACTAAATAAAACTCATGGAAGGAAAATGTTTGGGTGCATGGCCAGGTATCCACTAATTGCACCATTAGGAAATGGAAGATTTTTCTTGTGTGTTTGTGAACTGTACCACATGCAAGGAGAGTTTGTGAAATGTACCTGTCCTGCCTAGATTGATCCTTGGGGGGTCCACTTCTGCTTTAAATTTCCATCTGTTGAATATAGCCATACTACAAAATTCCAGTTACTGTTCTGGATGTTCTGACTATTACTTCTGGTTGTTTGGATTTACTGAGGCCCCCTCAGCAGGTTAGCCCCTAGCATATGCCTAGCTGCCTCCACCCAAGACCTGGGTTGGAATGTTTACACACGGTTCATGTTGTTGTGTTCTTTAACCCCCTCCACTCTCTTCTTCCAGAAAATGAGCCAGGTGTACATCCTAATGCTAAGGGTGGTACCAAACCTTGTGTAAAGTAAAATGGTATGCCAGTATATGGGCACCAGTGTTCCAGATTTTAATAGGGTGTGTGCTCACTGGTTAAAAAGCGGCAGGGGGGTTACAAAAATGGGGACTCATCTGGTGATATTTAATTTGGGTAAGAGTTACAAAGAATGTGGCGTGTCCAGAAGAAATATGTTTTAGGGTGAGAGTCATGCTGAGGGTATGTCGGTAGCCCGTGATATTGGCACTTGGGAAAGGGTGCCTACAATAATGGTGACCCCTTCCTCAGTGCATTACAGGGAGGGCTACAGCAGAGTGACTGGATAGGTGGGTGGGTGAGAATAGCGACCGGATGTCACTATACATATGCTCGGGGCATCGAGCATGCACAGTGAGGTGCGGGAGGGGATGTGAGGGGTGGTGCCGCTGTATGTTGCCAAGTTGACCCCATGGCTTGGGGAGGTCATCTGGTGGCATTGGTCCTCGGGGTACTGGGTTCAGTTCTGGGCGCTGATGCATTTTTGTTGCTCCCAGCCCAAACCTTTTTTTTAATGTTTTCATACACACCCTCACATGCACCCCCCTGGAGTTGAGAATCCTTTAGTAGGGGGTGCGGGGGGTGAAGCACCCCATGTTGGGAGGTTGTGGGAGGACACAGCCCCCCAGAAAGCATTAAAATGTAAGTCTCCTGCGCCGTTTACCTGGGTGCTGGGGTGTCACAGTGCCGATGAAGTTTTTCGGCACTGTGACTTTACGATAACGGTGATCACTTTTAGGCTTTCGCTATTTTCACATAGAACCGGGTAAATCTAGAATCCTCCTGTCTTGTGTCAGTCCACCCAAACAGAAGATCATTTACCAGAAAGCAAAGTGGTGCCAAGGAAAATGCCACCTGAAAGGCTTTTGCTGCCTGAGTTTCTGTGGAAAAGAAAGTGGAAAAACATGCTGCTTCTGTGTTTACTTTGAAAATGTGGACTGAGCATGATTGCCCTTGCCTCGTAGTGAAAGCACTTAAAAGATTGCTTAAAAGTTGAAATTTCCATAGAAAAGTATTTGTGGACTTAAAGGACAGTGTTTTCTAAGTGCTCAGAATGTTTCAAGTGTGTACAATGAAAGTTGGGGGAGTCGCTAAGGAAAATGCACCAAGAACCGAGTGAAAATGCCTTTAAATGCTTGCCCCACTGAAATTTCAAGCCAAGGAAAAAAGTGACAGTTTGCAGTTTAAATTGTGCCTTCTTGATGATTGCCATGCAGGAGTGTAGCAGAGAGAGAGAGAGAGAGAGGAACCGAGCTCAAACTCTATTACGACTGATTGGAGAATGATTGAAGAGATTGTAGCTACAATCAGCAGGACCACCAGCCAGTTTCACCCCAGGGACCTTCCATGAGCCTGCAGCAGGCCATATTACACCAACTGTGAACATCAGCTACTGGTTGAAAGTATCCTGTGCAAAAATAAATGACTGTGGTGCTAAGGTTGGAAAACTGTGCAAGAACTTGAGCAAATGCAGCAAAAGTACTGAAAGAGACAGTTTAGTGAACATTTAAATCTTGGATTGTGTGTGAGAAAGTACTGTTTTCAAAGAAAGTGAACTTTAAGACAAATGATTCCTCTGGTTCAGGTGCTAGTAAAGTAATGGACTAAGAAAAAGTAAAGTGAACTTGTGCTTGAGAAAATCAGTTGAAATGCAAAAGATCCAGACAGAATCCTTGCAAGTTTAGACTATGTGTGATGCAAAGTTACAGTCACCATGTTGGGGTGTAGCCAGTAATGTACACAAAGCAGCACAATTTTAGACAAGTGTTTTCAAACCCAAAACAGAGTTTCAAATGGTTTCTTGCTAAGTGCTGTGGAATACAATTGCAGCAGCCAGGCAGCCTGTCAGTGAACTTTTCCAGTGTGTTAAAACCAAATCTCACAGTAATTACAAAAATAGCAAGTTTGGGACTTGTGTGTTTAATTTGCAGAACATGATGCAGCAACCCCCTCACTACCTGCTCCATGCCAAGGTGTGGGTAGCTCAACAGAAACTAGCTAATTTGGACAAGTTGGATGACTGTTCATCAGCACCCGCTGAGGTGGCTTGGCCAAACTACTTATTAAAAGTAATAACATTCAACAATTTAAGAAAAGACTTGACTCTTATATGGGTGACAGAAAATGTTCCTTCCACCACTGAATTAGTTGGTGGCGAGTTCATTTATGGGCACCTGCCTCCTGAACTTGTATACATCTATGAAATCTATGAAATAATGTGTGTGTAGTATGCCTAAAGCCAGGAAGAGATGTTTTGCTAATTCCACATTGCACAGACTGTAGAATGTGATTTGGGATGAGCATATCACATGGCACAAGGGTAGCTAAAGCAAAACACATCCGTTTAGCTCCAGCTTGGACACAGGCAGGGGACACTGTATGACTGGAGCAACAGCAAAAGGTTGGGTGCAGTGAGAGAGACACCATAGAGTTTGTAAAGGAGTTCTTGGACATTGTGTCAATGCCTTGCAAAGCCCAGAGGAAGTTAAGTGTCCCATGCAGCAGAGGGAGGAGTTGGACAATGCAAGGGCAGGTTCAGTAGCTCTGTGGGTGGAAGGCCCCAGTACAAGTCTTGTGAGAGAGTCCAATGTGAAGGAAGCATGTTGTTGGGAGGCCAGTGGAGAGTGGACAATTTCAGGGGTTGGCGCAATTGCCAGCTCCTGGGCAGAATGTGTGGAAGAGGAAGAAGCTGCAATGTCTGCAGTGGGACCAAGTGAGTCACCATTGGCCTTGGCTTCCATGGAGCCATCCCGATGTCCATATGGAGAAAGGCTCAAGAAGTGTGCCCCTGAAAGCAGAGGTGGACTGCTTTTACTCTGCACTATGTGCTCATAATTGGCTCAGCTGGGACTGGCCACCCCCAAGCTGTGCTTCTGGACTGGAGTTAGTTAAAAGCAGCAAAGAGGAGAGAATTCACAAAAAAGATGCACTGAGTGCATCTCAGATGCACTGGTGCAAAAAAGATGCACTGAGCAGAGACAGCGTGATTCACAGAGGCATGCGTAATGGGATGTACTGAGCGCAGCCCCACTGTGAATCACTCAGAAACAGTACAGCACAACTGGAGATATACCAGCACATCCTGGAAGCACTGAGCCACAGGGGGTAGCAACTCAGAGCAAATGGAGCAAGCTAGCAGGGCAATAGGGAACAACAAGGAAGCTGGAACAATGAAACCACACAGACACAGGTGTTGAAGTCAACAATTTTAAAAAGGATAAAAGTGGAAAAAAGAAACTGTACAACGTCAGACCAACGCAAAGCAGAACAACAATCAACAACAATAAATAGGGTCAGGGTGGGAATGTCAGGGATCAGAACATGAGGCAGGAAGGGAACAGGAACAGGGGGCTATATATAGAAGGTGGCCTGTACAAAAGGCAGGGGGCCACTACCATGGCCATGCACCCCTGCACAACATCGCCACATGGCCACAGACAGGCAGAAGCCACAGGATGCCCTGCAGGGTAGCTGTTAGGTGTTGCATCATCCTGTACAGTGACCTAAGTGTAGTTTGGATGATCCCATGGATCCTCCAGTCCAGGTCATGACCATGTTCACCCCCGACCACATCATGGCAATCCAGGAGACCGACAGCAATGACAGAGGAAACACATGCACTGAGGGCCACACCATAGACAACACCCAACCTAGCAGTAACCCAGAGCAATAGTAATGCAGCAACAGCAGAATGCACTGCTTACCTCGTCCCCGCACGGGCACCATGCCTGGCTTCTGTGATACCACTCCTCCATACCTCAGCAGCCTCTGCAGCCCACCGTCTGGCCTCCGGCCCTGCAGAACACAACAGACAGAGAGTGCCATGAGTCAGCACAGCACTGCCAGAAACACACCACAACACCTGTATGCACAGGTGGTGTAGGGATAGTCAGACACTGCCACAGCACTGGCTGCACAACCACAGTTCCCACCCCCTGGATGCCATCCAGTGTGCATGCACCACACAGTGGTATCCAGCTGTGCAATCCCCAGCAGCCTGCACACATACACAGCACTGCCCAGTGCTCCCCCGAGTAGCAACACCGGGCAGGTGCAGCCACAGCTATGTGTGCAGGATGATTGTGACCCATTTGGGTGCCCCATGAGGGCAGAGACACACACACACCCAGTACATGCCACAAAAGCAGCTGGATGAGAAATACCTACCTGGCTGTGGCAGTGCACTCCTGCATGCATGATGATGCAGCTGCTGCAGTCTTTTGGGGTTCTGCCTCTGGAGGTCGCAATAGCGATACCTACACTGCTTCCCTGTGTGTGGCATCCCTGTATGCTGCACAAATCGACTAGAAATGGAGGCCACACTTCAGCTCTGGGTACATGTAGGTCCTCGTGCCCAAAGAGCTGCCCCTCCATATACATCACCAATGCCACCAGGTGCAGTAGGTCCACCTGGGATCAGTTCATGGTCCTGGGTGTCAGAGTCCTAGCCTAGGCATTCTTAAACAGTTGTGCACTGTACAATGAGAACCTTCGATAGCATACGATGTAGGCCATGATATGCACCACGTGAGATAGTGTGAGGCACATGCAGCACACCATGCACAGTGCATGAAGTGTGATAGGTCTAATGCAACACAGCCATGCATGAACAATGATGACCGCAAAGATGTGGCAAGGTCACATCCAGGTGGCACATGGGTGATGCGCATGTGTCCGCCATGTTGTGCACGGCATGCACTATGGACAACTATCGTGCACATCGCATGATCTACTGCCAATAGTAACAACCATTGCTGCATGTATCACACATGTGGACATACACTGTGCAATAGAGAGCACAGTACAATGCTAGGCAGCTCTTCAGCTGCTCATCAGACAAGCATAGCAGTTGCACATGATGGGTGGATGCCTCATTGAACATGTTGACAGCACATATGCGACATGTGCCGTGTAGACTGCCCTGATTCAGGGACATTGCCCAGTGCTATGCATATGCGCCAGACATGTGACATAATATGATGGGTGCAAATTAAGAGATGCTCCTTGTAAAGTGAGATAAGCTCAGGGCAGTTTTGCAATTCACAGACAATGCACCTAAAACAGCCTCATTTCACATGCATGGGCATTTCAGCTGATTAGCATCTCATTAACAGAGGCCTAGGCCTCATTTGCATGCCCATAGCCATAAATGCTCCCAATTCAGCAGGCTGAGTCTAGGTGACTGAGAGGAGACAGAGCCTTGAAGGTGAGTACACAACTATTTTTACAAGGTCGACAGCACTTACTGGGGGGATTTACCACGCGAATGGGTGTCACTGGCCATGTGTGGCAGATGCAGCATTGTGCTACAAGACTGTCTGAGGCACACAGCAGTGCCTGTGCAGGCACATTGACAGTGTTGCTATGCCAAACACTGTGTCCAGCTGCACCATGGCCTGTAGCTGCTTGTCCTGTGCCTGAACCGCCCCCCACAGCCACACAGGCATACCAAGGGCAGTACCCAGGATGGACAGGGGTACAAAAGTGGGTGCACACACACCACTGAGGTAGTAGTGCATGTTCATGGCAGACTGCACTGATTGCCCCCTAGGGTGGCAGCAATGTTTCCCCAGCTATGGACTGGTGGCTGTACATGGCTAGTGCACTGTCCCTAATGGACCAAGTCCCATGGGGCACCGCTCCCTGTGCCAGGCCATGCACCTGCAGGCCCCCACCCAGCACATCAGCTGCTGAGTTCCAGGTGGCAGAAGACACCAGGAGAAAGGACTGCTGTGTGACTGAACTTCTCTGCTGGGACTAAAGTAGAAGAACTTTTGTAGTTGGACCTTTAATTTAGGGTAAAAAAACTAACATACAAAAAAAAAGTGTGTGTGTTTGGGTTAACTGAACTGAATGAGTATCTGAAGAGTTATCTAGGTGTAAATCTCAGGTGACTGAAAGGACTTAACTGCTGTGAGGTTTAAATTACTTGTAGAAAGAACAGGTAAGTAGGGGGAGTGGCTTAGCTAGAAGGAAGCTACATTTAAAGACTGCCTTAGACAGATTTTGCTAATAGCTTGGCAGAAGACACCAGGAGAAAGGACTGCTGTGTGACTAGACTTTTCTGTTGGGACTGTATTGCCCTCCTTCCCCCCACCCAAAGCTAGTTCTATTTTTATAGGCACAGGATTTGACTGACAACAGGAACTTCCTGTTTGGGGGCAGGAAGTGAGTGATCACAGAACCACCAAGGACCCACCATCCTAGAAGGGCAAGCGTAGCTCTCTGGCCCCCTCTAGCTGCTGGAGGTCTGCCTCTAAGCAAGTAAGTGGTCTACTGAGAAATATAGGATATTCTTGTCTCAGAACAGGACAAGCAGAAGCTTAAAGGGCACACAGGCAGAAAGTAAGGAGAGAGAGAGAGAGAGAAAACAGAGGAAAGAGTAAGGACTGCAAACAGTTAAGGGGCCAGAAATAAGACATGATTGGAGTGGTGCAGTGCAGTGGCTGTGGAGCAGCAGTCTTCCGGGAGATGTTCTGGAGGATGTGGTGTTGTCCCATCTGCAGGCACCTCTCTGGGCTGAGGGAGGAGGTTGCTCATCTCCAGGTTGAGTTGGCCAGGATTTGTGGGACCTCCTCTTCCATCCAGGGACTACCAGTGCCACTGCTGTTGCCTCAGAGGTTGCCAAGAAAGAGGAGTGGTTGGACCACAGTGGGCTCAGGGAGGGTGAGGGTGGTGGAACAGAGGCACATCCCTCCAGTTGTACCTCTCCACAATTCCTATGCCATTCTGGCAAAGTGTGGTTCCTCTATGGAGGCACCCACAGTGGAGACAAAGGAGGATGCTGGGAACCTCCACAAAGGAGACCCGCAGGAGGGTAGAAGGGGACCCTGGAGGGGAAGGAAACAACTCCTGGTGGGGGACTCCATTGTTATGAAGATAGAACTGGGGGAGGAAGGGAAGAGGGAGGTAAGGTGCCTGCCTGGTGCCATGGCTTGGAGGGACAAGGAGCGAATCCTCAGGATTGCCAGAGCAGCTGCACAGGGGAGGGAGCTGGATGTCATTGTCCACCTGGGGACAAATGACCTGGCTAAGAAAGGGATTAGAGAAGTGCAGGAAGAGTTTGTGGAATTGGGAAGGGGCCTTAGTTAAGTAGCACGCACTGTAACCTTCTCGGAGGTGCTACCCATTTATGGCATAGGAGAGGCTAGGGAGTTCAGCACCATGTGATTCAATCAGTGGTTGAAAAAACTGATGTGGAGCTCAGGGATTTGGCTTTAGTGCGGGGGGTCCACCTGGAGTGATGCAAGCCTATACTGGCATGATGGGCTGCATCCGTCCGGAGGGGAACCAGGATCTAGGTGATAGTTTAAATGCTTAACTGGCAAGCTTTTAAACTAGCAGGGAAGCACTGGAAAGAGCAGAAAATCCTAGCCCCCAAATAATCATGGTAGTAAGTGCAGCAAACACCAACATGGAGGTGTCAATAGGGAGAAGGGCAGGGGTAAATGGAGAAAGTGACAAAGGCAAGAAGGACAGGGATGGGGCAAAAGGGAGTAAGGCCATCAGGAAATGGAGGGTAATGAGTACCAATGCCCATAGTCTGGGCAAAAAGCTCCCTGAGCTTGTGGCCTTAATGGAAGAGGGATGCCTGGATATCGTAGCAGTCACAGAAACATGGTACACGGAGAACCATGACTGGGATGTTAACATACCAAGGTACATAACCTACAGGAGAGACAGGCAGGGGAGAAGAGGGGGAGGAGTAGCTCTCTATGTAAAGGAAGGGATAAAAGCAACTGAACTAAAGGTAAACAGGGAGGAGAGAGGCACTGTGGGTCACCTTGGAGACTGGAAAGGCACCACAATCCGCACAGGGTAGTGTACAGACCCCCATGTCAGGGGAAGGAATGGACAAGGATATGATAGAAGGCATTCTTAGAATGGCATAGAAAGGAGATACTGTTGATGGGAGACCTGAATATGCCAGATGTTAACTGGAGCACATTTGCTGCAGCCACATCCAAAACAGGGCCATTCTTGATGCCCTGCAGTGGCAGGCATTAGACAACTAGTTTGGAACCCACTCATGAGGGAGCAATCTTAGACCTCATACTCTCAAACGGGGGCAGTGAAAGGATCTCAGCTCCAGAAGTGGGTTGCCATCTGGGGACAAGTGACCATCAAACAGTGTGGTTCACGTTAAACTCAGCTACAGAGTCAAGCCATACAAAAGTGAGAGTACTGGACTTTAGGAGGGCTGACTTTGGCAAGATGGGAGAGTGCCTCAGAAAAGCACTAGCAAACAGGCTAGATGTAGGTGTGGAGAAACAATGGGGAATTATCAAAACTGCCATCACAGAGGCAACAAGCCTTTGTGTGAAGCAAATAAATAAATCAAAATGAAAGAAAAATCCACTATGGTTCTCAAAAGACGTGGCTGTGAAAGTCAGGAAGAAAAAGATAGCATTCCAGAAGTATAAGGAAACACAGAAGTAGCAGGACAGACAGCTGTACCAGTTAAGGCAGAAGGAAGCAGGAGGAAGTCAGAATAGCAAAGGCCCAAACTGAGGAAAAGATAGCCAACTCAGTTAAGGAGGATAAAACCTTTATAGGTACATCAGCGACGAGAAAGACAAAGGAGGGATAGTGAGGCTGAATAGAATGAATGGTGGGTGGGCAGAGGGGGACAGTGAAAAAACAGGAATACTGAATGAATATTTCTGCTCAGTATTCACAAAAGAGGAGGGGGAAGCGCCTAATCCAATTAACAGAAGCACTCTTGATAGGGGGGTCGATCCCAGTCCTTTCACAGAAGACAGGGTTCTGCAAGAACTCCTAAAACTGAAGGTGGACAAAGCAATGGGTCCTGATGGAATTCACCCCAGAATTCTAAAAGAATTAAGGGAGGAACTAGTGAAACCACAGGCTACTCTTTTTAATAAATCATGGGAGGATGGTGTGGTACCTGAGGACTGGAGGAAGGTGGATGTGATTCCCCTTCACAAAAGTGGGACCAAGACAGAGGCAGGAAACTACAGACTTGTCAGTCTGACCTCTGTGGTAGGAAAAGTGATGGAGTCACTTCTGAAGGAAAGAATAGTTGAGTATCTAGAGGCCAGTGGAGCACAGGACCCAAGGCAGCATGGGTTCACAGTGGGAAGGTCATGTCAGATGAATCTAATAGATTTCTTTGACTGGGTGACCAAAGTAGTAGACCAGGGAGGGGCTGTGGACATGGCCTACCTAGACTTTAGCAAGGCATTTAACACAGTCCCACACAAAAGATTAATAGTCAAATTAACCAGCCTGGGAGTTGGTCCCAGGGTGGTAGCCTGGGTAAAACATTGGCTGGACAACAGGATACAGAAGGGTATTGTAAATGGAGTCCACTCTGAAGAAAGGGGGGTTACTAGTGGGGTACCGCAGGGTTCAGTATTGGGTCCAGTCCTTTATAATGTCTTCATCTGCAACAGGGTTGATACACAAGGAAGCATGGAAAGGATGAGAAGGGACTTGGCAAGGTTGGAGAAATGGTCAGAAGTATGGCAGCTAGGATTCAATGCAAAAAGTGCAAAATAATGCACCTGGGAAACAAGAACCCAGGGGAAGAATACACAATGGGTGGAGAGGTAGTAACAACAAAAAAAAAGGAAAGGGACCTGGGGGTAATCATATCAGATGACCTTAAGGTTAGCAAGCAATGTGAGAAGGCAGTAGGGAGGGCTGTGGGTATACTGGGATGTATAGGAGAGGCATCAGCAGCAGAAAACAGGAAGTTGTTATCCTCTGTACAGACAGTTGGTGAGACCCCATCTAGAGTACTGTGTCCAGTTCTGGAGACCCCATCTCCACAAGGACATAGACAGGATAGAGGCAGTCCAGAGGAGAGCAGCTAAAATGGTGCAGGGTCTGCAAGAGAAGCCATGTGAGGAGAGATTAAAGGAGCTTAATAAGTATACCCTTGAGGAAAGAAGGAAGGGGGGGACATGATAGAAACTTTTAAGTACCTCAGTGGAATCAACAAAGTCCAAGAGGGTAGCATCTTTCAGAAAAAGAGATGTGCAAGAACAAGGGACACAATTTAAAGATAGTAGGGGGGCGGTTCAGGGGCAATGTGAGGAAGTATTATTTCACAGAGAGGGTAGTGGATGCATGGAACAGCCTTCCTGAGGAGGTTGTGGGGTCTAAAACTGTAGGAGAATTCAAGAATGCATGGGACAGACATAAGGCAATTCTTGTGGGGGGTAGGAAGAAATAGGCTGTTGGTTAACTAGGATCTGCGGCCTATCCTGTAGGTAGGGAATTGGGCAGACTAGATGGGCCTAGCAGTCCTTATCTGCCGTCAGAGTCTCTGTTTCTATGTTTCTAGAACACACACAGAGTCTGGCAGTTGCAGGAACATGTGTACCCTATAGGCATGACTAATATCTGGATGCTTCCCCCCACAGAAGCCAAGATGTTGGAAGGCATGAATACCACCACTAGGTAGCATCCCAACTTCATGAAAGATGAGGAAAGGGCACTGATCAAGACATGCAGCCTGTGCCTGGATGTCCTCACTGGCAGGGGTGACAGCCGGACTGTGCTGGAAGATGGATTGAAGGAAGTGGCCCAGCAGGTTAATGCTGTTGTCCCCTACAACCACACAGTGCAGGAGTGCAGAAAGCAATGGCATGATGGGTGCAGGAGGGCCAAGGAGAAGGTGGCCAGCATACAAGCATCCCTGTGGCAGACTGGTGGTGGTCCAAGCACAGAGGTCTATCTCAGCCCGAATGAGGCTCTACTGGCCACCAGCATCACCAGGATTGCTGTGCAGGGTGTCCCAGGTGGTATGTTCCAGACTGATGGTAGCCCATCACAGCACTGTGAGTGGCTATGTGCCCTTGGCATGCCTGGGCCCATGTGTGCCACGGCTGCTATGCCTTTCCCTGTGTGCTGTGCATTGTCACTGTGTACTCAGGCACTGCACCATGTGGATGGTTGCCCCGCCCAGACACAACATACCTAGCAGTGCCACAGCAACCACGCCACCACACCGGGGGGCACCTGTCTGCAGCACAGCCATGTGGCACATGCCACTTACACCATGCAGTGTGCATTATGAGACAGTGATGTGCACGCCAATACCATGGCCTGTGCAGCTTTGTTATGTCATGGTGCAGCTGTGGATCATGGTGCCGTGTGGATAGCCGTGTACTGGTGTGCAATACTGATGTAAATTATGTGTACTCTTTATTAAGCATGTTCTACCTTCTTCTTTGCACAGCACCATCACACCTCTCGGGTGCAGCCGTGGCCATGGCTGCACTCAAAGCCCTTGCAGGAGATGATATGGGTCCATCACACAAGGCCGATGACAACACTGTGGATTACTCCATTCCTAGACCATCCACTGCATGTGACACAGTGGTCATGGCCCAAGCACAGGTGGGCCCTGTGGGCACCTCTGCCACTGCTGACAAGACTGCCAGTGGGGACATCTCATGGCTGCGGTCCTGTCTGGGTTATCTGATGATGATCCCGGTGACACGGTGGACATTGCAGATGCCCTCCTTATGCTCGCCAGTGGTGTCCGGGGGGCCTTGGCACCACCACGGTCATTACTGCCACCTCCCACGTGGACATGGCTGACAATGGTACACATAGCATGCGGGTGCCTGTGCACATGGACCCAGTTGACACTGACATCCCCATTGTATGTGGTGCGGATGCAGACGTGACACAGCTGCCCACTGATGTGCCCCCTGCACCAGAGCCATGTGCAGTGTTGGCGACGTCGGTGGCATCTGGGCAGGGTGCTGTGGTGCATGTACCTGCTTCATGGGCCTGGGAGCAAACCAGCCATGGGCAGTCAGTGACAGTGCAGGGCCATGGCCCAAACATGTCACAGCCCACCAGAATGCGACCACCACCCATGGATGCAATGGGACAGGCTGTACCATCCCCCTGCTCATTGGCAACTCCACTGTGAAGCATCATCAACTGACAACATGGAGGCCTAACTCGTCCTCCTGTAGGTGACTGTGAAGGGGCAGGAGGCCCTCTGTGCAGAGTTCCACAGCCACAGAACTGTGATGGTCCAGGAACATGAGTCCACGGCTGGACATGACTGCAGCACTGGAGCAGATTGAAGCTGCTGAGAAGGTGGCGGCTGGCTCCGTGTCATGCTGTGGACATCGGGCATCCAGTTGGATGCCTCGGAGCACATCCTGCACACCCCAGCAACAGTGCCAGGTGGATCCCCCTGCTATTGACACCATCGCCACTGACCTCCATGCCCAGCATCCATGGCTTGGAAGTTGGCCATGGGTCAGCAACACCACTGAGCACCCATTCAGTCTCAGTGCAGCACTCTTGCTGGGTTGATGGCTACTCCCCCTGTGGCCAGTGGTGGCACACCTGCCACCACCTGTCATGGCAGAGGCTGTCATCATGTCCATGGCAGATAGGGTGCCACCCTGTGATGCCCATGTCCCTGGTCTTGTGGTGGAGGCATGTCACACCTGTGTGTACTGGATGCCCTGCTGATGGTGCCTGGGGTGGTGTGTGTGGCAGGCACCTTCCCTTCTGCAGCCCTTGCACAACCCTGTGCTACCTGTGCAGTTCCACCTGTGTGTGTCTATGTGTGCCGTTGTTGTGCCACATGTCATGGGCATAATGAGTGCATTCTAGTGTCTGCTGTGCCCATGTGCAGGCTGTAGTGCACACTGATCCATGACATCTGTGCCATGGACTGGGTGGTACAAGATTGTTGCATGCCTGGTGTGTACGTGTGTGCATGTGTGTGTGTGTGTGTGTGTGTCATGTCTGTGTGTCTCTCACTTTATGTATGCCTGTGTGCACCACTGTGTAGTGTCCAGCATCAACTGTGCCCATGACATTCCATGTCCACACCTTGGTGCACACCCTCCATACATACCTGCATACTCACCTGCAGTTCCCAAAGTTTTTTCTCCACCACACACCTGCGGTGTTCCCTCGCCTGACCCTCTGGCCCTGCATGGCATCACTGCCCTGGCCCTGTGGCAGTGCTCCATCCCCCCTCCCCCACCCCTTCTTTTCCCTGGAACTGTCACCCGCACTGGCCTCGACAGGTGTTCCATGGTCTAGGGCCATGTTGTGTAGCATACAACAGGCCAGGAATATGCCACAGGCCTTCTCAGGACTATACTGTAGGGTACCACCTAACCCACACAGACACCAGAAGCACATCTTCAGTATGACGAAGACACTCTCTATGATGGCACATGTCATGTGTGCCTTATTTTACCACTACTCTGCCTCTGTTCTGAGTCATCGGAAGAGTGTGAGGAGGCAGGGCCTGAGCAGATATGCTGCACCTCTTGTGGAGGAAGATGTGCATCTGTTAGTACATTGTTTACCTCTGTGGCATGCACCCTGGCCTTGGTGGTGTGTATACCTGTCCTGCTCTACTGGCTGTGCATCCCCCTTTTCAGGCAGTCCTGCATCCCTACACCTGCTGTACCTGCATGCCTCAATGTGTTGTATGGCGCACAGTGACCATGTACCACCCTGTGTCTGCCTGTGTACCCTTGCACACTTCTGCTGTCCCAGGGCCCATGCACCTGCATCACACTGCGCAGGTTGCCCACAGCCCACCCCATGTGTCCTGCCCTTGGTGCCCTCTTGTGCTGTTGGGTCCATGTCACACGCACCTACTAGATGGCCACTTGGTTTGTCCTCTGTCTCGAACCTCCTGCAGAATGCTGACTGATGCTACATGAAAGCATCATGTGTGCTTCCAGGGTGTGTGGCGCAGACATTGCTGATGCACCCTGTGGCATTGCACACCACCTGGCAGTTCACCAAATGGTAGCCCTTCCAGTTTATGTAGGTGATGGTGTCATTGCCAGGTGGTGCACAGATTGCCATGTGGGTGCAGTCAGTGGCCCCTATGACACCTGACATGCATCCCACCCTGTAGAACTCCTGCATGGCTTCTGTCCACTCCTGAAAGCTGGGGAAATGGATGTATTCTGAAGCATGCGGTAGCAGTGCGGTGAGGAACTGCGTCAGAAAATGGGACATTGAGGCCTGTGATATGTCAGTGGTGTCCCCTGTGGGCCTCTGAAAGGTTCCCATGGCAAACAGGCACATGACTGTTGTCACCTTGGTCTCCACTGAGATGGCATGACTTTGTGCAGTGGGTGCCTGCATCATATCATGGCACAACTCACATAGCTGCCGCAGCATGGCCCTGTTCAGGTGGTATTGGCCTACTGTATCCACATCTGTGAGCTGCTCAAATGACAGCCTGGCACAATACCACCTTGTGGCTGGTTGCCTATGGTGCCTACTACCACCTGTCTCTTCCTCCTCATTAGTAAACCAACAATGGCTACTGCTGTATGGTCCATCCTGTATGTGTTGTATTGCTTGGCTCTCAGTATCTCTGTTTCTCTCTCTGTCTCTCACACTCTCCCCCTGTCTCTGGCAGTGTGCTGCTGTTGCTATTCAGTCAATGACCTGCAGGTGGCTTGGACTTAAGTCTGCTTCTTTGGTACTTATCTCTTTATGGTGCATCTTGCCTTTACACTGGAGATGCCCATAGTTGCACCGTGGTTTTGCACTGTGAATCGTGTTGCGCTGTGTATGTATGGGTACACCCCCCCCCGTACTTGCGCCTATGGTGCATCTTGTTTGGTACAGGCCATCTCAGTTGTGCTGGTGCATTCACCCTGTTTGTGAATCATCCTACAGCTCATCTTTGCATTGAAACTTGGCTTCCCAGCCAAATGCCCTTTGGGGTAACCCTTGCCTCAGTGTTTGTGCACAGAGGTTCTTTGTCTTTTAAATAGTTTTTTATTTTAATGGGTTCACCACAACATATCCAAGGCACACTGTCTTAAGGGTAGATGGTCCATTCCACTGGGGTGTCAAACAGACAAGGCATACTGATGAGTCCTGGTAGGAAGAAACACGTGTCTATGTCTTCTGTTAGTACCCTTTGCAAACTGTATGAGAGTTCTTTCGGCACCATGCAATTCTGCTTAAAGTTGGACCAGCATAACATTCTGTGGTGATTTGCATATACAGCCCATGATGCTTTGCATTGTGGGGGCATGTGTGATTTTGTATTTTCTTGAAACTTGGCTTCCTAGCCAACTGCCCTTTGGGGTAACCCGTGCCTCAATGTTTGCACACAGATGTTCTTTGTCTTTTAAATAGTTTTTTATTTTAATGGGTTCACCACAACATATCCAAGGCACACTGTCTTAGGGGTAGATGGTCCATTCCACTGGGGTGTCAAACAGATGAGGCATACTGATGAGTCCTGGTGGGACGAAACACGTGTCTATGTCTTCTGTTAGTACCCTTTGCAAACTGTATGAGAAGCCTTTCGGCACCATGAAATTCTGCTTAAAGTTGGAGCAACATAACATTCTGTGGTGATTTGCATATGCAGCCTATGATGCTTTGCATTTTGGGGGCATGTGTGATTTTGTATATACTAAAGTAATACTGTACTTCATTACAAAATGCTGTCTACTGCTATGTATTGCTGCCGACACAACTGGGAGTATAGTGATAAAGTAAATTTGTTATGTTATGGTAACATCTGATATTGTTAACACACAGTGAAGTGTTGTTACAATGCTACCTGATGCTATCTTTTAATAATGAGATGCCCAGCTGATTTCTTAAACTTTACATTCAGTACTGGCCGCAAATTTATGCCCTTATACATACAGGAACTGTTTATTAACATACCCCATGCAAGTAATTACATAGATACATACACAGACAGTGTCAGCAGATAAGGGCCTATGGCCCACCAAGTCTGCCCATTTGAGCTTGTAAGTTCAGTTTGTTTTCCTAAGTCTGTTGCCCCTTACCCCGACCTCCAGAATTCCTTTATGTCTATCCCATGCATTCTTAAATCCCGTGATTGTTTCAGCCCCCACCACTTCCTCTGGCAGGGTGTTCCACTTGTCCACCACCCGTTCTGTGAAAATTCTTTCTCATGTTTCCTCTAGATCGTCCTCCCTCCAACTTCATCCATGCCCTCTAGTCCTGGAACATCTTTTCACTTAAAATAGTGTTTCCTGCACCCTGTTCCTCCTGTAAGATACTTGTATGTCTCTATCATATCCTCTCTCCCTCCTCTCCTCCAGGGTACATGTTCAGTTCCTTCAACCTGTCTTCATAGGACTTGTGATGCAATCCATGCACCATCTTTGTTGCCCTCCTCTGAACCTTCTCTACCCTGTCTATGTCCTTACGTAGGTATGGTCTCCAGAACTGTACACTGTACTCCAGGTGGGGCCTCACTAGTGTCTTGTATAGCGGAATTATGACCTCCCTTTTCCTGCTGGTGATGCCCTGCCTATACATCCCAGCATCCTTTTGCTCTACCTGCTGCCTTGTCACACTGTTTCCTACCTTGAGGTCATCAGAGATGATAACCCCAAGATCCCTTTCTTGTTGGTGCATACTTATCCTCACCCCCAACTGATACATTGTGCCAGGGTTTTTGTGCCCCATATGCATTATCTTGCACTTCTTTGCATTGAATTTCAACTGCCAAACCCCTGACCATTCTTCAAGTTTCTGCAGGTCACTTCTCATTCTGTCTACACCCTCTGGTGTGTCTACTCTGTTACAGAGTTTTGTGTCATCAGCGAACAGTGAAATTCTGCCTTCTAGGTCCTGCGCAATGTCACTGATGAAGATGTTGAATAGGACTGGTCCCAGCACTGATCTCTGTGGTACCCCACTGGTCACTCTTCCCTCTGTGGAGTGACAGCCATTTACCACCACCCTCTGTGTCCTGTCACCCAGCCAGTTACCTACCCACTATACTACTGTCCTGCCCACACCCATATTCCCCAGTTTGTGTAATAGTCTTCTATGTGGCACAGTGTCAAAGGCCTTGCTGAAGTCCAGATAGGCCATGTCCACTGCCCTCCTCTGATCCACCTCCCTAGTCACCCAGTCAAAAATTCAATGAGTTTGGTCTGACATGAGCCTCCCTGGTGAAACCATGCTGCTTTGGGTCCTGTAGTCCATTGACAACCAAATGTTCCACCAATCTCTCCTTCAGTAGTGCTTCCAGGATCTTCCCCACTACCGAGGTGAGGCTGACTGGTCTGTAGTTCCCTGCTTCCTCTATGTTCCCACTTTTGTATAAGGGGACTACATCTGCTGACCTCCAGTCTTTGGGTACCTCCCCTGTTTCCAGTGATCGGCTAAAGAGGATAGCCAGAGGTTCAGCCACCACCTCTCTTAGTTCTTTAAGGACCCTGGGGTGCACCCCATCTGGCCCCATTGCTTTATCAACTCTTATTACTTCCAGTTCCTTCAGGACCCTTTCTTGTGTAAAGGGACTTGTGTCTATTTCTGCACCATCCTCACCCCTTGTACTCCCTTCAGACCCATTACCCTCCTCTTCCTCAGTAAAGACTGAGCAGAAATACCTGTTCAATATGTCAGCTTTACTATTGTCATCCTCCTGAGCCCCATCCTCCCCTTCAGTCTCACTATCCCTCCCTTTGTCTTTCTTTTTTCCTTATGTACCTGTAAAGGTTTTGTCCCTCACCCACTGAATTTTGCAATGTGCTCTTCTGTCTGAGCTTTGGCTTCCCTTACTGACCTCCCTGCCTCCTTTGCTTCTCCTGGTACTTCTCCCTCCCCTTCTGCCTGTGTCTTTTTGTATTGCCTGAATGCAATCTTTTTTGGCTTTCACTTCCTTTGCTACCTCTTTGAGAAAACCATAATGGTCTCCTTTTCCTTTTCCTCTTGCTAACCTGCTTAATCCATAATTCTGTTGTTCTTGTAATCCCCATTTTAAATACTGCCCACTGTTCCTCAACCCCTGATTCCTGTCCCATTCCCCTTAATGCCTCTTTCAAGTATCTCCCCATTTTCCCAAAGTCAGCCCCCCCCCTAAAATCCAGGATACGTGTTTTTGTGTGGTTTGGTTCTGCTCTTTCTGTGATTTCAAACCACAATGACTGGTGGTCACTGTTTCCCAGGTGCTCCCCCACTGTTACCCCATCACACTGTCCCTGTTTGTGAGCACAAGGTCCAGTATTGCCTTCTGCCGAGTTGGTTCCAACATAGACGTAAAATACCATTTGGTAATACTGAGCCACAATAAGAAAATATTAAATAAACAAGATATTGGTGTCTATTGTGCCTCAAGTTATCTGGTAATAGTATCATACTCATATTCTGTTAGATTGTCTGCAAATAGTGCTTTGTTACTGTTTCTATTCTGCAAGAAATGATAGAGATATACAGTACTCACTGACTTCTATTGTGACTGCAGAGTTTTGTTCATAAAATTAATCTCAAATAGTATTTCGCACTGGCACAATAGTATCAGCCAGTATAAACATATGAAAAGTGTGAAAAAAAATGTATTTGAGTTATATGGTCATAACTTGATGAGTAAAACTATTCCATTAATGAGTATTTTTCTCTAAAGGTCAGGGTAACACCACAGTATGAAAAGGTGCAGTAAAGCTTTATATAAATACTGTGTCATGCTGTGCATAGTTAACCATATCCTCATGTTACTTGTTCGTAAAATGTAACTGCTCATTCATCTTCAGTGCATGGTAGAACAGCTTACAGTTAAGCAACAAGTAAGTGTGGATAATGAAACTGCATTTGTTAATAATAGTGAATGTAGTCAGGTTTTTCTTCTATAAGGGGTACTATCATGAAGTATTAATTTATAGTCATGGGTAGTGTTAATACTTTACAATATTATGTGGTCATAGGTACATTGATATTCTCACACATAGAAGTGCAACATTTGTTGAAACATGATGATGGATGTCTGTTGTGGTAAGTTTAAGAAGTTGTCTGCTATTTCTGTTGCATTATGGTGTGTTTTGTGATTAGTTGTCTTGCCTTGAGATGACCCCCCATGTGTATGTGGTGTGTGTGTGTGTTTGTGTGTGTGTGTGTGCGCATGTGTGTGTGTGTGTATCTCTGTGTCTCTATCTGTGTGTCTGTGTCTCTTTGTGTGTCTGTGTGTATGTGTGGTAGTGTTGGGGGGAAGTCAGAGTTAGGTTTGAAAACTCTAACACCGAATTTCCTCACTTTCATCACAATGGAAAACCCTAGCTGTTGAAGTAACGCAGTTTTTTGCAAAGAGTTCCCTTACTTTTTGAGAAAGAAATTAAAATTAATAGCTTCTGCTACCACAGTGCATGTAAACAAGATTATGAAACCTTTATAAAAAGACACATTTCTAACAATGTAAAAAGTAATACATTGCTTTCAGTGAAGAAAAATATGTTTCTGCACATACACTTTAAAACTCAAAGTTTTTTAAAAGACATATGTAGTAGTAAATTCAGATAAACAACATAACTTTTTTGTAGGCTGTTTTAGCTGTGCACCTTAACTGTAAACTCTGACTGCTCCTAATCTAGTTGTTTTAGCTAGAAGTGTTACTTACTGTGCACCTAAGTGGAACTCTGACTGCATTGTTAATGTTGCTATTTGCCTACATGTACTGCTTTACCTCAGACTATCCAAAGCACTTCAATTGCATCTCAGGCAGCAGTATTCTCGCCATTCCTGACTACAACTTATTCCATCAGGACCGAGGCAAGTGAGGTGGGGGCAAGGCACTATATATTAGGCATTCCTTCTCATGTTACATCATCTTCAATGAATCCTGACTGTCTTCCCACAAATCAATTGTGGTGCACCTCTCCTTCCCCTTCTTTGCCCCCCCCCACATTGGGGCCCTATATGCGCCACCAAAGTCCTCGCCTGACTCTGTCATCAAAGCCATCTCTTCAATCTCCACCAAGACATCCAAGGGCAAGCTCATGCTACTTGGTGATTTCAATCTCGACTGGCTCTCCCCCTCTGCTAAACCCTCCATCCTAAGGCTCAAATCCCTAAATCTCATCCAGCTAATCCATGAACCCACTTGCCTAAACCACTGGTCCCAAAACCACACCCTTATGGATTTGATTCTGTCTTCCCATCCCCACCATATCTCCACCTCAGGTGTTTTCTCTGATACCCTCAGTGACCACTGTATTACTTATTGCATCTGCAAAATCCACTCACCACTCTCCCCTCCCAAATTCATCTGGTCCCACTGCCTTCACAACATCAGCATCCCTGCCTTATTCCAAGACCTTGCTCATGCAGACTGGCTACCCATCCTGTCCGTGTCTGATGTGGACATTGCCCTAGCTCAATTCTGCAGTATATTCTAGAGAATCTGGGACATGCATGCTCCCCTAAGGAAAGCAAGAGTAAAATGCCTCCACCACCCCTGGATCACAGCTGACCTTATCACCTTGTGTTGCTCCAGGGACAAAGCATGGTGACTTTACTAAGCCTCCCACATAGCAAGCAATCTTCAATCTTATAAGTACCTCAGAAATAAATGCACTAAGGCCACCTGGCAATCAAAATTTTCCTATTTTAAAGCACAATTTTCTCAATCCCAGAACCCCAATGCATTTTTCTGGAAGTTGATCAACTCCCTACTTGACCCCACCCCCACTAAACAGGCTTACCCGACCCTTAATATAGACAGTAAAACCATCTTGTATCCTGCCTCTGTGGCCGAGCTATTCAACACATGTTTTATCTCCTGTGCCCTACCCTACTTCACCCCCTCCCTCCCTCCTCCCCAACCTAGGTTATCAATCCTCCCCTGACCTCAGCTTCCTCTTTCCACCCATCACACCTCTGGAGGTTTACAATGCACTCTACTCCCTTAACTCATCCAAATCTAACCCTGACGGAATCCACCCCAAAATGTTCCGTATCTCTGCTGCAGCCATTGTTGCTCCCCTGACTCACATTCTGAATATTTCCATAAATACAGCTATAGTTCCTAAAGCCTGGAAATTGGCCAAAATCATCCCTCTTTATAAAGGTGGTGACCCCCTCCCAGATGGGAAACTATAGGCCTATGTTGCTCCTCCCCAACCTTGCCAAAGTCCAGGAGTCCCTCATACTAACCAAACTGTTTGACTTTCTCTCTTCCAACAACTACCTATCACCAGTTCAGTCCAGCTTCCAAAAACACCACTCCACCATCACCACCCTTCTAAGTGTAACCAATTCCATCCTCACAGCCATGGACTATAGCCAAGTCAGAGCTGCCATATTCATAGACCTCGCTAAAGCATTCAACTCTGTCTCCCACATGCTTCTACTCAGCAAACTGAGACATGGCTCAAGACCACCACAATGGACAGGGAAGTTAACCTACCTAACTATGAGCTATTCAGAGCTGATCGCCAAACAAGGGGAGGCGGAGTAGCCATATATGTAAAAGCTGGATTAGTTGTATCCTGTACTGCTGCAACATCTATGCCCAAGGAATTTGAGTGTCTATCTCTAAAAGTCTCTCTCCCCAATACAGCAGCTTTCCATTTAATTGGATGCTAAAGACCCCCCTCTGCTGAACACAAGCTCTTATCCCACCTGGGAAACCTGGTCAAGTCCTTTACTGAAGAAGTCATTATCATAGGGGACCTGAATTTCAACTGGCTCACCCAGGCAGCTACACCTCTGGTATCATTCTGTGACACCTATGGGCTCACACAGTTAATTAATGAACCAACAAGACTAAAAGCAAGGAATAGTAGTAACAGTACTCTACTTGACATCATGCTAGTGAGTAAACCACATCTATTCACACACGCTGGAGTGCTCCTATGCGACATAAGTGACCACTGCCCCATCGCGGGGTAAGATCCAACAGCATTAAAACAGATCCTGCAAAATTCCTCATGAGGATATCCAAGAAAACATCAATATTGAAGGATATCTGCATGATCTACTACTCTCTACACTGGCAAAAGTTCTATCTTGCACATTCTGTAGAAAAAGCTCAGCAGGTGCTAAATAGCATTATATTAAATGCCCTTAACACCCATGCCCCAATCTCTAGTATCTGAATAAAAAACAAATCCTGTCACTGGTTTTCAGCTGACCTCAAAATTGCACTGCTGGAGAGAGATTGTAGCGTTGTGAAAAATTACCATTAGTAAATTATCCATTGCTGATACTTAGAAAGGAGACGAACGGAGACGATGCTGATGGCGGAAGAATTTAATGAATTAAATAATAATCACAGCAAGAGATTACTAGTGGTACATCCTTCATTCTTCATTCTTAATTCTTAATTCTTCATTCTTAATTCTTCAAACTAACAGTGTATTCTGGCTTGCTTATATAGTGGATGACAGTATTGTGGTTGTCTATGATTGGTACAGAACAAGTATAAACATTAACTTACAAGGCAATACTCTTTTTAGTTCTTGCATGACCTAATCCTTACTTAGCACAAATGTATTGATACTACTATATAAGGATAGTAATAATGGTCATTACTAGTTATTAAGAGGAAGAAATAGGCTTGCACTTAGGAATGTGCACTCAGGCATTCTGGCCTGTCCTAATAATAATAGTCAAAAGGGTAACTTGAACTCTATCCCTGTATTTCTGTCTTGCAGACACTTAAAACACCTGTCTGCCATTACTCACATGGTCAATACAAATATCAAAAGACACTTGAATATTACAAGTTGTGGCTCAGTTAAACCTGTAGCTTTTACAAGTTATATGATTCAGCTTTATAGGTCAATATTAGTTACACAAACACATTATGTTTTAGACCAAAATGAGGTTTAGGCTGAAATTATTGGGACACATTTCTTTATCCCCTATTACAAGCCCCCCTTTGGACCAATAATTGCCTAATTATTATTTATGCAACAATGCAACTCCTCTGAGCATGTACATCTCACTATGTACTTTACATTATTCACAATCACTTGATCAATAAGTGTTGATTAAATCCACTCTCTGGCCCTTTTATCACATTTAGGCATTCAGTTGGTGTTACAGTTAAGTATATGGCATTTGAGACTACAAAACATAATGAGTTGCTTACACTAGCATAGTTACAAACACTATTATTACCCCAAAAACAGTAGGACAGAGTTAACACGTAAACATTATTGTCCTTTGGTGTGGCTCTGTTTATAACAAGAAACACATTTTTTCTGTTTTTAGTCCATGTAGCTTTGCTGTGATCCAGTCTTGAGCTTTGATGCACAGCTGCTAGACCAGCTGTTAAGTATGTCCATGCATCAATTTAGAAATGTCAGTGTTCATATTGCTGGCTGTTGGATAGCAGACACACTGGTCAGGGGTGCATTAGATTGTGCATTGAGTAGCCACACACACACTGGCATGGCAGATTAACAGTCCATAGTAAAGCAATAGGTTTGCATAAAGTATCAGCCATGTTTGGCACAGACAATGAAGAAAATGGATATCTTGCTTGAAGGTCAATTGAAGAAGAATCTTCTTGCTGAAGTTAGAGGATTGCCCCTACCCCAGACTTTACTTCATAGTAAGTAGAAACAATAAGCTTGATTGTAGAGTTTAAACTGACTAGACCTTTTCCAGTTGATTTAAAGTTGTACAGTCCTTATGTGGAACCAATTAGACACCAAAACTGTGACAGTTTTTTGTAGGAAAAGATGAAAGTCTTGTCAACCTAGATAAAAGTATTACTGTTGTTGAACGTAGAGATCTTATGTGTGCCATCCCATGGAAACCTGCAAACTTGCAAAGTTTTAGAAACTGAGTTACCAATGAACTGGTAATTGAAACACAAGAAGGTCAAATAAAATGCAAAAGGTCACATAGTGTGTATACAACTTAAGGTATTAATGCACTGCATAGAAAAAGCAGTATGTTTAGACTTCTTGGCTGATGTTACATTGCACAGGAAATTAAAACAACTTTTTATGTCTTTAACTTAAACATTTTTTATCCAAGGACACTTGAATACCACATTTTAAAAATATGCCAACATCATTTTAATGAGAATCTTTTGTCCTTCAGAAACGCTAGTGTTACTGATAACATTATTAATCATGTTAAACTCCCGAGTAGTTTGTTTGGTTATGGTAGCAATTACAGAAGAACAAGTGGCTAGCTTTTGCTCTAGTCCACCCCACAGCATACTAAGAGTATTTAGAATTAGACTCTTTAACATTAGAAGAGGCAAGGTCTTTGGGCATTAAGTTAGTATGACTTGCCAATAATAAAAACTGACTTTTTACTCCTACATTTTAACTGCTCCTATACAGGAGTTAGCACACTGTAAAGTGTTTTTTTTTAGATTTTAAGACATTTACATCTTACCAACGTGCTACAAAAGCTGTGTTATAGTTTATATTGCAATTAATAAAAGAGAATCATCCCTATCTAAAAAAACAAAGGTCTCCCTGTACCTTTTACAAACTAACTTTAGTTATGTCTCTTTTCTTTTGCAGGGATTTTGGCTCTTGACTTATTTTGCATTTCTAAACTATTTATTTTTGACTGTAGCTGGATTATTACATCTTACTGTTCATGTAGCTTTCCTTTTTTAAAGATCTCATGTGTTATAGTATTGGCACTTTTAACTAGAAATGCCTCTACCCATTTTAAGAACATATCTACTAC
Source organism: Neoceratodus forsteri (assembly GCA_016271365.2). Taxonomy (NCBI): domain Eukaryota; kingdom Metazoa; phylum Chordata; order Ceratodontiformes; family Ceratodontidae; genus Neoceratodus; species Neoceratodus forsteri. Next base: position 877,545,107 of record CM028136.1, read on the forward strand.
TACCTTTTTATTTTTACTAACTTGCCTTCTACTTTCTTTTATCCTGTCCGTCCCTCTCCCATCTCCTGTGTTCCTCTCTTTTCACCCATTCCTCTTTTTTAGCTCCTGGTGGAGAGGTAGTGGGTCCTTTTTTATCACTTTCTCTGTGATGTGCCTCATCATCCTCTCTCAAAGTATCTCTTACTTTTGCATATTTTTTATCATAGCTATCTTCTTGCTTTTTATGTCTTTCTGCCTCTTCCTTGTTTCCCACTTTTTCAGCATATTCCCTTTTTAATCCATATTTAGCACACTTGTTTTGCAGCTCTAAAGCATATTGTTCTTGCTGATACCTTGTGGTAGCAGACATAGGTCCGCCGGTGGCTGTCATTCCCCTTGTTTGCACGGGTGCCACCTTAACCTTTATCACCCCTTCTTCTATATTGCTTAACTCTTGAATCTTCTCCATTGCATCCTGTAGTTCTGTATACAGTTGCCTGGTTTCACTAGCCTGCTCTTGTAACTGTTGGTCTAGCTTAATCTGTAGAAGGCATGATCCTATTTAACAGACACAAATCCCTTTGTGCTTTTATTAGCTGTGTCCTAAAATTAATACACTGCTGTTCTAACTCTTGGTGTTGATCTATCGGGATGCTATCTTTATACATCAATGTTAATTCTTCTAGTTGTTTAGCATTTTGATCCCTTTCATCCCTCATCTGGGCTACTTCTTTATTCTGTCGACACACAATAGTCTGATTATACTGCCATGCCCTTGCAATGCATTTGCAAAGATTTCCTTTTAATTTTTTACTCCCTCATTACGAAGGGACACTTGCTGAGTAAAATACAATTGTGCCTGTTGATCATCAGGCACTGGTTCATATGCTTCCCCCTTTAGGTGTTTTCCTAGAAAACGACCTATTATTGTTTCCATACTCATTCTTCTTATCTTTTCTTGCCTGCCTTTTACAGCGGGTGCACCCGTGCACTGGTGCCCTGGTCTGTCTAGCTATGTCTTATATGGCTCCTTGTGAGTCTGGCTTACAAGTCCCAGCACATTCACTAACCTACTCTGCCCCTAGAGTTCCTACAGAGTTAAGCATTACTTTATATTTAAAACAATTTGAGAAGCATACAAAGCATACATCACCTGATTGTCAAGTGGCTGTGACTGTCTGTGTGTACCCTCTTCTCTCACTTAAAGCCAGCAGCACCACATCTCCGAACATCCTCACCTTCTTATTAGGGCTTGCTGACTAACCAACCAGCAGTTAGGCAGCCTCCTCAGCATGCAGCACCAGCAATCCGAGTCTTTAAGGCACCAATTGTAATGGTGTAAAAAAATTACGATTTTTAAATTATCTATTGCTGATACTTAGAAAGGAGATGAACGGAGACGATGCTGATGGCGGAAGAATTTAATGAATTAAATAATAATCACAGCGAGAGATTACAAGTGGTACATCCTTCATTCTTCATTCTTAATTCTTAATTCTTCATTCTTAATTCTTCAAACTAACAGTGTATTCTGGCTTGCTTATATAGTGGATGACAGTACTGTGGTTCTCTATGATTGGTACAGAACAAGTATAAACATTAACTTACAAGGCAATACTCTTTTTAGTTCTTGCATGACCTAATCCTTACTTAGCACAAATGTATTGATACTACTATATAAGGATAGTAATAATGGTCATTACTAGTTATTAAGAGGAAGAAATAGGTTTGCACTTAGGAATGTGCACTCAAGCATTCTGGCCTGTCCTAATAATAATAGTCAAAAGGGTAACCTGAACTCTATCCCTGTATTTCTGTCTTGCAGACACTTAAAGCACCTGTCTGCCATTACTCACATGGTCAATACAAATATCAAAAGACACTTGAATATTACAAGTTGTGGCTCAGTTAAACCTGTAGCTTTTACAAGTTATATGATTCAGCTTTATAGATCAATATTAGTTACACAAACACATTATGTTTTAGACCAAAATGAGGTTTAGGCTGAAATTATTGGGACACATTTCTTTATCCCCTATTACAGAGATAAACTTTGGAAAGTAGCAAGAAAAACTAAGAATATCATGGACTGGAAGATCTTTAGGAAAGCCAGGAATAAATGCACTAGGAAAGTAAGGGATGCAAAGGCTGCCTACTACCTGGCCCAGCTCGACTCCTCCTACCATAATACTGCTAGATTTTGGGGCACCATCAAGGGTATGATGGTCCAGGATGTTAACAACCCCCTTCCAACCCATTTACACAGTAACTATGGCCCCATTTCTGGCACATTGGAAATCCTGGATGCATTCAACAACCACTTCACAACAGCTGGCCTTGCCTTTGACTCCTCCCAGCTAATCTATTAAGGATCATTTAAAGCTCCCACTATACTGGTGAACAAGAGTTGACTCCTCCTTTAGTTTCAAACCTATACTGTTGAAACAAGTTGAGGATCTATTATGGCATCTAGATACAAAAAAGTGCAGGAGCAGATCTTCTGGACCCATTCTTTCTAAAGATTGCGTGTCATGAGCTTGCAGTCCCCCTAACTCACCTCTTTAACCTTTCCCTAAACTCTGGCTCTATTCCACACTGTGGAAGACAGCCCAAGTGGTCCCCTTCTAAAATCAGGGACCCTATGGATCTTAATAACTACAGGCCATTTCCATCCTACCTGTGTTATCCAAGATGCTGGAGAAATTAGTGAGTACTCAGTTAAGGGAATATCTGGACAATGCTAATCTATTAAATACAGCTCAATCTGGATTCAGGGCCAAACATAGCACTATCACTGCATTAGCCAAGGTCACCAATGATTGGCAAACCGAACTGGATAAAAAGAACAATGTCTGTGCAGTATTCCTGGACCTGAGCAAAGCATTCGACACTGTGGACCATGAACTGCTACTCTCATCCCTACACTCCATTGGCCTAGATCCATCCTCCATTAAGTGGTTCAGATGCTACCTCTCCGGTAGATCACAGCAGGTAAAAGCTGAAGGTGACCTCTCCCCATTAAGACCACTGTCAAGAGGAGTCCCCCAAGGCTCTATTCTGGGTCCTATCCTTTTTGCCATTTATGTAAATAAAATTGATTCAACCCTTACCAAGTCCTCAGCACATCTCTTTGCTGATGACACTGTACTGTATGTCAGCAACCCTTCACCTAAAGTTGCTCATGAAATCATACAAGCAGAATTCTCCCTGTTACAACATCAGCTTCTCGAGAAAAAGCTTCTGCTAAATGCAAAGAAAACCAAAGCAATGATGTTCACAACCCAAAACTCCACCAACACATCCTCTTCAATCAGTCTCTCCCAGATATGCACTATACTTGGAGAAAATCTGGAGTATGTTGAAAATTTCAAATACCTAGGTGTGTGGATTGACAACAGACTTGACTTTACTCAGCATCTAGAACAACTGCTGAAAAGCTTCCACACAGCTTGGCCTCTACAGATTAAAACCCTTCCTTAATAGAGATTCAAAGATGAGATTAGTCCAGGCCATCTTTCTATCAGTCATTGACTATGCAGACTTTCTCTATAGTCACTGCTCCATTCCCTACCTTCAAAAGTTGGATACCTTTTACCATAGAGCAATAAGGTTCATTACAGACCTGCCATATAATACTCACCATTGTTCTCTCTATGATTCAGTTGGATGGGTTTCCCTTCATGTCAGGAGGAGCAGAAATGCAGCTGTATGGATCTACAGAGCTTTATCAAAAAAACTCCCAAGCTATATCTTGGACTGCTTCAACCTGACCACTCCCAGCTCCTATTCCCTAAGAAGCAACAATATCATCCTGCTCAAATTGCCCAAAGTCAACACCAAAATAGGGAGGGCAGCAATCAGCTACTCTCTAGCCATAGCATGGAACACCCTACAAAAATCCCTAAAACTGTCCATTATCATTCCATTTACATCCTTCAAGCAGCACTGTACAGCCTTCTTCACAGAGAAATGCAGTTGCTACCGCTAGAGATAGAATAGTCATCCCACAAAACCTTATTCCAATCACATATGGCATATTCCTTCCAGCCAGACACCGCCAGTATATGGCACCCAATATTCCTTCACCATCCTTGTACTCATTATGTGAGTAACTGTCATAGCCCTCATTGTGATATATATGTATTGTACATATTGTAGATGTTAGTTTAACTTTCTCTTGCCAAGCTTTAACATGTGAATTCTCTGTATATTATTGTGTTATAGATAACATTTTCTTGTTTCTGTATGTATAACTGTCTCATAAGTATGTGATGTAATTGCTGTGCACCAACTCGAACCTTGACCTTATCAGGTCCATCTTGTAAATGAGCCTTGCTCAATGATGATCGCCTGAATAAATAAAGATTTGATTGATTGATTGATTGATTGAGTGATTGAAACTTAGCTCTTTCAGTATCGTCCAACCTGCAATTGTCTGGTTCCACTCGTACCTCCACAACAGGCAACAATCAGTTCAAGTAGGTGACACTCTTTTCTCTCCTCTTCATATCATTTATGGCATCTTCCAAGGCTCTATTCTTGGCCCCCTCCTCTTCTCACTCTTCATAAATGACCTTCCCTCTTCCTGCCTCACCTCAAGCATGCATCTTTACACAGATAACACTATCACCTTTGCTACGTGCCCCTTCTAGGACAATGTCTTTCCCACTCTCCAAAATTATTTTGATAGAGTCCAGTCCTGCTTCCTTGAAAACCTGCTCACATTAAATGCAAAAAACTGGTCACAATGGTCTTTGGCTCCAGACAGAAGCTGGCCACCCTCCCAGCCCCCTCTCCATTATCACCACTATGGACGACTCTCCCTTGGAGCAAGTCTCAGCCTTCAAATACCTGGGAGTGTGGCTGGACAGCCACCTCAGTTTCTCCACTCACATCGAGGTGATCTGCATCAAACTCTGGCCTAAACTCACCATCCTCTATTGCCACAAATTGTGCCTACCAACCCCCACCCAGTGCAAGCTTGTCCGTAAAACTATCTTGCCAGTTATTGACTATGCTGACATAGTCTATGGAATGGCCCCATCTTCCTCTTTCTCTCCAGACTAGACATCCTTCTCAATTCCTTGTGATGCTTCATCACTGCCTCACCCTCACTCACTCACCACTCTGGCTCTATGCTCCCCTCTCCCTGACTCCACTCTCCCATAGGCAAACCATTTATGGTGCCTGCTTCCTAGCTAAATTCTGGTATGGGTCCATAGAAACATAGAAACATAGATTTTGATGGCAGATAAGGACCGCTTGGCCCACCCAGTCTGCCCATTTCCCTACCTATTGGATAAGCTGCAGATCCTAGTTAACCAGCAGTCTACTTCTTCCTACCCCCACCCCCTAGAATTGCTTTATGACTGTCCCATGCATGCTTGAATTCCACCACTGTTTTTGACTTCACAACCTCCTCTGGAAGGCCATTCCATGCATCCACAACCCTCTCTGTGAAAAAATATTTCCTTAAATTACCTCTGAGCCACCCCCTTCTATCTTCAAGTTGTGCCCCCTTGTTCTTGCACACCTCTTTTTTTGAAAGATGCTACCCTCTTGGACTTTGTTGATTCCCTTGAGATACTTGAAAGTTTCTATCATGTCCCCCTTCTCTCTCCTTTCCTCGAGGCTATACATATTCAGCTCCTTAAGCCTCTCTTCATATGTTCTCTGGTGCAGACCCTGCACCATTTTAGTTGCCCTCCTCTGGACAGCCTCCATCCTGTCTATGTTCTTGCAGAGATTGGGTCTCCAGAACTGCACTCAGTACTCCAGATGGGTTCTCACCAACTGTCTGTACACAGGGATAATAACTTCCTGTTTTCTGCTGGTGATGCCTCTCCCTATGCATCCCAGTATCCCCCCAGCTCTCCTTGCTGCCCTCTCACATTGCTTGCCCACCTTTAGGTCATCTGATATGACTACCCCCAGGTCCCTTTCCATTTTTCTTGTTGTTAGTAGTTGCTCCCCCCAACTCGCCTCCTGCCTCACCTCAGCCTCCCCCTATGCTACCCTATCCACCACAGGGACCCTTGTACTTTCCACCTCCCTTGTCCTCACTCTCTTATGGACCCAGCTGCCTTTTCGTACTGCCTTCCCCTTCTGTAGAATAGCCTCCTCCCAACCTTTGCCTGGCTCCTTCTTGTTCTGCTTTTATGTGACTTATCAGGCTCCAATCAACCCCGCACTGCCCTAAATGCTCAAATGGTCCCAGCACATAGCCGTTGCACTACACAGTCCCCACCCACCTACCCCAGCCACCTAGCTGACCTCATCTCCCTTCTCCCACTTCACATGCAATTTTTGCTGTTTAATCACTGAATCAGTGTATTTTAATTATTTGTAAAAATGTTGTGCAAGCTGTCTGTGTTCCTCAATCTATTGTTACTCTCTGTACAAACTGTACCAGGGTAGCACCTGGAAATGAGCCTCAGCTCAGTGTACCTTTCACGGTCATCAAATTTTAAATAAATAAATATCCAAATTCATGCATGTTATTTATTATTTAATGTTATTTGAACTGGGAAAAAAATCCTCATCTGACTTCCAAAATATGGATGATCCTATAAAAGCAGGAGCATACCAATAGTTTGCATTGTGGTGCAGAAGTACATAATCATCATTGTCATAACCTGTCAAACGATGAGTTGCAGACATCTGTACATACATGCAGAAATGCATACATACAATACATTGAAATGGGACAGATTTTCACATTTATACATGTCTATGTTTAGTGATCACCAACATCAACAGTAGCACTTAATGCAATGCAATAACATTAAATGCATGCATCCAAAAGTTTTTAAACAGTAAAATTAAGAATGCATGAAATGTTGTTCTATTTTTTTATCAAAGAAAAACAACTATGAAGCAACATAAGCAACATAGCATAAATCTGCATTTCAGCATTATATACATGTGTACAAAACTGAGTCGCATTGTATTGGTAGAAGTTGTCATATCAAGTTTTAACACCATATTCCCATAACAGAGACATATAATGCAGTCAGATACTCTTCAACAAGCTACTCTTGGGGTCACGCGCTGGGCGCCTGAGTGAATGGACGTGTAGACAAAACATGGAGTGAATTGTGGCTTTAAAATCCATTTAAAATTATAAAAACCTCTGACAACAAGTAATTTTGGGTGTGGGTTAATGCTGTAAGTGTTGAGATCAACTGGTGTTAAGCGGAACACAATCGGATGAAACTGTAAGTTTTTATTATTTTAAAAGCTCCCGCGAAGTAGCGCTATGTCACTGGGGCTGGTCAATGCTGCACAAGAGGGGGGGGCTCCAACCAATGGATGCCCAAAAAATATGGACATAACAGTTATCTGCTCTTTACTATAAAATATTTCAGTAGGTCAATCAGAATTGAGACAAGCTATTGCTGACTTGAAATTGGTAGTTGATTCCATCAAAAAAGATTCAGAGAAGACCATCAACAGAATTGTGGAGGCTGAGACTAGAGTGGTGGCTTTAGAGAAGTCAGCTTCTCATTTAGAAGAGGATTCCCTTTTCATGCATAATCAGTTTCAATTAATTTGGCAAAAAATAGATGACCTAGAGAACCGAGGTCACAGGAATAATTTATAGTGGGTGTACCAGAAGGGGCTTACAAGAGTTACTTCCAAGTTTACTAGCCCATGATTGGAGATGGCCACTAGAAATAGAAAGGGCACACAGATCTTTATCTCCTAATCCCAAACCTGGCTCCTCCCTAGACCCATAATAGCTCACTTTCTCCACTTCTCTATTAAAGAAGATATCCTGAGGTTGTCTAGGGAGAGAAAGTCGCTACACTGGCAGGGACATAGGATCTCTATATTTCAATATTATTCAGTGGATGTGGTATCTCAAAGAAGAGATCAGAGGGGTTCTGAGGCATCATAATATCCCTTACAGAATTAACTACCTGGCTATGCTAGTGCTAACTTTTAATGGGATCTCACACTCATTTAAAACTCCTGCTGAAGCTTGGGAATTTTTTGAAAACAAAGTTAGGCCCAACCGCAACAGTCATAACAGATTTGAATTATCTCTGGATTCTAAAAATTGAACACCATATGAAAACACCCATGAGGCACCTCTACAATGCAGAGCAGCTCACAATTCTGTGCCAATGGAGAGCCCCAGACACAAAGCAAGCTTTTTACAACTAACACAGAGGCAAGAATGGAAGACGATCAGTAGGAAATGCAAAGGACTTACGAGAGGCAGACAGAAATCCACAACCTTTTCTCCAAAAGGTGCTGTCGAGAAAAAATCCATGGGGATCTTGCTGTCAAACAAATTTGCTGGGTTAAACAACATGGAACTCTCCCTTGAAGATCATAGTGAGGATCAACCAATCAGGGCTAACCACTTTCCTAGCCAATCAGAACCTTCCTTCTTGTCTGATGCAGCTAGTTTCCCAGAACCTCCTGGTACTTCCTTATACTCTATGGCTGAAGGCTCTGACGGCTATGTTTCTCTGCAGAAGGACCCTACTTAAGTTTATTTACTTTTCCTTTACATTGTTGTCATGATAATTGGGGGGGAATTAAATGGTAGCTGGAGCTTTACCATTTCTTTTCCTGGTTCCCCAGGTGATCCCTCGATGTCATAAGTCTGGTAAGTTACTAAGACACATATTCAGGCTTAACTGTCAAGGTAACCTAATTTGTTGAAACAGATAAAACATCATTACTATTGATGATGCGGTTAATGTTAACTCTTTCATTTCGTGGGTCACTTGTCTGGTTAATATAAATGTTCAGGTTTGCATTTACTTCTTATGAGAAAGTGTCTAATGACAATTTAGGACCTACAGCTGAATTGGGCCTGAGAGTAATAGAAAAAAGGGAGGGATATCATAATTTTTTTTATATGCACATATGATTTTTGCCTTTAGAAATAATCGCTATTGTCAATAGGAAAAATGAGACAGACTACATGCATTTGAATATAACCACTGATCCTATGAGGTGCTGAGTTACTACCCTTTTTCAAGTATGCCCATTATATTTAAAGTAAGATAAAAAAATTACACAATTATTGGATTTATGCCTCAACTATCAGGGGTTTTGACTCTACCCTGCTGTTATGTATTATGTATGTTTGACATATATGGTTTCCTCCCCTCCTCCCTTTTTTTCTCTTTCTCCCTTCTCCACTTCCCTTTTTCTCTTCCACTTTGTATAGAAAGGTGCTTCATTTGTACCAAGTGTTCATACCATAGGGTGGCATATGGAATTAGGCCAGGACTGCATACCAATAAATGTGTTGGAGCATTACTAAAGTGTAGCTAATCCCTTTATTTAATACAGGGGGTCCTGGGGGCTGCTAATACAGCTCCTATGATGCCTTGTTGTGAGGGGACATGCTAGTTGGTGTTCATGTTGCTCCTGTACTCCTGACGCTCATGGTTCTCATTAAAAGGGTCCTCTCTACACTTGAATTATGCTACTGGTATTGGACGGGCTACAGAGCAATTTCTATAGCTGCTCTGTTGTTTTAAATACTCCTTTCTGTGCTTTTCTATTCTTTAGTTATTTTCCATTTCTATCTTTGTCTATTCCTATAGGTTGTTTTCCTTCTATGTAACACTAAGAGCTCTGCATTGTATGTTTGTATGGTCATGTCTGTATTTATGGAGTTGTCAGGGGTCAAATCCCTTATAGCCGAGTTTACTTGCTCTTGCTAATACTCATCAAAACAGCATGACTGATTCTTGAACCTGCACTTGTGGATTTTCCAGGTCATGTGGATCAAGGGTTATGTTGAACTTTTGTTTAGTAAGTTGGGGATATATCTATTATATGGATTAAGGGTTACTAGTATCCCCATTATTCTAATAGGTTTTAGTTTTAATTATTACAGTCTAAGCTCGTTTATGAATGCTAAATTCAGATTACTTCTAAAGCTCCTGTCCCAGTATATGGTTAAGATTGTAGTAGTGAATATATGTTTAAGGCTTATTTGTCACTCATGGGGACAGAGATTGTTTCAGCTAAATGAGGATACTTATATAGTGATCAAAGGGTGGCTGGGATGTGTAAATATATGGATAAAGCATTACGATATATTTGATAGAATGATATTATTAATAAACTGCCATGGGAGTCTCTAATGTTAACTGTAAATGTATCTGTTGGAATGTGAAAGGTTTAGGTACACCAGTTAAAAGGAAAAAGGTTTTAACTCAATTACAAAGGATGAAGGCTGACATAGCTTTGTTACAAGAGACTCATTTGCTTAATGAAGAGGTTGAAAAATTAAAGAGAGTGTGGGTAGGGGAGGTATTTCATAATTCAGTTAGTAAAAAACAGAAAGGGTTAGCTATTCTCATTAGAAAATCCCTGAATTTTTCAATGACTTCTCATGAAATAGACTTCTGGTAGATGGCAAATTCTAGAAGGGAGGTTGGATGGAGCTGATCTTACCATCTGCAACATTTATGCTCCTAACGGGGACTCTTGCTCCTTTTTGTCTGAGTTCTTTGATATGGTTAGTTGCATCTCGAATAGGAACATTATAATAGGGGGGATTTTAACACTGTTTTAGACCAGTGGATTGATAGAAGTAACCCTAAGATTAATAAAATGAGGGACAAAAGCAGTAAGGTGATCAAGGACAGAATGAAGGATTTAGGTCTTTCGGATGCATGGAGAGTGATGCACCCCACTCAAAAAGACTACTCATTCTTTTCACAAAGGCATGGTTCATATAGTAGGATCGATATGTTCCTCTTGTCAAGTGGGCTTGTGAATAATATGTTTATTACCGATATCGGTCCAATCATAATATCTGACCATGCTCCTATTTCTATTATTGTTAACCTAGATCTCGAGGATACAAAACCTCTTCATTGGAAATTTAATTGCTCCTTACTGAATGATGACAACTTTAGACCCTGGATCATTAAAGAGTCAGAGCAGTCTTTCTGTATAATAATAACAGGGAAACCTTGAAAGCTACCTTGTGGGAAGCGTTCAATGCTTACATTAGGGGTAGAATTTTGAGTTACACTACCTTCAAAAAAAAAAGGAGAGGGGAAAAAAATATTAGCCCAAAAAGAAAAGGACCTTCTGGATTTGGAGAGGTCCCATAAATCAGGCTCTGGGGGTAACAAAGATATCTTTAGGAAAATAACCCTACTCAGATAAGAAATAAATAAACTACTTACTGGGAAGGCCGAATTTGCTTTATATAGAACTCAACAGAAATACTGGGAATCAGGAGAAAAGGCGGGTAAGCTATTGGCGTACAGGCTTAAACAAATGCAGAATAGGAATAACATAACTAATATAAAAGATACTTCTTGGAAGATACACAGTAAAACTATAGATATCAACAGGGTGTTTACTGATGTTTATAGAGATATATATAGGAGTAAGACTGAAAATAATAAGGAACTAATAAACCATTTTTTGGTTAAAGTCAAGCTACCTAGGATTTCAGAGGCACAACATCAGTTGTTAGACAAAGATGTTTCTATTTAAGAGATTAAAGAGACAATTGATGGGTTACCTAATGCCAAAGCCCTGGGTTCTGATGGGTTGCCTGCTGAAATATATGTTATTTTGAAATATGTGATTACCCCCATTCTGCAAAATGTGTATTCAGAATCTGAAATAAATGAGGGGCTACCACCCATGATGACTGAGGCAGTCATCACTGTCCTTTAAAAAAAGATAAAGACCCCTTAGACCCTGCCAGTTATCATCCAATCTCCTTGTTAAATATTGATTATAAATTATGGGCTAAGATACAAGCTAATAGGTTACAATAGGTTATTGGGAATCTTATACACAGAGAGCAGGTGGGTTTTATTAAGGGGAGAGCAGGGTTTGAAAATATAAGAAGAATACTTTCCACAATATGGATGGCCTCTAGAAATCAGGATACTTCTGTACTTTTGTCATTGGATGCTCACAAAGCATTTGATTCTATTGAATGGGGGATATTTAATGGAGGTACTTGATGGCTTTGGATTTGGTGATATCTTTATCTCAAGAATCAAAACATTATATAAATCTCCTACGGCTACTATCTGTACGAATAGAGTCTTATCTGAAAAGTTTATTCTGGAAAGAGGGACTAGACAGGGATGCCCACTATCTCCACTATTATTTATTCTAGCCTTAGAACCCCTTCTCTGAACAATTAGACTAAGTAAAGACATCATGGGGATTAAGTTCCATAAGATGGAACATAAAGTTGTTGCCTATGCTGATGACTTCCTTCTGTCTCTCTCCTCACCTCACCTCACCTCACAAATCTTTAAGCTCCAGTATGATGTTATTAGAGGAATTTGGACGTATTTCAGGGTTATCTATTAACTGGGCTAAATCTGAAATGCTCCCTGTACAGGGAGAATAAGAATATACTCAAAGAATTATGCTTACGCTATAACTTAGAGTGGAAAGGTAATTGCTTTTCTTATCTTGGAATTATTATTTCTAACAATCTAGAGGATATGTTAGGTTTAAACATTAAACCCTTGGTGGAAGCAATGAAATTATCTTTGGATAAATGGTCCAAACTCAATCTATCCTTACCGGGAAAAGTCAATGCTGTAAAAATGATGTCGGTGCCAAAAATATTGTATTTATTGAATATGGTGCCTTTACATATTACATCCAGGCGGTTTAGGAAAATTGACAGATTGATACATTCCTTTTTGCGGGAAGGGAAAAAGGCAAGACTTAGTCTAGATAAGATCAAGAAACATTGGCAACAAGGGGGTATGGGCCTACACGATTTCAAAAAATATCACCAAGCCTTCCTATTTAAACAAACCTGCCAATGGCTACTTCCAGAGAATAAATTACCCATATGGGCTAAATTTGAACAATATAGCATTTTCCCCCACCTATTACAGCATTTAACCATAGGTGCTAATCCAAAATGTATTAACACTCATCCCTTTCTAAGGAACTCTGCCAAGTCCTTATCCCAGGTAATGAAACAAGCAGTTGAGGGTTCTTTACCATATCAATATTTTCCAATATGGAGAAATCCAAATCTTAAATGGGAAGGGAAATTGTCAACTAATTCTGTATGGGAAAATAAAGGGATTCTTCTGCTTGGGGATATTATTGATCCACTCACTGGGATTTTAAGGTCATTCTCAGAAATAAGAGGCACATATGGTCTACCTTGCACACAATTTTACTTATATTTACAGTTAAGAAATGTGCTGTAGAATCCAATGGAGGATAACTTAGTCCCTTCTACCTTGACAGAATTTGAAAAAATAGTCACATTAGCAAACACTAAGGGGGGGAGGTGGGAAACTTTATCAATTATTAAACAAATCCGGGCATGACTTAACAAGTAAATACAGTGGAAGATAGGAAAATTGCCTGGACTGCCCCATTCATGAATCATCTTGGAAACTGATGTGGAAAAATGCATACAAATCCAGTAAGGACCTACAAGGTCGATTAGTACAATTTAAAATATTACACAACTGGTATTATTCTCCTGATAAACTGTATTCATGGGGTCTCTCCTCAGACAGCTGTTGCTGGAGATGTGGGGAGAAGGAAGCTAACCTTCTCCATATGCTGTGGGAATGTCCCACATTAATTTCAGGGTGGGCAGTGATTTGGGAGACTTGTAAAGACATCCTACAGATGTACTTCCCTTTTGATCGATCGATATTTATTTTAGGAAATACGGAGACCTTACATTTTTTGTCAAGTCCAGAAAAAAGATGGCTTTTGGTAGCTCTGTAATGCTTTAAAAGACTCATATTACTACACTGGAAGGATACACGTCCTCCTGACCTGCAGGAATGGACAAATTCATTAGCAAAGATAGCCATTAATGAACATATTAGCCATCTCAATAATAAGACACTGCATAAATATGAAGCAGATTGGGCAGCCTTCTTTTACTGGTTAAATAAGAATTGAGTTATTACTCTTAGTATTTAGGATTATTACAGTAATAATATTATTTGTCATTCTTTTAGGTAGTTCTATGGTAACTAATTAATTTTACTATGTACACATGCAAATGTATTGTCTGGGTAGTAGTCTTATGATTATTCTTAAGAATATTGTAAAGTCACAATTTTGTATAGGAAGATATGCATTATCTTTATTTAAAGTGATCTGACTCATTATATGTATTTTTCATGGAAAAACTAAATAAAAATAGTTTTGAAAGATACACTTCAACAAATGCAGCCCACTGCAAATAGATGGCATTATCATATAGAAAGTCATTCTGTTAATGTGAGTTACACTACATCTGCCAAGGCATAACTTACTGACATATGTTTAATATCCAGCACCCTCGAGCCTGCTTAGATTCAGTGGAAGTCAATTCAGTAAGTATAATAGTCAAGGTCAACAATGTAGACAACAACAGGAAAAGAAGTGCAACTTAACCTGATGCAGATTGTTGAAAGAAGCACAACTTCTCACACATTATGTAGAGAAGAGGACTTCAAACTCTCATAATCACATGAGAATATTACTTATTCTGTCATTACCATGTAACACAGTACTGTGAAACAATTGAATACACAGTGACATGTGCAGAACTTACAAGATTAACTGAAACACCTGCAAAAAGATATTACTCACTGACTGTCAAATGATAACTGTTCAATACCCTCAAGTCTACTTAAGCAGTAACATGGCAGTCATTGTAGCAAGTACACCAAAGCTGCAAAAGCTTCATATAGCAATGCAAATGGTTCTAGAAATTGTACTGTTACAAATCAACAAAACTATTCCATTTTGCATACAGCATATCAGCATAACACTGATATCAACAACTCAGTGTCTACAACACTGTGTTACATAGGTGCATTATTGTGGTTGTGTCCTGTAATGACAGGTAAATTAGAGTAATACACACTGCCCGTAGTAGTACAGCAGAACATCTAAAAAGACTTAGTTCACCATCACTGATATTGCACAGTGGTTGTTTGACATAAAACATTTCAGCTCTTCTATCAAATAAAAATTAATATTAAAAAAAGTGCAAAAATGTATGTACCCATAATATACAGAGGAAATGATATGTCTGCAAAATAGTGGTTAAGTAAACTGGCATGTTCAGATTCCATCACTTTTCCACATTTTGTGCAACATTTGTACAATGGAGAATGATAACATATGCATCTTTTAGATTCCTTGGTAATCATTCTCTCATAGTGCATACTGCATCATTACACTCCACCCATCCCTTTCTGAACCTTCGCCATCTGACATAGTGTCCAGAGTGAATAGATAGACCATGATGGAAAATAACAGCATGTGTGTCAAACTGACTTCTCGAGAACATAGTTCTTCCAGCAATAAAGTCAGAAATCGGCATTGTGACTGTCATGCCTTGAGAGTTAAAATGTTGTAATACAATCATAATGTATGAACAGAAAGATATAACTCTCAAAGAGCAAACACAAGACTGACCATATCTTTGACATAGCCAACCAGCTTCTGCATTTGCAAACAACCTACAATACTTCACAGATCTCTGTTCAGGAACATAGACAGACAACAACAGCATGTCATGAGTTGCTTGTGATTCTTTGCGTCCACATGACAAACGTATACTTGCACACATAATCAACTTGAAAGTGTTGGTACAGATCAATACCAACATCTGTCAAACTGTTTATGATTCCCATAATAAACTCTGTGGCATCTTGTTGTGCACTATCAGCAAACATCACTTGTCCTGCATACTTTGTGAGAGTTAGTCATAGAGGAGTAACATTTTGTAAACAGGGCAACTCCTCTTGACAAACTCTAATTACTCTCTTCAATGCTTCAGACAGAGCTGTTGACTGACCTGAGCTTAAAAAATTAACAAACTCAGGCATATGCAGAAGTGCCTGCATTGTAGCATTAGCATAGCAGTTTACTACTGTGCTGTTATCAAATATTGGAAGTTTCTGAACCCCAATGCATTTCTTTACAGGTGGAAATTTGATCTGTTGACATAGAGACTAATTACCAATAGAATGGTTTGGTGATGATTATGGAGTCTTCGTGTGCTTCAGTTTGCATCCTGCATCCATTGGCACATCTGTCGCTGACGTATATCTGGTAACTGGGAGCAAAGGAGCATTTGGTTGGAACAACATATGTAATCCTTTGTGCTTAATAATGCATTTACTATCAGCATGGATCTTACTTTCTGCAAGATTCACTATGTGCAGTCCAGACAATCATCTTACATGAGACAAAGAAACATAAGACATGCCATCCTTCAATATACCAGTGACTATATCTTCAATGGCACTATCAAGGCTAAGCCCTTGTGACCTGTGTATAGATGCTGCATAAGCAGCATACAATGGAAATTGTTTCCGTGTCACATATATATGTCTTTGACAATCTCAAACTTGACCGTCACTCTGTCTATTGGTAAAGCAGTGTCACAGTTGTCAAATTTAACAACAAAAACTCCACAGTTGTCCTCTGCACATTATACTGGAACTCATGAATGTATCCCATAGCTCCATTCACAAGAGCATGCTCAACATCAATGTTTCTGTGAAGCATGACTTGTGTATTCCTACACAGTGGTAACACAGCTTTCAAACCAGCAGTATGTAACACACCACTTGTGAGGTCTCTCAGATGCTCAACCATTTTTGATACCATTGTGTGTGTTAGACAAACATCATCTATGGTATCTAAGGATGTAAGACTCACAATAGGTTCCTGTTCTGTCTTCATCATGATCTCAATGAACTCTGCACACTGCTTTAGTCTTGGAAATAGACATACAACATGTCCCCCAGATTTCTGCACATGTGCAAATACATCACAAGCACCCTGAATAGGAGTATTATTTCTGGAGATTATGTGCTGCCTTAGCATTTCAAGGTGAATGGGTGACAATGCACCAATCTGAGCCTCATCAAGCAATGCTTTGTAAGACATGGCACCTTGCTGCCTCATATTCTGTAAAAGTTTGACATATGAAAAGAACTCCCACAGCTTGACACCGCCTATGCATCCAATTGTTTTCTTAGCCTCTTCAACAGAAACAGTTCAGGGCATGCTTGCTAGTCACAGGAGCCAGCTACAGGAGGTCCCCAAAAACAAGACTATTCTTGCCACCAAATGATATGTCATCATCAGTACCAAGAATCTCCTGTAGGTGAATATATGTAAGGAGAACATTTGAAACCATGCTGATCTCATCAATTATCAGCAATTGCATCTTGACAAACACTGACCTCAGTTCAGAGGCAAGCTCAAAAGACAATTTTCTATAATCACCACTTTTGCCATGTTCAACTGGCAACATAAACAACCTATGAAGCATGACACCACCTATATTGTAAGCTGCCAGGCCTGTAGGAGCAGCCACAATAACAGAAGTTGCAGAATTAATAAGGTCACGCACACCCCTGCTAATAGCCTCAATTAAGAAACTTTTCCCAGTCCCAGCAGCACCACTGAAAAACATCCCTTACTGGGTTCTCTTTGTCACAAACACAGTCTCTGCTACTGTGTTGAATAGCATGTTGAACACCATGTATCACAGAGTGATACACAACTTTCTGATGCAAATTCAGTTCATCAACAATGTTTGTAGCTGCCTCTGACAAATGCATGTTTTGTTGCATGGCACCCTCTATCTCTGACATCAGCACAGCTGGGTCATTAGGAGGAAGAGGGACACCAAGTGTCCCTTCACCCTCAATATCAAGCATATCTTATGACGTTACTGGGGTATCATCGTCCAAAACCTCCCTTTTTGTCCAACTGATTTGTTTCCCTTTTGAGTCTCTCAATGTAATTGTCAGACATGTCACTCTTAAAGGAATCATAAGTTAGCATGAACTCTTGTTCATATGTATCAGATGATCCTTTCAATTCAGTTTCTGATCTCCAAGGCTTGAAGAGAAACAGTAGAGCAAAATAGAACTGCTCCTTGCTTTCTGTTGTATTCAAGCTGAGTTTGAAGTGGTCAATTAGTCATGGCTTTCTCTTCTTCAAAAGCAAACCATTGAAACCAGTAACTTTATATATGTTCTTCTCAGAGTCAGAAGAAACAGCCCACTTATAATCATACCATTGAACAACTTGACACACACACAGACCTTTCATTGCACTGTGGCGCTGTGGATAGTAGTTGTCAATTAAGTTGCTCTTCAGAATATTAGTGGATGTTGGACTTGTAGCAGCCAGATCCTCAGTCTCATCATGGCTCTTAATCACATGATGTCTGTTCTACTTGTAGTTTACATTCAAATAATGAATGGACTCTTACTTTACATACAGACATATTCCTGTTAGGCAGTCACTTGCTTCATAAGCTCCACACTCATGGTGTGAGAGAGTCCTAAGCCCAAGTGACCACAGTCTAGAAGAGATTGACCTATTGCAGTTTGACAAGTCTTCCCACATTTCTTGCAGTCATGTCTGATCATGCTTAGTGATGTATGATGTTGCACTTTGTTGATTTTGCCTTTAAATGGTGGTGCATAGCAGAAAAGACATCATTCAAACAAGCATACATACAAGCTCATCTTGGAAAACCAAAATGGCATCATGTGTACCACTCTCCCCTGTTCTTCATTTTTCTATGACAGTACTTTCCACACAAGTGTAGTTGGAATTTCTGAACCAACTCCCAAAGTGTTGCACTGTCATACTTGCTTAGAATCTAGCATGTAACATATTTCAAAATGAAGTACAGAATTTCACTTGTTTCACTGTCACCAATCTGTGGGGCATCTTTAATCCACAGCAACATGTGTATGTGTGGAGCTCCCAGAGCTTGGTACTCAACCCTCCAAAAGTAGTATGCAACAACCCCAAGAGGAGGAGGATTTGTTTTAGGCAGTATGAACTTCAAAATATCCTGGAATTGATGGTGGAAAAAATGTGAGACGGACCCTGTATCAAGTGAGCACATCTCACTGAGAGTCATACTCTGTATGTTATCAACATCAGAGTTTGCCCATCTGAGAAGATCAAGTAGATCATCCCAATAGTATTCAGCACAATTTAGTGTCACAGACCATGTTGCTGGTTCAAACTCCCTCAGCATGCACATCACCTCAGAGTGTTGTCTGTGCCAATATTCTTTAGTACCACACATGCTAGACAAAATAGAAGAAAGACTGACTTGCAGTGTCTCATCTTTTTCCTGCAACATGTGTAGTAACTGTGCAGCTGTCATATTACTGAACTCTGTGCCAAGTCTTAATGTATGAGCAATACTAGCAGACAAGACACTAAGTTCAAGATCTCAAAGAAGATTGAACAGGTATGCTATGTTCCTACAAAATTTGCCATCCTTATGTAGAACTCTTGAGGTCCTATACTCAGCTCCTAAAACATGAAGTTCTCGTTCTTGTAGCCGCCCACCTGTACCAAGTGGGAACAGATCTGGAAAACAATGTGCCTCAAGTGCAGCCTCCCATATACTAACAGGATTGCCCTCCACTTGCTTCATCTGATACAATTCAATGTTATCTACCACTGAATCCTTCCTGTGCAATGGGTGTATGGTGAATTGTTCATAAACATTGCCTATAGATGCTGTGTCAACATTCTCCAGAATTGCCTTGTCAGAGTCTTCCACAAAAGTTCCTGTGGAAAGACCAGCAAATGTGTCAATGTCAATGTCAGCATAAAAAACATTATGCCCCTTTAGGCACCGCAAAGCATGTTTCACCTTCTCAACACTGACTATCTCTTGCCATATTTTTTGCCTTAGTTGGGACACCATTCACCAAAATCACAACATTATTATATTGAGAAATAGTGTTCACATTTTCTTGCAAAGGCAAAGGCAAATACACAACAGAGCCTTTCAGAGACCATACCAGTTCTTCCTTCAGTATGTCTCGCATTCTTGTATTAAGCCTAATAATTGTTTGAAATGACTTCATTGTCTGAATTAGAATTTGTTCAAACAAGTTCAAGTCTGCAATCTCAGCAGGAGTTTCTTGAACATCCATTTTATTCAGAACAGAGTGAGGAGGTAGTGTCATTCTTAATCTTGCTACAACAGTACGTACACAGTGACATAGTTTCGACTTCAGCAAAATCCGTCTTTAAAAGCAGATATGCAACAAGATGCCCCCACATAACATTCCAGTGTATAATGTTCTATAGGTGTATGTTGACACACTATTCTTTATAGAAGAGGTGCTCACATGATACACAAACAACATCACATTTTTGTGTCTTGTTAATTTCAAGTTTAGCAAGCTCAGTGCCAAATTTTCTCAGAAGCTGAGCTTCTTGCACTACTGATGTGTGCAGCATATTTACATGTTTGCCAACAACAGCATTTGACCTCAACTTATGGCTTATTTGCAACTCTCTGATGAACTCTTTAAGTGTGTCTACATCTGCACCATCCAGCAATGATTGAAAGTGCATAAACTCTCAGACAACATATCAGACCTGATATAATCTTTGTACAGATCTGTGTATGCCAGAGTGATGCACTGCTGCCATACGATAATGATGAAACACACTGTCGCAGTTGCTACTCTCCAAGCATGCAAGGGAATGGCCCATTAGGCTTGTATGAGGTTGAATCTCACACTTGTCAATATTACCAATCAACATATATTGCATAGACCTCTTTATGCCAGCAAAGGACAACAGGAAAGTTTCAACTGACATGAATGATTCTTCCCTGACATTGCACATACTGTCACATGGCCACTTCTTAGCAGATGTGACATTTCAGTCTCATCATCGAACTCAACATTCTCATCTGAGACAACTAAAATATTCTACACTTTACCATGTATGTCTACTGTCAAAGTAACAATGGTATTGTGCATATGATATGTTTCTTCCCAGAAAAATGCTTCTGAATGCTCAGAGTGCAACCAATCTCCTTGAAACATGATGGAGACATTTTCTCTGTTCAAGTGTTCAAAAGACTTGACTTTGTTCCTCATCTCCTCAATCTTTGAGCTTAACTTATCAATGGCTGACGACATAACAGCCCACAACTGAGAACAAATTGCAACAGCTATATTAACAAAAAGTCTTACTGTCAATCATAACTCCATTAATGCAACCTTATTGTGCAGTTTCTTGCCTTTGCATCTCATGATACCTGAGATGAGACAATCAATTTTAGCACAATGGACAAGTCTTTTAAAAAAAATTTGCTTTATTGTGCTGTACAGTAGCAGAAGTCACACTTCCAAGATTTGTTTTCCATCTCAGAGATGTATGAGTCACTGTTGACAGTGTTGGACATTGTTTGTCCAGAGCACCTTTATGAAGTCTATTCATTTCTAAATGACTAGAAGAGCTCAAGTGTTACTTCACATGCACATGTCTCTTGATATGTACATATGAACCAAAAGAAACTTTATTTTTCTTGTGTGTACATTTTACACCTTCACTGTTTACATGGCATGACAGCAAACCACCACTACACCTACTACTTCTTGTGTGTCCCTTGACTTTTTACGGGAAATGGTCATGATGCAAACACTCAATCACATGCTCACTTTTTTCTCTGTAGCACTCTCCTTAGAAACAGAAAAGAAAAAAACACTATTAGTGGTAATGAATCATGAAAACATGTACAAAAGTACTGTAGTAAAAGTCCATACTAAATCTATACTCTGTTACTCATTAACAACACGCAATGCAACACAATGTCATAATATTGAAATTAAGCAATGTTACAAAAAACTTAGAAGCACTTAAAATGATATTGATTATTATACTGTCATCTTTACATAGTACTGTAGCATGCAATGGAACCCCATAGAAAATGTTACAAGAACTATACAAATCATTTCCAGCCCCCTCAACAAATCCCAACCCCCATTCAACATCATGAAACCTAATTTTATCTGGTATTCTAGCAGTACCCCCACCCCAACAGAAATCCAAACCTGCATTCCACAGTATTAAACATAATTTACCCTGTTACTGTAGTCTAGTGCCACACCCTGCATCACAAATCCTGACTACTATTCCACATTATAAAAACATTATTTTGTCTCTTAGTCTAGTAGTACCTCGAGCCCCTAGCATGAATTCTTCCCAGATGCGCCACTTTGAAAAAAATTATTTTCTGTGGTGGTCCAGTGGTCCCCCCACCCTGCATAGACACCCCTGCTCATCCCAAAAAATCCACAATCAGAGCCATTGACCAACTCAGCCATCTTCTCACCAGCACGGCTGGCTGTCAATTGAAGGAAAAATAAGGATGACTGCAATAAATGAGCCCTTCAGATGTTAACTATGCACCATATACAAGACTGCCCCCCCAAAATTAATTTTCTTAAACTAAACAAGTTGTAGGGCGAAAGCCTCTCCATGGTCTCACTATCAAAATAATTTTCAAGGTCGCGAACGATCCTCGCAATGAATGTGACTCATGATTAAAACAATTGCATGGCCATGATCAAAGATCCCAAAAAACAATAAAATCTGAAACTACATGTAAAAAAATACATATTTGTGCACAATATACTTGTCAGGGTAAATAAAAGTAAATCTTAACACAAACTGCATGAAAAACTATCCAAAAAATGTTTTTTTTCCTAAAGTAAACCAGTTCTGAATTCAAAATCTCATGCTATTCTCACAAAGATTTTGCAACCTCGTGAACGATCCTCATGGTCAATTCGAGTCATGATCAAAGAAATTGCAGGCTCATGATCAAAGATTGAAAAAACAAGAAAAAAAAGATTTGCAAAACACAATATTTTTGGCCAATCCACATGTGATGGCCAATAAAACCACATTCAACTACAAACTGCATGAAAAACTGCAAAAAAAAAAGTACTCCAAAGTAAACAACTTCTGCATGCAAAATCTTGCGTTATTCTCATGATCAAAGATTTAGTAACCTCATGAACGATGTCCACGATCAAAGCAAGTCACGATCAATAAATCTGCACGCTCGTGATCAAAGATTTAAAATCATGATAAAATTTAAGAAAACTTTCAAAAATCATTTTTACTGTAAAATCCAGTTCTCATAAACAATTAAAACACATATAACTACATTACTGAAAACTGTAAAGAAAAATGGATTTTTCAAAAGTACATATGTTCAACATTCAAAATCTTGCGTTATTCTCATTATCAAAGAATTTGCAAGCTTGCGAACAATCCTCATGATCAATGCGAGTTGCAATCAAAGATTTTGCATCCAAGCAAAGGAAGAAATGGCAAACTTCGCCTTGTGACTTCTCTCAACCAATAGAATCATACAATAACACTTGTGTGGCCATTTTTAAAGTAGAAAAGAAGCAGTAGTCACTCCAGCGCAGAGAAGTAAGTAAAAATCAAATTACTATATAAAAATTGCCAAATTAACTAACTAACATGCTGAAAACAATTACCATACATCAAACTCGGATTTTATACACTTTTCAATGATCTGTGCAGTATATTGACAACATGTTTGTTTGTTAAAACTTTATTTTTATACAGGAACAAATGATTAGCACCATAGGCACCGTTTACAATCAAAGTCCTGTGTAACAAATCCATAAAATTACAACAACCAAGTAAACATACATTCAACAGACAATCGGCCAGATATTCAAAACTTTGCCCCTGGGCTAAGTTAACACTGCCTGGCAGGGAAACGTAGCCTGGAGCACAAGGCAAGCTATATTCAAAAGGAATAGCCTGGTGCAAACAGCTTCTGAATATAGCATGGGAATGAGGCCATGCAAACTGGGCTGAGAGTGCAGGGCAAACATAGCCCTGGAATAAGACAGCACTGAATATAGCAACCAGGAAGTGCAGACCACAACAACAGCACAGTGCACAGTGACATGAGGGTAGATAGAGATGAACTATGTGGCTAATGCATGTGCCAGTAAATGTGTGGACCCAGTACAGCTGCAGGCAGCAGCAGATGTGAAAGAACAGCGATCAAAACTGTATAATATTCCCCGAACCATTAGCGCCGTGCTAACACGTTAGTGCTGCTTTAGTCCGGAGCTAAGCTGTTTGCCCGGTGCTAAGATTTGCCATATTCAAAAGTGACATAGAAACATAGAAACATAGACTTTGACGGCAGATAAGGACCGCTAGGCCCATCTAGTCTGCCCATTTTCCTACCTACAGGATAGGCCACAGATCCTAGTTAACCAACAGCCTATATCTTCCTGCCCCCCACAAGAATTGCCTTATGTCTGTCCCATGCATTCTTGAATTCTCCCACAGTTTTAGACCCCACAACTTCCTCAGGAAGGCTGTTCCATGCATCCACTACCCTCTCTGTGAAATAATACTTCCTCACATTGCCCCCGAACCACCCTCCTTCTATCTTTAAATTGTGTCCCCTTGTTCTTGCAAGTCTCTTTTTCTGAAAGATGCTACCCTCTTGGACTTTGTTGATTCCCTTGAGGTACTTGAAAGTTTCTATCATGTCCCCCCTCTCCCTTCTTTCCTCAAGGGTATACATATTAAGCTCCTTTAGTCTCTCCTCATACGGCTTCTCTTGCAGACATGCAAATTAGCCTACTTAGGTAGTCTCTGGGCATCTCATTATGCCCTGATTTGCATGCAGTTTACCCAGCGTAACTGTAGGGCCCCACAGCGCTACCTGTAGGTCAGTCTGGAAGTACAGGGGCTGGCCAGGTCCGACCACAGCTCCATCTGCAGGTCAGTCAGGCAGTGCACGATGATAGCTGCAGGCTACATATAAACAGTACAGCATAGCATATCATACCCCAGGGGACAACACAGCATAGGCGCAAGTGGTGGTGGTGCTGCATGCAACCATCACACTGTAGGTCATGCTACAGTACACAGCAGACACTGCAGTACTAAGGGGGTAGGTAGTGTGAGAGACACGGCAATGCCTATGGTATGTAGGGCAGTGATGACCACTGCACTGTACACAGTGACTGATCCAACTTGCAGGTGATTATGGACAGTAGACAGTACTGTTACGCTGTTGTGTGATCTACAGATGTTGCGCCTGTGGCATGGGATGCTCACAGTGACATATACATGGCTGGCTATGTGTGCTGTGGCATCTGTACAGGGCTGGGAGGGCACGTAAGATCCAGCAGGCACACAGGTGGTGGGGTATTCCCACTACTGGCTCATGTGCACTGCACGATGTGTCCCAGCCTTATGGCCACACCTGGGCTGTGGTGAGGTCTGGCCACCTGTACACCCTCCCCCTCAATGGCCACCATGCCCACAGTGCTGCATGTGTGTGCTGGCATCTATTGGTCACCACAGACGTATGGTCTGTAGATGTGTTCTGTCTAACTACACTACCATGATGTCCCCCTGTGGTCCAGATCACCCTTTACTGCCTGGCATGGCTGGGACTGGTGGCAGCTGTTGGTATCATGGAGGTGCCATCAGTGAACAGCATGTGTCCTCTATGTCTAGCATTTTCTATGTGTCATATTCATATGTTAGGGTCAAGCAAGCTGTGCAAATCCCACACAAACACCGCACAAATCATCAATGTCATGCAAAGCTGTTTGCCCAGGGTTAAGACCAGCTTTTCCTGGGTGGTAATATGTACCGCACTAAGCATCGTGCTAAGTCGCACTAAGCATCTTAGCGTGGCTCTAGCCGATGAATATCCCATAGCATCTGTGTTCATGTTTTGTATGACCCTTGCATATAATTATGGTTTTCCCATCATTAATGCGATTTGTATGTGCTATTTGGCCTTTTGAATACAGCAGACCCACGCTAAACCCCCACAAACAGTTTACGCACTGCACAAAGCTTTGAATGTCTGGGCCAATAAGACATATTTAACAACATTAGCATGTGGCTATCTCCTAGAACAACAAGATTTATTTAAACTGTAATAGACAATCTGTGTGGTAGTTTCAGCTTCTTATATAGTCACACTGCTCAGGAGAAATATTTATTAGAAAATAATCATCATATCCAACAGATAATACTCCACTAACTGTTTTTTTGCATCAATATTTCCCATGCATAAAACAGATCTACCAACATTTTTTTTACTGCACAAACACCAGATGTCTTGTGTGATCTGGCTGCTATCCACTGTTCCATTAATTTAATAGTGATCTGAAAGTATAACACCACAGAACTTAATTTTGTTTTACCTCTTTACTTCATTCTACATACACTATGAACTACCACTTAGATTTTCTGTTTACTACGTAAAGCTGTTAACAATAACTTGACAATCAAGTCTGAAATGTTAAATCTGTAGCTGTAATCACAGCTTGTTAAAAACTTAGTAGTTTTAAAACCATTACAAATGTTTAATTGTCAGTGTACACATAGTAACTATTAAATAATTACTACTGAAACAGTCCTACTGTAACAGAAAAAATATAGAACTGTAGAACTATTTAAAACTTCATTAGTAAGATAGATAGCTGTACTTGCTCTCACCACTAAAACTGCTAGCTGAGAAAGAGAGGGAATCCAGCTTCACTGACCAGCGTGATTACTACCTCTATCCAATAGAAATGGTTATTCTTGTCAAGTAACTTGGTGTGACCAATGGACAGCCAGTATTGTCTCACCAAAACAAAAAGAATATTTAATAAACAAAACATCAATAGTAACAGTCTTTACAGACAAAACAATTACTTTTCACCTGTATTAGCCAATCTTAAATCAGAACCTTAGTTGTGATTGTTTCTTACTGCATTTATTTTAGATGTGCTACTCAGCACTGGTCACTCTGCTGATTAGCCTTGGTAGTGCTGAGAGAGAGAGAGAGAGAGAGAGAGGCATTTATGATATTTCTTCATCTGAGTTATTAGTGCTTTATACTCAGCATGGCAGAAACACCCAGAGTCACTGTATAGATTGTGGGGTCAAGTCTGGTCAGAAGGGCAACGGTTTTCAGTAGCGCTAGTCATTTTGGCAATGACTTGCAGCTACTTCACTGCTCAGAGTCTTGGTTTGGGAAGGGTGGCATGAGATGGGACCAGCTCATGCCAACCACGTACCACTTGCTGGAGACACACCCTGAACCAGACATACTCCTTATCCATCTTGGAGGTAATGATTTGGGGAACAAAAGGGCAATTGATTTAATAAAAGCTGTACAGTTTGACTTGCAGCATCTTATCAGTATGTTACCTGGTTGTAAAATTCTGTATTCAGACATTACACAGTGAATGATCTGGAAAGGTGAGGATTACTGTCCTGCACTTGAAAGGTCACATCAAAAGGTCAACATACAAATATTTTGATTCCTCCATGCTATGGAAATGTACACCATATGTTACCCCCAAATTACATACCACAAACACTGGCTATATTTAAAAGATGATGTGCATCTGTCAAGCACAGGTAACAATATTTTTGTTGGGGACCTTTGAAATGGCATCCTTTCACTTCTGTAATCGTGTACCTCTATGACAATATCTCTCAAGTACATACTATAGAATGTTAAACAAGCATTTGTCAATGCCGAATGTTGCTTGCTTCTATGTGCTGTTTAGGTATTTGGAAGTCATTGGAGTGCAAATATTGAAAATTTGCGAACTTACGAGCGTGCGTAGGAACTGCGCAACGCACACTCGTAAAACAGTCATTGTTAGGAAATTTTTCACGAAATGTTCAACATAGCCATTTTAAGATCTCTGGTCATGAACAGTGTCAGTGTGATTTTGTTAATGTGTCCCATACATTGAGTTGGCACACCGACTGCACCATTGTGCGCTACATGGGTGGAAACACATTTTAGGCAGGATGTGAAAAATGACAGCTGTACTGCTCATAACAAGGTGTGGTAAGATGGCAATGTTGAAAATCTGGAGTGAAAATATTGAAAATTTGTGAACTTACGAGCCTACGTAGGAACTGCGCAACGCACACTCGTAAAACAGTCATTTTTAGGAATTTTTTCACCAAATTTTCAACATAGCCATTTTAAGACCTCTGCTCATGAACAGTGTCACTGTGATTTTCTTAATTTGTCTCATACATTGATTTCGCACATCGACTGCGCCATTCTGCGCTACAAGGGCAGAAACACATTTTGAGTGAGATGGGAAAAATGACAGCTGTACTACTCATAAGAAGGTGTGGTAAAATGGCAATGTTGAAAATCTGGAGTGAAAATATTGAAATTTCATGAACTTATGAGCCTGTGTAGGAACTGCGCAATGCACGTTCATAAAACAGTCATTTTTTGGAATTTTTGGACCAAATTTTCAACATGGGGTTTTTGGGACCCCTTCTCATGAATGATGTCACTGTCATGTCATGGCAGTATTCAAGACTGAAGGGTGATTTTTCAGTCACTGCACAAATCACCCTTCAGGCCCAGGCTCTTGTATGACGGTGACATCATGCATGAAGGGGTCACTCGCCATGTTGGTGGTGCAAAATCCCAAAATGCCTGAGATCGCAATAAAGTTGAGCCCTCCTATCTAGCCCATTATACAGCTTACGGCATTTCCTCAGTTCGCGGTCGGCTTTGAAGAGTACAAAAGCGTGTTCCGGTCCACTGAAGATTCGTCGGCGCCGGTCGGGAGGTAGAGTATAGAGTGGGTGGGGTGTGGGAGAGCTGGGTGCACAGTGGGTGGGTTCGGGTTGTGGGAGGGTCGGGAGAAGCGCCGCCGGAACCTTTTTTTACAGATTTAAAACAAAAAAAAAGACTACGAGGGCGTTTGCCACTCTGGGATGGGCTCCCAGCATGGCACAAGGACAGGGGGCCGTTCAGCCGACGGGGGCTTGGGCACCCCCGTTGGCCAAACAACTGATTGCCACACTGGGGTGGGCTCCCAGCGTGGCACCAGCTACGGGGGGGACGACAGCAGCTCAGCCAGTGGGGATTGGGCACCCCGTCGGCTACACAGGACGTGCGGGGGCATGCATGCCTGCGTGTGGGGGGGAAGCTACACTTATCGGTGCTCACTGAAGCGTAGCTCCCCCTTTCAACTGTATGCCACTGCATTTTGGAGCATGTCATAGACAGCTCCAAAATGCATTTGCTTACAGGGGCAGTGCCTGCCAGCTCACTGACTGAAATGGAGGAGGAGGTGACACACCTCCGAAATCTCCAATGATGGCACTATGTTTCTTGCACATGCGTGCAAGCAACATAAAAATGGCTCCTTTAAAGGAGTAGTACACCCAGAATGTGCAAAAAACATATATTATATAGAGTGTTTTGATATGTATGTTAAATCATAGTGTATTATTCCCTCTGTCTGCTATTTGGAGTTTTTCCTAAATTTCCTGCTAGCTGTATGGTAGTTTTATGACCCCTGGGGATCTCCATAACAAATAGTTTTTATTGGCTTTCTTTCTCCCAGGATGCCCCCATCTCATGTAACAGTGATGTAGCCATGCCCTTAGATTTAGCATGTGTATTGCATTAAAATTAGCTTAGCAACAGCAGAGCCTTGTAACTTCTTATCAAGGGAGCACAGATGGCAACAGTTAGTTTAGCAGGTACCCAAGAGCAAGTTAACTGGGGCTTCTGTAAGACAACAGCTACTAAATAGCTCTAATTCATTATTTGTGTTTTTGATGTTACAACACTTCTGCTAGCTAGACCTGATGAACAGAGAAAAAAAAATAGTGAATTAGAGCTATTTAGTAGCTGTTGTGTTACAGAAACCCCAGCTAGCTGGCTCTCATATATCTGCTAAACTAACTGTTGCCATTTGTGCTCTCTGGATAAGAAGTTACAAGGCTCTGCTGTTGCTAAACTAATTTTAAAGCAATACACATGCTAAATCCAAGGGCATGGCTACATCACTGTCACATGAGACGGGGGCATCCTGGGAGAAAGAAAGCCAATAAAACTATTTGTTATGGAGATCCCAAGGGGTTGTAAAACTACCATACAGCTAGCAGGCAATTTAGGAAAAACTCCAAATAGCAGACAGAGGGAAGGACACACTAGGATTTAACATACATATCAAAACACTCTACATAACATATGTTTTTTTTTTATTCTGGGTGGATTACTCCTTTAAGAGCCAATCAAAGTGGTCAAAAAATAGAAAAAATACACAATACATACATATAACTCAATGGGCAATTATACACACTCACTGTCTTCTACCACACAAAAATGTACATCAGTTTTGTAAAGATATTCTACTTTTCCCCCTTCTGTCCAATGCACAGCAACTTCCTTAGCAATCCTCCTGGTTATACACCCCTTATCCCTCCCCAGGTATCTGTCATTCTGCAATTCAGACATCTCAACAACATGCTTCAGACTACCTCCCCCCAACTGGAGACCATCGGGGGGGGTATAGTTATCCTTAACTTTATTACTTTCTGTCACAACTTCTTTTTCTCACACCCACTCACACCTCCATGACATATTATCTGGGTTAACCAGATGTCATTTCCATTCTCATTACACTGCTTTTCCTGTTTCTGTCTCCCAGGCCCTTGTATATTCAAGCACTTGTACATTCCACAGGTGCAACACTTCACACCATAGCAGCACTACATCTCTGCTCCAATATCCCTCATGTACTCTTAATGCTATATCCTGCCACATATTCACCCATCCTTACCTGCCTAGCAATACACCAGCACACCAACCATGGTAATCAAGTACTTTGTACTTCCACATTAGTTGTACTTGTCATTGTAAAAGTGGTACACATGTTTATAACACAGAAAATGAGAAAAATAGTAGTGTTTTAACACAATTGTACAACAACTCATCTTTTATGTCAAACTCAATCTATTTTTTTCCTACAGATCGACAAAAAAGACAACTTTTTTCCAGAAAAAGGGTATTTGATTCTTACACACAAAAAATGTAAGTTATCAAATATTCATTTGTGTTTCAATTCTCTACAGCTTATAATGTAGTGATGCAAACTACAATATTAATGTGAGGAACAGCAAAAGTGTGATATTCAGCATCCTAAATTTTTAGGACCGGTGCTGCTACAAGTGGGGGGGGGGATCTATTGAAACAGGAATGTGTTTAATATTTTTGAGCTGGTGCTGCAATGGGTGAGGGAGGAGGGGGGACCATTATCTCACCATGGTTTTCTTTTATACTCTCTTCAGGTCAAGGCAGATATGGGTGGGAGGACTACTTTGCCACATGGACCCAGACTGGGTGACAGGTGCTATAGTACTATGGCCTGTCTATGGGTGGTCCTTGGACTGGCAGGGTGTGCAGGCTCCCATGCTGCTGTGCAGTACAGCAGCCTGCCTCTGGGTGGCCACCCAGATACGTCTAGTGGAAGTAGACTTATCTTTCGGAGGCACTTTCCTGCACTTGCCCTGGGTATGTGCCTCTGAATTGGGCTATGAATTGGGTGCACTGCATATGCATGGACACGCCCCCTTCACTACCCCTCCAGATGCATCACATATCATTACTGGCATTGTGCACCGCATCTGCAATGTTCTGATGCATTGCAGTTGTGATGGCACATCACAGCCCTTCTGCCAAAATCATGGAGTGACAGGGAGGTGCTAGCTCTAGCTCAGGCTGTGCAGTGTTGCAGCAACCTCAGGTTTGTGATGAGGGTCACAAACCTCACGCTGGCACAGACCTGCGGTAAGGTAAGTTACATTTTAAATGTACAATATGAAAATATTGTGTTCTTAGCTATTAAGAGCAATAGCATTATAATATGCACATGCAACAATACCATACTAGGTGCACAGTATTAGCACACACCAGACTGCTCAGAGGAGTAATCATTTCTAGAACTACAAGCACAGGGTGTTGTAGCCACTGCAAACTCCACTATCGTACATATTGCCTACCTGAACAGTGTTGTTGCATGGTGTTTGCAGTCATATGGGATATGTGGGGGTTGACTGTGTGATAACTCATTTATCTGCTACAGTTGCTAGTGACCTCAAGTAACTTCACAAGTGACAAAGCCACGAGTGATTGTTACGAGAGGTCACTGGCAACTGCATTACATAAATAAGTTATCACACAGTCAACCCCCACATATTCCATTTATGCAACATGCTTTTTGGGAGTTTTATATCCATTTTCATGAAAACTGAGATATTTGCCATTAGCGCAGATTGCACAAACTTTGCATGACTTAGCGCACAGTTACTGTGTGGATAAATAAATGTATTACCATAGTAGCATAGATAAATGGTTTTATTCTACAGTTTTTATTCTAATGCCTGTTGCATAAATACTTATTCCCCTCTATCTCTGTACAATATAAATAGATCACAGCAACAAGACATTACCACTGCAATTGCATGCAGTATGTTGCACAAACATCATGCCTCAGATACTGTTCTCAAGTGATTAGCACCATTGGTAAACACAGATGATCTTCCTCTAATCAAATGTAAACAACGCTGCATAATAAGCTGTTGTTTTTGTGAATTAGACAGTCTATATGACAGGTCCCCTCACTGTATAGCTTCAGACACAATCTAGTACTGCAAGGTTAGAAAAAAACAATTTTTGTCTCTCAGAATATCACTTACTACAGTACCTGATGTCTTAACAATAATACTTAAAACTAAATATTTGTGTGTTTTTCAGTGTTGAAAAAGTGAATTATTTGAAAAGGGGTGCAAGACATGAGGGGAAGGGGGGCATGTAGCTGCAGCACCTCACTTGACAACCTTAAAATATATCTAATATACTAAAACAATACACATATAGTTACCACCTGTAACGCAGCAATGAATAAATTGTGTACATTGAAAACAATTACTAAATCACTAATATTTTGTTTCTTTTATATCTTTTTATACAGGTTAGCCATGCCTTGGGGAGGCAAGACATCCAGAAAACAGCTGACAATTGTAGGAGGAAATGGAAGCTCACCCGGCAGACATCCTACAGAGCGAAAGCAGTGGTGGGTGAGATGCGCAGGAGTACCCAGGAGTGGTATGATATAGCATTTGCTACGTGGGAGGAAGCAGGGAAACCTGAGTCTGGAGAATGGCATCGTGGTTGTAAGTATATATTTTTAATAGCACTAAATGTTTCAAATCTAGTATTTTCAAAAATCTGTCACAACAGTTGCAGAAATCCAATAACAACCTCAGTATCTCAGTAAGCTGGTGTCAGAATCTTATTAACTAATGTCATGTATGACACACAACATTAATAGACTTTGATTGTACTCCAATACACTATTCCGTAAAAAAATAACTGTGATTCTAGCCTGATAAGGTTGTCATATTGCAATGTAGCTCTTTTAGACCACTGTTATTTACTCTGTCAATCTGTATGTCTCACATGTGTGCATTTTTATCACATTTTCAAAGCTTTTGATAGACCTTGTTTATCCTCTTGAATCACTTAGTCAGTAACAGAAACCACCCAAACTGCTTTTTAACTGTATTACACTATTAAACCAATAATACGTGATAGTAGATGTGTCATGGTGAAAAAACAAAACATCTCACATATCTTCTACCACAAACCACAGTACCTCACAAACCATGTTATCTGACTATGACTCACCCTCTGTAGCGCCTTATCTCAGTTATGAAATATCTAGTATTTGCCTAGTCTATCTGCCTTTTCCTATATATGTAACTTTTAACTGTACCACTCAGCTAAGATGACAGATAGCATAAAACATACTGGGCTAGATATTCAAAACTTTGCACCGGGCAAAAACTGTTTGCGCAGGTTTAGCGTGGGTCTGCTATATTCAAAAGGCCAAGTAGCACGGGTAAACTGCATTAGCGCTGGGCAAAACTATAATGTATGCAAGGGGCAAACTGACATGAACATAAGTGCAATGCTATATTCAGCGACTAGCGCCACACTAAGTGATTTTTTCGCAACTTAGCGCAACACTTAGAGCGGTGCAAATTACCACCCAGGAAAAGCTTGTCTTAACCCTGAGCAATCAGCTTTGCATGACACTTTGGCTTTGCGTGGTGTTTGCGTGGGTTTAGCATGGGTTTTGCATGACCCTAACAAATAAATAATGACACATAGATAAAAGGCAAACATAGAGGAAGAATGCTGCTAACTGATGGCATCACAATGATACCATCATCTGCCACCAGTCCCAGCCATGCCAGGCAGTAAGTTGTGACCCTGCCGCCAGTGGACAGCATGGCAGTGTGGCCATACAGCACACACCTGCAGACCACACATCTGTGGACACGAACAGATGCCAGCACACACATACAGCACTGTGGGCATGGAGGATGTTGAGGGGAGCATGTATGGGTGGTGAGGCTGTGCCACAGACCAGGTGTGGCCACAAGGCTCGGACACATCATGCAGTGCACATGGGCAAGTATTGGAAATACCCCAACACTACTGTGCCTTTTGGATAATATATGCCCCCCAGCCACATATCGCACAGCTGTACAACTGCCACAGCACACACAGCCAGAAATGTACATGTCACTGTGAGCATCCCATGCCACAGGTACAGCATCTGTGGGTCACACAACAGTGTAACATTAATGTCCACTGTCAGTAAATACCTGCAGGTTGGGCCTGTCACTGTGTACAGTGCAGTCATCATCACTGCCCTACACACCATAGGCAGTGCTGTGTCCTTCACACTACTGGCCCCCTTGCTACTGTAGTGTCTGCTGTGCACTGTAGCATGCCCTAGAGTGTGACAGTTTCATGCAGCATCACCACCACCTGTGCCTATGATGTCCTGTCCCCTGGGGTACAATATGCTATGCTATGCTGTACTGTTTCCATGTAACCTGCAGCTATCATCATGCACTGCCAGACTGACCTACAGGTGGAGCTGTGGTTGGACCTGGTCAGCCCCTGTACTTCCAGACTGACCTACAGGTGGCTCTGTGGGACCCTGCAGTAACGCTGGGCAAACTGCATGCAAATCAGGATATAATGATATACTAATCCGGTTGTTTGCCCAGAGACTACCTAAGTAGGCTCATTTGCATGGCACTTTTGAATCGGCTGACACTTAGCTCCAGACGAAGCGTGTTTGCAGACTAACTAACAACTCATAATGCCCGCTAATGTGTTAGCACGGCGCTAACTGCAAGGGAATAATATACAGTTTGATCACTGTTCTTTCACATCTGCTGCTTCCTGCAGCTGTACTGAGTCCATGCATTTACTTGCACACACATTGGCCATGTAATTCGTCTGTACCTGCCCTTACATTGCTGTGCACTGTGTTGTTGTTGTGGGTTGCACTTCCTGGTTGCTTTATTCAGTACTGTCTTATTCCTGGGCTATTTTTACCCTGCACTCCCAGACCAGTTTGCCCAGCTTCCTTAGCCTGCAATATTAAGCAGGATTAGCACCGGACTATTTCCATTTCAATATAGCTTGCTCTGTGCTCCGGGCTAAGTTTGCCTGCCGGGCAGTGCTAATCTAGCCCCTTGGCAAAGTTTTGAATATCTGGCCCACTGTTCCTAAACTATAAGCTAACAGTCAAAAAGTATCAAATGATAAATAGTACCATAAGTAACAGTGTGTGTTAGTTCTCACTATGTTACATCAACATGTAACACATGCTAATATAGCACAACAGAATATTTCAGTAATAATGCAAACACACTATTGACTACTACTAAAGTAAAATCGAATAACATACACACATATAAAAACATTTAACATTTATTTCTTTCTCCCTCAGCCAGCGAAGCCACCATCCCTTCTTCCACTCATCATGTCCAGCTAGTGCCACTCCCAGAAGGTGAGGACAGAGGGGCTCCAGTCGAGCAACTTCTAGTGCTTGACTCGGTTGGTAAGTCACAATAATATAGTACAGATGAGTCTTTGAGCTCAAGTTCCAGTACCTGCTCTTGGCTGTTGGGGCATTGGCTGGCATAGGCAGTGCAGTTCCTCAGTGTCCTAACTTATGTTCATCTTGTATCAGGGAGGTATAACATTAATGTTTACAGCTCTAGTTGGGATGTGGCTCTGCACTCGGTATCCTGTACCTGGTCTTGGGAGGTGGGGGCACTGCCCACTGAAGCCATGCAAGTAGTCACTTGCCTAACTTCTGTTCAGCTGGTATCAGGGAAGCATAACATTACTGTTTATGGCTTCAGTGGGGATGTGGCTCTGCACTCAGGGTTCAATACCTCTTCTTCAGGGGTGGGGGCATTGCCTGACTGATGCCATACAACTCATCACTGTCCTAACTAGTCTTTACCTTGTATCAGGGAGGTATAATGTTAATCTTTATCACTTCACTTGGGATGTGGCTCTACACTCAGAATCCAAAACCTTGCCTTGGGGGGTGAGCGGTACTGCTCACTGAGACCATGCAAGTACTCAATGTCCTAACTTCTGTTCAGCTGGTATCAGGGAGCTAAAAATTACAGTTTTTGGCTTCAGTGGGGGATGTAGCTCTGCACTCAGGGTCCAATATCTGCTTTTTGGGGTGGGGCATTGTCTTACTTATTCCATGCAACTCATCAGTGTCCTAACTTGTGTCCAGCTGGTATCAGTGAGGTATAATGTCAGTCTTGCATGCTTCAGTTAGGATGAGGTTCTGTATTCAGGATCCAAAACCTAGTCTTGAGAGTTGGGGGGGGTACTGCCCACTGAGGCCATGCAAGTACTCACTGTCCTAACTTCTGTTCAGCTGCTATCAGGGGGTCTAACATTTCTGTTTATGGTTTCAGTGGGGATGTGACTCTATACTCAGGGTCCAACACCTGGTCTTAGGGGGTGGAGGTATTGCCTGCCTGAGGCCATGCACCTGCTCAGTGTACTAACTTGTGTTCAGCTGGTATCAGGGAGGTATAAAGTTAATGTTTACAACTCTAGTTTGGATGTGGCTCTGCACGTGGTATTGTGCCAATCTGAAAATAGCACTGAAGCATTTGTGAATGGCAAAGTTTGCTTGCTTGTGCGAGGCAGCCAATCAGAGTAGAGGATTTTCAGGTATGTTTTGGTGCCCATTGTATAATAATTAACACAACCATTTGAAACAGTATTCCTCTGTTTGACACATAACCAACAGGGCACAAGAAGCTGTGACCTATAGAAGAAATAAGAAACAACACATTCTGGGTCTTGTACGTTTACCCATTCCTTGTATGGTCTGCAAGAAACCACACTCAAGCAAAATTTGTCATTCACAAATGCTTCAATGCTGTTTTCAAATTAACTCAATGTACTCCACCATCTCTCACATCACTGGATATCATTACTTCTTCAGTATATGAGGTACTTGGCCTGACACATTGTACCTAAGAACACAGGTCAGACATTACACATTAAAATACTAACCACAGATGGAATAGCGTAACAGCAACAGATACTCACTTAATGCTATGATGCCAGACATATTGCATTTCTTGAATTACCTGCTTGCCATAATGCTGTGCTACAGACAGTAAACATCAAAACTGTTTTTCCAATTCTACATATGTGTTCCAAGTTGTATCACAATAACATTTTTCTCTTCCCAACAGTTAGGCATTATCATGTGAGTACCTGATTTCAACAGTTACTAATCGAATTACAGCTTTTGTTTTTGTTCTGTATTCTTGAACTATTTTTTCCACAAGTATAACACATACTGATTGTGACACGTAACATACATAGAAACATAGAAGTTGATGGCAGATATGGACCGCAAGGTCTATCCAGTCTGCCCATTTCTTTTTCTACCTTATAAACGTGCCATTGGCCATTGCTTTGTCAGTGGCCTATCTATTCATAGTCATTTGTATTGCTCCCTTATATCTATCCCATGCCTGTCTGAAGCCCTGCACTGTATTCATAGCCACCACTTCTTGTGGTAAGCCATTCCATGCATCCACCACCCTTTCTGTGAAAAAGAATTTCCTCACATTCCCCCTTAATCGGCCCCCCTCTAATCTCATGCTGTATCCTCTTGTCCTGCTATTTTTCTTATATTTAAACATGTTAGACTCTTTCACCTTGTTAATGCTCTTAAGGTGTTTGAATGCCCCGATCATATCACCTCTCTCTCCCTCCTTTGCTCAAGGGTTTACATATTGAGCTCTGTTAATCTGTCCTCATATGTCTTCTGATGCAGTCCCTGCACCATTTTGGTTGCCCTTCTCTGGACTGCCTCAATTTGGTTAATGTCGTTGTGAAGGTGTGGCCTCCAATACTGCACAGTACTCCAGATGGGGCATAACCAGTGTCTTGTAAAGAGGATTGTGCCACTTCCCTCTTACGGTTGAATACCCCTACTAATACACCTAACACCCCTAGCCTTATCTACTGCTTTGAGGTCTGCTTAGATGATTTCAGGTCATCATCAGTGATGATGATGCCCAAGTCTCTTTCTTTCTTTGTGACTGCTAGCAACTCCTCCCAGCCTATAGGTGGCTTCAGGTTTCTCTCTTCCTATGTGCATGATTTTGCACTTTTCATTAAATCCCAGTTGCCACTCTTCTGACCATTTTGCTAATTTATCCAGATCTCTTCTCATTCTGCCCACCCCGTCTGGATCATCTACTCTGTTGCAGATCTTGGTGTCATCTGCAAACAGACAAGCCTTACCCTCTAGTTCATCTGCAAGGTCACTAATGAAGATGTTGAAGAGGACTGGCCCCAGAACTGATCCCTGAGGTACCCCACTTGTGACTTGCATCTCTTCCGACTGTATACCATCTACCACCACTCTCTGTTTTCTTCCCATCAACCAGTTTGCCACCCAGATGACCGACTTCTGACCCACCCTGAGCCTACCCAACTTATTTATCAATCTTCTATGTGGAACAGTGTCAAAAGTTTTGCTGAAGTCAAGGTAGGTGACATCAGCTGTTCCCCCTTGGTCCACCACTCTGGTTACCCAGTCAAAGAAATCTATGAGATTAGTTTGACAGGATCTTCCTTTTGTAAACCCATGCTGTCTTGGATCCTGTGCCCCTATGGATTCCAGGTGTTGCACTATCCTTTCCTAAAGGAGTGCCTCTATAATCTTCCCTACTACTGAGGTAAGACTGACTGGTCTGTAGTTCCCCGCTTCCTCCCTGCTACCACTCCTGTGGAGCGGGATCACATGAGCCCTTCTCCAGTCTTCTGGGACCTCTTCTGTGCTCAGAGACTCATGAAACAGTTCTGCTAATGGCTCTGCTAGTTCCACCTTTAGCTCCTTAAGTACCCTGGGATGTATGCCATCAGGTCCCATTGTCTTATCCACCCTGAGTTTAGCAAGCTCTTGTAGGGCCCTTTCTTTTGTGAAGGGAGTAGTCCTCACCTCCCACCCCCCTGTGTCCATGATGCTGAGCTGTGGGCCCTTCCCTACCTCCTCTTCAGTAAATACTGAGCAAAAGTATCTATTTAAGATAGATGCCTTTACAGGGTCCTCCTCCTCACATGCTCCCTTTTCTCCATTAAGCTTAGCAATGCCCCCTCTGGACTTTCTCCTTTCACTAATGTATCTATAGAAAGTCTTGTCACCTTCTTTTACTGTTCATGCTAGTGTTTCCTCAGTTTGGGACTTTGCCTGCCTTACTGCCTTCCCTGCATCCCTTAGAGCAGTTTGGTATGCCTCCTTATCTTCATTCTGCAGTGTTCCCTTATATTTCCTGAAGGCCAGCCTTTCGGCTCTGACCTTTTCTGCTACTGTATTTGAGAACCAAAGTGGGTTCCTTCTTCTTTTGCACTTCCTTTTCTGTCTAACACAATGGGATGTTGCTTCAAGTATTGCATCCTTAATGCTTGCCCACTTTGCCTGTACCCCCTCACCTGTGTTTCTTTTTGCCAGGGCTAGCTTAACTCTGTTGGCCATCTTATCAAAGTCAGCTCCTCTGAAGTCCCATATTTTTGCCTTGGAATGGGATGATTTAGATGTAGTAGCCAAATTGAACCATACCATGTGATGGTCACTGGCCCCAGGTGACCTTCTACCTGGAGATCTGTGATCCCTTCCTGTTAGTCAGTACTAGATCTAGGATAGTCCTGTCTCTTGTGGGTTGTTGTACCAGTTGTTTGAGGCCCTCCCCCTGCAGGGAATCCACTATGTGTCTAGTTCTGGCAGATGTTCCTGCTGGTATTGACCAATCTGTAACTGGCATGTTGAAGTCTCCTATTATCAGAACCTCCCCTTTAGCTGTCATGTTTTGTATATCTTCTAACAGTAATGTGTCTATGTCCTCCCCCTGGTCTGGGGCCTGTAGACAACCCAGTTCTTATGGCTGTCCATTTCCTGTTTCAGGGTGAGCCACAGTTCTTCTGGCTCCTTATATGTATTCTGAATTTCTGTAGTTTTGATATTTTCATTGACATATAGGGCCACTCCTCCCCCCCTTTTTGCACCTCGGTCTCTTCTGAACAATACATAGCCAGGTACTGAAGTCTTCCAAGTGTGGTTACTGGTAAACCACGTCTCACTAATTGCTACTATGTCCAGTTTAGCCTCTAACATTATTGCCTGCAGGTCTGCGATCTTATTTCCCAGGCTGTGAGCATTTGTGTACATGATTTTCCATTGGCCAGATTTTGGTGTGTTAGTTGTTGGGTGAGGTTTGGCATTACCTCTGTGCATCATATGGGGAGACAAACCTTTTTTTCTTACCTGGTGATGCAAATGAACTGCAAACATGCTGAATCCCTGTTTGACCACTAGCTGAGGGGAGGGTGGTGCTTCCCATTCGGCGTATGGGGTGCACCCTCCCCATTGCCCTGAGTTTAAATATTCTGCAAAGACATCAAACTTCTGCCCCAATGCACTGACTCCTCCTTAGTCAGATGCAGTCCATCAAATTTAAAGAACTTTCGCTCCCAGAACTGTTGCCAGTTCCCTACAAATCAGTGTCCTTTTTCCTGGCACCAGCCCTTGAGCCACGTGTTTAGCTCCCCTATCTCCCCGTCTCTGACCTTCCATCCATCTACTCCCCTCTCCCAGACTGGCAGGATCTCATAGAAGGAGATGCTGGATGAAATAGATGATAGTTTGTCACTCAGCCTGGTCAGGTGTTCCTT
Organism: Neoceratodus forsteri; assembly: GCA_016271365.2. Lineage (NCBI taxonomy): Eukaryota > Metazoa > Chordata > Ceratodontiformes > Ceratodontidae > Neoceratodus > Neoceratodus forsteri. The sequence goes on from CM028136.1 coordinate 877,585,848, forward strand.
GGTCTCCACAACTGACTGGCTGGTGAGATCATTAGTCCCTATGTGTACTAGGATATCAAAGTTTTCTCCTGCTTTGTGAACAATTTTAGCAATGTGGTCAGTGTCTCTCCATGCTGATGTACCTGGGAGACATCTGACCATTACCCCTGGCTGGAGATGGGTATCAACTCCCCAAATCATGGAGTCTCCTATGATCAGAAGTTTTTTGGATTTCCTTTTGCTTTTTTTTGTTTTGGTTCCTGATTTGGGTGAGTTTTGTTGTGCTTGCTCTGTGCTGCAGTGTCCTGCTCTAAGTGTCTTCTGCCTCTTTGTTTGATTTCAGAGATAGAGGCAGATACCTGTTTGTAGTGTTTATATGGTTTTTGGAGGTAATATGTTGGAAAGCAGAGAGTGATGGGGCACCCAATTTGCCCCTCATAACCACCTGCCAATCTCCTGGACCAACTACCCTCTGCAGTCGAGGTTTTTCTGTTTGATGCTGGGGAAATGGCGGGTGGTTCTTATAATGTATTTCCTCTTGAATATGAAATTTGAGGCAAACAATCTCTGCCCATGCTGCCCAGAGCTGAGCCCTAAGATGTCCAAAGGCCCAGCATGTAGGACAGTGTCCTAAATCCTGTAAGACTGTCCTTCTGAAAATTGTTCCACAGTACCTGCAGTTAATGATATCCATTCCAGATAAGTTGCTGGGTTTATAACCTAGTCAGAGTAATTAGAAGGAAAAGAAATAAAAAAAATGCAAGTAATGGTTTGATTGTGTTAGTGCCCCTGTAAATGAGCTCACCTTGTGGAGCCCACTGATCCACCCTTCCTGCTCTGCCACAGAAATGTCACAACTGTGGTACCCTATAAAGGGGTGTAGTGTGGGGTGGTTGGGGATGGGGTGGGTGGCTGGGTCCTTCTCCTGCTGAAAAGAGAACCACGGACGAAGAACAAGAAGGTAAGCGCAGAAACAATCAGTCAACAACAAATGCAGTAACCCTGAAAGCTTATCCTAATGTTAGATAAAACTGTAAAACCTGTAAAGCACCACCTGTAATAATTTCAGAGAAGATATACGCTGTAAGAAACACTTGGCTACAGAGAAAAATAAAACAATTAAATGTTAGCAACAAACGGTAGCAATCCCTGTGAGTAAAAAATAAAAACAACACCACACAGTAAATCTGCTTAGCCAAAATAAGTCTTAATCCTTTTCTCTTGCTCTGGTAAGTTTCTCTACTCTGGCTTTCAAGCAGTCTTAGAAGGAAAGAGCTCAGGTGAAGCTAGGTGCCTTTGCCAGCAAATCAAGTCTTCTACCTCGTAACAGCATTGTACAATAGTACTGGTCATTTTATAACATGGGAAATTCAAAGTCAAAGCAGTCTCTCTCTGTATATATAAGGGATATGAGTGCTGTGCCTATGGGATAACCAAGTTATTTGAACAGAAGCCTGTAACCTTGAGCAACCTCATGAGTGGCGAAGCCACAAGTGAGGTTTACAAGAGGTCACAGGCTACTGTACAAATAACTTATTTATCCCAGAGGTGCCACACGCATATTTAATTTATGCGACAGGATTTTTTGGGGTTCAGTTTTGTTATATATTACTTTTTTTCTTGAGTTCCTGTTCATAGAAATATAGAAACATAGAATTTGACGGCAGATAAGGACCGCTTTGCCCACCCAGTCTGCCCATTTCCCTACCTACTGGATAAGCTGCAGATCCTAGTTAACCAGCAGCCTACTTCTTCCTACCCCCACCCCCCAGAACTGCCTTATGACTATCCCATGCATGCTTGAATTCCACCACTGATTTTGACTCCACAACCTCCTCCGGAAGGCTGTTCCATGCATCCACAACCCTCTCTGTGAAAAAATACTTCCTTAAATTACCTCTGAGCTGCCCCTCTATCTTCAAATTGTGCCCTCTTGTTCTTGCACACCTCTTTTTTTGAAAGATGCTACCCTCTTGGACTTTGTTGATTCCCTTGAGGTACTTGAAAATTTCTATCATGTCCCCCCTCTCCCTCCTTTCCTTGAGGCTATACATATTAAGCTCTTCAAGTCTCTCTTCATATGTCTTCCGGTGCAGACCCTGCACCATTTTAGTTGCCCTCCTCTGGACAGCTTCCATCCTGTCTATGTTTTTGCGGAGATTGGGTCTCCAGAACTGCACACAGTACTCCAGATGGGGTCTCACCAGCTGTCTGTACAGAGGGATAATAACTTCCTGTTTTCTACTGGTGATGCCTCTCCCTATGCATCCCAGTATCCCCCCAGCCCTCCTTGCTACCCTCTCACATTGCTTGCCCATCTTTAGGTCATCTGATATGACTACCCCCAGGTTCCTTTCCATTTTGTTGTTGTTAGTATCTCACCCCCATTGTGTACTCTTCCCTGGGTTTTGTTTCCCAGGTGCATTACACTGCACTTCTTAGCATTGAATCTAAGCTGCCATACATTTGACCATTCCTCTAACCTTGCCAAGTCCTTCTCATCCTTTCCACCCCACCCTGTGCATCAACTCTGTTGCAGATCTTAGTGTCATCTGCAAAGAGACATACTTTTCCTTCCAGTCCTTCTGCAATGTTGCTTATAAAGACATTGAAGAGGACCGGTCTAATACTGAACCCTGTGGTACCCCACTAGTAACCCTCCTTTCTTCTGAGTGGACTCCATTTACTATTACTCTCTGTGTCCTATTCTCCAGCCAATTCTTTACCCAGGCTGTCATCTTGGGACCCACTCCCAGGCTGGCTAACTTGTATATTAATCTTTTGTGGGACTGTGTCAAATGCCTTGCTAAAGTCTAGGTAGGCCATGTCCAACCCCTCCTGATCTACTACTTTGGTCACCCAGTCAAAGAAATCTATCAGATTCATCTGGCATGACCTTCCCACTGTGAATCCATGCTGCCTAGGGTCCTGTGCCCCTCTGGCCTCTAGATACTCGACAATTCTTTCCTTTAGAAGTGATTCCATCATTTTCCCTATCACTGAGGTTAAACTAACAGGTCTATAGTTTCCTGCTTCTGCCTTGCTCCCACTTTTGTGAAGGGGAATCACATCTGCCCTCCTCCAGTCCTCAGGTACCACCCCATCCTCCCATGATTTGTTAAAGAGGGTAGTCAGTGGTGTCACTAGTTCTACCCTTAGCTCTTTTAGAATTCTGGGATGAATCCCATCAGGCCCCATTGTTTTGTCCACCTTCAGTTTTAAGAGCTCTTTCAGAACCCTTTCTTCTGTAAATGGGCCAGTATCAACTCGGTATCCAGAGTGTTACTACTGTTTGTTTTATGTATCTCCCCTCTTCCTTTGTAAATACTGAGCAAAATATTTGTTTAGTATCTCTGCCTTTTCACAGTCTCCTCTGCCCACCCTCCCTCCCGTTATTAAGCCTCACTATCCCTCCCTTGGTCTTCCTTCACTCCCTGATGTACCTATGAAAGGTTTATCTCCTTCTCAACTGAGTTGGCTATCTTTTCCTCAGTTTGGGCCTTTGCTGTTCTGACTGCCTTCCCAGCCTCCTTTTGCTTTAACTGATACAGTTCTCTGTCCTGCTCCTTCTGCGATTCCTTGTACTTCCTGAATACTTTCTTTTTCTCTTGAACCTTCACTGCCACTTCCTTTGAGAACCATAGTGGTTTCTTACATCGTCTTGTTTTGTTTATTTGCTTCACACAAAGGCTCGTTTCCTCTGTGATGGCAGTTTTTATTATTCCCCATTGTTCTTCCACCCCTCCTTCCTGCCCATTTGCTAGTGCATTCCTTAGGCACTCACCCATTTTGGCAAAGTCAGCCCTCCTAAAGTCCAGTACTTTCGTCTTTGTATGGCTTGACTCTATTGCTGTGTTTATTGTGAACCATACTGTTCAATGGTGGCTAGTTCCCAGATGGCTACCCACTTCTACATCTGTAATCCTCACTCCATCTCCATTTGAGAGAATCAAGTCTAATATTGCTCCCTCTCGAGTGGGCTCCAGTACTAGTTGTCTAAGGCATGCCCCCTGTAGGGCATCTAGAATAACTGCACTCTTCGAAGTGGCAGCTGCAACTGCACTCTAGTTAACATCTGGCATATTCAGATCACCCATCAGCAATATCTCCCCTTTTCTGCCATTCTAAGTATACTTTCTATCATTTCCTTGTCCATTTCCTCCCCTGAGAAGGTCTATCTAACCCATGCGGATTGTGGTGCCATTGCCTGTCTCCAAATTTACCCACAGTGCTTCTTCTCCTCCCTGTTTACCCTTTTGTTCTGTTGCTTTTATTCCTTCCCTTATGTAAAGAACTACTCCTCCTCCTCTTTTACCCTCCCTGTCCCTCCTGTAGACAGTGTATCCTGGTATGTTTATGTCCCAGTCATGGTTTTGTGTGTACCATGTTTCTGTGACTGCCACGATATCCAGATGTTCCTCCTCCATCAAGGCCACTAATTCAGGAAGCTTGTTACCCAGACTACGGGCATTAGTACTCATTGCTCTCCATTTTTTGATGGCTTTACCTTCCATGCAGCATCCCCCACTGACCGTTCTACCTCAGTCTTTTTCATTTAGTACCCTGTTTTGTAGGAGAGGCTGGGATTTTCCTGCTGCTTGTCAGTGCCTTCCTTGACTAGTTTAAAAGCTTGCCAATGAAGCATTTAAACTGATTGCTCAAAAGACTTGTTCCTTCCTGGACAGATGCAGACCATCCTGCCAGTATAGGCTGGTGTCCCTCAGGTGGAGCCCCAGTCCCCAATGAAGCCAAACCCCTGTGCTCCACCATTTTTCAACCATTCATTAAACTGCATGGTGCCAATACCTACCCTCCCCATACTTTTGACAGGCAGCACCTCTGAGAAGGATACTGTGTGTGCTACTCGTCTTAGGTCCCTCCCAACTCTGCAATGTCCTCCTGCACTGCTCTAATCTCATGATGAGCCAAGTCATTTGTCCCTAGGTGGACAATTACGTCCAGCTCAGAATCCCTTGCAGCTGTTCTCATGATCCTGAGGATGCTTCCTGTCCTTCAAGCCATGGCACCAGGCAGGCACCTTACTTCATTTTTCCCAGCTCCCCCCAGTTCTATACCCCTAATAATTGAGTCCCCCACCAGGAACTGCTTCCTTTCCCTTTTGTGTCCTCTGCCTCCTTTCTGTGGGCCTCCCTTGTGACAGTTATCATCAGTCTTCTCTGCGGGTGCATCCATAGGGGAACTATGCTCCCCCAGAATGGTGTATGGATTGTGGAGTGGAACAATTGACTGGGTGTGCCTGTGTTCCACCCTCCCTGAGCCCACTGTGGTCCAACTGCTGTGCTTTCTTCGCAACCTCTGAGGTAGTGGTGGTGGTGCTAGTGCTCCCTGGATGGGGAAGGTTCCCTTTCTACTGTCCAGTGTGGCCTGGGGAAAGGTTTCCTTACTACTGTCCAGTGCGGCCTGAAGATGGGCAACTTCCTCCCTCAGGGCAGATAGTTGTCTGCAAATAGGGCAGCATCTCAGCCTCCAGAAAGACTCCCGGAAGACTGCTACCCCACAGCCATTACATTGCACTACTCCCCACATGTTTATCCAGTTTTTTTTTTATTGTATTTGTGTGTGTGTGCGTGCGCGCATGCGTGTGTGATTTGATTATATAGAAATATATATATATATTATACAATGTGTATGCTTATATTATCAGTGCAGTGTGGTAGAGAGGATATGACAGTGAAATGCACCTTGCACTCGAGGAAATGATGTCAGAACCTCAGGTATAAAGGAACTATTTCCGGGGTGGGAAGGTTGGGCCTAAACTGTGTCCTCACAAAACAATCGACTAAAAGCTCTCACCCACGCGATGAGTGCCTTCCTGTCAGCAAGATACCCTACACAACAATTTGACAGAGAAAGTACCCTGCTAATCAAACAGAGAAAATCCAGACATCCAAGTCAGACACAGGTAAACCTCCAGACCCAAAACAGCCTGGTGGTTTGTTAGCCACAAAGGAAAATCAAATATGCAGTTATTTTAGCCCTTCTGAGGATGCTGACAAGATAAGCATTTTTAAAAAAACCCTTTCTGAATTAAAAACTAAAACAAATACCAAGCAATGCCACTTTAAAAGTGAGGAAAACTTCTCTCAGATGTAAGCAAGAGAGAGAGAGAGAGAGAGTTTAGTTACATCATGTCTTTTTCTCTGTGCCTGGTTCCTGTGTTTGGTTTGCAGGGTTGCTATGCTGAGAAAGAGGTACATTTTTTTGTTAAGAGTGCTTTAATTTAAAATGTGTTTCTGGTTTGGGGGTGGTTAGGGTGTGCATTTTGTAAGTCTTTGGGACTGTGATAGCTTTGCTTGTAAAGAGCACTTTGAGAAGGTGAAAGTGAAACTGGGAGGCAGTACTGCTGAGCAGGCAGCACACGTGGTGGTGGTTAGTGATGTAGTCACTGTGTAGATAAATGAGTGGTGATGTAATCACTATGTAGATATCTTGAAGTTATCCACATAGTGATTACATCACCACCAATTTATCCACACAGTGACTCAGATAACTGAACTTCTGTGTCAGTTCTTATCCTGACACCTGTTGCATAAATACTAATACTATACAATGCAACATCAGGACCTTCATACGAAAACTACAGCAACCTGTACTAGAATTCCCAGACAAGCAACACTGCAACTCCCCCAGCATTATCATACTTGAAATATGACATGACCAACATATTTAGAGAAACACACACACATCAAAGCATCATTTACACAATGTAAACATTTCACCATTTCAATGATATAATACCCCATATACATGGCAATAACAAAACAAGCCCATGAAGTGTGCCTCAGTGCATGCACTGCATGTGATACACACAGAGCTCACATGTCTCTCCCTAGAAAGGCAGAATCTTCACAAACAGCAATACTGAATTGCTTCTAGTGTTCTGTTATCATTATCACTTACTGCACCTTTTAAATATCAAACCAGGTTCAATTGCACAGCTGCACCCATCTCACTTGATCCTACAAAACACAATCAAATATAATGTCTACCATCATGTGAACAATGTAAATCACAATATTATTCACTTTCACATGATAACTGAATATATTCACTTATAAGAATTGTTCATGCATTTCAGTAACATATTATTTTTGTTCTTTATCCACCAATGTCAAACCATGTGAAAAAAAAAATGTGATTACAGTAAGGAACCTTCCATCTTTTTAAATATGAACAGCTGTTTTTGCTTGTAGTTTAGTGTTACCATCGCCTGCATGTCTTTGTAGAGCACACATGCTATAGCAACCTATCTACAAGATTCCACCCCCTCTATGGCAATGCATGTTAAATGTACTAAAATGTGCTTGTATGATATCCTGCATGGTAATCAAAATGTGAAATAGAATATCAAAACTGAAAAAACTTACACACAGCAGCATGCGCAATTAGAAAACAAATTACATAAAACTTCACACAATCCACACTTATACCAAGTACTTCTTCTATTTTATTTGTTGTAAAGTACAATGTACAACTCACACATGACAACTGATTAAGACACAATATGGGTCATAATTACATCAATTCTAGCAGCAATGCACTTTGTTAATTACACTATTATGAAATCAAGACAGCTATACTAATCAAGCATAGATGTAAATGCCATGGCTCTATCCATTAATAAAACAATATGCTTCAGTACAGTACATTAACATAACAGTACAGAAGAGCTCAGTTTACTAATATGTCTCTTGTTCTTATTTTCTCTCCACAGACTCTCTTGCTGTTCTTCAGTCTATAAATACCAATGTCAGCCAGCTGCCTGAGTCTATGGAGGGTGGCAACAGGACTGCAGTTCAGCACGCCGATGTCACTGCAGCAAAATTAGACAAAATCATTGAACAAAATACAGATACTGTTGATTTGCTGCAGTGACATGGGCATGTGGGGCATGCACCTTAATTGCCACTCGTGGTCTTGAGAGTAGGAACAGAGGCCTCACCCAAGCCATTATCACTCTGTAGGAAATGGAAGAGGTCTCTGTTGCATCTCTTGAGACTCGTGGTGCAGCTGGCTAAGAACCAGTTGGAGGCCACAGAGGTTAATCACCACCTCCTCCGCCAAGACCTGCAGCACCTACAGGAGGACTCACCCTCCACAGCTCCTCAGCAGCATAAGCCCCTCCCACAATATCACCACCAACAGTGGAAAGTATCCAAATCCCACCTGCGACTCCTGCACAGTCTTCCTCTTCCTCTTCCTCGTCTACTCCCCAAGGCACAACAACCTGAATGGCTAGCATTTCCCTGCCACTCCTATCCATATTTTTTCTGAAACTTATTTTTTATTTAATATAATATATGCTATATTTATTATTCCTTTGATCCCCCACCCTGTGTGAATAAAGACTTTTATTTATTTTACAGTTTTTTATATAATGAATAAAACATATTTTTTTTACAATTTTAAGTTAAAAGTATATTTATTTTAAGTGAAAAATTATTCTTTTACAATCATGTATTTGTCTCGTTCTTATAAATGCAATTACTTGTGTTCGGCTGCTATCACGAAGGTATACCATTTATGTTTACAGCTTTAGCTGGAATGTGCCTCTGCACTCAGAGTCCTGTACCTGGTGTTGGGCGGTGGGGGGCACTACCGGCTGACTCTGTGCAAATACTCAGTGTCCTAACTTGTGTTCAGCTGGTATCAGGGAGGTATAAATAGCTGCAATGTCACTTTATACTCAGAATCCAATACCTGCTCCTGGGAGCTAGGGGCATTGTCTGGCTGAAGCCATGCAGCTCCTGAGTGTCGTAACTAGTGTTCAGCCACTATCAGGCAGGTATAATGTCAATGTTTATGCCCTTACTTGGGATGTGGCTCTCTACTCAACATTCTGTATCTGGTGTTGAGGGCAGTGGAGTCACTGCCTAGCTGAGGTTGTGCAAGTACTCAGCATTCTAACTTGTCTTCACTTGGTATAAGGGATGTATAAAATTACTGTTTATAGCTTTATTTTATTTACTGAAATTCGGAATTACAAACCTTTGAGTCAAAGACTCTTTTGCAATGGCTCCACGTCGGTTACAAAGGGTGGAGAGGGGAACACGAGTTGGGGGAAGACAGACGGAACAGGCCAGGCAAGTTATATACAAGCACAAATTATTTACAGATTTATGTACAATCACATTTTAGTAACATTAGCTCTCCGGTGGTTACAGAGGGTGGAGAGACATATGACAGTAAAGGCAATGGAAGGTAACTTTCAATACATAATAAACAAGTGGTATTGGGACTGTAGCTCTGCACTCAGAGTCCAACACCTGTTCTTTGCTGGTGTGAGCATTGCTTGGCAGAGGCTGTACACCTGCCCAGTGTCCTAACTTCTGTTCACCTAGTATCAGGGGAGGTAGAATGTCAATGTTTATTCCTTTAGTTGGGATATCTCTTTTCAATCACCTTACTGTACCTGGTGTTGGGGCATTGAGGGCACTACCCAGCTGAGAGCATGCAAGTACTTAATGCCCTATCTTATCTTCAAGTACTATCAGGGAGGAATTAAATGACTATTTATGGTTGTACTTGGGATGTGTCTCTGCACTCAGGATCCTCTACCTGGTGTTGGGGGGGGACACTACCCGGTTGAGGTCATACAAGTACTCAGTGTCCTAACTTATGTTCAGCTCCCTGACACCATGCAACTCTTCAGACTAATAACGTGCATATAATTATTATCAGTCAGGTATTACATTCATGTCTCTAACTTCAGGTGGGCAATACATCTCCCACTCAGAAACCAATACCTACTCTGCTGGTGGGTGGGGAGTGCTGGGGGAATTACCTGGTTGAGACCGTACAACTCCTCAGTGTATTAACTTGTGTACAGGTCATACCACACAGCTATAACCTTGATATTTTCACCTTTAGTTGCCCTGTGCCTATGCACTCAGGATCCAATACCTGGCCTGGGAGTGGGGTATGAGTATTGCCTGCCTGAGGCTGTGCAACTCCTCAGTGTCCTAAATTGTGCTTGGCTCATATCACGGAGCTATAACATTAATGTTTATAGCTTTATTTGGGATGTGACTCTGCACTCAGGATCCTGTACCTGGTGATGAGGAGTGTGGGGGAGGGGCAGTGTCCGCTTAGGGCATGCAGCTCCTCAGTGTCCAAACTTGTCTTCAGTTACTATCAGGCAGGCATGATGTAAATGTTTACGCCATTAGTTGGGATGTGGATGTGGCTTTCCACTCAGCATCCTGTACCTGGTCTTGTGGGTGCAGGACACCTGCTGCTGAGAGCATAGAAGTACTCACTGTCCTAACTTCTGTTCAGTTGGTATCATGGAAGTATAACATTACTGTTTTTGGCTTCACTAGGAATGTGGCTCTGCACTCAGACTCCAATACCTGGCCTTGGGTGGTCACCGCATTCTCTGGCTCAGACCATGCAGCTCCTACATGTCCTAACTTGTCTTCACTGAGTATCACAGAGGCATAACATCAGTGCTGATACCTTTACTTGAGATGTGGCTCTGAACTCAGGTTTCTGTACCTGGTGTTGGGGGTGGGGAGCACTGCCTAACTGAGGTACTGCAACTACTCACTCTAGGCGTGCAAGAACTCAGTGACCTAACTCCTGTTTACCTGGTATCAAGGAGGTATAACATAACTGTTTATGGCTTTAATAGGGATGTGGCTCTGCACTGATGGTCCAACTCCACTTCTTGGGTGGTAGGGGCATTGCCTGCCTGAGGATATGCAGCTGATCAGTGTCCTAACATGTATTCAGCTGGCATCAGGGAGGTATAACATTAACATTTACAGCTTTACTTGATATGTGCCTCTACACTCAGGATCCTGTACCTGCTGTTGCGGGTTGGGAGGCACTGCCTGATGAGACCATGCAATTACTCACTGTTCTAACTTATGTACAGCTGGTATAAGGGAGGTATAACATTACTGTTCATGGCTTTAGTGGGGATGTATGTCTGCAACCAGGGTCCAACTCCTGTTCTTGGGTGGTGGGGGCAGTGCCTGCCTGAAGGGGTGCAGCTGCTCACTGTCCTAGCTTGTGTTCAGCTGGTAACAGGGAGGTATAACATTAATGTTTACAGCTTTAGTTGGGATGTGGCTCTACACTCATGATCCTGTTCCTGGTCTTGGGTGGTTGGGTGGCACTTCCAGCTGAGGCCATACAAGTACTCACTGTTCTAACTTCTGTACAGCTGGTATCATGGAGGTACAACATTACTGTTTATGGCTTCATTAGGAATGTGGCTCTGTACTCAGATTCCAATACCTGGCCTTGGGTGGTCACCACATTCCCTAGTGCAGGCTGTGTAGCTCCTAAGTGTCCTAACTTGTCTTCAGCTGGTATCACAGAGGCATAACATCAATGTTGACAGCTTTACTTGGGATGTGGCTCTGAACTCAGTCTCTTGTACCTGATATTGGTGAAGGCGGGGAGCACTGCCTACCTGAGGCACTGCAACCACTTACTCCAGGTGTGCAAGTACTCTGTGCCCTAACCTCTGTTTACCTGGTATTAGGGAGGTGTAACATAACTGTTTATGGCTTCAGTAGGGATGTGGCTTTGCACTGATGGTCCAATGCCTTCTCTTGGGTGGTGGGGGTATTGCCTTCCTGAGGACATGCAGCTGCTCAGTGTCCTAACTTGTATTCAGCTGGTATCAGGAATGTATCATGTCAATGTTTACATCTTTGCCTGGGATGTGCCTCTACACTCAGGATACTGTACCCGGTGTTATGGGGTGGGGGCACTGCCTGCTGAAGCCATGCAATTACTCACTGTCCTAACTTCTGTACAGTTGGTATCAGGGAGGAATAACATTACTGTTCATGGCTTCAGTAGGGATGTGGGTCTGCACTTAGGGTCCAACACCTATTCTTGGGTAGTGGGACATTGCCTGCCTGAAGCCATGCAGCTGCTCAATGTCCTAGCTTGTGTTCAGCTGGTATCATGGAGGTATAATGTTAATGTTTACAGCTTTAGTTGGGATGTGGCTCTATGCTCAGGATCCTGTACCTGATCTTGTGGGGTACTGCCCACTGAGGCCATACAAGTACTCACTGTACTTACTGCTGTACAGATGGTATCAGGGAAGTATAACATTACTGTTTATGGCTTCAGTGAGGATGTGGCTCTGCACTCAGGGTCCAATACGTAGTCTTGGATGGTGGGAGCATTGCCTGAGAGAGACAATGCAGCTCCTCAATGTCCTGACTTATGTACAACCAGTATCACAGTTGTGTAACATTTATGTTAATGGCCTTAATTGCGCTAAGGCACTGCACTCACAATCCAATACCTGTTCTCAGGGAATCAGAGCATTTCCTGCCTGAGGCTGTGCAACTCCACAGTGCCCTAACTTCTGTAGAAGTCTTTTAAAAAATGAATAACATTCATGTTTATGCCTTTACTTGGGCTATGACTCTGCACTCAGCATCCAATATCTAGTCTACAGGACTGAGCCTATTGCCTAGCTAAGCACATGCAGCTTTAGTTCTCCTCTGGATCTATACTCAAGACACAATACCTGATGTTGCCAGATGGTGGTATTGCCTGGATGAGTCTGTACAGCTCCTCAGCATTCTAACTTCTGTGAACTTCCTACCAGTGAAGTATAACAACAATGTTTATATCTTTAGTTGACCCATGCCTCTCCACTCAGAATAAAGTACCTGATCTTGCAGGGTAGGTGTATAGCCTCACTCAGTCTGGGCCCCACACTCCCACCAACTTGAAACAAATCAAAATGTTATTTATCAAACTGGCATAATTCTGCACCTCTTTACATTTTACACACCTAACCACTGAAAATTACCTCTGGGGCAGTAAGGCTAGCTACCCTATAAATGTCAAGCCACTACCACAATCCAAAACACTATCCATAAAACATTAACTGTGCCACACAATATCTCCACAACAAATTTTTTCCAACACCTGAACTACATAATTAACATCTACAGCACACCCCTTCAACATCCTCCAAATTTCAAGTTAAAAGACCAAACCATTTCAGAGAAATTCAATTTTAAAGTCTGAATTTTTCATTTATCAGCATGGCATAATTCCACACCTGTTTACATTTTACACACCTAACCACTGAAAAATACATCCATGGCAGTAAAGCAGCTACCCTATAAATGTCATGCCACTAGCACAGTGTAGAACGATATCTGCAAAATGTAAACTGCACCACACAATATCTTGGCAACAAATGTATTTTCTGACACTTAAACACCATAATTCATATCTACAAGACATCCCCTCAACACCCTCCAAATTTCAAGTTAATACACCAAACCGTTTCAGAGATATTCAATTTCAAAGTTTGTGTACCTTTAAGAATTCTTTGATTGCGAGAATCGGCCATGATACACAAAATGGTGGACCTCATGGCTGAAAATGCTCTAAAATGGCAGACCTCATGACCAAAAAATCTTTGATTGTGAACTCTGCTAGGGAACAACATGTTTCCCCAAACAAAAACTGGCAAATTCCTTAAACAAAGGGCTTACTATTTGCCACATTTCAGACAAATCAACCAGACATTGTCTGTGCTATGTGTCTAGGAAGACAGTGAGCAAAATTAGCAGAAACTGCATTTTTTGCACTTCTCTTTACAAAAACCATACACACTCGTGAAATAGAAATTGGTAAATAAATGTACAATGTCAGTGCATGTATTCTAAATATTATCCAAAATCTCCAAGAGTTCCAGAGAGGCACAAGCAAAAAAGTGCACAGAAGTGGCAAAAAATTACTTCTCAACAGAGTAACATTTTCTCAAGAAGTCTTCAAACAACAACACCACAGCCCAGCACCCATGTATCCAAAACAATCTGAAGTCAGTCAAATACATAATTGCTTCACAACAAAAGATGACAAAATCACTGTATTCATAATACACACACACGCACATATTTTCCCATTATTAACTATAGTGAGAGACCCACAAAAAAGCATTACTTTCGAAGGGAGTAATATTTTTAATAAAATCTTCAAAGGACACCACCAAATCCCAGCACCCATGCATAATCACTAACCCTATTTTTGCTAGCCTGATTAGCCATGTATTCCTCATTTCTGTTTTGAACCAACTGTAACCTTGAATGGCACTTACTTTGTACCTGTTTTATCTGTTGCTCCTGTTCCTGTTTTATCTGTTGTCTCCCATACCACTGTCCGTGTCCTCTATGTGATGAGGTACCTTTGTAAATGAGCCCCTGGCTCAAAGGTTGTAAACTGATGTTTAAATAAATAAATTAAAAAATATAACGTAATCTGAAGTCACTCAAATGCATTCTTCAACAGCTGGAGGGAGGGTGGGGCCCTTTGGGCCCCACGCTCCTACCAACTCATCCATTTCTCCCTAACATCACAGTACAAGTATTGAATTTCATGTGTATAGGTGGGAGTACATATTGCTGGGATCACAGTTCCCTTTGGGCCACATGCTCCTACCAACTTGTCCTCTTCTGCCTAACAACACACTGCAAATGCTGAATATCATACATATTGGTGGGAGCGCGTGGTCCTTTGGGATGCACAGTCCCACCAACTTGTCCACTTCTGCCTTAGGGCCCCACGCTCACTCCCACTTTGCCCAGCACTCCATAACCACATATATCTGCCATACATTTTTATCTCTCCCATACCTTATCATGAAATCTTTCTACACACCAAAACATATGCTCACCATGCCTTTCACAATGCACAGAATGTTTTCCCAGTAACTATAATGAACATGCACCACAGCTCAGCAACTGTAACTGGCACTGATGCAAAAATTGACACAATCCAAGATCTATGTGACTCTTTCTGCACACCAAACCTCACACAAATCATGCAAACGATTCAAAAGTTACTGAAGTGAAACAAACCAAATGTTCATTCATTGGAGTGGAATAAATCCACACCTGTTTACATTTCACACACCTAACCACTGAAAAGTACATCCATAGTAGTAAGGCTAGCTACCCTATAAATTTCAAGCCATTAGCACAGTGCAGAATGCTATCCACAAAATATAAACTGCATCACACAATATCTCCACATCAAATAAATTTCCCAACACATAAGCACCATAATTTATATCGACAGGACATCCCCTCAACACCCTCCAAATTTCAAGTTAAAAGACCTAACCATTTCCAAGATATTTAGTTTTAAAGTTTTACATTTTCATTTATCAGAGTGGCATAATTCTGTACCTGTTTACATTTAACACACCTAAACACTGAAAAGTACCTCAGTAGCAGCAAGAATAGCTACCCTATAAATTTCAAGCCACTACCACAATGCAGAACACTATCCAAAAAACGTAAACTGCATCGCGCAATATCTCTGCAGCAAATTAATTTTCCGATACCTAAACACCATAATTCACATAACACTCCCACCAACTTGTCTATTTCTGCCTACCATCACTGTACAAGTACTAAATATCATGTCCTGGATATTCAGAAATGTGCCAAAGTCTGGTGCAAGTCATGGCACAACTGGAGCCGTATTCAGAGGTGGTGCAGGCCGAACAGTGCCAGTGCAATGTGATTAAATATGGCAGAGTTGAACCATGGCACAAATGGAGCTGTGCTATGGTGCAAACAGATGTTCAAATTTCAAGTTCAAGTTTATTGCAAGAAAACTCCATTGAGCAAGCTCATTCACAAGGAGGTCCTAAAGCATGTAAGCAGTCAAAGAGACATTGCATAAAAAAGCAACATAGAATAAAAAATGAAACAATGTCCAAATAAGGTTCATGTGCACCATTACATAGAAGACTACATGATAGTAAGATAAAAGTACAGCTAAGGTTCATATAATACATAGTTCTTAATTAAGACAAGACAAGGTAGGGATTATTAGCATACGCTGATGAGAAGCAATAAATGTGAAGAGTGTACAGTGACAGGAGACAGTAGTTAAATAAGAAGGAGGGGTGAAAATGAGTGGTGAGCGGAGGAGGAAGAGGGCTAGAGAGAGAGTAAGGGGGAGTAAGATAAAAATAAAAAAGGCAAGGGTAGGAGAAAGTCTTGAGAATAACTGGAGAGATCATTTAGATAATTTCATGTCTTGACTAGAGCTAGTTCCAGATGGATGGATAACCTCATAGTCTTCAGGTGAAGCTACCTCTGGCTGCAAGCTGCAACACTGGACTTAAGATTGGCAAGAAAGTGAGTAGTGCTCACAACAGAGGGAGGTGAACCTTACAATTTACAGTTGTCTTTGGTTTGAAGCAGATTCCTTAGGAAAGTTAATATTCTTCAGGTGGAGGATACTTCTAACTGAAGGGTGAAATAAGCAACTTAGAATTATCAGAAAAGGCAGTCTTTCAATCAACAGAGGAGAGTGGAGTTTGCTTTACTTGTTACAAATGTTAAGATTTACTGTTTTCTGTGTTTCTGCCCTTCTGACTTGATTGGAGTTAGTGATTGACTGTTTGCATTGCAATATTTGTAATACTGTGAGTATTCACTGGGCTAAGAATTTGTCATAAGCCCTGAATTGAGAGCAGGTTACAGGCTGTGTATTGGACCCAGACAGTCCCTAGGGGGTGGAAACTGGTTTTTCTTTTGTTTACCTCAGTGTGCCTTATAAGGCCAAGCCAGACTGTGTCAGGAAGTGCTTACATCACAGCTACTTAACAGCCAATAGCTCTGGAAGAATCTTACAGACCTTGATAAAAGTACTAATTTTAGCAGGCTCATCAGATAACCACATAGTCTTCAGGTGAAGCTACCTCTGGCTGCAAGCTGCAACACTGGACTTAAGATTTGCAAGAAAGTGAGTAGTGCTCACAACAGAGGAGGTGAACCTTACAATTTACAATTGTCTTTGGTTTGAAGCAGATTCCTTAGGAAAGTTAATATTCTTCAGGTGGAGGATACTTCTAACTGAAGGGTGAAATAAGCAACTTAGAATTATCAGAAAAGGTAGTCTTTCAATCAACAGAGGGAGGCGGAGTTTGCTTTACTTGTGTTACAAGTGTTAAGGTTTTCAGTGCAGGAAGAGTTTAAACCCACATAGGCTAAATACTGTTTTCTGTGTCTGCCCTTCTGCACAGCTGACGTGTCTTGGGGCTGACTGTTTTCAGAGCACAAGTCACCAGGCTCTTTTGGGGCTGGGAAGGTTTACCTGTGTCTGACTTGGATGTTTTGATTTTTCTCTGTTTGATTAGCAGGGTATTTTCTCTGTCAAATTGGTTTGAAGCAGTATTACAAATTGTCGTGTATGGCATCTTGCTGACAGGAAGGCACTCATCGCATCGGTAGGTCAGAGCATTTAGCTGATTCTTTCTTGAGGGCACAGTTTAGGCCCAACCCATTCCCACCCCTCACCCCACCTACCCCTGGAAATAGTTCATTTATACCTGGGGTTCTGACATCATTTCCTCAAGAGGGCAAGGTACACATCACTGTCATATCCTGTCTAGCACACTGCACTGACAATATAAGCATACACATTATATAAATACATATATTTCTATATAATGCACCAATCACACACACACACAAAAAAACTAAACAAGGTAGACGGTTATGTGGGGAGTAGTACAATGTAATGGCTGTGGGGCAGCAGACTTCCAGGAGTCTTTCTGGAGGCTGAGATGCTGCCCTGTTTGAAGACAACTATCTGCCCTGAGGGAGGAAGTTGCCCATCTTCAGGCTGCACTGGACAGTGGCAAGGGAACCTCCCCCATCCAGGGAGCACCACAGCCACCACCACTACCTCAGAGGTTGTGAAGAAAGCACAGTGGGCTCAGGGAGGGTAAGGGTGGTGGAACAGAGGCACACCCAGTCAGTTGTTACACTCCACAATCCATACACCATTCTGGGGAAGCATAGTTCCCCTATGGATGCACCCTCAGAGGAGACTAAGGAGGGTGCAGACAACTGTCATGAGGGAGGCCCTCAGGAAGGAGGCAGAGGGCACCACAGGGAAAGAAAGCAGCTCCTGGTGGGGACTCAGTTATTAGGGGGATAGAACTGGGGGGAGCAGGGAAAACTGAAGTAAGGTGCCTGCCTGGTGCCATGGCTTGGAGGGACAGGAAAAGCATCCTTAGGATCACGAGAACAGTTGCACGGGAGTCTGAGCTGGACATCATTGTCCACCTAGGGACAAATGACTTGGCTCATCATGAGATTAGAGCAGTGCAAAAGGACTTTGTAGAGTTGGGGAGGGGCTTAAGACAAGTAGCACACACAGTATCCTTCTCAGAGGTGCTGCCTGTCAGTGGCATGAGTGAGGCAAGGGTACTTTGCACCATGCAGTTTAACAAATGGTTGAAAAAATGGTGTGGAGCACAGGGGTTTGGCTTCATTGGGGACTGGGGTTCCACCTGGAGGGACACCAGCCTATACGGGCAGGATGGTCTGCATCTGTCCAGGAAGGGAACAAGCCTTTTGGGCAATCGATTTAAATGCTTCATTGGCAAGCCTTTAAACTAGTCAAGGGGGGAGGCACTGATAAGCAGAAGGAAAATCCCAGCCTCCCCCTACAAAACAGGGTACTAAATGAGAAAAAGACCAAGGTAGAAAGGTCAGTGGGGGTTGCCGCTACAGAAGGTAAAGCCATCAAAAAATGGAGAGCAATGAGTACCAATGCCCATAGTCTGGGTAACAAGCTTCCTGAATTAGTGGCCTTGATGGAGGAGGAAGATCTGGATATTGTGGCAGTCACAGAAACATGGTACACATAGAACCATGACTGGGATGTAAACATACCAGGATACACTATCTACAGGAGGGACAGGGAGGGTAAAAGAGGAGGAGGAGTAGCTCTCTACATAAGAGAAGAAATCAAAGCAACAGAACAAAAGGGTAATCAGGGAGGAGAAGAAGCACTGTGGGTCAATTTGGAGGCAGGCAATGGCACCACAATCCACACAGGATTATACAGAACCCCTCTCAGGGGAGAAATGGACAAGAAATGATAGAAAGTATACTTAGAATGGCAGATAAAGGGGAGATATTGCTGATGGGTGATCTGAATATGCCAGATGTTAACTGGAGTGCAGTTGCAGCAGCCACTTCTAAGAGTGGGATTATTCTAGATGCCCTACAGGCAGCATGCCTTAGACAACTAGTATTGGAGCCCACTTGAGAGGGAGCAATCTTAGACCTGGTTCTCTCAAATGGAGATGAAGAGAGGATCACAGATGTAGAAGTGGGTAGCCATCTGGGAACCAACGACCATCGAACAGTATGGTTCACAATAAACACAGCAATAGAGTCAAGCCATACAAAGACAAAGGTACTGGATTTTAGGAGGGCTGACTTTGCCAAATGGGTGAGTGCCTAAGGAATGCACTAGCAAATGGGCAGGAAGGAGGGTGGAAGAACAATGGGGAATAATAAAACTGCCATCACAGAGGTAACAAGCCTTTGTGTAAAGCAAATAAACAAATGAAACGAGGTAAGAAACCACTATGGTTCTCAAAGGAAGTGGCAGTGAAGGTTCAAGAGAAAAAGAAAGCATTCAGGAAGTACAAGGAATCACAGAAGGAAAGGGACAGAGAACTGTATCAGTTAAAGCAAAAGGAAGCTGGAAAGGCAGTCAGAACAGCAAAGGCCCAAACCGAGGAAAAGATAGCCAACTCAGTTAAGAAGGGGTATAAAACCTTTTGTAGGTACATCAGGGAGCAAAGGAAGACCAAGGAGGGATAGTGAGGCTTAATAAAGGGAGGAGGGTGGGCAGAGGGTGACTGTGAAAAGGCAGAGATACTAAACAAATATTTTTGCTCAGTATTTACAAAGGAAGAGGGGAGGTACCTAAAACAAACAGTAGAAACACTCTGGATGCAGAAGTTGATACCAGCCCATTTACAGAAGAAGAGGTTCTGAAAGAGCTCTTAAAACTGAAGGTGGACAAAGCAATGGGGCCTGATGAGTTCATCCAGAATTCTAAAGAACTAAGGATAGAACTAGTGACACCACTGACTACCCTCTTTAACAAATCATGGGAGTATGGGGTGGTACCTGAGGACTGGAGGAGGGCAGATGTGATTCCCTTCACAAAAGTGGGAGCAAGGCAGAAGCAGGAAACTACAGACCTGTTAGTTTAACCTCAGTGGTAGGAAAATGATGGAATCACTCTGAAGGAAAGAATTGTCAAGTATCTAGAGGCCAGAGGGCACAGGACCCAAGGCAGCATGGATTCACAGTGGAAGGTCATGCCAGACAAATCTGATAGATTTCTTTGACTGGGTGACCAAAGTAGTAGATCAGGAGGGGCTGTGGACATGGCCTACCTAGACTTTAGCAAGGCATTTGACACAGTCCCACACAAGATTAATATACAAGTTAGCCAGCCTGGGAGTGGGTCCCAAGATGACAGCCTGGGTAAAGAATTGGCTGGAGAATAGGACACAGAGGTAATAGTAAATGGAGTCCACTCTGAAAAAGGGGGTTAGCAGTGGGGTACCACAGGGTTCAGTATTAGGACGGTCCTCTTCAATGTCTTTATAAGTGACATTGCAGAGGGACTGGAAGGAAAAGTATGTCTCTTTGCAGATGACACAAAGATCTGCAACAGAGTTGATGCACAACGTGGGGTGGAAAGGATGAGAAGGGACTTGGCAAGGTTAGAGGAATGGTCAAATGTATGGCAGCTTAGATTCAATGCTAAGAAGTGCAAGGTAATGCACCTGGGAAACAAAAACCCAGGGGAAGAGTACACAATGGGGGGTGAGATACTAACTACGACAAAAATGGAAAGGGACATGGGGGTAGTCATATCAGATGACCTAAAGGTGGGCAAGCAATGTGAGAGGGCAGCAAGGAGGGCTGGAGGGATACTGGGATGCATAGGGAGAGGCATCACCAGTAGAAAACAAGAAGTTATTATCCCTCTGTACAGACAGCTGGTGAGACCACATCTGGAGTACGTGCAGTTCTGGAGACCCAATCTCTGCAAAGACATAGACAGGATGGAAGCTGTCCAGAGGAGGGCAACTAAAATGGTGCAGGGTCTGCACCGGAAGACATATGAAGAGAGACTTAGGGAGCTTAATATGTATAGCCTCGAGGAAAGGAGGGAGAGGGGGACATGATAGAAACTTTCAAGTACCTCAAGGGAATCAACAAAGTCCAAGAGGGTAGCATCTTTCAAAAAAAGAGGTGTGCAAGAACAAGGGGGCACAATTTGAAGATAGAAGGGGGGCGGCTCAGAGGTAATTTAAGGAAGTATTTTTTCACAGAGAGGGTTGTGGATGTATGGAACAGCCTTCCAGAGGAGGTAGTGGAGTCAAAAACAGTGGTGGAATTCAAGCATGCATGGGACAGTCATAAGGCAATTCTAGGGGGTGGGGGTAGGAAGAAGTAGGCTGCTGGTTAACTAGGATCTGCAGCTTATCCATCAGGTAGGGAAATGGGCAGACTGGGTGGGCCAAGCGGTCCTTATCTGCTGTCAAATTCTATGTTTCTATGGGAAGGCATAGTAATTACATAGGGCTAGTGAATAGGCTTAAAAACAGCTACAAATATATTTTATTTTAGATGTGGCTAACTCTTTGTAGAAGTTAACAGAGTCAATGCTGGATGCTTTCCAGGTGGATTGTAGTTTTTTCCAGATTGTTGGAAGAGCATATGAAATGGTGCATTTGCCAAAGGTGGTGTGAGTCCTAGGCACGACAAGGAAGATGAAGTCAGAATTCCTTAGTGACTATGCACTGTGGGAAATGCAGATGAGAGACGTTAGGTAGCTCGGAAGTTTGTTCAGGAGTAACTTAAGTGTCCAAATACCAGCATGGAGTAAACGTCTAGTGGTAAGTGATTTCCATCCAACAGCTGCATAAAGATCACAGTGGTGGGTTCAGTATGGGGATTTGGTAATGAACCACAGAGCATGGTGGTATAGGATGTCCAACTTACTAAGGTTTGAGATTGCAGAGGAGGTGTAAATTAGATCCCCATAATCAAGTGGGGGGATGAAGGAATGTGTCCTGAACAAGTCTGGTTCTAATTTCAAGTGGGAAGAGAGACCTATTTCTGAAAAAGAAACCTAACCTGGCTTTTAGCCTTCTGGATAGGTCCTCAAGATGATCATTGAAAGAGAGCTTGTTGTCTAACCAAATGCCATGATATTTAAATTTGGGAACAACCTCCACAGGTTCGTCTAGAGAGGTAACAACAAAATCTTTAGGTAGATAGAAGGGGGGCAGCTCAGAGGTAATTTAAGGAAGTATTTTTTCACAGAAAGGGTGGTGGATGTATGGAATGGCCTTCCAGAGGAGGTTGTGGAGTCATAAACAGTGGTGGAATTCAAGCATGCATGGGCCAGTCATAAGGTAATTCTAGGGGGTGGGGGTAGGAAGAAGTAGGCTGCTGGTTAACTAGGATCTGCAGCTTATCCATCAGGTAGGGAAATGGGCAGACTGGGTGGGTCAAGCGGTCCTTATCTGCTGTCAAATTTCTATGTTTCTAGACCAGGGTGGAGGTAGAGGAGTTATTAAGAATAAAGATCATAGCCTTGGTTTTCTTGGCATTAAGAAGAAGCTTAGCATTAATAAGACTAATTTCCAGCTGAGAGAAATCAGCTTGTAACATGTCCCTTACTTCAAACAACTTTGAGCCAGAGGTATATAGTGCTGTGTCATCTGCAAATAAATGAAAGTTGGATTTGGTTATGTAAGAGTCAAGATCATTGATGTACAAGGAAAAAAAGGATAGGGCCTAGACTGGAGCCTTGCGGGACGCCCCTGGCAATCAGCAAGAAGGCTGAGAATAGGCCATCAGCTTTAACCATGGCACAAACAGAGATGCTCCAGCACACCTGTGGCAGCACAGCAGCACAGCAACAGAGGAGGCAGGGCACAGAGAACAGACCCAGGGACAGAGCCATGGAAGAAAGGTAACAGCAGCCACAGGAGGCCACCACCAGCAGGGCACAGCAGGGCATTCAGAGACACCCAGGCACTGGACCTCAGAACACAACAGTGGCATGGATAGCAGGTGACAGGAGGTGCCAACGGTCAATGGAGGGCCACCAAAGGAGCCCCCCCAGCAGGCTTCTGGCTGTGCCCCCTGAGACCATAGCAGGCCACACCCAGGACCATGCCAGTAAGCACACACACACACACACACACACACCACACAGACACACAGGGAGCCCACACAGTGGGCACTGAATGGGCTTGGTTGCAGGTAGCATGGCTGAGCACATGGGACAGGCCACACAACGCCAAGCAGAGGACTCCAACACAGTGTGCAGACAGTACCCAACCAATGACCATGGCCGTGTGACATCACCACACACATACCCACCACACACCCCTAACTGCCAGTCCATGGGCACCCCAATGCACAGCCACCAACCAAGGGGATGGACACCACCACAGTGGGACACACCACAGCACACAACAGGGAACCATAGAAGCATAACATGTGCCCCCTCTCATGCGCATAACATGGACAGACACTGGGCCACTGCAGCATGGCTCCTCATGCCATCTGCAAAGCAGACACAGACACAGACACAGGCAGGTATGGCAGAATATATATAGGTACTAAACAACTATGTACAAAAACAGCAGGGGCTGGGGACAGGTAGGTACAGTGAGGAAAGGGGCAGGGAACAGTGACTGTACAGTGGGTGGGGGGACTGTATGGGATGGTGCAACAGGGGAAATGGGAAAACAGGTGCAACTCCAGTGATGGCCCCATCCTGCCACCCTCGCAACCCTTTGCTCCCTCCTCTTCGCTGCCATCATTGTACGCATGGCCACCACAACCTCAAGAATGCTCGATATGATGAGCAAGGTTTGCTGCTTTAGCCAGCTCAGCATCCATCATTGTAGTCTCTGCGCTGGATGCTGGACACCTATAACAAGGGACAGGACAGGCAATCAATGCAGTGGCCCAAGGCACCATGCCCACTCACAGTGCACATGTGCATGATAGGGAACACGCCATCATGCGTGAAGTGAGCATTGCCAGCCATGCTCAGCTTGTGCAGTGCCGATACATCATGCTGTTTTCATGTCTTGCGCAATTGACACCATGACAGCACAGTGTGCATGCACACTGCAGGCCTGAGCACCATGCATGCGTGAGTATTGTGCTGTTGCTTGCTCCGGTGCAATACCATTGTGCACAGCACAATATCTCAATATTCAGATGCCACATGCAAATGAGCTCATCAGCCAATGTGTAGTGCAGTTGGGTGCATTAGCATATCATTACCATTGTGCATAACCTCATTTGCATGCGTTGCACCTCATAAGTGCCACAGAAGAGCACAGGCCATCTACCAGTATTGCAACCTTGATAACTGCAGTGGACATCGCAGGAGCACACAGCACTGTAGGGTGGGACAGACCAGGGAGATGCTGCCAGGGCCTCAGCAGGTATGCACTGCCACCTGTGTGGAGCATGACATAGTTAGCCCTCTGCTATGCTGTTCTGCACCCCTTGCTTGTCCCTAGTACCCATGCCACCATGCATACCCTGCCCACTCCCATCCCCAGGACTGCTCTGCCCTTCGCACCGTGTACATGCCAAACACACCCACTACGTGGCCTGTGGGGATGTCCCACATTCATATCTGTGGCACTGCACAGAGCTGTGCCAGATGACTGCATCTTGTGCACTCCCAGGGTGTGTGGCACAAACATTGGTGATGCATCCCATGGCATCACACATCACCTGGCAGTTGATGCTCAGGCTCCCTTTCCTGTTGATATGTGTCAGTCTCTTAGGGCCAGATGGCATGCAGATGCCCGTGTGGGTGCAGTCAATGGACCAAGTCATGCCAGGCATGCATGCCACCCTGTGGATGTCCTGCATAATTGCTGTATGCACCGCCTGTGTGCTGAGGAAATGGATGAATTCTGAAGCACGTAGCAGCTGAGCATTGAGGGACTGTGTGAGGAGACAGGCTATGGCTGACTGGATGATGCCTGTGGTGTCCCCTGTTGGTATTTGGAAGGTGCCCGTGGTGACCAGGCACATGACGGTGGTCACCTTCATCTCCATGGACATGGCATGGCTCCACCTGGTGGGTGCCTGCATCTCCTCACTGCACAGTTTGCAGGACTGCCTCAGAATGGCCCCATTCAGGTGGTACCAGACCACAACCTCAGTGTCACTATAGTTCTTACATGTGATGCAGGCACAGTACCACCTATGTTGGGCATACAGCTGCCAGGCCCATGTTCTGCCATGTAGGTGTTCCACCTGCCTCCTCACACCCTTCATTACCACCCCTATCAGGAAAGGCACACTCTCCATGTCTCCTGCTGTTCACTGTCCCCCGGGGCAGTTGGCTGCTGGCTGTGTGCCACCCTGGCACACAGGTTTTGTGTCTGTGTGTGTCTCTCTCTCTCTCTTTGCCCCTTTCTACCTCTCCCACCCCACCTCTTTGTCCATCTCCCTCTGTGTCTGGTCTTGTGGCTGTCTGTCTGTCTCTCTGTCTCTCTCTATTGCTCCCTCTCACTCTCACTCTTGGTGCAACTGCTGTCTGTGTGTATGCACCCTGTTTTTCTGGGAAAAAGTCTGGTCAGTGCAACTTCAATTTGCTCCACACTTACACCATGGTTCCATGGTTGAATATGCCATTGTGCCAGATAGTCATGGGAATGCCCCCTGCACTTGCACTGCATACATTACAGTTGTGCATTGACGCAATGGATTTTGTGCTGCACCATAGCTCCCACTGAATATGGCTCCTCAATGCAATTCTGTACTTGTGCTGGTGCAACTCAGTTGTGCCATGTGCAACTGCTCTGAATATCTGGATCCATATGCATTGGTGGGAGTGCAGATTACTGTGAGCGTGGGGCCCTTCAGGCTCCATACTCTGACCAACTTGTCCACTTCTGCTTAACATCACACTACAACTACTGATTATCATACATATTGGTGGAGCAACGGGCCCTTTGGGCCCCACACTCCAACCAACTTGTCCATTTCTGCCTAACATCACAGTACAAGTACTAAATATCATATGTATTGGAGGAAGCGCATATTGCTGTGAGCACAGGGCCCTTTGGGACCCACGTTCCCACCAACTTGTCCACTTCTGTCTAACATCACACTGCAACTACTGAATATCATATGAATTGGTTGAAGCACATATTGGAGGAAGAGCATGGGCCATTTGGGCCCCACGCTCCCACCAACTTGTCCATTTCTACCTAACATCACAGTACCAGTACTAAATCTCATATGTATTGGTGGCAGCACATATTGCTGGGAGTGTAGGGCCCTTTGGGCCCCACGGTCCCACCAACTTTTCCATTTCTCCCTAACATCGCACTGCAACTACTGAAAATCATACGCATTGGTGGGAGCACTGGGCCCTTCAGCCCCCACACTCCCATCAACTTGTCCACTTCAGCCTTCAGGCCCTGGACTCTCTCCCACATTGCCCAGCACCCCATAACCACATACATCTGACATATGTTTTTACCTCTCCTATACCTTATCATGAAATCTTCCTACATACCAAAATATATGCTCACCATGCCTTTCACAATGTACAAAAATGTTTTCCCAGTAACTATAATGAACATGCACCACAACCAAACAACTGTAACTGGCACCAACACAAAATTGACACAATCCTAGATCTATGATGACTCTTTCTACATACCAATTTTCATCCCAATCAGGCAAACGGTTCAAAAGTTACTGAAGTGAAACAAACCAAATTTTCATTCATTGGAGTGTAATAATTTCATACCTGTTTACATTTCACACACCTAGCCACTGAAATGTACGTCCATGGCAGTAAGGCTAGCTACCCTATAAACTTCAAGCCACTAGCACAATACAGAACATTATCCACAAAATTAAAACTGCATCATAAAATATCTCCACAGCAGATACATTTTCCAATACCTAAGCACCATAATTCACATCTATAGAACATCCCCTCAACACCCTCCAAATTTCAAGTTAAAAGACTAAACGTTTTCCAAGATATTTAATTTTAAAGTTTTAGATTTTCATTTATTGGAATGGCATATTTCCTCACTTATTTACATTTTACACACCTAACCACTGAAAAGTACCTCTGTGGTAGTAAGGCTAGCTACCCTATAAACGTCAAGCCACTACCACAAAGCAGAACACTACCCACAAAATGTCAACGGTGTCATGTAATATCTCTGCAACAAATTAATTTTCTGGCACCTAAACACCATAATTCACATCACACTTCCACCAATTTGTCCATTTCTGCTTAACATCACAGTACAAGTACTGAATATCGTATGTATTGGTGGGAGCACAGATTGCTGTGAGCCCTTTCAGGTCACATGCTCCCACTAACTTGTCCACTTCTGTCTAACATCATACTGCAACTACTGATTATCATACATATTGGTGGGAGTGCAGGGCCCTTCAAGCCCCACACTCCAACCAACTTGTTCATTTCTGCCTAACATCACAGTACAAGTACTAAATCTCATATGTAGTGGTAGCAGTGCATATTGCTGGGAGTGCATGGCCCTTTGGGTCTCACACTCCCACCAACTTGTCCACTTCTGCCTAACAACACACTGCAACTACTGAATATCATACATATTGGTGGGAGCATGTATTGGGAGCACTGAGCCCTTCGGGCCCCATGCTCTCACTAACTTGTCTTCTTCTGCCTTCAGGCCCCACACTCCCTCCCAAATTGCCCAGCACTCCATAACCACATACATCTGCCATACATTTTTAGCTGTCTTATACCTCATTATGAAATCTCCCTACACACCGAAATCTACAGTGCCTGCTACAGAAAAGTGTAATGGTAACACTGTATGTTTAGGTGGGGTCAGTGCACCAGCTGGTACTGAGAAATACCTCATTACCATTCATTACCACTCAGGAATGCAGTGCATATGTGATAACACCTTCACTTAATCAATCCTCATTGGCAATAGCTGAAATGTGCCAGGTGGCGCTATTTCTGGCATGCAGTAGTTGCATTCTGGTAATTGTCCAGGGGGTGGTGAGCATTAATCATTCATGACCTTTGCATAAAAAAAAAAAAAAACCTCATTGGAAATGGATCTGTCCATTCCACAACAGTTCACAGCCTCTGCTGTTGCAATTCTTAATGCACATAATTGTAGTCATTGTATAAATGCAGTTTAATATATTTATTTAATACATTTAAATGTGTGTCAGGTTTCCCTGGTGGTTTACTGGTCCCCTATCTGGAATCCCAATCTCCCATTTTCAAATAAAATATTTTCCCCAATGCCCCCCACAAGCCTCAATTCCTCTGTTTTAAAATAAAAAAAATTCCCTGGTGGTTTAGTAGACCACACGTGTAAGTCCCAACTCTTTGACAGGCAGTAGAGCTCAGTACTTAGAGTGTAGAGCTGTGTCTCCATTCTCGCTCCATCTGTGATTATAGCAATGTGAAAAAATGCCACCAGTCTCTCATTGAGATCGCTGTTTCCTCAAGGCTGTCAGTTTAAAGGCCACTGTCCATGTTTTTGTCATGCTTCAAATCCATCATGCACATTTAATACAGTCATTAAACAGACTGGTTTTTTTTTCAGCACAATGCAGTTCATATTCCTAAAATGCATCTACTGAACCCTGAACCCTGTTCCTGTTCTTTCATCAGTTATGCAATACAGCAAAGTGACAAGAATTAATAGTGCTCTTTTAAAAATAAATTAAAAAAATATACAGCACCACCAAAAATGCACTTTCACAATTGCATGCAGAGATCAGAAAAAAGGGGAGAGAGTTAAGGAGAGAACATGGGCTTCTATGGAGTATCCAAAGAGAAAAGACACACATGGGCCATGAAACAATGCATTTCAGCCCAATAATTCAGCAAGCATAAATAACAAATAATTTGGGGCAGGGTACACAAGTGGAACTCTGCTGGGAAGTTCACACCAAAGAACTGAATTGAATTTGGTTACAATTAACACATTATCTTTGTGCAATGCTGCTAAATAATATTTATACTTCTCTTTTTTATTCTTGCAAATACCTCATTTAAAAAAGGAAGAAAAAACAGGATCAAAACTTTCTAAAACATCATAATAAGTACAAAGTCTGTTCCCTTATTTGAACCATTTGGTGGAACTGTGTGCAGAGAAACAATCCACTATGTCTCCTTTAGTAATAGTAGATTGACACATGTGCTTCCCTTCCTTAATGGTGGGATATGTTCAAGGTTCAATGAACTTGATACCCTCTGGGTTGATATTGTAGGCTATCTGAAAATGCATACCCAAGGCATAATGTAATTAATCATTCAGTATTGTATGAATGTGCTCCTGGATTGCCACTTACAGAGGCCTCACTGCATGTCCAACATACTGTTTGATACACAGGAACCAGATAATGTAAACTGCAAATGCCATGATGCGAGAGATGAAATGTCTCACTTCCATTTTAGGTTGTAAAAATGATGATAATGTATCTTCTCTTCATTTGCATAATGACAGATTTTACATTTCCCCAGTGGTTTAGTAGACCATGCGTGCAAGCCCCAACTCTTTGATCAGCAGTAGAGCTCAATACTTAGAGTGTAGAGCTGTGACTCTGGTGCCACTCCATTTGTGATTATAGCAATGTGAAAAAATTCCACCAGTCTCTCATTGAGATCGCTGTTTCCTCAAGGCTGTCAGTTTAATGAGCAACGTCCATGTGTTTGTCATGCTTTAAATCCATCATGCACATTTAATATAGTCAATAAACAGACTATTTTTTTTCAGCACAATGTAGTTCATATTCTTAAAATGTATCTACTGAACCCTGAACCCTGTCCCTGTTCTTTCATCAGTTATGCAGTACCACAAAGTGACAAGAATTAATAGTGCCCTTTTACAGAGAAATTAAAAAATATACAGCACCACCAAAAAGCACTCACACAATCGCATACAGAGATCCCAACTGTAGTGAAACTTACTTGATTTTGTACAGTATATTTTTGAATTGTCAAATAGCACTGCAGCACGGCCTGCTTTAAACAAATGAAAGAGAGGTAGACTTGAGCACTTAACTGCATCAACAATCCGTAATATTCACAAATTAGCCATTAACTCTGCATGGATGTGGTGGTATTTTTATGAGTTCACGGACTAACTAGAGATTGAGTCTTGCAAACCATGTTTGTCATCAAAGTGATTGATCATGTGATGAAAATGACACTGGATTTTCAGAGTGCATACAGTACCTTGTTTTAAGCATTTTTTTTTTATAAACAGCATCATTAATCATTGTTAATGCATGTTGTTAATGAACTGGGACAGGTTCCAGGTTCTGTAAATGCATTTAAGGAATATAAATTGCATTGTGCTGTAACAAAAGAAAAATAGAGCCTGTTTAACGAGTATACTTATGTAACCCCCCCCCCGTTGCCTGAGGTTACAAGAATCCCACTTACTGTAGATCTAGTGGCAGGTAGGGAAAGGCAGCTTGTGAAATACCAGTTAAATAGATTTCTCACTGGCTCACTCTGTCCTCAGTCTCAGCTGAGCTGGAAGGATGACATCATATAGAATTCTCACAGCAGCATAAGCCAAATTGGAATGCTACAGCAGGGAGTTAGTTAGAATGTTGGGAGGTTTTGAGTGAGTGTTTTGCAGTCTGTAGTGGAGGGAGGAGGTGCACTACAGTTGGCAGTCCCTCAGAGTACTCAGCTCTGTTTAGAGCTACCCAGAGATAGAGGGTGTGTGTTCTCACCCTAGATAGAGACACAGAAGAAAAGAGGTCTAGTGGTAGAGACCACACCCAGTTTGTTCCAGTGCCCCATCCCAGGAGGGATGAGTGGGGAAGAGAGCCAGCAATTGCAGGGCAATCTCCTGGCCCTGCTGAAGAGGGAAAGCTGCCTGTCATTTTGTTGTTCAAATGCTGAGACACCAGGATTCATTTGCTTTGCCAGAAACCTTGGGACACCTGCAAACCAAAGGGTGACTCAGCTCTGAAAGCCCATGTTTTCTCCAGACAGAGAGTAGAGTATCTGTTAGTGTGGGGTCAGGGAAGGACAGCCAAGTACAGTACTGCAGTTGTGTGGACTTTAAATGCATCTAAATAGTGGGAGTCTACAGGGATGGACATAGCCACTCAGAGATCATTATAAGCCAGGATATCAGATTATAAAGAGTAGAGTGTTAAATGTGACATACATTTCAAGACTGCATTCTACAACAGTGTGTTTCCAGAAAGGTATTGATTCCAAATGAATGGCCGGGTTTAGACTTGGGAGCAAGAGGTGAGAGACCCCCATCTAGAGTAATCAGATTTACCTCCACAGGTTCACTTTGAGCACCTATAGCTTTCTTCCGGGCACCTAGCCAGTGTTCATGGAAAGTATGCAGATATTGGATTAGGATGAAGATTTTCCCTTTATGGAGGCAGGATTTGCTCATGGGTGGTGGAGGGAGGTCACCAATAAATGTCCATGCCTTATGGAAAGAGTGTCCAAGTGCTGGCCAGATATGTCATGCCAGGGAAACCAAGAAAAGAGTACAAGTTCGGGCTGAGATCCCAGTGTGTTTCAAAACCTGAGGGTTACCATGTGTAAGAAGATGTGTTCCAGTCTCCGTATATCTGCATTACCAGGGAGTTTAGCCCCATGGGGGTCCATCTATGCTTTATTATTCTGTTGTTGAGAATAAAAGCCACACTCTAGAATTCCACTCCTGGTTTGGACTTTTCAGTTATTGCTTCCTGTGTCCAGTTTACTTGGTTGCCCCTGTGCTGAGGTATCAAACCTAGCCAAAATGCCGAGCAACAGTTTTCTCCCCGAACCCGGGGAGGGAGGTAGTGGGTTCCATTATGGAGCTACCACACAGTGCTAATAAAACACAAAACAATAACATCAACCCGAGCCCTGGATGGTTACAAATTGGAGGCTACCACTGGGATTTGGTTGAATTTTGGGAGAAAAATGCAAGAAAGGTTGCTCGGATGGTGGCTAGCATTTTGGCTGTCTTGCAGTAGGTAGCCCAAAAAATCTGAATCATTGCCAACTAAATGTGCTGCTGTGTGCTGCTGTCTATGTGCAGCTGTAAATGTGCCAGCTGTTTACCATGGAGCAGTAAAGACTGAGTGTGTATGCCCTTGTCTGGCATCATAATTACAACATTTGCCAGCTTTTAAAAGTATTGTGTGATGGGACACTGGAACCCACCCCAACGTGCCAAAGCCCCAGCAAATAAAAAACTGTCCCCCGATGTTTATTTTTTTATATTTTTTTAACCAGTAAAAAAGAAAACTGTTCTTCGTGGTCTCCCTGCCTGCACCCACCCACTGCACACCCTGCCTCCCCACACCCCCCTCACCCCATACTTACCTCTGGAGCCCGGCGCAACAATCTCCGGTAGACCGGGAACATGTCTGCATTCTTCAAAATCGACCACTAACTGAGGAAATGCCGTTAAGCTGTATAATGGCTTAAATAGGGGTTTTTCAACTTTGACGCATATCTCAGTCATGCTTTGGAATTTTGGCACCAAATTTTCAACATGGGATTTTTGGGACCCCTCCTCATGAATTCTGGCTCTGACATGGCATTAATCAGCCCCAAAAGGTGATTTTGTGGTCACTGTATGGAATCACTTTTCAGGACGGATTAACGAAATGACAGTGCCACTGTTCATGAGGGGGACTCTTAAAAAGCCTATGTTGCAAAGTTGGTGGGAAAAATCAAAAAAGCTGCTGTTTCCCCAAGAGTGTGTTGTGCTGTTTCCACACACGCTTGTAACTTCATGAATTTGTAATATTTTCACTCCAGATTTTCAAAATTGCCGTTTTCCATACCTCCTGATGAACAGTAAAGCTGTCATTTTACATATCCTGGCCAAAATGTGTTTTTGCATGTCCAGTGCAGAATAGTATGGTGGCTGTGCAAAATCACTTTTTGGGACACTTTGAGGAAATGAGGGTGACACTGTTCATGAGTAGGGGTCCTAAAATACCTATGTTGAAAATTTGGTGCCTAAAGTCCATAAAATGACTGTGTTGCAATTGTGCGTTGCGCAGTTTCCACCCACCCTTGCAACTTTGCAAATTTGCAATATTTCTGTGCTAGATTTTCAACACTAGCATTTTTTCACACCTCCTTATGAACTGTACAGCTGTCATTTTTCACATCCTGCCCAAAATGTATTTCCACACCTGTGGAGCACAATGGCATGGTCGCTGTGAGAAATCAACTTTTGGGACAGATTAACAAAATCGCAGTGCCACTGTTCATAAGGGGAGGTCCCAAAATGCCTATGTTACAAATGTGGATAACAAACTCCCAAAAATAATTGGGTTATGGACATGTGTTGCGCAGTTTTATGCATGCTCATTGCTTCACCAATATTTCATATTGTCACTCCAGATTTTCAACGTTGCCATTTTTTTACACCTCTTCATGAACAATACAGTTGTCATTCTCCACATACTGCCCAATAATGGGTTTTCATCCCTCTTTCACCAAATGGCACAGCCATTGTGGAAAACCACCTTTCAGCTAACAAAGTGATTGTGCCACTTTTTATGAGGTGGCCTGACAAGCAGACTATGTTGAGAATATGGAGTGAAACTACCACCACACACCTACGGTGTTAGGCATAGGTTCTGGAAGATAGTAAAAACTGAGGGGACGGAGGCTCAGAAGGGCACTTATGAGAGTAAAAAGGGCACTTTTTCTACACTAGTTTTTGCCATACAAAAATACAATAAATGTACACATATGATGATCATAATGTTAAGAATGCAGTCCCATATAAGAATATTTATGCAACTACAGACATACGAATGTGCCAGCAGAAATAGACCACCAAGTTTAAGTTTGCTCAAGTGTGCAGCTATATTAAGAGAGCAGCTGTCAACCCATTCCCTCCAATAGCTCCACATGACATTTGAGCCAAACACTGCTTAACCTGTTACAGTGGCTGACCAGGTGAAACAGAGAGATGACATAGTAATATGTATATCACCAGTCCCAAGTTTGCAGTCTTCACACTAATGAGTTAGGAGTTTTTGTTTCCACTAACTTTAGGATAGAAGTTAGCAGTTAAGCCCAACCACCAGCGACAAGATAACCTCCTGAGGCTGGGGAAATAATGACACAGAGCCATTAAGTTTACACAGCTTATTTATTAATGAATCACAGTGTACAATGTAAGGTGTATTTATTAATGAATCATAGTATACAAAGACAGTAAACAATATTATTGTTCAACAATATGGGTATAAAACAGATTTTACAGCAAAGTCTGGATGGAGGAGTTGGATACATTTGGAAATGGGCCACAGTTCCCTAAGAATAGAGGAAAACCATCTGCTCATTCATTCCTGTACTGTTGCAACTGCATACCACAGACTCACCCAATCAACCAGATTACCATCACATCTATACTGCTGCCATGAATTAATCCTCTGGATGCTCTGGTCACCACTTCAGGTTGGTATGCCTGTACAAGCCATTACGAGGCCCTGATGGGCACCAAATCACCCCATGAATGTTCTGGCCACCACTTCAGGCTGGTATGCCTGTACAAGCCATTACCAGGCCCTGGTGGCCACCAAATCACCCCATGAATGCTCTGGTCTCCACTTCAGGCTCGTATGCCTATACAAGCTATTTCTAGGCCCTGGTAGCCACCAAATCAACCAATCAACCAATTTACCACCAAATCTATACTTCTGCCATGAATGAATACTCTGGATGCTCTAGTCACCACTTCAGACTGGTATGCTGGACAAATCATTTCCAGGCCCTGGTAGCCACCAAATTACCCAGTCAACCAATTTACCACCACATCTATACTTCTGCCATGAACAAATCCTCTGGATGCTCAGATCACCACTTCAGGTTGGTATGCAGGACAGGTCATTCCAGGCCATGGTGGCCACCAAAGAAACCAATTTACCATCACATCTATACTTCTGCCATGAACAAATCCTCTGGATGCTCTGATCACCACTTCAGGCTGGTATGCTGGACAAGTCATTCCCAGGCCCTGGTGGCTACCAAATCATCCAATCAACCAATTTACCACCATATGAATTGTTCCCTGAAGTAAAGATTTTCAGTATCAAATCTTTCCAAAAAAGTTACGTCGTCTTTCATTTTGTTGCACAAACTCAATTTGTGTCCAATCCAACTTGTCTGTTATCTCTTTGTGAATTTTCAACAGCATTAGGTGATTGTACCTCTTTTCTGTCATGGTGCTTCTTAAGTAAGACTTTATCCTCCGCTGTGTTGAAAAGCATCTCTCCCCAATTGCTGTATTCATTGGGACGAGGAGGTAAATTTGAATGAGTTTCACTACTTCTGAGTACAGTATCTGCTGCTGGCAGTCTTTTCCCACTAAGGCATCAATAATGGTGTTGATTGAAGTTACTGCCCTCAACTCTGGCAAAACCTGCTGCACAAGTCCTGGGAGCAAGTTCAGTTGTGCATTCAGAATCTCAATGTCCAAGTCCTTATCGCCATACAACTGTATGATCTGAGGAGAAACTGAAAACGCCTGTGCATTGGCTGCTTGAAGCAACAAATTCTCCATGGATGACAACAAAGTGTAGGTTTCTTGATCAAAATGTTGGTCTAGTTCAACAAGACAAGCATCAATGACTTCATAGTACATTTGTTGATACCAGTCCTTAGCAGATTCGGGATGATGATGCGGTGCAGTACCATGTTGCAGCCTTGCTGGAACATAGCGCTGTCTGTGAAGTTTTGACTCATTCACATTTTTCAGTAGTTGTGCTTTCTCTTTGATGGCTTCATAGGCCTGGTCAAAGTCATTGTGCTGACTATGTAAATTTTTCTTCAGGGAGTTTATACTCATCATTGTACTTTCTGCTGTCATTGTTTTTGTTTGCAAGATTGAAGCCACTTGTTCTGACACGCTGAATATATTGTATGATACAAAATAGGTCAGAAACTTTTTCATCATTGACAACAGGCCTTTGACCTTAGTTCGTACATCCGTAGATTTGTCTTGTTTCAACTCCTCTAAGGTTTCATAGAGTGCTCCATAGTTTTTGAGAACTGACTTGGTGCTCTTTGTTCTTGCTGTCCATCATGTTGGACAAAGTAAGTGCAGGCCTTCTATCACCATGTAAGGGTTCTCACTGTCATTCACTGCAATATTTTCATAAAGTGCCAGCCTCTGTGGTGATCCCTGAATCAACACACTTAAATTCTGGACAAAGCTGAGAGCATCTTCAATGGCATCACTTGTTTTGCCACAGTTTTGAAACACCAGGTCCAAGGGATGATTTGCACAATGGACATTCAATGCTAGTGGATTTTCTCTCTTAATTCTTGTTGCAGTTCCAGAAATACATCCACTCATATTTGCTGCTCCATCATATGCCTGTCTCCTCATGTTGTTGATTGGTAAATTACATCTTACTAAAACATCCTTAATGGAACTGGTGATGGATTCTGCATCAGTCTTTGCCATTTCATACATCCCAATAAAATCTTCATATATAACAAAATGGGGCAGGGAAACCCATTGTATATATATTGTTATCTATTCATGTTGGCTAATATCCCAAGATTCATCTGCTACAACTGCATACAGCTTTGATTCATTGTGTATCTCTTCCAGAAGGTTCCTCAGCAGCTGATGTGCCATGAGTTCCATGACTTCATTCACAATATCTGAACTCTGATATTTCCCTTCCTAGATCCATCTCAGTAGTTCTGGTATGTCAACTGCCCTACTCAGCATTTCCTGCATCAAGTTGCTTTCCTCTTCTTCTTTGCCACACTTTGCTAGTCCTTGCTGAACTAGAAATTGTGTTGCATCTAGCTGTTTCAGGAACATTTCTTGGTTTCTCACCTGTTCCTGTGTAAGATGCTGGCTGAGCTGAGCACCAACATTCATCCTTGTGTTGTTGAATGCAGTATACTTCTCAACAGCGTCACGGTGGAATAATGATGTCTGATGTTTTTTAAATTTGTCAATTGCTTTCTTCCAAACACTAAATCCTGATGAAATGAAGGTTGTTTCACCACAACGACTGTCTGTGATTAGTTTTCTTTCCACTGCTGCCCGGCAGTAGTAGCAAAATACACATCCTTTTGAAACACAGTAGGTTAGCCAACTGAAAGATGAAAACCACTGTGTTTGACAATTTCTTGTTTCAGTTCTCCCATTGGTTCACAGAATGACTTGTTTGATGGACATGTCTATAACACTGCTTGGTTGAAAAACACTGTTAATATTGTGGCAACAAACAGAAGAGCAGGAGGGGAGAGACAAAGAGACAGCAAATTCAGACGCTGCTTCAACTGCAGTGACCCAGGTATTCTCAGAACAGGAGGGGAGAGACAAAGAGACAGCAGATTCAGGCACTGGGTCAACTGCTATGAGCTGGATATTCTCAGAGACATGCATGATGTTACCATCACTATTGCTGTTCATGAGGAACAGCTCTGCAGCTCTGTTTTCTGTATCAGAGCAGGCCTTACCATCCAGGGACACTGGAATAGCAGCTGCAGGAAAATCCTCATCAGGCAAGGAACATGTTAGCTCTGGCAGTGATGCAGCATTTGAAACCAACATGGCTGCATTTGACTCCATTGAAGCCATTGGCAGTGAAGCGGCTTGCACAGTTGCATTGTCACTTACTATACTGGTACAGCTGACAGCTGCAGTGCTTTGTGGCAGTGTCAGTGGTATTATTCTCAGCAGCAATGTCCCTTGCATGCTCTGAAGATATTGGTATCTGAGCACTCCCAAACCAATAATTTAGTTTTCTTGGCATCTTGGCAGCAATATCAGCCAATTGTTCCTCCATCTGTCTTTTTGTCTCTCAGACCGTGGCATATTTGAATGCAATGGCACAGACCGTGCAGGCTCTGAGAAAGAATTTTGTGTATGCAGTTTAGTGAACCCATCTGATTACCATCTTCTGATAAGGCACTGCAGCATGAACATTATTAAGCATGCTAGCAATGAAATGTCTATGACAAAAATACATTTTTTATATCTTGCCCTTCTTCACCCCCCCCCAATCTTTGTCAGTAGTTAATATTTATCTTCAACTACTGGGGCTACTTTAATTTGATATTCTTGGCTAGTGATCCATGCATCAAAATGCTTGTGTACTGCACCACTATTGCACAAGACAGGAGGGTCCAATAAAATTTATAATGCATGATTTGGCTGGTACTGACAATGAAACTATTATGTTTTTATGCCACTGTTTTTGCTCAGCTGCCCAACAGTTACAATGGCAGGGATTTTGTCCATGATTCAGTATTGGGAAATTTGACTCCTCCTCCTCCCATGCACCACATATCAGCCAACCTCTCCCAGCAGCTGCAACTCACAGAATTTTTAAATGCTCCCCAACTTCCCCCAACTCCTCCTTCTCTGAAATGCATTCTCCACTTGCTGCTGGGTCCTCAATTTCCTATCACTGCCTGGCTCTTCAACCAAAGGTGGAGACGGAGAAAGGCCAACGTTCAGTGCACACATGAGGTATACGCGATTCACCCAACACTGAATTGTTTTAATATAAGAATCACATCAAACCTCATTTTTTTTATAAACGGTGAACACAGGGAGAACTTTGACATAGTGGTACTGCTTTTTAACAATGCTCCCTATACCACTCACAATGGTTTATCTCACACAAGCCATGCAGAGTGTCAACTTCATTTACCACTCCTGAACACGTCAGTGCCATACTCCAGTCCACCATGCAAGGCAGATTCCATGCCATTGTCTGCCAGTGACACCACAAACAAGTGCCACACTACGTAAATAACAACATGAATTATTAATCACTCTAAGCACTCTTACAGCTGCCTCCTTCATACCCAGCTCAGTTTACAGACACATTTTCACATCATCACTTCCAATGCAAATAAGGCTCCCTAGATTTCTGAGATGTCAGTCCTGGCAATCCAAGCAATTAGAACAATTGAAACAACACTTACTTGCACAATCTCCTAGTAAATGCTATGCTTTAAGTTTTTAACTGGAAGATTTTTTTAATCCACATTTTCAACCATGTATATATTTGTACATATCTGTACATAAACTGGAGTATTACTATAAACTGTGTCAGCCTGCATGAACTGTTTATTGTCCGTTTTGATGGCACACCTCAAAATAGGTCTTCAGCCTAGTGTGGCTGATCTGTTAACTAAAACAAAATAAATAACAAATGGTGCTAGAGTGAAAATGATGCTATATTGGTCTGCCAAACCTAGTGCTCCCAGATGCCAACTCTACAAAGATGGCTGTATTTAACAGAGAAATAGACCAGTCAACAGTGGGAATAGTTATGACTGACTTGCATGTTGTTATACTGCAAACTGAACCAGAACTCATGTTCCTCAAGAAATAGGGTTAAACACATACCATTATACACTGATTGTGCAGTTTTCTGTGAAATACACATCTAACTCTTTTTTCCCCCAGGACACACCAGGAAACAAGCTGCTGTCACCTCATTTTGTATAAATGAATACAAATGACACTCATGCTCTGTTTTTCATATTCAGCACATCACTGACCAATAAAGGATTTAAGTTGTTTAGTTTGAAGTAGATCCAAAAGTAAATGGTGGTGTGATACCTTTTATTGGGCCAACACAGATGTTACAAAGAGAAAAACAGTGTTTATGGTTCAGACCATTATGCTTTCTATTTTGGTCAGGTCTACCTTTTAAAAGAGATTTTGCTCAAGAGACTGTCATGTTAGAATTTATAAATAAATAAATGAATAAACCATTCTTTATGTCTTTTGTCTTCTTTCACTAACTTGCTTATTTTTCCCTAGGTCGTCTTCATCCTGTTTTAACCTCTCTTGGGATCTCCTTCCCTCCCTCCTTCCCATATTGTTAAGTGTTATGACAACTGCTGGACAGGGCAAAATTATGCATTTATCTATTATTTTTTAAATTCTTCTTTGTTCACTCACTATGACTGCTGCTTTCCTGTAGACCATGTCACTCTGTATAAACATACATAATAGTGGCTTTGGCATAGGCATTCAGCAAAAGGTAACTGAGGTTATTACAGCCCTGTGCCAAAGTCTAGTGCTAGCTTCAATGAGGGGCATGTATAGCATTTTGTCACTGATTTGATGCCTATTCCCCAAGTTCATAAACCCATTTACATTCAATGGAAAGCAGGAAAGTGTAAGTTTTATTTACTGCAGTTTTTTTCTCCTACTAAAAAAATAACACATTGCACAAGGGAGACTAGGTATTACCAGTGTATTGTGGCACCGAGGGGTTCTGATTCCATGTGACCTTGAGAGTGAAGCTTGAGTGATCCATGGGAATCAGATCCCTGAGGTGGCACAACACACTGGTTGTGCATAGAGTTGCCCATCCACTATTCTATATAGTGTACGGGCATCCATGCCTATTTCTGACACTACACTTTGTTTCAGTGAACCACTGTTTTTTTGGGCGGGGCACTTGAGGGGTGGTGGTAGGCCCAAAATTATTGACAGTGTGATGCTGATGTCTCTGCAAGTTCGAGTTAAAAAAATACAACACACCTTTCAGCTTAATTGGATTGG
The DNA here is from genome assembly GCA_016271365.2 of Neoceratodus forsteri. Classification (NCBI taxonomy): domain Eukaryota; kingdom Metazoa; phylum Chordata; order Ceratodontiformes; family Ceratodontidae; genus Neoceratodus; species Neoceratodus forsteri. Next base: position 877,626,280 of record CM028136.1, read on the forward strand.
GGAAATCAAGTATGTGGCAGCATTCCAAGTTGTTCTGCTGTAGTACTGACATCACCACTGCAGCAGAACAACATAATAATGTCAGTACTATAGCCAGCAGAACAAGCATAATCCAGGCATGGAATTCCATGTATAACTGCATTCCACCATACACTATCACTGCATTAAAAATGAAGTACGATTAGAGAATGACTCAGTGGTGATGTTTAAGAATTAATTTAAATTCTTTTTATTGTTTGAATAATATGTAAATTGAAATCAATTTTGTCAGGACATCTAACCCATTATCCATATAAAGTGGAAATGGCTAATAGTGAGAAGAGGATTGACAGCATTTGCATTTTAAGAAAGTGGCAATTTAATTTTCTGATGGCATAATTGGGATTTATATATGAATATATTTTTTTGTATGGGCTTGGATGAATGTTATAGAATTTGTCTGTCTTTCTATTTACATACCTACTGTATCTCTCCATGTAGAATAATAAAAGTCTGTGTCTTTCTGCCATTATCTATGTACCCACTGCCCATACAAATGCACATGTACGTACACACACACACAATGTAATACAGAGGTGCAGTGGCACCTTAACAGTTTTATGTTAAACCAGTATTATTGCCCCTTATAATTTATTACTCAGATATATTTAAGGCTTGTCAATTGGCACCCACAACAGTCACAATGACACACACCAGGATCATTTACACAAGGTCTAAATCAATGTTTGGTACAAATCTGTCAGGGAACTTTAATTAAAACTATACAGTCACTGTTATAAATAATATAAATCTTAAATTAGGAGACAATTGTTAGCAGGAAATAACTTTAAAAACCTACTGTGTGGTACTTTTAATCTGACTGCCTTGCCTGTAAAACTGCACTGTTTGCTATGTCTCTCTCAAGCTGTACCCTTCTCTCAAATTATTGTAGCTTGTTAAAAAAAAGTGTCTAGTATCTCAGATGTCCTTAGACAAAAAGGTTTGAGTCCCTGCAGAGAACTGAACCTGGAATCTCTGTATCTATACTCATCCATTGACTTACAGAAAATACTGTGGTGCCACTAATCTTGCAGGTAACAGTCACAAAATGAACCTACAGGTTCACATTATGTTAGAAGACTTGGTTTGCTGGCCAAGGCACCTAGCTTCACCTGAGCTCTTTCCTTCTAAGACTGCTTGAAAGGCAGAGTAGAGAAACTTACCAGAGCAAGGGAGAAGGATTAAGACTTAGTTTGGCTAAGCAGATTTACTGTGTGGTGGTGTTTTTATTTTTTACTCACAGGGATTGCTACTGTTTGTTGCTAACATTTCATTACTTTATTTTTTCTCTGATTCAAATTGTTGTTGCTGGTATACCTTCTTCTGCATTATTACAAGGTGTGCCTACAGGTGTGTCTAACAGATTACTGCTGTAATCTTCTGATTCAAATTGTCTTTTGCAAGGTATATCTTCTGTTACTGCTTTATTTTTCTCTGGAGCAAAGTGTTTCTTACAGGGTATATCTTCTCTGAAATTACTGTATTACAGGGGAGCTTACATTTTTGTGACTTTTTTATCATTGGGCTAAGCAAAATTACTGTTTGACACTGTGTTTTATTTTATTCTTGTTTGTTGAAAAGGTTTGTTGTCTCAGAGGTGTTTCAGTCTCCTTCTCACATTGAAGGAGCTAATTGCTTTTCCTCCCACAGCTCTTCCAAAGGATTAGGTGTGTATGGGGGTGGAGCTGGCAAACTGTCAGTAATTTCCAACAGAAAGAAGGGTTAAAAAGTCAGGTTAGTTGATATCTTGGAGGTAGAAGACTTGGTTTGCTGGCCAAGGCACCTAGCTTCACCTGAGCTCTTTCCTTCTAAGACTGCTTGAAAGGCAGAGTAGAGAAACTTACCAGAGCAAGGGAGAAGGATTAAGACTTAGTTTGGCTAAGCAGATTTACTGTGTGGTGGTGTTTTTATTTTTTACTCACAGGGATTGCTACTGTTTGTTGCTAACATTTCATTGCTTTATTTTTTCTCTGATTCAAATTGTTGTTGCTGGTATACCTTCTTCTGCATTATTACAAGGTGTGCCTACAGGTGTGTGCTAACAGATTACTGCTGTAATCTTCTGATTCAAATTGTCTTTTGCAAGGTATATCTTCTGTTACTGCTTTATTTTTCTCTGGAGCAAAGTGTTTCTTACAGGGTATATCTTCTCTAAATTATTACAGGTGGTGCTTTACAGGTTTTACAGTTTTATCTAACATTAGGTTAAGCTTTCAGGGTTACTGCATTTGTTGTTGACTTGATTGTTTCTGCTCTTACCTCCTTGTTCTTTGTCCGTGGTTCTTCTTTTTAGGCAGGAAGGGCCCAGCCACCCACCCCATCCCAAACCACCCGCTACACTCCATTTATAGGGTACCACAGTTGTGACATTTCCTGTGGCAGAGCAGGAAGGGTGGATCAGTGGGGCCTCCACAAGGTGATCTCATTTACAGGGCACTAGTAATTTAACTTGTTATAACAAGTTAAACAAAGCACAATTAAACCATTACTTGCATTTTTTTCCTTCTAATTACTCTGACTGGGTTACAAACCCAGCAACTTATTTGGAATGGATTTCATTAACTGCAGGTACTGTGGAACAATTTTCAGAAGGACATTCTTACAGGATTTAGGACACTGTCCTACATGCTGGGCCTTTGAGATCTAGGTCTCAGCTCCAGGCAGCATGGGCAGAGATTGCACGCCTCAAATTTCATATTGAAGAGGAAATACATTATAAACCACCGCCATTTCCCCAGCATCCAACAGAAAACCTCAACCGCAGAGGGTAGGTTGGTCCAGGAGGTTGGCAGGTGGTTAGGAGGAACAAATCAGGTGCCCCATCACTCTCTGCTCTCCAACACATTACCTCCAAAAACCATATAAACACTACAAACAGGTATCTGCCTCTATCTCTGAAATCAAATAAAGAGGCAGAAGACACTGCAGAGCAGGACACTGCGGCACAGGAGCTAGCACAACAATACTCACCCAAATCAGGAACCAAAACTAAACAAGCACAAAGGAAATCCCAAAAACTTCTGATCATAGGTGACTCCATGATTCGGGGAGTTGATACCCATCTCCAGCCAGGGGTGATGGTCAGATGTCTCCCAGGTACATCAGCATGGAGAGACACTGACCGCATTGCTAAAATTGTTCACAAAGCAGGAGAAAACATTGATGTCCTAGTACACATAGGGACTAATGATCTCGCCAGCCGGTCAGTTGTGGAGACCAAGGAACACCTGACTAGGCTGGGTGACAAACTATCATCTATTTCGTCCGGCATCTCCTTCTCTGAGATCCTGCCAGTCTGGGAGAAGGGGCAGATGGACAGAAGGTCAGAGAAGGGGAGATAGGGGAGCTAAACACGTGGCTCAAGGACTGGTGCCAGGAAAAAGGACACAGATTTGTAGGGAACTGGCAACAGTTCTGGGAGCGCAAGTTCTTTAAATTTGATGGACTGCATCTGACTAAAGAGGGAGTCAGTGCATTGGGGCAGAAGTTTGACGTCTTTGCAGAATATTTAAACTAGCAAATGGGGAGAGGGGTGCAGCACCCCATACGTCGAATGGGAAGAACACCCTCCCCTCAGCTAGTGGTCAAACTGAATTCAGTGTGTTTCCGTTCATTTGCATCACCAGGTAAGAAAAAGGTTTGTCTCCCCATCGATGCACAGGGGTAATGCCAAACCTCACCCAACAACTAACACACAAAATCTGGCCAATGGAAAATCATGTACACAATGCTCACAGCCTGGAAATAAGATCCCAGACCTGCAGGCAATAATGTCAGAGGCTAAACTGGACATAGTAGCAATTAGTGAGACGTGGTTTACCAGTAACCACACTTGGGAGACTTCAGTACCTGGCTATGTATTGTTCAGAAGAGACCGAGGTGCAAAAGGGGGGGAGGAGTGGCCCTGTATGTTAATGAAAATATCAAAGCTACAGAAATTCAGAATACACATAAGGAGCCAGAAGAACTGTGGGTCACCCTGGAAACAGGAAATGGGACAGCCATAAGAACTGGGGTTGTCTACAGGCCCCAGACCAGAGGGAGGACATAGACACATTACTGTTAGAAGATATACAAAACATGACAGCTAAAGGGGAGGTTCTGATAATGGGAGACTTCAACATGCCAGATACAGATTGGTCAATACCAGCAGAACATCTGCCAGAACTAGACTCATAGTGGATTCCCTGCAGGGGAGGGCCTCAAACAACTGGTACAGCAACCCACAAGAGACAGGGCTATCCTAGATCTAGTACTGACTAACAAAGAAGGGATCACAGATCTCCAGGTAGAAGGTCACCTGGGGGCCAGTGACCATCACATGGTATGGTTCAATTTGGCTACTACATCTAAATCATCCCATTCCAAGGCAAAATATGGGACTTCAGAGGAGCTGACTTTGATAAGATGGCCAACAGAGTTAAGCTAGCCCTGGCAAAAGAAACACAGGTGAGGAGTACAGGCAAAGTGGGCAAGCATTAAGGATACAATACTTGAAGCAACATCCCATTGTGTTAGACAGAAAAGGAAGTGCAAAAAGAAGGAAACCACTTTGGTTCTCAAATACAGTAGCAGAAAAGGTCAGAGCCAAGGCTGGCCTTCAGAAAATATAAGGGAACACAGCGGGATGAAGATAGGGGGCATACCAAACTGCCCTAAGGGAAGCAGGTAAGGCAGTAAGGCAGGCAAAGTCCCAAACTGAGGAAACACTAGCACAAACAGTAAAAGAAGGTGACAAGACTTTCTATAGATACATTAGTGAAAGGAGAAAGTCCAGAGGGGTATTGCTAAGCTTAATGGAGAAAAGGGAGCATGTGAGAGGAGGACCCTGTAAAGGCATCTATCCTAAATAGATACTTTTGCTCAGTATTCACTGAAGAGAGGTAGGCAGGGCCCACAGCTCAACATCATGGACACAGGGGGAGGGAGGTGACACTACTCCCTTCACAAAAGAAAGGTCCTAAAGAGCTTGCTAAGCTCAGGGTGGATAAGGCAATGGGACCTGATGGCATACATCCCAGGGTACTTAAGGAGCTAAAGGAGGAACTAGCAGAGCCATTAGCAGAATTGTTTAGTGAGTCTCTGAGCACAGGAGAGGTCCCAGAAGACTGGAGAAGGGCTCATGTGATCCCACCCACAAGAGTGGTAGCAGGAGGAGGCGGGGAACTACAGACTGGTCAGTCTTACCTCAGTAGTGGGCAAGATTATGGAAGCACTCTTAAGGAAAGGATAGTGCAACACCTGGAATCCATAGGGGCACAGGATCCAAGACAGCATGGGTTTACAAAGGAAGGTCCTGTCAAACTAATCTCATAGATTTCTTTGACTGGGTAACCAGAGTGGTGGACCAAGGGGAGCAGTTGATGTCGCCTACCTTGACTTCAGCAAAGCTTTTGACACTGTTCCACATAGAAGATTGATAAATAAGCTAGGTAGGTCTCGGGTCAGAAGTTGGTCAACTGGGTGGCAAACTGGTTGACTGGCAGAAAACAGAGAGTGGTGGTAAATGGTATACAGTCAGAAGAGATGCAAGTCTCAAGTGGGGTACCTCAGGGATCAGTCCTGGGGCCAGTCCTATTCAACATCTTCATTAGTGACCTAGCAGATGGACTAGAGGGTAAGGCTTGTCTGTTTGCAGATGACACCAAGATCTGCAACAGAGTAGATGATCCAGATGGGGTGGGCAGAATGAGAAGAGATCTGGATAAACTAGCAGAATGGTCAGAAGAGGCAACTGGGTTTAATGCAAAGAAGTGCAAAATCATGCACATAGGGAAGAGAAACCTGAAGCCACTTATAGGCTGGGAGGGAGTTGCTAGCAGTCACAAAGGAAGAAAGAGACTTGGGCATCATCATCACTGATGACCTGAAATCATCAAGCAGACCTCTAAAGCAGTAGGTAAGGCTAGGGGGTGTTAGGGTGTGTATTAGTAGAGGTATCACAAGTCGTAGAGGGATAATAATCCCTCTGTACAAGACATTGGTTAGGCCCCATCTGGAGTACTGTGCAGTATTGGAGGCCACACCTTCACAAGGACATTAACCAAATTGAGGCAGTCCAGAGAAGGGCAACCAAAATGGTGCAGGGACTGCATCAGAAGACATATGAGGACAGATTAACGGAGCTCAATATGTATACCCTTGAGCAAAGGAGGAGAGAGGTGATATGATCGAGACATTTAAACACCTTAAGGGCATAAACAAGGTGAAAGAGTCTAACATGTTTAAATATAAGAAAATAGCAGGACAAGAGGACACAGCATGAGATTAGAGGAGGCCGATTAAGGGAATGTGGGAAATTCTTTTCACAGAAGGGTGGTAGATGCATGGAATGGCTTACCACAAGAAGTAGTGGCTATGAATACAGTGCAGGGCTTCAAACAGGCATGGGATAGGCATAAGGGAGCAATACAAATGACTATGAATAGATAGGTCACTGACATAGCAAAGGCCGATGGCACATTTATAAGGTAGAAAAAGAAATGGGCAGACTGGATGGGCCTTGCGGTCCTTATCTGCCGTCAACTTCTATGTTTCTATGTTTCTATGTATATCATTTTATTATAATAAAACCAGGGAACATTACAAATAACAATAAAAAGTAAATCCAAAAGAAAACAATAGCCAGCACATTGCATCAGTAAATCCCATAACACAGATAACAAAATTACCCCTCCCCAAAAAAATGCAAATGCCAGCTCACCCACTCCACAATATAAAATATGAAAAGAAACCTGTTTGACTCCTTCTGGTGGATAATGGATAGGGGGGACAGAGAGAAGTCCCCACCTGGCCACCCCAAAGAAATAATAATTTTTTTTTTTTTTTGCTGTTGATGCCCTGAGACTGCCAACATGAAGTGAGGATACAAACAATACAAAAGAAAAAGAAACCAGATTGTCCAGACTCTGGCAGTTGAAAATAAAATAAAGGGGCCAGAATTAAAAGGCTTTTTTTTCAGAAGCTATCAGAAAGCAAAAAAAGGGACTAGGCTAGGCAGCATTGCAGGGACCGGGCCGACCAGACCATCCAGGAGTTGGGAGGGACAAGACAAGGGACCCACTACTAAAAATAAACAAAAACACATGCTGCTGCAACGACTTATTCAAACAGAAACCAACTGAGTCAGGGTAAAAAGTTTTCAAATAAAAATTAAAAAACAGAGGCATTGTACTTAGTGTCCCTTTCAAGTTTAAAGTGCAATGTTACTGATATTATTCGCTGCAGCCCATAACGAATGTGAGTTCAAAGTTTCCCAGTATGTTTTCAGAAATGCACTGAAGCTGATTTCAGAATGAAGCAGTTTCAAAAGCACACACTGTTTCATCAGACATGCAGCTTAACTGTTACGATAAAAACCAGTGAGCATATTCTCCTCTAAAAAAAATCATTTTTGTAACTTCAGGATAAGTATTTTAAAAACTTGAACTGTGAAAATGTACCATGAATAGATGTGCATTTAAAGGTTGGTGTTTGTGTGTTTTGTCCCAAATAATGCTGTAAGACTGTCAATGGATGAGATAACCTTTGCTTCTGGACCATTTCATTACATTCTCTGTATCTATGTGGTGCCGAATCTGGACCATTCAAAAAGTAAAAGGGAAGAATACTCTCTTAGGCTAGCAAATACATTTAAAAGTGACATGTTTAAATGGAAGCCATTAACCATTGTCTGTATGCAAAAGACCCAGTTAAACCCAATGGTTTACATGAGCCAACCCCAAACACACACACTTTCTCTAATGCTTTGCCACCCTCTTGATTAACATATTCTCCCTAAGAATGCATTTACTTTAATACATAATACAGGAAAGAGCTCTGTAGCACCTCTTTGAAAGTGTTAACAATGCCAGGCTCCCATGCCTTTTTATTTTAAAATTGTTTAACTATTTGGGGTTTGCATGCACCCTCAGATAGTGTGCTGTCCCCATGAGGTGCAGTAGCTAGTTTACATGGGGGTCCTTTACTTAATAGCAAGACAAAACAAAATGCTTAGTTTGTGCAGATTTATAGACGCTTCTACCTCTGGCAGAATGGAAGTCTTCTGTACACAAAGTATAGTTCTTAAAGTTAGCTTTTCTCCTCAAGGCTAGGTTTTCTATGGGAAGATAGTACTCACAATGCCATTTAATGCAGTGTTTTCACCCTTCTGCCATAAACTTTTAGAATATTTCAAAGAAGGAACAACCTGATGTGAAGTTACAAGGCAGCCTCTGTGGTCCCTTCAGAGATACAATTCACTATCCTAGAGCTGACTTAATCTACACATTTGAAACCCTGCAACTGTTGTAAAGAAGTCTGCTCCTGGTTTGATGAACTTGAATACACATTAAAAACATCCACATTTTAAAACATCTCTGACTGCCAGATATCATAGTTAAACTAAGTGCCAGCATTGTGAGGCAGTTATTGTACAAAACAAAGAAGAGTTTATTTGGTCAGGTCAACTGAATGTAGCAGCCTACATCTGGCTCCACTAAAGTTGATGCTGCCTGATTTCTTCAGATATTAGATAGCAAATGTACAATTGCATGGATTAATCTCCCAGCTATAGAAACATAGAAACATAGAATTTGACGGCAGATAAGGACCGCTTGGCCCTCCCAGTCTGCCTATTTCCCTACCTGATGGATAAGTTGCAGATCCTAGTTAACCAGCAGCCTACTTCTTCCTACCCCAACCCCCTAGAATTGCCTTATGACTGTCCCATGCATGCTTGAATTTCACCACAGTTTTTGACTCCACAACCTCCTCTGGAAGGCCATTCCATCCACATCCTAGCCCTCTCTGTGAAAAATACTTCCTTAAATTACCTCTGACCGCCCTCTTCTATCTTCAAATTGTGCCCCTTGTTTTTGTACACCCTTTTTGAAAGATGCTACCCTCTTGGACTTTGTTGATTCCCTTGAGGTACTTGAAAGTTTCTATCATGTCCCCCCTCTCCCTCCTTTCCTTGAGGCTATACATATTAAGCTCCTTAAGTCTCTCTTCATATGTCTTCTGGTGCAGACACTGCACCATTTTAGTTGCCCTCCTCTGGACAGTGTCCATCCTGTCTATGTCTTTGCAGAGATTGGGTCTCCAGAACTGCATGCAGTACTCCAGATGTGGTCTCACCAGCTGTCTGTACAGAGGGATAATAACTTCTTGTTTTCTACTGGTGATGCCTCTCCTATGCATCCCAGTATTCCCCAGCCCTCCTTGCTGCCCTCTCACATTGCTTGCCCACCTTTAGGTCATCTGATGTGATATCCCCAGGTCCCTTTCCATTTTGTTGTTGTTAGTATCTCACCCTCATTGTGTACTCTTCCCTGGGTTTTTGTTTCCAGGTGCATTACTCAGCTTCTTAGCATTGAATCTAAGCTGCCATACATTTGACCATTCCTCTAACCTTGCCAAGTCCTTCTCATCCTTTCCACCCCACCTTGTGCATCAACTCTGTTGCAGATCTTTGTGTCATCTGCAAAGAGACATATTTCTTCTTCAGTCCCTCTGCAATGTCAGCTTCTAAAGACATTGAAGAGGACCCAGTCTAATACTGATCCTGCAGTACCCCACTACTAACCCCCCTTTTTTAAGAGTGGACTCCATTTACAATTACTCTCTGTGTCCTATTCTCCAGCCAATTCTTTACCCAGGCTGTCATCTTGGGACCCACTCCCAGACTGGCTAACTTATATAGTAATCTTTTGTGTGGGACTGTGTCAAATGCCTTGCTAAAGTCTAGGTAGGCCATGTCCAGAGCCCCTCCCTGATCAACTTCTTTGGTCACCCAGTCAAAGAAATCTATCAGATTTGTCTGGCATGACCTTCCTGCTGTGAATCCATGCTGTCTTGGGTCCTGTGCCCCTCTGGCATCTTGATACTCAACAATTCTTTCCTTCAGAAGTGATTCCATAATTTTCCCTACCACTGAGGTTAAACTAACAGGTCTGTAGTTTCCTGCTTCTGCCTTGCTCCCACTTTTGTGAAGGGGAATCACATCTGCCCTCCTCCAGTCCTCAGGTACCACCCCATCCTCCCATGATTTGTTAAAGAGGGTAGTCAGTGGTATCACTAGTTCTACCCTTAGTTCTTTTACTGAGTTTAAGGTTTAAATAAGGAGGGGGTGGCATGTGGCACCCAGATAGGGGGAGGAACAAGGAGCCAGCTGGGTGGAGGGGCCAGTAGAAAGGATGAGGAACATGGAAGGGGGGAAAATGGAGGGAAAGGAGTGGTCAGAGTGCTCCTGTTGGGGATTCTATGATCACAGGTATCAAATGGGATAGGGAGGGAGAAGCTTGGCCAGTTAGAACAAAATGCTTCCCTGGACTAATGGTGCACAGGGCTTAGCACGAGGTATATCAGCTGGCAAAGGACTGTGGGAGTTCCCCGGAAATACTGGTCCACCTGGGTACAAATGACATTGAGGGAAATAGCGAGCTAGAGATACAGGCAAGATTCAGGGAGCTTGCCAGGGTCTGTCATGACACAGGATGCACAGTCTCCTTCTCAGAAATCCTGCCGGTGCCAAGGGCTGGTGGGGACACAAAAGGAAAGTTTAGGAGATAAACCAGTGGCTCAGGCAGTGGTGTGAGGCCAGAGGTATGGGTTGATGGGGATTGGGAGACTAGGAGGATAAGGGCTGTATGCTAGAGATAGAGCTCCATCTCAATTTGGAGGGAGGGATCCTTAAGTTGAAAATAAAGGAGTTAATTGGTGAAAAGGTGGGGTTTAAACTTGTGAGGGGGAGGGATGGGAGAAAAGGCTGTCAAGGGGGTGCCGATAAAGGAGGGACTCTGTCTCCAACCCCTTGGGGAGCTGGAGGATTGTGGGAAAAGGCCGACTGGTAAAGTGCAGACCAGGTGAAAACAGAATCCCCATGGGAACACGGGCAGGGGAAATGGAAGTATAGGAAAAGGGTGGAAGGTAGTCCTGCTAAATGCCAGGAGCTTGGAAAATAAAATGCCTGAGCTCCAGGCAATGCTAATTGAGGGAGCAGTGGATGTGGCAGCTGTCACTGAGACCTGGGCCATTGCAGAACATGACTGGGACCTGAACCTGGAGGGTTACACTATGTTCAGGAAGGACAGGGGGGGAAGGGGAGGAGGGGTAGCAATGATAGTCAAAAACTGCATTGGCATAGGGGGAGTAAGTAGAGGAGGCAGAGGGAACCATGGAAGCAAATTGGGTCACCTTGATAACCGGGGGGGCAAGAGAGTAAAAATAGGAGTGGTGTATAGACCCCCTGCCCTGGCAGAGGAGCTGGAGGAGAGTCTGGTGGCAGATGTTGGGAGACAATGCAGACTGGGAAGAGGAACAGTGGTGCTGGTGTTGGGGGACTTAAACATGCCAGGAACAGACTGGGAGACTATGACATCTTCTGTGACCAGGGAACAGAGGTTGTTGGATGTCTTTCAAGACACGTTCCTAACTCAGCAAGTGGGGGAACCGACCAGGAAGGCATGGGTACTGGGTGTGGTCCTGGCAGACAGTGACCAGATTAGGAGCCTGAAGGTAAGGGACCCATTGGCGGGGAGTGACTGTGTCATGGTGTGGTTCTGCTTGGACTTAGGAGGACTAGAAGGCTGCACAAAGACGGAGGTAACTGACTTCAGGGGAATAGATTTTAAGGAAATGGGAAGAATCCTTAAGGAGCATTTGGATGTGATTGGATCAGACATGGACACTGATAGTAGGTGGGAAATCATCAGGAGAGGGGTACAAGATACTACCAGCACCTGTGCAGGAGTAAGACGAAAATGCGGTAGGGCCCAAAACCCTGATGGTGGACAAGGGAGATCCAGGAGGTGGTGCAGGGAAAGAAGGCAGCCTATAGGCATTTCAAGTGCTCAAGAAGTGAAAGAGATCAAAGGGAGTATGAGCTGATGGCTAGAAGGCCCACTAGGGGGGTGAGGGCAGCTAAGGCAAGGAAGGAGCAGAACCTGGCCAGGGAAATTAGGAGAGGGAACAAGGGGTTCTTTAGATACACTGGGGAAAAATAAAGGGTGAAGGGTCAGATTAGCAGGATTAAATTAGGGGAGAGGTGGGCACAAGACCCGGGGGGAGCAGGCTGAGGTACTAAATGAGTACTTCACCTCAGTTTTCACCAAGGAAAATGGGGTGCTGCATCATACATGGGAGGAGACAGAGATACTGAGGAGGGGGGGACCCTTACCAATCGGCAGGTCTGGGGAGAGGGGAAGGCATCACTGGCAGGAGAGGGGAGGGATAAGCAGGGAGAAGAGGTACCGGAAGTAGAAATCACAGCAAAGAGAGTGAGGGAAGCCCTCAGCTCCCTTAAGATGGAGAAAGCACCGGGGCTGGATAAATTACATCCCAGAGTGCTGAAGGAACTTGCAGATGTCCTGGTGAAACCCCTGGTGGAGCTTTTCACCATCTCTCTGAGGACAGGGTGGGTGCCCCAGGACTGGAAGGTGGCACATATAGTGCCTATCCACAAGGGGGATGAAGGAGGTGGAGGAACTGAGCCTGTCAGTCTGACATCGGTGGTGGGCAAGGTGATGGAGGGCATTGTCAGGAGGAGGCTAGGGGGATCTGGAAAGTCAGAGTGCTTGGATGATAGACAGCATGGATTTGTCCCAGGGAAATCATATCAGACAAATCTTGTGGAGTTCTATGACTGGGTGACGAGTGCCTTGGACCTGGGTAGACCAGTGGACATCCTTTTTCTAGACTTCAGCAAGGCATTTGACTCTGTTCCTCACATGGGCCTGTTGTATAAGCTGGGAGAAATGGGGTTGGGGAACCAGATGATCAGATGGATAGGCAATTGACTCCAGGACTGGACCCAGAGGGTGATAGTTTGTGGGATAGTCCCATCCCCAAGGAGGGTCATTAGTGGGGTCCCACAGGGATAAGTCCTTGGGCCCCTCCTGTTCAATGCCTATGTCTCTGACATAAGGACAGGAATCAGGAGTGAGATGAGTCTCTTTGTGGATGACTCAAAACTGGGGGTGGTGGTGGATGGGGAGGGTGGCCCTACAGGGGGACCTGGAGGCTCTGGAAAGATGGTCTAGAAAGTGGAAGCTGAGGTTCAATGCAGGGAAATGCAAGGTACTCCATCTGGGGGCCAGAAACCCAGACCAAGTGTACACGCTGGGGAGGGAAATGCAATTAGTCTCAATGGATGAGAGGAAGCTGAAGGGTGGTGGTGGATGTCAAGATGAACAACTCGGAGACTTGTAGGAGGGCAGCAGCCAAGGCCAACAGGATGCTGGGGTGCATCGCTTGGGGGATCTCCTCCAGAAGGAGGGAAGTGATACTCCCTCTGTATAACTGCTTGGTGAGGCCACATCTTGAGTATTGCATGCAGTTTCGGAGGCCACACTTAAAGAGGGACATTAAACCCCTGGAGAGGGTCCAGAGGAGGGCAACCAAAATGATTTGGGGCTTGGGGGATAGGACCTATGAGGAGAGGCTTGAAGTGCTAAATATGTACACATTGGAAGAGAAAAGGGACCGGGGGACATGATAGAGGTTTTCAAGTACATGAAGAGGGTAAATAGGGGAGGAACTGTCAGGGTGCTTTGAAGGAAGGAGGAGGGGACCACTAGAGGGCATTTGTGGAAACAGGAGGGGGGAAGATTCAGGGGAGAAAGGAGGAGGTGCTACTTCACTGAGAGGGTGGTGGAGCAATGGAATGCACTGCTTAGGGGGCTGGTGGAGGCAGAGACAGAGGAGGGGTTCAGGAGGGGCTGGAACAGGTACAGGGGAAGGGTTCTGGAAGCAAAATCCAATGCAGCAAGAATATCCGGAACTGGGAAGGGAGAAGCCAGAGAAGGCAAGAGGGGCAGCAAGGTCAGCACCCAGGGTGAGGGCTGACCAATTGAGCAGACTCAAAAGACCATTAGGCCTATTCTGGTGACATTTTAGTATGTTAGTATGATGTGTGTGTGATACTTTTATACCCCCTATGGCTCTAGTGCCCTGTATTTTTTTTAACTTTGCTGAGTTGATGCTCTCTCACTTCTGGGGGGGGTGAGGGGCAGAACTTGGCTCTCGGAACGTCTGCAACTGTGGGACATCATTAAAAGAAAAGCTGAAGCCTTGCTTTAATTAAATGTGATGTGAATGTATTGTTGTTGAGAGGCACCAGTGAATAATAAAGTAGTTAAACCTTAAATGGAATACTGGCAGCTGGTGGGCTAGGGCTGTCTAATGGCTAACTGCTAAATGGGTGTTAAGTGTGTATTTGTCATCCCTCCTGACTCAAGGCATTAAAACAAAGAGGAGTGGAGATCGACTAGATGGATGGAGGTGTTAAAGCTGCTGCCAAGCTACTCTGTAAATGCATATAAATAAAAGAAGTGTTAAGTTCTTAAGCTACCGTTAACTTCTACCTACTTTATAGCTCATCTCTCCTGGCCGAGGTATTTGACACAGGCAGCGGGTGTCAATTTCTTTTGTTTCTTTTAGTGGGGGGCAGCATAGCAGAATCAGATTAAGTCAAAGAGTGATGGAGCAAGCACTGCAGGCAGTGCAAGTATAATAATAATTCATAGAGAGTGTGCAGCATGTAGGGGCAATCTTCTGGTGCACAAAAAAGTGGTGGGGCAGCCGACCCTCCAGTTCCCCATTTCCAGTGCTTATGGTGTTAGGGTTTCCAACTGCATCACCCCACCTGGTTTAGACTGACAGGTGTCAGGGGTGTCACTTGGGATCATCGGATGTAATGCTCATGCCATTCCACCCCCCACCCTGCAGCTACTTTATATACATCATGGTGTATCTTGCACTGTTCGGCCACAAAGTTCACCCCACGCTCTTATACTGCACCCCTGTCAGTGTATTTCCTTATGGAATGGGGTAAGTATAATGCCCAAAGACCCCAAACCACATCCTGACACTTGTCAGTGTCTACAGGGTAGGGTGAGGTACAATGGCATGAGCATTATAGCTAACAACCCAAAGGCACACCCCATGCCTGTCGCTCTCTACAGGGTGGGGGTGGGGTCAGTGTCACTTCAATACTTCACTGCCATTCTTATTATGCATCTCTAGCTCTGGCACTGCCAATGCCAATGCCAACACGACAACATTCGGCATTGACAAATGCTTGTTGCGTTTATTGTTGATCTCTTACAACAAGTGTGAATCAATTGGCTGGCTACACTGCATGTATTGTATAGATGTCACTGCTGTATGAATCCAGTTTAACTATACAGTATATTTGGCAGTGTAAGTGCTGGCCCAGTTCTGTAACTATAGGAGCACAACTGATTCACTCACAGAGAGCAAATTGTAAAACAGCACCATCATTGGGTTTGAATCCCACAGCTTCCACTTGCATATCGTGTGACCCTGGGCAAGTCACTTAACCTCCTTGTGCTCCCAGATCACTCCTGTAAAAAAAGCTTTCAGCTTAGTGTGCTATAACTGGTTAAACAACTAAATAAAAATAAATAAATAATTGCCAAAAAGATATTTCAGTGTGATGCATTTGTATTCATACAGTGTCACATCTATGCACTAAATGTACTGTAGCCAGCCAATTCATTCACAGTTGTTGTAAATCATGTTCTGTTTAGATGAAGGGATGTTTTCCCTAAATTATAACCAACCCTACAAGTCCACCTATTCATGAACCATGATGTTTTGTGTTTTTTATTAACTAAAAAATAATAAAGCAGCAGCAGGGTATCAGACTCTCCCTACCACACTGCCAAATGATTTTGGATGTGTGGGAGGGAGTGTCTGTTATCATCCTCCGGGTTTAATTATTTTTGATAATAAACATCATCCTTTTGACAAGCTCCTCATATACAGCAGTATATTGGCTTCACTTGCATCTGACTGCAAAAGTAGACAGAAAGATCCCTTAAACTGATGAAACTAATGAACTGATGAAACAAAGCATTCCATTTGGATGACAAAATATATCTGAGTTGCAGACTGTATATTTTAACAGGTACATTTCCTGCTGAACTGAAGATGTAGCTGAGTTTGCTGGATTAACTCAGCTGAGATGTGTCTTTCTTCTTTTTTTCACATTTCCAAACGTGGCACTATGGCTCCACGTCCTCAAATTACCAAACATTAACTCGTTAACAGAAAGCTATTTGATGTTTTCTTATTGCTTAGCACCTTCCAAGACAGCCACGGATGTAATTACATGAATTACTTAGCTTCCTGGGATTAACAGGGCGTTTCTGCTAAGTGTCACCCTAGACATTTTGTCATAATTGCAGTTGAAAGACATCCATTTAAGACCTTAAAAAGAAAATATTTTTCACAGAAGATGGTAAACCTGGTGAATTCATTCCCCTTGCTACTGTCAGTAGTAAAAGTAAACTTGAGCTTAAAAACTAAATAGACATGTTTATTTTTTTTGGGGGTCAAACTGCATTATTATGGGTAATTGACATCAACAGGCATTGGTTCACTTTGTTCAGCTCCTTTTCCTACCATACTATGAACCACAATATAATTTACTGCAAGACAAACTGTGCCTCAGATGTTTAGATGCTTTATTTTAATGTAAGTGTTGCTACTACAGTAACTGGTAGTCTCAATTTATATTGTAAGCCAGTCGAGTACTGTGGCTCTACATAAAACAGACAGCATATGACTGTATCAACAAGTTGGAATAATAATGTATGGATAATGCTTTCATTCTTTAAACTAGGAGAAATTTTGCAATAGATTAATGCTTTTGATTTTAAATATGAACTACACATTTGTGCTAGGCTGAGTGATGGAACAGTGTGGAGTCCCAATATGGAACCCTATTGCTAAAAATAAGAACACCTGTCTAAAACTGCTGTTCTTACTCAAAACCCGATGTAAAACTAATTATCCAATTGCTAGCATTTCCTACCCCAAAATAGACTAAAATGTGCAATAATACCACCAGTTACCAATAATAAATAGTGTTTTCTCTCACAGCATATTAGAATACTGGTTTACAAAATAATCCCCTGTTCTGCCCCCCATGGGTTCATGTCATTTTAATCCAGTCAAGTACTGGAATACTGTGTACCAGGCTAGTGTATATCTTCTGTTTCCATGGCTTTTACTGGAGGAGGTTAACTGTCAAATAAGTGTACACTTTCAGGTCTCAAAAGACAAAATCTAAATCATAAGCTTTGTTTCAGGGTGGTAGGCCCATTGGGAAATTTTTTTGCACAAATGTATAAATGCAACTTTGTATTTACTGTATGTATGTGTTACTACTGAGGATGAATGATCTACTTAATTGACAAACTGGATACTATGTATCAAGAGTGACATCTGATGGAAATTGGATACTATGTATTCAGTACCATGAGTGTCTTTGATCTCTGTGGTTTTATACTGGATACTGGAAAAACAGCAACTGTAGCAACTTACAATAAGCAGTATCAGTATGGTTACATAACTATGGCAGGCAACAGACGAACAAGAAAATAATAAAAACAGTGGCGTTTAGTTCAAACTATAGAAAAGGCAAAACAGTTCCCTTATCCTGGCTATAAATTTGCAAGACTCACACGCACGTGCACATGCACACACACACACACACACACACACACACACACACACACACGCACACCACATACACTTGCTTTAACTTAAATATTTTCATAGCTGCACTGTTGCTTTTTACTGATGCTTTAAGAGACAAAAACAAAATTGGGATATCGTGTCTCACAGGGCATGTCTGCCATCTGTGTGTGACAAATTTCAGATAAATAAAATAAAGTAGCATTTCATGCTAGCCAGATAAAAAGACAGGCACGACCTGATTTTTGCTCCCTTAGGAAGTGTCTATACTCCCTTGCTGGACATTTGAAGTAAAATAATAGTGTAATAAAATGATAGTGTATCTGACAACCAGCTGGCAGGTACTGTGTTTACCTTCAACTTGGGAGGGAGCTGACAAGGATCAAGTGGCTGGTGGGCACATGGGGAGATGGGGTACTTTAGGCAATGTAGTTACAAACAAATGTGACATCTGCAGTGAGTGCAGAATGTGGCAGTAAGGCTTCTTACAGTACCTCTGAGAAGTGGCTGGAATATGTAACTCACAGTACTTCATGCATTTGCTGCCTGTTAGTGTTTCAGATAGAAACTTGGAGCTCAAGGAATTAAGTGACTTGCTCAAGTTAACTCAGTGTACAAGTGAGGACTGTGGGATTTTTTTAATGTGTTTTGTATTATTGTGTTTGTAGACCTAACCAAGGCTTTTGATTTGATTGATCGCAGTTTGGCTTGCACAAAATTGAAAGATCTGGGGTTTTCTGCTGTCACTGTTTTTAGGTTCTATGTTTATCTGAGTAACAGGTGTCAGTTTATTCCAGTAGGTTCTGTGGTTTCTGATGTCTTGCCAATTAGTTGTGGTGTGCCTCATTGGTCCATTTTTGGGACCCCTGTTATTTTCTATTTTTATTAATCAGCTGCCTGGAGTTTGTAAGTTTAGTGAATCACTGTTTTATGCAGATGATCTTGTAATTTGTTCTCAGTCAAATTCTGTGTCTGAACTTTCGTGTTCCCTAGAAAAGGATTTTGGTGCCATCTGTTCTTGGCTTACTTTAAATGCCATGGTTTTGAACTAGGCTAAAACAAAAAATATGTTATTTGACATGCTATATATGTTGGTGGACTCCCTGGAACTGAGGATATCTGGTTTTTGGGGTGGTCTGCTTGAACAAGCATCTCAATTTAAGTATTTGGGCACACTATTGGATCCCAGTTTGACCTTTTCACTTCAGATTCAGTCTATGGTTAAGAAAGTAAATCAAAGAATAGGGGTGTTATACAAATTCCAGTCATTCATCTCTCAAGCAACTAGATTAGCAATTGCTAATGATTCTCTTCTTCCATATTTTGATTACAGTTCTTGTTTATATTATAACATAGGTACAAAAGAAATGCAATCACTAACTGTTGCCTACAATAATATTTGTAGGTTTATTTTAGGATCCCCCAATAGGACACTTTGGTGTAATTTTTATTCTCGGTTGGGGTGGTTTTCCCCTAGTTGCAGAATAGAATATTTTTTGGCTGTCTGATGTATAAATGTTTTTACTTTGGTTCCCTTTTTCCTCTTTCTGATCTTGTTTTAGTGAGAGAACTGCTTCCCAGCCTGAGGTCGGCTGACGGCCCCCTATATTTTGTCCCCAGGTCTCAGCTTAGATTAAGCTCTAGAGCTTTTTCAATTGCAGCACCCTTGTATTGGAATTCACTCCCACTTGATGTTAGGATTGCTCCCTCTGTTTTAAACTTTAAACAAAGGTTAAAAAGTTATTTAGTACATAAATCTGCTTGTAACTGTAATTTGTAATTTGTATTTTTTGGTTTTGTATTGCTGTTGATTGTGTTTGTGTATTTTTGTATGTTTTATGTCCGGGTCAGACTTGAAAAGGGACCTTTGGTCCAGTGCCTTTTCCTGGTTACCAAAGAATGAACAAAAATGAAATGAAAAATTGTCTCCTTAAGTTTCCCAAAAGGTTTCCTGTTTTCATGGAGGAGACTGGGTCCGAAATAAACTCATGATCTTTGGCCTGGAGACTTTTTGAGTGCATTGAAATGGTAATGCCTTTGTGAGTAAGATCAGTTGGTTACTATGCCAACAAACATTTAATTCCACAAAGGCACACAACACTATGCCTTAGCTGTGGGAAGAGGAAGAATCACCATGACCCTCCTGTTTATATTACTTATGAGGATTGCTTAGCTTTTCTACATTATCTAAATCAGGTTGGAGGAAGAAGGCAAAGACCTGCCTTTCAACTTGGTACAGAATGGCTCCCTCTCCTTTTTTAATATTAGACTTTTGTTTGATCTACAGGAGCATCCACACTGTTAACTTGTGCTATTTGCAGCTGCAAGTTGAGAGGCTAGCTGTACAATCGAGCAGACTTGATAGATTGTGATGCCTGTTTCTGTTGGGGATTTTCATATGTTTGTATTTCCACAGGAGGGCTTGACTTCTATGAACAGTATTATACTCAGGGCTGGATATTCAAACTGTGCCATTCTGAGGCACAAGCCCTTGCGCTGCACAAAATAGTTGTGCAGGGGTGTGGCCGGGGCGATATTCAAAGGAGTTGCACTATTGAGCAACTCCTTTGAATATCACCCCCCAGCCACAGCCACTGTGCATGGCGCAGTGGAACTTGCACCACCGCAAGTTGTCAGAGTGGAGCATTCAACTTGCAGTGGTAGCAACCATTTCGCCATCGCGCCAAATCATGATATTCAAAAGGTGACATGCAAATGGGGCCATAATTCATACAAGGTGCAGGGGCCATTGCATCTGATTATGCTTGTTGCATGCCATTAGCATGTAGGTGCGCGATCCCCTAGGACTTGTGCCTGGCGCCCTGCCAGGCAGCAGCCGTCAGGGACCGACGCCCCCTGCAGCCCGATCACGGGCATAGTGCACTCCCTCCCCACCCCCACCAGCCTGATCATGGGCAGCAATGTGGGCCTCCCTCCTCCCGAACATCTCCCTGGTGGTCCAGTGGACGAAATGCCGATCGCCGGGCAGTGGTAAATCAAACCCCCGAACATCTCCCTGGTGGTCCAGTGGACCAAAATGCCCGATCACAGGCAGTAAGTAAATCAAATCCTCCGAACATCTCCCTGGTGGTCCAGTGGACTGAAATGCCTGATCGTGGGCAGTAAGTAAATTGAACCCCCCCGAACATCTCCCTGGTGGTCCAGTGGACTGAAATGCCCAATCATTCACAAATCTGGACAGTCATGTATGGTATGGGCTGCATGCCCATTGGCTCTTGCTCTGCACCAATGGGCATGCAGCCTACTGGCATCAGTTGGGCGGGTGGCGGGGCAGCAGGCGGGTGGGATGCTGCCGCCCGCCAGCTGCTGGGGGTGAGTGGTGGGGGCTTCATGGGTGGGTGGGGTGGGGGACACCCCAGCCACCAGGGGATGTTTGGGGGTTCAATTGCTACTCTTGCCCGATCAGGCATTTTGGTCCACTGGACTACCAGGGAGATGTTCGGGGGTTGATTTACTTACTGCCCATGATCGGGCACCAGGAAGATGATGTTCGGGGTCAGTTTAGTTTTCTGCCTGCGATCAGGCATTTCGGTCCACTGGACCACCAGGATGTGGGAGGGGGGATTTATTAAACATACTTTTGGTCCACTGGACCACCAGGGATGAGCAGGAGGGGGGGGAGCCACATTGATGCCCGCAATCGGGCTGGTGGGGAGGAGTACTCTATGCCCGTGATCGGGCTGCAGGGGGGGCACAGGGACTGAGTTGGGGGCCAGCCACAGGTGGCAGCTGCTGTGTTGTGCCCTGCAATACAGCAGCTCACCTGTGGGTGGCCCTCAACTTAAGCCTTTTTTTTTTGGCTCAAAGTCCTGCAGGCGCAGGTTGGGGGGTTCGCCTGCATTCTCTGCACAGCCCAGCTGAATATCGGGCTGTGCAGTTTATGCATGGTTCCTCCCCCTTCCAGTTGAGCATGCATTCATTTGCATTGCGCTGTTGCTCAGCCTGTTTTCAGTGGTGCAACTGCCTCCTGCTGAATATCGCAGAATGGCATAATTTTGGACTTGCGCATGCGCAACCCTGTTGCGCATGGCACAACCCTTTTGAATATCTGGCCCTCAGTGTATAAGGAATATATGTGTCTCCATAATATGGCTGTGGTTTGCAAAAAAAATGTGGGACAAATCCTTTATTTAAAAATAGAAACATAGACTTTGATGGCAGATAAGGACCGCTTGGCCCTACTCTGCCCATTTCCCTACCTGATGGATAAGCTGCAGATCCCAGTTAACTAACAGCCGACTCCTCCTACACCCCACTACAATTGGAAGCACCCTTGAACAGGTGCAGTCATTTAAATACCTAGGGATATCTCAGGACTCAAATCTTTACTATGTGGACCACATAGGCGATGTTGCCAAAGCTGTCAACATGTGTTTAGGACTGCTATAACATCATAGGCAACATCTCACAGTGGAAGCTCTCAAGATCACCATCCAAATCTTGTTTTCTTTATAGTCACTTGTATCCCTAATAATTTCTCTGAATCAAGATATGATCTTAGACATTCTAATTCCAATAGAAATTTTTCCAGACCACAAGTGGGGTTTCAAGGTGGCAGGAGGGGAGGAGGGCAAGGAGGAACAGGTGGAAGAACAACAAGAATGCCATATATGGGCAGAGATTTACCCAAACAAATGCAGAAATAATTCCAATATTGAATTTTAGCAAAAGAAACTCAGCTAAAAATGAGCAACAAGTTCAAGTTCAAGTTTATTGCAGGAAAACTCCATTGAGCAAACTCGTTCACAAGGAGGTCCTGTGACATATAGGCTTATATAACATACATACATAAATAGTTAGTAAATAATATATACATAAATGCAAGCATCACATAATACAGGCAAGATATACATTCAAGGACACCACATAGGATGACTGCAGGAAGTAGTCAGCTAATGTAACACAGGGAAGTGACTTATAGATAGCATACTGATAACTGAAACATGGTAACTGGTGTGTGCAATACATGCATTTTGGTAGATGGAACAAACAACAGAATAAAATGGATAAGGAAGGTAGGAATGATTTGATAGTGTGATCAGTGAAGTGTATACATAGACAAAGCCAGGAGTAGGAAGGAATGGATAGCAGTAGTTGGGTTGCTGCAGCAAGGTAGCAGATATAAGTCAGGTGCCAGATAGTGGAATAGTATCTTCATGTAAATGAAAGTGCAAGCAATAAGTAGTTAATGTGAACAAAGCAATTATGTCATACCAATGGATGCACATGGCACACATGAGGAAAGAAGAGGCTTAATGACAGTTACAGGTATCTTTTATTTTAGCTGAGCTTAGCACTTTGTAAGAGTTAATTGAAACCGTGCTCGTTAGTTTCAGCACGGTTTGTAATTGGTTTTGATATCATTGCTACCCTCCTCCCTTCTCCCTGTCCTTCCTGAACATAGTGTCCTCAGGTTCAGTCCAGTCATGTTCTGGAATGGCCCAGGTCCTCATGGCTGCCATCCACTGCTCCCTCGATTAGATTGCCTGGAGCTCAGGCATTTTATTTTTCAAGCCCTGGCATTTGCGGGACCCTTCCACCCTTTTCCTCTTCCCATTTCCCCTGCCGTGTTCCCATGGGATTCTTTTTTCCTGTTTCACCCTTATCAGTCGGCCTTTTCCCACAATCCTCCAGCTCCCAGGCGGGTGGAGACAGAGTCCTCCTTTATCGGCAACCCTGACAGCCTTTTCTCCCATCCTCCCCTTCATAAGTTTAACCCCACTTTTCACCAATTAACCCCTCTTTTAACTTAAGGATTCTCCTCCAAATTGAGATGAGTTATCTCAGCATACAGCCCTTATCCTCCAGTCTCCCCTGATCCCCATCAACCCATACCTTCTGGCCTCCCACACCTGCCTGAGCCACTGGTTTATCTCCCCATCTTCCTTTGCTCCCCACCTTGGCACCGCAGGATTGAGAAGGGACTGTGCATCCTGTGTCATGACAGACCCTGAAGCTCCTGGTTCTCCTGTATCTCTAGCTCGCTATTTCCTCAATGTGTTTGTACCCAGGTGACTATATTTCGGGAACTCACAGTCCTGTCATGATATACTGCACAAGCTGTGCCCATTAGTCCAGGGAAGCATTTTTCTAACTGGCTGCTTCCCTCCCTATCCCATTGATACCGTGATCATAGAATCTGGGAGCACTTGACCACCCTTTCTCCATTTCCCCTTCCATGTTCCTCATCCTCTACTGGCCCTCCACCCAGCTGGCTCCTTGTTTCCCCCATCTGGGTGCCATGCCACCTCTCCTTATTTACCTGGCCTGCCTCCTCCAATCCCTGCCTCTCCTCCTTCTGGTATCCCAGTTCTATTTTGCTGGTCCTTCTTCTGGCTTTGTTTTCCATTGGGTTGGCTTAGTATTGTGGTGTCAGACTTTACGCTACTGACTTGTTGCTGGGCTGATTCACTGACGGCTTTTGCCGGCTTCACTGTGTACAAACACAGTCTGTGTCTTTCCAGCCTTTTCGCCATGTAGGCTTTGATTCAGTTCAGTAAATAAGTTTTTATGTCTCAGTGACTCGTCTGGTTGGCACCTGTTGTGAAGAATCCATGCTGCTGTGAAGAATCCCGTTGCTGAGTAAAGAGTCACTAGTTGAATTTGATTAAGTCAAATGCCAACTTCTTATGTGTGATCATGATTCATTAATTATTTGTGGTAGACAGTTTGTTTTATTTGATCAATGATTTTTCCTGTCCTGCTGCAGCTGTCTTGCCGAAGTGTATGAGTCTGCAGAATTAAAGGGATGATCTCATGTTATGGGTATGTGTGTTTGCAGATGAGTGATTAATATATTTTTATATATAAGATTTGCATTGTTGATTTCTGAATTGGAGGACAAGCATTGTTTTGTTTTTTTGAATTTTGTTGAAAATGCAGCAAAGGCAGCATACTTTCACTCTCGTAAATCCTAGTAAACTCTTAGGCAAACTCAGTAAAAGACTACGGTAGACTAGGATACCACTGACTACCCTAACAAATCATGGAGGTGGTACCTGAGACGAGGAGGGCAGATGTGTTTCCTTCACAAATGTGAGCAAGGCAGAAGCAGGAAACTTCAGACCTAGTTAACTTCAGTGGTAGGAAAATGATGGAATCATGAAGGAAAGAATTGTTGAGTATCTAGAGGCCAGAGGCTGGGACCCAAGGCAGCAGTGTCTGGTGGAAGGTCATGCCAGACAACGATAGATTTCTTTGGCTGGTGACCAAAGTAGTTGATCAGGAGGCTGTGAGCTGGCCTAGCTTTAGTAAGGCATTTGCAGTCCAACACAAAGATTATTATGTGGTTTGCAGCCTGGGGTGGGTCCCAAGATGACAGCCTGGGTAAGGTGGCTGGAATAGGACACAGAGGTAATAGTAAATGGAGTCCACTCTGTAAGGGGGTTAGTATTGTGGTTACCTGAGGTTCAGTGTGTTGGTCCTCTTCAATGTCTTTAGCGACATTGCAGAGGTCTTTTGAAGGAAAAGTATTCCTTTTGCAGATTATCAATACTGCCACAAGTTGATGCGGTGTTGAAAGGATGAGAAGGATTGTGGAGTTAGAGAATGGTCAATGTATGGCAGCTAGATTCATGTTAAGAAGTGCAAGGTATGCACCTGGGAAACAAAATCCGGGGAAATTACAATGAGGGGTGATACTAACAGCCAAAAATGGAAAGGACCTGGGGTGGTCATAGATGACTAAAAGGTGGGCAAGCAATGTGAGAGGGCAGTAAGGAGGGTTGGTAATACTGGGATGCATAGGAGGCACCAGTGAAAACAAGTTATTATCCCTCTGCAGACAGCTGGTGAGACCATCTGGTACTGCATGCAGTTCTGGAACCCAATCTACAAGACATAGACAGGATGGAAGCTGTCAGGAGGGTATTCAAATGGTGCAGTGTCTGCACCAGAAGACATATGAAGAGAGACTTATGAGCTTAATATATAGCCTCAAGGAAAGGAGGAGAGGGGGACGTGTAGAAACTTTCAAGTACTCAAGGAATCATAAAGTCAAGAGGGTAGCATCTTTCAAAAAGGTGTACAAGAAATGGCACAATTTGAAGATAGAAGTGGGGCGGCTCAGAGGTAATTTGGGAAGTATTTTCTAGAGGGTTGTGGATGCTGGAATGGCCTTCAGAGGTGGTTGTCAAAAACGGTGGTATTCAAGCCCATGGGACAGTCATAAGGCAATTCTGGGGGTGGGGTAGGGAGAAGTGGTTGCTGGTTAACTAGATCTGCTTATCCATCAGGTAGGGAACTGGTGACTGGAGGCCAAGCTGTCCTACTGTCGTCAAATTCTGTTTCTATGTTTCTATAGCTGGAGATTAATCCATGCAATTGTACATTGCTATCTATCTGAAGAAATGAGAGCATCAACTTTAGTGAGTGAATGTAGCTGCTACATTCAGTTGACCTGACCAAATAACTCTTCTTTGTTTACAATAACTGCCTCACAATGCTGGCACTTGGTTTAAATATGATATCTGCAGTCGAGATGTTTTAAAATGTGGATGTTTTAATGTGTACAAGTTCATCAAACCAGGAGAACTTTTACAACAGTTGCAGGGTTTCAAATGTGTAGATTAAGTCAGTTCTCGATAGTGGTGTATCTCTGAAGGACCACAGGGTTTACTTGTAACTTCACATCAGGTTGTTCCTCTTTGAAATATTTGAAAGTTTATGCAGAAGGTTGAAAACATCATTAATGGCATTTTGAGTACTATCTTCCATAGAAAACTAGCCTTGAGGAGAAAGCCTTCAGGGCCTATACTTTGTGTGCAGAAGACTCCATTCTGCCAGTGGTAGAAGTGTCTATAAATCTGCACAAGCTAAGCATTTTGTTTTGTCTGTTATTAAGTAAAGGACCCCCTGTAAACTAGCTACTGCTCCTTGGGGATGTACTATCTGAGGTGCGTGTAAACTAAATAGTTAAACACTTTTAAAATAAAAGGGGCTGGGGTCGGCATTGTTCTTACTTTCAAAGAGTGCAGAGCTCTTTCCTGTATTATAATAGTAAATGCATTCTTAGGGAGAATATATTAAAGGGTGCAAAGCATGATAAGGTGTTTGTTTGGGTTGGCTCATGTAAACCGATTAACTGGGTCTTTGCATAGACATGGTTATTTGGCTTCATTTAAACATGCACTTAAATGTATTTGCTAGCTAAGAGAGTATTCTTCCTTTACTTTTTGAATGGTCAGATTGGCACCATAGATACAGAATGTAATGAAATGTCCAGAAGCAAGGTTATCTCATCACTGACAGTTCAGCATTAGGACAAAACACACAACCACCAACCTTTTTGCACATCTAATGGTACATTTTTGTGTTCAAGTTTTAAAATACTTGTCTGAAGTTACAAAATGATTTTTATAGAGGATATGTACTGTTTTTAGTAACAGTTAAGCTGCATGTCTGATGAAACAGTGTGCTTTTGAACTGCTTCATTCTGAAATCAGCTAGTGCATTTCTGAAACATACTGAAACTTTGACTCACATTCGTTATGGGCTGCAGATATCAGTGGCATTGCACTTTAAACTTGAAAGGACATAAGTACAATGCTACTGTTTTTTATTTTATTTGGAAACTTTACCTCGCTCAGTTGGTTTCTTTGAATGTTTGCAGCAGCATGTGTTTTTGTTTATTTAGTAATGGTTCCTTGTCTTGTCCCCCCAACCCTGGGTGGTTTGGTTTGTCGGTCCCTGTAATGCCTAGCTTCGTCCCTTTTTGCTTTTCGTAGCTTCTGAAAAAGCCTTTACTTCTGGCCTTTTTTTATTTTCAACTGCCAAGTCTGACAATCTGTTTTTTTCTTTGTATTGTTGTGTCCTCACTTCATGTTGGCAGTCTCAGGCATCAGCAAAAAAAAAAAAAATTATTTTTTTTGGGTGGCCAGGGACTTTCTGTCCCCCTATCAATATCCGTCGTGAAGGAGTCAAAGGTTCTTTCATATTTTATATTGTATGGGTGAGCTGCATTTGCATTTTTGGGGAGGGGCATTTATTATCTGTGTTATGGGTTACTGATGCAGCGTTGGCTGTTGTTTTCTTTTGGATTTACTTTATTGTTATTTGTACCGGTTTTATTATAAAATGATAAACATAATGAACCTGTAGGTTCATTTTGCGATTGTTACCGCAAGATTAGTGTACACAGTATTTTCTGTAAATCAATGGATGAGTAGATACAGAGATTCCAGATTCAGTTCGCTGTAGGACTCAAACCTTTTGTCTATGACATCGGATACAACACTTTTTAACAAGCTACAATAATTTGAGAGAAGGGTACAGCTGATGGAGCCGTAGAAATAATGCATCTTACAGGCAATGCAGTCAGATTAAAATTACCACACAGTGGTTTTAAAGTTATTCCTGTTAACAATTGTCTCTAATTAAGATTTATATTTATAACAGTGATGTATAGTTTTAATTAAAGTTCCCTGACAGATTTGTACCAAACATTATTTAGACCTTAAATGATCCTGGTGTGTCATTGTACTGTTGAGTTATTGACAAGCAAATATATCTGAGTAATAAATTGTAAGGGGCATAATACTGGTTAACATAAATTGTTAAGGTGCCACTGCACCCTGTATACATTGTGTTTGTGTCGTACATGTGCATTGTATGGGCAGTGGGTACATAGATATATGAAGACACAGACTTATTATTCATGGAGATTCAGTAGGTATGTAATAGAAGACAGACAAATTCTATAACATTCATCCAGTCTACAAAAATATATTCATATATAAATCCCAATTATGCCATCAGATTAAATTGTTACTTTTTAAAATGCAAATGTTGTCAATCCTCTTCTCACTGTTAGCCATTTCCACTTTATATGGATAATGGGTTAGATGTCTGACAAAATTGTTTTAATTTGTAATATTCAAACAGAAAAAATTTAAATTAATTTTTGTTATCACCCTTGTCATTCTCTTTATTCTTCGTTTTTTAATGCGGTGATATGTATGGTAGCAGTTATACATAATTCCTTCTTGATTATGCTTGTTCTGCGCATAGTACTGGATGATTATGTTCTGCTGCAGTGGTGATGTCAGTACTACAGTAACACCTTGAATCTTCTACATGCTTGATTTCCCCAATCGTTAAGCTGAAGGGTGTTGTATTTTTAACTCGAACTTGCAGGGCATCAGCATCACACTGTCACTCGGGGTCACCCTACCCTCAGTGCCCCCAAAGCAGTGGTTGGCTGAGCAAAGTGTAGTGTCAGAAATAGGCATGGATGCCCGTATACTATATAGAATGGTGATGGCAACTTATACACAGTTGTTGTGTCACTCAGGATCTATTATGGATCACTCAGCTTTCTCTCAGGTCATGGAATCAGAACCCTCGTGCCACAATACACTGGTGGGCACTGTCTTCTGTGTAATGTGTTATTTTTTTAGTAGGAGAAAAACTGCGTAGTAAACCACACTTTCCTGCCCATTGAATGTAAATGGTTTATGAACTTGTGAATAGCATCAAATCAGTGACAAAATGCTGTTATGCCCTCATTAGCACTAGACTTTGCTGGGGCTGTAATAACTTAGTTACCTTTGTTGAATGCCTATGCTAACCTATATGTATGTTTATACAGAGGACATGGTTACAGGAAAGCAGCAGTCATGAGTGAACAAAGAAGAATTTAAAAATATAGATAATGCATAGTTCCCTGTCCAGTTGTCATAACGCTTAACAATATGGGAAGGAGGAGGGAGACTTAAGAGGTTAAAACAGGATGAAAGACTAGGGAAAAATATGTTAGTGAAGAAGACAAAACATAAGAATGGTTTATTCATTGTTTATTTATAAATTCTAACTTGACAGTCTCTTGAGCAAACTCTTTTAAAGGTAGACCTGACCAAAATAGAAGCATACTTGCTGAACCATAAACATATTTTTCTCTTTGTAATATCTGTGTTGTTTCAAAGGTATCACACCACCATTTCTTTTGGATCTAAATATCAAACTGCCACCGTTCTTCGACATTCCTGCATGCGCTCTGGGTTCATCAGAAGTGGGCAGTGAAAGGAGAGATAGTTCAATCTACTGCAGGTGACATATGTTTGTAGTGTCAATTGAATAGCCAACCATAAAACACCTCTTGTTGACATAGGTATTAAACCATGACGGTTGTAAGAAGTTTTAACTACTTTGAGCAGATTGGTCACTGTGTCTTCACCATGTTGTGGGAGGAACTCAAACTGCAGTCGCAATATAATGGAAGAATATGGCTTCGTGAATGGATTGCTTAGCAGGTTTAGCCTGCTTTGGCTTTTTACCATTATGTTAAGATAACAAGACACTTGACGGTCATGACACTTTATGACACTGTGGTATAAACATACCAAACACCAGCAGGAAATCTGATGGATCAATGAACACAACAATGAAGTCACTGCTGAAGAAACTTAAGACTAGATCCAATGCCACCCAATGTTATAAATGCTACTTTTGGTTGATGCTTTTCTTGATCAAGTCTTCGTCTGCAATCAACATTCCACGGTGGCAAAAACGTCCATTCTTGTTGCTGTCTTCTGCAAATGAGTCCACCCTGCCAGTGACTGTTACGTGACCATCGATCAAAGGCTTTGAACAGAAAGAAATGCATAGCTCCACTCCTATCATAGCTGGTCCTGACCAAAGTTGACCAAGAGACTTTGGATCCTGTCAATCTTCACAAGACGTACTCCTGGGTTTCTAGCTAAAGCATAGAATTGTGTGTATATGAAGTTCTAGGTGATGAAAAGCTCATGTATGCAGTAAGACTTGTTACTCATACAGGGTGGAAACTGGACATTTGTTTAGCTAGGTGCAAGGCCTCAAAAGCAAACATAGAAACATGTTAGAATTATGCCTTACATACACCGTTTGCAGTCAAACTGAGGGTGAAGATGCATGTAGTGGTCAGGGCAGATGATACTGATATTCTGGTCATTCTGCTTTACCTTGAAAGTTAAGCGATAATCTCAAATTGCATATGGATGTTCCATTCAGGAATAACACAAGAAGGTTCTGATGTATCACTTGTCAGCAGAGTTAGCAGACCTGTGCACAGCCTACCAGGTTTCCATGCACTGACGGAGTCGATATTCAACAGTGTTCAGGCAAGGGGTGGTGCAACCTATGTAATTATGGTGAGCCTAGGTACAGAGTTTGGAAACTTTGATGTCCACACTTGTCAAAGAGCAGGATCTTAATTGAGAGCTGTGTATACCTTGTATGGAAGAAAGATGCAACCAGCGTACTAAGGTACCATCATGTCGACTGGTGATAAAGGCCACCCTTAGAAAGATCAAAGAAGCATACACAGAAGCCACTGTCACCATGCAAATCAGATCTTTTTAATTGATTAAAGTTTATTGATTTTCACAGTATTCTCCATGTTTACACAGCAACATCACAGCATTGAGAATATTGTGAGTTACAGGAGTAATTCCACCACCCCGAACTCTTCCTCATCTCAGGTGCCTATATCTATATTCCAAAGGACATTTCAAGAGTACATTCTATACTTATAAACAGTTTGTAACCTCAGTTATGGTATAAAGGATGTATTTCTTCCATCTCTTTTTTATAGATCCCACAATTAAAAATACTAGACATCATTTTTCTACCCTTACTGTATGGGTTCTGCAACCACTCCATATGTGGACTGTATGAACCCTTCCATCTAATGTCTCTTTTTACCCCAGTAATCATAGTAATATGATATTGGCGTCCATCTTGAAAACCTACAAAGCATTTAACATACATACTGGGTTTGAAATATTCCTGTAAGCCTAATGGGGTGTCCCTAGTTTTAATAAGATCCCATAAAAGATATATTTTGGGGCATTCCTAAACATATGATATAAAGTATTATTTCTTTTTTTTTGATATTTTTTTTCCTCTGCCCACAAAGGTCTTTATCCGGGTGTCGCCCATTGCCTGCCTGATACCTTGTGGCCTTCAGTTCCTCCATCTGGCCTTGACCCTCCAGGTGAGGTGGACTGAGGCAGCCTCTTACCAAGTCCTGTCAGGGTTCTAATTGCAGGCCAGGAACTGGCACGTGGGACCGGCTCAGCACTCCCTTTTCCAACCTGAGATGTTTTCTGATGTTCTGGGATACTGTGGGCCCTTATGTCATGGCATCTGACGTCTAGGCATCTCCCCTCCTTCCTCATTGAACAGCCCCCGAGGCTGGTGGTTGCCAGCCTACACAGCAACCTTTTTAAGACTCAGCTTGCTGTCACTCGTCCTCCACCAGGTTGCTTGCTGGTTGTCCCTCCCCTGGAGAAGGTGATTTTCATTGATGCTCCAGCTCGCCCCCGGCCAACCCTCAGTGTCCTGAGCTCCCAACCGGTTGCCAGAGTTACAAGGTGTGTGTCAGCACCTCACCCTCAGTGCCACCAGGCCCAGCTACTTCTATCACATTTGTTACACTGGGTTCCTGCCCAACATTTTATATAACTGATAAGAGTCATTTACATATCATTGAAATTGTAATATAATCTATTAATCTGTTTTGTGTCATGTATTATTGGTTCTCCATTTTTGTCATCTAGAAATCAAATTGGAACATCCTCTATGCTAAATACCATTCACATTTGGGAAGGCCAAGAATAAACAGGTATATATCAAGGAGACATGTGGGATTGCAGCTAGAGTCTGAGGTTGTTGGACTCACCTTGTTACAGGAGTTAATTTGGGCAAAATAAAGTCACCAGCATGCTGGTTTGTTAAATCTTGAGCCATTTTGAGCCAAATCTAATTTGGTAAGGAGATCCTGTGTAGTCAATAGCCTGTACCATTCAAAATCTTGTGCTGTGCAGTTTGCCTAGTGATCAGTTATAAGGGATCATGCCCTCCCAAGAGGAAACTGATTGAATAGAGTTGGTTATATTGTATGTATTCCATGCCTCTTAGTATTATAATTGAGAATGCATATAAATTGAATGACAGAGGTATGATGTATACTTAATGGGGTTTCCTTGAAAGGGCATGAAATTGTGTTTATAGCCACTGAAGATATAATTTCCTGTTCCACCTCGCCATGTTGGGGACATAGATTATTGATTCTAATGGTTCTGTTTCTTCAATTTCAGATATTTGTTGGATGGCTAGCCCAGTGATATAGGCTGAAATGGTCTCTCAGTCCTCTAGATTCTGGTGACTGCCAGTTGATGAAAAGTTTTTTGGGGCTTTTCTTTCCACAGAAACAGACAGTAAATGGATCTTCTTAAACCAGGTTTAGGGATCATAGGTTCAGTAAATTAAGGCAAAAAGTCATGTAGGATGTTCATTTAATAATAGTAACCCAATTAACGTTAAAGGGGATTTGTTATCTTTTAAATCCTGCTGGATGGTGTTAAGAAAGTTTCTAAGTTCCACTTGCGTTGGGTGTCACTGGTGGCAAGATGTAACCCAGATATTTTTAAGTTTTGGGATCAAGATATTTGAATTTAAATGTCCTGTTTAGAACTTTATTATCAGTGGAAAATTGTGTTTTATCTGTGAGTTTATAAGTAGAAATTAATATATTCTTGTATTAACCTCTGAAGACCTTCAATTGGGGT
Organism: Neoceratodus forsteri; assembly: GCA_016271365.2. Taxonomy (NCBI): domain Eukaryota; kingdom Metazoa; phylum Chordata; order Ceratodontiformes; family Ceratodontidae; genus Neoceratodus; species Neoceratodus forsteri. The sequence continues at coordinate 877,659,372 of CM028136.1, forward strand.
GAAATGTTAGTAATGTAGAGCAATATGTCGTCGCATGCCTCAATTTTTTTCTCCTTGAACAGTCAAATTCCTTCTCTCTGGGGATATCTCACTGGCATTATGAGGGTTCCGTCTCGTTAAACAGAAGTGACAGAGGTATCCTTTTGGTTCCTGCCATCAGGGAAAATAGGAGGCATCCATTACAAAAAATACAGTCAGTGGTTGAGTACAAAACCTGTCAAGAAATAAATGTGGGAAAGCATATCTCTCAAGTCCCTAAAATACTGTAATCATCAATCGATGCCTTCTCCATCCAGGAAACTAATATAGCAGCATGGCTGATTTTCATGTTGCAATTTAGAGGAGAGTGGGTTGATAATTGACACCATGTGGGTCTCTATCTGGTTTAGGGGTACAGCAATAATAGCTTCTAATAACTGGTCAAACTTTACCCTGTAACATGGAGGAGACCATTTTATTCATGGGTTAGTTTACTTTGCATTCTTATTGAAGTTGGCCGGGCAGCTCTGCTCCTTGGCCTTCGGTTGGTCTTTAATAACTTTAGAATTTATCCTTTAAAGGGTTATATCCCTCAATTTGGCTGTGGAAAGGGTTGGGGGGAACCACAACTTTGTTCCTCTATTTTGAGATGGTGGTTCGCAGTTGCTATAAAGTCTTATATTATCATTGAGTCTGCAGAGATCTCTTTAGTTGTGTTAGAAAGGCCTTTGGGGGTCTCTGCTGGTTGCTGTGATGCTTTTGATGCTTCTTGTTTTTTAAGTCTAAGGGTCAGTATTCACCAGCCTCTCCTTTTTTCAGTATATTTTAGCTTTTAGTTTTTATTATAGCTCATTCAGCTTTTCCTTCAATAGTTCGAATATTTGTCCTCAGATTAATTAGTTTTTTTTATTTGCTTTCATGGTTTGGGTTGATAGTATTTTTCCTCTCTCTAATTTGAGATAGACGTGTTAATGTTACTAGATCTTCCCTCCTTTTTTTAATTGAGGACAATTTAATTAATTCTCCCCAGATAAAACACTTAAGTGTGCTCCATCCCCTTAATGAAGAGTAAGTGGATCCCCAGTTGTCAATTTTGAATTGGCCTAATGAGGTTATAATATTATTCGTTGTCTTTTTATCTTTTAACAGTGTATTATTTAATCTCCATAATTTGTCTGGCCCCCAATTAAGAGAAAGGGAAAGCTGGCAGTATATTAAAGAGTGACCTGAGCCTATTTCTGGTTCCATTTGCTATCTAACAGGCCATTCAATGGGGATTTGCTGATCCAGAAAAAATCAGTTCTTGAGCTGGAGTTTGGAACACTGGAGTAAAATATAAACCCTTTATCTGTCGGTGTAAAAGTCTCCATAGGTCACAAAGACCCATGATCCATTAGTTCCCCTTATTGTCTCTGTGCTTGAGAGAGCCTCAAACTGATCTCTTAGATTTATCCAGGAGGGATTGAAGGAAAGATTGCAGTCCTCCAAGAATGATTGGATACAAGGAAGGGTGTCAGTATGGAGAATTTCATAAAGAAGGCAGGGGAATCGATGGTGGGGCCATAGATGTGGATCCGAAATGATTTCAATTTTTTTTTATTTTCCCTCTAACAAAGAAGCATCTTCAGTTTTTGTCTATTATACAATGTTCAGAGAAATTGGAAGGTTCTAGTAAACAGTAAAGCTACCCTTACTATTCTCTGCTATCTCCCGGGGTGAAAACTTGCTCCACTGCTGTCTCCTCGTAAAGTACCCTCTATTTCTAGTAAATTAGTTTCTTGTAACATAATGGCACAGCTAGGCAAAATCCCTCAAATGTTTTAATATTTCATGCCTTTAAGAGGTTGTCTCACCCCTTCAGATTCCATGGACAAAACTTAAGAATTTGCGCCATCATTCTTGTGCACAATGATGGAAATAACACATCTCCTAAGAACAAACCATTCTGTGTTCACCCTTATTTTTCCTTTGTATATTGGCACCTCAATCCCCATTCCCTAAATATGAACAGATTCTCTTCCTCTTCCCTATAAACTTCAAATCATTCCTAAATACCCGCTTCATAAATAACCCTTCAACAGTGAATGATTTGTAACAAAACCTTGTCATGCCATTTAACACCAACATCTTGGAAACATTAGATTGTAATTGAACTTCTCCTCCCCTTGTACTGGCTCATGGCAATCAGCCTGTCCTTGATGACCATCTTCTCCCACACCCACCTGACTGCAGTCCTTCTGAAAGCGGTAACCTCATCCCTGCAAGGAGGGAAACCACCCCAGCCTTAACAGGTTACCAGAGCTCCATCAAGCCTCAATGTATTTGAGTAGGTTTGATTTCCTCAAAGTCGAGCCAATCACATATTGAGGCCTTAAATACCTTCAACTTCCCTTGTCATACTATCTACCCCAAGAATCATCCCTACAAGTTAGTTGATTAAGAAAAATGGAAAACTTTTCCCTCAATAACAGCATTAAGATCATAGTAAATGAATGTCCCCTTCTTGGGGTATGTCTGAACAACCATTCAGTAATTGGTCTACTATTTATGATCTCCAGTATCTGCTCGAACTGGCAGACAATGTTTAGCTTGGACAGTATTGAAAATGAGGAAACACATTCCATTCCAACTTTAGGTAGTTATGGTTTTTGGTTAAAAATGCACTCGCCATAATTGTATGCCCCATTATAAACATTAATCTCAGCCTTCCCCAGAAATCATAATACTTTCCTTGGTAACTGTTAGAGGCTCTACATTGCAAGTAAAGAATAAGTCCTTTGAGGTTCTGGGGTATTTATGAAAAACTAGGGAACGATCCCCCCTTGAAAATAAAGGTCTTTGTGTTTGACCATCTGTTTTAAAGGATTATTCCTTCTCAATCCTAGATCCTCAAAAACCTGTAAACCCTTTCTGAGCGGCCCAGCTTATATATAGTAAACCAAAAGTTTTATCATGAATTATATATATTCAATAAGACATAAGCCAGCATCTGGTTGGCTTTTGTCATTGTCTGAATAAAGCAGGCATTTTTGCTTGCAGAAATCATCTAGGGAGACCTCCTAATGATGCCCAGTTGCCATCCATTTGGTATCTGCACTTTTGTAGGTTAGTCATCTGAAATTTACCACCGAAGCAATACATTTAGAGACAATTGGATGGAAAGATGCCCATTGTTGACAGACGGTGGCTGGTAAATCCCAGTGATTCTTATCTCTCTGCCTTTCCATAGAACATCCCCTGTATTTCTCTCAGCTTCATGTGAGTATATTTAGCTTTTCTTGGAAATGCAGAAATCAGGGTATCAGAGGTCTAGCGCACATTTGATGGTGGTATGGGTCAAAGTGCTCAGTGTTCCTTTTCTATAATGTAGATTGACCCGTATGGGTAGGCCCCACCAGTTTTACTAGTAGCTTCTGTATGAATTGTATGGCATCAGTGGCTTCTTTTTCTCTCTCTGGTAGTCCAATCACTACGTTGTTGATTTACTTCTGCCCTCAAATCCTCTATTTTGGATTTGAGTATTTTGAGGTTTGGCAGTTAGGTTATAAGAGAATCCATTTTATATGCCCTCTTTTCACAGAAATTATACAGGCCTCATTGTCCGTAGTCTTCCATGTAACTTTCTCCAGAGTGTCGATAGATCTTTAACATCAGTCACCAGAGAACTTAACCTCTATCCATAAAAGGTTGGAATTAAGCAGAAATCATTCCAGAGTAAGAGGAGTCAATCTGATAGCCATGGAAGATGCAGTTGCCATTGGATGTATACGGTCTTGTAGCTGAAGCTGTGCCCTGGTTTTCTTTTGGTGTTTTTCTGGTGTAACAGGTGGCATATGTTGAGAGGCTGCCTGTCGCATCTCTGCTTCCATTTCTTGTTGCCAAACTGCTGTATGCAGATAAGAAAGAGTTCTCAATTCACTGACACAATTTCTGGGCTAATTGGTAATTCTTACAAGAAAGCTCTGCAATCGCCAGTTGGGTGAGCGGAGATCAGGCAGAGCATGTCTTACTCACTCAGCTGCATCACGGACCCATGCAAATCAAATCTGACACAACACATCTGCGCGTGCAAATTACATTTCATTGTTATGGAAAGATGCCAAAACCCCAGAAATGACACTACTGAAGCCAGAGGACAGTGGCTGGACCTATGAGGATGGCAAATAGCCAACATGGTTCATATGTGAAGTTGTACCACCACCCCTTATAGGTGACCTGTAAGACAATTTGCAGCCTGCTCACGTCTCCATCTACCTTTAAATACAGCTGGGGAGTCAGGGACTGCTATTAGCATCATTTTTATGCAATCCGATATTTAAAAAAGCTGAAACTTTTCACCAAACACTGAAGCGCCATGTGGGTCCCAATTACTTTAGTTGAATTTTTCAGCTCATTCTTCAATTCTTGTGCCCTGCTGACTCAAACCTTCCTCTACCCAACTCCACCAATCCTTCCCCTCCTACTCCAACTTACTCTTTCCTTCCTTCACACCACTGGAAGTTTACACTGCACTCACCCTTCTTAATCAGTCCAAACCAGCCCTGATGGCTTGCACTTAGACTGCTCTGCATCTCGCCTCAGCAATAGTTGCACCTTATCACACTTACTCAACCTCTGTCACCACAGCTATGGTCCCTCCACCTGGAAACTGGCCAAAATCCTTCCTCTGCATAAAGGCGGCAATCTCTCCCTACTGGGACACTACAGACCCATCTCACTCCTCCTCCTCACTAAAACTAAGAATCCTCATGTTGTCCAAACTATCCTGTTTCTCTCCACAAACAGCTCCATCTCCCCTTTCAGGTTTTAGAAACATCACTTCACTATCACCACCTTGCTGAAGTAATCCGACTCAATTCTCTGCTATGGACAATGCCAAACAACCACCACCATTTTCATCTACCTGGCAAAAAGCTTTTGACTCTGTCTCCCACCCTCTGATGCTTTTGCAACCAAGCTTTTTGGCCTTGCTCAACCTTCTATCAACTGGTTCCACTCTTACCCCCAGAAGAGGAAACAGTCAGTACAAATAGGTGACACCTCCCCTCACCCATCTTCTCAGGCATCCCCCATGGCTCCATCCTTGGCCCCAGCTTTTTCTCCCTATTCATAAATGACCTCCCCTCTGCCTGTCTCCTTTAATGTGCATCTATATGTCGATGACACTATCATCTATGTCTCAGGTGCCTCCCATGATAACATGCTCCCAAATCTCCAAAGTGACTCCAACCAACTCCTAGCTTGGTTCTGGAAAAAACAGCTTAAGCTTAATGCCAAAAAAACTGTCACCATGGTTTTCAGTACTAGACAAAAGCTCCCCTCCCTATCTGCCCCCACTATCCACCCTGGACAGTTCTCCTTCCTTGAGTCGCACCGCCTTCAAGTACCTGGGAGTCTGGCTGGAAATCCACCTCAACTTTTTCAACCAAGTCGAGGCTATCTGTACCAAACTATGGCCAAATTGGCCATCCTCTATCACCACAAAACCATTCTTCCCCTTCCCACCCGTAGTGAACTTGTACATAAACCATCATGCCAGTGCTGGACTATGCGGACTTCATCTATGGCACAGCTCTGACCTCATCCCTCTCAATACATGACATTCTACTTAACACATTCTGCTGTTTCACCACTGCCTCTCTCCCACTTACTCACCACTGTCTCCTCTACTCCATTCTATCCCTGACTCCACTCTTACACAGGAGAACCATCCACAGCTCCTCCTTAATAGCTAAATATTGGTTGGCTCTAGCCCCTACCCCCACCTCTTCCTGCCTCTCTTCAGCCAATTCCTAGGCTACTCCATCTGCCATAGAACACATTATTCTTTACCTCACACCCCCTCTGCAACTGGTCAAGTTGCCTTTTCCCTCATCTCCTCCTATGGAACAATCTCCACTCCATCTTCACCAGGCCTCCTCCCTATCAGCCGTAAAACAATCCTCAGCTCTCCATTTCATCCCTGCCTAGACTATCTGAATCCACCCCAACTTGGCCTAGCCTACCCTCGGTGGCCTCTTTGGTCAATATTTTGCACATGTCTGCCTCAAATTGTACTACTGCTGAGCTACAGTACAATTTCTGTACTAGTTTACACAATACTATAATACTATTATTTGTAAATGCTGTATATATAACCTTTTTTTTATTTAATATACGTTATTGTGTTTTGATGTAAGCAGGTAGTATGAAACAAGACATTAGGTCAAAAAATAAGAAAAATAGATGAAAGACATTTACAACTTAAAAAAAATCACTATATCTGGTTGCTTACAAATTCTCCTACCCACGCACTCCCCCCTCCACCTCCCAACCTTCCTACCCATGTCTGCCACCAATTACAAATGACCTAAACCATGGTTGCAACATACAAGCACTTCCTAACAGGGACACAAATGAACAAATTAACAGGAAAGAAAAACACAATAACCAAATACATTTGATTTTATCAACTTAAAACATGGAGAACACTATCCAGAGTTTTAGGTAGAATAAGACCACAGTTAATTAGTTGTGAGAAAAGTATAGAGAGGTTTCCATCTTTTAGCATATTTCTTCATACCATTTGACAACTTTGCTATTGTAAATTCAGCCTGCAGAGCAAACAGAATTTCATTAAACCATTCCAGGTAATTTGGAGCAGTTAAATCCAACCAATGCCTTAATATAACCTTTTGCACATGCAGAAATCAGTGCCATGTGGGCCATCTGATTACTCCCAGATATTTTGTATAATCACCTATAAGACATGTTTCTATGCTGAAGCTACCTGTCAAAGCTAATAATAGGTTTAATCTATTTTCATGCTACGCCAAAAATGGCAATCTTTTCACAAGACCATAACATATGGGTTAAGTCTGCAGCATCTTGATGACATTTAGAGCAATGGCTGGTGTGTAGGATACCTAACTGATGTAATTTAGAAGGGTATACTATAGATTATGTATTATAAGGAACTACATATATCTGTATTTGTTCCATTTAATGTATTTGTATAAATGTGCAAAAATTGGGGCCCAATCTCTAGAATTAGAAGAGATCTGAGTAACCCTACTCCACTGACAGTAACCTTGGTTGTCAGCTAAAGTCACTGTCAAAACAATAAAATTACAAGAATAAGATATTAAATGGGAGGAAGGTATAGCCTCCAAATACGGAAGCAGCACACTAGAAAAAGAACTAAGCCACCTTCCTGTCCCAGAATTCTGCATCAACATATGAGACAGTTGAAAATATTTAAAGATCACATTTTTTTCCCATTTAAACAGAGAGCAACCTTCCTTAAAGAAAATAATTTTCTGATCCTTTACTATTTGCTCCACCCTCTCTATACCTATTTGAGGCTAGAAAAACTGAGATTTTATTGGTTTACCAGCAATTAAGAAATTAGGGTTACAAAACAAAGGTTGTGTTATGTCTCTTAATCTGTCTTTTTTAAAAAAGACACATAACTGTTGCTGAGTCTGAATTAAAGAATTTAAGGGAGTATTATGTAGAGATTTTGGAAGTCTTCTGAGTGGGATAAAGGGTAGAACTTTCGTGTCTATACCAGCTTCCTCACAGAGGTCTTGTTTGATCTTAACTCAAGAATGTAGGTAGTCAAACCCCTGCATAGGCCAGAACCAGTACTGAATTCTAGTCAGGTGTATTGCTAAATAATATATATAACAATTTGGAGCCTGGAGACCACCATCTAGCTTTTTTCTAGCTAATTTTAAATAACTTCTTCTAAACCTTTTTGTTTTGCCATATAAATTTACTAAGAATGTCATGTACTCGAGAAAACCATGAGTGTGGTAAAGTCTGATTTAGCATTTGAAGTGGATATAACAAACGTAGCAACACATTCATTTTAATAATGCTTATGTACCCCCCATAAAGTTAAAGGTAACTTTGACCAATGCTTAAAATCTTCTGTTAAGATATTAACCAGATTGTCTGATTAAGTTGTCTCATGACTCTTAAAATTTTGGTTTGTTTAGCGGGAGTTTGTACCCTTTATGTTCCAGGAACCATATTTAAGCCCTACTGTAAACACTAATGAAATAAATTAGAAGAATGTAACCATTATGAATACACAACCATGGGTAAATAACTAAATCCTTTTAATACTATTGTCACTGGTGGCAGGCAACCAAGTACTAATCACCCCTTCCTTCCCAATACCCTTAGTCCCCCAATGATCACAATATCTGAACCCTATATAAACTTGAACATAGACAAAGCTTCATAGCTTCTAAAGTATAATTGTTCATACATTTTCCTCTAATTAAATAGCTATCACTAGCCACCACAACCTTTATAAACCTAAACCTGCAGAGTGCAGTAACTATATGACACTGACATATGACTCTTGCCATTACTGTCAAAATATTCCACAAACAAAGGCTGTGCGTGACTGTGATTGTCCCCCATCCACTTCTATAGCATATGGTACCCTGCTTATTATTCCAATTGCAGAATTTATCCCCACCAAGAAAGCTAACCCCTCCACCCTTAGAAAAAATGTGGATTCAGGAGTTACCCAGCTCAAATGAAAGTGAAAATAAGAACCCAGTCATCATAAAACAACAAAATAATGACTTGCTTAGCCAGCAAGTATTCTCTTAAGCCCACATGTGTAGCTCCCCAATTGCTTAAAACCTGGATAAACCAACATAATAATGGGAGCTCTTGAACTAGCATACAAAACAATCTCCTAGGTATAATAAATCTGCCAGCATCTCTATAATTTTCTATCTGAAAAGAAAAAAAGAAAAAGCCATTGCTTCACCAGGCTCTATCACCCCTCTGTGACTCCTCAGTATATTGTCCAAGCACTGTAAGTCCGCTGGCACACATTCTTGCTGAGCTTGTCACTAAAGAAAATCAAAAAGACTTTCTTAGTCCCATTAAGTTTTCAGCGAGCTGCAAACAAATCTGGCAGTAGAGACTGAAGGGCAGGATGTGCTTGGGCATTCTCAAGTTATGCCATGATCCTGCAACAAGAACTGCAAAATGCAATGGGTACTGAACTGTGTATTGAATCCTAGCAGCTGTTAGCTTTGTGACCACTAGGATGATACTCTGTCGCCTCTGCCTAATAGCATAAATCTTGAGTGAAATGAAGCTGCTGATCTTCTCTATAGAACCTGACAAGCATCTCTTGTCTGGTTCAGCACATGAATTTTATCCTGATAATTCAGGAATTTTATAATGAGAGGGCAAGGCAGTTTCCCAACTTCAGGTTTCAGGCATAAGGAGCGATGATCCCTTTCAATTATGTATGTAGAATTATTAGGTGGTCGGTTACCGGCGGCCCGACTGAAAGGGTACTGTGGCCACAGGTGCTGAAATGATTGGAAAGGCTTGGCTTTCTTACACGTGGGTGCATTTTGCAGTGAATCGCTGATAGGTGTGTGCCGGGGGGCACACTTTCCAGGTCTGGCTAGAAACGAAGGGCAAAGCTGACAGTACTCCTTTAACAAAATACATGCAAGTACTTGCAACCAAGAAATAATGCAAAATTAATAAAATTGCACAAAAATTAATGCAGAACTTTACAAGTCTCATTTCCAGTTAAACCATGGGGGGTTACACATATGAAATTGCATACAAATAAGAAGTCACATATGAGACCATTGTGCAGCCAGTGCTAAACAGGAATAAAAGAGTAAAAATAGAGCACACACCAGTATTTCTTGCCCTTGGCTATAAATGATTCCTGTCTGCAAACATATGCACAGTAATAGCTTTGCTTCTCAACTGTGCATGTGAACTTCTGTCCGTATTATATGATTATACGAGAAGTTCTCTCAAAAGTAAAAGCAGCTGAAAATCCTGGCTCTTTTCAACACAGCAAAAATTAAGTGAACTAACTTTAAAGTATTAGTATCAACTGATAGGAAAAAAGTACAGTGTGAACTTACAGGAGGGTAAGAACAATCGAGAGCTGTGAGCTGCTATTCCTTTCAGATGTGACGCTGAGAACTGTGTTGGGTAGAACAAGCAGTGAGGTCACATTTACCTGGCCAGCTTACCTCCCTGGGACTGGGGCTGTCTCATCATCTTGTGCCGCACATGTGGTGCTTCTCTATGCTAGAGGAAGCCACCATATTAGCTCACCCTCCTACACCAGTTAAAAATCTCAACACCCTTGCAGCAACTGTAACATTTTCTTCAGGAGCAAAATCTTTCAGTACAGAAACACATTGCCTATTTAGGCAGCAGGCATCAATTGAGCATTATAAAGTTTGGGCACCCCCAGCAATAAGTATACATGAATTTATGACAATCATCAATTATATGATTGGAAGTCCAGAACTCGCTTAGCTCACTCCATTCCTTCCTCATTGCCCAAAGTCATTAAAGTCCAGTATACGGTTACTAAAATGTCTTGGGCCTGGGCGCTAATGAGCAGCTAACGGAGAAGTCGCGTTTCCCACTAGCTCCGATGAAATAGCCAGTTCATTTAAATTAATAAACGGAGTTTTTCACCCTGGGGTGAATAAAACGGTGATCCCAGGTGGAGGAAGGTGCAATGGACGAGTATTTAACTTCAATGCCATCGAAAAACCAGAGAGTGACTGAGAAAGCGAGGAAAAAGGGGGCCCTGAAGGAGAAAATGCAGGACTGGTGTCATTTTTGGCAGTGGAGGTGGCAGTTCTAGGGAAGGAGCTCACAGGGCAGGTAATTGCAGCCTTTGAGCTGCGTTTGATAAAGCTAGAAGACAAGCTGGATGGGAAACTGCAGGAGGTTATAGAGCAGCAGGCACAACAGAGCACTCGGCTGACAGAGGCTGAAGAAAGGATCTCCAGGCTGGAAGATGAACTTCTGGCAGTCCCAGGGCAAGTTTGTGCATTACAGAGGGAGCTGGAGGAGTTTAAAGAGGCTTAAGACTACCAGGAGAACTACCATCGTGGCTAAATTTACTTCATTAGAGGGCTCCCTTAGGGTTTGGAGAGGAAGGATGCACTTGACTTTTACAGTAGAGTGCTGCCGGAATTGCTGGGACTGATAGTGAAAAACGGCAAGATTAAATTAGAGCGTGCACATCGAGCGGTCACGCCGCGGCCTGCTGCAGATCAGCCCCACGGCAGATAGTTATGCACTTCCATAACTTTCAGGATCGAGAAGCTATTAAAAGCCTACAGATCCCAAGATACCTTATGTTTGAGGGCCACAGATTATTCCTTTCGAGGACTACCGGCCTCGTTAAAAAAAGGAAGGCTTTTAATGGGCTGATGGCACAGCTGAGGAGCCTTAAAGTGGAAAACTTTAGTATACCCCACCACACTCAGAATAAAACATGAAGGAGCGACCTACTCCTTCTGGGAGCTTGAGAAGGTAGGGAGTTTGTGAGGGTCTGAAGAAAAGAGTGAGCTGAGCGGTGATGAGGGGTATAAGTTTCGGAAGAATGGCTTTAAGAGGTCTCGATTCGATGTGATTATTCTGATGGAAGACTGCTTTTTTCTGGCTACAGAGCTGGGACTGAATTGTGTTGAAAGTGTTATTTGTTTTTGGTTTGGCGCCATTGTGCCACTTTTACCCGAGGAGGTCGGTTCCCTGGATGCGATAGTTATGGGTCCCAGACGTGGTGGAGGATCTACGAGCAAGAAGGGCCTAAGGAGTCGCAAGTTTGGGATATTAGATATGCTCCCTTCTACTCTTGAGGAGGACTCTCTCTTATTAACTGACTCTGTATAAGAATTCAGATGAAATCCAGGGAGCCGTGGATGTAAGGAGAGTCTTCACTGCAGATGAGGTAGGAGCAGGGGAGGGCCTAGCGCGTGTTTTTTTAGATAGCACGGCCTAGCCCTCCGCGTCCTTCCTCTTACATTATCGGACCCATGAGTGTACATTTAATGCTGTAAAGTGGGGGGGTATGGTTATGGGGGGGCGGATTAAGGAGACATGGATTCAGTTTCTGTTGGGAAGGGATGGAAAGTGGGGTGGGGGAGGGTTGAGGGGGATTAGTTAGAGGAAGGGAGAAGTTATAATAGACTAGAGCAGGGAAGCCTTTGGGAGGGTTAAAAGTGTTAAGACTTGGTAGAGAGCCTTTTAGGGGTAGCGTGGTGGGAGTGTTCAAGGGAATGGAAGACAAGGCTAAGGTACAGAGATCAAAGATAGAGTTGCTGGTTTCCTTGACTGGTTGGGTCTGGTCCGGGGCAAACTGAACAAGGAGTTTAATGGCAGTAGGACGGGGGGGGACAGGGTGAGACCAGAACGGTGCCGAGATGGAGATGAAGGGAGAGTGGGAAAAGAGATGAGCATGTTTAAGAGGGAGGCACTTGGGGTGGGAGGTTTTTGATAATAAGGGTTAGTTGGAGGGGGGATAAGGGCTGGGGTGCAGAGGGATAGAGAATGAAGCAACTGGGTGAGATACAGAATCGTACTGGGGAAGGGGTCTGGTGACATTGGAGAAAGAAGCAGGGATACTGATCGAGCTCGGATGGAGATCAATGGGGTCCCCGGGAAGAGAGAACTCTGGAAGAGGGAAATCTGGCTGTGGAGGAGGCTGTGGACACGCATCTCGGTTATGGTGTTGAGGATTGTTTTACATTATTTCTAGACTTACACTTGTGCTATGTTAGCAATTAGTGTTGCAGGGAGAAGGCATAAGAGGAGAAGCTATAAGGAGGGGGGAGTGGGGTGAGAAGAGGGGTTTGGGGAGGATTAGGTATAGATGATAGAATAGATAGTTTGTTTAGTTTGTATGTTTGTAGAGTATTTGCCCAGTGGTATGTGTGGTGTGGCAGTCGAGTGTGCAGACATTGGGGAAAAAAGTATAGAAAGGTACTGGTGTGTTTTATGAGCATGTGGTGATGTGTAATGCAATACCAAATGTTAATAACCTTAAAAATGGAAAGCAACATAGAGAGGGATGGGTGACTCAGGAAATTTAAATGTGATATTCTGGAATGTTAAGGGAATAGCTAGCCCAGTGAAGAGGACCGCGCTTTTGACTGCGCTTAGACGAAAGGGGGCACAGGTGTCTATGCTGCAAGAGACACACCTGACAGATGTGGAGCCTGCCCAACTGGTACGGAACTGGGTCGGGAAATGCTTTGCAGCCTCTTATTCTTTGCATAAAAGTGGAGCAGCAGTACTCTTGCATAAGAATCTGCTCTTCAAGGTGAAAAGAGTGGTGCAAGACCCCAAGGAGGGCAGGTATATTTTTGTCACTGGAATTTGGCGGGAGACATTTACCTTTGGTGTGTCTACGCAGCGGTGTATGATCCGGATTTTATTCCTCTTTGCTGGGCCTGCTTATTAGAGAGCAATTTCCGGGCTTATTATGGGAGGATTTTAATTGGACAATGGATGCAAAGATGGACCATTGGAAGGTATGGGGAAGGCGAGAGAGGTCATGGGGCAGTGGGCAGTTGCCATTGCTGATCTGGATTTGGTGGATGGGTGGAGGGCGGCCAACCCCACTGGGCGGGAGTATACATTTTACTCTAACCCCCATAGGACTTGGTCCTGTCTGGATTATTTTTTCCTTCCTAGAAGCTGGGTGGGGCGAATAAAAGAGATAAGTCACAGCCCCATTTTCCTCTCGGATCATGCAATGGTGGTATTGAGTATCGCCGGGGGAAGGGTTGAGAGTGGACCGTCAACCTGGAGATTTCCCACACACTTAGCCAAGGACCAAGCGTTCAAGGAATACTTGGCAAAGCAATGGAAGTTATATGAAGAGACGAATGATATGGGTGAGGTGTCCAGTGCCATGGTATAGGAGGCGGGTAAGGCTTATATGCGAGGGGCGATAATAGTTTATGTGGCTAAGATTAAAAAACAGAAAAGGGGGAAGAGGGAAGAATTAGAAAGGCAAGTGAAAGAGCTGGAGAAGCGAGTAGGTGGAGGAGGGCGAAGCCCTAAGATGCTGGTAGGCGCAGAGGCCCTTAATTCTCTGTTAAGGAGGAAGCAGGAGGACATGTTTGTTTTGTCAGCGGAGGTTTTGAGTGGGGGAACAAGCCTGGACCTATGTTGGTGAGACTGATGAAGGGGGGCAGATGCCCAACTAGGATTTTGTGGATTAAGGGGAAGGGGGGGCAAATCATAACAAGCTCTAAGGAGATAACAGAGCGCTTTGGGAATTTTTATGAAAAGCTGTATAAGCTGGAGCATGTGGGGCAGAAAGAGCGTATTTGAGAGTTCTTGAGTGGGATATCTCTGCAAAGGATTACAGATGAGCAGAGGGGGATGCTGAGTCAGCCCATTTCAAGGCAGGAAATCCTGAGCGCTATACAGAAGTTGCAGGAGGGAAATTCCAGTGGGCCCGATGGCTTTCCTGTCGAATACTACAAGGTGTTGGGGGGGTGATTGGTAGGACTATTGGGGAGGGTGTTTGAAAGGGGGGAGGAACAAAAGGTGCCACTATTGCCTGACTCATGTTACGATGCTAATATCTGTTTAATTCAGAAAGGAGGTCAGGATGAGCTTGAATGTTCCACCTATCGACCAATTTCCCTTCTCAGTGTGGATATGAAAATTCTGGCTAAGGTCCTTGCCACCCGACTAGAGAATATTCTCCCGGTGGTGGTCTACCCAGACCAGACAGGGTTCATTAAAGGGCGGCAGTCCTATCACAATGTTTGGAGTTTGGTTAATATTATATGGCATGCTGAGAGGGCTAACACCAAGATGGGGCTGATCTCATTGGATGCTGAAAAAGCATTTGACAGGGTGGAATGGGATTTTTCATTCGAGGTTATGACCCGGTTTGGTCTGGGGGACCCGTTTATAGGGTGGGTTAGAGCTATGTACCAGAAGCCAAGTGCACAGGTGTTAGTGAATGGATTTTTGTCCACAAAGTTTAGGCTGGGAAGGGGGACAAGACAGGGATGCCCTCTGTCCCCCCGCTATTTGCTTTGGTGATCAAACTGTTGGTGTCTGTGATACGACAGCATGAGGGTGTAGTGTGAGTAAGGGATGGGGAGGGAGGACAGCATAAGGTGGTGCTCTATATTGATGATATGCTGTTTTTTCTGGGGGATATGAATGGTTCTAAAGGATGCCTCATGGACATTACTGAAAAGTTTGCAGGGTTATAGGGGTATAAGATTAATGTGAAGAAATCTGAAGCCATGGGATTCCCAGAGGTGGGTCCAGAAGTATGGCAGAGAGGATTTAAGGTCATCGGGTCAGATTTTAAATACCTTGGGGTGCATATTGGGCGGAGGTGGGACGAGCTATGTAGACTGAATTATCACTCCTTAATAAATCAGATATTGGCAGACCTGAAGAGGTGGATGCAACTACCAGTGTCTTGGATGGGGAGAATAAATCTCATAAAAATGGATATTACTCCACATATCTTATCTCCTATGCAAATGCTGCAGCTGAGGCTGATGCAGAGGGATGTGAAACATTTAGAGAGAGGGTTCACAGACTTTATTTAGCAGGGGAAAAAGCCCAGGATATGTTTATTAAGGCTTAAGGCGGATAGGAATAGAGGTGGGCTCAGCTTCCCAGACCTAAGGGCATATTAAAAGGCAGTCTAACTCCGAGGGGTAGTGGACAAGATTCACAAACCTGAGGTGGCTAGTTGGATTGGTCTGGAACAGGAGGGGATTCCGGGGAGACTTACAGCCTACCTTCATAGCAGAGGGAGGCAGGTTTACAGAGATGCGGGTAGTGGTAACCCATTAGTTAGGGAGACGTTGGAAGCCTGGTACCATTTTTGCTCCCAATTGCGAGGAACCCCTTCTTTGTCCCTGGGATGGAGGATAGAGGGTTCTGGGAGTGGGAGATAGGAGGAGCGGTATGTATGGGGATGCTGCTGGAGAAGGGGGAGCTGAGGGAATTTCATAAGGTCAGGGGAGAGATTGGTGTAGGAGCCTCTCATATATTTCGGTATTTACAGCTGAAAACATACATAGGGTGACTGAGTGTAGGGGGGAAGGGAGGATTGCAGTTAAATAGAATAGAGCAAATGATATGCCGGGGTAGGAAAGATATAAAAGGGTTTGTTGGGAAAATAGTCAGGCAGGATAAGCAGAGCCTACTGGACCGGACGGGCCCTATGAAGACCCTCTGGGAAAGGGATCTTGGTTTGCAGATTTCGGAGAGGAACTAGGAATTAGTGTTAGGTATGCCAGAGGGAATTATGATATGTAATAAATTGAAGGAGGCCTTCTATAAGTTCTTGCATAGAGTTTATTGGCCCCCAGTGGCGGTGCATCGGGCACAACCGGCTGTTTCGCCAAACTGTAGAAGGTGTGGGAAGGGATTGGGTACCTTCTTCCATTGCTTTTGGACATGTCTAGTTCTGATAAGATATTGTGGGGGTGATACAGGAGATAAATAAGGGGTGGGGGCAATTGACCCGTGATGCCTTAGTCTGCCTATTTGGGGTGGAAAGAATAGAAGGGGAAGAGGAGTGGCAAATATTGCCCAGATGGATAAGGGTTTCCCTAGTATTAGTGAGACATTGCATTCAGAATACTTGGGTCACTGGAAATGGGCCCATGATAAGCGATTGGCGAAAACTAGTTATACGTACATTGGCCTTAGAGAGAGTCACATGGATAGTTAGGGATAGGGAAGAGGTTTTTATAAGGGACTGTGGCCCCTTTTATGGAGACGCTGAGTCTATCCAAAATGTAATGCTCTCTCAGGGTTGAACATATAAATATCAGGGCATTAGATAAGTATAGAGGTACCCCAAGTGGGGGCATAGCTGATGGAAGGGCCAGTTGTTGAACACCGGTTTTCTGAGTCAGCATTGGGGTGGTTCTAATATCCTAGTACAATATAAATAGTAGAGAGGAGGAGTTTGTTACATGGACAGCATATAATGGTTGCCATCCAGGGGGTCCTGAATGTATAATAAGACATAGAGGTATTGCTGCACACTCAACTGCACCTTTAATTAATAAATCAATTAATTAATAAATGGAATTAATAAATGGAAGTCACAGGATGTATTAAGTTAATAACCGGGAAGTTTGTATGTATGTGTGTAACTGTATTTGTTTTTTCTTTTCCTGTTGTCTGTAGTATGTATCAGTTGTTGTTCTTCTGTTGTTTCAGAAAATTGTTAATAAACAGAATATTAAAAAGAAAAAGTCCAGTATACAAAAATGGCAGTTGTCTTTGAAAGTAACATTCAAAGTTTAACAGTATATTAACAGTCACTGGGTAGAACATACCCCTTCTGATTGATCATCCTCATCAGTCTTTTTGGGGCAATTTTGCAGCAGGGTCCCCAGCAACGTTTGGATCAGTGAAGCTGTACTTTTATCTGTAAAAGTATACTGAAGACATGCTGGGAATGAGATGCAGTACACCACCCCTGCATCTTTCAGATTCGCCGCAACCCCCCTTTTAAATGCTTTATGCAGGAGTCTGGTGGCATATGAATAATGAGATAAAAAGATAATTTTATCTTCCCCCATTGTGACATCTTTGGCAACTATAGCTTGGCAGAAGACACCAGGAGAAAGGACTGCTGTGTGACTGAACTTCTCTGCTGGGACTAAAGTAGAAGAACTTTTGTATTTGACCTTTAATTTAGGGTAAAAAAACTAACATACAAAAAAAAAAGTGTGTGTTTGGGTTAACTGAACTGAATGGGTGTCTGAAGAGTTATCTAGGTGTAAATCTCAGGTGACTGAAAGGACTTAACTGCTGTGAGGTTTAAATTACTTGTAGAAAGATCTGGTAAGTAGGGGGAGTAGCTTAGCTAGAAGGAAGCTACATTTAAAGACTGCCTTAGAAAGTTTCTGCTAATAGCTTGGCAGAAGACACCAGGAGAAAGGACTGCTGTGTGACTGAACTTCTCTGCTGAGACTATATTGCCCTCCTTCCCCTCCCTTCCACCTCCCCACCCAAAGCTAGTTCTATTTTTATAGGCACAGAATTTGACTGACAACAGGAACTTCCTGTTTAGGGGCAGGAAGTGAGTGATCACAGAACCACCAAGGACCCACCATCCTAGAAGGGCAAGAGTAGCTCTCCGGCCCCCTCTAGCTGCTGGAGGTCTGCCTCTGAGCAAGTAAGTGGTCTACTGTGAAATATAGGATATTCTTGTCTCAGAACAGGACAATCAGGAGCTTAAAGCGCACACAGGCAGAAAGTAAGGAGAGAGAGAAAAAAAACATAGGAAAGAGTAAGGATTGCAAACAGTTAAGGGGCCAGAAATAAGACATGATTGGAGTGGTGCAGTGCAGTGGCTGTGGAGCAGCAGTCTTCCGGGAGATGTTCTGGAGGATGCAGTGTTGTCCCATCTGCAGGCACCTCTCTGGGCTGAGGGAGGAGGTTGCTCATCTCCAGGCTGAGTTGGCCAGGATTTGTGGGACCTCCTCTTCCATCCAGAGACCACCAGTGCCACTGCCGTTGCCTCAGAGGTTGCCAAGAAAGAGGAGCGGTTGGACCACAGTGGGCTCAGGGAGGGTGAGGGTGGTGGAACAGAGGCACATCCCTCCCATTGTACCTCTCCACACTTCCTATGCCATTTGGCAAAGTGTGGTTCCTCTATGGAGGCACCCACAGTGGAGACCAAGGAGGATGCTGGGAACCTCCACAAAGGAGACCTACAGGATGGTGGCAGGGGACCTGCAGGGGAAGAAAACAACTCCTGGTGGGGGACCATTGTTAGGAAGGTAGAACTGGGGGAGGAAGGGGAGAGGGAGGTAAGGTGCCTGCCTGGCTCCATGGCTTGCAGGGACAGGAAGTGAATCCTCAGGATTGCCGGAGCAGCTGCACAGGGAAGGGAGCTGGATGTCATTGTCCACCTAGGGACAAATGACCTGGCTAAGAAAGGGATTAGAGAAGTGCAGGAAGAGTTTGTGGAATTGGGAAGGGGCCTTAGTCAAGTAGCACACACGGTAACCTTCTCGGAGGTGCTACCCATCTATGGCATAGGAGAAGCTAGGGTGTTCCGCACCATGGGATTCAATCAGTGGTTGAAAAACTGGTGTAGAGATCAGGGATTTGGCTTCATTGGGGACTGGGGGTCCAACTGGAGTGATGCAAGCCTATACTGGCATGATGGGCTGCATCTGTCCGGGAGGGGAACCAGGATCCTAGGTGATAGGTTTAAATGCTTCATTGGCAAGCTTTTAAACTAGCCAAGGGGGGAGGCACTGGAAAGGAGCAGGAAAATCTTAGCTCCCCCAAAACAATCATGGTAGTAAGTGTGACAAACACCAACATAGAGGTGTCGATAGGGAGAAGGGCAGCGGTAAATGGAGAAAGTGACAAAGGCAAGAAGGACAGGGATGGGGCAAAAGGGAGTAAGGCCATCAGGAAATGGAGGTAATGAGTACCAATGCCCGTAGTCTGGGCAACAAGCTCCTGAGCTGATGGCCTTAATGGAAGAGGGATGCCTGGATATCGTAGCAGTACAGAAACATGGTACACAGAGAACCATGACTGGGATGTTAACATACCAGGGTACATAACCTACAGGAGAGACAGGCAGGGAGAAGAGGGGAGGAGTAGTTCTCATGTAAAGGAAGGGATAAAAGCAACTGAACAAAAGAGTAAACAGGGAGAGAGGAGGCACTATGGGTCACCTTGGAGACTGGAAAGGCACCACAACCCACACAGGGTTGTGTACAGACCCCATGTCGGGGAAGGAATGGACAAGGATATGATAGAAGACATTCTTAGAATGGCAGAGAAAGGGAGATACTGTTGATGGGAGACCTGAATATGCCAGATGTTAACTGAGCACATTTGCTGCAGCCACATCCAAGAGCAGGGCCATTCTTGATGCCCTACAGGTGGCAGGCATTAGACAGCTAGTTTCAGAACCCACTCATGAGGTAGCAATCTTAGACCTCGTACTCTCAAACGGGGGCAGTGAGAGGATCTCAGATCTAGAAGTGGGTTGCCATCTGGGGACAAGTGACCATCAAACAGTGTGGTTCACATTAAACTCAGCTACAGAGTCAAGCCATACAAAAGTGAGGGTACTGGACTTTAGGAGGGCTGACTTTTGCAAGATGGGAGAGTGCCTCAGAAAAGCACTAGCAAACAGGCTAGAAGCAGGTGTGGAGCAACAATGGGGAATTATCAAAACTGCCATCACAGAGGCAACAAGCCTTTGTGTGAAGCAAATGAACAAATCAAAATGAAAGAAAAAGCCACTATGGTTCTCAAAAGAGGTGGCTGTGAAAGTCAGGAAGAAAAAAAAGCATTCCGGAAGTATAAGGAAACACAGAAGGAGCAGGACAGAGAGCTGTACCAGTTAAGGCAGAAGGAAGTAGGGAGGGAAGTCAGAATAGCAACGGTACAAACTGAGGAAAAGATAGCCAACCCAGTTAAGAAGGGGGATAAAACCTTTTATAGGTACATCAGCGAGCGTAGAAAGACAAAGGGAGGGATAGTGAGGCTGAATAGAATGAACAGTGGGTGGGCAGAGGGGGACAGTGAAAAAGCAGGAATACTGAATGAATATTTCTGCTCAGTATTCACAAAAGAGGAGGGGGAAGTGCCTAATCCAATTAACAGAAGCACTCTTGATAGGGGGGTCAATCCCAGTCCTTTCACAGAAGAAAGGGTTCTGCAAGAACTCCTAAAACTGAAGGTGGACAAAGCAATGGGTCCTGATGGAATTCACCCCAGAATTCTAAAAGAATTAAGGAGGAACTAGTGAAACCACTGGCTACTCTTTTTAATAAATCATGGGAGGATGGTGTGGTACCCGAGGACTGGAGGAAGGCAGATGTGATTCCCTTCACAAAAGTGGGTCCAAGACAGAGGCAGGAAACTACAGACCTGTCAGTCTGACCTCTGTGGTAGGAAAGTGATGGAGTCACTTGAAGGAAATAATAGTCGAGTACCTAGAGGCCAGTGAGCACAGGACCCAAGGCAGCATGGGTTCACAGCGGAAGGTCATGTCAGACGAATCTAATAGATTTCTTTGACTGGGTGACCAAAGTAGGAGACCAGGGAGGGGCTGTGGACATGGCCTACCTAGACTTTAGCAAGGCATTTGACACAGTCCCACACAAAAGATTAATAGTCAAATTAACCAGCCTGGGAGTGGGACCCAGGGTGGTAGCCTGGGTAAAACATTGGCTGGACAACAGGACACAGAAGGTAATTGTAAATGGAGTCCATTCTGAAGAAAGGGGGGTTACTAGTGGGGTACCGCAGGGTTCAGTATTGGGTCCAGTCCTTTTTAATGTCTTCATCAGTGACATTGCAGAGGGACTGGAAGGAAAAGTATGCCTTTTTGCAAATGACACAAAAATCTGCAACAGGGTTGATACACAGGAGGCGTGGAAAGGATGAAAAGGGACTTGGCAAGGTTGGAGGAATGGTCAGAAGTATGGCAGCTAGGATTCAATGCAAAGAAGTGCAAAATAATGCACCTGGGAAACAAGAACCCAGGGGAAGAATACACAATGGGTGGGGAGGTAGAAACAACAACAAAAAAGGAAAGAGACCTGGGGGTAATCATATCAGATGACCTTAAGGTTAGCAAGCAATGTGAGAAGGCAGTAGGGAGGGCTGGGGGTATACTGGGGTGTATAGGGAGAGGCATCAGCAGCAGAAAACAGGAAGTTGTTATCCCTCTGTACAGACAGTTGGTGAGACCCCATCTGGAGTACTGTGTCCAGTTCTGAGATCCCATCTCCACAAGGACATAGACAGGATAGAGGCAGTCCAGAGGAGGGCAACTAAAATGATGCAGGGTCTGCAAGAGAAGCCATATGAGGAGAGACTAAAGGAGCTTAATATGTATACCCTTGAGGAAAGAAGGGAGAGGGGGACATGATAGAAACTTTTAAGTACCTCAGCGGAATCAACAAAGTCCAAGAGAGTAGCATTTTTCAGAAAAAGAGACTTGCAAGAACAAGGGGACACAATTTAAAGATAGGAGGGCGGTTCAGGGGCAATGTGAGGAAGTATTATTTCACAGAGAGGGTAGTGGATGCATGGAACAGCCTTCCTGAGGAGGTTGTGGGGTCTAAAACTGTGGGAGAATTCAAGAATGCATGGGACAGACATAAGGCAATTCTTGTGGGGGGTAGGAAGAAATAGGCTGTTGGTTAACTAGGATCTGCGGCCATCCTGTAGGTAGGAAATGGCAGACTAGATGGGCCTAGCGGTCCTTATCTGCCATCAAAGTCTATGTTTCTATGTTTTCTATGTTTAGCAAGTTATTTTTGCAAAAAAGTAATTGGCATTGAGCCTTCAGCATCTTCAAGGAGACCAAATATGAGCACATTATTTCATGTACTCCGGCCCTCTAGATCTTCTAACTTGGAATCCATCTTATGTTGTTTTTGTCTGACAATTGTCATCTCAGTATCTACCAATTGCTCCATTTTTCCAAAATGGTGACTCTTACAGAAGTGTCTGAGATGGCTCTCTTTGTTTCAGCCAGGCCTCCTCTGAGAGATTTTAACTCAGAAATCAGCTCTTGTATTGCAGACTTAAAGGGCAAAAGCTCCTCCATAAATCTTTTTTCAGTGAGCGGGGCATTTGATTGCGCTGTAGATGTAGACACAGCAGGCTTAATTGAAGCAGCGGGCTGGGCTTTCGGTCTTTTCAGCCCTTTTTCAGGTGTTAACGGCGGGGTATGTTTTGGGGGGGCCTGTCTCATTTCAGTCTCCATTGCGTCAGTAGGCCCAAGTTCTTCACTTTGAGTGTTGACTCGCAGATCACCACTTTCCAACAATTCTCCCACCAAAGTAGAAGTAGAGGTGTATCACAAGTCTAAACTCTGCCTTTTACTTATTTTTGAAAAGAGTAGCTTTATTTAGAAGCCTAAAGTCGGCATTCCGGGAGGGAGATGATCAGCATTGCTGCCTCCACTACAGGGCCATCGCGTGTCTCCCATAAACATTTGTAATATTACTGTAAATGTCAACATTAGAAATGAATTATCTTGATGTTGTACTTAACATCTGCAACAAGCAATTGTTGCACTTCTCTGCTAACCTCAGTATACACCTTGTACCCAGGCTGCACCTGGAAATTAACCTCAGCTCAGAGTGCCTTTCCCAGTCACCAATTTTAAATAAATAAATAATAATTATCACAGCTGTTGCTTACAAAAAGGTGGTGTTTGACACATCACAAAAGGGTGGATTACCCAAGACCACTTGAGCCCACAGAATCAGAACCCACATGGTGCTTCCATGTTCAGCAAAAGTTTCAACATTTTTTTAAACATCTGGATTGCATAAAAAATTATGCTCATAGCAGCTCTGGACTCCGCAGCTGTATTTAAAGGTAGGTGGGATGGAAGATGGCTGTAAATTGTCTTTACAGGTTACCTTTAAGGGAACAATTGAACAAACATGGCAACAATCCAAATGAAGAAGATGACAACAGTGACTGTGATATCAATATTGAGGAGTCAACAATCCAAATGAAGAAGATGATGACAGTGACTGTGATATCAATATTGAGATAGATCGATCGATAGATAGATAAATAGATAGACAGACATAGATATAGATATAGATATAGATGTAGATATAGATATAGATATAGAGAGAGAACATAAATAATGGGTAAGGGTGGTATACAAGGATGTATACCCATCAAGGGGCTAATTAGGGCTATAAGGCCATGAGCCCAAATGGTGAGTGGCTTTACTGCCTCAGTTATCCCCAGTGATGGGTATACTTTTAGTGTTTCACCCTTACCCATTGCTTGTTGAATATAATTTATTAGGACAGTTATTGCTATGGATATCACATTTCAGTCACATTATGGCACCTGAAGTCTCATGTAGCAAGAAAGGAATGGTATGTAGTGAGTGCAGACAGGATTTGAAAGGATTTTTGTTTTGGGAGGCGCTTGCATCTGTTTTCCAGGTTATTTCACAGCTTGTTAATTGGTTTGGCTAACTTCCTGATGTTGTGAAAATTGTTTTATTAATTTTGTTCCATTAGTTATTTGATTAGTGTAGGTATATAACTTTAATTAGTGTAGGTATATAGCTGTAATTATTTAATTAGACAGGAATATACTTTTAATTGATAGGTTATTCATAGGTATAGAGGGAAATAAATGATGGCTTTTCTATTGGGAAAAGTTCCCATCCATGTAGTGTGTGTGTGTGTGTGTGTGTGTGTGTGTGTGTGATAGATAGAGAGATAGATAGAAAAATAGATCTATATCTATATGTGTGTGTGCATATATATATCTGTATCTACTGTACATATATATATAGAGAGAGAGAGAAGGAGAGAGAAACATATATATATATATGTATATATATATATATATATATATATATATATATATATATATATATATACACACACAACATTATAGGGGCACGTTGCACCCCATAGTCAGGGCTCTTAGTGCTCTGGCAGCATTTTCTGATTTCTATGCAGGGCCCTAGGCTTCTGTGGCAGCATTTTCTGATTTCTGTGGCATGATTTATTAATTTCTGTGACAGAATGCAGTCCTGCCATTGACTGAAATATGATGTGATGTCATCACATGCCAAGCATAGAGGAGGGGTTTAGGATAAACATGCTGGGTATGGGAACCTGGCACTATGGAAAAACTGTATATTTAAATGTACATTCACCAAAAACAATGAATTCTGTGGCACTATATGAATTCTGCAGCATGATGCAAATTCTGCAGAAAATTCTGCAACCACAGAATCATAGAATTCCAGGGCCTTGCGTCATGAAGGCACTTTAATGTTAAACTTGAAATTTTGCTTGTTAATAACTTTGGACCCGTTCAACTGATTTGCATGACATTTGGCATGCATGGTGGGGCATGGTAGATCTCTTGATCTGCTAAATTGTGTTTTGGTTGGACATATGATTTCTGTGCAGTGAATCACCGAAAATTGCACTTTTTAATACTTTTGTGGGCAGTTTTGGGGATTTTGTCTAGGGTGCTGCACAGCTGCAGTGTGGCATGCTGTTCTGAAACCAGGCATGCAGAAAGAGCTTAGGTCAAGGAATAATCCAGTTTTGTTTGGAGAAAAAATATTAATCCATTCAAAAGTTATTAAACTTTTAGCTCCCATTATAAGTCTATAAAATAATTTACATAGTTATTTTGTGAAAGAAGAATGGGGTTTTGGTCATCAGATCCTCTACACATCAAATAATTTGCAGGCTCATGATCAAGTACATAATAAACAATAAGCTATAACTGCAGTCACCACCATTAACAACCATTCTGACCCATTCTCACCTTAACTGATCGCTCAAGCCGTATAGCTTCTTGCCATCAACCTTGGATGAGGAGAAAGAAAATCTGACTGTTTCTGCCAGTGATGTGAGACAGGCTTTAAATGTGCTACATCTGGCAATGTCGTTTTTAAGTGATTGCTGGAATTACAGTACAGTAATCAATGTTTTTAAATCACCCACACCTCCACGCCATGACATGCCCCTCATACCAAGCACTGACTGAGAAGCCTTGAACAATAAAGGCAAATAAACATAAATATAAGCCCCCTAAGTCACAAACATTATTTCATCATGCATGCTGCTCACTGCGGACATCGGTTTCGGCGGACTCAAACAAGGTGCAAAAAACAGTCCGTAGTAAGTGGCTTACACTGTAAATATCTTGAAAATGGTTGGGCCTTTTAACTTGATATTTGGAGGGTGTTGAGGGGTGTCCTGTAGATGTGAATTATGTTGTTTAGGTGTCGTAAAATTAATTTGCTGTAGAGATATTGCATGACACAGTTTAAGTTTTGTGGAAAGCATTCTGCATTGTGGTAGTGGCTTGAAATTTATAGGGCAGCTAGCCTTACTGCCACGGAGGTACTTTTCAATGGTTAGGTGTGGAAAATAAAAAAAGGTGCAGAATTATGCAACTCCAACAAATGAAAATCTAAAACTTCAAAATTAAATATCTTGCAAATGACTGGATCTTTGAACTTGAAATTTGGAGGGTGTTGAGGGGACGTCCTGTAGATGTGAATCATGGTGTTTAGGTGTTGGAAAATTAATTTGCTTATTTGCAAATTAATTAATCTGCGCTCCCACCAATACATATGATATTTAGTACTTGTACTGTAATGTCAGGCAGAAATGGACAAGCTGGTGGGAGCATGATGTGAATTATGTTATTTAGGTGTCATAAAATTAATTTGCTGCAGAGATATTGCGTGACGCAGTTTATGTTGTGCAGATAGCATTCTGCATTGTGGAAGTGGCTTGAAATTTATAGGGTAGCTAACCTTTCTGCCACAGAGGTAATTTTCAGTGGTTAGGTGTGTAAAATGTAAACAGGTGCAGAATTATGAAACTCCGATGAATGAAAATCATAAACTTTAACATTAAATATCTTGGAAATGGTTTGGTCTTTTAACTTGAAATTTGGAGGGTGTTGAGGGGATGTCCTGTAGATGTGAATTATGATGTTTAGGTGTCAGAAAATCAATTTATTTATTTGCAAATTAATTAATCTGCGCTCCCACCAATACATATGATATTTAATACTTGTACTGTGGTGTTAGAGAAATGGACAATTTGGTGGGAGCCTGATGTGAATTATGGTATTTAGGTGTCAGAAAATTAATTTGCTGCAGAGATATTGTGTGTTGCAATTTACGTTTTGTGGATAGCGTTCTGCATTGTGCTAGCGGCTTGAAATGTATTGGGTAGCTAGCCTTACTGCCATGGATGTACTTTTCAGTGGTTAGGTGTGTGAAATGTAAACAGGTGCAGAATTATTCCACTCCAATGAATGAAAATGTGTTTCATTTTCTTCAGTAACCTTTGAACCATTTGCATGATTTGCGTGAAATGTGGTATGTAGAAAGAGTCATCATAGATCTTGGATTGTGTCAGTTTTTGTGTTGGTGCCTGTTACAGTTGTGGAGGTGTGGAGAATGTTCATTATAGTTACTGGGAAAACATTTCTGTGCTTTATGAAAGGCATGGTGGGCATATATTTGGGTGTGTAGGAAGATTTCATGATAAGGTATAGGACAGCTAAAAATATATGGCAGATGTATGTGGTTATGTAGTGCTGGGCAATGTAGGAGGTAACGTGGGTCCCAAAGGCAGAAGTGGACAAGTTTATTTATTTATTTATTATTCTTCGGAAAATACCTTTGAAGCCAGAGGCTCATTTACAGAGGTTCCATCATCAAACACAAATTATACATAAGACTAATAACAAATTAAGAGCAATAGATTTAAATTGACAGTAGAGGTACATATCTTGACAATTCATAAAATTAGAGCATTAGAGTAGTAGAGAGAGAAGGGGTAGTGACAGCAAGATGGGGAGGTAGGAAGTAGTGAGAAAGTGAGAGGTAGAGCAAGATTTGTTATAGAGCAGCTCTGTTGTCTGAGGCTATGCTTTTTAGTAAAGTAGAATTGAGAGTAGCTGGGTTCAACCTAGAGGTCTGAGTTGGGCTGGGGGCTCCCAGGGATGTAGGGAGGTCAAGACTCTGTTAAGTCCTGTGCTCTCTGTGGCTGTGGTACCATTTCAAAGGAAGAATTAAGATTGCTGAATATATGTAGTTGGTAGGACTTGTGTTTGTTTTTGGCAGAGGTTAAGAGCACAGTTCTCATCTTGTTATAGTTCAATAGCAGCTTTGAATTGACAAACCATTTCTCAGCTGCTGAGAAATTTGCCTTTCCATCTCAGTGGGGTTTGCATGGCTTGTGTACAGTACTGCATCATCTGCACATAGTAAAATGTTATCTTTTACAACATGAGTGAGGGTATTAAGGAATAGGCCAAAGAGGAGAGGGCTGAGAATAGATCCTTGTGGCACACCTATTGTAACCAGCCAGCTATCTGAGAGGATGTTTCAGATTTTAACTTTTTGTTCCCTCTTGAAGAAGTAGCTTCTGAACCAGGCAATGGACTCTGGAGAGAGTCCTGTGGTGGAAAGTTGGCTTAGCAGGAGTTCATGATTGACAGTGACTGGGAAAACATTTCTGTGTGTTGTGAAAGGCGTGGTAAGCATATATTTGGATGTCAGACCCCACCCCTGTCGTGCTCCACCATTACGGATGATATTCAGTAGTTGTAATGTGATGTTAAGCAGAAATGGACACGTTGGTTTGAGTGTGGGACCCGAAGGGCTCTGCACTCCCAACAATATGTGCTCCCACCACTGTATGATAATCAGTAGTTGTAGTGTGATGTTAGGCTGAAGTGGACGAGTTGGTGGGAGCAGTGGGCCCAAGGGTTCCCTCGTTCACAGCAATCTGCTTTCCCACCAATACATATATTTAGTACTTGTACTGTGATGTTAGGCAGAAATGGACAAGTTGGTGGGAGCGTGATGTAAATTATGGTATTTAGGAGTCAGAAAATTTAATTGCTGCAGAGATATTGCATGGCGCAGTTTACGCTTTTGTGGATAGCGTTCTGCATTATGATAGTGGCTTGAAATTTATAGGGTAGCTAGCCTTTCTGCCATGGACATGCTTTTCAGTGGTTAGGTGCGTGAAATGTAAACAGGTGTGGAATTTTTCCACTCCAATGAATGCAAATTTGGTTTGTTTCACTTCAGTAACTCTTGAACTGTTTGCATGATTTGCATTAAATTTGGTATGTAGAAAGAGTCTTCATCATTCTTGGATTGTATCGATTTTTGTGTCAGTGCCAGTTACAGTTGCTGTGTTGTGGTGCATGTTCATTATAGTTACTGGGAAAACATTTCTGTGCATTGTGAAAGGCATGGTGATCATACGGTGCCTGCTACAGAAAAGTTTAACAATAACGCAGTTCACCAGTCTATGGAGCTCTGTGCCACTAGGTACTGCTAGGTAAGGTAATTTTCCTCGGTATGCGGTGCAGTATTCTTGGCTTAATTATGTAATTTCCCCTGAAGCCACAGGGTGGCAACCCTGAATCATGTTAGCAGGCTCCAGTTCAAAAGTGTATGTGGGTTATTTTAACTACTGGTTTTACCAGTTCACCAGCAGGTGGCCAGGATTATTGTGCATTTTGCAGCCCTTAAATGAGATAGAAAATTATATTTCACTATTTGTATGTGTTACATGAATCACTAATGTTAAACTATAGCCTTTGTGCGTCTTTTTAATGGAGTAAGTGCTCAAACACATATTTGTATGCTTCTGACTACTTACCAACCATAGATTTGTATGCTCAAAAGTACAAGCATACACGCTATCCATTCATTTTATATATAACACATATTACAGTAAATAACATCTATTAAATTACACTACAGTAAGAAACACCTTCTGTATATTCAATATTTATATTAAGGGTACCTTAAACAAAACCAAAGTATGAATATTGCTACTATTAACAGAAAAGAGAGATATTTAAATAGGAGAACTACAATTGCCTTATGAGGGTTAAATTAGATGCTTCGGCAGAGTTGTGTAGTGAAAAATGATTATATCTTACGTTAACTTATTTGAGCATTAATTTAAAATGTGAATCAGTTCATCTTATTGTTCTCCACTAAAGAAACGAGTGAGATCAATCCCCTGCTAAATCAAAAGTTAGCAATAATATAGCACAAGAAGATAAAGGGTTAGGAAAGCATGAAAATAAGGAAGAAATGAAGTGACAGATATGAACACAGGCCCACGTATTCAAAAGGGTTGCTCCATGCACAACAGGGATGTGCAAGCGCAAGTCCAAAAATGCACCATTTTGCGGTATTCAGTGGGAGGCAGATGTGCCCCGCCCAAACCACAATGCGCAAGAGCGCAATGGTAATGAATGCATGTGCAACTGAAGGGGGAGGAACCATGCATAAATGGTACAGTGCAGTATTCAACAACATGCGCCATGCACAAAAGGGGAGCAAATGGAAGTTGTGCAATAGCGGAAATGATCCAAAATAAGAAGGAACAAGAGAGAGGGGCAAGAATTCTACAGGGAAGCCACATGTTGGTGAATTGCAGGCAGCCACACAGGCACACAGAAACAGTGAGCAGGACAGGGCAGGAGCAGGACAGAGCACCTGGGTCCACCAGGAACAGGGAAGGTGTGGGGAGCCAGTATCACAGTGCAGGACAACATTTGGAAGTGCCACACAGCACTGAGGGCACAGACAGTGAGCAGTATGGCCACTACAGGGAGGTGTTCCCAGTGCAAGGGGAGTAGCAGTAAGGACAGTGGGGGTAACAGTAAAACAGCTGCCGGGGAGGTAACACAAGCCAGGGACATGGCCAGTGCCACTATCCAGATGGAGGCAGTTATGAGGGGGGTGAGAAGGCAGGCAGCGGGGGGGCACAGCCATGGAAGGGTCCATTGGCAGAATGACCCCAACAGACAGTACCAAGCCTGCACCAGCTTCGAGCTGTACACTGATACTAAGATCATGGGCCAGCACCACCTGAACTGGGCGATCCTAAGGTGGTTCTTTGAGCTGTGCAATGATGTGATTCAGGCACCCACACGACAGAGCCATGCTCTGTCAGTGGAGACCAAAGTGATAGCTGTCATGTGCCTGCTCACCACGGGTACCTTCCAGAGAACAACAGGGGACATGACAGGCATAACCCAGTCAGCTACAACATGCCTTCTCACCCAATTCCTTAGCGCACTGCTGCCACATGCTGCGGAGTACATCCATTTCCCCAGCACACTGGCAGATCGCACAGCAAACATACAGGAGTTCCACAGGGTAGCACGTATGCCTGGCATGCTCGGGGCAATAGACTGCACCGATGTGGCCATCCGCACACCACCTGGCCCCAAAGGGGGCGCGTACATGAATCGGAAGGGGTATGCAAGCATCAACTGCCAAGTGGTGTGTGATGCCAGGGGGTGCATAATCAATGTCTGTGCCATGCACCCTGGGGGAGCACATGATGCCTTCATCTGGCACCAGTCTGCACTGTGCCACAGGTTCAAGAGTGGGGACATCCCCACTGGCCACCTAGTGGGTGAGTATGCAAATCACGCAGAAAGACATGGAGCTTGGAATTGGCATAGTTACCAGCCAAGATGGTCCATGGCAGTGTGATGCTGATCACCAAACTAATGTCCACCCTCTACACACAGGTGACAGTGGATACCCACTCTGTCCCTGGCTGCTCACACCATACTGGCAGCCCACGACCACATCGCAGCAATGCTACAGTGAGGCACATGCCACCACACGCAATGTCATCGAGTGAGTGTTCAGCATGCTGAAAGCATGTTTCCATTGCCTGGAAACATCTGGCGGTGCCCTACAGTACAGCCCCTCAAAGGTCTGTGGGACATTCCTGACCTGTTGCTTCCTGCACAACATGGCTAATGACTGTGGGATAGCCATACAGGTCGAAGAGGGGGACAGCGATGGGGATGATGAGGATGCTGGTGAAGATGGTGATAGACAGCCCCCCTCTTGGTCGAAGGGACCCCTGACTGATCCGGATGGCACAGCTGCACTGGGACACCATCACAGAGGAGCACTTCAATCAACCCAGGTAAGTCATGGGGCCATGTGCAACCACCAGAGGCAAGGGCACAACCCACAAACATGCATGGACAAACCCCAGGGGTGCATGTCGTTAAGGGAATTGGTCAAGCATGGAACCGCACACACCGTCAGGGATGGGCGAGGTCTAATGCGGCATGTGGTCACACACACACACACACACACCACACACCCACCCCATAAGACATGCACAAAGGGTAGGAGGCATGCCAACCTCAACAGCCACCCCTAGCCACACACACGTCCACAGACCACCACGCCCAGTGCCTGTCATTGCGTATATGTCAGATGCTGGGCACCATTGCACAGTGGTGGACAGCGCAATGCAGGCATCATCATGCACATGCCACAGTGGACAGCAGCTGGGGGTGTGCAGATGGAACATGTGTGTGTGTCTGTGCAGGGCCAGGAACTCCACCCATGCATTGCATGTTAAACAACGCATGCACACAGAGCAGCATCAGACAGTTGTGTAGGAGAAAGGTCAGTCATGCGCCACAGTGCCACGGCCACCACAGACACATGGGTGGCCCTGCTGAGACCCTCCAGCAGTGACAGGCTGACCACTGGCCTCATGGGGTAGCACCAAAGGTCCTCCAGGGGTTCCGCTGCATGAACGCGACCGTGCTCGTGCAGGGGTCTGCAACACACTGAACATGCCTGCACCAGGCATGCTTGGGATGCCCAAAGCTGAACCTGGTGTCGACAAGGAGGGTGTCGCACAACACCAGGAATGGGGGGTGGACATTGCACTGCATGGTGTCTGTGATGCATGGGCAACTAACTGTGTGCCCACTGTGGACATGGCGGCTGTGATTGTCTGTGTCAGCCTGCCAATGGCAGCGGTCACATCTTCCCACCTCTGGTCCATCTCTGCCAGAAGCAGACAGGTATCTCTGCTGTGCCACCCTCTGCCTGGTGTAGAGCCACACTGAGTGCATCTACTACCATCACAAGCCACAACTGCTGATTGACTGATGCTTGGAGTGTATAGGTGTGTGATTGACTGATGCTTGGAGTGTATGGGTGTGCTCTTCTAAGAGGTCATCTGCCTGATTGGCATACTGTCCCTCACGGTGTTCATGGTCTCTGATAGTGGAGCAGTTCAGATGTGCCATAGCATAACCAGGGATGCTCAGTGGAGCAGGGCAGCAGTGCAACAGCACAACCAGGGATGCGCAGGGGCAGGATGCAGGGGCCCACCACCCATGCCACAGATGGGCAGAGGAGCACAAAGCAGAACAGACATCACCCCCCCACACCCCATGCACTGCACAACTGGTAGAGATCCAGAATAACCACTGGCCATGGATACCAGCAACAAACCCACAGCTGGGGCATGGTGCCCCAGCACACCCCCTGACAAGCTGTGACTGGCACACAAGGAGGGCCAACCACCCCATGCCACACCATCCCAGCAATGCAGAGCACACCCTGCACCATGATCCCCAGACACCCTACCCAGGAGCAGCATCCACCAGTGCAGGACACCCCATGCATGCCACCACCCCTACAGTGACAATGCAACCCTGTGCACCCCTGAACCATGCAAGACAGCCCCACCACAGGTACCCATCAGCGGGTGGCAGCACACAGTGATGCAACAACTGCATACACAGTGCTACCATGCATGTCCCCCCGAGGTACAGCTGAGAGACCGACCATGCATCGGTACATGAGGTACCCCACACATGACAGGGCATGCCCTGGACCCTACCACCAGTGGTACAGCACCCTGAACACCCTCCCAAGGACTCACCCCAACCCAGCACTGGCCACAGCAGCCAGTGCAGACATCCACAGTGGTTCATGGAAGCATGCACCACACAGGATGCAACACAGTGCATGGACAAACACCCACCCATACCCAAGGGCACACCAACAGAGGGAAACAGTAGTGGGGCAACCAATCCCCCAGCGTGTGGCCACAGAAACTGTGTACACATGACCAGCACCCCACCATGGCACACTAGTGCCAGCCACACTGTGTAGGCACCATGGAGCTGTACGCCACCAGCATGTGCATGGAGCACAAGTGACAGACAGTGGTGCATATCCCCTGTGACACACACAAGCGACAGCATGGAGGTGGGACAACAACAGCAGAGGCCACAGTGTCACCCGAGGCAGACATGCACCACACCAGTGACAGGAGGCAACCCGGCTTTGTGCAGGGTACAGTGGCTGTCCAGCATGGACAGCCACCACTGACATGCCAGTGGACTGTGCAGGTCACAGACATGCAAGGGTGTCAGCTGCACAGGCCATGGACAGTCTAACAGGTGTGTCATGGACACAGAGCA
Source organism: Neoceratodus forsteri (assembly GCA_016271365.2). Lineage (NCBI taxonomy): Eukaryota > Metazoa > Chordata > Ceratodontiformes > Ceratodontidae > Neoceratodus > Neoceratodus forsteri. Next base: position 877,692,972 of record CM028136.1, read on the forward strand.
TGCACCGTGGGCCACTACACACAGTCATCCAGTGCACAGGGAACAACACACACATCACAGACAGTGACTGATAGCAACTCCTACACCATACTTACTTCCCCACGGACACACACACAGGCACATGACTGCACCACCCCTGACGCCATGCACACCACTGCAGCTGAGCACCTATAGCCTGCTGCAAATCAGAGACCACCACAGTAGGCATATCAAAAGAAATGTATTTAAAAACAGCAAACAAAACTATATACAACTACTTACAAAGCTTTGGGGGGAGGGCCACAAACAAGGTGGGGGTGAGTAAGGGGCCGGGGTGAACAACCGGTAGAGGGAAGGAGGGGTGTGAGGGTGTGTCCAGGGGGGTAGGGGAAATCAGGGGCATAGCTAAGCTCAGCAGGAGCCTTGTTTCCTGCTCCAGCTTCTCCTCCCACCATGATGCTGTCTGACACCCAGCCTGTTGATACGTTCTAGTATCTCCAGTGATGCCCTGGCAACCTGGAGGATCTCCCACAGTGCCACTTTAATGTCGTGCAGCTGCTGTCTACCTAGGACAAGGCAGCAGAGTCAATAGGTGTGAATGCACAGCCCCATGCAGCCCACCCACTGTGCATAGCATACGGTCGTGGGACATGCCTCTGTGATGGTGTGTGATGACCCACAGTGATCATGTCCACAAGACCTGCCCACCCAGGTGCACATAGCCATGCAGACTGCTGCACACACCCACCAGCCAAGTCCTGCACAGCACCACCGTAGCTGTTCAGCGACATGACTATGCAGTGCGAAGGCAGTGGCACAGCCATATATCGGTGCATGCATGGACCACCATTGATGCACTCCCAGACATGCAGTGCCACTGGACAGTGCTGACTGTACCAAGTTGCGTGCATGGCAGTGGTATCAAAGGATGGTGGCCATGCTCTGCTGCCCACCCTGTTACACAGCATGCAGTAGTAATCATGGATGTAAGGCGCTCACCCTCATCAGATTGGTCCCAGCGCCGGTCTTGTCTGGCCACCCTCTCAGCCTGCTGTTCATCATGGTGCAGCCTCCCCTTCTTCACCTGCTGGTGCTTCTCTTGGCCTATGGTGCAAATATGGAGAGAGGAACATCAGTACAATCTGGTTGCAAAATTCCCCTGCCCTCATGTGTGTGCAATCCCACACAGTCATACCCATCCTCCCCCCACCCCGATACCACCACCATGGCCAACACTGGATGCCCCCCAATGTGCTGGACACATGCCACTGTGATATCTGTATGGATGTAAACACTGTATGGATGGGGCACCTACCTGGCCATGGCACCATGCCCCTCCTGGCATGTGCCCACAGACGGGGCAAGCCTTTCTGGGCCCCAGCACTGCAGGTCACCATAGCAGTGCCTGCATTGCTCCACAGTCCTCTCCATGCCTGTGACCTCCTTCAGGGCCACTGCCACCTCCTCTCACACCACACTCCTGGCCCTGTCCAGGGGTGCCTTCCCAAATATGGCAGCAGCAGCATGGGGCTTCACTAACTGGACCAGATTGGCCAGTTCCAGTTAGCTCCAGATGGGCACCTGTCTCCTTACCACCCTGTACATTTTTGGTGTCAAAATGTCACTCTGTAGCACGTTTGCCATGTGTGGATACTGCACAGTACTGCGCTGTCATTCCCCATCGCACTGTCACAGAACAGCACGATAGAGGAGCATCCATGTGACGCATGGTGCCTAGGGGCAAAGGGCAGCACAGGGTCAGGGGGTCTCTTGCGCACAGACCACCACAGCGTGATTGGTACTCACTGCATGTAGCACAGTAGGGTGCCTTAGTGCCACTTCCTGTAGTGATCTACCAAGCTGTGGCCCCAGTGCGCCTACGGCACCCCAGAGCCAGGGCGCCATACATGTGAACAGTGCAGTTGCACCACTGGCACAATGGTGGCCGTGCCCTGCATTGCCTCCTGCACACAACATGTCAGCAGTACAGAAGGCATCAGTGTCAGCACCCCAGGCATGTGCCATTCAGTGTCCACTGCGCATGTCACAGAAATGCGCCCTTGCCGAAGCACGCTCAACACAATTGCGCAAAGCGCAACAGCATGATATTCAGCCAGCATATGCAAATCAGCTAATCAGCCATTCAATGGTGCAGATACTGCATTAGCATCCACTTAAAATTGTGCCTCACCTCATTTGCATGCGTTGCGCTATAAAAATGTGACATTGGCCTGCAATGGCCATAGTCTGTTATTGCAGTCTATTGTGGTGAGTTGCATGCTGTTTGGGAGTGTGGACTGTGGTGTGTGGGACATAAAGAAGAAAGAGTACTGAAATAACTTCTAAACTCAAGGTGGACAAAGCAATGGGGCCTGACGGGATTCACCCTAGAATCCTAAAAGGGCTAAGGGAGGACCTAGTGACACCACTAACCACACTTTTTAACAAATCATGGGAAGATGGGGTGGTACCTGAGGACTGGAGGAGGGCAGATGTGATTCCCCTTCACAAAAGTGGGAGCAGGCAGAAGCAGGAAACTACAGACCTGTTAGTTTGACCTCAGTGGTGGGGAAAATGATGGAATCACTTCTGAAAGAAAGAATTGCTGAGTACCTAGAGGCCAGCAGGGCACTGGACCCAAAGCAGCATGGATTCACAGCAGGAAGGTCATGTCAGACAAATCTAATCAATTTCTTTGACTGGGTGACCAAAGTAATAGACCAGGGAGGGGCTGTGGATATGGCCTACATAGACTTTAGCAAGGCATTTGACACAGTCTCACACAAAAGATTAATAATCAAGTTAGCCAGCCTGGGAGTGGGTCCCAGGGTGGTAGCCTGGGTAGAAAACTGGCTGCACAACAGGACACAGAAGGTAATAGTGAATGGAACACATTCTGAAGAAAGGGGGGTTACTAGTGGAGTACCTCAGGGCTCAGTACTGGGTCCAGTCCTCTTTAACGTCTTTATAGGTGACATTGCAGAGGGTCTGGAAGGAAAGGTATGCCTCTTTGCAGATGACACAAAGATCTGTAACAGAGTTGATACAGAAGGTGGGGTAGAAAGGATGAGAAGGGACTTGGCAAGGATGGAGGAATGGTCAGACATATGGCAACTTAGATTCAATGCAAAGAAGTGCAAAGTAATGCACATGGGAAATAAAAATCCAGGAGAACAGTACACAATAGCAGGGGAGGTACTAACAACAACAATAATGGGAAGGGATCTGGGTGTAGTCATATCAGATGACCTAAAGGTGGGTATGTAATGTAAGAAGTCAGTAGGGAAAGCTAGGGGGATACTGGGATGCATAGGGAGGGGCATCACAAGTAGAAAAAGGGAAGTGGTTATCCCTCTATACAGACAGTTGGTGAGACCCCACCTGGAGTACTGTGTGCAGTTTTGGAGACCTCATCTATGCAAGGACATAGATAGGATGGAAGCAGTCCAGAGGAGGGCAACTAAAATGGTGCAGGGTCTACATCAGAAACCATATGAAGAGAGACTGAGAGAGCTTAATATGTATACTCTTGGTGAAAGGAGGGACGGGGGGACATGATAGAAACTTTTAAGCACCTCAAGGGAATCAACAAAGTCCAGGAGGGTAGCATCTTTCAGAAAAAGAGATGTGTAAGAACAAGGGGGCACAATTTAAAGTTAGAGGGGGGATGGCTCAGGGGTAATGTAAGGAAATTCTTTTTTCACGGAGAGAGTGGTGCACACATGGAACCGCCTTTCTGGAGAGGTTGTGGGGTCTAAAACAGTGGAGGAATTCAAACATGCATGGGACAGACATAAGGCAATTATAGTGGGGGGTTGCAGGAAATAGACTGTTGGTTAACTAGAATCTGCAGCTTATCCAGTAGTTAGGGAAATGAGCAGACTGGGTGGGCCAAGTGGTCCTTATCTGCTGTCAAAGTCTATGTTTCTATGTTTCTATTCATGGGACTGCACAGTCACAGGTAACACCTGTCATTCCCACAGGTTAAAGAATGAGTGAGCATGAGGTAGAGGAAGAGGAAGAGAGACGTGGGAGGAAGAGGAGGCCTAACTTCACCAAGGCAGAAACAGATGCCCTGTTTGAGGCCTACCCTGACCGGGTGCCACTGCTCAACAGACAGCGGGGAACACCACGGGCCCATGCTGCTGCATGGGAAGAGGTGGTTTGTGCCGTCAACCTGCATGGCAGCCACCAGCAGTCCATGCAGGACTGCAAAAAGAAGATGGGCACGGACAGGTGGAGGATTAAGGACAAAGTGGCTGCCATCAGAGCAGCATGGGCTGCGACTGGTGGGGTACAGCTAGCCATACAACACCTGACCCCAAAAGAAGAGTGGGTTGCTGGCAGCATGTGGCGTTGTTTCATTGAGGGTGTTCTAGGCGGTGGATTCCAGATGAGTGATAGCCCGTCACTGCATGGTAGGTCCTGGTCTGTCAATGGAGGGGAGACAGAGTAGGGCAGATACATTAATCTTACTGTGTTCTCTCACAGCTCCTAAGTATCTACATGGGTCAGTGGTGGTGGGCTTGTCCACTGAGGACAATACCATGCACACAGAGGAGGACCCATCCACATCCACAGGTGTCCGAGGGTCAGGGTGACAGTGGACCCACCTGGCTGTCTGGACTGATGTTGGTGGAGCAGGTGCGGAGGAGACCCTGCCTGTGTCCCAGCATACTGGCGTCCATGGATGCCATCATGCTGAGACTCAGACTGGTGCCGGATTCGTCACTGATGATGATGGAGCTCACTTCATAGACTGTGATACGTGTGGGCCGCAGGATGGCAACACAGCAGGTAACAGCATGGGCATGGCAGTAGGTGGTGCCACTGTGGAGGCCTGTGTGACATCACAGTCCCAACCTGTGCCAGTCTGCACCAGTGGGGCAGCACTGGTTTGTGTCCAGGACAGTGGGGCTGTTGTGGCTGTTGCGGTGGCACCGTTGAGCCCTGAAGAGCAGCAGCTGGAGGGGCAGTGTCAGCAGTCGGCCAATGGGCATGGAGGTAGAGTGTTGGGGGCAGCATCAGTGCACCACTTGTGGACATGCCCGGGCCTGGCCCTGGTGTGCAGCACCCACCCTCAAGGGGTGCTGCCTATCAGGGCCATGAACACCGTGAGGGACAGTATGCCAATCAGGCAGATGACCTCTTAGAAGAGCACACCCATACACTCCAAGCATCAGTCAATCACACACCTATACACTCCAAGCATCAGTCAATCAGCAGTTGTGGCTTGTGATGGTAGTAGATGCACTCAGTGTGGCTCTACACCAGGCAGAGGAGTGGCACAGCAGAGATACCGGTCTGCTTCTGGCAGAGATGGACCAGAGGTGGGAAGATGTGACCGCTGCCATTGGCAGGCTGACACAGACAATCACAGCCGCCATGTCCACAGTGGGCACACAGTTATTTGCCCATGCATCGCAGACACCATGCAGTGCAATGTCCACCCCCCATTCCTGGTGTTGTGCGACTCCCTCCTTGTTGACACCAGGTTCAGCTGTGGGCATCCCAAGCATGCCTGGTGCAGGCATGTTCAGTGTGTTGCAGACCCATGCACGAGCACGGTCGTGTTCATGCAGCGGAACCCCTGGGGGACCTTTGGTGCTACCCCATGAGGCCAGTGGTCAGCCTGTCACTGCTGGAGGGTCTCAGCAGGGCCACCCATGTGTCTGTGGTGGCCGTGGCACTGTGGCGCATGACTGACCTTTCTCCCACCACGGCAACTGTCTGATGCTGCTCTGTGTGCATTGCGTTGTTCAACATGCAATGCATGGGTGGGGTACCTGGCCCTGCACAGACACACACACATGTTCCATCTGCACACCCTCCCAGCTGCTGTCCACTGTGGCATGTGCATGATGATGCCTGCATTGCGCTGTCCACCACTGTGCAATGGTGCCCAGCATCTGACATATACGCAATGACAGGCACTGGGCGTGGTGGTCTGTGGACGTGTGTGTGGCTAGGGGTGGCTGTTGAGGTTGGCATGCCTCCTACCCTTTGTGCATGTCTTATGGGGTGGGTGTGTGAGTGTGTGTGTGTGTGTGTGTGACCACGTTCCGCATTAGACCTTGCCCATCCCTGACGGTGTGTGCGGTTCCATGCTTGACCAATTCCCTTAACGACATGCACCCCTGGGGTTTGTCCATGCATGTTTGTGGGTTGTGCCCTTGCCACTGGTGGTTGCACATGGCCCCATGACTTACCTGGGTTGATTGAAGTGCTCCTCTGTGATGGTGTCCCAGTGTAGCTGTGCCATCCGGATCAGTCAGGGGTTCCTTCGACCAAGAGGGGGGCTGTCTATCACCATCTTCACCAGCATCCTCATCATCCCCATCGCTGTCCCCCTCTTCGACCTGTATGGCTATCCCACAGTCATTAGCCATGTTGTGCAGGAAGCAACAGGCCAGGAATGTCCCACAGACCTTTGAGGGGCTGTACTGTAGGGCACCGCCAGATGTTTCCAGGCAATGGAAACATGCCTTCAGCATGCTGAACACTCACTCGATGACATTGCATGTGGTGGCATGTGCCTCACTGTAGCGTTGCTGTGATGTGGTCGTGGGCTGCCAGTATGGTGTGAGCAGCCAGGGACAGAGTGGGTATCCACTGTCACCTGTGTGTAGAGGGTGGACATTAGTTTGGTGATCAGCATCACACTGCCATGGACCACCTTGGCCGGTAACTATGCCCCTTCCAAGCTCCATGTCTTTCTGCGTGATTTGCATACTCACCCACTAGGTGGCCAGTGGGGATGTCCCCACTCTTGAACCTGTGGCACAGTGCAGACTGGTGCCAGATGAAGGCATCATGTGCTCCCCCAGGGTGCGTGGCACAGACATTGATTATGCACCCCCTGGCATCACACACCACTTGGCAGTTGATGCTTGCATACCCCTTCTGATTCATGTACGCGTCCCCTTTGGGGCCAGGTGGTGTGCAGATGGCCACATCAGTGCAGTCTATTGCCCCGAGCATGCCAGGCATACGTGCTACCCTGTGGAACTCCTGTATGTTTGCTGTGCGATCTGCCAGTGTGCTGGGGAAATGGATGTACTCCGCAGCATGTGGCAGCAGTGCGCTAAGGAATTGGGTGAGAAGGCATGTTGTAGCTGACTGGGTTATGCCTGTCATGTCCCCTGTTGTTCTCTGGAAGGTACCCGTGGTGAGCAGGCACATGACAGCTATCACTTTGGTCTCCACTGACAGAGCATGGCTCTGTCGTGTGGGTGCCTGAATCACATCATTGCACAGCTCAAAGAACCACCTTAGGATTGCCCAGTTCAGGTGGTGCTGGCCCATGATCTTAGTATCAGTGTACAGCTCAAAGCTGGTGCAGGCTTGGTACTGTCTGTTGGGGTCATTCTGCCAATGGACCCTTCCATGGCTGTGCCCCCCCTGCTGCCCGCCTTCTCAACCCCTCATAACTGCCTCCATCTGGATAGTGGCACTGGCCATGTCCCTGGCTTGTGTTACCTCCCCGGCAGCTGTGTTACTGTTACCCCCCTGTCCTTACTGCTACTCCCCTTGCACTGGGAACACCTCCCTATAGTGGCCATACTGCTCACTGTCTGTGCCCTCAGTGCTGTGTGGCACTTCCAAATGTTGTCCTGCACTGTGATACTGGCTCCCCACACCTTCCCTGTTCCTGGTGGACCCAGGTGCTCTGTCCTGCTCCTGCCCTGTCCTGCTCACTGTTTCTGTGTGCCTGTGTGGCTGCCTGCAATTCACCAACATGTGGCTTCCCTGTAGCATTCTTGCCTCTCTCTCTTGTTCCTTCTTATTTTGGATCATTTCCGCTATTGCGCAACTTCCATTTGCTCCCCTTTTGTGCATGGCGCATGTTGTTGAATACTGCACGGTACCATTTATGCATGGTTCCTCCCCCTTCAGTTGCACATGCATTCATTACCATTGCGCTCTTGCGCATTGTGGTTTGGGGGGGGTGCATCTGCCTCCCACTGAATACCGCAAAATGGTGCATTTTTGGACTTGCGCTTGCACATCCCTGTTGTGCATGGAGCAACCCTTTTAATACGTGGGTCTGTGTTCATATCTGTCACTTCATTTCTTCCTTATTTTCATGCTTTCCTAACCCTTTATCTTCTTGTGCTATATTATTGCTAACTTTTGATTTAGCAGGGGATTGATCTCACTCGTTTCTTTAGTGGAGAACAATAAGATGAACTGATTCACATTTTAAATTAATGCTCAAATAAGTTAACTTAAGATATAATAATTTTTCACTACACAACTCTGCGAGCATCTAATTTAACCTCATAAGGCAATTGTAGTTCTCCTATTTAAATATCTCTTTTTCTGTTAATAGTAGCAATATTCATACTTTGGTTTTGTTTAAGGTCCCTTAATATAAATATTGAATATACAGAAGGTGTTTCTTACTGTAGTGTAATTTAATAGATGTTATTTACTGTAATATGTGTTATATATAAAATGAATGGATAGCGTGTATGCTTGTACTTTGAGCATACAAATCTATGGTTGGTAAGTAGTCAGAAGCATACAAATATGTGTTTGAGCACTTACTCCATTAAAAAGCGCACAAAGGCTATAGTTTAACATTAGTGATTCATGTAACACATACAAATAGTGAAATATAATTTTCTATCTCATTTAAGGGCTGCAAAATGCACAATAATCCTGGCCACCTGCTGGTGAACTGGTAAAACCAGTAGTTAAAATAACCCACATGCACTTTTGAACTGGAGCCTGCTAACATGATTCAGGGTTGCCACCCTGTGGCTTCAGGGGAAATTACATAATTAAGCCAAGAATACCGCACCGCATACAGCGGCAAAATTACCTTACCTAGCAGTACCTAGTGGCACAGAGCTCCACAGACTGGTGAACTGCGTTATTGTTAAACTTTTCTGTAGCAGGCACCGTATGATCACCATGCCTTTCACAATGCACAGAAATGTTTTCCCAGTAACTATAATGAACATGCCCACAACACAGCAACTGTAACTGGCACTGACACAAAAATTGATACAATCCAAGATTGATGAAGACTCTTTCTACATACCAAATTTAATGCAAATCATGCAAACAGTTCAAGAGTTACTGAAGTAAAACAAACCAAATTTGCATTCATTGGAGTGGAAAAATTCCACACCTGTTTACATTTCACTCACCTAACCACTGAAAAGCATGTCCATGGCAGAAAGGCTAGCTACCCTATAAATTTCAAGCCACTATCATAATGCAGAACGCTATCCACAAAACGTAAACTGCGCCATGCAATATCTCTGCAGCAATTAAATTGGCTGACACCTAAATACCATAATTTACATCACGCTCCCACCAACTTGTCCATTTCTGCCTAACATCACAGTACAAGTACTAAATATATGTATTGGTGGGAAAGCAGATTGCTGTGAACGAGGGACCCCTTGGGCCCACCGCTCCCACCAACTCGTCCACTTCAGCCTAACATCACACTACAACTACTGATTATCATACAGTGGTGGGAGCACATATTGTTGGGAGTGCAGAGCCCTTCGGGTCCCACACTCAAACCAACTTGTCCATTTCTGCTTAACATCACATTACAACTACTGAATATCATCCGTAATGGTGGGAGCACGTATTGGTGGGGTGTGGGGCCCCCGACATCCAAATATATGCTTACCACGCCTTTCACAACACACAGAAATGTTTTCCCAGTCACTGTCAATCATGAACTCCTGCTAAGCCAACTTTCCACCACAGGACTCTCTCCAGAGTCCATTGCCTGGTTCAGAAGCTACTTCTTCAAGAGGGAACAAAAAGTTAAAATCTGAAACATCCTCTCAGATAGCTGGCTGGTTACAATAGGTGTGCCACAAGAATCTATTCTCAGCCCTCTCCTCTTTGGCCTATTCCTTAATACCCTCACTCATGTTGTAAAAAGATAACATTTTACTATGTGCAGATGATGCAGTACTGTACACAAGCCATGCAAACCCCACTGAGATGGAAAGGCAAATTTCTCAGCAGCTGAGAAATGGTTTGTCAATTCAAAGCTGCTATTGAACTATAACAAGATGAGAACTGTGCTCTTAACCTCTGCCAAAAACAAACACAAGTCCTACCAACTACATATACTCAGCAATCTTAATTCTCCCTTTGAAATGGTACCACAGCCACAGAGAGCACAGGACTTAACAGAGTCTTGACCTCCCTACATCCCTGGGAGCCCCCAGCCCAACTCAGACCTCTAGGTTGAACCCAGCTACTCTCAATTCTACTTTACTAAAAAAAAAAGCATAGCCCTCAGACAACAGAGCTGCTCTATAACAAATCTTGCTCTACCTCTCACTTTCTCACTACTTCCTACCTCCCCATCTTGCTGTCACTACCCCTTCTCTCTCTACTACTCTAATGCTCTAATTTTATGAATTGTCAAGATATGTACCTCTACTGTCAATTTAAATCTATTGCTCTTAATTTGTTATTAGTCTTATGTATAATTTGTGTTTGATGATGGAACCTCTGTAAATGAGCCTCTGGCTCAAAGGTATTTTCCGAAGAATAATAAATAAATAAATAAACTTGTCCACTTCTGCCTTTGGGACCCACGTTACCTCCTACATTGCCCAGCACTACATAACCACATACATCTGCCATATATTTTTAGCTGTCCTATACCTTATCATGAAATCTTCCTACACACCCAAATATATGCCCACCATGCCTTTCATAAAGCACAGAAATGTTTTCCCAGTAACTATAATGAACATTCTCCACACCTCCACAACTGTAACAGGCACCAACACAAAAACTGACACAATCCAAGATCTATGATGACTCTTTCTACATACCACATTTCACGCAAATCATGCAAATGGTTCAAAGGTTACTGAAGAAAATGAAACACATTTTCATTCATTGGAGTGGAATAATTCTGCACCTGTTTACATTTCACACACCTAACCACTGAAAAGTACATCCATGGCAGTAAGGCTAGCTACATAATACATTTCAAGCCGCTAGCACAATGCAGAACGCTATCCACAAAATGTAAATTGCAACACACAATATCTCTGCAGCAAATTAATTTTCTGACACCTAAATACCATAATTCACATCAGGCTCCCACCAAATTGTCCATTTCTGCCTAACACCACAGTACAAGTATTAAATATCATATGTATTGGTGGGGAGCCAGATTAATTAATTTGCAAATAAATAAATTGATTTTCTGACACCTAAACATCATAATTCACATCTACAGGACATCCCTCAACACCCTCAAATTTCAAGTTAAAAGACCAAACCATTTCCAAGATATTTAATGTTAAAGTTTATGATTTTCATTCATCGGAGTTTCATAATTCTGCACCTGTTTACATTTTACACACCTAACCACTGAAAATTACCTCTGTGGCAGAAAGGTTAGCTACCCTATAAATTTCAAGCCACTTCCACAATGCAGAATGCTATCTGCACAACATAAACTGCGTCACGCAATATCTCTGCAGCAAATTAATTTTATGACACCTAAATAACATAATTCACATCATGCTCCCACCAGCTTGTCCATTTCTGCCTGACATTACAGTACAAGTACTAAATATCATATGTATTGGTGGGAGCGCAGATTAATTAATTTGAAAATAAGCAAATTAATTTTCCAACACCTAAACACCATGATTCACATCTACAGGACGTCCCCTCAACACCCTCCAAATTTCAAGTTCAAAGATCCAGTCATTTGCAAGATATTTAATTTTGAAGTTTTAGATTTTCATTTGTTGGAGTTGCATAATTCTGCACCTTTTTTTATTTTCCACACCTAACCACTGAAAAGTACCTCCGTGGCAGTAAGGCTAGCTGCCCTATAAATTTCAAGCCACTACCACAATGCAGAATGCTTTCCACAAAACTTAAACTGTGTCATGCAATATCTCTACAGCAAATTAATTTTACGACACCTAAACAACATAATTCACATCTACAGGACACCCCTCAACACCCTCCAAATATCAAGTTAAAAGGCCCAACCATTTTCAAGATATTTACAGTGTAAGCCACTTACTCCGGACTATTTTTTGCACCTTGTTTGAGTCCGCCAAAACCGATGTCCGCAGTGAGCAGCATGCATGATGAAATAATGTTTGTGACTTAGGGGGCTTATATTTATGTTTATTTGCCTTTATTGTTCAAGGCTTCTCAGTCAGTGCTTGGTATGACGGGCATGTCATGGCGTGGAGGTGTGGGTGATTTAAAAACATTGATTACTGTACTGTAATTCCAGCAATCACTTAAAAACGACATTGCCAGATGTAGCACATTTTAAAGCCTGTCTCACATCACTGGCAGAAACAGTCAGATTTTCTTTCTCCTCATCCAAGGTTGATGGCAAGAAGCTATACGGCTTGAGCGACTGAAGTTAAGGGTGAGAATGGGTCAGAATGGTTGTTAATGGTGGTGACTGCAGTTATAAGCGCATTGTTTATTATGTACTTGATCATGAGCCTGCAAATTATTTGATGTGTAGAGTGATCTGATGACCAAAACCCCATTCTTCTTTCACAAAATAACTATGTAAATTATTTTATAGACTTATAATGGGAGCTTAAAAGTTTAATAACTTTTGAATGGATTAATATTTTTTCTCCAAACAAAACTGGATTATTCCTTGACCTAAGCTCTTTCTGCATGCCTGGTTTCAGAACAGCATGCCACACTGCAGCTGTGCAGCACCCTAGACAAAATCCCCAAAACTACCCACAAAAGTATTAAAAAGTGCATTTTTCGGTGATTCACTGCACAGAAATCATATGTCCAACCAAAACACAATTTAGCAGATCAAGAGATCTACCATGCTCCACCATGCAAGCCAAATGTCATGCAAATCAGTTGAACGGGTCCAAAGTTATTAACAAGCAAAATTTCAAGTTTAACATTAAAGTGCCTTCATGACGCAAAGGCCCTGGAATTCTGTGATTCTGTGGTTGCAGAATTTTCTGCAGAATTTGCATCATGCTGCAGAATTCATATAGTGCCACAGAATTCATTGTTTTTGGTGAATGTACATTTAAATATACAGTTTTTCCATAGTGCCAGGTTCCCATACCCAGCATGTTTATCCTGAAGCCCCTCCTCTATGCTTGGCATGTGATGACATCACATCATATTTCAGTCAATGGCAGGACTGCATTCTGTCACAGAAATTAATAAATCATGCCACAGAAATCAGAAAATGCTGCCACAGAAGCCTAGGAGCCCCGGCGCAGAAATCAGAAAATGCTGCCGCAGAGCACTAAGAGCCCTGACTAAGGGGTGCAACGTGCCCCTATAATGTATGTGTGTGTATATATATATATATATATATATATATATTTCTCTCTCTCCTTCTCTCTCTCTTATATATTGTACAGTAGATACAGATATATATATGCACACACACACACATATAGATATAGATCTATTTTTCTATCTATCTCTCTATCTATCCACACACACACACACACACACACACACACACACACACACACACACACAATACATGGATGGGAACTTTTCCCAATAGAAAAGCCATCATTTATTTCCCTCTATACCTATGAATAACCTATCAATTAAAAGTATATTCCTGTCTAATTAAATAATTACAGCTATATACCTACACTAATTAAAGTTATATACCTACACTAATCAAATAACTAATGGAACAAAATTAATAAAACAATTTTCACAACATCAGGAAGTTAGCCAAACCAATTAACAAGCTGTGAAATAACCTGGAAAACAGATGCAAGCGCCTCCCAAAACAATAAATCCTTTCAAATCCTGTCTGCACTCACTACATACCATTCCTTTCTTGCTACATGAGACTTCAGGTGCCATAATGTGACTGAAATGTGATATCCATAGCAATAACTGTCCTAATAAATTATATTCAACAAGCAATGGGTAAGGGTGAAACACTAAAAAGTATACCCATCACTGGGGATAACTGAGGCAGTAAAGCCACTCACCATTTGGGCTCATGGCCTTATAGCCCTAATTAGCCCCTTGATGGGTATACATCCTTGTATACCACCCTTACCCATTATTTATGTTCTCGCTCTATATCTATATCTACATCTATATCTATATCTATGTCTGTCTATCTATTTATCTATCTATCGATCGATCTATCTCAATATTGATATCACAGTCACTGTCATCATCTTCTTCATTTGGATTGTTGACTCCTCAATATTGATATCACAGTCACTGTTGTCATCTTCTTCATTTGGATTGTTGCCATGTTTGTTCAATTGTTCCCTTAAAGGTAACCTGTAAAGACAATTTACAGCCATCTTCCATCCCCACCTACCTTTAAATACAGCTGCGGGAGTCCAGAGCTGCTATGAGCATAATTTTTTTATGCAATCCAGATGTTTAAAAAAATGTTGAAACTTTTTGCTGAACATGGAAGCACCATGTGGGTTCTGATTCTGTGGGCTCAAGTGGTCTTGGGTAATCCACCCTTTTTGTGATGTGTCAAACACCACCTTTATTGTAGCAACAGCTGTGGTAATTATTATTTATTTATTTAAAATTGGTGACTGGGAAAGGCACTCTGAGCTGAGGTTAATTTCCAGGTGCAGCCTGGGTACAAGGTGTATACTGAGGTTAGCAGAGAAGTGCAACAATTGCTTGTTGCAGATGTTAAGTACAACATCAAGATAATTCATTTCTAATGTTGACATTTACAGTAATATTACAAATGTTTATGGGGAGACACGCGATGGCCCTGTAGTGGAGACAGCAATGCTGATCATCTCCCTCCCGGAATGCCGACTTTAGGCTTCTAAATAAAGCTACTCTTTTCAAAAATAAGTAAAAGGCAGAGTTTAGACTTGTGATACACCTCTACTTCTACTTTGGTGGGAGAATTGTTGGAAAGCGGTGATCTGCGAGTCAACACTCAAAGTGAAGAACTTGGGCCTACTGACGCAATGGAGACTGAAATGAGACAGACCCCCCCAAAACATACCCTGCCGTTAACACCTGAAAAAGGGCTGAAAAGACCGAAGGCCCAGCCCGCTGCTTCAATTAAGCCTGCTGTGTCTACATCTACAGCGCAATCAAATACCCCGCTCACTGAAAAAAGATTTATGGAGGAGCTTTTGCCTTTTAAGTCTGCAATACAAGAGCTGATTTCTGAGTTAAAATCTCTCAGAGGAGGCCTGGCTGAAACGAAGAGAGCCATCTCAGACACTTCTGTAAGAGTCACCTTTTTTGGAAAAATGGAGCAATTGGTAGATACTGAGATGACAATTGTCAGACAAAAACAACATAAGATGGATTCCAAGTTAGAAGATCTAGAGGGCCGGAGTACATGAAATAATGTGCTCATATTTGGTCTCCTTGAAGATGCTGAAGGCTCAAAGCCAATTACTTTTTTGCAAAAATTACTTGCTAAACATAGAAAACATAGAAACATATACTTTGATGGCAGATAAGGACCGCTAGGCCCATCTAGTCTGCCCATTTCCCTACCTACAGGATAGGCCGCAGATCCTAGTTAACCAACAGCCTATTTCTTCCTACCCCCCACAAGAATTGCCTTATGTCTGTCCCATGCATTCTTGAATTCTCCCACAGTTTTAGACCCCACAACCTCCTCAGGAAGGCTGTTCCATGCATCCACTACCCCTCTCTGTGAAATAATACTTCCTCACATTGCCCCTGAACCGCCCTCCTATCTTTAAATTGTGTCCCCTTGTTCTTGCAAGTCTCTTTTTCTGAAAGATGCTACTCTCTTGGACTTTGTTGATTCCGCTGAGGTACTTAAAAGTTTCTATCATGTCCCCCCTCTCCCTTCTTTCCTCAAGGGTATACATATTAAGCTCATTTAGTCTCTCCTCATATGGCTTCTCTTGCAGACCCTGCATCATTTTAGTTGCCCTCCTCTGGACTGCCTCTATCCTGTCTATGTCCTTGTGGAGATGGGATCTCAGAACTGGACACAGTACTCCAGATGGGGTCTCACCAACTGTCTGTACAGAGGATAACAACTTCCTGTTTTCTGCTGCTGATGCCTCTCCTATACACCCCAGTATACCCCAGCCCTCCCTACTGCCTTCTCACATTGCTTGCTAACCTTAAGGTCATCTGATATGATTACCCCCAGGTCCCTTTCCTTTTTCGTTCTTGTTTCTATCTCCCCACCCATTGTGTATTCTTCCCCTGGGTTCTTGTTTCCCAGGTGCATTATTTTGCACTTGTTTGCATTGAATCCTAGCTGCCATACTTCTGACCATTCCTCCAACCTTGCCAAGTCCCTTTTCATCCTTTCCACGCCTCCTTGTGTATCAACCCTGTTGCAGATTTTTGTGTCATCTGCAAAAGGCATACTTTTCCTTCCAGTCCCTCTGCAATGTCACTGATGAAGACATTAAAAGGACTGGACCCAATCTGAACCCTCGCGGTACCCACTAGTAACCCCCTTTCTTCAGAATGGACTCCATTTACAATTACCTTCTGTGTCCTGTTGTCCAGCCAATGTTTTGCAGGCTACCATCCTGGGTCCCACTCCCAGGCTGGTTAATTTGACTATTAATCTTTTGTGTGGGACTGTGTCAAATGCCTTGCTAAAGTCTAGGTAGGCCATGTCCACAGCCCCTCCCTGGTCTCCTACTTTGGTCACCCAGTCAAAGAAATCTATTAGATTCATCTGACATGACCTTCCCGCTGTGAACCCATGCTGCCTTGGGTCCTGTGCTCCACTGGCCTCTAGGTACTCGACTATTATTTCCTTCAGAAGTGACTCCATCACTTTCCCTACCACAGAGGTCAGACTGACAGGTCTGTAGTTTCCTGCCTCTGTCTTGGACCCACTTTTGTGAAGGGGAATCACATCTGCCTTCCTCCAGTCCTCGGGTACCACACCGTCCTCCCATGATTTATTAAAAAGAGTAGCCAGTGGTTTCACTAGTTCCTCCTTAATTCTTTTAGAATTCTGGGGTGAATTCCATCAGGACCCATTGCTTTGTCCACCTTCAGTTTTAGGAGTTCTTGCAGAACCCTTTCTTCTGTGAAAGGACTGGGATTGACCCCCCTATCAAGAGTGCTTCTGTTAATTGGATTAGGCACTTCCCCCTCCTCTTTTGTGAATACTGAGCAGAAATATTCATTCAGTATTCCTGCTTTTTCACTGTCCACCTCTGCCCACCCACTGTTCATTCTATTCAGCCTCACTATCCCTCCCTTTGTCTTTCTACGCTCGCTGATGTACCTATAAAAGGTTTTATCCCCCTTCTTAACTGGGTTGGCTATCTTTTCCTCAGTTTGTACCGTTGCTATTCTGACTTCCCTCCCTGCTTCCTTCTGCCTTAACTGGTACAGCTCTCTGTCCTGCTCCTTCTGTGTTTCCTTATACTTCCGGAATGCTATTTTTTTCTTCCTGACTTTCACAGCCACCTCTTTTGAGAACCATAGTGGCTTTTTCTTTCGTTTTGATTTGTTCATTTGCTTCACACAAAGGCTTGTTGCCTCTGTGATGGCAGTTTTGATAATTCCCCATTGTTGCTCCACACCTGCTTCTAGCCTGTTTGCTAGTGCTTTTCTGAGGCACTCTCCCATCTTGCCAAAATCAGCCCTCCTAAAGTCCAGTACCCTCACTTTTGTATGGCTTGACTCTGTAGCTGAGTTTAACGTGAACCACACTGTTTGATGGTCACTTGTCCCCAGATGGCAACCCACTTCTAGATCTGAGATCCTCTCACTGCCCCCATTTGAGAGTATGAGGTCTAAGATTGCTACCTCATGAGTGGGTTCTGAAACTAGCTGTCTAATGCCTGCCACCTGTAGGGCATCAAGAATGGCCCTGCTCTTGGATGTGGCTGCAGCAAATGTGCTCCAGTTAACATCTGGCATATTCAGGTCTCCCATCAACAGTATCTCCCCTTTCTCTGCCATTCTAAGAATGTCTTCTATCATATCCTTGTCCATTCCTTCCCCCTGACATGGGGGTCTGTACACAACCCCTGTGTGGATTGTGGTGCCCTTTCCAGTCTCCAAGGTGACCCACAGTGCCTCCTCTCCTCCCTGTTTACTCTTTTGTTCAGTTGCTTTTATCCCTTCCTTTACATAGAGAGCTACTCCTCCCCCTCTTCTCCCCTGCCTGTCTCTCCTGTAGGTTATGTACCCTGGTATGTTAACATCCCAGTCATGGTTCTCTGTGTACCATGTTTCTGTGACTGCTTCGATATCCAGGCATCCCTCTTCCATTAAGGCCATCAGCTCAGGGAGCTTGTTGCCCAGACTATGGGCATTGGTACTCATTACCCTCCATTTCCTGATGGCCTTACTCCCTTTTGCCCCATCCCTGTCCTTCTTGCCTTTGTCACTTTCTCCATTTACCCCTGCCCTTCTCCCTATCGACACCTCTATGTTGGTGTTTGCCACACTTACTACCATGATTGTTTTGGGGGAGCTAGGATTTTCCTGCTCCTTTCCAGTGCCTCCCCCCTTGGCTAGTTTAAAAGCTTACCAATGAAGCATTTAAACCTATCACCTAGGATCCTGGTTCCCCTCCCGGACAGATGCAGCCCATCATGCCAGTATAGGCTTGCATCACTCCAGTTGGACCCCCAGTCCCCAATGAAGCCAAATCCCTGATCTCTACACCAGTTTTTCAACCACTGATTGAATCCCATGGTGCGGAACACCCTAGCCTTCTCCTATGCCATAGATGGGTAGCACCTCCGAGAAGGTTACCGTGCATGCTACTTGACTAAGGCCCCTCCCCAATTCCACAAACTCTTCCTGCACTTCTCTAATCCCTTTCTTAGCCAGGTCATTTGTCCCTAGGTGGACAATGACATCCAGCTCCCTTTCCTGTGCAGCTGCTCCGGCAATCCTGAGGATTCACTTCCTGTCCCTGCAAGCCATGGAGCCAGGCAGGCACCTTACCTCCCTCTCCCCTTCCTCCCCCAGTTCTACCTTCCTAACAATGGAGTCCCCCACCAGGAGTTGTTTCCTTCCCCTGCAGGGTCCCCTGCCACCATCCTGTAGGTCTCCTTTGTGGAGGTTCCCAGCATCCTCCTTGGTCTCCACTGTGGGTGCCTCCATAGAGGAACCACACTTTGCCAGAATGGCATAGGGTGTGGAGAGTACAATGGGAGGGATGTGCCTCTGTTCCACCACCCTCACCCTCCCTGAGCCCACTGTGGTCCAACCACTCCTCTTTCTTGGCAACCTCTGAGGCAACGGCAGTGGCACTGGTGGTCTCTGGATGGAAGGAGGTCCCACAAATCCTGGCCAACTCAGCCTGGAGATGAGCAACCTCCTCCCTCAGCCCAGAGAGGTGCCTGCAGATGGGACAACACTGCATCCTCCAGAACATCTCCCGAAGACTGCTGCTCCACAGCCACTGCACTGCACCACTCCAATCATGTCTCATTTCTGGCCCCTTAACTGTTTGCAATCCTTACTCTTTCCTCTGTTTTTTCTCTCTCTCCTTACTTTCTGCCTGTGTGCCCTTTAAGCTCCTGATTGTCCTGTTCTGAGACAAGAATATCCTATATTTCACAGTAGACCACTTACTTGCTCAGAGGCAGACCTCCAGCAGCTAGAGGGGCCGGAGAGCTACTCTTGCCCTTCTAGGATGGTGGGTCCTTGGTGGTTCTGTGATCACTCACTTCCTGCCCCTAAACAGGAAGTTCCTGTTGTCAGTCAAATTCTGTGCCTATAAAAATAGAACTAGCTTTGGGTGGGAGGTGGAAGGGAGGGAAGGAGGGCAATATAGTCTCAGCAGAGAAGTTCAGTCACACAGCAGTCCTTTCTCCTGGTGTCTTCTGCCAAGCTATTAGCAGAAACTTTCTAAGGCAGTCTTTAAATGTAGCTTCCTTCTAGCTAAGCTACTCCCCACTTACAGATCTTTCTACAAGTAATTTAAACCTCACAGCAGTTAAGTCCTTTCAGTCACCTGAGTTTACACCTAGATAACTCTTCAGACACCCATTCAGTTCAGTTAACCCAAACACACACTTTTTTTTGTATGTTAGTTTTTACCCTAAATTAAAGGTCAAATACAAAGTTCTTCTACTTTAGTCCCAGCAGAAGTTCAGTCACACAGCAGTCCTTTCTCCTGGTGTCTTCCAAGCTATAGTTGCCAAAGATGTCACAATGGGGGAAGATAAAATTATCTTTTTTTCTCATTATTCATATGCCACCAGACTCCTGCATAAAGCATTTAAAAGGGGGGTTGCAGCGAATCTGAAAGATGCAGGGGTGGTGTACTGCATCTCATTCCCGGCATGTCTTCAGTATACTTTTACAGATAAAAGTACAGCTTCACTGATCCAAACGTTGCCGGGGACCCTGCTGCAAAATTGCCCCAAAAAGGCTGATGAGGATGATCAATCAGAAGGGGAAGGTTCTACCCAGTGACTGTTAATATACTGTTAAACTTTGAATGTTACTTTCAAAGACAACTGCCATTTTTGTATACTGGACTTTTTTTTTTTAATATTCTGTTTATTAACAATTTTCTGAAACAACAGAAGAACAACAACTGATACACGACAACAGGAAAAGAAAAACAAATACAGTTACACACATACATACAAACTTCCGGTTATTAACTTAATACATCCTGTGACTTCCATTTATTAATTCCATTTATTAATTAATTGATTTATTAATTAAAGGTGCAGTTGAGTGTGCAGCAATACCTCTATGTCTTATTATACATTCAGGACCCCCTGGATGGCAACCATTATGTATGCTGTCCATGTAACAAACTCCCTCCTCTCTACTATTTATATTGTACTAGGATATTAGAACCACCCCCAATGCTGACTCACAAAACCGGTGTTCAACAACTGGCCCTTCCCATCAGCTATGCCCCCACTTGGGGTACCTCTATACTTATCTAATGCCCTGATATTTATATGTTCAACCCTGAGGAGAGCATTACATTTTTGGATAGACTCAGCGTCTCCATAAAAGGGGCCACAGTCCCTTATAAAAACCTCTTCCCTATCCCTAACTATCCATGTGACTCTCTCTAAGGCCAATGTACGTATAACTAGTTTTCGCCAATCGCTTATCATGGGCCCATTTCCAGTGACCCAAGTATTCTGAATGCAATGTCTCACTAATACTAGGGAAACCCTTATCCATCTGGGCAATATTTGCCACTCCTCTTCCCCTTCTATTCTTTCCACCCCAAATAGGCAGACTAAGGCATCACGGGTCAATTGCCCCCCCAACCCCTTATTTATCTCCTGTATCACCCCCACAATATCTTATCAGAACTGGACATGTCCAAAAGCAATGGAAGAAGGTACCCAATCCCTTCCCACACCTTCTACAGTTTGGCAAAACAGCCGGTTGTGCCCGATGCACCACCACTGGGGGCCAATAAACTCTATGCAAGAACTTATAGAAGGCCTCCTTAAATTTATTACATATCATAATTCCCTCTGGCATACCTAACACTAATTCCCAGTTCCTCTCCGAAATCTGCAAACCAAGATCCCTTTCCCAGAGGGTCTTCATAGGGCCCGTCCGGTCCAGTAGGCTCTGCTTATCCTGCCTGACTATTTTCCCAACAAACCCTTTTATATCTTTCCTACCCCGGCATATCATTTGCTCTATTCTATTTAACTGCAATCCTCCTTCCCCCTACACTCAGTCACCCTATGTATGTTTTCAGCTGTAAATACTGAAATATATGAGAGGCTACTACACCAATCTCTCTCCTGACCTTGTGAAACTCCCTCAGCTCCCCCTTCTCCAGCAGCATCCCCATACATACCGCTCCTCCTATCTCCCACTCCCAGAACCCTCTATCCTCCATCCCAGGGACAAAGAAGGGATTCCTCGCAATTGGGAGCAAAATAGTCTCCCTTTGGGTCCCCCCCTTCTGTCCCCAAAAATGGTACCAGGCTTCCAACGTCTCCCTAACTAATGGGTTACCACTACCCGCATCTCTGTAAACCCGCCTCCCTCTGCTATGTAGGTAGGCTGTAAGTCTCCCCGGAATCCCCCTCCTGTTCCAGACCAATCCAACTAGCCACCTCAGGTTTGTGAATCTAGTCCACTACCCCTCGGAGTTAGACTGCCTTTTAATATGCCCCTAGGTCTGGGAAGCCGAGCCCACCTCTATTCCTATCCGCCTTAAGCCTTAATAAACATATCCTGGGCTTTTTCCCCTGCTAAATAAAGTCTGTGAACCCTCTCTCTAAATGTTTCACATCCCTCTGCGTCAGCCTCAGCTGCAGCATTTGCATAGGATATAAGATACATGGAATAATATCCATTTTTATGAGATTTATTCTCCCCATCCAAGACACTGGTAGTTGCATCCACCTCTTCAGGTCTGCCAATATCTGATTTATTAAGGAGTGATAATTCAGTCTACATAGCTCAGTCCACCTCCAATATACACCCAAGGTATTTAAAATCTGACCGATGACCCTAAATCCTCTCTGCCATACCTCTGGACCCACCTCTGGGAATCCCATGGCTTCAGATTTCTTCACATTAATCTTATACCCCAATAACCCTGCAAACTTTTCAGTAATGTCCATGAGGCATCCTATAGAACCATTCATATCCCCCAGAAATAACAGCATATCATCAATATAGAGCACCACCTTATGCTGTCCTCCCTCCCCATCCCTTACTCACACTACACCCTCATGCTGTCGTATCACAGACGCCAACGGTTCGATCACCAAAGCAAATAGCGGGGGGACAGAGGGCATCCATGACTTGTCCCCCTTCCCAGCCTAAACTTTGTGGACAAAAATCCATTCACTAACACCTGTGCACTTGGCTTCTGGTACATAGCTCTAACCCACCCTATAAACGGGTCCCCCAGACCAAACCGGGTCATAACCTCGAATGAAAAATCCCATTCCACCCTGTCAAATGCTTTTTCAGCATCCAATGAGATCACCCCCATCTTGGTGTTAGCCCTCTCAGCACGCCATATAATATTAACCAACCTCCGAACATTGTGATAGGACTGCCGCCCCTTAATGAACCCTGTCTGGTCTGGGTGGACCACCACCGGGAGAATATTCTCTAGTCGGGTGGCAAGGACCTTAGCCAGAATTTTCATATCCACACTGAGAAGGGAAATTGGTCGATAGGTGGAACATTCAAGCTCATCCTGACCTCCTTTCTGAATTAAACAGATATTAGCATTGTAACATGAGTCAGGCAATAGCGGGACCTGGTGTTCCTCCCCTTTCAAACACCCTCCCCAATAGTCCTACCAATCACCCCCCCAACACCTTGTAGTATTCGACAGGAAAGCCATCGGGCCCACTGGAATTTCCCTCCTGCAACTTCTGTATGGCGCTCAGGATTTCCTGCCTTGAAATGGGCTGACTCAGCATCCCCCTCTGCTCATCTGTAATCCTTTGCAGAGATATCCCACTCAAGAACTCTCAAATACGCTCTTTCTGCCCCACATGCTCCAGCTTATACAGCTTTTCATAAAAATTCCCAAAGCGCTCTGTTATCTCCTTAGAGCTTGTTATGATTTGCCCCCCCTTCCCCTTAATCCACAAAATCCTAGTTGGGCATCTGCCCCCCTTCATCAGTCTCACCAACATAGGTCCAGGCTTGTTCCCCCACTCAAAAACCCTCTGCTGACAAAAACAAACATGTCCTCCCTGCTTCCTCCCTTAACAGAGAATTAAGGGCCTCCCTTGCCACTACCAGCATCTTAGGGGCTTCCCCCCGGTTCTCCTCCACCTACTCGCTTCTCCAGCTCTTTCACTTGCCTTTCTAATTCTTCCCTCTTCCCCCTTTTCTGTTTTTTAATCTTAGCCACATAAACTATTATCGCCTCTCGCATATAAACCTTACCCGCCTCCTATACCATGGCACTGGACACCTCACCCATATCATTCACCTCTTCATATAACTTCCATTGCTCTGCCAAGTATTCCTTGAACGCTTGGTCCTTGGCTAAGTGTGTGGGAAATCTCCAGGTTGACGGTCCACTCTCAACCCTTCCCCAGCGATACTCAATACCACCATTGCATGATCCGAGAGGAAAATGGGGCTGTGACTTATCTCTTTTATTCGCCCCACCCAGCTTCTAGGAAGGAAAAAATAATCCAGACAGGACCAAGTCCTATGGTGGTTAGAGTAAAATGTATACTCCCGCCCAGTGGGGTTGGCCGCCCTCCACCCATCCACCAAATCCAGATCAGCAATGGCAACTGCCCACTGCCCCATGACCTCTATCGCCTTCCCCATACCTTCCAAATGGTCCATCTTTGCATCCATTGTCCAATTAAAATCCCCTCCCATAATAAGCCCCGGAAATTGCTCTCTAATAAGCAGGCCCAGCAAAGAGGAATAAAAATCCGGATCATACACCGCCGGTGCGTAGACACACCCAAAGGTAAATGTCTCCCCCCGCCAAATTCCAGTGACAAAAATATACCTGCCCTCCTTGGGGTCTTGCACCACTCTTTTCACCTTGAAGAGCAGATTCTTATGCAAGAGTACTGCTGCTCCCCTTTTATGCGAAGAATAAGAGGCTGCAAAGCATTTCCCGACCCAGTTCCGTACCAGTTGGGCAGGCTCCACATCTGTCAGGTGTGTCTCTTGCAGCATAGACACCTGTGCCCCCTTTCATCTAAGCGCAGTCAAAAGCGCGGTCCTCTTCACTGGGCTCGCTATTCCCTTAACATTCCAGAATATCACATTTAAATTTCCTGAGTCACCCATCCCTCTCTATGTTGCTTTCCATTTTTAAGGTTATTAACATTTGGTATTGCATTACACATCACCACATGTTCATAAAACACACCAGTACCTTTCTATACTTTTTTCCCCAATGTCTGCACACTCGACTGCCACACCACACATACCACCGGGCAAATACTCTACAAACATACAAACTAAACAAACTATCTATTCTATCATCTATACCTAATCCTCCCCAAACCCCTCTTCTCACCCCACTCCCCCCTCCTTATAGCTTCTCCTCTTATGCCTTCTCCCTGCAACACTAATTGCTAACATAGCACAAGTGTAAGTCTAGAAATAATGTAAAACAATCCCTCAACACCATAACCGAGATGCGTGTCCCACCGCCCTCCTCCACAGCCAGATTTCCCTCTTCCAGAGTTCTCTCTTCCCCGGGGACCCCATTGATCTCCATCCTGAGCTCGATCAGTATCCCTGCTTCTTTTCTCCAATGTCACCAGACCCCCTTCCCCCAGTACGATTCTGTATCTCACCCAGTTGCTTCATTCTCTATCCCCTCTGCACCCCAGCCCCTTATCTCCCCCTCCAACTAACCCTTATTATCAAAAAAACCCTCCCACCCCAAGTGCCTCCCTCTTAAACATGCTCATCTCTTTTCCCACTCTCCCTTCATCTCCATCTTGGCACCTTTCTGGTCTCACCCTGTCCCCCCCCATCCTACTGCCATTAAACTCCTTGTTCAGTTTGCCCCGGACCAGACCCAACCAGTCAAGGAAACCAGCAACTCTATCTTTGATCTCTGTACCTTAGCCTTGTCTTCCATTCCTTGAACACTCCCACCACGCTACCCCTAAAGGCTCTCTACCAAGTCTTAACATTTTAACCCTCCCAAAGGCTTCCCTGCTCTAGTCTATTATAACTTCTCCCTTCCTCTAACTAATCCCCTCAACCCTCCCCACCCACTTTCCATCCCGTCCCAACAGAAACTGAATCCATGTCTCCTTAATCCGCCCCCATAACCATCCCCCCACTTTACAGCATTAAATGTACACTCATGGGTCCGATAATGTAAGAGGAAGGATGCGGAGGGCTAGGCCACGCTATCTAAAAAACGCGCTAGGCCCTTCCCTGCTCCTACCTCATCTGCAGCGAAGACTCTCCTTACATCCACGGCTCCCTGGATTTCATCTGAGTTCTTATACAGAGTCAGTTAATAAGAGAGAGTCCTCCTCAAGAGTAGAAGGGAGCATATCTAATGTCCCAAACTTGCGACTCCTTAGGCCCTTCTTGCTCGTAGATCCTCCACCACGTCTGGACCCATAACTATCGCATCCAGGGAACCGACCTCCTCGGGTTAAAGTGGCACAATGGCGCCAAACCAGGAACAAATAACACTTTCAACACAATTCAGTCCCAGCTCTGTAGCCAGAAAAAAGCAGTCTTCCATCAGAATAATCACATCGAATCGAGACCTCTTAAAGCCATTCTTCCGAAACTTATACCCCTCATCACCGCTCAGCTCACTCTTTTCTTCAGACCCCTCACAAACTCCCTACCTTCTCAAGCTCCCAGAAGGAGTAGGTCACTCCTTCATGTTTTATTCTGAGTGTGGTGGGGTATACTAAAAAGTTTTCCACTTTAAGGCTCCTCAGCTGTGCCATCAGCCCATTAAAAGCCTTCCTTTTTTTTAACAGGCGAGCCGAGTAGTCCTGCGAAAGGAATAATCTGTGGCCCTCAAAACATAAGGTATCTTGGGATCTGTAGGCTTTTAATAGCGCTTCTCGATCCTGAAAGTTATGGAAGCGCATAACTATCTGCCGTGGGGGCTGATCTGCAGCAGGCCGCGGCGTGACCGCTCGATGTGCACGCTCTAATTTAATCTTGCTGTTTTTCACTATCAGTCCCAGCAATTCCGGCAGCACTCTACTGTAAAAGTCAAGTGCATCCTTCCCCTCCAAACCCTAAGGGAGCCCTCTAAGTCGTAAATTTAGCCACCGATGGTAGTTCTCCTGGTAGTCTTAAGCCTCTTTAAACTCCTCCAGCTCCCTCTGTAATGCACAAACTTGCCCTGGGACTGCCAGAAGTTCATCTTCCAGCCTGGAGATCCTTTCTTCAGCCTCTGTCAGCCGAGTGCTCTGTTGTGCCTGCTGCTCTATAACCTCCTGCAGTTTCCCATCCAGCTTGTCTTCTAGCTTTATCAAACGCAGCTCGAAGGCTGCAATTACCTGCCCTGTGAGCTCCTTCCCTAGAACTGCCACCTCCACTGCGAAAATGACACCAGTCCTGCATTTTCTCCTTCAGGGCCCCCTTTTTCCTCGCTTTCCCAGTCACCCTCTGGTTTTTCGATGGCATCGAAGTTAAATACTCGTCCATTGCACCTTCCTCCACCTGGGATCACCATTTTATTCACCCCAGGGTGAAAAACTCCATTTATTAATTTAAATGAACTGGCTATTTCATCGGAGCTAGTGAGAAACACGACTTCTCCGTTAGCTGCTCATTAGCGCCCAGGCCCGAGACATTTTAGTAACTGTATACTGGACTTTAATGACTTTGGGCAATGAGGAAGGAATGGAGTGAGCTAAGCGAGTTCTGGACTTCCAATCATATAATTGATGATTGTCATAAATTCATGTATACTTATTGCTGGGGGTGCCCAAACTTTATAATGCTCAATTGATGCCTGCTTCCTAAATAGGCAATGTGTTTCTGTACTGAAAGATTTTGCTCCTGAAGAAAATGTTACAGTTGCTGCAAGGGTGTTGAGATTTTTTAACTGGTGTAGGAGGGTGAGCTAATATGGTGGCTTCCTCTAGCATAGAGAAGCACCACATGTGCGGCACAAGATGATGAGACAGCCCCAGTCCCAGGGAGGTAAGCTGGCCAGGTAGATGTGACCTCACTGCTTGTTCTACCCAACACAGTTCTCAGCATCACATCTGCAGGGAACAGCAGCTCACAGCTCTCGATTGTTCTTACCCTCCTGTAAGTTCACACTGTACTTTTTTCCTATCAGTTGATACTAATACTTTAAAGTTAGTTCACTTAATTTTTGCTGTGTTGAAAAGAGCCAGGATTTTCAGCTGCTTTTACTCTTTTTTGAGAGAACTTCTCGTATAATCATATAATACGGACAGAAGTTCACATGCACAGTTTGAGAAGCAACGCTATTATTACTGTGCATATGTTTGCAGACAGGAATCATTTTATAGCCAAGGGGCAAGAAATACTGGTGTGTGCTCTATTTTTACTCTTTTATTCCTGTTTAGCACTGGCTGCACAATGGTCTCATATGTGACTTCTTATTTGTATGCAATTTCATATGTGTAACCCCCCCATGGTTTAACTGGAAATGAGACTTGTAAAGTTCTGCATTAATTTTTGTGCAATTTTATTAATTTTGCATTATTTCTTGGTTGCAAGTACTTGCATGTATTTTGTTAAAGGGTACTGTCAGCTTTGCCCTTCGTTTCTAGCCAGACCTGGAAAGTGTGCACCCCGGCGCACACCTATCAGCGATTCACTGCAAAATGCACCACATGTGTAAGAAAGCCAAGCCTTTCCACTCATTTCAGCACCTGTGGCCACAGTACCCTTTCAGTCGGGCCACGGTAACCGACCACCTAATAATTCTACATACATAATTGAAAGGGCTCATCGCTCCTTATGCCTGAAACCTGAAGTTGGGAAACTGCCTTGCCCTCTCATTATAAAATTCCTGAATTATCAGGATAAAATTCATGTGCTGAACCAGACAAGAGATGCTTGTCAGGTTCTATGAGAAGATCAGCAGCTTCATTTCACTCAAGATTTACCAGCTGCTATTAGGCAGAGGCGAGCAGAGTATCATCCTATGGTCACAAAGCTAACAGCTGCTAGGATTCAATACACAGTTCAGTACCCATTGCGTTTTGCAGTTCTTGTTGCAGGATCATGGCATAACTTTGAGAATGCCCAAGCACATCCTGCCCTTCAGTCTCTACTGCCAGATTTGTTTGCAGCTCGCTGAAAACTTAATGGGACTAAGAAAGTCTTTTTGATTTTTCTTTAGTGACAAGCTCAGCAAGAATGTGTGCCAGCGGACTTACAGTGCTTGGACAATATACTGGGGAGTCACAAGAGGGTGATAGAGCCTGGTGGAAAGCGATGGCTTTTTCTCTTTTTTTCCTTTTCAGATAGAAAATTATAGAGATGCTGGCAGATTTATTATACCTAGGAGATTGTTTTGTATGCTAGTTCAAGAGCTCCCATTATTATGTTGGTTTATCCAGGTTTTAAGCAATTGGGGAGCTACACATGTGGGCTTAAGAGAATACTTGCTGGCTAAGCAAGTCATTATTTTGTTGTTTTATGATGACTGGGTTCTTATTTTCACTTTCATTTGAGCTGGGTAACTCCTGAATCCACATTTTTTCTAAGGGTGGAGGGGTTAGCTTTCTTGGGGGGGATAAATTCAGCAATTGGAATAATAAGCAGGGTACCATATGCTATAGAAGTGGATGGGGGACAATCACAGTCACGCACAGCCTTTGTTTGTGGAATATTTTGACAGTAATGGCAAGAGTCATATGTCAGTGTCATATAGTTACTGCACTCTGCAGGTTTAGATTTATAAAGGTTGTGGTGGCTAGTGATAGCTATTTAATTAGAGGAAAATGTATGAACAATTATACTTTAGGAGCTATGAAGCTTTGTCTATGTTCAAGTTTATATAGGGTTCAGATATTGTGATCATTGGGGGACTAAGGGTATTGGGAAGGAAGGGGTGATTAGTACTTGGTTGCCTGCCACCAGTGACAATAGTATTAAAATGGATTTAGTTATTTACCCATGGTTGTGTATTCATAATGGTTACATTCTTCTAATTTATTTCATTAGTGTTTACAGTAGGGCTTAAATATGGTTCCTGGAACATAAAAGGGGTACAAACTCCCGCTAAACAAACCAAAATTTTAAGAGTCATGAGACAACTTAATCTAGACAATCTGGTTAATATCTTAACAGAAGATTTTAAGCATTGGTCAAAGTTACCTTTAACTTTATGGGGGGTACATAAGCATTATTAAAATGAATGTGTTGCTACGTTTGTTATATCCACTTCAAATGCTAAATCAGACTTTACCACACTCATGGTTTTCTCGAGTACATGACATTCTTAGTAAATTTATATGGCAAAACAAAAAGGTTTAGAAGAAGTTATTTAAAATTAGCTAGAAAAAGCTAGATGGTGGTCTCCAGGCTCCAAATTGTTATATATATTATTTAGCAATACACCTGACTAGAATTCAGTACTGGTTCTGGCCTATGCAGGGGTTTGACTACCTACATTCTTGAGTTAAGATCAAACAAGACCTCTGTGAGGAAGCTGGTATAGACACGAAAGTTCTACCCTTTATCCCACTCAGAAGACTTCCAAAATCTCTACATAATACTCCCTTAAATTCTTTAATTCAGACTCAGCAACAGTTATGTGTCTTTTTTAAAAAAGACAGATTAAGAGACATAACACAACCTTTGTTTTGTAACCCTAATTTATTAATTGCTGGTAAACCAATAAAATCTCAGTTTTTCTAGCCTCAAATAGGTATAGAGAGGGTGGAGCAGATAGTAAAGGATCAGAAAATTATTTTCTTTAAGGAAAGTTGCTCTCTGTTTAAATGGGAAAAAAATGTGATCTTTAAATATTTTCAACTGTCTCATATGTTGATGCAGAATTCTGGGACAGGAAGGTGGCTTAGTTCTTTTTCTAGTGTGCTGCTTCCGTATTTGGAGGCTATACCTTCCTCCCATTTAATATCTCATTCTTGTAATTTTATTATTTCGACAGTGACTTTAGCCGACAACCAAGGTTACTGTCAGTGGAGTAGGGTTACTCAGATCTCTTCTAATTCTAGAGATTGGGCCCCAATTTGGGCACATTTATACAAATACATTAAATGGAACAAATACAGATATATGTAGTTCCGTATAATACATAATCTATAGTATACTCCTTCTAAATTACATCAGTTAGGTATCCTACACACTAGCCATTGCTCTAAATGTCATCAAGATGCTGCAGACTTAACCCATATGTTATGGTCTTGTGAAAAGATTGCCATTTTTTGGCGTAGCATAGAAAATAGATTAAACCTATTATTAGCTTTGACAGGTAGCTTCAGCATAGAAACATGTCTTATAGGTGATTATACAAAAATATCTGGGGGTAATCAGATGGCCCACATGGCACTGATTTCTGCATGTGCAAAAAAGGTTATATTAAGGCATTGGTTGGATTTAACTGCTCCAAATTACCTGGAATGGTTTAATGAAATTCTGTTTGCTCTGCAGGCTGAATTTACAATAGCAAAGTTGTCAAATGGTATGAAGAAATATGCTAAAAGATGGAAACCTCTCTATACTTTTCTCACAACTAATTAACTGTGGTCTTATTCTACCTAAAACTCTGGATAGTGTTCTCCATGTTTTAAGTTGATAAAATCAAATGTATTTGGTTATTGTGTTTTTCTTTCCTGTTAATTTGTTCATTTGTGTCCCTGTTAGGAAGTGCTTGTATGTTGCAACCATGGTTTAGGTCATTTGTAATTGGTGGCAGACATGGGTAGGGAGGTTGGGGGTGGAGGGGGGAGTGCGTGGGTAGGAGAATTTGTAAGCAACCAGATATTGTGATTTTTTTTAAGTTGTAAATGTCTTTCATCTATTTTTCTTATTTTTTGACCTAATGTCTTGTTTCATACTACCTGCTTACATCAAAACACAATAACGTATATTAAATAAAAAAAAGGTTATATATACAGCATTTACAAATAATAGTATTATAGTATTGTGTAAACTAGCACAGAAATTGTACTGTAGCTCAGCAGTAGTACAATTTGAGGCAGACATGTGCAAAATATTGACCAAAAGAGGCCACCGAGGGTAGGCTAGGCCCAAGTTGGGGTGGATTCAGATGAGCATCTAGGGCAGGGACGGGAATGGAGGAGCCTGAGGAGTTGTTTTACGGCTGATAGGGAGGAGGCCTGGTGAAGATGGAGTGGGAGATTGTTCCATAGGAGGGGGAGATGGTAGGAAAAGGCAGCTTGACCAGTTGCAGAGAGGGGGTGTGAGAGGTAGAAAGTATGTGTCTCTATGGCAGATGGAGTAGCCTAGGGAATTGGCTGGAGAGAGGCAGGAAGAGAGGTAGGGGTAGGGGCTAGGGAGCCTAACCAATATTTAGCTATGAAGGAGGAGCTGTGGATGGTTCTCCTGTGTAAGAGTGGAGTCAGGGATAGAATGGAGTAGAGGAGACAGTGGTGAGTAAGTGGGAGAGAGGCAGTGGTGAAACAGCAGAATGTGTTAGGTAGGATGTCATGTTTTGAGAGGGATGAGGTCAGAGCTGTGCCATAGATGAAGTCCGCATAGTCCAGCACTGGCATGATGGTTTATGTACGAGTTCACTACGGGTGGGAAGGGGGAAGAATGGTTTTGTGGTGATAGAGGATGGCCAATTTGGCCAGAGTTTGGTACAGATAGCCTCGACTTGGTTGAAAAAGTTGAGGTGGATTTCCAGCCAGACTCCCAGGTACTTGAAGGCGGGTACCGACTCAAGGGGAGAACTGTCCAGGGTGGATATTGGTGGGGGGCAGATAGGGAGGGGAGCTTTTGTCTAGTACTGAAAACCATGGTGACAGTTTTTTTGGCATTAAGCTTAAGCTGGTTTTTCCAGAACCAAGCTAGGAGTTGGTTGGAGTCACTTTGGAGATTTGGGAGCATGCTATCATGGGAGGCACCTGAGACATAGATGATAGTGTCATCGACATATAGATGCACATTAAAGGAGACAGGCAGAGGGGGAGGTCATTTATGAATAGGGAGAAAAAGCTGGGGCCAAGGATGGAGCCATGGGGGATGCCTGAGAAGATGGGTGAGGGGAGAGGGTGTCACCTATTTGTACTGACTGTTTCCTCTTCTGGAGGTAAGAGTGGAACCAGTTGATAGAAGGTTGAGCAAGGCCAAAAAAGCTTAGTTTGCAAAGCATCAGAGGGTGGGAGACAGAGTCAAAGGCTTTTGCCAGGTAGATGAAAATGGTGGTGGTTGTTTGGCTATTGTCCATGGCAGAGAGAATTGAGTCGGTTACTCATAGCAAGGTGGTGATAGTGAAGTGATGTTTTCTAAAACCTGAAAGGGGAGATGGAGCTGTTTGTGGAGAGAAACAGTGACAGTTTGGACAGCATGAGTGATTCTTGGATTTTAGTGAGGGAAGGGAGGAGTGAGATGGGTCTGTAGTGTCCCAGTAGGGAGAGATTGCCGCCTTTATGCAGAGGAAGGATTTTGGCCAGTTTCCAGGTGGAGGGGACCATAGCTGTGGTGACAGAGAGGTTGAGTAAGTGTGATAAGGGTGCAACTATTGCTGAGGCAGAGATGCGGAGCAGTCTAGGTGCAAGCCATCAGGGCTGGTTTTGGACTGATTAAGAAGGGTGAGTGCAGTGTAAACTTCCAGTGGTGTGAAGGAAGGAAAGAGGAAGCTGGAGTAGGAGGGGGAGGAATTGGTGGAGTCGGGTAGAGGAAGGTTTGAGTCAGCAGGGCACAAGAATTGAAGAATGAGCTGAAAAATTCAACTAAAGTAATTGGGACCCACATGGCGCTTCAGTGTTTGGTGAAAAGTTTCAGCTTTTTTTTTAAATATCTGGATTGCATAAAAAATGATGCTAATAGCAGCCCCTGACTCCCCCAGCTGTATTTAAAGGTAGATGGAGACGTGAGCAGGCTGCAAATTGTCTTTACAGGTCACCTATAAGGGTGGTGGTACAACTTCACATGTGAACCATGTTGGCTTGTATTTGCCATCCTCATAGGTCCAGCCACTGTCCTCTGGCTTCAGTAGTGTCATTTCTGGGTTTTTTGCATCTTTCCATAACAATGAAATGTAATTTGCACGGCAGATGTGTTGTGTCAGATTTGATTTGCATGGAGTCACGTGATGCAGCTGACTGAGTAAGACATGCTCTGCCTGATCTCCGCTCACCCAACTGGCATTGCAGAGCTTTCTTGTAAGAATTTACTACAATTAGCCCAGAAATTGTGTCAGAAGTGAATTGGGGAACTCTTTCTTATCTGCATACAGCAGTTTGGCAACAGAAATGGAAGCAGAGATGCGACAGGCAGCCTCTCAACATATGCCACCTGTTACACCAGAAAAAACACCAAAGAAACCCAGGGCACAGCTTCCAGCTACAGGCCGTATACATCCAATGGCAACTGCATCTTCCATGGCTATCAGATTGACTCCTCTTACTCTGGAATGATTTCTGCTTGAATTCCAACCTTTTATGGAAGAGGTTCGTTCTCTAGTGACTGATGTTAAAGATCTATCTGACACTCTGGAGAAAGTTACATGGAAGACTACGGACAATGAGGCCTGTATAATTTCTGTGGAAAAGAGGGCATATAAAATGGATTCTCTTATAACACCTAACCGCCAAACCCTCAAAAGACTCAAATCCAAAATAGAGGATTTAGAGGGCAGAAGTAGGCTCAATAACGTGGTAGTGATTGGACTACCAGAGAGAGAAAGGAAACCACTGATACCATACAATTCATACAGAAGCTACTAGTAAAACTGGTGGGGCCTACTCCATACGGGTCAACCTACATTATTGAAAGGGCACATTGAGCACTTTGACCCATACCACCATCAAATGCGCAGCCTAGACCTCTGATACCCTGATTTCTGCATTTCCAAGAGAAGCAACATGTTCTTATGAAGCTGAGAGAAATACAGGATGTTCTATGGAAAGGCCAGAGGATAAGAATCATGCAGGATTTACCAGCCACCGTCTGTCAACAATGGGCATCTTTCCATCCAATTGTCTCTAAATGTATTGCTTCAGGTATTAAATTTCAGATGACTTACCCTACAAAATTGCACATACTAATGGATGGCAACTGGGCATCATTCGAGGAGGTCTCCCCTGCGATAGATTTCTGCAAGCAAAAATGCCCTACTTTATTCTCAGACTACTGAGAGAGCCCAGCAGATTGCTGGCTTATGTCTTGGTGAAGTATATATAATTCATGATAAAAACTTTTGGTTTTAGTATATATGGCTGGGCCGCTCAGAAGGTTTACAGGTTTTTTGGGATCCTAGGATTAGGAAGGAATAGTCCTTTAAAATAGATGGTCAACACAAAGACCTTTATTTTCAAGGGGGTCGTTCCCCTAGTTTTTTCATAAATACCCCAGAACCTCAAATGACTTATTTCTTTACTTGGCAATGTAGTGCCCCTTCTAACAGTTACAAGGAAAGTATTATGATTTCTGGGGGAAGGCTGAGATTAATGTTTATATTCTGGGGCATTCAATTATGGTGGTGCATTTTTAACCAAAGCCATAATTGCCTAAGTTGGAATTGGAATGTGTTTCCTCATTTTCAATACTGTCAAGCTAAACATTGTGTCTGCCAGTTCGAGCAGTATTTTGGGGTCATAAATAGTAGACGAATTCTGAATGGTTGTTCAGACATACCCCAAGAAGAGGACATTCATTTATTTACTATGATCTTAATGCTGTTATTAGAGGGAAAAGTTTTCCATTTTTTCTTAATTAGCTAACTTGTAGGGATGATTCTTGGGGTAGATAGTATGACAAGGGAAGTCGAAGGTATTTAAGGCCTCAATATGTGATTGGCTCGACTTTTACAGGGGGAAATCCAACCTACTCAAAGTACATTGAGGCTTGATGGAGCTCTGGTAACCTGTTAAGGCTGGGGTGGTTTCCCTCCTTGCAGGGATGAGTTTACCTTTTCTGAAGGACTGCAGTCAGGTGGGTGTGGGGAGAGATGGTCATCGGCAGGCTGATTGCCATGGGCCAGTACAAGGGGGGGAAGGTAGTTTCAATTACTGTCTAATGTTTCAAGATGTTGGTGTTAAATGGCATAACAAAGGTTTTATTTACAAATCATTCACTGTTGTAGGGTTATTTATGAAGGGCGGGTATTTAGGGATAATTTGGGGTTTATAGGGGAAGAGGAAGAAAGTCTGTTCATATTTAGGGGAAATGGGGGTTGGAGGTGCCAATATAATAAAGGAAAAATAAGGGGTGAACACGAATGGTTTGTTCTTAGGAGATGTGTTATTTCCATCATTGTGGACAAGAATGATGGCGCAAATTTTTAAGTTTTGTTCATGGAATCTGAAGGGGGTGAGACAGCCTCTTAAGGGCATGAAAATATTAAAACATTTGGGGATTTTGCATAACGTTGCCATTATGTTACAAGAAACTAATTTACTAGAAATAGAGGGTACTTTACTGAGGAGACAGCAGGTAGGGCAAGTTTTCACCACAGGAGATAGCAGGAATAGTAAAGGGGTAGCTTTACTGTTTACTAGAACCTTCCCATTTTCCTCTGAACATTGTATAATAGATAAAAATTGAAGATGCTTCTTTGTTAGAGGTAAAATAAAAAAAAATTGAAATCATTTTCGGATCCATCTATGGCCCTACCATCGATTCCCCTGCCTTCTTTATGGAAATTCTCTCCATACTGACACCCTTCCTTAGTATCCCAATATTCTTAGGAGGGGACTGGAATCTTTCTTTCAATCCCCTCCTGGATAAATCTAAGGGATCAAGTTTGAGGGGGCTCTCTCAAGCACAGAGAGCAATGGGGTAACTAATGGATCACATGGGTCTTTGTGACCTATGGAGACTTTTACACCCGACAGATAAAGGGTTTATATTTTACTCAGTGGTTCACGGCTCAGCTTCAAGAACTGATTTTTTCTGGATCAGCAAATCCCCATTGAATGGCCTGTTAGATAGCAAAATGGAACCAGAAATAGGCTCAGGTCACTCTTTAATATCCTGCCAGCTTTCCCTTTCTCTTAATTGGGGGCCAGACAAATTATGGAGATTAAATAATACACTGTTAAAAGATAAAAAGACAATAATAATATTATAACCTCATTAGGCCAATTCAAAATTGACAACTGGGGATCCACTTACTCTTCATTAAGGGAATGGAGCACACTTAAGTGTTTTATCTGGGGAGAATTCATTAAATTGTCCTCAATTAAAAAAAGGAGGGAAGAACTAGTAATTAATACACTTCTATCTCAAATTAGAGAGAGGGAAAAATGTTTATCAACCCAAACCATGAAAGCAAATAAAAAAAAACTAATTAATCTGAAGGACAAATATTCTGAACTATTGAAGGAGAAAGCTGAATAGGCTATAATAAAAACTAAAGCTAAATATACTGAAAAAGGGGAGAGAGCTGGGTGAATACTGGCCCTTAGACTTAAAAAACAAGAAGCATCAAGATGCATCACAGCAATACAGAGAGACCCCCAAGGGCCTTTCCTAACACAAGCTAAAGAGATCTCTGCAGAACTCGAATGATATTATAAGACTTTATATGCCCAACTGCCGAACCCACCATCTCAAAATAGAGTGGACCAATATTTAGCTAGTCTCCCCCTCCCAACCCTTTCCACAGCCCAAATTGAGGGACTCTCAACCCCTTTTACAGAGGATAAGATTCTGAAAGTTATTAAAGACCTAACCCTCGACAAGGCCCAGGGGGCAGACGGCTACTTGGCCAACTTCAATAAGAAATTTGCCAGTCAACTAACCCCATGGCTAAAGATGGTCTACTCCTCCATGTTACAGGGTAAAGAGTTTGACCCCAGATTATTAGAAGCTATTATTGTTGTACTTCCTAAACCAGATAGAGACCCGACATGGGTGTCAAATTATCAGCCCATTTCTCCTCTAAATTGCAACATGAAAATCCTAGCCATGCTTTTAACTATGGCATTGGTTTTCCTGGATGCAGAGAAGGCATTCGATTGAGTTGATTGGCAGTATTTTTTAGGGCACTTGATAGATATGGTTTCCCCACTACATTTATTTCTTGGATACAGGTGTTGTACTCCAATTCTACTGACTGTATTTTTTGTAATGGGATGCTCTCTCCCTATTTTTCCCTGATGGCAGGAACCAGGCAAGGATACCCTCTGTCACCATTGCTGTTTAATCTATATTTGGAACCCCTCATAATAGCCGTTAGGATATCCCCAGAGATAAGAGGAATTTGACTTGGTTCTAAGGAGGAAAAAATTGAGGCATATGCCGATGACATATTGCTCTACATTACTAACATTTCACCCTCAATTGAAGGTCTTCTGAGGTTAATACAAGAATATATTTAATTTTCTACTTATAAACTTAATACAGATAAAACAGCAATTTTCCCACTGAATAATAAAGTTCTAAACAGGGCATTTTAAATCTGGGCCTATCTTGGTCCCCCAAAACTTAAAAATATCTAGGTCTACATCTTGCCACCAGTGACACCCAAATGCATAAGTGGAACTTAGAAACTTTGCTTAACACCATCCAGCAGGATTTAAAAAGATGGCAAGATCCCCCTTTAACGTTATGAGGGTGGGTTACTATTATTAAAATGAACATCCTCCCATGACTTTTTTAACCCTTAATTTACTGAACCTATGGATCCCTAAAACCTGGTTTAAGAAGATCCATTTTTATTTGTCTGACTTTCTGTGGAAAGGAAAGCCCCCAAGAAGAGCTTTTCATCAACTGGCTGCCCCTAAGAATCTAGAGGGACTGAGACTACCACATTTCAGCCTATATCACTGGGCTAGTCATCTCAGCAAATATCTGAAATTGGAAGAAACACAGGGGCCATTAGAATCAATAATCTATGTCCCAACATGGCTTAGAGTGGAACAGGAAATTATATCTTCAGTGGGTATAAACACAATTTCTATGCCCTTCTTCAAAAAAGGGAAACTCCCATTAAGTATACATCATACGCCTCTGGGTCATTCAATTTATATGCATTCTCAATTATGTAATACTATGAGGCATGCGAATACATGCAATATAACCCAACTCATATTTCACAATCTCAATTTCCTCTTGGGAGGGCACATGATCCCTTATAACTGGATCCCACTAAGGCAAAACTACACAGCACAAGATTTTTACAGTCAGAGTACAGGTTGGTTGACTACATGGGATCTCCTTACCAAATTTGATTTGGCTCCAAAATGGTCTTTCAGGATTTATCAAATCCATCACATGCTGGTGACTTTATTTTAAGCCCAAAATTATCTCTGGTAACCAAGGGGAATGGGTCAATACCTGCAGAACTCTAGCTGCAATCCCACATGCTGTCTCCTTGATATATACCTGTTTATATTCTTGGGTCTTCCCAAATGTGAATGGTATTTCCAAGTACTGGGGGGGACACGTTCCCCAATTTGATTTCTAGATGGCCAAAAAGTTGGGAGAACTGCCATAAATACATGACACAAGACAGATTATAGATTATGCAGCTACAATTTCCTAATGATATGTACCTGACTCCTTATCAGTTATATAAAATGGGTTGGGCAGGGAACCCAGTGTGTAACAAATGTAAGATAGAAGTAGGTACTTGCCGGCCTGGTGGCACTGAGGGTTGAGGTGCTGGACACCACACCTTGTAACACTCTGGCGACCCGGGTTTGGGAGCTCAGGACACTGAGGGTTGGCCGGGGGAGACAGGCTGGAGCATCCGATGAGAACTCACCTTCTCCAGGGGAGGAGGGACTTCCAATCCAGCAAGAAGCAACCCCTGGTGGAGGACGGGGAAGTGACAGCAAGCTGGAGTCTTGGGGTATGATTGGTTGCTGGTGTAGGTTGGCAACCAATTAGCCTCGGGGGCTGTTCCAATGAGGAAGGAGGGGGAAGGATGTTTCAGACGTTGGCAGATGCCATGACATATGGGCCCACAGTATCCCACAAGGAACATCAGAAAAACATCCTCTTAGAGTTGGGAAGATGGAGTGCCGAGCCGGGTCCCATTGTGCCAGTTCCTGTCTGCAGCCTTAGAACCCTGACAGGACTTGCAAGATTTGGGAGCTGCCTTCAGTCCGACCTCACCTGGAGGGTTTCCAAGGCCAGATGGAGGAACTGAAGGCTGCAAGGTAGGCACTGGTAGGGGCAGGCTTAATGGGCGACACCCGATGGTGCGGCTTTGGTGGGGCAGTAGGAGGGAAAAAAGAAATATCAAAAAATAAAAAGAAGTAGGTACTTTATATCATATGTTTTAGGAATGCCCCAAAAATCTCTTTTATGGGATCTTATTAAAACTAGGGTTGACCCCCATTAGGCTTACAGGAATATTTCACCCCAGAAGTATGTATGTTAGACGACTTTGCAGGTTTTCAACAGATGGATCGTCATTATCATATTATCATGATTGCATTGTCGGTAAAGAAGATTGTATTAAGACATTGGAAGGGTTCCTTGCAGTCCACATATGTGGAGTGGTTGCAGGAACTCATATACAATTTAAGGGTAGAAAAAATGATGGCTAGTATTTTTAATTGTATGGGATCTTATAAAAAGAGATGGAAGAAATTACATGTCCTTTATACCACATAACTGAGGTTACAAACTGGTTTATAAGTATAGAATGTACTCTTGAAATGCTCCTTTGGAATATAGATAATAGGCACCTGAGATGAGGAAGGAGGTTCGGGGGTGGGTGAGTGGGAATTACATTCTGTAACCTGTCAATATTCTTCAATGTTGTGATGTTGCGTGTGTGTATGTTTGTACTGAGAATACTGTGAAAATCAATAAACTTTAAATTTAATTAAAAAAAAGACCTGATTTGCATGGTGGCAGTGAGCTTGTGTATGCTCCTTTGATCTTTTCTAAGGGTGTGTCTTTTGTCACTCAGTCGATACTTGATGTTTAACATACTGTAGTGGGCTGTGTTGACATGCTTTACTTTTCTCTCCATACAAGGTATACACAAAGCTCTCAATTGTATCCTCAGTTTCTTTTGACAAGTGTGGACATCCCAGTTTTCCAAATCCCTGTGTGTACTCTGTATTCGTCTCCATAATTGTTAGAGGTTGCACCTTCCCCTTGCCTTTGAACACTGTTGAATAGTCGTACCCTGTCAGTGCATGGAAACCTGGTAGAGCTGTGCACACAGGTCTGCCTAACTCTGCTGACAAGTGGGATACATCTATGAATCTTCTTGTGTTATTCCCTGAATGCCCAACATCCATATGCAATTTGAGATTATCGTTTAGACTTTCATGATACAGCAGAATGACCAGAATATCAGTATCATCTGCCCTGACCACTACATGCACATCTTCACCCTCAGTTTGACTGCAAATGTAGTGTATGTGTTGCATGATTCTTGTGTCTGTTTCTATGTGTTTGCTTTTTAGGGCCTTGCACTCTAGTCTAAACAAATGTCCAGTTTCCACCCTGTATGAGTAACAAGTTTCTCCTACTGCATACATGAGCTTTTCATCACCTAGAACTTCATAGTACACATCAGAATTCTATGCTTTAGCTAGAAACCCTAGGAGTGCTGTCTTGAATGAAGATTAAGACAGGGATCCAGCAAAGTCTCTTGGTCAACTTTGGTCAGGACCAGTTATGATATAGGAGAGTGGAGCGATGCTATGCTTTCCTCTCTTCTCTTGTTCAAGGCCTTTGATCGATGGTCACTTGTAACAGTCACTGGCAGGGTGGACTTCATTTGTAGAAGTACAGCAAACAAGAGATGGGATTGTTTTTGCCACACAGTGGAATGTTGGTTGCAGATTTGTAAGACTTCTGATCAAGAACATGGCATCAACCAAAGTGGCATTTATAGCATTGGGGTTGCTACTTTGCAGTCTAGTCTTAAGTTTCTTCAGCAGTGTTGACTTCATTGTTGTGTTCATTGATCCATCAAGATTTCCTGGATGGTATGTTTTGGTATGTTTATACGCACAGTGTCATGCAAAGTGTCATGACTGTCAAGTGTCTCTGTTATCTTATCATAATTGTCAAAAGCCAAAGCAGTGGCTAAACCTGGCTAAGCAATCCATCTGGCGTAGCCATATTCTTCTCCATTATATTGGTTGCGACTGCAGTTTTGAGTTCCTCCACAACATGGTAGCTGACACAGTGACCAGATCTGCTCAAAGTAGTTAAAACTTTCTTACTGCCTGTCATGGATTTAATACCTATGTCCAACAAGAGGTGTTTTTTATGGTTTGGTTATTCCACTTGACACTACAAACACTATGTCACCTGCAGTAGATTGAACTATCCTCTCCTTTCACTGCCCACTTCTGATGAACCTGTGAGTACAGTATGCAGGAATGTTGGAAGAATGGGTGGCAGTTTTACATTTTTTTCTAAGTCTTCATCTTTAACTTTGGTTTTATTATGAGGATGTACCTTTAGAGTTGAGACACCCATTCTCTTACGTGTTGAGCTGCTTGTGCTTCCCTCCAGTAAGCCTGTTTCTTAGTAGACCTGATGACTGTACACGCTTTTCTACTTTTGGTATCAAATATGATATCATCTTTGAAGTGAACTGCCAATTTTGACTGCAAGTTTTGTGGGTTGTAATTTGTTTCACGCCCACTACACTCCATTAGAATGTCCATGTACCCTTTGTGTAGAGATAGCAATGATTCTTCTTGCATTCCATTAACAATGATGCTCTACACATAGTTAACAAGTCTGGAACAGGCAACCTGGTGACTGTCCCTCAACTGACTGTATTCACATTTTGTATCTGTGCCCTTTATTCATTCTGCCTTTTTTACATACTTGTTCTACAGCTGTTGTGGTACTTCAGTTCTTTGGCTATGAGATCAATACTGCCTACCATTATATCCATCTGTCGAGTGTCCATTTCTTTTGCTGCATTTTTTATGCTGTCTGCTCCCCCGTAAGTTACACATGTTGTAGGATATTTGGAAGTCTCTTTTGACCCCCTAGGATTCCTTTTCTTGTATGGTTTTTCAAAATATACATTCATTTGGGAATATGCGTGATGTAGATGCTGCAGATTTAGATAGAGCACTATGAACTTGGGAATGAAGCAGCTTTGCTAGATAACTCTTTACAATGTCTTCTTTTTTAAGTTTCATTAGCTGCAAGTTTACCACAACTCTTAAATGCAGTGAAGTTCTTGTAGCAGATATGATACTCATGGCTGCTGGAGTAACATTCAGGCAATTCAAGACACACTGTGTTGTACTTTGACAGTGTCTGACTAGAATGCCTTTCCTTTGCATCAACTACTTTCTCACAATGAGCATCATCAAAAGGTAGCAGATCTCCATGGTCTGTGCTAACTCCTGGATCAGTGTGTAGGATGCATCACCTTTGTGGTTTGTGAAAAGTCTTACTAGCCATATCTGAAACATTAAATAAATTACATTAGTAACTAGTAAACTTAGTCTATTAAATAAATTAGATTTAATAAATATTTAAACAGAGTCTATTACATAAATGTAAAACTTTTAGTTACTCTTAAGAAAGTGCATTTTCCAAGAAAACATACAACTATAGATGAATAAGAGTTGTAAATCTATCTGAATTCTACACACTTTTTTTACACGAGAAACAGTCATTAAACCTTTCAGATTCAGACACACAGATAAATGCTCCTGGCTCCTGCTCTATATGGATCATCAGAGAAATAAAAACCCAATGCACAACATGTTCTTTTATAGTTTTTGCTTGTAGTTTTCCTTCAAATGTCTCTGTTATGTACTTTGACACCCTTGTGGCCTTCAGCGAGTACATGTTCAGGTCCTGTACCCTTTCCTTGTAGTCAAGGTTGTTTATTGTTCAGCAAAAAAAAATGCCATTACAAGTAAAAGTTACACTTAATACAAATACATAGAAAAAATAGACATGTTGATTTAAAAAACATAATTTTAACAAAGTACATAAATAGTTTGAGGCTTATCAATTTCATCTCTAGATAGGTTGTTAAATGTTTGATGTTAACTTTTTCTATTGTTCATTTCACTGTTACAACCATGCAACCAAAACTGACAGAGGAGGGACCCAAGGGGCATAGTGTATATTTAATCATCCTAATCAGATGATCTCAATTATGGAGACTTTTGTTGCATTAGATATTCAAGTTTATTCTTTGTACTTGTTTTTTCCTGATTTTGCTGACAGCCAGCAAATAAAGTACCAGTGCATTTAAAAGTTTTTCATTTTCTGAGTTAAAAACTAAGTTCAAAATGTATCAGGCATTTACTAACACATGAGGGGAAAATCAGGTTGGTACAAATAACGTTCTTGCCCCTCATTGACTATACAGACTTTCTGTACGGATGTAGCTCCAGCGCAGACCTCACCATACACAACGCCCTGTACCATCAGGCAC
This sequence comes from Neoceratodus forsteri, assembly GCA_016271365.2. NCBI lineage: Eukaryota > Metazoa > Chordata > Ceratodontiformes > Ceratodontidae > Neoceratodus > Neoceratodus forsteri. The sequence continues at coordinate 877,736,845 of CM028136.1, forward strand.
TTATATTTATCACTGATGCCCCCTACTCAACACACCATAGTACCCTTTACAAAAGTATAGGCTGGGGCCCACTTAGCCTCAGATGACACAAGAACTCTGTACTCTGTATCTTTGGGGCCATATCCAACAAGCTGCCCCAATATATCAAGGACTGCCTACCCATTTACAATCCTGAAAACTACCTATTGAGAAGCCTAACTCAAATTACTCTATATATCCCCAAAGTAAGGATGCACTTTGGTCATGAAGCAATTAGCCATGACTTACCGGTCCTCTGGAACACTGCTCAAAATATATTGCAGCTTGCTACACCTGTATCAATAGCTGCTTTTAAAAAAAAAAACTCATTCAATTGTCCTTCCTGGAGTCCTGTAACTGTTTCTGGCATTGAACCTCTGGCTCTTCTATGCATCTGCCTGTCCCCCCTCTCTGTCTGCTTTCTAAGGGTTATGAGGGCAGGAAGGAGTGGAGGGTTGCCAGGCTATGCACGCCACTCTGACCTTGGTGACCAGCATCCACTCCTACCATTCTGTTCTCTACCATCTTCCTTTGCCTTACTGATGACCTTCTGCCCTCCTGCCTGATGCATCCTGCTCAGCGGTACATATAATTTGTATACATTGTATATATCAATGCATACTGCTTCTCTACTGCTGTACATCTATCTTGTATTTTTTGTACTCACCAGTGCACATTGTATCTCCCTATGTTTGTATACCATGTACATACTTGTTACCCTGTAATGACTTGTGTTCTGTTGTAAAAATTTGCTTTAAATTCTCATGTATCATATGTTTTTTGTGTGCCATGATCCAGGTCCATCTTGTAAATGAGTTTTTTTCTCAAGAATGTTTGCCTGGTAAAATAAAGATTTGATTGATTTTTATGTTTGCTTGCATGCATGTGCAAGAAACATAGTGCCATCATCGGAGATTTCGGAGGTGTGTCACCTCCTCCTCCAATTCAGGCAGTGTGCTGGCAGGCACAGCCCCTGTAAGCCAATGCATTTTGGAGCTGTCTATGACACGCTCCAAAATGCAGTGGCATACAGTTGAAAGGGGGAGCTACGCTTGAGTGAGCAGCGATAAGAAGCTGCTCATGCACAGCTCCCCCCCAGCCGCAGGCGTGCGCACCCCCCGCACACAGTGTATAGCCAATGGGGTGCCCAATCCCTGTCGGCTGAGCTGTATCGTCTCCTGCCCCCCTCCCAGTAGTTGGTGCCACTCTGGGAGCCCACCCCAGCATGGCAATCAGTCATTTTGCTGACGGGGGTTCCCAATCCCCCATCGGCTGAATGCCCCCCCAAAGTCCTTGTGCCACGCTGGGAGCCCACCCCAGCGTGGCAAATGTCCCACAAGGTTTTTTTTTTATTTTTGTTGCCGACAGAGTGCCCAATCCCCCATAGGCTGAACGCCCCCAAAGTCCTTGTGCCACGCTGGGAGCCCACCCCAGTGTGGCAAGTGGTCCCATAAAGTCTTTTTTTTGTTTTAACCTGTAAAACAAAAAGCGGTCCCGCGGCGCGCTCGAACCCCCTCACAACCTGCACCCACCACTGCACCCAGCCTCCCCACACCCCCCCTCACCCCATACTTACCTCCGGACTCTGGCACGATGATCTTCAGTGGACCGGGAACACGTCTGCACTCTTCAAAGCCACCCGCGAACTGAGGAAATGCCGGTAAGCTGTATAATGGGCTAGATAGGAGGGGTTCAACTTTATTGCATATCTTAGGCATTTTTGGGAATTTTTGCACCAAATTTTCAACATGGGGTTTTTGGGACCCCTTCTCATGAATGATGTCACTGTCATCGCGTTATTCGGGCTCGAAGGGTGATTTCGCACAGTGACTGTGCAGTGACTGTGAAATCCCCCTTTGGGACTGAATACCACCATGACAGTAAAATCATTCATGAGAAGGGGGCCCAAAACCCCCATGTTGAAAATTTGGTGCCAAAATTCCAAAAAATGACTGTTTAACGAGCGTGCGTTGCGCAGTTCCTACGCAGGCTCGTAAGTTCGTGAAATTTCAATATTTTCACTCCAGATTTTCAACATTGCCATTTCACCACACCGTCTTATGAGTAGTACAGCTGTCATTTTTCACATCTCACCCAAAATGTGTTTCCGCCCTTGTAGCGCAGAATGGCGCAGTCGGTTCAAAATCAATGTCAGGGACAAATTAAGAAAATCACAGTGACACTGTTCATGAGCAGAGGTCTTGAAATGGCTATGTTGAAAATTTGGTGAAAAAATTCCTAAAAGGACTGTTTACGGCGTGCATTCGCCAGTTCTCACATGCGCTCATAGGTTTGCACAAATTTTCAATATTTCACTCCAGATTTTCAACATTGCCATTTTTACACACCTTCTTATGAGTAGTACAGCTGTCATTTTTCACATCTCACCCAAAATGTGTTTCCGCCCACATAGCGCACAATGGCGCAGTCGTTGTGCGAACTCAGTGTATGGGACACATTAAGAAAATCACAGTGTCACTGTTCATGAGCAGAGATCTTAAATGGCAATGTTGAAAATTTGGTGACAGAATTCCTAAAAATGACTGTTTTATGAGTGTGCGTTGCAAAGTTCCCACGCACGCTCATAGGTTTGCGAATTTTCAATATTTCCACTCCAGATTTCCAACATTGCCATTTTCCCACCTCCTTATGAGCAGTACAGCTGTCATTTTTCACATCCTGCCCAAATGTAAGCTCATTTCATGTAGCGCACAATGGCGCAGTCGGTGTGCAAACTCAATGTATGGGACACATTAACAAAACCACAGTGACACTGTTCATGAGCAGAGGTCTTAAAATGGCTATGTTGAAAATTTGGTGAAAAAATGCCTAAAAATGACTTTTACGAGCATGCGTTGCACAGTTCCTATGCATGCTCGTAAGTTTGCAAATTTAATATTTTCACTCTACATTTTCAACATGTCCATTTTATTAAACTTCCTTATGAACAGTACAGCTGCAATTTTTCATATGTCACCCAAAATGTGTTATCGCACATATAGCGCACAATGGTGCTGTTGGTGTGTGAAAGCAATGTTTAGGACAGATTAAGAAAATCACAGTTACACTGTTCATGAGCAGAGGTCTTAAAATGGCTATGTTGAAAATTTGGTGACAAAAGTCCATAAAATGACTGTGTTACGAGTGAGCATTGTGCAGTTTCCACGCATCCTCGTTAGTTCATGACTTTGTAATATTTTCAGTCCAGATTTTCACTAGTGGCATTTTTCAACACTTCCTTATGAACAGTACAGCTGCCATTTTTCACAACATGGCAGAAGTGTGTTTTCACACTTTCAGTGCAGAGATGCGTGGTCGCTGTGGGAAATCATTGTTCGGCACAGATAAAGAAAATCACAGTGACACTGTTCATGCAAGGCACCAAAATGCCTGAGTTGACAATCTACTATAAAATATCCCCAACCTACTTATATAACGGTGTGCATTACAGTTTCTATATCCTTCGTGACTTCATGATTTTTTAAATATTTTTACTACACATTTGCAACATAGCCATTTTACACCTCCCCATGAAAGTACAGCTGTCATTTTTACATCCTGTTGGAATATTTTTGCACCTGTGGTGCTAAATCCACGTCACTGTGCATAAGCAGCTTTCGCTACCAAACTGATATTCCCCTGTTCATGAGGTGGGGTCACAAAACAAACATGTTGAAAATTTGGAGTGAAAATACCAACGAATGCCTGAGGTATTAGGCTTTTCAACTAAATCGCCCAACCCTCTAGAGAATGACAGGAATCAGGGTGTGACTTGGGATTCTTGCCTGTGATGCTCATACCATTCCACACCCTGCAGTCACTGAGAGCATAGAGGTATGCCTTGGACTCTTACCCAAACTTCACCCCATTCTCTATGCACCCATCTCACCGTGTTCCCTAATGACATGGGGTGCGCATAAAGGCCAAAGACCCCAAGGAACACGTGACACTTGTCAGTCTCTGCAGAGTGGGGTGTGGTGAAATGGCGTGGCCGTTATGCCTGACGACCCAAACGCACATCCCAATGCCTGTCACTCTCTGCAGGGTGGTGGTGGGGTTGGCTTCAGTTCAATACTTCACTGCCATTCCTATTACGCAGCTCTGTAACTTCTACACTACCACTGCCAATGCCAGCAAGCAAACATTCGGCATTGACAAATGCTTGTTTTTTACATGAGAAACAGTCATTAAACTTTTCAGATTCAGACACATAGATAAATGCTTCTGGCTCCTGCTCTATATGGATCATCAGAGAAACAAAAACCCAATGCACAACATGTACTTTTATAGTTTTTGCATGTAGTTTTCCTTCAAATGTTTCTGTTATGTGCTTTGACACCCTTGTGGCCTTCAGTGAGCACATGGTCAGTTCCTGTACCCTTTCCTTGTAGTCAAGGTTGTTTATTGTTCAGGTCTCTTTTGGTGCATTAGATATTTAAGTTTATTCTTTGTACTTGTTTTTTGCTGATTTTGCTGATAGTCAGCAAATAAAGTGCCAGTGCATTTAAAAGTTTTTTTTTATTTTCAGAGTTAAAAAAGTCCAAAATTTATCTAGAAGGAAAGTGCATGTTTTTGATATATTCTCATATGTATTTAAGTCTAACCTCTATGTACCAGGGACATTGAAGAACCACATGAATGGGGTCCTCTTTATCATGTAGATTGCAGTTACAAACTGTTTTCTGTAGAGTCTCTCTCTTATATCTCTTTTTCAATGCATTGCTTGGGAAGACTTCAAATCTAAATTTTGTAAGTATGTTTCTACATTCTGCGGTTAAAGCTGCTTCTAAATAATATTTGCAAGAGTGCTCTTTCATATTATTTGCCAGCCAGTTTGAGACTTTCAGGGTTTTTGTTTCTTCAAAATATTTTTCTTTAGAACACAATTGAATTCATCTAGATACAATTTTCCTATACGCAGCATTAAAAATAATGTTGCTATCAGTACAACCTTAAAGTTAGTCCAGATCATACTTCATTAATATATTATATATTGCAGACAACCAGACTCCCTTGTAGTACTCCAGAATTACTTTTTTTTTTCAAGCAAACTGTTACCCAGTACATTAGTTTTATGTTTGGATATAAGTTTTATCCAAGAATTGATCATTCTCATATGCACCTTCTCCTTGTAGGACTTCCCCTGCTGCCCCTGAATTATCTTGGTGGCACTTCTCTGCACTGCCTCCACCCTGTTTTTATCTTTCTTTGAGGAAGCAGTATAGCACTGTGGTTTAGGGCTTTGAGCTGCAAACCTGGAGACCTGGGTTTGAGATCTGGGCTTGAATCCCACAGCCCCCGTTGGCATACTATGTGACACTGAGCAAATCACTTAACTTTCTTGTGCTCCCAGGTGGCACCTGGAAACAAGCTTCAGCTTACTGTGCCTTTCTGGTTAAACAATTTCCCTTTTCTTCTGGTGTGGAGTTCACCCATGTTTTAATTTTTCTTCAGGTGTGGGTTTCACCGTTTTTATCTCTTTTCAAGTGTTGATTCAACAACTAGGGTGTATACGGTGGGATAGCACCTCCATATGCCTACTGTACATTTCCCTGCAATGCAACCCAACATTTTGTTCACCTTGCCCACCATCTTACTGCATTTAGCAGCTTTCAGGTTACCACATATCAAGATCCTCCCTTAGATACGAACAAATGAAACTGCCAGCAGAAAAAGGCCCACAGGTCTATCAAGTCTGTCTGATTGTGAAGCTCTTAGTTTCATATTACTACAGCTGCTCCAACCCCACCAAAACTCATCCCTTCCTCCCCTTTCCTGGTCTCCCCCCCCCGTATTCTTGTCTGTACTAATCCTGCCCTTGACTCTATCCCAACCCCACTTAAAGCTATCCACTGTCCTCAATTTGATTAACTCCTCCGGCAGTATGTTCCATCTCACCACCACTCTCTCTGTAAAGTAGTGCCTCCTCATCCCTCTCCTGAATCTTCCACTTCCAACTCAGACTGTGTCCCTTAGAGTCCCTTCCCCCCTTTAAGCAGAACATTCCTCCCTCTCTGATTTTGTTTACATCTTTCAAATACTTAAAGGTCTCTATCATGTCCTCTCTTTCCCTTCTCTCTTTCAGTGAATACAAGTTGTACTCCCTCAATCTTTCTTCATATAGCAACTTTCCTAGTCCTATGATCATTTTCGTAGCCCTGCACTGCACCCCCTTCAGTAATCTCACATCCTTTTTGAGGTATGGGCACCAGTACTGCACACAGTACTCAAAGTGTGGCCTCACCAGTGATCTATGCAAGGGCAGTACAACCTCCTCCTTTCTAGAGGTGATCCCTCTGGGAATTAGGAGGCAGTATAGCGTAGTGGTCTAAGGCTCTGAGCTGCAAATTTGGTGACATCCAGCAGACCAGACCTGGGATTGAATCCCACAGCTTCCACTTGCATACTGTGTGACCCTGAGCAAGTCCCTTAACCTCCTTGTGCTCCCAGGTCACTCCTGTAAAAAAGCTTTTAGCTTAGTGTGCTATACCTGGTTAAACAACTAAATAAAAAAAAATAAATAAATAAAAAATGCACCCCAGCATCCTATTTGCCCTTGCTGCCACCCTTCTACACTGTGCTGATACCTTCATGTCCTCTGTGACTATTATCCTGAGGTTTCTTTCCTCCTCTGAAACTGTTACCTGCACTCCCCCCAAGCCAGTAACTGGTCCTGGGATTTCTTGCTCGGAGGTGCATGACCTTGAACTTCTTAGCGTTAAACCCCAATTGCCACTCCCTAGACCAGTGTTTGAGTTCAGCTAGATCCTCCCTGAGTGCCTGAATCCCTTCCTCATTGTCCACTTTTGCACAAACCTTAGTTTCATCTGCAAAACAGGCTGATGTTACTCTTGACCCCCCCCAATAATTTATTGATTAATTTATTGAAAAGTTTTACCAGGAGGGCACACTGAGCAGAGTACTGCTCAATTCTGGGTGCATCCTGTGGGAGGGAAACAGTAGAGACAAAAGCAAGGTACAGTCATCTACAAAGTACAATAAGCAACAAGGCTCAAACAGGAAAAAAAAATAGCGAGGTACAAATAATTGCAGGGTACCAAAGTGCAGCAATGGGCATTCAGAGGTAGTTATTGTGAATAAACTGCAATGTATTACCAATCAGCTCAAGATTCATCTACATTGTGAGGATGTAAACAACAAGGATCACGTGCCAGGTCAAGGTGAAGGTACCAAGGTCAGGTGTTATCAGACACAGGTATGTCCATATTGCAAAAACAGTTTGAGGAAAAGTGCTCATTTATGAGGGAGCTTAGATGCTGGGGGAAGACATGTCTGCAGGGAGGGAGTTCCATAGTTTAGGCATGTGATAATGGAATGCTATTTGACCAGCTGAGGAGGACATGCATGTGAGGACCAGAAGGCAAGTATCTGCTATTCTGAGAGAGTACCCAATGTGGGTAGGTGCAGCTAAAGTGGAGGTGAGATACAGCGGCAGTGTCTGGGACCAGTACATAGCCATTAACTTAGCACAGTGGGAGTGATGGCAAGTATGGAGCAATGGAAGATTTAGAGTCTGATAGAGCTCACAGTGGTGGGTGGAGGGTAGGCAATCAAGGATGAAATGGCAGAAACAGTGGAAAAGGTGATCTAGTCTGGCTAGTGTGGACTTAGGAGCAGCACTATAGACTACACCCCCATAGTCAAATATAGGGAGAATCATTTTCTGTACTAGTTTGCAGTGGGCAGGCAGCAGGATGCTTCCATGGTTACGATAGAGGGCACCCAGTTTGGGTGGGAGCTTCTTGTGGATGGCATTGGCATGTACAGAAAAGTCGAGGTGCTGGTCAAGTCAGACCCTGAGGTATCTAAAGGCAGAGCAAGTCTCCAGAGTAGTCCCATCCAGGGTGTGGAAGGAGGGGGTGATGGAGAGACGTGAGAGTCTCTGCCTCATGCCGAAGCTCATGCAGACAGTCTTCTTGGCATTGAGGACAAACTGGTTAGTGTGAAACCAGAGCTGGACAGCATCAAAGTTGAGCTGTAGCCTGGTCATGACAGCAGCAGTCAAGAAGCCAGATACATACAGAACCATGTCATCTGCATACATATGTATGGATGTGTGTGGGCAGGAGGTAGGCAGACCATTGTGGAAGATGAAGAATAGTAGTGGCCCAAGGACTGAGCCTTGGGGGAACACCTGTGGTGACTGGAAGGGAGGAAGAGGAGGAGTCACCTATTCTCACAGATTGGGATCAGCCTACCAGGTAGGACTGAAACCAACTGATAGCCATGGCAGAGAGCCCAGCATAGGAGAGCTTGTCTAGGAGGAGGAGGGCATGGGAGACTGTGTCAAAAGCTTTAGCCAGGTCAACAAAAATTGCAAAGGTAATGTGACCTTTGTCTGTTCCATCAAGAATGGAGTCTGTCAGTTGTAGATAAGAGGTGTTGGCAGATTGAACCATTTGGAAGCCAGACTGGTAGGGGGAGAAGAAGGAGGAGGTGTTGAGAATGGATGAAAATTGGGAGAGGACTAGGTGCTCCTGAAGCTTAGCCAGAATAGGGAGGAGGGAGATAGGGTGATAGTTTCTGGGGTCTGAGGGGTCAGCTCCCTTGAGGAGTGGGATAACCATTGCATTCTTCCAGGCTGAGGGGATTGCTGCTAGGGAGAAAAAGAGATTGAAAAGAGCCGTCAAAAGGGCAACGATGACAGGGGCTGCCAAGTGGATCATCTTGGAATCCAGTCCAGAGGAGCAGTTACCTTTAGATGGGCTTAGGGAGATCAAGGCCTTGTAAACTTCCAAGAAGGTGATCTTACTGAAAAAGAAAGATGGGGCACAGGAAGGGACCTGGCCTGGGGAGCAGGGTGGGAGGGTTGGGTTGGAAGGGTGGGAGAGCTGAGAGCAGAGCCAAGGTGCAACTTGTAAAAAGGAGTAAAATTTGAGGTGACTGCAGGGGGGGGCAGATAAAGTGATGCCTCCTATGTTTAACACAGGGGTGGGGGGTTGGGAGGGAAGGGAGAAGAGGGGTTTGACCACCTTTCAGAATTTAGAAGGCTGTTATAGATTGGACTGGAGGGAAGCTGTTAAGTACTTAGCTTTTGCCTGCCTGATTTGCCTAGTGCAAGCATTGGAATGGTACAGTGTGTAAAAAGTGGGGGAGCGGGAGGCATTGAAGGACTTCTAAGCCTGGTCTTTGACTCTGATAAGGGACATGATGTCAGCAGAAATCCAAGGCAGGTGACTGCCCCTCACTCCAGTCTGTCTAAGAGAAGCATGGTAGTCCCATACTGTTAAGAATTTGAGCTTGAAAATCTCTAGGGCAGTGTAGGTGAAGATGTTGAACAAAACAAGACCAAGCACTGAACCTTGCAGCACTCCACTTGTCTGTTCCACCTTCACGTCGCCCAAATCCTGTATTCATTTCTCTTGTCATTTGCTCTGATGTGCCTGACTTTCCATTTCTCTGCATTGAACTTCAGCTGCCATAGTTTGGATTACCTTTCCAACCTCCACAAATCCTTTTCAGTATCCTTATGCCCTGCTTGGTATCCACCCTCCTGCAGAGTTTTGTGCCATCTGCAACATGACATAGCTTACCTTGAATACATTTACTGATGTCACAAATGAATATGTTAAAAATTACCGGTTCAGGGATCAATTCCACAGATACCCTGTTAATGACCTCTCTCATCTCTGAGAAGGCCCTATTCTGTATCACTCTCTGAGTCCTCCCATTTAACAAAATTTGACTACCCCTCCCAAAAGTCCAGGTCTAATAGTTTTTTCTCCCCAACAACCTTCTGTTTGTGACAGAAATGAATGCCTTACTGAAATCTAGGTACAAATGTCTATAGGCTGGTTCCTATCAACAACCCTAGTCATCCAATTAGAAAACGTCAGTCAGGTACATCTGACAAGATCTACCCCCCCCAAACCTGTGTTGTTTACTGTCCTGCAATCCACATACCTCTGTTAGTTACTTGAGGAATTGTGACAACTGAAAAATTATTTGTGCAGAGCCCTGTGTGAAGAAAGTAATGACTGATTTTATAAGCTCAGATGTGCCAACTGTATGAGAAGGGGTGAACTCCAGGGTTGATAACCACAAGGAAGACTCCAGGCCTGATTTTCCAAGACTCAGGACAGCCAAAACCATAATGTGTTTTCCTTTTGCTGCTTGTAGAGTGGTGGAGGGGTGTTAGGGTGGAAACCCTAACACCACATTTCCCTACTTTTGTAACTTTAATCTGCATCATGACTGGTGCATTAACACAGTTTTTTTGCAAATAATTTCCCTACTCTTTCAGATAGTATAATCATATCAATTGCAATTGCTTTTTATAGTATTGGTACTGATGTTTGTTTATCTGTAAATATTATAAGTTGTAAATGTCTATGTCTGTTGCTTATTGTATTGTGCTAAATTTAACCTACAGTACATATTGTGCATGTATTTTTGTACTAATAATATCTTGACTGATTGTAATGCAGCCCTGGGTTGTACATGGAAAAAGGCTTTGGCTCACAATTGTATTTACCTAGTGAACAAAAGTCTAAATAAAAATAAGTAAATAAATATCCTCATTCAAGACCTACATAAACACATCCATGTGCCTATGGAAATACAGGGCCTGAAGGGTCCTGTGCTTCCATCCCTTCATATATGCACTCATGCATCTGGCTGTAGAAGCACAGGGCCCACAGTGCCAACAGGCCCTATGCTTCCATGACTCGAGAAAAACAGTTTATAAGCTTGGTGGTAATTGATTTTTGTGGGTCTCTCTTCAGAGGGAAAATATATTACTGCCCCCTTAATTGCCAGTGCTTAATTACAGTATATAGGGGCAAAACATGTGTTTTTCACTTTTTACCCATAAGTCATTGTTGTCAGTATGCTCTGAAATTTACCATGGTTATAGTGAAAGACTAAATACACCTTTGGTGTGCTTTTGATGATGATCTGAATTTCATTGTGGATTTGGCACCATGGTGAAGATTGAAGCTAATTTTGTAGTGCACTGCCTACCTCATGAATGTTTAGGGGTGATAATGTGTTAGCGCTGTAGTGCTCACTGAAACCTTTTTTTATGTATACATTGCCCCTTAAGTCCAATTATTGATGATGTATGGCTTTTTTAAAGTTTCAATGTTATTCTGTGGGAATTTCCATTTTCAATTTTTATGGTTTTCTATATGGCCCTTAAATTGTGGGGGGAGTGTTATCTGTTAGTATTTAGTATTCATTAAGGCCTTTCTTTCGATATATACATTGTCCCTTTTTTCCAATACACTTTTTATTTATTTTTCCATGTAAATATTGCATATATGTTATGCATACATCTCTAATTTTCTTGGTTTAAACTTTAACACCCAGTGAGTAACAGTTAATGCTCTGGTTATATGGGTTACTTGCCTTTTTTAATTCATTTCACAAATATTTCCAAAGTACACTGTATCCTAATGGTAATTTTGTTGTAGCCTTAACATAGGAGGCAATATATTTATGACCTCTCTCCAATCTGTACTATTAGCGTCTTGAGGTAGTTCTATTTTCTCTATATAGTCTGTGAGTTTTTCTAAATATATTAATTCATGAAATGTGTGTATCCACTTACTTTGGTCCAATTTTCCTATTTTTGGCCAATTCCATCTTTGTAAGATTTGTCTTTTTGTCATCATGGTTGCCAAGGCACAGATTTTTTTTCTGACCCTGATAACTCATGTCTTTCTAAATTGTTAATTTATGGTCTAAAGGTGCTGTTTTCCCTAAAATATTACCTAATTCTCTCTCTGTGTAAATTTCCACCAGTCCTGTGTTATGTTACATTCTGCTAAATTTGCTTTGAACTTCTGGCTCGGGTCCCTTCCACACTACCTTGCCTCCTCTCTATCATTTCCACAAACCCCCATTCATGCTGTTAGGTCAACTGACTTCCGGCTGCTGATAATCCCTCACTGATGAACCTCAGTGGGTCAAACCACATTCTCCTACCACCTCCCCAAACTCTGGAATGACCTACCAGTTAAAATCCGTCACTCCTCCTCCTCTAGGCATTCTCTATCCTCTGCCCTGGCTAACTTCTACACGGTAAATTGCTCATGTATCTGACTCCTTTACCCCTACACCTCACCTTGCCCAATTCTCCTTCTCCCACTATCCCTAACTCCCTTCCCACTGAGTTACCTCCTCCTACCCCTCACCAATCCCATGAGGCCTGACCAGTGGTGTTAGCTACTGCTATGAATGCTGGCATATACCATCAACTTCCGCATTGCCCTCTATCGCACTTCTATACTTGTTCTCTCTGTCTAATGCACTCTCCATAGAGTACTAGGGCTGTCAAACACAGTATTGTGCTAACCTAATCCATGTTGAACCATTTTATTGAAGATAACCTTATGTATGTAACCTAATTTTCTCTATGTTGTTGTAATTCCTTGTACAATGTAACTTCTATTCCATGCATCAATGTGTGCAACTGCTGTCCATCTGTAACCCCCCCACCCCCGGCTACACTGTGAGATGAGTATCTTGTTGCTCAGTGCACCTTTCCTGGTGAAACATTTCAATAAATAAATAAACATTCCCACAGCATATGAGTAAGATTTCCTTCTTCCCCACATAAATGTCAACAATATTTATTTGTGTTTGTTGTGAAGTGTGAGAAGTATGATGGGGTTATATATGCATGGTCTATAATTTTATACTGTGGCCCAGATATTCAAAAGGGATGTGCCATGCGCAAGAGAGATGCACTAGTGCAAGTCCAAAAATGTGCCATGCTGCAATATTTAGTGGGAGGCAGCTGAGCCCCCCCCAAATTGCAATGCACAAGAGCGCAATGGTAATGAATGGATGTGCAATCGTAGGGGGAGGAACCATGAATAAATGGTGCAGAGTGATATTCAACAGCATGCGCAATAGGGGAGCAAGCAGAAGTTGCGCGATACTGAAAATGATTCAAAATAAAAAGGAACAAGAGAGAGGCGCAAGAACACTATAGGGAAGCCAGAGGTGGGAGCAAGGTGACAGCTACAGAAGAGAGGGAAGCAGTGAGTGGGACTGGAAAGGAGCAGGAGAGGGCACATCTGGGAACACAGAGCAACAGGACAGGAGTGGGGAGCCTGTGCCACTGTGCAGAAGAGACTGGGGAAGTGCCACAGTGGACTGAGGGCAGTGGCAGTGGACAGGACAGCTAAAGCTTGGAGGTGTACCCGGTGCAGGGGAGTATCACAAAGCACAGCGGGGGGAATGGGATAACAGCTGCTGGGGGGGAACACGAGCCAGGGACATGGCCAGTGCCACCTTTCAGATGGAGGCGGTAATGAGGGGTGTGAGAAGGTAGGCAGCAGGGGGGGCTCGGCTGTGGAAGGGCCCGTCAGCGGTACGCCCCCAACAGGTGGTACCGAGCCCGCATCACCTTCGAGCAGTATAGTGATACAGAGATCGTGGGCCAGTACCGCCTGAGTTGGGTGATCCTGAGGTGGCTCTGTGAGCTGGGCAGTGATGAGATGCAGGCATCCACATGACGGAGTCATGCTCTGTTAGTGGAGACCAAGGTGACAGCTGTCATGTGCCTGCTTGCCACGGACACCTTCCAAAGACCAACAGGGGACACAACAGGCATAACCCAGTCAGCCATGTCATGCCTACTCACAGAATTCCTTAGTGCACTGCTGCCACATGCTATGGAGTACATCCATTTCCCCAGCACACTGGCTGAGCGCACAGCACACATACAAGAGTTCCACAGGGTAGCATGTATGCCTGGTGTGCTCAGGGTCATTGACTGCACCCATGTGGCCATCCACACACCACCTGGCCTGGAAGGTGGCAAGTACATCAACCAGAAGGGCTATGCCAGCATCAACTGCCAGTTGGTGTGCGATGCTAGGGGGCACATAACCAATGTCTGTGCCATGCACCCTGGGGGAGCACTTGATGCCTTCATCTGGCACCAGTCCACACTGTGCCACAGGTTCGAGAGTGGGGACATCCCCACTGGCCACCTAGTGGGTGAGTATGCAAATCATGCAGGATGACATGGATCTTGGGGGGGCATAGTCAGAGGTGCCATGAGTACTGGCCTTGACGGTCCATGGCAGGAGACGCTGATCACCAAACTAATGTCCACCCTCTACACACAGGTGACAGTGGCTATCCACTCTGTCCCTGTCTGCTCATGCCATACCGGTGTCCCACAACCCCATCGCAGCAATGGTACAACGAGGCACATGCCACCACCCGCAATGTCATAGAGTGGGTATTCAGGATGCTGAAGGCACATTTCCGTTGCCTGAACATGTCTGGCGGTGCCCTACAGTACAGCTCCTGAAAGGCCTGTGGGCTATTCCTGGCCTGTTGCATCCTGCACAACATGACCAATGACTGTGGGATAACTGTAGAGGTCAAAGAGGGGGACAGCGATGGGGACGATGAGGATGCTGGTGCAGATGGTGATGGAAAGCGCCCCTTGGGTAAAGGGACCCCAGAATGATCCGGGTGTTGCAGCTCCATGGGACACCATCACAGAGGAGCACTTCAACCAACCCAGGTAAGTCATGGGGCCATGTGCAATCACAAATGGCAAGGGCACAACCCACAAACTCGCATGGACAAACCCCAGGAGTGCATGGTGGAAAGGGAAATGGCTGAGCATGGAACCGCACACGCTGTCAGGGATAGGCAAGGCCTAATATGGCACGTGGTCATGCACATGCACACACACACACACACACACACACACACACACCACAAGACATGCACAAGGGGTAGGAGGCATGCCAACCCGACCGGCACTCCTAGCCACACACATGTCCACAGACGACCACGCCCGGTGCCCATCATTGTGCATGTCTCAGATGCTGGGCACCATTGCACAGTTGTGGACTGTGCAACACAGGCATCATCATGCATACACCACAGTGGCCAGCAGCTGGGAGGGTGTGCACATGGACCATGTGTGTGTGTGTGTGTGTGTGTGTGTAAGGCTGGGTACCCCACCCATGCATTGCACGTTGAACAACACACTGCACACAGGGCAGCGTCAGACAGTAGCCATGGTGGGAGACAGGTCAGTCATGTGGCACAGTGCCATGGCCACCATGGATGCGTGGACGACTCATCCGAGACCTGCCAGCTGTGACAGGCTGACCATTGGCCTCATGGGGTGGCACTGACGGTCCCACAGGAGTGATGCTGTGGGAACACGACTGTGCTTGAGCAGGGGTCTGCAGCTCACTGAACATGCCTGCACCAGGTGAGCTTGTGGATGCCCACAGCTGAACCCTGTGTTGACATGGAGGGTGTTGCACGACACTGGGAATGGGGGTGGACATGTCACTGCGTGGTGTCTGCGGCACATGGGCAGCAAACTGTGTTCCCAATGTGACCATGACAGCTGTAAATGCACGTGTCTGCCTGTCAATGGCAGCTGTCACATCCTCCCACTGCCGGGCCATCTCTGCCAGGAGCAGAGCGTGGTCTCTGTTGTGCCGCTCCTCTGCCTGGCTCAGAACTGCACTGAGTGCGTCCATCGCCCTGACAAGCTGTGACTGCTGATCCAAGGAAGCCTGGAGTAGTCGGCTGTGCTCATCAAAGAGGTCATCTGCCAGATCAGCATGACATCCCTCATGGTGTTCCTGGCCCTGCTGGGCATCACCCCTTGATGATGGGTGCTGCACACCAGAGCCATGTTGGGGAATGGCCACATGTGGTGCACTGATGCTGCCCCCTCAACACTGTCCCCCCATCACCACTGGCTGACTGGTGACACTGCCCCTCCAGCTGCCACTCACCGGGGCTTAAAGGTGCCACTGCAGTGGCTGCAATAGCCCCACTGTCCTGGATGCACATCAATGCTGCCCCACTGTTGTAGACAGGCACAGGCTGGGACTGTGATGTCACGCAGGTCTCCACGGCAGCACCACCCATGGCTATGCCCATGCTGTTACCTGCTGTGGGGTCATCCTGTGGCCCACATGTATCACTGTCCATGATGTGAGCTCCATCATCATCAGTGACGGATCTGGCACCAGTCTGAGTCTCAGCATGCTGGCATCCATGGACACTGTCACGCTGAGACACGGGCAGGGCCTACTCCACACCAGCTCCACCAACTTCAGTCCAGACAGCCAGGTGAGCACACTGTTGTCCTGACCCTCAGACACCTGTGGAGGTGGATGAGCACTCCTGTGTCCAGGGTATCACCCTCAGTGGATGAACCCACCACCGCTGACCCATGTAGATGCTCAGGAGCTGTAAGGGAACACTGTAGCATTAATGTCTCTGCCCTACCCTGTGGCATTCCCCCCACCCCCCACACAGTGACAGATCAGGACCTACCATGCAGTGATGGGCTGCCACCTGTCTGGAAGCCACCACTTGGAACACCCTCTAGGGCACAACACTGTATGCTGCCAGCAACCTGCTCTTCCTGTGCTGTCAGGCGTGGCATGGCTGGCTGTCCACCACCAGCCACAGCCCATGCTGCTCTGATGGAAGCCACCTTATCTTTTATCCTCCTCTTGTCCATGCCCACCTTCTTCTTGCACTCCTGCACGGACTGCTGGTGGCTGCCATGCTGGTTAACAGCACGCACCACCTCACTGCATGCCGCAGCATGGACCTGTGGTGCTCCCCACTGTCCACTGAGCAGTGGTTCCTGGTCAAGGTAGGCCTCAAACAGGGCGTCTGATTCTGCCCAGGTGAAGTTTGGGCCTCCTCCATCTCCCACGTCTCTGTTTCTCTTCCTCTTCCACCTCACGTTCAGTCATTATTGATCCTGTGGGGATGACAGGTGTTACCTCTGAATGTGCAGTCCCATGCATCTCCCACACACCACAGTCCACACTGGCAAACAGCATGCAACTCACCACAATAGACGGCAATACCAGACTATGGTCTCTGCAGCCCCATGTCACTTTTATATAGCATAACGCATGCAAATGAGGCGAGGCTCAATTTTAAGTGAATGCTAATACAGTAGCTGCGCCATTGAATTGCTGATGAGCTGATTTAAATATGCCAGCTGAATATTGCGCTGCTGCACCTTGCACAATTGTGTTGAATGTGCTCAGGCAGGGGCGCAGCTCTGTGATGTGCACAGCAGACACCGAATGGTGCATGCCTGGGGTGCTGATGCCGATGCCTGCTGTGCTGCTGACGTGCTGAGTGGGGAGGCAGTGCAGGGCATGTCCAAAACTGTGCCAGTGGCACTAGTGCACTGTTCACATGTATAGTGCTCTTGCCTTGGGGCGCCGTGGTGCCACAGCATGGTAAGCCAGTACAGAAAGTGCCACACAGGTGCCCTACCACGCTACATGTGGTGAGTACCAATCATGCTGTGGCGGTCTGTGCATGAGGGACCCCTGACCCTGTGGCCATTCTTTGCCCCTAGACACCATGCATCCACATGGGTGCACCCCGATCATGCTGTTCGGTGACAGTGCAATGGGGAATGGCAGTGCTCTACTGCGCAGC
Organism: Neoceratodus forsteri; assembly: GCA_016271365.2. Taxonomy (NCBI): domain Eukaryota; kingdom Metazoa; phylum Chordata; order Ceratodontiformes; family Ceratodontidae; genus Neoceratodus; species Neoceratodus forsteri. The sequence goes on from CM028136.1 coordinate 877,754,302, forward strand.
ATCCACATGTGGCGGACGTGTGATAGGGAGCGCCATTTTGATTCTGACTTGGTGGAAAGATGGCATGGAGATGGGCACCTATCTGGAGCCAGGTGGAACTGGCTAACTTTGTCTCCTTAGTTGAGCCCCATGCTGGTGCTCTCTTTGGTGAGGCACCCCTGGACAGGGCCAGGAGTGCCATGTGGGAGGAGGTGGTGGTGGCCCTGGAGGAGGCGACAGAGCTCCAGAGGACAGTTGAGCAGTGCAGGCACCGGTACAGGGACCTCAAGCGGGGGGAACCGGACAGGCTTGCCCACCTATGGGCACGTGCCAGGAGAGGCACTGTTCCACAACCAGGTAGGTGCCCCATCCATACACTGGTTATGTCTGTACGGGTATCACAGTGGGCATGTGTCCACCACACAGGGGGGTGGTCCATCCAGTGTGGGCAGTGGTGGTGGTGGTGGTATGGGATGGCAGGCTGAATGGTTTGGCTCTGTGGGATCGCACACACCTGGGGGTGGGGAGCCTTTGCTACTGGATTGTACTGATGTTCCTCTCTCCATGTTTGCACCCTAGGCCCTGAGGAGTGTCACTGTGTCAGGGAGGAGAGGCAGTGATGTGAGGCACATCCCGATGCTGAAGGACCCATACCGGCTCAGGGCCAGGACCAGCCTGATGGTGGTGAGTGCCTAACATCCAGGATTTTCTGTGCATGCTGTGTAGCAGGGTGGGCGGCAGGGAATAGCCACCATCCATTGACACCACTGACTTGCACACCACATAGTACAGTCAGCACTGTCTAGTGGCACTGCATGTCTGGGAGTGTATCACTGGTGGTCCATGCATGCACCGGATACATGGCTGTGCCACTGCCTTCACACCACAAAGCCATGTCACTGTACAGCCACGGTGGTGCTGTGCAGGACTTGGGTAGTGGGTGTGTGCAGTGGTCTGCAGGCTGTGTGCACCTGGGTGGGCAGGTCTTGTGGACAGAATCACTGTGGGTGGTCGCACATCATCACAGGGGTGTGTCCCATGGCTGTATGCCATGCACAATGGGTGGGCTGCAGGGGGCTGTGCATTCACGCCTACTGACTCTACTCCCTTGTGCTAGGTGGATGGAGGATGGTCCGTATTGAGAGGGTGCTGCAGGAGCTGTTCCAGGTGGCCAGGGCCTCCCTGGTCATACTAGAAAGGATGGCTCAGCATGGCGTGCGGTGAAGACCTGGCAGGAGGTGCCATAGGAGCGGGGAGCGGGGCTCCCACTGAAGACAGTCCACCCAGGGACTACTACAACCCCCCTGGACCCACCCTCACACCCCTCCTTCCCTCTCCCATTTGTTCACCCCTGCCCTTTACCCACTTCCACCAGTTTGTAGCCCTCACACCCTTTTTACTGTAAATGTGTACATAGTTTTGTTTATACTTCTAATACATTTGTTTAGTTATACCTACTGTGGTGGTCTCTGATTTGCAGTGGGCTAATGGTGCTCAGCTGCAGTGGTGCGCATGGTGTTGAGGGTGGTGCTGTCATGAGTGTGTGTGTGTGTGTGCGTGTGTCCATAGGGGAGGCAAGTTTGGTGTGGGCATAGCTCTCAGACACTGTCTGTGGTTTGTGTGTTGTTCCCTGTGTACTGGATGACTGTGTGCAGTGGTACATGGTGCATGCACTGTGTCCATGGTGCACCTGTCACACCATCCATGGCCTGTGCAGCTGCCACCCTTGCATGTCTGTGACCTGCACAGTCTGCTGGTGTGTTAATGGTGGCTGCCCATGCTGGACTGCCACTGTGCCCAGTGTGATGTCAGGTTGCCTCCTGTCACTGGTGTGGTGCACATCTGCCTCAGGTGGCACTGTTGCCTCCGCTGTTGTTGTCCCACCTCGATGCTGTCACTTGTGCCTGTTGCAGGGGATGGGCTCCACTGTCTATCATTTGTGCTCCAGCCACATGATGGTGGTGTACAGCCTCATGGTGCCTGCACAGGGTTGTTGGCACACCTGTGCCATGGAGGGGTTCTGGCCATGTATACACGGCTGCCATAGCCACACCCCAGGGGCTTGGTTGACCCACTACTGTGTCCCTGTGTTGGTGTGCCATTGGGTATGGGTGGTTGTTTGTCTGTGCACTGTGTTGCATCCTGTGTGGTGCATGCTTCCATGCCACACTGTGGGTGTCTGCTCTGGCTGTTGTGGCCAGTGCTGGGATTTGGTGTGTCCTTGGGAGGGTGTGCAGGGTGCTGTAACACTGGTGGTGGGGTCCAGGGCATGCCCTGTCATGTGTGTGGTACCTCATGTGCTGACGTATGGTCAGCCTCAAAACTGTACCTGGGAGGGACGTGCATGATGGCACTGAGTATGCAGATGTTGCTTTGCTGTCTGCTGCTGCCCACTGTTGGGTGCTCGTGGTGGGGTTTCCTTGCATGGTTCTGTGGTGCACAGGGTTGTATTCTCACAATGGGGGTGGTGGAATGCTTGGGGCATCTTGCACTGTTGGGCACTACTCCTGATCAGGGTGTATGGGGATTGTGGTACAGGGTGGGCTCTGCATTGGTGGGATGGTGTGGCATGGGGTGGATGGGCATCCATGTGTGACGGTCCCAGCTTGCAAGGGAGTGTGCTGCTGCACCATGCCACGGCAGTGGGTTTGTTGCTGGTGTCCCTGAGCCAGTGGTTCTTCCTGCTCTCCTCCAGTTGTGCAGTTCATGGGGTGTGGGGGGCAATGTCTGTTCTGCTGTGTGCTCCTCTGCCTATCCCAACCATGGGTGGTGGGCCCCTTCATCCTGTGCCTGAGCATCCCTAGTTGTGCTGTTGCGCTGCTTCCCTGCTCCAGTGGGCATCCCTGGTTTTGCTATTGTGCATCTGACCTGCGCCACTGCACATTCCTGGTTGCACTATGGCTCAGTTGGTGCGATATTAATCATGTGCCACAGGTGCATCTTGACCTGCGCATTGTTTGAATATCTTGCATATTGTGCATGGGCACAGTGGACTTGCGCTTGCTCCTGCTATTGCGCACTTTTGTGGTGCAATTTGAATATCTGGGCCTGTATGTTTTTATTTTTAACATTTGAATATAGTGGGCCGGATATTCAAACTGTACCCAAATAATGTATGCAATAAGGGAGCAAACTTACAAGTCCATTTGCTATTACGTCACAATAGGCGTGATATTCAAACATGGAGTAAAGTCAAATTGCTAACCCAGCCAACGCCTGAATATCGCACAACCTGCACAATAGCGCAACCAGGAAGAGGAAGCTGAGCAGATATGATGCACCATAATGCAACAAGACCAACCCAGCTGAGCAGTCCAGAGGCACCATAGCGCAAGCAGAGAGACCCCCAGCAGCAGAGCAATGGAACTGCACAACCAGGGAGGTGGGCAGGGGCCCACCACCCATGCCACAGATGGGCACAGGAACACACTGCAGAACTCACAATACACCCCCACACCCCAAGCACAGCATCACTGGGGGAGGGACAGAATATCCACTGGCCCATGGGGACAAGCCAACAAAGCACAGCTGGGCCATGGTGCCCCAGCACACCCACTGGCAAGCTGAGACTGCCACACAAAGGGGGCAGACAACCCAAGTGCACACCAGCACCCCCCTGTGCACAGCACATCCTGCACTGGTACCCCAAGACACCACCCATGAGCAGTGACTGTCACTGCAGGAATCCCCATGCAACCCCGCCACCACACTGCAACCTCGTGTGCCACAGAACCATACAAGCCAGACCCACCAGAAGCACCCAGCAGTGGGTGGCAGCACACGGCAAGACTGTCTGAAAGCCACTACCACACCAGAGACACCTCCCCATGCACACACACCCAGGACAATACCACCCCAGATGCCATGCACCACTGCAACTGAGGCACCTATAGCCAGCTGCAATCAGAGACCACCACAGTATTCATAACAAAATAGATTTATCTAATGAAAATATTAACAAGAATAACTGGAACAGACAGAACTATGTAGAACTATATACAAGACAAGGGTGGGAGTATGGGTACAAGGTAGGGGTGGGTAAGGGGCAGGGATGAACAACTGGGAGAGGGAAGGCAGGGTGTGAGGGATGGGTAAAGGGGGAGGTGTTGGGCAGCTACTGCCCACCAGCCTGCTCATCAGCTGGCTGCCGCTGGTCCCAGGGCCTCCTCCTGCACTGGATTCCACTGCGCTGAATGTCCCTCAGGATCTCGAGGGACTCCACTGAGATGTCCAGGAGCCAGTGGACTGCCCACTCTATTCTTCACAGGATCTGGACACCTAGGACAAGGGATCAGAATCAATGGCTGTGACTGTCCTCAGCCCTGAAGCCCACCCAATGCATGGCATACAGCCAAGTGCCCCGCTCCTGTGATGGAGTGCACCCACCACAGTGACCGTGCACAAGACAAGTCCAACCAGGCAGCAACAGCCATTTGTGTGTGCCACTGCACACACACCACCATGTCAGCACAACACAACCAAGGCTGTACAGTGACATGGCTATGCGGTGGGAAGGCAGTGCCACAGCCATGTGCCCAATGCATGCATGGACCACCATTGGCGCACTCCCAGACATGCAGTGCCACTGGACAGTGCTGACTGTCACATGTCGAATGCATGGCAGTGATGTCCATGGATGGTGGCCATGCCCTGCCCCCCCACAGCATGCAATAGCATTCATGATGTCATGACACTCACCCTCATCACACTGCTGCTGCTGCCGTGGCTCGACACCACCACCACCACCACGTACAGCCACCGCTGCCACCCCTCGCTGTGCTTCAGCCTGGGTCCGCCTCTGCTCTGCCATGCCTGTGGGAAACAAAAGGTGAGAAATACATCAGTGAAATCCCAAAGCAGACAGCCCCCTGCCCCAATGAGTGTGCCTGCCCACTCAGCCAGACCCATACATCACACATCCTGTAAACACCACTACCACAGGCAACCATAGACCAACCCTCCCCCATGCGCTGGTCACAATACACAGTGTTACCCATGCGGACAATACAGATGCATAGATGGCTCACCCACCTGGCCTAGGCACCACGCCCCTCCTGGCATGTGAACGTAGTTGTGCCAGTAGTGCCTGCTCCCTCCTGTGCAGGTCACCATAGCGGTGCCTGCACTGCTCTGCTGAGTGCCACTGGCTAGTGGCCTCCTCCAGTGCAGTGGCCTCCTGCTGCCACACATGTATACGTGCCACATTCAGGGGTTCATCCCCAAACAGTGGGCCATGGTGAGGCTCCACTATGGCCACCAGGTTGGCAAGCTCCAACGCACTCAACTGTGGTGCTCTCCTGCATGCCATCCCTGCATGTATATAGTAGGCAATATGGTGCTCCACAGCGCGGCAACCCCACGTGGAAATGTTGTGCAATACAACTCCGTTAGTCCATATCACGCTGTTCGTGTAGCGCCGCCAGTCCCTATCGTGTTGTTACCAAACAGAGTGATAGAGCTGCAGGCATGCCATATGTACAGCGCAAAGGGGGCAAAGGTCGGGCACAGGGTCATGGGTCTGTGGCGCAAGGCCACGCATGACGCCATTGGACGTCTACATGTCCAGCGTGATTGGTCGCCTGTGTGCCAATGCCACAGTGGAGTATTGCACAGTTGTGCCACAGTGCCATGTGGTGACCGTCACTGTAGCACCACTGGCACAATGGTGGCCATGTCCTGAATTGCCTATCGTGCACAGCACATCATCAGCACAGCAGATGCCTGCGTAAGCCACCTGGGCATGTGCAGTGCGGTGTACTACGCAGTCACAGAACTGCACCATTGGCTCAGACGGTTCAACCGTATTGCACAAAGCACAACAGAGCGACATTCAGCCATCATATGCAAATCATCTGATCAGCCATTCAATGCACAAGATGCGATTGCATCTCATTAAAGTTGCTCAGTCTAATTTGCATGCGTGCTATAAATCTGCAACACTGTTCTGCAGTGGCCAGATTCGATTACACAGTTGATAGGTGAGTTGCATACATTGTGCTGTACTGGACCATGGCCCCAAGAATTGCTGTGTACTGCACAGATCACAAGTGACCCTCTCACCCATACAGGCTGTGAAATGACCGGGCGAGGACTGGGTGAGGAGGATGATGGTGGGTGGAAGAGAGGCCCAACTTTATGAGAGGCAGAGACAGAGGCACTGTTTGAGGCCTACCTGGCTGAGGAGCCACTTCTCAGTGGACAGTGGGGCACCCCTCAGGCCCATGCTGCTGCATGGGAGGGTGGCATGTGCTGGTAACCTGCACAGCAGCCACCAGTGCTCTGTGCAGGGTGTAAAGAAGATGGGGACCAACAGGAGGAGGGTGAGAGAAGGTTGCAGCCATCAGGGTGGCGTGCTGCAACAGGCGGTGAGACAGCGAGGTGGTGCTGATGACCCCGGTGGAGGACATGCTTGCTGCAAGCATGCAGCGCAGCGCCATTGAGGGTGTACCTGGAGGTGGCTTCCAGACAGTTGGTAGCCCATCACTGCATGGTATGTCATGGTTGGTGGGGGAAGGTAGAACACATGCACTAACGTGTCCTTCCTTTCTGTTACAGATCCTGTGCATCTGCAGGGGTCAGCAGTGGAGGGTCTGTCCACTGTGGACAGCCACCCGGAGTTGGAGGAGGACCATCCACCTCCACAGATGCCCGGCATGCACTCTTGCCGGCACTGTGCGCATGCTACCTTCACTGATGCTGAGATAGGTGTATGAAGTGCCCTTCCTGTATCCCAGCAGTCTGGCATGCAAGCATGCCAGCATGCTGCGGCTGTGGCTGTGGCACAGACCTGCACCATTGATGCCACACTGACCACTATGGGCATTGAAATGTGTGTGTCACAGAATGGACACACAGCAGGCCAGCTCACGCCCATGGAACTAGCTGGTTCTGACATGTGTGCCAGCATGTCAGCACAGTCCCAGGTTGTGCCTGTCAGCACCGGTGGGGCAGCACCGGTGGCTGTGCAGGTCACTGGCACTGTTGCAGCCACAGACATGGAACCACTGAACCTGTGGGCAAAGCAGGTGGAGGGGCAGCAGCAGCAGTCACCCACTGGGACTGGGAGTACAGGGCTCAGCGGTGCTGTAGGTGCACCACCTGCGGACATGCCCATATCTGGTCCTGGTGAGCAGCGCCCATCCTCAACGGGTGTTGTACATCAGGCCTTTCCAGTCCCCAAGGGACAGGTTGCCAATGTGGCAGACGACTTCTTTGATGAGCACACCCACCTGCTGCAGGCATCAGTACAGCAGCAGATGCAGGTTGCAACATCCATGGAGGCACTGTGTGTGGCCCTGGAGCGGGTCAAGGAGTGACACAGCAGGGACACTGAGAGGATCCTGTCCCAAATTGACCATATGCAGGTGGATGTGACTGCCGCCATCGACAGGCTGACACAGGCAGTGGTCGGTGTCGTGGCCACATTAGGCACACAGTCAGGTGCCCCTGTGCCGTTCACACCACGCAGTATGCGATCCACTCCCCATTCCCGGTGTCATGCGACACCCACCCTGTCGATGCTGGGTTCAGCTGTGGGCATCCCAAGCACCCCTGGTGCAGGTATGTTTGGTATGCTGCAGACCCCTGTGTGGACAAGGTTGCGTTCATGCAGTGGGACCCCTGGTGGTCCATCGGTGCCACCCCATGTTGCTCAGCCTGCCAGTGCTACTGGGTCTCGGCGGGGCTGCCCACGCATCCGAGGTGGCTGTGGCACTGTGCTGCATGACTGAGCTGTCTCCCAGTCTTGGGCCCGTGTCTGCTGCTGCCCTGTGTGCAATGTGTGTTTTGGTGGGCAGTGCACCAGTGGGTTTTATACCCTGCGCCCGACACCACCGGACCACCTGCACCCCTCCCGACTGCTGTCCACAGGTGCGTGTACATGATGATACCTGCATTGTGCTGTACACCAAAGTGCAGGGTGCCCAGGGTCTGACACACGTACATGGACAGTACAGGTGGTGGTGGTGGCCTGTGGATGTGTGTGTATGTAATGTCTGTTCCTGCTCTGTTGTGCACCTGGCCCCTGTGCATTTTGTGCCTGGTGTGTGTGTGTGTGTGTCTGTCCATGTGGCATGTTACTGTTCACCCCTCCCTAGTTGTGTGTGTGTGCTTCTATGCCTGCTATGACCTATATGCTATGCATATGCTTCTATAGGTATGTTGTCACCTGTTTGTTGTTGCTAAGTAGCAGATGTTTTTGCATTGTGCTCTGATTCTGTGATAGAATCTGTATTAGTAGAAGGTAGATTATTGTGATTGTAGTTACCTTGTGATTGTAAGGATAAAGAGCTTAGATAGAAGTGTATGTATTTTCAAATATTATAGGGAACAGTGGCAGGATTTTTAGGACAGTAAATTAATAAAAAGGGAACAAGGAGAGCTTCAGTAGCAGACAAGTAGTGGAACTGCAGTATAATGTGGGGAGTGGTGCAATGCAGTGGCTGTGGGGCAGCCATATTCAGGCAGACCTTCTGGTCACTGAGGTGTTGCCCTATCTGCATGCATCTATCTGGACTGTGGGATGAGGTAGCCAGACTCAGAGCGGAAGTAAACAGGGTCAGGAGTACCATCACCCCTATCCAGGGACCACTCAGTCCAATGCAACTGCCTCAAAGGATGCCGAGAATGAGGAGCACTTGGATGACAGTGGGCTCAGGGAGGTTAGAGCAGTCAGGCAGAGGCACTCCCAGATCCTATTCACTCAAGAACTCATATGCCACACGGCAAATGAGGGACAGCCAAATACAGGTACCCAGAGAAGTGGAGAGGAAAGGATGTGGAGATTAGCCAGGAGGTGACCTCAGTGGGGAAAGCAATGGACCCCAGAGGAGGAGGAAGTGAATCCTGGTGGGGGACTCCATCATAGGAGGGATCCAGCTAGGAACACAGGAGGGGGAGGACAGAGTGGTGAGGTGCCTACCAGGTGCCACGGCATGGAGGGATGGAAGGAAGATCCTGGGGATCACTGGGAAGGCAAGACGGGAGGGTGAGCTGGATGTCATTATCCACCTAGGTACTAATGACCTGGCAAATGAAGAGCCAAAGGAAGTTCAGGAAGAGTTTAGGAAACTGGGGAGGGGTCTCAAGCAAGTAGCTACTTCTGTCACTTTCTCAGAAGTACTACTGTGAGAGGCAAGGAGAGCATAGAGGTGCATGCACCAGGAACTTCAACTCATGGTTGAAGAACTGGAAGCTGTGAGGAAGGGTTTGGATTCATTGGTGACTGGGGACCCACCTGGAGGGATGGAGGTTTGTTCAAGCCTGACGGCCTGCATCCATCCTGGAGGGGAATCCAAGCACTCAATGATAAGTTTAAATGCTACGTTGACAAGCATTTAAACTAGCAAAGAGGGGTGGCAGGCCAGCAAGGAGGTACCTTACTTGCTCACCCCCCAGCTAGCAGTGTAACCAGTGAACCAGGGTGGCTATCTCTGCAAAGCAGTGTGCAAAAGATGGAATTAGTGCCCAAGAGGTGGATAAGCAGAAAGGGGCAAAATTCAGCAGGCGGGCAGACAGCAAGGAGAACCAGGGATAAATGACAACCAAGGAAGGGGCTGGAGTAGAACAGTGAGACAGTCTAGGGAGGTCAAATCATGGAAAGCCATCTGTGCAAATGTCAGGCGCCTTAGCAACAAGATGAAGATCTGGAGGCTGTCATGGTGCAGTCAGACCTGACATTGTGGCCATCACTGAAACCTGGTGTAATGATAACCACGACTGAGATGGCCATACCTGGCTAAACATATTCAGAAGAGACAGAGCAGGCAGGAAGGAGGAGGGTGGCACTCTATGTGAAAAAATGACATAAAGAGCCACAGAGATCCAGGAGGAACAAAATGGGGAGAGATACTGTAGATTAAGCTGGAAAGGAAAATGGGGACAGCCATCCGCACAGGTGTGGTCTATAGACCACCAGCCCAGGAGGAATAAACAGATAGGGGCTGATGCTAGCCATCAAGGATGGCAGACAAGGAGTGAGGTACACTAGTTGGAGACTTCAATATTCCAGACGTGGACTGGAGCATCCCAGCAGCAGCATCAACTAGAGCAGATTCATCCTGGACTCCCTTCAGGGTGCCTTCCTCAAGCAACTGGTCATGGAACCAACTCGGCAGAAGGCAATACTTGACCTTGTGCTCACAAACAGGGACAGTGTGATGGGGGTAACAGTGGGGGAGCACCTGGGAAACAGTGACCACCAGTCATTGTGGTTTGAAATCACAGAAAGAGCAGAACCAAACCACACAAAAACACGTATCCTGGATTATAGGGGGGCAGACTTTGGGAAAATGGGGAGATACTTGAAAGAGGCATTAAGGGGAATGGGACAGGAATCAGGGGTTGAGGAACAGTGGGCAGTATTTAAAATGGGGATTACAAGAACAACAGAATTATGTATTAAGCAGGTTAGCAAGAGGAAAAGGAAGAGGAGACCATTATGGTTTTCCAAAGAGGTAGCAAAGAAAGTGAAAGCCAAAATGATTGCATTCAGGCAATACAAAAAGACACAGGCAGAAGGAGATAGGGAGAAGTACCAGGAGAAGCAAAGGGAGGCAGGGAGGTCAGTAAGGGAAGCCAAAGCTCAGACAGAAGAATACATTGCAAAATGAGTGGGTAGAGGGGACAAAACCTTTTACAGGTACATAAGTGAAAAAAGAAAGACAAAGGGAGGGATAGTGAGACTGAAAGGGGAGGATGGGGGCCGCGTGGAGGATGACAACAGTAAAGCTGACATACTGAACAGGTATTTCTGCTCAGTCTTTACTGAGGAAAGAGGAGGGTAATGGGTCTGAAAAGGATACAAGGGTGAGAATGGTGCAGAAATGGACACAAGTCCCTTTACACGAGAAAAGGGTCCTCAAGGAACTGGAAGTAATAAGAGTTGATAAAGCAATGGGGCCAGATGGGGTGCACCCCAGGGTCCTTAAAGAACTAAGAGAGGTGGTGGCTGAACCTCTGGCTATCCTGTTTAGCCGATCACTGGAAACAGGGGCGGTACCCAAAGACTGGAGGACAGCAGATGTAGTCCCCTTATACAAAAGTGGGAACAAAAGGAAGCAGAGAACTACAGACCAGTCAGCCTCACCTTGGTAGTGGGGAAGATCATTGAAGCACTACTGAAGGAGAGATTGGTGGAGCATCTGGTTGTCAATGGACTACAGGACCCAAGGCAGCATGGTTTCACCAGGGAGATCATGTCAGACCAACCTCATTGAATTTTTGACTGGGTGACTAGGGAGGTGGATCAGAGGGAGGGCAGTGGACATGGCCTATCTGGACTTCAGCAAGGCCTTTGACACTGTGCCACATAGAAGACTATTACACAAACTGGGGAATATGGGTATGGGCAGGACAGTAGTGTGGTGGGTAGGTAACTGGCTGGGTGGCAGGACACAGAGGGTGGTAGTAAATGGCTGTCACTCCACAGAGGGAAGAGTGACCAGTGGGGTACCCCAGGGATCAGTGCTGGGACTGGTCCTATTCAACATCTTCATCAGTGACATTGCACAGGACCTAGAAGGCAGAATTTCACTGTTCGCTGATGACACAAAGCTCTGTAACAGAGTAGACACCAGAGGGTGTAGACAGAATGAGAAGCGACCTGCAGAAACTTGAAGAATGGTCAGGGTTTGGCAGTTGAAATTCAATGCAAAAGTGCAAGATAATGCATATAGGGCACAAAACCCAGCAACAATATATCAGTTGGGGTGAGGATATAGTGCACCAAGCAGGAAAGGGATCTTGGGGTTATCATCTCTGATGAGACCTCAAGGTAGGGAAACAGTGTGACAAGGCAGCAGGTAAAGAAATAGGATGCTGGAATGTATAAGCAGGGGCATTACCAGCAGGAAAGGGAGGTCATAATTCCGCTATACAAGACACTAGTGAGGGCCCCACCTGGAGTACAGTGTACAGTTCTGGAGACCATACCTCGTAAGGACATAGACAGGGTAGAGAAGGTTCAGAGGAGGGCAACAAAGATGGTGCATGGATTGCATCACAAGTCCTATGAAGACAGGTTGAAGGAACTGAACACGTACTCCCTGGAGGAGAGAAGGGAGAGAGGGGATATGATAGAGACATACAAGTATCTTACTGGGAGGAACAGCGTGCAGGAAAGCACTATTTTTAAGTGAAAAAGATGTTCCAGGACTAGAGGGCATGGGATGAAGTTGGAGGGAGGATGATTCAGAGGAAACATGAGAAAGAATTTCTTCACAGAATGGGTGGTGGACAAGTGGAACACCCTGCCAGAGGAAGTGGTGGGGGCTGAAACAATCACGGGATTTTAGAATGCATGGGATAGACATAAAGGAATTTTAGAGGTCAGGGGTAAGGTGCAACAGACTTCTAGGAAAACAAACTGAACTTACAAGCTCCAATGGGCAGACTGGGTGGGCCATAGGCCCTTATCTGCTGACACTGTCTATGTATCTATGTACCTATGTATCTATGCCCTGCCACTTCCCTCACCATCATGCACCCCTGCTGTGTTTCCCTGTGTGTATGTGGATTGTGCCCTAGCCACTGTTGGTTGCACATGGCCCCATGACTTACCTGTGTTGGGTGAAGTGCTCCTCTGTGATGGTGTCCTGGTGCAGCTGGGCCAGCTGGATTAGTCGGGGGTCACGCCGTCCAAGGGGGGGCTGCTCATCCCCATCATCACCATCGTCACCAGCGTCCCCATCGCTGTCCCCCTCCTCGACCTGTACGGCTATCCCACAGTCTTTGGCCATGTTGTGCAGGATACAACAGGCCAGGAATATCCCACAGGCCTTTGAGGGGCTGTGCTGTAGGGCACCGCCGGAGGTGTCTAGGCATCAGAAGCATGCCTTCAGCATCCCAAACACCCGCTCGATGATGTTGCGTATGGTGGCATGTGCCTCATTGAAGCGTTGCTGTGATGGGGTCATGGGCCACCGGTAGGGTATGAGCAGCCAGGGATGGAGTGGGTATCCTCTGTCACCTGTGTGGAGATAGTGGAGGTTAGTGTCATGTTCAGGCTCATATTGCCCCTAACCCTGTGTACCACTCCCATGGCACCTGTGGCTTACCCTCCCTTGCCCCCGCTTTGCCAATCCTACATGCATACTCACCCACTAGATGTCTTGTGGGGATGTCCCCACTCTCAAATTGATGGCGCAGTGCTGATTGGTACCATATGAAGGAATCGTGTGCTCCGCCAGGGTGCGTGGCACAGACATTGATGATGCGCCCACTGGCATCACACACCATCTGGCAGTTGACACTGGAAAACCCCTTCCGATTACAATATGCAGTCTCCTCAGGGCCAGATGGTGTGCGAATGGCTACATGGGTGCAGTCTATTGCCCCTAGCACACCAGGCATACATGCTACCCTGTGGAATTCCTGTATGTTTGCTGTACGCTCTGCTGCGGTGCTAGGGAAATGGATGTACTCTGCAGCATGTGGCAGCAGTGCGCTGAGGAATTGGGTGAGGATGCATGACGTGGCTGACTGTGTTATGCCCGTGGTGTCCCTGTTGGCTTCTGGAAGGTACCCATGGCAAGCAAGCACATGCAGGCTGTTACCTTTGTCTCCACTGACAGAGCGTGACTCTGTCGTGAGGGTGCCTGCATCACATCACTGCACAGCTCACAGAGCCGCCTCAGTATTGCCCTGTTCAGGTGGTACCGGCCCAAAATCTCTACATCTGAATACAGCTCAAAGCTGATGCGGGCACGGTACTGCCTGTTGGGGGTGTACTGCCGACGGGCCCTTCCATGACCACGTCCCCCTGCAGCATGCCTTCTCACCCCCTCACTACAGCTTCCATGTGGAAGCTGGCACTGTCCATCTCCTGGCTTGTGTCCCCCCCCCAGCTGTTGTTGATCTGTTATCCCCACTGTCCTGACTGCTACCCCCACTGCACCAGGTACACCTACTGGCCTCTGCACTCTGTGGCCCCCCACACCTTCACTTGCCCCTATTCTGTCCTGTGCACTCCCTGGCCTGCACTGTTTCCTGCTCTGGCCTGCTCTGTCTGCCTGCTTCATGTGACTTCCCTGTCACGTTCTTATGCCTCTTCCTTGAGCCTTTTTATTTTGGCTCATTGCCGCTGTGGCGCAACTTCCGCCTGATCCACTGTTGTGCATTGCGCAAGCCTTTGAATATCGCAGTGCGCACTTTATGCATGGTTCCACCCCCTTCGGTTGCGCATACCTTCATTTGCATTGCGCTGTTGCTCAGCATGTTTTCTGTGGTGCAACTGCCTCCTGCTGAATATCACACAATGGCGCAATTACGGACTTGCCCTATTGTGCATGGCGCAACCCTTTTGAATATCCCACCCAGTTTGTTTGCATAGCTTCTTATGGGGGATCAGCTATTTTCTTGTATTAAGTATGACCATTTTTGTTCCCATTTTATCTTTGTAAAGGATAACTTTTTCTGCAGCTGAGGAGATTTTGAGTCTAATAATTGTCATATATGTGTACTATAATACTCGTTTTACTATTTAATTTACTATTTTGGTATATATCTGAACTACAGTACATTATATTCCTGTCTGTTGCCAATGTACTAAATTTAATTTTCAAAGTTATGTATAGATACCAATTATCTTCTAACTTTATAATTTCTTCATAAGTTCTACATTTTGTAATTGATATGAACTCACCATCTTCTAATAAATCATGCTAGTGCTTCTATCCCTTCATAGATGCACATGTGCATTTGGCTCTAGAATCCATGCTTCCAGAGAACCAGTTTATATGCTTGGTTGTAATTGATTTTTGTGGTGCTCTCTTCAAAGAGAAAATATATTAACTGTCTCTCTTAACTGCCAGTGCTTGATTACCGTATATATGGGAAAAATCTGTTTTTTGCTTTTTACCCATAAGTCAGTACATTTTTATCAGTGTGCTCTGACATTTACCATGGATGTAATGGAAGACTAAATTCCCATTTGGTGTATTTTTGATGATGATCAGAATTTCATTGTGGATTTGGTGAAGATTGGAGCTAAATTTGGAGTGCATCACCTACCCCATTAATGTTTAGGGGCAAGGATGTATTTGTGTTCACTGAGACCTTTTTATGTATACTGTACATTACCCCTAAAGTCCAATTATTGATGAAGTTACAGCTTTTTTAAAGTTGCTGTGTTACTCTGTGGGAATTTCCTTTTTTTTCAATTTTTAAGGTTTTCTATATGGCTCTTAAATTGTGGGGGAAGGTTATCTGTTAGTGTTGTGGTACTCATTAAGACCTTTCTTTCAATATATACATTGTCCCTTAACTGAAAATATTGATGGAGTTATCACTTGTTAAAGCTGAAATGGGCTGGTAGTATAGCCTAGAAGTTAGACTAATGAGCTGTGTATGAGCTTGTTACCTGCAGACCTGGGTTTAATTCTCATAGCCTCCAATTGCATACTGTGTGACTCTGAGCAAGTCAGTTAACCAACTCAAAGCTCTTGGGTCACCCTTGAAAAAGGCACTTGTGCCTAGTGGGCCTTACCTGGTTAACAAAGAATAAATGAATAAAATAAATGTGGAAAAAAAAAACTAAGTCCAAATCTCTTTTTTGTATAAAGGAATCTTTTTTTCTTGAGAATGACACAATCTCACAAAAAAAGATCCATTAAAACAAAAAAAGAATGTGAAAAAAACTGAAGTCCAAATTATTTTTTCATATGAAGTAATCTTTTCATGAGATTGTGTCATGCTCATGAAAAAAATAAGATTCCTTCAAAATAACAACTATGTCGAAATTCTTTTTTTGTATGAAGGCACTTTAGTTTTGTATGGCACATTCCTTTTTTGTATCGGCATACTAAAAAAAAAAAACCTGTCCACTTCCGGTGAAGTAAATGCATCGATGGCTGCCTAGCTGAAGCACTCTGGGGCTGTTCTATTAATTTTAAAGTCATCCAGTGGTAAATAACCACGAACTAAGAACATTTTCAACTGTAGAGCGAGAGGAAACGAATACCATTAGATCTCGACACAGAAACTCACAGGCTGCCAAGCTAAAAACACTGATGGACTCAGATAAAAGCTCAGACCATCCCCAAGATGCGCGCTCGGCCTCCCCAGAAAGCAGCATTGCAGATTCCGAAGAAAACTTCAATAGGAATGACCAAGGGGTGATTCTATCAAAATTAGATGGCATTATAAAAGCCATACACAGAGTCGAATCCTCGGTCGCAGATCTCAAATCCGACCTAAAAGTTAATGATAAATGGACTACAGTGGTGGAAAAATATATTAGGGGCCTAACTGATTCATCTAGCCAACACGACCGGGCTATCCTTTATTTGCTGACCAGAGAACAGGAGCTGCAACTGAAGTTGGACGACCAAGAAAACGGTGCATGTTGGAACAACTTTAGAATCTACAGGGTTCCCGAAGGCGTGGAAAAATCATTCAACTCATTTCATTTCATTTTTAATTTTTTATACTTGTAAGCAGGATGAGCAATTCTGCCCATTTTCACCAGTGACAAGTCAGTAGAGGATTTTGTATTACACATTTTACAAGAGGTCCTGAAAATTCCAGAAGATATCCCTCTCCCAATCAAGAGAGCACACTGCTCGCTAGCCCCCAAACCAAAGAATCAAATGTTGAGACCTTGTTCAATCATTGCCTGCATGCTGAATTACCAAAATCGCTAAACGGTCCTTCAAACAGCTTGGAAATTAAAAGAAATTAAGATAGACAATCAAAGACTGTTCTTCGATCAGGATTTTTCAGACCTACTTAATGAAAAAAGAAAGCTGGTTCAGGGTGTTATCAAACAGGCAAAGGAGAAAAAAATACTTATACAGCTCAACTGCCCTGCAAAGCTCCGTGTACATTCTGAAAAGGGTCCAGTTCTATTTGAACTCCCTGAGAGAAGCAGTACCTTTGTTGAAGCAGCTGGGCCTTCACTGTCCCGAATTGCACACTGATACACTGGAGCATGAAATCTCCCACTCGATGTGGCAGAGAGCAGGCAGACCAAAGCGAGCACAACCATCAGAGATCACCTGGCCATCCCACCTAAGTCAAGACCTAAAGGAAATACTGGGCAGAGAAAATAAGTTCCAATCAATTAATCAATCAATTACTTTATTTAACCAGGCATAATCACCATTGAGCAAGCTCATTTTCAAGGTGGTCCTGGGCATTAATACAATACAGTACATTTCATAAGATTACAATTACGGTGGACAACGGTGCAAAAAAACAAAAAAGAAAAAACACTGTGAAGG
Source organism: Neoceratodus forsteri (assembly GCA_016271365.2). Lineage (NCBI taxonomy): Eukaryota > Metazoa > Chordata > Ceratodontiformes > Ceratodontidae > Neoceratodus > Neoceratodus forsteri. The sequence goes on from CM028136.1 coordinate 877,771,500, forward strand.
TGCCAGTCAATATGGGCCTATACATACCGGTCAACATAATTAACATGCAAAAGTTTTACTGAAATGAGAAGAGACAACAATCCCATATAGTCTCCGCTAAGTAAGAGCTCATACCTAAATGATAAAAAATAAGGAGGTATTAAGGAATAGGGTAGAAATTGGGGTGAAACAGTAGGCTAGAATAGGTAAAAAGTAGGGAATAGGCAGGGCCATCTTGGATTAAGGGAACTAGGCTTGTAGGTCCTAGGTTTCTGTTGTTAGGAATGTGGGGTGAATGAGATACTTATCCCCTGATGACACTACTCGAGGAAGAATGGCAGCTTGGAATCCAGCCCGAATTATAAAAAGGTACTTGCAACACTTACATTTATTTCTCCAGCCATTATGAGCTGGCGTCCTTCTCCCCTCATGTGGATAAATGGCGGACTAAGGCCCATGTCTTACTTAGGGCTCTGAACTGAACACAGTAGCCCCCTACCAAGTTTACACATAATTCTATCTCGCAGAAAGCATGATCATGGTGACTTTCATCAATGTCTAGTAATGGTTTAGGACTGAGTTGGATTAAATGTTGTTGTCCCATTCGGCACATGGCTGGAAACCAACTTTGACAGGATACTTATAATTTCAAAGACTGCTTGAAGCTGGGGACTTGAACTGGGGGTGGAATGGGGGGGTTGCAGAATTATTGTCTGGGTGAGAGCCTTCAGCATTTACCCCATAATTTCCCTCTTGGGCTGGCTGCTTATGACCTATTGAGCACCTGTTAACAACCAGGGTGCATGAAGGGGAAGGGCAGCACCCAAGCAACAAGCCTGCATTCACAAACTTCAATGTAGGCTCATAACTTTGTTGTTTTTTAATATTTTTATGCAAAAGTTTTTAACATTGCTTTTCCATGTCCCCACCTCATGAACAATAGTGGGGAATATTTTCAGCTCCTGCCCAATGCAGGGACCACAAAATCACCTTTCAGGACAGATTTACCTAACACCACTTGCACTGTTCATGAAGTGGTGTCCCAAAAAAGTTATGTTGAAAATTTGGGGCTAGAATATTGAAAAATGCCCCTGTTATGCTACTATGTTCAAAACTTATTAAAATACATTGTACTGCATACCAGATTTCCTCAGTTCACGCTCCAGTGTTAAAGAGTGAAGACATCTCTGTGGTCTGCAGAAGATTACAGTATTGAACTCCTGCTAGATTAGTAAGGGCTTGGAAGGCATGGGGATGGGTGCTGAGTGGGAGGGTTGGGAGGTGGGACTATCAGTGCAATAGACAACGATGGATGTTTTTTGCTTTTTTTACACTGATTAAAAAACACAAAAGCCACAGCAAAACAGTGGGGACAGTTTTCTATATTACAGATGATGGCACTGGGGACTGGGCACCACAGTGTCAGTGTTATGTTCTGGGGGGCGGTCGGGTGGGGGGAGTATAGGCAATAAATGTAAATAACATTAAAAATGAAAAAAAAATTATGACAAAGAAATACTAGGAAATTGAGCACCCCCAGTGTCGGTGTTATGTTTGTTGAGGGGAGCAGTTTTGGGGGTGCACAAGCAACAGACATTGAGGGATGGTTTTCTTTGTTACAGACAATCTATAAATAAAATTAAACAAAGAAAAAAACTATGAGGTGGTGACACTGGGGGAATTGGGCACCTCCAGTGGCAGTGTTATGTTTAGGGGTGGTGGGTGCTGAGAGGCAGGGTCAAGTGGGGGCCAGTTATGGGGGAGCAGAAACAGGCATTGATGAATGTGTTGTTTTGTTTTTTAACAATACTAAAGACAAGCCATTCAGCTGTTTGCTGATGGTTTCATGTATATCAAAGGACCTAAACCCTCTCTGATTGGAGAGGCTCAGTCCTTTGAAATAAAAAAAGTTTCAGCCCACCAAGCAAAGAGTGATGTCAGAACCACAGCCTGTGGTCATTGGTGTAGACTGCCAAGCCTTTACTTTTGTGAACTACAATGTGCTCAGCAATGACACCCCTAGAAAACCCTATCATTGCTATATAATGTTGGGTGTGCAAGAGCAGGCAGTGTAATAAATGATAGCAAATTCTGGCAGACTCATGAAATAAGACCATCTTGGGGTCAAACACTCAACCTTTGGGATTACAGCTTTATGGCTTGTTTGACACCTCAGTGTTATTTGTTCCCTGAATACCATGCTTTGTCATCATTTATTCTCCATATTATAGTGGCGTGGTAGCACCACTATAGTTAAGATTGAGCAGGGGTGTCACTGTTAAACCTCAAACTTTCTACTTGAATACCTTTGCAACTATTTAATGGATTTGCACAAAATTTTGCAAGTACAGTATCGGGGAGGGGGGTATCCCTTGACGTGCCAGGTATTGTTTTGGTCAGATGTGTGGATTCCAAGATCTGGATGGCTTTTTTTTTCATCCACTAGCACCTAGATGGTTTGAAAGTTTAGTCAAAAATTTTCAGTGTAGAAAGGGCTTGGTCACTGGTCTGGTGAAAAAATATTAATCCATTACAAATTCATTAAAATTTGAAGTTTCAGTCCTGAGCATTCTCAGTCTAGTTTTTGGATAGCTGTTTGGCATTAAAAAAGAATTTGGTCCATACAAAAAGGGATCCTTTTTCATATGGGGTAATCCTTTTTTGTTAGGAAAAAAATATTTTTTTGTATGTCCTCCATCTTGTTTCCATTTAAAAAATTGTTCAAAACCCACAAAAATGACATTTTGCTCACACACCAACACATGGATCTTGCTCATCGGGACCCTGTTAGGTGGATTCTGCACTTCGATTTTTTTGAAAAATGACTCAGAAATGTCATTTTTATACATTTAAAAATTATTTTTCGTGACTCAAATTTCTTATTCAATGAAAAGTGAATTGGGCCATAAAAAAGTTATCCATTCATATGAAAAATCCTTTTGACTTAGGTTGTTTTGCCAGTTCTTTTTTTGCAATGAAGGCATCCTTTTTCATATGAATGAAAAAACATACAAAAAAGGATCCTTACATATGAAAAAGAGAATCAGAAAAAAAAATAAGATCAAATTATTTTTTCCTATGAAGGGATCCTTTTTCATGTTTTATTTTCATTCATACGAAAAAGCATGCCTTTATACAAAAATTGATTTTGGACATAGTTTTTTGTTTTTTTTTTATTCTTTTTTCATATGAAGGGATCCTTTTTCATATGAGTTATTTGCTCAATTCAGTTCAATTCAAGTTTATTTGCAGGAAAACTCCATTGAGCAAGCTCATTCATAAAGAGATCCTTATTACATAATTACATAAAAGGTAGTACACAAACAGGTTTACATAAAGAAGGGTACATACATAGCATAAAAGCAATGACATTCATACAAATTGATACATACAGTCATAACATATCTAAGCATTAACATAATGCAGTAATGTGACAATTTATGGCAATAAATACAGAGAAGACATGGAATGCAGCAGGGATATGAGTAAAAATACACAAAGGGAAGCTGGCCCAGTGGCATGGAGGGCTGAGGCAGTGATGCCTTACCTCCTGCCATACCGGCGACCTGTGTTTGTTGTGTGAGCAGGTCGCTGGGGGTTAGCTGGGATGGCAGAGGATCAAGCATCCAGAGGACAGCTTTCCTCTCCCAGGGGAAGGTGGGGATATGAACCAGTACTTGTCTGCTACCTAGCAGTGGCTGGGGGCCTACAAGCCAGGTCCCATATTGTGGGGGCAGAGGTGGAGTAGTCACCTGATGCATGACATGTGGACACATGCGTGGTGCATCACTGGTGCATCACTGGTGGCCTTGCACTCTCCACACTGCAACAAGAGAAAATGGAAAAATGGTCCCACTGTCTACCTCTGGTGTCCAGCCCTGCCTGTCTTTGGGCTATGCCCTTGCCCTTGGTGGTTGCACATGGCCCCGTGACCTTCCCGTGTTGTCCGAAGTGCTCCTCTGTAATGGTGTCCCTGTGCTGCTGCGCCATCCAGAACAGCCGGGGGTCTCGTCACCCAGAGAGTGGCTGCCCTTTACCAGCTGGACTGGCATCCTTATTGTCCCCACTGCTGCCCCCCTCTTTGACCTCTACAGCTATCCCACAGTCATTGGCCATGTTGTGCAGGATATAGCAGGCCAGGAATAACCCACAGACCTTCAAGGGGCTGTACTGTAGGGCACTGCCTGATGTGTCAGGGCACTGGAACTGTGCCTTCAGCAGTCCGAACACCCACTCAATCACATTCTGTGTTGTGGCATGTGCCTCATTGTACTGTAGCCGTGATAGGGTCGTGGGGCACCGGTATGGTGTGAGCAGCCAGGGCCTTCGCTGGTAACCACTGTCACCTGTGTGTAGAGGGGAACATTAGAATGGTGATCTGCATCACTATGCCATGGGCCATCATGGCCAGTACCCATGGCACCTCTGACAATGTACCCCCCCATGTCTGCTCACGTTGTCCTGCGTGATATGCATACTCACCTACTAGATGGCCAGTGGGATGTCCTCACTCTCAGACCTGTGGCACAGTGCAGACTGGTGCCAGATGAAGGCATTGGGTGCGCCCCAGGATGCGTGGCACAGACATTGGTTATGTGCCCCCTGGCATCGCACACCACCTGGCAGTTTATGCTCAGGTATCCCTTGCAGTTTATGTATGTCACACCCTCCAGGTGAGGTGGCATGTGGATGCCTACATGGGTGCAGTCAATTGCCCCAAGCATGCCAGGCAACCGTGCTACCCTGTGGAACTCCTGCATGTGTGCTGTGCGCTCTGCCTGTGTGCTGGGGAAACAGATGTACTCCGCAGCATGTGGCAGCAGTGCACTGAGGAATTGTGTGAGTAGGCATGATGTGGCTGATGGGGTTATGCTTGTCTTGTTCCCTGTTGGTCTCTGGAAGGTGCCCGTGGTGATCAGGCACATGACGGCTGTGACCTTTGTCTCCACTGGCAGTGCATGGCTCCGTCATGTGGGTGCCTGCATCTCTTCACTGCACAGCTCACAGAGCTACCTCAGTATTGCTCGGTACAGGCGGTACCGGCCCACAATCTCTGTGTCAGAGTACTGTTCGAAGCTGGTGTGGGCTCTGTACTGCCTGTTCTGGGTGTACCACCAGTTGGCCCTTCCACAGCTGTGCCTTCCTGATGCCTTTCTTCTCACACCCCTCATTACCACCTCCATCTGGAAGGTGACACTGGCCATGTCCCTGGCTGGCTGGTGTTCCCCCCTGGGTGGCTGTTCTCCTGTTTTCACTGCTGGCTGTTCCCGGTGCTTCACCTGCACCGGATTCACCTTTGGCTGTTTGCCTGTGGCTGTCCTACCTCTTGCCACTGCCCCCAGTCCACTGTGGCACTCTCACTCCCTTTTCTGCACACTGGCATGTGCACACGCATTCCTACCCGCACTCTGGCACACTTCTGGTGGGCCCTGTCCTACTCCTGCCCACTTCTGTGCCCTGCTTCCTGTATTTCCTCCCTGGCACTCTGTCTCCATGCTCCCACCTGTGGCTTCCCTGTGGTACGTTCTTCCTGCCCTCTCTTGTTCCCTTTTATTTTGGCTCATTTCTGCTGTTGCACGACTTCCACTTGCTCAGCTATTGCGCACATCGCATGCATCACACTGCGCATGTTATTCATGGTTCCGCCCCCTCCAGTTGCACATGCATTCATTACTGTTGCACTCAGGTGCATTGCCTGTTGTGCTACACAGCTGCCTCCCACTGAATATCGCACAACAGTGCATTTCCACACTTGCGCTGATGCATCCCTGTTGTGCATGGCGCATCCGCTCTGAATATCCCACCCCAGCTCTTTACGTTCAATGATAGGGAAGGAAACCAGCATTGACACTGGCACCAACAGATGGGGCATGAAGCCTTGGTCTGATGACAAAGGCCCAGTACTGATGGACCCCAAGGCTCAGGAGGTCTCGATGGCAGGGCAGGGGCCAATGACATGGAGACTGACAGCCCTTTCACAGCCCTATAACAAGCTGGAGGAGAATCCACTGTGGTGGGCCTGGAAGATACAGAGACCTGTAAGGGGAGAAGTGCTGATGCTGAAGTTGTCAACAGGGCAATCCCTGGAGAAGAAGAGGAGGGTCCTGCGGGGACCAGGATCACTGATGGGAACAGTGGTTTTTGGGCCTCTCCTCATCATGTCAAGAGTGTTTCCCTGAGGATTTGTCCAGAACCTTGGTGGTCTGCAAGCCCGAGGAAGATGTCAGTGACTGGGCTGAGAGGGTCATGGAAGACCCTTGCTCTCTGTTGGCTACCTTTTGCTCCGTGAGGAACTTCTGCAGGGCTTTCTTTCTTTGGTGCTGGGTGGTAAGGTTGAATTTCTGGCAGGATTTGTGAGTGAGAACATTATGGCTAGGCCCAAGATAGCAGACACAGAGATGGTGTTTGTTGGTGGAGGAAATTTTTTTTCCACAGTGGCAGCAATGGAAAAGAGCAGATGAAGTGGTAGTTCTCGACATACGAAGCAGAAAGGGATCACTTCTAAATAAAAGTGATTCATTGAAAAAAGAAAATAAAAGGTAAATCAATTTTGGCAGTTGAACTGAGTGACAAAGCTTCCGTGGAGTCCATGCGCGAATGGTCGATGGTGGAAAAGAACTCAGGAGGGAGCTGGGCCACACATGCAATTATAGGGTGAGTGACATCGGATCCTCAGTACCCCCAGGTGAAATTTGACCCTGCAACAAATAGTTCCCCCTCTAGGAAGCTAGAAGCAGGATACTCACAGTCAATCAGAATGTTCCAGCACAAATTCGAGCTGATTAGCCTGATCAGTTTCCATGGTGTTAAGAAAGGGGGAAAACCTATCTACAGCAGAGGTTCCAAGGGTGAGTACAAATCAACAAGCTTCTGAAGGCTTCTTAAAACTTCACGGGGGTAAGTTGTGTGGGAGGATCCAATGAGCCACATCAGCATGTAAGGGGAGCAAGGAGTCATATCTTCTTCTCTGAGGGTGTCTACCCCCTGGTGCCACACCCCATAACAAACTCTCGATCTCCTGCTCTGCTTTCTCATCACTGGTGTCTGGAATGGTAATCCCCAGTCATTTCAGCATCAGAGTAGCTTGTGGTAGGTTTCAAAAATCTGCATTCCTTCAGAATCTTGCATCCACAATTTGGCTGGGTAACGAAGATAAGCCATTAGCCCATTCTCCCTTAACAATTTGACTACTTAAAGAACCTGTTTCCTTTTGTTCATCATGCCTGGAGGAAAATCTTAGTCAAAATAAACCTTTTTTTCCATCAAGGTTTAAATCTTTTTTACCCCAAGCCAAGTGGAGAATTTTCTCTTTTGTTGTGAATTTAAGAAACTTAACCACTAGGGAGCATGGAGGTGCCCCTGTTCTAGGTTTAGGAGCGAGGGCTCTGTGAGCTCTTTCAATGGCAAATTCAAAGTTCTCTGGCAGGGAGAGCTCTTATTGTAGCCAGGATTCCAAATATGCAGTCGTATCATCCTGTTCGCTACCCTCCGGAACTCCAAATATTCAGATATTGTTCCTTTGAGCCCTAGCTTCTGCATTCTCTGCCCGCTGTGTTAACTCTCTCTCTCTCTCTCTCTCTCTCTCTCTCTCTCCGGTGCAAGAAAGCCAATAATCTTACAAACACCATATGTTAATTTTGTAGTGTTTCCATATGTGTTTCTACTTCAGTGGTATGATTCTCCAACTTCTTAAAATCAGTTGGCAAACAGGATATTTTGGAGTAGATTCAATGTAAAATACTGAGCATTCTTTTACCATTGGCTTTGGTAAAAGTCGATGTGGTCTCCGAGTCAGAGTCAGAACCGTGAGGTTCAGTTTTTGCACCCCCCTTAGGAGGTCATCCCCTGTGGAGATGATCAGGTGCTGCCCATTATGGAATGTTACTTCACAAGGCCTAGCGGCGGTCCTTGACCTCTCATCCCCCGTGTTGGTGAGCAATAATCCAGAGACACTGGTGTTGGCCTATGATAAGGCCATCATGGTTGCCCTGGATTTTATTGCTCCTGTTCATGAACACCCTTTTTCACTGCACCCCAGGGCCCCTTGGTTTGATGGGACTCTGAGGGACAATGCGGAGAAAAGGGCGAAGGTTAGAGCGTTGTGGGCGTAGATCAGCCGTGTATGCCAGCCACCTTAGATTGCTAGAACATTATGCTAGCTACCAATCTGCAATCACCCATAAGAAGGCAGAGTTCCTGTCCAGGGAGATTGCAGTTGCTCAGAATTGACTGGCTCAACTGTTCTGAACTGTAGATAGACTGTGTAACTCAGCCTGTCTGCAAGTTTGGAAAGCCTTTTCGCAAGAAGAGTGCGATGAGCTCACTCATTACTTTGCAACTAAGGTGGCTGACATCAGGGCTGATCTGTGTTTGACAACCTCTAAGGGTGATGTTGTGGGGACTTGTGAGAACACAGTGCCTCATTTCTTTTGGAGTTCTTTTTATCGACCTGAGTTTGTGGATATTATGAGGCTTATCCATAGTGTGTGCCCTACTAGCTGCAGCTCGGATCCTGGACCGACTACCCTAATTTTGGGTTGTATTGATATCATCAGTCCAGTTTTGGTGCAAATAGTCTGGAGCTCCTTGGAGTCAGATGAGTTCCCTAATTCCCTGAAAGAGGCGGTGGTGACACCTGTCTTGAAGAAAGCTTCATTAGACCCAAACTGTTTTTCAAGCTACAGACCTATCTCTAACCTTCCCTTTATTGAGAAGGTTATTGAAAAGGTTGTAGCTGCTCATTTGGATGACCATTTAACCATCCATAGTATCTATGAGTCCTTCCAGTCTGGTTTCCGTAAAAGACATAGTACCGAGACTGCACTGGTTCGGGTGCTTAATGATCTTCGGAGGGCGTGGGATTAAAAGAGACATTCCATTCTGGTTCTTCTTGATCTCTCCTCAGCATTTGACACTGTAGATCATGTGGTGTTGTTAGCATGCCTGAGACAAATCTGTGGAATGTCTGGAACCGTTTTGCAATGGTTCACTTCATTCCTTACTGGGAGATCACAAAGAGTTGTGTCAGGGAATTTTTCCTCTGGCCCAGTCTCTTTGTTGTGTGGAGTGCCTCAGGGTTCTGTGCTGTCACCCATGTTATTTGCAGTGTATATGCTGCCCCTTGGAAACATTATAAGATGGTATGGGCTGAGGTTTCACTGCTATACAGATGATACCCCGCTATACCTGTCTTTTGCACCCGACCAGGATGGAGCTTTCTTGATGTTTAACAACTGTCTGGGGGAAATCCAAGACTGAATGGATTCTAGTTGGATAAAATTGAATTTGGAGAAGACTGAGGTATTGGTGGTGGACCCGGGTGGTCAGATTGAGAGGTCGTGTACTGGTGCGCCTTCTGGAATTTTTCTTGGTGGCGTGTCATTGCCGACCTCTGAACGGGTGTGTAACCTTGGGGTGATTGTTGACGACAAGCTAACTTTACAATCTCAGGTGTCAGCTGTCATCAGCACTTCCTTTTACCATCTTAGGAATATTGCCAGGGTTAGGCACCTTGTTCCATCTGACTCCTTGCCAACGTTGGTCCACACCTTTGTGTCCTCGTGCCTGGACAACTGCAACGCCCTTTACTTTGGGCTTTCTGGGGTTGAAATCCGCCACCTGCAGCTGGTGCAGAATGCTGCAGCCCGGGTTTTGACTGGGACAAGTAGGTCCTGTCATATTACCCTGGTGCTGCGCGAACTGCACTGGCTGCCTGCTCAGTGGTGGATCACCTTTAAAGTCATTTTATTGACTTTCAAAGCTCTTCGCGATCAGAGTCTGTCCTATCTGAAAGACCTCCTGGTTCATTATTGCCCTGGCTGATCACTCCGCTTGTCCAACATGGGGTTGCTGGAGATTCCAAGAGTGAGTTTAAAAACCTCTGGCAGCAGAGCTTTCTCTCATGCTGCCCCCACCCTTTGGAATTTTCTACCACGCCGGTTATGGGAGTGCACCTCCGTGAAGATATTTAAGAAAGAATTAAAAACCTTTTTATGGAAAAAGGCCTTTTTGGAGGATTAAGGTAGTTAGACTGTGATTGGATTTTATTGTAATTTATCAAGTTTTTATGAAGTATTTATGATGTGTTTTATAAGTTTATGTTTGTATGGTTATTTGTGTTTCTGTTATTAACCTGTTCAGCGCTTTGATAATTTGAAAGGCGCTATATAAATAAAATTATTATTATTATTATTATTATTATTATTATTATCTTCTCCACAGGCTGTTAGCAGGGAGGATCACAAAGGAGGACTGGTAAGCCACTTTTCATTCTGCGACAAAGTATGCCTCAGAGTTGATGCTAGATCCTTCTTTTTTGTTGTCCTGATGGTAGCCAGCTGTAACAGAGCGTTGAGGAATAGTTTGGTAACTTTTTAATGCTCGGATGGCTAGTGATCAGCAAATTATACAATCCGGGGTCCTAGAGCAGCAAGGCTAGCTGACATTAGGCTTGTTGCATCACCAGAAGTGAGTAATCCATATTTTTAAATGGTGCCATGTCTGTTCTGTTCTTGGAGTACACATACTAGTTTTAGACATTGGGAGGAGCAAAACAGTGATTTTGTAAAAGCTAAATATGCACAATGTCAGGAACATAACATCTTTTGTGGTCTCTAAACAATTTGCTGAGATTTTTTGGGTTTCATTCCAATGGATTGGAAGCAAACCCAAGCCTTTAGTTTACATATTTATTAATGTCTTCGACTTGGCAAGGTTCATTTGGACTACTGTCCTATATTGATACTATCTATAGATGATTAATAAGATCCTGCTTGGCTCTTAAACATTCCCTTCAAAACATATTTCAGATTTAGGATAACTCAACAGAGAGTCATTCATTCCTGATAACACTCTGTTATTGCTAATCTTTATTCTTTATGGAAATGTGTATCAGTTAATTGTCTATTATTAACATAAAATGTGTTTTGTTTTTCATCTCAGGGGTTTAAACATAATTTTTTGTCTTTTAGTAGATATTTAATATCTAAATTTCATCTTAGAAATAAATCTATACCTTTACCTGTTTAAAACATTACTGACTTAAACATAGATACAAAATAGTTTCAAATATTGTATGAAACACGTATCATTGTCAAGTTTTAGTTACAGAGAGGAAGGAATCAACCAACTGAAAAAAAAATTATATATAAATTCTGTTTTCTTTTTATATTTTTTTGTTCTTTTTTGTTATTTAGTAATTTTTATGTTAACAGAGTTTACTTACCATTTTAAGTACTGATGCTTCAGTTGCACTTTAGGGCTGAGATATTCAAAGTGGTTGCACCTGGCGCAACTGAGTTGCACCAGCACAACTCCAGAAATGCACCCCAGGGCAATATTCAAAAGGGGGAATTGTGCAGTACAGTTCCTGATGCACTGGGACGCAAAGATAAAGTATGTGGCACATCTCCAGGGGGCATGCCCATGCATATGCAGCATTTCCCGATATTCAGCCCTGGATGTGTGGTGCATCTGCAAGCACAACCCAAAGTTGTGCCACATACCTGGGCACAAAGTTGAGCCTGTAAAAAATGGCTCAACTGCTAGCCACCCACAGGCATGCTACTGTATTGCAATGTGCAACACAGCAGCCACCAGCCATGGGTTACTACCCCTCCAGAACACTGTTCACAAGCACCCACATATGTGGCTGGTGGTCCAGTGATTCCCCCTTCCTGCCCATAACCTGGTCACTGTGTGAAATACAGTTTCCCATCCACGGACGTCCAGTGCCCCCCCCCGCCTGTAACCCCAATCACTGTACTATTATTATTAATGTAAGATCCCTGGTACACTAGTTGTACCTGCCTCCTGTACCTCTGATCACCTGTAAATTTGAATATTGTTTCGTTGGTAGTCTAGTAGTACCCCCTACCCTGCCGGTAACCCTGATTGCCTCTAAAGTTGATGAAAACAATTCCCTGGTGGTCCAGTGGCACCCTCGCCCCCAACCACACAGGACTCCCAGCCCACCCAGCTTCCCCCCAGTCACTGGCAGGCAGCAAACCCACCTGCATACCTCCATGGCTGGCCACCAAATTACAGCTTGCAGTACATACTGTAATAGTCACTCACAAATATGTGAATGAATGACTTTATTCACAAATTTGAGAATGACTACTACAGTATGCACTGCAAGCCCATCGGTCCACAGTGTGGACCGATGGGCTTGCATCTGATACTGTAAGCTGCCATTTGGTGGGCAGTGTGGAGTTATGTGGGTGGGTTTGCTGCCCGCCGATGATGGAGATGGGAAGCTAGGTGGACTGGGGGTCCTATGTGGGTGGGTGGGGTGCCACTGAACCACCAGGGAATTATTTTAGTCAATTTTATGGATGATCAGGGTTACTGGCAGGGTAGGGGGTACCACTAAATTACCAGGGAAATAATATTCAAACTTATGAGTGAACAGAGGTATGGGAGGGGAGGGGGGGAGGTTCCACTAGACTACCAGGGATCATACATCAATAATAATGATACAGTAAATGAGGTTATGAGCAGGAAGGTTTGAATCACTGGACTACCAGGGATGGGAAACTGTATTTTATATGGTGATCGGGCTTACGGGCAGGGAAGGGGTACTACTGAAGTCTATGATACATGGACCACATGCTGTGCAGGGTGCCAGGTGCATTTTGCTGGCCAGTCTTGCACAACACATGCAAATGTGGCCATAATGACAAGCAAATTGCCCCATTTCTGCCTTGCATGCATAATGGACCCATTTGCATATCCAGGTCTGAATATCTGGAAATTGTGCCAGGTGCAGCTCCAGTTGTTCTGGTACAGTCCCATTCCAGGTATGCAGGTCTGTCTGAGGAATGCATTGTGGAATTGTATTTGCACCATGTGCATTCTTTAATATATTCAGAAGAGATGCACCATGGCACATCTCTTTTCAATATATCCCTTTGTTGCTCCAGCGCAACTGAGTTGCACTGCACATCCTCTTGCGCCATTGCCAGGCGCAGTTCTGAATATCGGGTCCTAAGTGTCCATTTCAATGTAACCAATCATTATTTGCATGCAACAGGGTAATTACGCTGTAGTTACATGTTTGTGGCATTCAAGTACAGTACTTTGCAGTTACAGTGTGGTTATACTAGAACTGCAGTGTAGTTTAGTGACTCTTAAAATGAAGTGTAACCAATGCTTCCATATTCCTTAGAGGGCACTGTTGTCAGTAGGATGGATGGAGGGTGAGTTTAAGTGAGCTGTCTTATGTTAGTCCAGAAGCTAATATTAAGAAACTGCAGCACCTGAGCTTAGTACAGGTTGAAGGTAAAAATGTATTTGCTAAAAATTCCCATAGGATAACACTGGAAGTTTAACAAGCAATACAACCAAGCAAATAAATGGCTGTTTTGGCAGAAATGGAAGTGTAGCACCCAAAGGGCCCTGTGCTTCCACACCAAAATAGATGCATGCATATTTAGAGGGATGGAAGTGCAGGGCACTCCCACAGGCATATGAGAATACAATTATACTATCTCAAAAAGTAAGGAAATTCATTTGGAAAAAACTTCCTTAATGTACCAGTTAGGATTAAAGTGACAAAAGTAGTGAAATGTGGTATTAACATTCCCAACCCTCATACACCCCACCTTACAGTCAGCAACAGGAAAATTCATTACAGTTTCACCTTTTCTGCATCTTTACAAATCAGACATGTGTACCTTGGAATTGTTAACCCTAATGCTCACTCCATTCTCATATACTGTACACACATCAGCTTATTTACTGGTGGAATGGGGTGCATGCATGTTATGGTTGACAACCCCAAGGTACACCCCATGCATGACTTGTCTATGCCTTTACCTTGTTCAGGCATTTCCTCACCTGTGGCACAGCTGTCTGACTCCGCCTTCCACTGCTCCTGCATCCAACTAAGCAAGGCATCCCCACCAGGTACAGAACAGTAACTGGGAAGTTTGCTTTCTGAATTTCCAGCAGTCCCCAGCTGCTAGTTCCTGATAGGCTACTGCCTTGCTCTGGATCACTCCTATTGCTCCAGCCCTTGATCTGAAACTGTAAGCATTGTGACTGATGCAAGCCTAAAAGAGACAGTTTATATCTTACAAGGGGAAAAAGTGGAAGAGCTTCCTAACTTGAAAAAAACTGCTTTACAGGAGACTCTTGCAAGGGCAGAAGAACTGGCTGGGGAAAGCAGGGCCGCTGTCACAATGTCTAAAATGGCTGGATTTGTTTTTAAACAGCCTGAGGGGGTTTGTCAGTGCAACAGGGAAACTGGAGGAAATTAAATATCAAATGGTGGTCTTTCGCAAAAAGGGCTCACATGCTTCTCCTTTAAAGAAGGAAGTTCGAGAGCTGAGAGAGCTGAAGTTAAGGACAAATGGGCTGCACCACGCTGGCTAATAGAAATATCAGAGTGATTCCGGAGAGCATCCCACAATCAGTGAAGCAGTCTTTACAGGTACCATCCCTCTCCCCTTGTGGTGCTTGGTCCCCTCAGAAATTCCTTGTGGAGGCTGGGTGGAAACAGTCTCCTGGGGGAATATGGTTGCCTGACCCCACCTGGGACGAGACATTTAATTTATCTCAGGCCTCCCCTGAGTGGGTTCCGAAAACAGATGGACACATTGGGAGATCCTCTACAGACACCACACAGAATGCGGGGAAGGGGCAATGGCTCAGCCAGAGCAAAATATAAGGCCAAACGACTTAGAGGGACATAATGGACTTGCTAAGGCCTTGAATAATTCTCCAACCACACGATGTTTGGGACCTGCACCTGAACAAGAGCCTGATGTTAGGCAGGACAATGATTCAGCAAGAAAGCCATTATTATCTGAACTTTTTGCAAAAGTTAATAAAGAGGCAGTGCCCAGACGAAATGCAGTGCACATCCGATACAAAGGGGGGCTTAAAGGTAGGCCAGACATATATCATGTGGGGAAGGTATTGCTAAAAGATTCATTACATTTTACCCCCAAGGAAGTATACATGTTTATTAATATATCGAGGAAAGATAATTTCGATGTGAACTTTCTTTCGGCCTATGCCCTAGATTTATTCTGGGAGAGGTATGGGCAAGTGAAGTTCTCCCCTACATAGACCCCCTTTGTGGTAATTTCTTTGACCAAACCACTAATTAAATATGTAACAGTGATGTTCAGGAACGAGGGGGTCCATGTAGAGGACATTATGTACTGGTTGGCACAGAAATGTGACATTCATGGTAAATTTTGGATAGTGAATTATTTTGGACCGGGGGTTGGAAATATAAAGTCAAATTAAGACAGCATGAAAAGGGTATTGAACACATTCCAAACAGCTCAGGGCATGTTACAAATGCAGCTCTAGGACTCACTTATCCAGCACATGCAATAGGCCCAGGCGTGACAATTGTGGTGAGACAGGCCATTTAACTATGCAGTGCTCAAATCACACTAAGTGTTATTTATGTGAGGAGTATGGCCATGTGTTTAAGGAGTGCCCATGGGCAGCACAGAATAAAGCTTCTTGCATTAGCCCCGAATTGCTTATTGGGCAAATGTAGGATATGGCAGCTGCACAGATACCAGCTGCTGTTGTACCTGTTCAGGACCCCCCTCCCCCTTCTTCTCCCTCCCCACCCAGGCCAAAGGAAGAGGATTTAATAAATCTTACTGAGGATGCCCTGACTTCACCAGGGATGGAGGAAGAAAATGGAACCTTGTTCAGCTCAGTATTTAGGGCCACTTACCCAAGTTTGCTATGAGGAGTCAGAGAGCTTGGAGAGTGGGATAACAGCTCCCCCGTTCAGGCTCCTCTTCCACACAGAAGGTCCACCAGGAATGTGAAGGCCAAATCTCCCCTGGGTCCACCTCCCTTGGAAATGAACAACTCCTATGCAGCCCTTTTTACAACCTGGGGGGAGTCTGACATGGAAGTAGGGGACTCAGATTCTCAAAAATATCCTGCAGAGCATCAGACTCCAAGTGCAGAGCAGAGTACCTACAAAGGAAAAAAGAAAAAGAAAGAAATATTAGTCACTATAGTATGGGGCTCTTTCTGCTTAACAGGCTGGTTATAAAATAGGGTCTGTGAACTTACATAGTTTGTTGAATATAGTTAAAAGGCAAGCTGTATTTCATTATGTACATGGGAAATATTTGGATATCTGTTTTATACAGGAGACTTGGATGAATTCTGATGAACAAGTGTGGATGTTTAAAAAGGAATTGTTATGGGGACCTTCTTATTGATCATTCGAAATGGATAAGGTTGACTGGGTGGGGATTTTGTTTAATTTATATACCTTTAAATTACAGAAACTAGTGAACTTAGTCCCAGGTAGTCTTAATTTTAGATGGGCTCTAGGGGGAAATGAACTGCAGATTCATAAACGTTTATAACTCACAGATTAAAGCGGAAAAGGTCAACCACATGAAATCAATTCAACCTTATTTATTGACCACATCTAAGGTTTTTCTTCTGTGGAGATTTTAACTGCAGTATTTTTAAAGGGGAAAAAAAGGAAAAGAGATGATGGTAAGAAAAAGTACTGCAATTCTAATGCATTAACACAGATAATAGATACAATGGGTTTGATAGACAGCCACATATATCACAAAGAAGGCCCTAAATTCACTTACATGAGGAATTATTTTAAAACAACTACAGATTATATCTTTCTTTCACCCAATTTACCCAAAAGGGTTTTATGTATAGATCCAGTGGAATTTTCTGACCATCTTTTTTTAAGATTACAGATAGATCATGTGGCTAGCACACCTAAAGGGGTTGGTAGGTGGAAATTTAACACCTCAGCGTTAAGGAAGCCTGCTGTACAATGGAATATGGGTCACCTTCTTGCAGCCAGACTGTCGGTGGCATTTTTGTACTTCAACACAGGGGAATGGTGGGCTAATACAAAGCAGGATATTGCAACTTGGTTTAAAAATCATGGGAGGAAAACAGGGAATGATAATTTTTTTAAGTATCTGTCTTTAAGAAGACAATTGCAAAAATTATACACCCTAGCAAATCACTCAAATCATGATTATTCACCTCAAATTAATGAAATTAAGGAGGCCATGAAACTGTACCAATATGATGGGGCTAAAACAATCCAAGTTATGCTGTATAATGGGACACAAAAATCCCCTATTGGGGACCCTATGAGGCATGCAAACAGATTAAGGAAGGCATGACCTTTGACTTTTTAGTTTCCTCAAATGGGATCAAAGTTAGTTCAACAGAGGGGACTGAGGAATTGATAAAATAACATTATGAATTATTACAGTCTGAACAGCCAATAAAGGAGCAAGAGATATGGGACATTTTGGAGGTGGTAAGCGTCCCAATATTTCCAGAAGAAATGAACAAACTGCAGGCTCCAATAGAATTAGCCATAAGGGCCCTGAAAAATGAAACTGCACCAGGCTTGGATGGCATTCTGAACAAATTTTACAAAACCTCTAATCGGGATTGAGCCATTTGTTTAGAAAAAGTGTATTCTTATTTTTTTTCCCACAAATTCTATTTCTTCTTCTTTTACAGAAGGCTTGCTCATCTATCTTCATAAAAAAGGGAATACATCTATTATTTCAAACTGGAGACCTATAGTATTACTAAATACAGACTATAACATTTTAGCTCATATTTTAAACAATCGCCTGAAGCATTATGCTTCTTTAGTCATCTCACCGCAGCAGTTTTGTGGGCTCCACACAGGAAAATACAGTACGCATTAATGATTATTAGAGATGCAATAGAGCATCTTAATTTATCAGGGGTCACTGGCTGCTTGGTGTCAGCTGACCAGGAAAAGGCTTTTGATAGAGTGTATCACCCTTTTTTATATGCAGTCCTGGAATTGCACCATGTTCCAGTAAAACTAATAGATCAACTGAAATCCCTGTATTCATCTTTCTCTTTGATTAAAGGGCAAGTTGGATCTGGGTTTGAGGTCCCATTGAGAGTCAGACAGGGATGCTCTTTAAGCCTCCTCCTGTATGTTTTTTTCATTGGACCCACTATTACAAATATTGACTAACCATCCTAAATGGAAGGGTTTGTCTGGTCCTGGCATTCAATATAATCTGCATGTGCAGGCATATGCAGATGACATTTGCTGTTTTTTTTGAAAACCATGATCAGTGTCAGGAGATCTAAACCTCACTCTCAGGTTCTTTGCAATAATGGGAATGGAAGGAATCACAGACACGTTGCATAAGAGTAATAAACTTGTTCATTACTACCAAAAAGGATAACCACATTTGCCCTAAGCAGTTCTTACCAATACAAACTGGGAACCAATGCTAACACATTCCCTATACCTCAAGGATTCTCTGTGTTTTTTTGGGTCTCTGAGGTAGAATACATAATGTCTTACATAAGATACCTATGATAATTACTATGGTTAATGTAAGATAGAAACATTTCTAGTTACAGAGATGGACCCTATTGGCTAAATTAGAGGTGGCTCCACAGTCCAAGATAACAATATACAATTTTGTAAGAGTCATCACTTTGTAAGACAAAGGAGTACAGTTATACATAGATAATTGTAATAGTACAAATCACCAAAAGGTGGCAATGCTGACTCATATATCATAATCATTACAAGGACACAGATGTCCTTACATCTTGTAAGCAAGAAATACATGTATGTATTAGAAAGTAAAGCGAATAACAATAATATGCATTCATATCCTGACATCTACTCTTATACGGTAGATGCCCTTAGCCCTATATGTTAGTATAACATTTAACTAAATGCTAGCTGTCTATGGTGTACCTCTGGGGGTACCAATAAGGGTGCACAGATCTCATGTAACACCAGATACAGTTTTCTATTTTACAGGAAATCATAAAATACGGGAAAGACTCCAACTCCAAATTAAACTACAATTAGAGTAAATTTTTGTTTTTGGGGGGCATCTAGCATCAGTGGACGTGGCAGGTATAAAGATTTCTAGGGAGCCAATAGAGATACTAGGAATTCTGTATGGACCACAGAATCTTCCAGAGGATAACTGGAATAAAGCTATACTCAAAATAGACTTAAAAATTCAAAGATGGAGCCATTGGAAGTTATCCAAACTTAAAAGGATCAGAATTCTTAAACAGTTCATAATACCTATGTGCAATATGTGGTAATGTTTTCTCCCCTGCCTACACAACATGATACCAAATTATGCAGTTTGTTTTTCCAAATGTTTTGGGGTAATAAATTGAACCCAGTAAAGAGATGTTTTACTTACTTGGGGAAATCGGAGGGTGGATTCGGAATGATAGATCCAGTTTTTTTTTTGCATGTATTATTTTTTTCACAGGCAATATTGAGTGGGCTTATGGGAAATCCAAAATACATGGATAAGGTTGACTCTAGGATGATATTTTCAAGTATGGAATGGAGTGGCTCCAAAATTAAATCAGCACATACGTATTCCAAGCTATTTTAAACCAGCTGTGCAAAAATTACACAGATGGCACATCACAAAATTATCCATACAAAATGGTACTAGCAAACAGCTATATCGGGAAATTATGACTAGACTATATCCCCTAGAACCTAGTTTTAAGACTTGCTCATTGGTGGACAGCCCATTAATTTTGAGATAATTTACAGTATATACCCCAGGATACCCCCCAAAAATGTGGGAACACTTATGGCTCACTGTTTACAGCATAATAACCCTAAGGGGGAATGCCAAGAATAAGGTCCTAGAGGAATGAAATTGCCCCTATATGGAGTGTATCAACAAAATGGAAACAATGGAGCATTTTCTTTTGGAATACTTAGATACATAGATACATAGACAGTGTCGGCAGATAAGGGCCTATGGCCCACCCAGTCTGCCCATTTGAGCTTGTAAGTTCAGTTTGTTTTCCTTGAAGTCTGTTGCCCCTTACCCCTGACCTCCAGAATTCCTTTATGTCTATCCCATGCATTCTTAAATCCCGTGATTGTTTCAGCCCCCACCACTTCCTCTGGCAGGGTGTTCCACTTGTCCACCACCCGTTCTGTGAAGAAATTCTTTCTAATGTTTCCTCTGAATCGTCCTCCCTCCAACTTCATCCCATGCCCTCTAGTCCTGGAACATATTTTTCGCTTAAAAATAGTGTTTTCCTGCGCCCTGTTCCTTCCTGTAAGATACTTGTATGTCTCTATCATATCCCCTCTCTCCCTCCTGTCCTCCAGGGAGTACATGTTCAGTTCCTTCAACCTGTCTTCATAGGACTTGTGATGCAATCCATGCACCATCTTTGTTGCCCTCCTCTGAACCTTCTCTACCCTGTCTATGTCCTTACATAGGTATGGTCTCCAGAACTGTACACTGTACTCCAGGTGGGGCCTCACTAGTGTCTTGTACAGCGGAATTATGACCTCCCTTTTCCTGCTGGTGATGCCCCTGCCTATACATCCCAGCATCTATTTGCTTTACCTGCTGCCTTGTCACACTGTTTCCTGTACCTTGAGGTCATCAGGAGATGACAACCCCAAGATCCCTTTCCCTGCTTGGTGCATGCTATATCCTCACCCCCAACTGATATATTGTGCCAGGGTTTTTGCACCATATGCATTATCTTGCACTTCTTTGCATTGAATTTCAATTGCCAAACCCTGACCATTCTTCAAGTTTCTGCAGGTCGCTTCTCATTCTGTCTACACCCTCTGGTGTGTCTACTCTGTTACAGAGCTTTGTGTCATCAGCGAACAGTGAAATTCTGCCTTCTAGGTCCTCAATGTCACTGATGAAGATGTTGGATAGGACCCGAACCCAGCACTGATCCCTGTGGTACCCCACTGGTCACTCTTCCCTCTGTGGAGTGACAGCCATTTACCACCACCCTCTGTGTCCTGCCACCCAGCCAGTTACCTACCCACCACACTCTGTCCTGCCCACACCCATATTCCCCAGTTTGTGTAATAGTCTTCTATGTGGCACAGTGTCAAAGGCCTTGCTGAAATCCAGATAGGCCATGTCCACTGCCCTCCCTGATCCACCTCCTAGTCACCCAGTCAAAAATTCAATGAGGTTGGTCTGACATGACCTCCCCTGGTGAAACCATGCTGCCTTGGGTCCTGTAGTCCATTGACAACTAGATGTTCCACCAATCTCTCCTTCAGTAGTGCTTCCATGATCTTCCCCACTACCAAGGTGAGGCTGACTGGTCTGTAGTTCCCTGCTTCCTCTTTGTTCCCACTTTTGTATAAGGGGCTACATCTGCTGTCCTCCAGTCTTTGGATGCCTTCCCTGTTTCCAGTGATCGGCTAAACAGGATAGCCAGAGGTTCAGCCATCACCTCTCTTAGTTCTTTAAGGACCCTGGGGTGCATCCTATCTGGCCCCATTGCTTTATCAACTCTTATTACTTCCAGTTCCTTGAGGACCCTTTCTCGTGTAAAGGGACTTGTGTCCATTTCTGCACCATTCTCACCCCTTGTACTCCCTTCAGACCCATTACCCTCCTCTTCCTCAGTAAAGACTGAGCAGAAATACCTGTTCAATATGTCAGTTTTACTGTTGTCATCCTCCACGTAGCTCCCATCCTCCCCTTCAGTCTCACTATCCTCCCTTTGTCTTTCTTTTTCACTTATGTACCTGTAAAGGTTTTGTCCCTCTACCCACTGATTTTGCAATGTGTTCTTCTGTCTGAGCTTTGACTCCCTTACTGACCTCCTGCCTCCCTTGCTTCTCTCCTGGTACGTCTCCCTATCCCCTTCTGCCTGTGTCTTTTTGTATTGCCTGAATGCAATCTTTTTGGCTTTCACTTTCTTTGCTACCTCTTTGGAAAACCATAATGGTCTCCTCTTCCTTTTCCTCTTGCTAACCCGCTTAATGCATAATTCTGTTGTTCTTGTAATCCCCATTTTAAATACTGCCCACTGTTTCTCAACCCCTGATTCCTGTCCCATTCCCCTTAATGCCTCTTTCAAGTATCTCCCCATTTTCCAAAGTCTTCCCCTAAAATCCAGGATCGTCTTTTTGTGTGGTTTGGTTCTGCTCTTTCTGTGATTTCAAACCACAATGACTGGTGGTCACTGTTTCCCAGGTGCTCCCCCACTGTTACCCCCATCACACTGTCCCTGTTTGTGAGCACAAGGTCCAGTATTGCCTTCTGCCGAGTTGGTTCCATCACCAGTTGCTTGAGGAAGGCACCCTGAAGGGAGTCCAGGATAAATCTGCTCCTAGTTGATGCTGCTGCTGGGATGCTCCAGTCCACATCTGGAATATTGAAGTCTCCAACGGTACTACCTCACCCTTGTCTGCCATCCTTTGGATGGCTAACATCTCTCCCTATCTGTTTCTTCCTCCTGGGCTGGTGGTCTATAGACCACACCTGTCGGATGGCTGTCCCCATTTTCCTTTCCAGCTTAACCCACAGTATCTCTCCCCATTTGTTCCTCCTGGATCTCTGTTGCCCTTATGTCATTTTCACATACAGTGCCACTCTCCTCCCTTCCTGCCTGCTCTGTCTCTTCTGAATATGTTGTAGCCAGGTATGGTCATCTCCCTGTAGTGGTTATCATTACACCAGGTTTCAGTGATGGCCACAATGTCCAGGTCTGACTGTACCATGACAGCCTCCAGATCTTCCATCTTGTTGCTAAGGCTCCTGGCATTTGCACACATGGCTTTCCATGATTTGACCTCCTAGACTGTTTCACTGTTCTACTCCAGCCCCTTCCTTGGTTGTCATTTATCCCTGGTTCTCCTTGCTGTCTGCCTTCTGCTGAATTTTGCCCTTTTCTGCTTATCCACCTCTTGGGCACTAATCTCCATCTTTTGCACACTGCTTTGCAGAGATAGCCACTCCCTGGTTCACTGGTTCCACTGCTAGCTGTGGGGTGAGCAAGTAGGTACCCTCCTTGCTGGCCTGCCACCCCCTTTGCTAGTTTAAATGCTTGTCAATGTAGCATTTAAACTTATCATTGAGTGCTTGGATTCCCCTCCAGGATAGATGCAGGCCGTCAGGCTTGAACAAACCTCCATCCCTCCAGGTGGTCCCCAGTCACCAATGAATCCAAACCCTTCCTCACAGCACCAGTTCTTCAACCATGAGTTAAGTTCCTGGTGCATGCACTCTATGCTCTCCCTTGCCTCTCACGGTAGTACTTCTGAAAGTGACAGAAGTAGCTACTTGTTGAGACCCCTCCCAGTTTCCTAAACTCTTCCTGAACTTCCTTTGGCTACCCATTTGCCAGGTCTTTAGTACCTAGGTGGATAATGACATCCAGCTCACCCTCCTATCTTGCCTTCCCAGTGATCCTCAGGATCTTCCTTCCATCCCTCCATGCCATGGCACCTGGTAGGCACCTCACCTCCCTGTCCTCCCCCTCCTGTGTTCCTAGCTGGATCCCTCTTATGATGGAGTCCCCCACCAGGATTCACTTCCTCCTCCTCTGGGGTCCACTGCTTTCCCTGCTGAGGTCACCTCCTTGGCTAACCTCCACATCCTTTCCTTCCACTTCTCTGGGTACCTCTATTTGGTTGTCCTCATTTGCCAGTGTGGCATATGAGTTCTTGAGTGGAATAGGATCTGGGATGTGCCTCTGCCTGACTGCTCTAACCCTCCCTGAGCCCACTGTCATCCAAGTGCTCCTCTTTCTTGGCATCCTTTGAGGCAGTTGCATTGGACTGGGTGGTCCCTGGATAGGGGTGATGGTACTCCTGACCCAGTTTACTTCCTCTCTGAGTCTGGCTACCTCATCCCACAGTCCAGAGAGATGCATGCAGATAGGGCAGCACCTCAGTGTCCAGAAGGTCTGCCTGAACATGGCTGTCCCACAACCACTGCATTGCACCACTCCCCACATTATACTGCAATTCCACTACTTGTCTGCTACTGAAGCTCTCCTAGTTCCCTTTTTATTAATTTACTGTACTAAAAATCCTGCCACTGATCCTCAGATAATTTTTTTTTAAAGAAAAAGAAACCAATAAATAAATAAATGAGTCAAAACACTTGCAAGTGTTGAGGGTGGGCTTTTTCCCCTTATGCCCCTCCTACTTCACCCTTACTATACCCTGTGTTTGCTCCTGTCAATCAGATTTAACAGGGCATATAATTAAGAGTTGGGGGAAGGAGGGGAGGGGGGTGAAAATTTGCAGCAATTAAAGACAGCACAGAATTACGCCACCACTATGTTTTAAATTTTCAACAGCCCAAAAACAATTATAAGTAAAGACAACAAAGAAAGTATAGTGTCACTGAAAGCCCACAATCTAAGTTTAAAAGAAAAATAGCAATTACCAGTTACTCTAAAGCACTGAATTGAATATGTTTCCTTCCTACCCCTTCTGGCTTCTTCTTAGAAAATAAAACTCTCCTTGTTCCTACTCCTTGGCATTGTGGGATTACTTAGCGGTAACATGTAACATGAAATGGTTCAAACATCTGACCTATGAGGTACTAGTATTGGGGAAATATGATTAAAGATTTCAGCACTTTCATCAGGATACATTGCTGGTCTTCTTTTGTTGCATTCACTACTACCTATGGCAGGCTAGATGTCAATGGGTTTTATACCAAAGGAAAATGTCATATGAAAGTCTTGGCATTTTAGTAGTACAGGAATTACAGAGAGCATATACTAAGGATGCATTGATTTGTTTATCACATACGGTGTTACAATGGTGGAAAGGGTTTAATTACTTTATTAAATATAAATGAATAGAGTTATTTAGAAATAAGTGAGAAGGGTAGTAAGACATATAAACGGAAATTTGAATGATGTTTGAAAATTTGTGGTAATATTACAAATTAATTGTGGATTCACTGATGTATAAGATGTAAACCACAGGAACTGTTGTATGTGTTTCTGCAACAAAATCTCCCCTACTCTTTTTGAGAAGTGCCATGGGATCTTTAACATCCACCTGAACTACCACCAGAACAGGCAGATGGGACCTCGGTTTAACATCTCATCTGAAAGATGGCACCTCAGGAGTGCAGCACCCCCTCATGCTGCACTACAGTGTCAGTATTGGGATATTAACCCAAGTGCCTGGTGTGGGGATAGAACCCACAGCCTTCTGATATCCTGGCCTCAGAGGAAAGTGTGCTACCTGCTGAGCCATTGACAAAGAGATACTCAAAATCCCTTAATCTACCTATACATATTGCCCTACCTTTTACACCCCTTCCTACCTCTAGTACTTCTCCCTCCCCACTACCTTCCTTGCATACCCTTCCCCACCTCCCACCTCTTCCTTACCCTCTCTCTCTCTCCCCTATCCCCTGGACATGTCTCTCTTTAGGTTTCTCTCCATCTCACACCCCTTGAATCTCTATTTTCTCCCTAGCTTGTCTCCTACCACTCTCCTGCCCTACACAATTCTGCAATTCCCCTACACTCTCTTACTAACTTAGACCCCTCTCACTTATCTGTCCCACTATTACATCTCAGCTAATCACTACATTTTCTCTTCCTTGAACTTATATTTACATCTACCACCCCTTCAGCCCCCACAATATTCACATTTCCCTTTTAATTCTAGTGACTATCTCCTCCCTGCTTCACTCAGTCCTCTCTCAACTCTAATGACTATCCCCCTTCCTGTCTCATGTCTTCCCCAACCCTCCTCCTCCCTCTCCATCCTTCCCCTCCTAATCTCTTCTGGTCCCTACTCCTTGCAGGGTTCTCAACATCCTGAAGGGGTCTTGGGCCTGGCTCTCTATCCCCCATCCCCCCTCTTCTCCCTCTCCCCCTCACCACCTGTGATTGTAAATTTTTTTACTGTAAGTATTACTTGAGCAATTGCTCCCGTCGTTACGTGGCAAAAACTACACTATTAGGTTTTGTTTTAACGTTGCTTTATTTGATTAAATTTTTTACATGTATGCGGGAGTTTTGCAAAGGAGAAAGCTCCCCGATTACAATTTACAGCAGTTTTTATACATTATTGGCGTGGCTTCACTTGATTTTTCTGCTTACAACAGATGCACAGAACTCTTATCAGCATTTTTCCTTATATGGAGTTGTTTTCTACCTTATTTAGTTCTTTCTTATCAGACAGCAACTGCCAGTTCTAACTAGTTTTATTCAGCTACATTTATATTTTTCACTAAGTAACCCTGCTTCAGCAAGCCTGGACATGCGCATTTATTTTAGCTACTTAGTTAAATCATGTGAGACTAAGCATTATTTCATATTCTTTTAAAAATAAAATCCCTCACACTCCCCCCTTTTGATTCTCTGTATTAATTAACCACTCATTTATATTGTAGTCACATTTGGCTCACTATAGTATGGGAATAGTTTGTTAAGTTTTATGGGGTCCTTTTGTTCTGGTTGCAACAATGGATGTAATTGAGTGACGTCACGTGATGTCATAGCACTGCAGAGGTGTCGCAGGAAGAACTTAATTAGGGTTATTAGTAGCCATAGTGCTAATATGACCACTACAAGTTTTGCCATTTAATGGAGAAGAGTAGCACTCCAGTCACCAAATACGCTTATAAGCCATGACCATGGGTTCCATATTTATGTGTAGTAAGCTTAAAAAAAATGCAAGGCTGGAATTTTTTAAAAAACTATGACAGCATAGTTTGGACACCTGTACATTAATACATTTTTATAATTAAAGTTTTTGATACATTTTGTAGCTACAATTTTTGAGACATTCCATAATTAAATTTTTTGGTTATGAGATGTACTTGACATTTTGCCAAGACAGGGGAGTTATTTCCACCCTTGGAGGGGAAAACAAATGGTGACAGAATAGTATTTATTACAAATAACTTTTGTCTTAGGAGCCAGACAGCATATGAGAGACGTGACTAGCTTGCTACAAATGTCAAAGTAACTTTGTACTAGTAACCAAATGAGGTATTTTATTATTTTTTATTAGTTTTTTGTTAAACATATTTTTGTTTTTAACACAAGAGAATTATATGATGAGAAACGTTTAATAGTCAAGGCTAAACACAGCTGTGTGCATATTTTGGCCACAGTCTCACGTTATGCTTTTAGCTATTTTTTTTATTGTATAAAATTTTACAATTAACCCTTTTAAAGTCTTACACACACATATATTAAGTGACATGGTGGTATTTAGCCACTTGCAGCCTTTTGCTACTAGATATATTAATTTACATGTTGGCATTATTTAGTTATTTACTAACTATTTTTACTTTTTACTAGCCCTTTAGCAATTTACACTAGCCATTTTACACTTTTTAATTTTTTTAATTTTTTGGTTAGCCAACTACATATTGTTGATAAAAGTTTGGTCACTGATTACTAAAACCTTGGCCACTTACTACTTTTAATATTTTTTACCCTGAAGATAGGAGGCCCCTGAGGGACTCGAACATTTACAAAAATTGAACATAAATGTAAAGATATTAGTTAATAATTGAAGGTTAAAAAAAACTAAACATTTTTACTTTTAGACTGTTAGACTAGGTGAATAGGTATATGATTTAAAACTGGTTGCCAGCATACAGATAGTCAAGGCATTTATAAAAAGCATTTTGTTTTGGAGTTGGTACAGGGGTGGTTACAGACGGAACACAAATTGTGAGTTTGTAAAACATAATACAGAATTGAGGGATGTTAACACCACAATTGAAATATGTGAAAAAATGCTAACATGTGACACCACATATAACACAATATAATATAACAATTTTGTTGATGAAAAAGAGTTTATGGAATCCACTTTGAGAGTGAATAAGGTAGATGCTACCTTGTGTTGAGGTGTGGCACACCCTTGGAGCTTGACTGAAGAATTTGTTGATAATGTCTCTTGACAGATAAGTTTTTATAAAACATAATAGTCCATGAAATTAACAGTTTATACGTTTATATAAGTAACCACAGGTTGGTGTAGTTATAGTACAGGTGAAATGTCATTTTCAGAATGGTGGTAACCCCACAAGGCATATGGGGCAATGCAGACAGTAATTTAAAAACAAAACACCAGCACAGTAGAAAGGTCAGTGTTTGTTTTGCTGGCTGCTGGATGGCTGATTGGCAGACACACTGGCCAGGGGTGCATTGAGTCCTTTTAATGGAGTAGCCACACACACACACTGGTATGGCATTTGTGTTGTGGTAGTTGATTACACTCCGGCTTAAAGATTAACAGTTCATAAAAAAGTAACAATTGACAATAAACCATTAAGAACACAGTCCATAACAGAGCAATAGGGTTGTAGAAAGTACTAGCCATGTTTGGAACAAGCAGCAGCGAAGAAAATGGATGTATTGCTTGAAGGTTAATTGAAGAAGAATTTTTTTGCTGAAGTTAGGGAAATGCCCCTACCCCAGACTTAACTTTATAGTAAGCAGAAACAATACGCTTGATTGCAGAGTCTGAACTGACTGGACCTTTTTTAGTTAATTTAAAGTTTTACAAATAGGTGTAATTTTGCTGAAAACATTACACTTGCAGAGGTCCTTATAAGGAACCAGTCAGGCACAAAGATGGTGATAACATTAAAACTGTGACAGTTGTTTTTTTTTTTTAAGGAAAAAGATGAAGGTCTTGGCAACTTAGATGAAAGTATTACTGCTGTTGAACGTGGAGATTTTATGTGTGCCACACCGTGGAAACCTGCAAACTTGCAAAGTGTGTTAGACACTGAATTAAAAACACATAAATAACAATTTTTTAAACCATTGACTTTTTGTTTTGTAAAGAGTGGTGTGACAGAGCCTAAATTTTGGCAATTAGAAAGAGAACATAAAAATGGGACATTAACCGCACACGTGGGAGTGCAGGCTGAGGTTTAATTATACCATTTGACCATTTGTAAATTATGACAATGTTATGGTTACCTCTTGCTTTTAAATTACAGAAGCAGTTATGACAGTGATGAACATTATTTTTCTGTCTGTTGCAAGCAGGCCTGACTGAGACCTGAGTTATAAAATTTTGTAATGTTACAATAACACGCTTTAAACATATAGTTTATACCAATATGCCTGTTACACAATGCAATTAGTGGGACAAATACATATGTTGTTGGCCTATGCCAATTTAATAACAGTGCCTATTGCACTTGTGAAAAGGTCTACCTTTTTTTACCCTGTATAGTGAAATACTCCAAAGTACTGAGTGGGGTAAGGCTTGAAGCATAGGTTTGGAGTACAATTTAAATTTTGCATATTATAATTGTTAAATTTAAAATGACAAAACCTGCATAGAGTGCACTTATTCTTTAGGGGTACTTGTGAGTAATAAGACAAATGGAGCATTAATTTTACTTTTGGTTTTGCTTTGGAACATATTGTAGGGGTGGATTAGCAATGCTGGCCCCAGTATTTAGGTCTGGTTATGAGCATTAAAAATGTTATACATGTGGAGCACTTTTTTGAATACATAGATGATACAGTGTAGCAAGATGTCTATTAAAACATTATAACATAAACATGAAACATAAGCAGGTTTGTAATAGAACAATTTTAGTATTGAGCATAATGCATAAAATACATTTTAAACAACACATATAGACTGTAAACTTAGCTTAGAGTCCAGAAATGTTAAGAGTATTGTGAATTTACTGGTTGAAAAAAATGCATTTATTGCTGTAAGGCTATGAGAAGTTGTTTTACATTTGTTTTGACAGGATGAGAAAGCTGAAAAGACAATTAAAAGAATGAATATGCGTGGACATACATACACAACTTTACCCTCCAGCGTAACTGATTATTTGCTGAGGGCAGAAGCCCTTGTACCAATAATAGGTGTGAGACTTAACTGTTTGCACTAGAAAAAGCAGAAGGGCTTGGGCTAGGTTATGCTGTTAAAATACCTTGGGTCTTTTTTAAAACCTGTAAATAAGAAACAATTATTGGCAAATACACATTTTTTTTATTTACCCCTTTGGGGGGACAGTGATATACTTTGCAACTTTTGTGGGTATTACACTGGAAGGGAGGAAGGATAGCTTACCACCTCCCTCCAAGCTCCTACTGGTGGAAGAGACAGCTCGAATACTGTAGCAATAAAAAGGTTAGCTGTGGATGGTGACATGATTTCCAGCTACTACACTTTAAATTATAACAAGATAATATTACAATTAGTTTAGTAAGTTTTATACCTTACTATAAAGATGGGGAACTTCTCTTTTTCTCTAGAAGAAAGAGAAGAAACATAGACAAACAACAAAATACTAAACCTACACAAGTTTAAAAATAAAACAAGATTATTTTTATAGGATAAAAGAAGCCAAGCGTCCCTGGGTTTTTTTTATTCTAAGTATGACAAAATGTCAGCTGAGTTTATAAAGGATTTGGATTAATGGTAATACCATACGTATGTATTTTTTAGAATGTATTTTAAAAAGAAAAAAATGATTACACCATGGTCACACATAAAAACAAAAGCCATTGTTTTTAACTGTAGATGGTAAACTCTCAAAAACAGCTGTAATAGTCCTTTTTCAAAAGTGTACTGCATAAATATAAAAAAGTAATATAATTAAAAAATATGGGGTGATGATGAATAATTCTCCCCTTCCAGCTGGAGTATTGCCTGTGTTGGCTGCAAGTCAGAAGAAATGAGAAGAGAAAAAAAAAGTTTGTTCCTTTTTTACTTAGAATACTAGTTTTGCAATAAAAATCAAATTACATGGTTCACTCTTGGTGTGCTTTTATGAAAACATACATTTTGTGTGAAAAGTTGTGCTTTAGGTATGGAATACACATTAAGTTTGAACTGGTAGTAACATAAAATGTTGAAACACAAGAAGGTCAAATAACGTGCAAAAGGTCACAGTGTGCATGCAAGGGTCGTTCAAACCCAGTTATTTTTTTTAGTGTCCTTGAACACTACTGATATTAAATATTTTTAAATAATAATAGAGCATACAATAAAACTGCTGGCCAAGACAGTACACATACACAAAAAGAAATACTTAACAGAAAATAAGACTGACATTATTTCACACCAATTTGCTGAGGTAATGCCCATAGTTTTATTAGAAAATGGTACGTGTTTTAGATATATGTGCTGCCTCCCCCTGTCTTGTAAGACTGACAATTTTTTTTTCTCTTTTAAACCAACAAATTTATACATATTTCCATGCCAAATTTTTTTAGAACAAAACTCTTTTTTAAACACTTTCCAACACCTTCCAACACCTTTAAAATACAGCACAACATACCATTTGTAAGTGAACACATTTAGTATAACATGGTTACACCTTTTGGGGCATAGCCAAAATATGGCACTCTGCCATTTTGCAAAAAGTTTTTGGTTATAACTAGAAGTATGATAAAGTCATTCATAGCTGTTAACGCATTACATTTTTACCTAGCAGTGGCTTGGCACGTTGCTTGCAAACTACAAATTTTTTTGCATATTGTAATATATGACTTCATAACTCTTCACCATCAACACTACCTGCTCCAACCAGCAACTACATAAAAAAGGTTTTTACTGACCCTATTTAGGCAGCACAAATGTTCCATTAAAAATAAAACCAATTAAAACAGTCAGCTATGAGGTAAAGAAGCTTCTACTTTTTTTTTTTACTGTAACATGTCATGCACCAAAGGCAGTCAATGCTATTTTGCAATTTGTACAACAGAACATAATTACAGAACACAGATATACGCTAGAAAATATGCACGAGAGAGACAGAGCATTACCTTGTTTAGTATATGTATTACAGAAATAAAACAGACAGACATAAAACAACTTTAAATAAAAGAATTTAGACTTACCTGGTGCCAAGGTATTTTTCTTCTTCTTTTATGATACACTGGTCTAAGTGAGAAAACTGACTGCGGGACCGTCATGATTATTACCAAATACTGCAGCTATTAACCCTTTCAAAGGTTTTCTTTTGGCCATTGTTAGAAAACTGCCAAATCAAGTCTTTTCCCAGAGCTCTGGTTTGCAGTTTAAAAACAAAACAAAAAAAATCTGTAACCATACTAGGTACTAGGTTGAGATCTATCTGGTGGAGGTCCCCAGTACCTGGGTTTCGGATCAAATGTTTTAGCCTCTGTAGGAGGCAAGGAGACTTGAAATTGATACAGAAAAAACTTGAAACTACACAGATAGGCAACATGGGGGGGGGGAGATTTTCAAATCATCCCGTCTGTAGTCACCTACTGTGCATATATTCACAGTAGTTTATTTTTCTTTCTCTAAATGTTGCTTATCTAATGTTACTTAATTAGCCACTGCTTTTCTCCTTAAAAGCAGCCTGAACTGTGAAAGCCATTATTGGCTCTAACAGTATATACTTGCAAAAGCACAAATTACAAGGGCAAAAGAGCAGTGCAGTTGCCCTTGTAATTTCTAATAACATCAAACATACATTTGCGGTCCGGACAAAACTAACTCGGACCCAGCTTATTTTTTTCCCCTTGTTTCCATTTTATCTAGGCCTGTCCTTTATAGTCACACTCGCTCCAAGGTATTTTTACTTACAGTGATGATGAGTGTCACTGCCCCTAGCGCCACATCCTGATGGGGTTCCACAAAATGTCCTTTTTGGTCCAAGGAAACAACCTGATCATGAGGTGACACGGACGAAGAACTCATCCTGCCGACTACGCAAAACTGTGATTGCAAATTCTCTCACTGTAAGTATTACCTGAGCAACCGCTCCCGTCGTCACGGGGCCAAAACCACACCACTGGGTTTTGTCTTAACGTCGCTTTATTTGATCAAATCTTTCACATGCATGCGGGAGTTCTGCAAAGGAGAAAGCTCCCCGATTACAATTTACAGCAGTTTTTATACATTATTGGCGTGGCTTCACTTGATTTTTCTGTTTACAACAAATGCACAAAACTCTTAGCATTTTTCCTTATATGGAGTTTTCTACCTTATTTAGTTCTTTCTTATCAGACAGCAACTGCCAGTTCTAACTAGTTTTATTCAGCTACACAGCTATATTTTTCACCTAAAGTAACCCTGCTTCAGCAAGCCTGGACATGCGCATTTATTTTAGCTACTTAGTTAAATCATGTGAGACTAAGCATTATTTCATATTCTTTTAAAAATAAAATCCCTCACACTCCTCTTTTCTTTTGGTTTTACACTAGCACTTACTAATCCCATGCCTCCTACTATATTGACACTTCAGTGTTTTACACTCTGACTGATCTCCAGTACTGGGTGTTACTATGTAAGTTTTCCAGCCTATGGTTTTGCTTCACCACCTGCAGGCTTGTTACATAGTGTTTTAGTCCCGTATGTCTTCTACAATACCAAGTATATGTTGTGTTCCTGTATTGTACTATTGTATTAAGTTTATTTGCTCTCCCAACCTCTGTATCCTCCCTCCCCCCAGAACGCTCAGTTCATGCTGTCTTTACTGGTGAAACATTTTGCAAATAAATAAATACATTTACCTATTTAAAACATAATTGACTTAAACATACTGTAGATAGAAAATAGCTTCAAATATTATTTGAAATGTGTATCTTTATTATGTTTTACTTACACAGGGGAAGGAATCAATCAGCTAAAAAAAATTAATGTATAATTTCTGTTTTCTTTTTAGTTTTTTTTGTTGTTTGTTGTCATTAAGTAATTTCTGTGTTAACAGAGTTTACATAATTTAAGTACTTATGCTTCAGTTGCACTTCAAGTGTCCATTTCAGTGTAACTAATCATTATTTGCATGCAACACGGTAATTACAAGGTACTTACGTGCTGCATTCAATTGCTTCATAGTTGCAATGTAGTTACAGTATAGTTAAACTATAACCACAGTGTAACCAATACTTCCATATTTCTTAGAGGGCTCTGTTGTCAGTAGGATGGGTGGAGGGTGAGTTTAGGTGAGCTGTCTTATGTTAGGCCAGAAACTTATATTAAGACACTGCATAACCTGAACTTAGTAAGCTTTGAAGGTAAAAATGTATTTGCTAGTCCCCATTCAAAGCAAAACAGATTGCCCTGCAAACTACTGGTCATCTAATTTCAGCTTATTCAGGACTATCTAGAAAGGTGTCAGATACTGTCTTAGGTAAGAATGAGCACATCATCTAACAATTCCACTATGACTAAACCCAAATGACAAAGAAATTACCAAGGCACTGAATCACCTTTTCATCAGTTTAAACTTGCCCTTCCCTGTGTACCTGGACTCATTACTGATTGTATCCAGCTAGTTTTCATCTCAGGGATGCCAAAATGTGTCATTTGCTCAGCTTTTTAATTATGCAGATAGGGTAAGAGGACAGTGGACACCTTAAAAATGTTGTTACAGATTGATATATCTAGGAGTGCAGTACTCAGAATTGTAGCAAATCAGCTGGCTTCCCCCTTACAACCCTATGCAATCTACTGCTTGAAACTGGACAAGTGTCAAACTCCTGGTTAAACAATCTTCCCCTTTCCCTTCCCAAACATCTGGGAACACATGTGAAGGTGGGTGACTTCACTGACTCAAACAATTTTAGGCCATTATAGATCAAGGGAGCACTCCCGACCAGTCAGAGTACTCCTTTTCACTGCACATGAGATGCTCTTGTTCTGTTAAGAGTGCCTCCTGCACAGCTGTCCTGGAAATGGGTATGTTTGGATAATTTATATTACTGATTAGGCACAGTAAATAATACATTATTACAGCCGACAAGACCACTCCTGGGTTGTAAGAGTGGTCTTGTTTACATTCTTAGGGTATTAGAGTCACTCATCTTCGGTTTGCAGTTCTCATATCTGAGAATGACCAGTCTTACAACTATAAAAGTGGTCTCATTGAGCATATTAAAATAAAGTATCAGTCTTGTCTACCTTAAACAAAATCCTGGAAAAACTCGTAGAGAGCCAGATACTTCCATTATGTCTTGACAATTACATCTTTACAAAGAAACAATGTGGTTTCAGACAAAGGTGCTCTATCGCCACTGCCCTGCTGAAAGTTACAAAATGAGGTTGCAAATGCATTGCACTCTGGGAATCTCACTAGTTTTCATAGGCCTCACAAAGACATTTGACACAGCAGCCCGCAAGCTATTGCCCATAAATCTTGGGAAAATACTCAGACTATTGCAGTTTCTGACTTCCCTATTTTGAAAATAGGGAAATCAGAAACTGCAATAGACTGAATGGAAAACAACCGGGGGGGGGTGCCTGTTTCGAAAATTAATGGAAGTACATCAGACTCCAGTGAACTAGCTTTTTGGTGTCCCACGGGGATCTATCCTGGGACCTATTTTATTACACTGTTTGTGAATGTATTTATTTATTCAATTTTGGTGACTGGGTAGGCCCACTGAGCCCCGGAAGTCCCTTTTTCAGGGGCAACCTGGAATTAGTTACAAAAAAGGAGACAAATACAGCAGTGTACAAGGAACATAGTACATAAATACAGCAGAGTGCTCAATACATAGTACATCAGGGTTGACGTGAGACCAATGGAGACCCAACCATTCGGGTGACAATCTGGCCAGGCCACCAGAAGAATTTGTTACAATACACTGGGTGGGGGTAACAATCAGGAAGGAGGTTGTGGGGCACCAATTGTGCAGAACACTCATGAATAAGAGGTTGTAATAATATTGATTCTGGCTGGTGCAGGGGAACAAGGAGGCAATTCACAGAGTTAGGATGGCAGCAGAGGAATGCAAGGGTAGAGGATAGGACAGATGACTAAGTACTTAAAAGATAATTGCTTGGGTACATGAGTAGAGTGGTTTTGCACTCAATGGCAGGAGCAGATCACTGGCATCTAGTAAGTGAGCCCGAGTGAATGACCTCCCAAATGGTGTGCACTAACATAAATGTCCAGCTGCTGTACACCAGTTCTAGATCGAAGATAGACCTAAACCAGCAGTTACAGTGTACTGTGTATTTTACAAGTTACAGCACTGGTTGTTTGCAAACAGACTGCCAAGAAAAATGAAAGAAAACCAACATAGTAATTGTTTTCTAACACACGTGGAAATTATGCAGACTTATATACCTGAACAGTTCCAAAGTTTAAAGTATTTGGGGGGGTATGGCTACATTTCCATCTAGCCTTTGATTAGTACGTAGTATTGTGTGTAGCAAAAACCATGCATCAAAAGACAGTAGTACTATACAGACACAAGCATTGCCTGGACATGTGAACCAGAAAACAGATCCCAACGCTTGCCTTTTCTGCATTGTAGAGTATGTTGATGTGGCCTACAGGGTGGCACACCAAACAATACTGCATAAGCTGTCAACTACAACCAGGCATGCAGGTTTACACCAAATGTGTGTGTCACACAACTCATCTCTTGACCCAGGTCTACACTGGATGAGTGTCACACAACTCATTGCTGTGGCCCAGGTTTACACTGGATGTTTCTCACACTGCTTGTCACAGTGTACCATGTTTACACTGGATGTATATTTCACACAGCTCATCACTGTGACACAGGTTTACACTGGATGTATATTTCACACAACTCATCACTGTGACACAGGTTTACACTGGATGTATATTTCACACAACTCATCACTGTGACACAGGTTTACACTGGATGTGTTTCACATAACTCATCACTGTGACACAGGTTTACACTGGATGTGTTTCACATAACTCATCACTGTGACACAGGTTTACACTGGGTGTGTTTCACATAACTCTTCACTGTGATACAGGCTTACACTGGCTGTGTGTCACATAATTCCTCACAATGACCCTTGTTTAAACTGGATGTGTGTCACACAACTCATCACTGTGATGTACAGTGTGCAAGTCACTTGGCATCCTAGCTCTTGAACATAATAGAGAATTGTACTGGGAGATGTCTATATACAAAAGTACTCAGGACACCCACCCAACTAGCTAAGTGGGCTACTCATCAAAATCATTGTTTAGTTACAGGTTAAGGTCACGGACAAGGGGAGTCCTCCATGTCCCTGACTTCAGTATCCTTGTCTTATTACATTGCAATAGAGGTACTTTTAACACATTCTAAAAGCCTTCCTGTCTTTAAATCTGACACCTCTCTCTAACGTACTGAATGTTAAAAATAGAATAAAGTATGGGGTGGTGTGTGTGTAACAAGAAGTTAACACACAGCCAAGGTGTTAGATGCTACATAAACCCCGAAAGCAAAGCTCGAGGGGTTTGTGCAAAGCATCTAACCCCAAATGTGTGTGTAAGCTCATACCACCCCATATTTTATTTTATATAATTGCTGCATCTTCCTTTTTGGCCATAGCAAGTACATAAAATAAAAAAAGGCTTTACTGGTTCTGTTCTGTGCGGCCACGGTCTGCTACAGACCAAGCGCACAGCATGTGCGGTGATTTTTATTTTAGTTTTTAAAACTTAATTTTTCTGCGAGCAAGTGAAGGATTTAATGTTTTCTTTTCTTTTCTGGTACCTAAATGACTTACCGCTGGTGGCACCAAGTCTGTTCAGCTGGCAGTTCCATCTGTGTGATGACGAGGTGCTAAGCGATACTCAAGGAAGAGCTGGGACGGGCGCATGCGCAGACTGAGGAAGAAACGTGCGAGTGTTTGCCATAATTAACACTCCTTTATTACAGCAAATAACACCATGGTTTTCCTTAGGTAAAAATGAAGACCCATTAATTATATACAAGTAGTAGATTGCAGCACACACTAAGTAAAAGTTATGTTTTTTGTAGAAACTACAGTACCATTACCTAAACAAACTCTGGCCAGATGATAGGGCTGCAGGAGAGGAATTTGGGTTAAAAATATTGAAAGTTATTTTTCTTTTTATATTTTTACACCTACTTTTCAACACAGACTTGTGATGAACCTGCCTCATAAAGAAAGGCAGAGAAAATGTTCATCTCCCAGACTAAAGGTGATGTCATGCAAGAACTGAAAAATCAACTTTTGGGCTGCAAACACACATTTTGAGCAGGAGTTGAAAAATGACAGCTGCCACATTAATGAGTCACTGTAAAAAAATGACTATTTTGAAATGTTGTGGTAAAAATACTGAATATTACCAAAGTTATGAGCCTGCATTTGTAAAATCAGCATAGCCTTCTAACTTAAAGCAACAGTGCAACAAATGGTGAAAATTATGACCTATACTTTTATGTGCTATTTTAGACTGCCACTTACCTCATGACTTGCATGATACCCTTCTTTCCACAGTTTGAGTCTGCTTGAGTACCTTTTTCATGTCTGAAATAATAAAAGGAGCACTCCTTTTAATATGGACTGAACCAGGTTTTCATCGGTATTTGTACTGTTTTTGGACAACTATTGTTCTGTAAGGACAGAGAGCACTGCCAGTTGCATAATAGTTCATTTCGGTCACAACAGAAGCGATGTATAAAGAACAGATGGTCAAAAGTAGCTGAAAATACTGATGAAGACCTGTTCCACACTGTATTAACCCTTAGGCTGCCAAACGAGTTAGAGCATATAGAAATTCTGGACTGATATATCAGTCTGTGGCATAGAAAGGGTTAAAAGGAGCACTCCTTGTGTTATTTCAGACATGAAAGAATTAGTAAGGCAGACTCAGACCGTGGAAAGAAGGATATCATACTAGTCAGAGGGTAAGTTGCAATCTAAAATAGCATGAAAATGCACTGGTCAAAATTTTAACCAGATTACTGCACTGCTGTTTTAATAGATGAACATACTAGTATAGTACAACACAAGAATGTGCAAAGTATAATACAGTTAGACCTGTTTAATCCATGCCTCATTAGTCTGTATGTCTGGCATTCTGAATGAGAAACAATGCAAACTGATTTTTTTCTCAGGTTAATGACCCCTTTAATACGTAAACCTGAGATTCTGAATCCGTTTGCATGTTCTCTTTAACCAGGCTGATTAATTCCCCTTGTTTGTGACCTCCTTAATCCATTTCTAGTGAGATCAGCTGGAGGTGCTAACAGGTCTTAATAGAGTGTGAATTGTCAGTGTTCTTAATCCCCGCTAATCCTCTGGTGTGTTACCGCGGCTGAATGAAACACTTCCCGGAGTGTATTCTCCTGCTGCTGCCAGTTTAGGTTCTTCTCAATTCAGCTTCAGTTCCCAAACATTAAAGTGGCAAGCAGTTTTAAAATTTTAGAAGTGCTGTGGCTTTTATTTTGTGAAGCTCGGTCCCGACCCCCATTGTGGTCTGCTGTTTATAGCCCCATTCCGCTCCGCTTCCGTTGTTGTGCCACTTTAGCAAAGCCTGGTTCCCATATTCAGCTCCTGTCCTTTAATTTGCTCCCTGATCTTGTTTCTACTGCCTTCATTGCCAAGAAACACTTTCTGACCCCTCATTCTTCACCCAAGTCAACCTGTGTAGAGCCCCTCACTCCACTCCCTAGTCAAGTTATGTAGAGCCCTGTTTGATCCTGTTTCTGCCTTCCTCACTGTGAAACCCTGCTGACCCAGTCAAGCTGCGTGAGAAGCCCAGTCACCCTCATTCCGCTCTCCAGTCAAGCTGTGTAGAGCCTTGTTTGACTCTGTTCCCATTGTTGTGCTGCTGTTGTGCCCTTCTGAGAAGCTTGATCTGCCTATTGTTCACAAAAAATGGCAAGCTATTTTAAAATTTGTTTCACAAACTCACAGTTCCTGATCCGCATTCAACTACCCAATCCTGTTTCTGCACAGTTCCCGAAATACACGTTCAGCTCCCCGATCCTGTTTCTGCCTTCCTTGCCAAGAAATGCTGCCTGACCTCTTATTCTGCTCCATGGTCAGTGCTGTGGATTTTATTTATTCTTTAAATCAGCCTTGTTGTTTTAAAAAAAAATCAATCCAGTGGAAAGTAGTTTTAAAAGTTTTGGAAGTTGCTGCTGTGGATTTTATTTATTCTTTAAATCAGCTTGTTTGAAAAAAAATCCAGTGGAAAGTAGTTTTAAAAGTTTTAGAAATAACTACTTATGTGTACCTAAGCTCAATTAATGCTGTCCAATGCTGTGGATTTTATTTGTTCTTACCTGCACTGTACTGTATTCTAAATTGATTAATTTTCTACAGTATTAAATCTTTAAAAAAATCCGTCATCTGGTCATTGTTTGGTTACTACATAGATTTTTATTATGTAACAAATTTGGCAAACACAAATGCTTATGGACTAACCAGGTCTGACTGTACCACCCCATTTGAAATGTATTCAAAGTCAGGGAACGCATTGTTAATTTTTTTTTTTTGGCATTGAAAAAGTATAACTTGGTCCACAGGGAGGAAATTCGGATACAGCTTTACTTAATCAAGCCCTACTACAGGGGGTACAGCTTCCACCTCAGGAAAGGAGAACTGCCAATAGGTGGTTCAGTCCTGCTCCTACCTTCCACCCTGGCTGGCTCCCTGATGATCTGAGGTAGTTCCCAAACCTGGGTCACTGGCATGACACAAGGTAAGGCTAGATGCCTCAACCTTCTGCACAACCTGGCTGGCAGGTGATGGCCTTCTAAACTGACTTGCCAATAGAGACTGTGGACATGAAGACAGTAGAGCAGTCCCCAGTGTTGCCCATCCCTTAGCTTTTGCCAGCACTGAGCCAATATGGCTGTGAAAAGTTTTTAGGAGTGTCAAGAATGTTAAAAAGAATATAAGGTGCTCTCACCGCACCAGAGTCAGATGTAACTGATACTGCTCCTATTACAGAACTGCGCATGTGTGATACTCGCACATGTGCAGTTTGCCTCATAGTCAGAGGTAACACGGCAGAACTGACTTGACTACATATGTGCCATACTCACATATGCATAGTTTAAGTCAGCACCGGTTAAAGTAAGACCCCACTGAAAATAAGACACTGCATCTCAGCCGGTCTAATGAGTATCAGTACATTGTAGAAGTGGGTAAAATTAGGACCCCTCTGAAAATTAGATCCTGCATTCTCATCAAACCTATCCTATGTCAGAACATTCCCAAAATGGATAAAAGGATTACCCACTGACTATGACATATTGCATCTCAGCCAGACTTATGCGGCTGTGTCAGTACATTGTAACAATGTTATAATACCATCAACAGGTTCTGGAGACGTGAACATTAAGAGTAAAGCTTGAGAAATTTCAACATTTTTCCAGAGCCTCTGTGATATGTTGCAGGTGAGTTTTACCATTTAAAATAAATAAAAGGAGCCTTAACATTTGTTATAGTGATTTTACTGGCAGGAATAATAAAGTCATTTGTGTACATGTATTGATTTGAGCATACAGGAAAATGTACAGGAGTTTTGTCCCAATTTTACATGAAAAATGCAGAGAAAAGGAGGGTGACCTACAGAGAAATGTTGTGTTCAATCTGGGAACACTGCAGTTGACACCACTATCATTCTTTGTAATCTTCTAGGATGCTCCTTACAACCTATGAAAACCCTAAAAGATTAGCTGCCTAGCATTTATTTACCCTTCCTATAAGTATAAAACCATAACAGTTCCAATTGCCCCATAGTCAGCCATATCATGGCAGCACAGACATGACTACATATGTGCCAGACTAACATATGCATTGTTTAAGTCAGTACCAGTAAAAGCAAGACCCCACTGAAAATGAGATACTGCATCTTAGCCAGGTTAAAGTGTATCAGTATATTGTAGAAGTGGGTAAAATTAGGACCCCTCTGAAAATGAGATCCTGCATCTCATCAAAGCTATCCTGTGTCGGTACATTGCCGAAATGGATAAAAGTATGACCCACTGAATATGACATACTGGATCTCAGCCAGGCTATCCGTCTGTGTCAATACATTGTAACAATGCTAAAATACCATCAAGAGGTTCTGGAGTCATGTGAACATTAAGAGTAAAAAGCTTGAGAGATTTCAGCATTTGGCAATAGCCTCTGATATGTTGCAGGTGAGTTTTACCATTTAAAATAAATAAAAACATCCTTAACATTTATTATAGTGATTTTACTGACAGGCATAAGTTGACAGGCAGTCAGTTGTGTACATATATTGATATGAGCATACAGAAATATGTATAGGAGTTTTGTCCCAGTTTTACATGGAAAATACAGGGAAAAGGAGGGTGCCCTGCAGTGGAACACTGCAGTTGACATCACTATAATTCTTTGTAATTCTCTCCCTAAAACATTAGCTGCCTAGTATTTAAAACCCTTCCAACATCCAATGCCACTAATTAGGTCCACAAAGGCTTAATATAAATCAACTATTCAGAGGACATGCTGAAATACATACACACACACACACACACATACACAAACACACACACACACAGTTGACTAAGACTGTAATTTGACACTACTGCAGTTGATGCTGTTATCTGTTGAATGTCATGTTACTAAAGTATTAGTCTCCAAAGATAACAAGTCACATTGCAATGAAAAAAGCTGAGAAAAACATGTTGAAACTAGTCTGATCAACAGCCCTCTTGTATTAGCTCTACAAATGCCATTTACCAAGTTGGATTCAAAAGTAAGCATGTGTTTCTTGTACTCACTCACTCACTGATTCATTACAAGTTTGGGGAGGAGAGGTGATTGTCCACAGCATTTGTTTCTTATTTATTTATTTTATTTATTGAAATGTTTAACCAGGAAAGGCACATTGAGCAACAAGAAGGGTTGTAGCTGAAGGACAAATACAGGCAGTGTGGTATGGAATTAAAGCTTACATTGTAAAGTCATAAACACAACATATATGATGACAGTTAGGTTACATACATTTTGGTTACATTTTTATGTTTGCTTGCGAGCATGCGCAAGGAACGTTTTGGGAGAGTAGCACACTTGGAGGTGTGCCTCTCCCAACCAATGCACTGCTCCCTTGAGCAGGCATGGCGGTCCTGCACCAATGGGTGCAGGAGCTCAGTATGACAGCAGTGTTCCTCTGCTTCAAAGGAAAGCACCACTGCCATACTGAGTGCCACCCCTCACATACGCTACCTCCCCTCCCGCTTAAGAGTCATGCTGCCCCCAAAGCTTTGGTGCCCGCTGAGCCCACCCCAGTGTGGCAAATGTTGTTTGCCGACGAGGGTGCCCAATTCCCTGTCGGCTCCATGGCCCCCCCAAGCCATCCTGCTGCTATGCTGGGAGCCCACCCCAGTGTGGCAAACTGTCCTTTACTTTGCCGACGGGGGTGCCCAATCCCCTGTCGGCTCCTCGCCCCCCCCACATAGTTTGCCGACGGGGGTGCCCAATCCCCTGTTGGCTCCTTGGCCCCCCCAGCCATCTTCTGCCATGCTGGGAGCCCACCCCAGTGAGGCAAAGGTCCCACGTCGTCTTTTTTTTTCACCTGGAAAACAAAAGCGGTCCTCAGTCGTCTCCCAGCCCCCTCCCACAACCGCACCCACCCACTGCACACCAGCCTCCCACCCCCTCACCCCATACTTACTCTGGACTCCGTGCAATGATCTTAGTGGACTGGGAACACGTCTGCACTCTTCAATGCCGGCCATAAAATGAGAAATGCGGTAAGCTGTATAATGGGCTACATAGGGGGTTTCAACTTTGTGCATATCTCAGTCATTTTTGGAATTTTTGCACAAATTTTTAACATGGGGTTTTTGGACCCCTTCTCATGAATGATGTCACCGTCATGGCGTTATTCAGGCCTGAAGGGTGATTTCACAGGCACTGTGCAGTCACTGCATGTAATCCGCCTTCAGCCTCAAATAATGCCATGACAGTGACATCATTCATGAAAAGTCCCATCATGCCTGTTGAAAATTTGTGCAAAATCAAAAGGATGGTTTATTGAGCGTTGCACAGTTCCTACGCAGGTGCATAAGTTCGCGAATTTTCAATATTTTCACTCCAGATTTTCAGCATTGCCATTTTATCACACCTTCTTATGAGCTGTACAGCTGTCATTTTTCACATCCTCCCTAAAACGTGTTTCCGCCTATGTAGCGCACAATGGGGGTAACAACAAGGTCGTGCTGACAATTTATTGCACAAATACCAGCAGTCGCACAGGGCATTAGGGTACAGCACCATACATGCCAAACACCACTGCAAATACCTGCAAGCGAACGTTCGGCATTCACAAATGCTTGTTCATGGTGGTACAGCATAGATTAGGTTAATTACGAATGGGTGCACTGTCATACTATGCAAATAGAGACAGACAATTGGCAACGAGAACATAAGCAATACATTGGCAATTAAGTGTAGTAAGAAAGGCAGAAGTGCAGCTGTTGAAGATATACACCAGCAACTAAGGCCGCTAGTTAGATCCTAGAGGGCTGGAGGTAGGTGGTGGGGGCTCAGAGGAGTACTGAGGTGGGAAGGGAGACTAGGTATGAGTGGGAGAGTGGAACGGCATCAGGGAGAGAAGGCTTAGGTGGAAGAAAGGAGATGG
Source organism: Neoceratodus forsteri (assembly GCA_016271365.2). Classification (NCBI taxonomy): domain Eukaryota; kingdom Metazoa; phylum Chordata; order Ceratodontiformes; family Ceratodontidae; genus Neoceratodus; species Neoceratodus forsteri. The sequence goes on from CM028136.1 coordinate 877,815,599, forward strand.
TATCTTAATCCCTAGGCTGCTGAAAAAACTAAAATAAATCTATTTGATTGAGCCCTGGGGAGATGTTCAGTCTGAAGCACTACAAGGATTAAATTGAAGGAATGCAAAGACATGGAAGGATCATTAAAAAAACTTCAAAGTAAGTGTTCTACAGTCTGAAGCCTGTAGCTGATTTTTAGAGCTGATGCAATAGGGCTGCAGGCTCTGTCTACTTGCAGCCCTAAAAAGAGGCCTGCATAGCCTGAAAGTTTCTGCTGTGAAAATGTCTTGTTGGTCCCATAAAATGTATTATTGATTCATTTCAAATTACTCCAACCAGGATAGCCCCATGAGATGCAGTGTCTCATTTTCATGGGGGTCCCAGGGAGGATAGTAGTAGTTAGCACGTTAACATAATTCTGCAAGAATAGTCACATACAGGCTAAAGCATACACAGGGAAAGCAAACAAACTCTGAAGGTAAATATATCCAAACTGTAACCTAAAAAAGCTAACAAAGTGGATTCCCTGCAAAAATTGAACATGAGCATTGTTATGCAAAGTAATCACAATCAATTAGATGGGGATTCTGGACAAAAACAAATACATGAAATTCTACTGTGGCTAAAAAGACACGACTTGAATGTTTGCAGGCTGGAAGCAATACTCAGCAGGAGAGGGAGGTGTACATGTAGTCACCTTATACAAAAGCGGGAACAAAGAGGAAGCAGGGAACTACAGACCAGTCAGCCTCACCTCGGTAGTGGGGAAGATCATGGAAGCACTACTGAAGGAGAGATTGGTGGAACATCTGGTTGTCAATGGACTACAGGACCCAAGGCAGCATGGTTTCACCAGGGGGAAGTCATGTCAGACCAACCTCGTTGAATTTTTGACTGGGTGACTAGGGAGGTGGATCGGGGAGGGCAGTGGACATGGCCTATCTGGACTTCAGCAAGGCCTTTGACACTGTGCCACATAGAAGACTATTACACAAACTGGGGAATATGGGTGTGGGCAGGACAGTAGTATAGTGGGTAGGTAACTGGCTGGGTGGCAGGATACAGAGGGTGGTGGTAAATGGCTGTCACTCCACAGAGGAAAGAGTGACCAGTGGGGTACCCCAGGGATCAATGCTGGGACCGGTCCTATTCAACATCTTCATCAGTGACATTGCTGGGACCTAGAAGGCAGAATTTCACTGTTCGCTGATGACACAAAGCTCTGTAACAGAGTAGACACACCAGAGGGTGTAGACAGAATGAGAAGGGACCTGCAGAAACTTGAAGAATGGTCAGGGGTTTGGCAGTTGAAATTCAATGCAACGAAGTGCAAGATAATGTATATGGGGCACAAAAACCCTGGCACAATATATCAGTTGGGAGGTGAGGATATAGCATGCACCAAACAGGAAAGGGATCTTGGGGTTATCATCTCTGATGAACTCAAGGTAGGGAAACAGTGTGACAAGGCAGCAGGTAAAGCAAATAGGATGCTGGAATGTATAGGCAGGGCATCACCAGCAGGAAAAGGGAGGTCATAATTCCGCTATACAAGACACTAGTGAGGCCCCACCTGAAGTACAGTGTACAGTTCTGGAGACCATACCTGTAAGGACATAGACAGGGTAGAGAAGGTTCAGAGGATGGCAACAACAATGGTGCATGGATTGCATCACAAGTCCTATGAAAGAACTGAACATGTACTCCCTGGAGAGAGAGAGGAGAGAGGGAATGATGAGACATATAAAGTATCTCACAGGGAGGAACAGGGTGCAGGAATACACTATTTTAAGTGAAAAGATGTACCAGGACTAGAGGCATGGGATGAAGTTGGAGGGAGGACGATTCAGAGGAAACATGAGGAAGAATTTCTTCACAGAACGGTGGTGGACAAGTGGAACACCCTGCCAGAGGAAGTGGTAGGGGCTGAAACAATCACGGGATTTAAGAATGCATGGGATAGACATAAAGGAATTCTGGAGGTCAGGGGTAAGGGGCAACAGACTTCTAGGAAAACAAACTGAACTTACAAGCTCCAATGGGCAGACTGGGTGAGCCATTGGCCCTTATCTGCTGACACTGTTTATGTATCCATGTATCTATGAGCTTATTCCATGTGTCTGGTGCAGCAAATACAAAGGCCTTTCTACCAAATGCATGCTGCTTCCTGGGAACTGAGAAGGTAAGTGCTGCTGTCGAATGGCGTGAGTAGGCACTGCTTGATGGTGTGAGTAGTACTAGGAGATACTTGGGGGCTTTGCTTTGTTTCCAGCTATACAACAAAGAAAGCCGCTGATAATCATGCCCGCTTGAGGGACTTGTCTAGTTAAGCTGGTCATGCAGCAGACAGTGATGGGTAGACCAGTCAAGGGAGAGGAGGAACTTTCACATCTTGTTGTGTAAATGATCCAAGTGCAGCAGAGTGGTTGTATTTGCACAGCGATATTAAAGTCTCCATAATCATTGGAAGGGAGCAGGAAGTGGGAGACTACCTGCTTCTTACGTCAGCACAAAGGCAGTATTTAGACCTGTAGAGAAAGTTGACATTGGCCCAAGAGCTGGTAAGACACAATCAACATGCCTACTGTATGTAAGTGATACATCACACCAGATTCCTACATGTTTCAATATGCTGACTTTCTCAATAGCATTACTATCTGATCTTATAATGTCATGATTGCAAGTGGATCAGCTGAATAAGTTACCAAGTTCCAGGAGCCAAATACCATAGACTTAGTTTTGGTTGCCATAAGGATCAAACAGTTGTTGACAAATCAGGAGGACATTGCGATTCGATCAAGTGCTAGTGAATGGGATGGTCACATTGTGGTGAGCTCTACTGCACCCTTGCCAGCCCATCACTATTGGTTCCAAGCCATTAGAACACCAGGAAAACCATTGCCACCAATCTGTGCACTGGCATTGCGTCAAGCAGAAGCAGCACACTGCACCAACAAGACGCATAATGGGCAGCGCCAGTGAGGGGGCACCCCACAAATGCTGCACACACACACCTGTCATTCACCGGCAAGGCATCTGGTGGGGGGGGCAACAATGAGTGGTAGTGAGGTAAACAGGGTCCCCATCATGATCTCCCAGTGGACAGTACAGCACAAGGGGATGGGCACAAGCACCAGGTGGCCAACTGCCATGAAGCCAGGACCGCATCGCTCACCCACTGACCCACAGCCATCAGCAATGCCCCCCTCCCCCAGCCACCAGAGCTATCCCAGACACCTGCAGGGGAACACTGCATTGGTGGTGCCGTGTGCCCCCCACAGGCAGCCATGACCCTATGTGTGCCCAGCAGCATGCCCACCCGTAGAATAGGTGGCACACATTCCACCACACCCGCAGTCCACTGTGCCCCCCAAGCAGCAGCTGCATGCCACCACCCGTGGTCCACCCAGTTGTGCACAGGTTGGGCCACCAGCACAGCCCACCACACTCCACCACATCTGGCAGTCCACCGACCCACCAGTAATAGTGTGCACCAGTTTGCAGAGCACTTGAACTGCATGGTCATGCATTGTGCTGTTGCCGCATTGCCAGCTCTGTACCGCCGGCAACAATTTGCCAGTGCTCTAATGACCTGGAACCATCATTATTTATAGTTTTATTTTTTCTTTGTTTTAAAAAAAAAGTATCAAAACTGTCTTAAATTATTGCTAAATTGATTGTGAGGCACCTGCAGTTTAGTACCAGATCTCGTGTAAGAGGACATAGCCACTGAACATTTCCGGGGCTCTACAGAATCAGTGAAAGATTACAACGCCCTCTGTAAATGACATCTCTAAACCAAAACAGGTCAGACAAATTTTCTCACACTGAAATACAAGCACCCTTCTAAAAGAAACAGAGCTAGTTTCTCTAAAATCTGTGACTTTTTCTTAAAGCAGTGGCATAAAGCTTGTTTGTTTGTCAGTTTCCATGAAATACCAGCATGAATAAAACTGAATGAGATTACAGCTCTTTTAATACTGAACAGTACAGAGGCAGTAAGGTTACAGACCTTTTAAAACAATAGCTTAGCAATAGCAATATGGAAAATGACTCTGTGGATTATCAGTCTGTTCGATCACCCAACAATATTTCTTTTCCTGAGAAAAAAGATTGTAAAAATCCCTTTAAGAGACCCTTAACTGATGTGGGTATAGACAATGATAACAATTTGAAGACTGCTGATCGTACATCTCCGCCATTAACTATCACCCACTTTGATCTTATGATGCCCGAAATGACCACTGGTAAGATAATTGTTTTAGAAATCTCTGTAAGCATAAAACAACTTGGAAAAGAAACTGATCAACACAGGATTTGTATTACAGTGTCAGTGGCTCAGTAGGTAGCACACTCGTCTCTGAGGCCGGGAGATCAGAGGGCTGTGGGTTCAGTTCCCACATCTGGCACTTGGTTTAATATCCCAGTACTGACACTGTAGTGCAGCATGAGAGGGGTGCTGCACTTCTGAGGTGCCGTCTTTCGGATGAGACGTTAAACCAAGGTCCCATCTGCCTGGATTGGTGGTAGTTCAGGTGGATGTTAAAATATCCCATGGCACTTATTGAAAAGAGTAAGGTAATTTCCCTGGTGTCCTGGCCAAATTTCCCTCATTCACTCAAAAAAAAAAAAAAAAAATACCACCAACAGCTTAATCTGGTTCAAGGTCAGTTGGCATTCATCTATATCCCCCTCCCCCGGGTCGTGCCTGAAAATAGGCAGGATTTGTCTAGTGCACTTACCCGGTCAACAAAAACTAAATAAAAATAAAATTACTGATGCTGAAGTATGAATCAGTAGTATAAAGGACACAGTTGAAAAAGATGTCCGAGATGGTATACATATAGCCAAATGGATTTCTAAGCTAGAGACTAAGGTAGAGGACCTGGAGAGCAGAAGTCGAAGAAATAATCTAAGAATATTTGGGGTAAAGGAAGGGCTGGAAGGTAGTGATCTGCTTGCCTTCATCAATAAACTGCTAACTGCTATTGCTGTGCCCGGTATGTCCTGGAAAGAGCACATAGGTCCCTAAAACCAGCCTCAGGTCCTAACGCACCACCCAGGTCCTTCGTATTTAAGTTCCTTTACTTTCAACATAAAGTCCATGTAAAAAGGATGCTCTGAGGCAAACAATCAATTATGAAAAAATGCAAAATAAAAGTTTTCAATGATTTGCCCCTTGAGGTTATTAAAAAGTGGGATGCTTTTACCTGTTAAAAAGAAGCTCAGAGAGGCAAACATAAAATACAGCCTGCGCTACAATGTTGAAAGCCTGGGCTGCAGATGGCCCCAAGGACTACAATGGCTATGAGGCAGCAAAGGTTGGCTTAAAGAAAGACTTTTCTTCCCTCTTTTTGCCAATTTAACTTTTAGGTGCTCTCAAAATATCTCTAACTACTGTTAATATGTAATGAGGTGCTATTTAGTAAGGTAATAGGAGACGCTGGGCTGGGTTTCAAGCACCAACATTGATTTATTCTTACTTGTTGCACTTACCCTTCTGCGGTTGTCACTGTGAGCTACCCTTGCCCCTGCTGAGAATTATAGTTATGCTCCTGTGTTGTTGGTGGGTTCGGGGATGCTGTGGTGCACGTTGTTTCCCTCCAGGCTGCTTTTCTCAACCTCGCCTTACATGAGCAGGAAAAGAAAGACGACAACATTCTTACTCCATTTTTAGCAACAACAAGTTATCTGGTGTTAATGAAGTTAAGCACATGCTCTCTTGGGTTGCCGTAAATCTGGCGTGGGAGGGCGGAGGCTCGTCAATGCTGGGTGAGGTGGGGCCTAATTAGAGAACCATGGTAAGCATCTTTCCAACTATGGAGCGTGTTCTGCTGCCTGTTTGCTGCAACTGCTAATTTTAAAGGTAAGTTTGCTGGTCATGATATGCTTTGCTCACAACCGTGGAATGGGTATTCTACCAAAGGAATTATAGTGAAAGAGGAGGGAGACTGAGTTGGGCTTTGGCTTCTCTCCGTGCCTACTGATGACATTATGATGTGGGATGTTTCAGCTTGCTGTTGGCAACTCACACCAGAGTAAGAGTACAGTAAGTACTTACTGTGGAAGGCACCCATTCATCACTCAGTCAGCGGCTGGCCACGGAGATTAGTGGTGGGTTGAGTCATTTGCTGGCTCTATTCAGGGATGCTTGAGGGGAGCAGGAGGTCAGCACTGCCAGGTGGTGGGGTGGGGGGACATTAGACTACCAGGGAAAGGCTGAGAATGTCTCACAATGGGACTCGGAGATCGCGATGTTGGGGTGGGGGGTCCACTAGACTACCAGAGAAATCTGGAAATCATTCACAATGGGAGTCGGGGATCGTGATGTGGGAGAAGGGCCACTAGGCTACCAGGGAAAATCTGAAAATGTTTACCAATGGGAGTTAGGGGTCATGATATGGGGGTGGGGGCCACTAGACTACTCAGGAAATTTGGACATCATTTACAACAGGAGTTGGGGATTGTGATGTGGGGGTGGGGAGCCACTTGACTACTGGGGAAAATCTGAAAATGTGCACCAACGGGAGTCAGAGATCATGATGTGGGGGTGGGGGACCACTAGACTACCAGGGAAAATCTGACAATATATACCAACGGGAGTCAGGGATCATGATATGGGGGAGGGGTGCCACCAGTCTACCAGGATAACTGATGGTTTATGTGCTCAAGTGGTGTCAGGGATCATGGATTGTACAAGGTTTATGTTTGTACTAGCAGCATAGAATATTATGAAGTTCTGCTTTGAAGTCTGACTATACATCACATTCTCTGTGCACAGTGCAGGCAGCCCCTTCCATGAGGGACAAGGCAGTGTTAAAGAGTAAAAGTGGGATGTCCCTCGTATTCTGGGCAGTTGAGAGGTTTGCCTGGACTTGTTGTTTGCAACTAACATCAACAGGCATTGGGGATTGTGATGGCGGGGGCACTCGACAACCAGTGCACATGTGGACACAGGCAAATATGTATATGTGTATAACTATCTATACATATACATACAGTATGTAATATCTGTGTATGTGTGTGTACATATATATATATAGATCTATCTTTATACTGATAGTTTTACACACAGCTACAGTACATGGTGCTATGCACAGTTCTAATATTATGTGTGTGGATGAGTCCCACCTTCTAGGGAGCAGTGTCCCTCATTGTTGTGATGCATTGGTGAGTGGTATGCATGGACTATGCCTGCCAACACCCATTTCCTGCAGCATCCAGCCTGAAAGTCCAGTATCACCAACAGGGAACAGGAGGTTGCTGTGAGCACACTCGGGCCTGCAGCTTCCAGCCTGTACTTCCATTCTGACCAATGGGGGTTGCTGTGAGCTCCATGCAATAGCACCAGTCAAACTACATGGGATTGTATGCTAAGCAGGCCATAATGAGATGCCAATGTGGCTGTTTGCTTACAGATTGCCTAAGTAGGCAAATTTGCATTGGAGCTTTGAATATTGCAGACTTTTGCCCCAGGCTAACATGTTTGCACCCAGCTAATGTGTTAGCACTGTGCAATCGGGTTAGATCCTGGCAAACCTCTCAGAAGCATAGCACAGTTCTGTAGTGTGTGGCCTGCATTGTTATTTGCAGTTGTTGTGCAACACTTCATTGCTATCACACACTTTGTCCACCAACTTCAACTCTATCTTATTCTTCCACCTCTGTGTCCACTGACATGCTGTTGCTTTTCTCACTTCCCTGTCACTATATTCAGAGCTATCTTATTTCCCGGGCTATTTTAGCACTGCACTTCTGGCCATGTTTACACTGCTTCCTTTGTTTGCATGCTATATTCATCAGGTTTAGCACCGGGGCTATTCCTTTGAATATAGCTTGCTAATGGTTCAGGGCTATTTTAGCAGCTGGGCAGTGCTAATTTAGCTCCAGGGCTAAGTTTTGAATATCTGGCTCCAGGTCTTTTAATGTAAAAAGGTTTTACAACTGTGATTTACTACTGTATTTATGGTGGTTACCAGAACCCAGAATTTGATGTGTGCCCCCTAAAAATATTTATTTTCCTTTTTGTGAATATTCACTTTAATTTTTAGAAGTTCATATTTCTAAATATTTTTTTAATAGCCAAGTCTATGACTTGACAACATTACAAGTTTTTTTTTTTTTTTAATTTTGCCAATCTTCAACTACATGCATAGCAATAGAGCAGTAGAGGAAGGTAATTGAGGTTCAGCAATAGTGCTACTTTACTCTCTAGTGCTACATACTTTATCAAGGGTTGGTTACAAGTGTTATATACATGATTTAGGGCATACTTAAAACTTACTTTTTCTTTATTAAAGACTGTTAATACAAGCCCTGACGCAGGTTAACCTCTGACAAGAAATGCTAACAGAGAGTTAAATCCACTAAAGCAACTTAGATTGGTAGGTAGTAAATGGATTACTGGAGTGCTTTTTAATTATTCTAGAGTCCCTTAGGGTGATTCTACTTTTCAAACATTAAGTCATACATGTAGAGATATTGTAGGAGGTTACAGAGGAATTTTAATCTTATAAGTGGCTAAAATACACTTTAAGGTAGGCTGTCAAAATGGGACCAGTAATGTATCAACCTTTGGCATGCAAAATTTAGGATGGGCTCCTTCTGCATAAACTATAACTCTTTGAAATTTTTTAAATTTTGTTTAGTTAAAGGTTAACACTACATTCAATGGGTTTCATATGCTATGGTACTTTGGATAGTAGATGCTGTTACTTTCACTTTTATAGCATGGTCTAATGAAACATTATAAAAATAATACCACCCTGGAAAGCTGGGCTGACACATGGAAATTAAATTTCAATATCACCAAGTGCAAGGTGTTACATCTTGGGGAAACCTAACCACAGGTACACCCTGGGAGGGAGGTGCTGGAGGCCTCAATAGGGAAAAGATCTAGGGTCATGGTGGATGCATGTATGAATAACTCTGAGCAGTGCAGGAGAGTGGCTAGCAAGTCAAACAGGATGTTGGGATGCATGCAAGAGAGGGATCACCTCTAGGAGCAGGGAAGTGATTCTGCCACTGTACAATGGACTGGTTAGACCACAACTTGAGTACTGTGTACAGTACTGGAGACCACACTTGAAGAGGGACATACAGCTCCTGGAGAGGTACAGAGGAGGGCAACTAAGATGATATGAGGACTAGGGATTTGGCGTATGAGGACATACTTGAGGAGCTCTGCCTGTTTTCATTGGAGGAGAGGAGAGGCAGGGGGACATGATTGAGGTCTTCAAGTACCTCAAAGGGAATAAATAGGGTAAACATGGAGGGGATCTTTAGACTAAAGCAGGGAGGTATCACCAGAGGGCATGGTTTGAAGTTGGAAGGTGGAAGGGTGAGGGGGGAAAAGAGGAGGAGGTTTTTCACTGAGAGGGTGGTGGACCCTTGGAATGCACTGCCTGGTGAACTGGTTCAGAGATCCACAGTGGAGGGCTTCAAGAGAGGGTGGGACAAACAATACAAGTGAATGTATCAGATGATGGCCTGGCCCAGGGGGGTAGGGATGGATGATAGGGGTTTCCGGAACATAAAGGGGGGAGGGCCTCAGCACCCAACTAGGGATCTGACGTTCGAGCAGACTCGATAAACCATAAGGCCTAATCTGCTGGCAATTAGTATGTTAGTATGTTAGTTTGGGTACTTACATGTACGTTTATTTATGCTTATTTATTCTATGCTCCACATAGAATAGTAGTATCTCAAGCCAAAATGTACTGCAGCTGTGAATCAAGGAGATCAATGTAAGGAGCGGGGGGTGCTATTGAGGTAACAACACCTCAGTGGGTCTTTTCACCATGCACCAGAAAATCAGAACCTCCTTGAACACTTTTATGCCAGTAACCATGCACTGTGCCAATAAACACAATAGCAGTTGAAATACTTCTGGGAATGCACATCCAGATATGAAATATAATGCAAGGTATTTAATCTGCTGCTTTGTTTATCTGTTTATAAAAGGTATCAAATCACATAGTTTGTCCCAAAAACTAAGAAAATAATAGATGAAAAGACATTTGGCATTGCAGAACCCAGAAAGCTGGCCTGTTTGGCCAGATCATGTGACATGCATGGGCAGCCTTGCTCAAAGTCAGCTATGTACCTACTGTATGAACATTTAGCAAACCATACAGCTGCCACATGTCATAAAAGTCTGTTTAACTGGTTTCCATGGGATAACACTCATTTCATACCAAAGGGTTCCCGGTTCAGTCTCAGGTGAAAACACTTTTGGGGCTAGCAGTATAGCCAAGAGTCTAGAGTAACGAGCTGTCAATGAGCTTGGTAGATCCAGCAGAGCTGGATTTGAGTTCCACAACCTCCACCTGCATATTGTGTGGCTCTGAGTAAGTCACTTAACCTCCTCAGTGCTGCCTGATCACCCCTGAAAACAGGCAATTATGCCTTGGGGGTCTTACCTGGTCACCGAAGACTAATGAAAAAAAAGTGATGAATTACTTCTTTAGCGAATAGCTACCATTCAAGTGTTACACCCTATTGTTAACACTACATACCTTCTATCTTTCCCACATCTCAATGTTTCCTGTTGACAAGATCATTTTCCCCTTTAAGTGCTGTGTAATTGTACAAGTATAATGTTATTGTGGAGCTCAGTAAATAATATATAACAGATACCTTGATATAAATTCTATCTTAACTATTGTACGTGTAATCAGTTGTACATACTGTATGTAAGTTAAGTAATTTATATAAAATTTACTGCTGCTACTGCTGTTTTAAATGTTGCCCAAGGACCCTCTTGAACACTAGATGATGCACCTTCATGTAACCATCCTAGTACTGAAAATTTCAAATAAAATAAAATTAAAAAGATTTACTTTTGTCTTTAGTCATTCTATTATGGCTGACAGGATAGCCTAGAGGTTAGAGCAATGAGCTGTGAATGAGACTGGTGCATCTAGCAGACCTGGGTTAATTCCTCCTACAACATCCACTTGCACTGTGTGACCCTGAACAAGTCTTAACCTTCCCAGTACTCCAGGCTTGTCCTTGTAAACAAAGCCTTATGCCTAGCAGGCCTTTCTAGGTTACAAAGGATAAATATAAAAATATGAATATTGTATACATTCGTGTATAAGTCAAGTTTTCAGTGCAAAAATAGGCACAGAAGAAGAGGACTGGACTTACAGGTGAGATCAACTTATCCTAGGAGCTTTTACTACTGCTTGAGAGCCCATTACTATTGCAGTACATTTTTTTATTTTAATCCTTGGTAACGGGTAAGGCCCACTAGGAACAGGTACCTGTTTTCAGGGGTGACCTGAGAGCACTGGGAGGTCAAGTGACTTGCTTAGAGTCACACAATATGCAAGTGGAGGTTGTGGGATTCAAACTCAGAGTATGTTCTGCTGGATATACAAAGCTAATTCACAGCTCACTACTCTAGCCCAGCGGTACTCATACCGTGGCTCGAGAGCCACATGTGGCTCTTTAACATTACTCTTGTGGCTCCCACAATGACAGCACCTTATCCCTGCAATGCGGCTCTTTATTTTCCCCCGTCACGATCTGAATTGGGCAGATGTAAATGAAAATATCTGCGATGTATTGTTGCTTGAGAGCAAGTGTGCTCTCTGTTTGCTCCCCCGCCCCAATCTGAAACACTAATAAGTCACGTTCTGTAGTTTTTGTAGTTTTCGTACTGCTTTCCTGAAAGCGAGCTTGAATCTGTATCGCTTGTGTCACTTTAAAAAATGGGGACCAAGTACAGTGTTAACTGCCTGATACAAATGCTGAGTGATCAAATGATTGAGTTAGGACATGGCTGAGACATTCAGGTCCGGGATTTAAACGGTGGATTTAAAAGGTGGATTTTTATTAGAGAACTGAGTAAAGTGTGCAGAATTTGGGCAGAAATTAAATGTTGTGACCACACCACCACAACATCAGTTATTGCCTTATTTAAAAATCTTCCCACCTGGAAGTGAACGTAGGGATCTAAAATTAAACAGACTCAAACAAAGACGTATAAGTCAAAAATCACTGTTTAAAAAGGTGTGTAACACAAGCCAGCAAGCAACAGTGGCTTCTTACAAAATAACCCATGAATTGTTAAAAAAAATGAAACCATACCTGGATGGTGAGATGGTTAAAGATTGCATTTTAATAGCTTATTCAGCATTTTTCCCTGATAAGGCTGAGCTGCAAAAAGAGCTGTGTAAAATACTGTCTCACATTAAAAACACAAAGAGAAATAAGCTAAGTATCCAGCATACAATAGAATGCCTTCGAATTGCAGTTTCCTGCTTACAGCCTGACTTCGCAGCACTTGTTTCAAAGAAGGAGTGCCATGTATCTAAGTGACAGCTATGTAATTATATTAAATTTGTGCAACAGTTCTATTACTGATTTTATTTATGCTATTTATTAATTTACGTTTATTTAATTTCAATAAACTGATTTTAAATGAACATGTTTTGTGTGCACGCTTTATCTTGGAAGTGGGAATGCTGTTTATCTTTCTGGGTTGTGGCTCCTAAGCCAAGTTGGAGTCAGTATCACTGCTCTATCCTCTAGGCTATACTGCCAGCCCCCATTTATCAGTTGCTGCAACAGATTTCATTCTTGCCTGTTTTCCAGCCACTCTTCTGATGTCCTGGCACTTAACTCACTGCCTTTTATTGTACTGTCAAATGAAATAATTTTGTGCACCTATGATTTCTTGCAATGAACCCTGCTGTCTTATTTGCACAGATTCATTTTCACACTTGTGAGAGTGCCAGAGACTGAAGGCAATGATGGGAATACAAAATCACACATACCCCCATAATGCAAAGCATCATGGGCTGCATATGCAAATCACCACAGAAAGTAGTACAGTTAGCACTAGTGTGTTGTTCTGGTGAGGGTGGGTTAGGGAAATGATGAGAATGCTTTTTCCACATTCAGTTTTTGGGGGATGAAGCAACGTGTCATCAAAGGTACAGCAGTAGAATTTTTGCAGTAAGTTTACCCATACAGCAGTTTATCCAGGAGGTACATGACAATTTGTGCAAGACCTGTGTCAGTAAGGTTGGGTTAAGGATGGTTAGGGACGCTGATCAGGAGGCTGATCATTGTATCAGCACCATGTGTTTTCAATGTTTGTGGATCGGTTCCTTGGGGCCCTCAGTCAAACAGTATGGTAAATAAAAAATGACAAAATAAATAAATATAAAATATGGACACAGAGTTTCAGTGACTTGAGCTGGTGAGGATGGGTTAGGGAAACTGTTACCATTAGCACTAGTGTGCTGTGCTGGTGAGGGTGGATTAGGGAAAGTGATACCGTTAGCACAAGTGTGTTCTGCTGGTGAGAGGGGGTTAGGGAAAGCAGTACCATTAGCACTAGTGTCTTGTGTTGGTGAGGGTGGGTTAGGGAAAGTGGTATCTTTAGCACTAATGTGTTGTACTGGTGAGGATGGGTTAGGGAAAGTGGTACTTTTAGCACTCGTGTGTTATGCTGGTGAGAGTGGGTTAGGGAAAGTGGTGCCGTTAGCACCAGTGTGTTGAGCTGGTGATGGTGGGTTAGGGAAAGTGGTATCATTAGCACTGGTGTGTCATGCTGGTTAGGGTGGGTAAGGGAATCTGGCACTGTTAGCAGTAATGTGCTGTGCTCGTGAGGGTGGGTTAGGGAAAGTGGTACTGTTAGCACAAGTGTGTTGTGCTGGTGAGAGTGCATTAGGGAAAGTTGTTTCATTTTGCACTATTGTGTTGTGCTGGTGAGGGTAGGTTAGAGAAAGTGGTACCGTTAGCACACGTGTGTTGTGGTGGTGAGAGGGGTTTAGGCAAAGTGGTACTGTTAGCACTAGTTTATAGTGTTGGTGAGAGGGGGTAGGGAAAGTGGTATTCTTTGCACCAGTGTGTTGTGCTGGTGAGAGGGAGTTAGGGAAAAAGGTACCATTAGCACTAGTGTGCTGTGCTGCTGAGGTTGGGTTAGGAAAAGTGGTACCATTGGCACAATTGTGATGTGCTGGTGAGGGTGGGTTAGGGAAAGTGGTACCATTAGCACTAGTGTTTTGTACTGGTGAGGGTGGGTTAGGGATAGTTGAACCTGTATGTACTAGTGTGTTGTGCTGATGAGTGTGGGTTATGAAAGTGGTACCATTAGCACAAGTGTTCCTTGTGCTGGCACAGCTGTGTTAGGGAAAGTGGAATCATTAGCACTAACTTGTTGTGCTGGTGAGGATGGGTTAGGGAATGTGGTACCATTAGCACAAGCATGTTGTGCTGGTGAGGGTGGGTTAGGGAAAGTGGTACTGTTAGCACAAGTGTGTTGTGCTGGTGAGGGTGGGTTAGGGAAAGTTGTATCATTTCGCACTATTGTGTTGTGCTGGTGAGAGTAGGTTAAGGAAAGGGGTACTGTTAGCACACGTGTGTTGTGCTGGTGAGGGTGGGTTGACGAAATAGGTACCGTTAACACAAGTGTGTTGTGCTGGTAAGAGAGGGTTATGGAAAGTTGTACTGTTAGCACTAGTGTGTTGGGATGCTGAGGGTGTGTTAGAGAAAGCAGTACTGATAGCGCTAGTGTGTTGTGTTGGTGAGGTTGGGTTAGGGAAAGTGGTACCGTTAGCACTAGTGTGTTGTGCTGAAGATTGTGGGTTAGTGAAATTAGTACTGTTAGCACTATTGTCTTGTGCTGGTGAGGGTGGGTTAGGGAAAGTGATATCTTGAGCACTAGCGTGTTGAGCTGGTGAGGATGGGTTAGGGAAAGTGGTACTGTTAGGACAAGTGCATTTTGCTGGCATAGGTGGGTTAGGGAAAGTTGTACCATTATGCACTATTGTGTTTTGTTGGTAAGGGTGGGTTAACGAAAGAGGTACCGTTAAGACAAGTGTGTTGTGATAGTGAGATGGGGTTAGGGAAAGTGGTACTGTTAGCACATGTGTGTTGTGCTGGTGAGGGTGTTTTAAGGAAAGTGGTGCCATCTGCACTAGTGTGTTGTGCTGGTGAACGTGGGTTAGGGAAACTGGTACAGTTAGCAGTATTGTGTTGTGCTGGTGAGGGTGGGTTAGGGAAAGTGGTACCGTTATGCGCTAGTGTGTTGTGCTAACGAGGGTGAGTTAGGGAAAGTGGTACAGTTCGCACAAGTGTGTTCTGCTGCAGAGGGTATTTTAGGGAAAGTGGTACCATAGCACTAATGTGTTGCACTGGTGATGGTGGCTTAGGAAAAATAGTATCGTTATCACTAGCGTGTTGTGCTAGTCAGGTTGGTTTAGGGAATGTGGTACTGTTAGCACTTGTGTGTTGTGCGGGTGAAGGTGGGTTAGAGTAAGTGGTACCATTAGCACTAGCGTATTGTGCTGGTATGGGGTGAATTAGGAAAAGTGGTACTGTTATGCACTAGTGTGTTGTGGTGATGAGGGTGGGTTAGGGAAAGTGGTACCGTTAGCTCTAGTGTGTTGTGCTGGTGAGGGTGGATGAGGGGGTTAGGCAAAGTGGTACTGTTAGCACTAGTGTATAGTGGTGGTGAGAGGGGATTAGGGAAGGTGGTACCATTAGCCCAAGTTTGTTGTTCTGGTGAGAGGGGGTAGGAAAAGTGGAACTCTTAGCACAAGTGTATAGTGCTGGTGAGAGTGGGTTAGGGATAGTGGTATCATTAGTACTATCATATTATGCTGGTGAAGACTGGTTAGGGAAAGTGGTACTGTTATCACAAGTGTGTTATGTTGGTGTGGGTGGGTTAGGGAAAGTAGTACCGTTAGCGCAAGTGTGTTGTGCTGGTGAGAGTGGGTTAAGGATAGTGGTACTGTTAGCACTAGTGTGTTGTGATGGTGAGGGTGGCTTAGGGAAAGTGGTATCTTTAGCACTAGCATGTTGTGCTGGAGAAGATGGGTTAGGGAAAGTGGTACTGTTAGCACAAGTGTATTGTGCTGGTATGGGTGGGTTATAGAAAGTTGCACCATTATGACGTATTGTGTTCTCCTGGTAAGGGTGGGCTAGTGAAAGTGGTACTATTAAGACAAGTGTGTTGTGGTGGTGGTGAGAGGGGGTTAGGAAAAGTGGTACTTTTAGCACTTTTGTGTTGTGCTGGTGTGGATGGGTTAGGGAAAGGGGTGCCGTAGCACTAATGTGTTGTGCTGGTAAGGGTGGGTTAGGGAAAGTGGTATCATTAGCACCAGTGCGTTGTACTGGTGTGGGTGGGCTAAGGAAAGTTGTACCATTATGCACTAGTGAGTTGCGCTGATGAGGGTGGGTTAGGGAAAGTGGTACTGTTAGCACTAGTGTGTTGTGCTGGTGAGGGAGGGTTAGGGAAAGTGGTACCATTAGCACTAGCATGTTGTGCTGGTGTGGGTGGGTTTGGGAAAGTGGTACCGTTATGCACTAGTGTGTTGTGCTGATGAGGGTGGGTTAGAGAATGTGGTACCATTAGCACAAGTGTGTTGTGCTGGTGAGGGTGGGTTAGGGAAAGTGATACTGTTAGCACAAGTGTGTTGTGCTGGTGAGGGTGTGCTAGGGAAAATTGTATCATTTCGCACTATTATGTTGTGCTGGTGAGGGTAGGTTAGGGAAAGTGGTACCGTTAGCACACGTGTGTTGTGCTGGTGAGAGGGATTTAGGCAAAGTAGTACTGTTAGCACTAGTTTATAGTGTTGGTAAGAGGGGGTTGGGAAAGTGGTACTCCTTGCACCAGTGTGTTGTGCTGGTGAGAGGGAGTTAGGGAAAAAGGTACCATTAGCACTAGTGTGCTGTGCTGCTGAGGGTGGGTTAGAAAAAGTGGTACCATTGACACAACTGTGGTGTGCCATGAGGGTGGGTTAGGGAGAGTGGTACCATTAGCACTAGTGCATTGTGCTGGTGAGGGGGGTTAAGGATACTGGAACCTTTATGCACTAGTGTGTTGTGCTGATGAGTGTGGGTTATGAAAGTGGTACCATTAGCACAAGTGTTCTTTGTGCTGGCATGGCTGTGTTAGGGAAAGTGGAATCATTAGCACTAGCTTGTTGTGCTGGTGAGGATGGGTTAGGGAATGTGATACCATTAGCACAAGTGTGTTGTGCTGGTGAGGGTGGGTTAGGGGAAGTGGTACTGTCAGCAGAAGTGTGTTGTGCTGGTGAGGGTGGGTTAAGGAAAGTCATATAATTTTGCACTATTGTGTTGTGCTGGTGAGGCTAGGTTAAGGAAAGTGGTACCGTTAGCACACGTGTGTTGTGTTGGTGAGGGTAGGTTAGGGAAAGTGGTACCATTAGCACTAGCATGTTGTGCTGCTGTGGGTAGGTTTGAGAAAGTGGTACCGCTATACACTAGTGTGTTGTGCTGATGAGGGTGGGTTAGAGAATGTGGTACCATTAGCACAAGTGTAGTGTGCTGGTGAGGGTGGGTTTGGGAAAGTGATACTGTTAGCACAAGTGTGTTGTGCTGGTGAGGGTGTGTTAGGGAACGTTGTATTATTTCGCACTATTATGTTGTGCTGGTGAGGGTAGGTTAGGGAAAGTGGTACCGTTAGCACAAGTGTGTTGTGCTGGTGAGGGTGGGTTAGGGGAAGTGGTACTGTCAGCACAAGTGTGTTGTGCTGGTGAGGGTGGGTTAGGGAAAGTCATATAATTTCGCACAACTAAGGAAAGTGCTACCGTTAGCACACATGTGTTGTGTTGGTGAGGGTGGGTTAGGGAAAGTGGTACCGTTAGCACAAATGTGTTGTGCTGGTGGGAGTGGGTTAGCGAAAGTGGTACCTTTAACACAAGTGTACTGTGCTAGTGAGAGAGGGTTAGGGAAAGTAATATCATCAGCACTAGTGTATTGTGATGGTTAGGGTGTGTTAGAAAAAAGCAATACTGTTAGCACTAGTGTGTTGTGCAGGTGCGAGGGGGTTAGGGAAAGTGGTACCATTAGCACAGATGTGTGGTACTGGTGAGGGTGGGTTAGGGAAAGTAGTATCGTTAGAACTAGCACGTTGTGCTGCTGAGTGTGGGTTATGGAAAGTGGTACTGTTAGCACTAGTGTGTTGTGCTGGTGAGGGTGGGTTAGGGAAAGTGGCACTATTAGCTCTTGCTTGTTGTGCTTGTGAGGGTGGATGAGGTGGTTAGGCAAAGTGGTAGTGCTAGCACTAGTGTATACTGCTGGTGAGAGAGGAATAGGGAAGGTGGTACCTTTAGCACAAGTGTGTTGTGCTGGTGAGAGAGGGTTAGGCAAGTGGAACTCTTAGCACTTGTGTATAGTGCTGGTGAGAGGGGTTAGGGAAAGTGGTATCATTAGCACTAGTGTGTTGTGCTGATGAGGGTGGATTAAGGAAAGTGGTACTGTTAGCACTAGAGTTGTGCTGGTGAGGGTGGGTTAGGGAAAGTGGTGCAATTAGCACAAGTGTGTTATGCTGGTGAGGGTGTGTTTGGGAAGTGGTTCCATTAGCACTAATGTGTTGTGCTTGTGAGGATGGGTTTGGGTAAGTAGTACCATTAGAACTAGGGTGTTGTGCTGACAAGGATCGATTAGGTAAAGTGGTATCATTAGCACTAGCATGTTGTGCTGGTGAGGATGGGTTAGGGAAAGTGGTACTGTTAGCACAAGTGTGTTATGCAGGTGTGGGTGGGCTAGGGAAAACAGTGGTACCGTTAGCACAAGTTTGTTGTGCTATTGAGGGTGGGTTTGGGAAAGTGGTACCATTAGCACTAGTGTGTTGCGCTAGTGAGGATGGGTTAGGGAAAGTGGTACTGTTGATACAAGTGTGGTGTGCTGGTGAGAGCGGGTTAGGGGATCGTGGTACTGTTAGCACTTCTGTGTTGTGATGGTGAGGGTGTGTTTGAGAAAGCAGTACTGTTAGCGCTAGTGTGTTGCGTTTGTGAGGGTGGGTTAGGAAAAGTGGTACCATTAGAACTAATGTGCTGTGCTGGTGTAGATTGGTTAGGGAAAGTAGTACCATTAGCACTAGTGTCTTCTACCGGTGAGGGTGGGTTAGGGAAAGTGGTATGTTTAGCACTATGTGTTGTGCTGGTGAGGATGGGTTAGGGAAAGTGGTGCCATTAGCACTAGTGTGTTGTGCTGGTGAGGGTGGGTTAGGGAAACTGGTACTGTTAGTAGTAACGTGTTGTGTTGGTGAGGATGGGTAAGGAAAAGTGGTACCGTTAGCACAAGTGTGTTGTGCTGGTGAGCGTGGGTAAGGGAAAGTGGTACTATTAGCACTAGTGTGTTGTGCGGGTGAAGGTGGGTTAGTGAAAGTGGTATCGTTAGCACTAGCATGTTGTGCTGGTCATACTGGGTTAGGAAAGTGGTACTGTTAGCAATTGAGTGTTGTGCTGCTGAGGGTGGGTTAGGAAAGTGATACCATTAGCACTAGCGTGTTGTGCTGGTGAGGGTTCGTTAGGAAAGTTGTACCATTATGCACTAGTGTGTTGTGATCATGAGAGTGGGTTAGTGAAAGTGGTACTGTTAGCACAACTGTGTTGTGTTGATGAGGGGGTTTAGGGAAGTGGTTCCATTAGCACTGGTGTGTTGTGCTGGTGAGTCTGGGTTTGGGTAAGTAGTACCATTAGAACTAGTGCACTGTGCTGGTGAGGGTGGTTTAGGGAAAGTGATATCATTAGCACTAGCATGATGTGCTGGTGAGGATGGGTTAGGGAAAGTGGTACTGTTAGCACAAATATGTTATGCTGGTATGGGTGGATTAGGGAAAGTGGTACCATTAGCAGTAGTGTGCTGTCTTGGTGAGGATGGGTTAGGGTAAGTAGTACTGTTTGCACAAGTGTGTTGTGCTGGTGAGGGTGAGTTAACGGAAGTGGTATCATTAACACAAGTGTGTTGTGCTGGTGAGGATGGGTTAAAGGAAGTGGTACCATTAGCACTAGTGTGTTGTGCAGTTGCGGGTGGGTTAAGGAAAGTAGTACCATTAGAACTAGTGTCTTGTGCTAGTGATGGTGGTTTAGGGAAAGTGGTATCTTTAGCACTATCATGTTGTGCTGGTGAGGATGGGTTAGGGAAAGTGGTACTGTTAGCAAAAGTGTATTGTGCTGGTGTGGGTCGGTTAGGGAAAGTTACACTGTTATGCACTATTGTGTTGTGCTGGTAAGGGTGGGTTAATGAAAATGATACCATTAAGACAAGTGTGTTGTGGTATTGGTGAGAGGGGTTAGGGAAAGAGGTACTGATATGACAGCACATGTGTATTGTGCTGGTGGGGGTGGGTTAGAGAAAGTGGTATCATTAGCACTAGTTTGATGTGCTGGTGTGGGTGGGTTAAGGAAATTTGTACCGTTATGCACTAGTGTGTTGTGCTGATGAGGGTGGATATGGGAAAGTGTTACCGTTATGCACTAGTGTGTTGTGCTGGTGAGGATTTGTTAGCGAATATGGTACTGTTAACTCAAGTGTGTTGTGCTAGTGAGACGGGATTAGGGAAAGTGATATCATTAGCACTAGTGTGTTGTGATGGTGAGATTGTGTTAGAGAAAGCAGTACTGTTAGTATCAGTGTGTTCTGCTGGTGAGGGTGGGTTAGGGAAAGTGGTAACATTAGTACTACTGTGTTGTGCTGGTGAGAGGGGTTAAGGAAAGTGGCACCATTAGCATTAATGTGTTATACTGGTGAGGATCGGTTAGGGAACGTGGTACCATTAGCACAAGTGTGTTGTGCTGTTGAGGGTGGGTTAGGGAAAGTGGTTTCATTCCTCACTAACGTGTTCTGCTGGTGAGAATTGGTATGGGAAATTGGTACTGTTAGCACTAGTGTGTTGTCCTGGTGATGGTGTGTTAGGGAAAGTGGTACCATTAGCACTAGCATGTTGTGCTGGTGTGGGTGGATTTGGGAAAGTGGTACCATTATGCACTAGTGTGTTGTGCTGATGAGGGTGGGTTAGGAAAGTGGTACTGTTAGCATAAGTGTGTTGTGCTGGTGAGGGTGTGTTAGGGAAAGTCATATCATTTCACACTATTGTGTTGTGCTGGTGAGGGTAAGTTAAGGAAAGTGGTAGCGTTAGTACACATGTGTTGTGCTTGTGAGAGGAGTTTAGGCAAAGTGGTACTGTTAGCACTAGTTTATACTGTTGGTGAGAGGGGGTAGGGAAAGTGGTACTCTTTGCACCAGTGTGTTGTGCTGGTGAGAGGGGGTTAGGGAAAAAGGTACCATTAGCACTAGTGTGCTGTGCTGCTGAGGTTGGGTTAGGAAAAGTGGTACCATTGGCACAACTGAGGTTTGCCGGAGAGGGTAGGGTAGGTTAGGGAAAGTGGTACCATTAGCACTAGTGTTTTGTGCTGATGAGTGTGGGATAGTGAAAGTGGAACCTTTATGCACTAGTGTGTTGTGCTGATGAGTGTGGGTTAGCGAAAGTGGTACCATTAGCACAAGCGTTCCTTGTGCTAGTACGGCTGTGTTAGGGAAAGTGGAATCATTAGCACTAGCTTGTTGTGCTGGTGAGGATGGGTTAGGGAAAGTGGTACCATTAGCACAAGTGCGTTCTGCTGGTGAGAGTGGGTTAGCAAAAGTGGTATCATTAGCATTAGCGTGTTGAGCTGGTGAGGATGGGTTAGCAAAAGTGGCACTGATAGCAGAAGTGTGCTGTGTTGGTGTGGGTGGGATAGGGAAAGTCATACCTTTAAGACAAGTGTGCTGTGCTGGTGAGAGAAGGTTAGGGAAAGTAATATCATGAGCACTAGTGTGCTGTGATGGTGAAGGTGTGTTAGAAAAAAGGAATACTGTTAGCACTAGTGTATTGTGCAGGTGCGAGGGGGTTAGGGAAAGTGGTACCATTAGCACAAGTGTGTTGTACTGGTGGGGGTATGTTAGGGAAAGTGGTATTGTTAGCACTAGTGTGTTGTGCTGGTGAGGGTGTGTTAGGGAAAGTGACACTGTTAGCTCTAACTTGTGCGTGTGAGGGTGGATGAGGTGGTTGGGCAAAGTGGCAGTGTTAGCATTAGTGTATAGTGCTGGTGAAAGGAGATTAGGGAAGGTGGTACCTTTAGCACTAATGTGTTGTGCTGATGAGGGTGTGTTAGGGAAAGTGGTACTGTTAGCACAAGTGTATTGTGCTGGTGAGGGTGGGATAGGGAAAGTGGTGCCGTTAGCACAAGTGTGTTGTGCTGGTGAGGGTGTGTTTGGGAAAGTGGTTCCATTAGCACTAATGTGTTGTGCTTGTGAGGATGGGTTTGGGTAAGTAGTACCATTAGAACTAGTGTGTTGTGCTGAGGATGGATTAGGTAAAGTGGTATCATTAGCACTAGCGTGTTGTCCTGGTGAGGATGGGTTAGGGAAAGTGGTACTGTTAGCACAAGTGTGTTATGCAGGTGTGGGTGGGTTAGGGAAAACGGTACCGTTAGCACATGTGTGTTGTGCTATTGAGGGTGGGTTTGGGAAAGTGGTACCATTAGCACTAGTGTGTTGAGCTGGTGAGGATGGGTTAGGGAAAGTGGTACTGTTGATACAAGTGTGTTGTGCTGGTGAGGGTGGGTTAACAAAAGTGGTATCCTTAACACAAGTGTGGTGTGCTGGTGAGAACAGGTTAGGGGAACGTGGTACCGTTAGCACTTCTGTGTTGTGATGGTGAGGGTGTGTTTGAGAAAGCAGTACTGTTAGAACTAGAGTCTTCTGCTGGTGAGAGTGGGTTAGGGAAAGTTGGATCTTTAGCACTACTGTGTTGTGCTGCTGAGGATGGGTTAGGGAAAGTGGTGCCGTTAGCACTTGAGTGTTGTGCTGGAGAGGGTGGGTTATGGAAAGTGGTATCATTAGCGCTAGTGTGTTTTGCTGGTGAGGGTGGGTTAGGGAAACTGGTACTGTTAGCAGTAACATGTTGAGCTGGTGAGGGTGGGTTAAGGAAAGTGGTACCATTACACACTAGTGTGTTGTGCTGATGAGGGTGGGTAAGGGAAAGTGGTACCGTTAGCACAAGTGTGTTGTGCTGGTGAGCATGGGTAAGGGAAAGTGGTACTGTTAGCACTAGTGTGTTTTGCAGGTGAAGGTGGGTTAGGGAATGTGGTATCATTAGCACTAGCATGTTGTGCTTGTCAGACTGGGTTAGGGAAAGTGATACCGTTAGTACTAATGTGTTGTGCTGGTGAGGGTTCGTTAGGGCAAGTGGTAGCATTATGCACTAGTGTGTTGTGATGATGACAGTGGGTTAAGGAAAGTGGTACAGTTAGCACAAGTGTGTTCTGCTGATGAGGGTGATTTACGGAAGTGGTTCCATTAGCACTAGTGTGTTGTGCTGGTGAGGATGGGTTTGGGTAAGTAGTACTGTTAGAACTAGTGCACTGTGCTGGTGAGGGTGGGTTAGGGAAAGTGATATCATTAGCACTAGCAAGATTTGCTGGTGAAGATGGGTTAGGGAAAGTGGTACTGTTAGCACAAGTGTGTTGTGCTGGTGAGGGTGAGTTAACGAAAGTGGTATCATTAACACAAGTGTGTTATGCTCTTGAGAGCGAGTTAGGGAAAGTTATACCATTAGCATTCATGTGATGTGATGGTGAAGGTGTCTTAGAGAATGCAAAATTTTTAGCACTAGTGTGTTGTGCCGATGAGGATGGGTTAAAGAAAGTGGTACCATTAGCACTAGTGTGTTGTGCAGGTGAGGGTGGGTTAAGGAAAGTAGTATTGTTAGAACTAGTGTCATGTGCTAGTGATGGTGGGTTAGGGAAAGTGGTATCTTTAGCACTATTGTGTTGTGCTGGTGAGGATGGGTTAGGGAAAGTGGTACTGTTAGCAAAAGTGTATTGTGCTGGTGTGGGTCAGTTAGGGAAAGTTTTACCGTTATGCACAATTGTGTTGTGCTGGTAAGGGTGGGTTAATGAAAGTGATACCATTAAGACAAGTGTGTTGCGCTGGTGGTGAGAGGGGTTAGGGAAAGTGGTACTGTTAGCACTTGTGTATTGTGCTTTTGAGGGTGGGTTAGAGAAAGTGTTACCGTTAGCACTATTGTGTTGTGCTGGTGAGGGTGGGTTAGGGAAAGTGGTATCATTAGCACTAGTTTGATGTGCTGGTGTGGGTGGGTTAAGGAAATTTGTACCGTTATGCACTAGTGTGTTGTGCTGATGAGGGTGGGTTAGGGAAAGTTGCACCATTAGCACTAGTGCGTTGTGCTGGTGAGGATGGGTTAGGAAAAGTGGTTCTGTCAGGACAAGTGTGTTGTGCTGGTGAGGGTGGGTTAATGAAAGTGGTACTGTTAACACAAGTGTGTTGTGCTGGTAAGAGAGGGCTAGGGAAAGTGGTACTGCTAGCACTAGTGTGTTGTGATGCTGAGGGTGTGTTAGAGAAAGCAGTACTGTTAGCGCTTGTGTGTTGTGCTGGTGAGGCTGGGTTAGGGAACCTGGTATCATTAGCACTAGTGTGTTGTGCCAGTGAGGATGGGTTAGGGAAAGTGGTACCATTAGCACTAATGTGTTGTGCTGGTAAGGGTGGGTTAGGGAAATTACTACCATTAGCACTATTGTCTTGTGCTGGTGAGGGTGGGTTAGGGAAAGTTGTATCTTTAGCACTAGCGTGTTGAGCTGGTGACAATAGGTTAGGAAAGTGGTACTGTTAGGACAACTGTATTGTGCTGGTATGGGTGGGTTAGGGAAAGTTGTACCATTATGCACTATTGTGTTGAGTTGGTAAGGGTGGGTTAATGAAAGTGGTACCGTTAAGACAAGTGTGTTTTGATGGTGACAGGGGGTTAGGGAAACTGGTACGGTTAGCAGTATTGTGTTGTGCTGGTGAGGGTGGGTTAGGGAAAGTGGTACCGTTTGCACAAGTGTGTTCTGCTGCTGAGGGTGTTTTAGGGAAAGTGGTACCATTAGCACTAATGTGTTGCACTGGTGAGGGTGGGTTAGGGAAAATAATATCGTTAGCACTAGCGTGTTGTGCTGGTCAGGCTGGGTTAGGGAAAGTGGTACTGTTAGCACTAGTGTGTTGTGTAGGTCAGGGTGGGTTAGAGTTAGTACCATTAGCACTAGCATATTGTGCTAGTATGGGGTGAGTTAGGGAAAGTGGTACCGTTATGCACTAGTGTGTTTTGGTGATGAGGGTGGGATAGGAAAAGTAGTACCGTTAGCTCAGGTGTGTTGTGCTGGTGAGGGTGGGTTAGGGAAAGTGGTACTGGTAGCACTAGCGTGTTGGGCTGGTGAGGGTGGGTGGGGGGTTAGGCAAAGTGGTAGTGTTGGCACTGAGTGTATAGTGGTGGTGAGAGGGGTTAGAGAAGGTGGTAGCATTAGCACAAGTGTGTTGTTCTGGTGACGGGGGTAGGAAAGTGGAACTCTTAGCACAAGTGTATAGTGCTGGTGAGGTGGGTTAGGGAAAGTGGTATCATTAGCACTAGTGTGTTGTGCTGGTAAGGGTGGGTTAGGGAAAGTGGTAGCATTACAGACTAGTGTGTTGTGCTGACGAGGATGGGTTTAAGGAAAGTGGTACTGTTTTCACAAGAGTGTTGTGCTGGTGAGTGTGGGTAAGGGAAAGTGGTACCATTAGCACTATTGTGTTATACAGGTGAGGGTGGTTAAGGGAAAGTGGTACCGTTAGCACTTGCATGTTGTGCTGGTGTGGGTGGGTTAAGGAAAGTGGTACCGTTATGCACTAGTGTGTTGTGCTGGTGAGGGTGGGTTTGAGAAAGTGGTATCATTAGCACTAGCATGTTATAGTGGTGAAGATGGGTTAGGGAAAGTGGTACTGTTATCACAAGTGTGTTATGCTGGTGTGGGTGTTTTAGGGAAAGTGGTACTGTTAGGCCAAGAGTGTTGTGCTGGTGAGGGGTGGGTTAGAAAGTGGTACCATTAGCACTAGTGTGTTGTGCTGGTGAGGATGGGTCAGGGAAAGTGGTACTGTTAGCACAGGTGTTTTGTGCTGGTGAGGGTGGGTTAGGAAAGTGGTACCATTACCTCAAGTGTGTTGTGCTGGTGAGAGTGGGTATGGGAAAGTGGTACCATTAGCATTAGTGTTGTAATGGTGAGGGTGTGTTAGAGAAAGCAGTACTGTTAGCACTGGTGTGTTGTGCTGGTGAGGGAGGGTAAGGGAAAGTGGTACTGCTAGCACTAGTGTGTTGTGTTGGTGAGGATGGGTTAGGCAAAGTGGGACCATTAGCACTAGTGTGTTGTGCTTTTGAAGGTGGGTTAAGGAAAGTAGTACCATTAACACTAGTGTCTTGTGCTGGTGAGGGTGGCTTAGGGAAAGTAGTATCTTTAGCACTAGCATGTTGTGCTGGTGAGGATGGGTTAGGGAAAGTGGTACTGTTAGCACAAGTGTATTGTGCCGGTATGGTGGGTTAGGGAAAGTTGTACCGTTATGAAGTAGTGTGTTCTGCTGGTAAGGGTGGGTTAATGAAAGTGGTACCATTAACACAAGTGTGTAGTTGTGGTGGTGAGAGGGGGTTAGGGAAAGTGGTACTTTTAGCACTTTTGTGTTTTGCTGGTGAGAATGGGTTAGGGAAAGGGGTGCCGTTAGCACTAATGTGTTGTGCTGGTGAGGTGGGTTAGAGAAGTGGAATCATTAGCACCAGTGGGTTGTACTAGTGTGGGTGGGTTAAGGAAAGTTGTACTATTATGCACTAGTGTGTTGCGCTGGTGAGGGTGGCTTAGGGAAAGTGGTATCTTTAGCACTAGCATGTTGTGCTGGTGAGGATGGGTTAGGGAAAGTGGTACTGTTAGCACAAGTGTATTTTGCTGGTATGGTGGGTTAGGGAAAGTTGTACCGTTAGCACAAGTGTGTTGTGCTGGTGAGGGTGGGTTAGGGAAAGTGGTACCATTAACACATGTGTGTAGTTGTGGTGGTGAGAGGGGGTTAGGGAAAGTGGTACTTTTAGCACGTTTGTGTTTTGCTGGTGAGGATGGGTTAGGGAAAGGGTGCCATTAGCACTAGTGTGTTGTGCTGGTGGGTGGGTTAGAGAAAGTGGAATCATTAGACCCAGTGGGTTGTACTAGTGTGGGTGGGTTAAGGAAAGTTGTACCATTATGCACTAGTGTGTTGCGCTGATGAGGGTGGGTTAGGGAAAGTGGTACCATTAGCACTAGCATGTTGTTCTGGTGTGGTTGGGTTTGGGAAAGTGGTACCATTATGTACTAGTCTGTTGTGCTGATGAGGGTGGGTTAGGGAATGTGGTACCGTTAGCAGAAGTGTGTTGTGCTGGTGAAGGTGGGTTAGGGAAAGTGGTACTGTTAGCACTAGTGTGTTGTGCTGGTGAGGTGGGTTGGGAAAGTGGTACCATTAGCACTAGTGTGTTGTGCTGGTGAGGGTGGGTTAGGGAAAGTGGTACCGTTAGCACTAGTGTGTTGTGCTGGTGAGGGTGGGTTAGGGAAAGTGGTACCGTTAGCACTAGTGTGTTGTGCTGGTGAGGGTGGGTTAGGGAAAGTGGTACCGTTAGCACTAGTGTGTTGTGCTGGTGAGGTGGGTTAGGGAAAGTGGTACCATTAGCACTAGTGTGTTGTGCTGGTGAGGGTGGGTTAGGAAAGTGGTACCATTAGCACACTGGATTTTGCCTGTGAGGTTGGGTTAGGGATAGTGTACCATTAGCACTAGTAATTTGTGCTGGTGAGGGTGGGTTAGGGAAAGTGGAACCTTTATGCACTAGTGTGTTCTGCTGATGAGTGTGGGTTAGGAAAGTGGTACCATTAGTACAAGTGTTCCTTGTGCTGGTACGGCTGTGTTAGGGAAAGTGGTATCATTAGCACTAGCTTGTTGTGCTGGTGAGGATGGGTTAAGGAAAGTGTTACCGTTAGCACAAGTGTGTTGTGCTGTTGAGAGGGGGTTAGGCAAAGTGGAACTCTTAGCACTAGTGTATAGTGCTGGTGAGAGGGGGTTAGGGAAAGTGGTTTCATTAGCACTAGTGTGTTTTGCTGGTGAGGGTGGGTTAGGGAAACTGGTACTTTTAGCACTAGCCTGTTGTGCTGGTGAGGGTGGGTTAGGAAAGTGGTGCTGTTAGCACAAGTGTATTGTGCTGGTGAGGTGTGTTTGGGAAAGTGGTTCCATTAGCACTAATGTGTTGTGCTTGTGAGGGTGGGTTTGGGTAAGTAGTACTATGAGAACTAGTGAGTTGTGCTGATGAGGATGGATTAGTTAAAGTGGTATCATTAGCACTAGCATGTTGTGCTGTTGAGGATGGGTTAGAGAAAGAGGTACTGTTAGCACAAGTGTGTTATGCAGGTGTGGGTGGGTTAGGGAAAACGGTACTGTTAGCACAAGTGTGTTGTGCTATTGAGGGTGGGTTTAGGAAAGTGGTACCATTAGCACTAGTGTGTTGCACTGGTGAGAATGGGTTAGGGAAAGTGGTACTGTTAGTACAAGTGTGTTGTGCTGGTGAGGGTGGGTTAGGAAAAATGGTACCATTAGCACTAATGTGTTGTACTGGTTTAGGTTGGTTAGGGAAAGTAGTACCATTAGAACTAGTGCCTTCTGCTGGTGAGGGTGGGTTAGGAAAAGTGGTATCATTAGCACTAGTGTGTTGTGCTGATGAGGATGGTTTAGGGAATGTGGTGCCGTTGGCACTTGAGTGTTGTGCTGGAGATGGTGGGTTAGGAAACTAGTGCTGTTAGCAGTAACGTGTTGAGCTGGTGAGGGTGAGTTAGGGAAAGTGGTACTGTTATGCACTAGTGTGTTGTGCTGATGAGGGTGGGTAAGGGAAAGTAGTACTGTTAGCACTAGTGTGTTGAGCAGGTGAAGGTGGGTTAGGAAAGTAGTATCATTAGCACTAACGTGTTGTGCTGGTCAGACTGGGTTAGGGAAAGTAGTACTGTTAGCACAAGTGTGTTGTGCTGATGAGGGTGGGTTAGAGAAGTGGTTCCATTAGCACCAGCATGTTGTGCTGGTGAGGGTTCATTAGGGAAAGTGGTAGAGTTATGCACTAGTGTGTTGTGATGATGAGGCGGGTTAGGGAAAGTGGTACTGTTAGCACAAGTGTGTTGTGCTGATGAGGGTGGGTTAGAGAAGTGGTTCCATTAGCACTAGTGTGTTGTGTTGGTGAGGGTGGGTATGGGTAAGTAGTACCGTTAGAACTAGTACACTGTGCTGGTGAGGGTGGGTTAGGGAAAGTGATATCATTAGCACTAGCGCGATGTGCTGGTGAGGATGGGTTAGGGTAAGTTTTACTGTTAGCACAAGTGTGTAGTACTGGTGAGGGTGCGTTAACGAAAGTGGTAGCATTAACACAAGGGGGTTTGTGCTGGTGAGAGCAGGTTAGGGAAAGTCGTACCATTAGCACTCATGTGTTGTGATGGTGAGGGTATGTTAGAGAATGCAATACTGTTAGCACTAGTGTGTTGTGCTGGTGAGGGTGGGTTAGGGAAAGTGGTACCGTTAGCACTAGTGTGTTGTGCTGGTGAGGATGGGTTAAAGAAAGTGGTACCATTAGCACTAGTGTGTTGTGCAGGTGAGGGTGGGTTAAGGAAAATTGTACCATGAGAACTATTGTGTTGTGCTGGTGATGGTGGGTTAGGGAAAGTGGTATCTTTAGCAGTATCGTGTGTTGCTGGTGGGTGAGAGAGGTTTGGGAAAGTGGTACTGTTAGCACTTGTGTATTGTGCTGGTGAGGTTGGGTTAGGGAAAGTGTTGCCGTTAGCACTAGTTTGTTCTGCTGGATAGGGTGGGTTAGGGAAAGTGGTATCATTAGCACTAGTTTGTTGTGCTGGTGTGGGTGGGTTGAGGACATTTGTACCGTTATGCACTAGTGTGTTGTGCTGATGAGGTTGGGTTAGGGAAAGTGGTACCGTTACGCACTAGTGTGTTGTGCTGATGAAGGTGGGTTAGGCAAAGTGGTACCGTTATGCACCAGTGTGTTGTGCTGGTGAGGATTTGATAGTGAATGTGGTACCATTAACGCAAGTGTGTTGTGCTAGTGAGAGGGGATTAGGGAAAGTGGTATTGTTAGCAGTAGTGTGTTGTGATGGTGAGGTTGTGTTAGAGAAAGCAGTACTCTTAGCACCAGTGTGTTCTGCTGGTGAGGATGGGTTAGGAAAATGGTAACATTAGCACTACTGTGTTGTGCTGGTGAGAGTAGGTTAAGGAAAGTGGCACCATTAGCACTAATGTGTTGTACTGGTGAGGGTGGGTTAGGGAAAGTGCTACTCTTAGCACTACTGTGTTGTGCTGGTGAGGGTGGGTTAGTGAAAATAGTACCATTGGCACTATTGTTTTGTGCTTGTGAGGCTGGGTTGGGAAAAGGTTTCATTAGCACAAGTGTGTAGTGCTGGTGAGGGTGGGTTACTGAAAGTGGTACTGTTACTACTAGTGTATAGCGCTGGTGAGAGGGGGTTAGCGATGATGGTACCATTAGTACTAGTGTGTTGTGCTGGTGAGGGTGGGTTAGGAAGTAGTACTGTTAGCACAAGTGTGTTGTGCTGGTGAGCGTGGGTTAGGTTAAGTGGTACTGTTAGCACTAGTGTGTTTTGCTGGTGAAGGTGGGTTAGGGAAAGTGATACCAATAGCAGTAATGTTTTGTGCTGGTGGGAGGTAGGGAAAGTGGTACCATTAGCTCTAGTGTGTTGTGCTGGTGAGAGTGTGTTAGAGAAAGCAGTACTTGTTAGCACAGGTGTGTTGTGCTGTGCGGGTGGGTTAGGGAAAGTGGTATCATTTCACACTAGTGTGTTGTGCTGGTGACGGAGGGTTAACAGTAGTGGTACCATTAACAAAAGTGTGTTGTGCTGATGAGAGGCAGATAAGGAAAGTGGTACTATTAGCACTAATGTGTTGTACTGGTGACGGTGGGTTAGGGAAAGATGTGCCGTTAGCACTACTGTGTTGTACTAGTGAGAGGGGGTTAGGGAAAGTGGTACCATTAGCATTAGTATTTTATGATGGTGAAAGGGGGTTAGGGAAAGTGGTACCATTATGCACTATTGTGTTGTGCTGATGAGGGTGGGATAGGGAAAGTGGTACCGTTAGCACTAGTGTGTTGTGCTGGTGAGGGTGGGTTAACAAAGTTGTACTGTTAACACAAGTGTGTTGTGCTTGTGAGAGGGATTAGGAAAAATGGTACCATTAGCACTAGTGTGTTGTGATGGTGAGGATGTGTTAGAAAGCAATGCTGTTAGGACTACTGTGTTGTGCTGGTGAGGTTGGGTTAGGGAAAGCAGTACCATTAGTACTACTAGTGTGTTGTGCAGTTGAGGGTGGGTTAACAGTAGTAGTACCGTTAACATTTGTGTGTTGTGATGGTGAGAGGACATAAAGGAAAGTGGTACCATTAGCACTAATGTGTTCTACTGGTGAGGGTGGGATAGAAAAAGTTGTAGCGTTAGCACTTCTGTGTTGTGCTGGTGACAGGGGGTTAGGGAAAGCTGTACCATTACCACTAGTGTGTTGTGATGGTGAAAGGGGTTAGATAAAGTGGTACCATTAGCATTAGTATGTTGTGCTGGTGATGGTGTGTTAGGGAAAGCAGGACTGTTAGCACAAGTGTGTTGTGCTGGTGAGAGTCTGTTAGGGAAAGAGGTACCATTAGCAATATTGTGTTATGCTGGAGAGAGGGGTGATGGGAAGTGGCACCATTAGCACTAGTGTGTTGTGCTGGTAAGCATTTGTTAGGAAAGTGGCAACATATCGCTCTAGTGTGTTGTGCTAGTGAGAGAGGGTTAGGAAAGCAGTACTGTTAGCAGAAGTGTGTGGTGCTGGTGAGGGTGGATTCAGAAAAGTGGTACCATTAGCTCTACTGTGTTGAGCTAGTGAGGCTGGTTTGGGAAAGCAGTAGCATTAGCACTAGTGTGTTGTGCTGGTGAAGCAGGGATTAGGGATAGAACTACCATTGGCACTAGGGGTGTTGTGCTGGTGAGGGTGTGTTAGGAAAGCAGTACTGTTAGCACAATTGTGTTGTGCTGCTGAGGTGTGTTAGGAAAAGTGGTACCATTAGCACACGTGTGCTGTGTTGGGAAGAGGGGGTTTTCAAAGTGGTACTCTTGGCACTAGTGTATAGTGCTAGTGAGAGGGATTAGGGAAAGTGGTATCATTAGCACTAGTGTGTTGTGCTGGTGAGGGGGGGATTAGGCAAAGTAATATTATTAGCACATCTGCCGTATGCTGGTGAGGGTGGGTTACGGAAAGTGGTACCATTAGCACTGGCATGTTGTTCTGTTGAGGGTGGGTTTGGGAAAGTGGTACCGTTATGCACTAGTGCATTGTGATGATGAGGGTGGGTTAGGGAAAGTGGTACCATTTACACAAGTGTGTTGTGGTGGTGAGTGAGGGTTAGGGAAAGTGGTAACATTAGCAGTAATGTGTTGTACAGGTGAGGGTGGGTTAGGGAAAGTGGTATCATTAGCACTAACATGTTTTTCTGGTGAGGTTGGGTTAGGGAAATTGGTACTGTTAGCACTAGTGTGTTGTGCTGGTGAGAGTGAGTTAGGGAAAGTGGTACTGTTAGCACTAGCATGCTGTGCTGTTGAGGGTGGGTTAGGTAAAGTGATACCATTATACACTAATGTGCTGTGATGATGAGAATGGGTTAGTTAAAGTGGTACCGTTAGCACATGTGTGTTGTGCTGGGGAGGGTGGGTTTGGGTAAGTAGTACCATTAGAACTAATGCACTGTGCTGGTGAGGGTGGGTTAGGGAAACTGATATCATTAACACTAGGGTGTTGTGCTGGTGAGGATGTTTTAGGGAAAGTGGTACTGTTAGCACAAGTGTGTTATGCAGGTGTGGGTGGGTTAGGGAAAGTGGTACCGTTAGCACAAGTGTGTTGTGCTGGTGAGGGTGAGTTAACAAAAGTGGTACCATTAGCAGTAGTGTGTTGTCCTGGTGAGGATGGGTTAGTTTAAGTGGTACTGTTAGCACAAGTGTATTGTGCAGGTGAAGGTGGGTTAACAAAAGTGGTACCATTAGCACAAGTGTGTTGTGCTGGTGAGAGTGGGTTAGGAGAAAGTCATTGCCGTTAGCACTGAGTGTGTTGTGATGGTGAGAGTTTGTTAGAGAAAGCAATACTTTTAGCACTAGTGTTGTTGTGCTGGTGAGGATGGGTTAGGGAAAGTGGTACCATCAGTACTAGTGTGTCGTGCAGGTGAGGTGGGTTAAGGAAAGTGGTACTGTTAGAACTAGTGTCTTGTGCTGGTGAGTGTGGGTTAGGGAAAGTGGTATCTTTAGCACTAGCATGTTGTGCTGATGAGGATTTGTTTTGGAAAGTGGTATTGTTAGCAAAAGTGTACTGTGCTGGTGTGGGTGGGTTAGGGAGAGTTGTACCATTATGCACAATTGTGCTGTGCTGGAAAGTGTGGGTTAACGAGAGTGGTATTGTTAAGACAAGTATGTTGCGGTGATGGTGAGAGGGGATTAGGGAAAGCAGTACCATTAGCACTAGTGTGTTGTGCTGGTGAGGGCGTGTTAGAGAAAGCAGTACTGTTAGCACAAGTGTGTTGTGCTGGTGTGGGTAGGGAAGGTAGTATAGTTTCGCACACTGGTGTGTTGTGCTGGTGAGGGTGGGTTATTGAAAGTGGTACCGTTAGCCCAAGTGTGTTGTGCAGGTAAGAGGGGGTTAGACTAAGTGATACTGTTAGTACTAATGTATAGTGCTGGTGAGAGGGGGTTAAGGAAAGGGGTACTGTTAGTTGTAGTGTGTTGTGCTGGTGAGAGGGGGTTAGTGAATGCAGTGCCATTAGCACTAGTGTGTTGTGATGGTGAAGGTGTGTTAGGGAATGTGGTACTGTTTGCACAAGTGTGTTTTGTTGGTGAAGGTGTGTTAGGCAAAGTAATATTGTTAGCACATGTGTGGTATGCTGGTGAGGGTGGGTTAGGGAAAGTGGCATCATTAGCACTAGTGTGTTGTTCTTGTGAGGATGGGATAGGGAAAGTGGTACCATTAGCGCTGGCATGTTGTTCTGGTGAGAGTGGGTTTGGGAAAGTGGTACCATTATGCACTATTGCATTGTGCTGATGAGTGTGGGTTAGGGAAAGTGGTACCATTTACACAAGTGTGTTGTGCTGGTGAGTGAGGGTAAGGCAAAGTGGTACCATTAGCACTAATGTATTGTACAGGGAGGGTGGGTTAGGAAAGTGGTATCATTAGCACTAAGCGTGTTTTTCTGGTGAGGTTGGGTTAGGGAATTGGTACTGTTAGCACTAGTGTGTTTTGCTGGTAAGAGTGAGTTAGGGAAAGTGGTACCGTTAGCACTAGCATGCTGTGCTGTTGAGGGTGGGTTAGGCAAAGTGGTACCATTATACACTAGTGTGCTGTGATGATGGAAGTGTTTTAGTTAAAGTGGTACCATTAACACATGTGTGTTGTGCTGGTGAGGGTGGGTTAGGGAAGTGGTTTCATTAGCACTAGTGTGTTGTGCTGGTGAGGGTGGGTTTGGGTAAATAGTACCATTAGAACTAATGCACTGTGCTGGTGGGGGTGGGTTAGGGAAATTGATATCATTAGCACTAGGGTGTTGTGCTGGTGAGGATGTTTTAGGGAAAGCGGTACCATTAGCACTAGTGTATTGTGCTGGTGAAGGTGTTTTAGGCAAAGTAATATTATTAGCACATCTGCGGTATGCTGGTGAGGGTGGGTTAGGGAAAGTGGCATCATTAGCACTAGTGTGTTGTGCTTGTGAGGGTGGGATAGGGAAAGTGGTACCATTAGCATTGGCATGTTGTTCTAGTGAGGGTGAGTTTGGGAAAGTGGTACCGTTATGCACTAGTGCATTGTGCTGATGAGGGTGGGTTAGGGAAAGTGGTACCATTTACACA
This sequence comes from Neoceratodus forsteri, assembly GCA_016271365.2. Classification (NCBI taxonomy): domain Eukaryota; kingdom Metazoa; phylum Chordata; order Ceratodontiformes; family Ceratodontidae; genus Neoceratodus; species Neoceratodus forsteri. The sequence continues at coordinate 877,850,120 of CM028136.1, forward strand.
AGTGTGTTGTGGTGGTGAATGAGGGTAAGGGAAAGTGGCACCATTAGCAGTAATGTGTTGTACAGGTGAGGGTGGGTTAGGGAAAGTGGTGTCATTAGCACTAGCGTGTATTTCTGGTGAGGTTGGGTTAGGAAAATTGGTACTGTTAGCACTAGTGTGTTGTGCTGGTGAGAGTGAGTTAGGGAAAGTGTTACTGTTAGTACTAGCATGCTGTGCTGTTGACAGTGGGTTAGGTAAAGTGGTACCATTATACACTAGTGTGCTGTGATGATGAGAGTGGGTTAGTCAAAGTGGTACCGTTAGCACATGTGTGTTGTGCTGGGGAGGGTGGGTTTGGGTAAGTAGTACCGTTAGAACTAATGCACTGTGCTGGTGAGGGTGGGTTAGGGAAACTGATATCATTAACACTAGGGTGTTGTGCTGGTGAGGATTTTTTAGGGAAAGTGGTACTGTTAGCACAAGTGTGTTATGCAGGTGTGGGTGGGTTAGGGAAAGTGGTACCGTTAGCACAAGTGTGTTGTGCTGGTGAGGTGAGTTAACAAAGTGGTACCATTAGCAGTAGTGTGTGTCCTGGTGAGGATGGGTTAGTTTAAGTGGTACTGTTAGCACAAGTGTATTGTGCGGGTGAAGGTGGGTTAACAAAAGTGGTACCATTAGCACAAGTGTGTTGTGCTGGTGAGAGTGGGTTAGGGAAAGTCGTACCATTAGCACTAGTGTGTTGTGATGGTGAGAGTTTGTTAGAGAAAGCAATACTTTTAGCACTAGTGTGTTGTGCTGGTGAGGATGGGTTAGGGAAAGTGGTTCCATCAGTACTAGTGTGTCGTGCAGGTGAGGGTGGGTTAAGGAAAGTGGTACTGTTAGAACTAGTGTCTTGTGCTGGTGAGTGTGGGTTAGGGAAAGTGCTATCTTTAGCACTAGCATGTTGTGCTGATGAGGATTTGTTTTGGAAAGTGGTATTGTTAGCAAAAGTGTACTGTGCTGGTGTGGGTGGGTTAGGGAGAGTTGTACCATTATGCACAATTGTGCTGTGCTGGAAAGTGTGGGTTAACGAGAGTGGTATTGTTAAGACAAGTATGTTGCGGTGATGGTGAGAGGGGATTAGGGAAAGCAGTACCATTAGCACTAGTGTGTTGTGCTGGTGAGGGCGTGTTAGAGAAAGCAGTACTGTTAGCACAAGTGTGTTGTGCTGGTGTGGGTGGGTAAGAGAAGGTAGTATAGTTTCGCACTAGTGTGTTGTGCTGGTGAGGGTGGGTTATTGAAAGTGGTACCGTTAGCCCAAGTGTGTTGTGCAGGTAAGAGGGGGTTAGACTAAGTGATACTGTTAGTACTAATGTATAGTGCTGGTGAGAGGGGGTTAAGGAAAGGGGTACTGTTAGTTGTAGTGTGTTGTGCTGGTGAGAGGGGGTTAGTGAATGCAGTGCCATTAGCACTAGTGTGTTGTGATGGTGAAGGTGTGTTAGGGAATGTGGTACTGTTTGCACAAGTGTGTTTTGTTGGTGAAGGTGTGTTAGGCAAAGTAATATTGTTAGCACATGTGTGGTATGCTGGTGAGGGTGGGTTAGGGAAAGTGGCATCATTAGCACTAGTGTGTTGTTCTTGTGAGGATGGGATAGGGAAAGTGGTACCATTAGCGCTGGCATGTTGTTCTGGTGAGAGTGGGTTTGGGAAAGTGGTACCATTATGCACTATTGCATTGTGCTGATGAGTGTGGGTTAGGGAAAGTGGTACCATTTACACAAGTGTGTTGTGCTGGTGAGTGAGGGTAAGGAAAGTGGTACCATTAGCACTAATGTATTGTACAGGGAGGGTGGGTTAGGGAAAGTGGTATCATTAGCACTAGCGTGTTTTTCTGGTGAGGTTGGGTTAGGGAAATTGGTACTGTTAGCACTAGTGTGTTTTGCTGGTAAGAGTGAGTTAGGGAAAGTGGTACCGTTAGCACTAGCATGCTGTGCTGTTGAGGGTGGGTTAGGCAAAGTGGTACCATTATACACTAGTGTGCTGTGATGATGGAAGTGTTTTAGTTAAAGTGGTACCATTAACACATGTGTGTTGTGCTGGTGAGGGTGGGTTAGGAAAGTGGTTTCATTAGCACTAGTGTGTTGTGCTGGTGAGGGTGGGTTTGGGTAAATAGTACCATTAGAACTAATGCACTGTGCTGGTGGGGGTGGGTTAGGGAAATTGATATCATTAGCACTAGGGTGTTGTGCTGGTGAGGATGTTTTAGGGAAAGCGATACCATTAGCACTAGTGTGTTGTGCTGGTGAAGGTGTTTTAGGCAAAGTAATATTATTAGCACATCTGCGGTATGCTGGTGAGGGTGGGTTAGGGAAAGTGGCATTATTAGCACTAGTGTGTTGTGCTTGTGAGGGTGGGATAGGGAAAGTGGTACGATTAGCATTGGCATGTTGTTCTGGTGAGGGTGAGTTTGGGAAAGTGGTACCGTTATGCACTAGTGCATTGTGCTGATGAGGGTGGGTTAGGGAAAGTGGTACCATTTACACAAGTGTGTTGTGGTGGTGAGTGAGGGTAAGAGAAAGTGGTACCATTAGCAGTAATGTGTTGTACAGGTGAGGGTGGGTTAGGGAAAGTGGTGTCATTAGCACTAGCGTGTTTTTCTGGTGAGGTTGGGTTAGGAAAATTGGTACTGTTAGCACTAGTGTGTTGTGCTGGTGAGAGTGAGTTAGGGAAAGTGTTACTGTTAGTACTAGCATGCTGTGCTGTTGACAGTGGGTTAGGTAAAGTGGTACCATTATACACTAGTGTGCTGTGATGATGAGAGTCGGTTAGTCAAAGTGGTACCGTTAGCACATTGTGTGTTGTGCTGGGGAGGGTGGGTTTGGGTAAGTAGTACCGTTAGAACTAATGCACTGTGCTGGTGAGGGTGGGTTAGGGAAACTGATATCATTAACACTAGGGTGTTGTGCTGGTGAGGATTTTTTAAGGAAAGTGGTACTGTTAGCACAAGTGTGTTATGCTGGTGTGGGTGGGTTAAGAAAAGTGGTACCATTAGCACAAGTGTGTTGTGCTGGTGAGGGTGAGTTAACAAAAGTGGTACCATTAGCAGTAGTGTGTTGTCCTGGTGAGGATGGGTTAATTTAAGTGGTACTGTTAGCACAAGTGTATTGTGCAGGTGAAGGTGGGTTAACAAAAGTGGTACCATTAGCACAAGTGTGTTGTGCTGTTGAGAGTGGGTTAGGGAAAGTCGTACCGTTAGCACTAGTGTGTTGTGATGGTGAGGGTTTATATGTTGCGGTGATAGTGAGAGGGGATTAGGGAAAGCAGTACCATTAGCACTAGTGTGTTGTGCTGGTGAGGGCGTGTTAGAGAAAGCAGTACTGTTAGCACAAGTGTGTTGTGCTGGTAAGAGGGGGTTAGACTAAGTGATACTGTTAGTACTAATGTATGGTGCTGGTGAGAGGGGGTTAAGGAAAGGGGTACTGTTAGTTGTAGTGTATTGTGCTGGTGAGAGGGGGTTAGTGAATGCAGTGCCATTAGCACTAGTGTGTTGTGATGGTGAGGGTGTGTTAGGGAAAGTGGTACTGTTTGCACAAGTGTGTTAGGCAAAGTAATATTGTTAGCACATGTGTGGTATGCTGGTGAGGGTAGGTTAGGGAAAGTGGCATCATTAGCACTAGTGTGTTGTTCTTGTGAGGATGGGATAGGGAAAGTGGTACCGTTAGCGCTGGCATGTTGTTCTGGTGAGGGTAGGTTTGGGAAAGTGGTACCATTATGCACTAGTGCATTGTGCTGATGAGTGTGGGTTAGGGAAAGTGGTACCATTTACACAAGTGTGTTGTGCTGGTGAGTGAGGGTAAGGGAAAGTGGTTACATTAGCACTAATGTGTTGTACAGGGAGGGTAGGTTAGGGAAAGTGGTATCATTAGCACTAGCGTGTTTTCTGGTGAGGTTGGGTTAGGGAAATTGGTACTGTTAGCACTAGTGTGTTGTGCTGGTAAGTGAGTTAGGTAAAGTGGTACCGTTAGCACTAGCATGCTGTGCTGTTGAGGCTGGGTTGAGGCAGTGGTACCATTATACACTAGTGTGCTGTGATGATGAGAGTGTTTTAGTTAAAGTGGTACCGTTAACACATGTGTGTTGTGCTGGTGAGGGTGGGTTAGGGAAGTGGTTTCGTTAGCACTAGTGTGTTGTGCTGGTGAGGGTGGGTTTGGGTAAATAGTACCGTTAGAACTAATGCACTGTGCTGGTGGGGGTGGGTTAGGGAAATTGATATCATTAGCTCTAGGGTGTTATGCTGGTGAGGATGTTTTAGGGAAAGTGGTTCTGTTAGCACAAGTGTGTTATGCTGGTGTGGGTGGGTTAGGAAAAGTGGTACCGTTAGCACAAGTGTGTTGTGCTGGTGAGGGTGAGTTAATTAATAGTACCAGTAGCAGTAGTGTGTTGTCCTGGTGAGGATGGGTTAGTTTAAGTGGTACTGTTAGCACAAGTGTATTGTGCAGGTGAAGGTGGGTTAACAAAAGTGGTACCTTTAACACAAGTGTGTTGTACTGGTGAGAGTGGGTTAGGGAAAGTCCTACCGTTAGCACTAGTGTGTTGTGATGGTGAGGATGGGTTATGGAAAGTGGTACCATTAGTACTAGTGTGTTGTGCAGGTGAGGGTGGGTTAAGGAAAGTAATACTCTTAGAACTAGTGTCTTGTGCTGGTAAGTGTGGGTTAGGGAAAGTGGTATCTTTAGCACTAGCATGTTGCACTGGTGAGGATGGGTTTTGGAAAGTGGTACTGTTAGCAAAAGTGTATTGTGCTGGTGTGGGTGGGTTAGGGAAGGTAGTATAGTTTCGTACTAGTGTGTTGTGCTGGTAAGGGTGGGTTAAGGAAAGTGGTACCTTTAACACAAGTGTGTTGTGCTGGTGAGAGGGGTTAAGGAAAGTGGTACCATTAGCACTAGTGTGTTGTGATGGTGAGGGTGTGTTAAAGAAAGCCATACTGTTAGTACTAGTGTGTTTTTCTGTTGAGGGTGGGTTAGGGAAAGTGGTGCCATTAGCACTAGTGTATTGTGCTGTTGAGGGTGGGTTAACAATAGTGGTACCCTTAACACAAGAGTGTTGTGCTGGTGAGAAGGCATTAGGGAAAGTGGTACCATTTGCACTAATGTGTTGTACTGGAGAAGGTGGGTTAGGGAAAGTGGTACCACTAGCACTACTGTGTTGTGGTGGTTAAAGGGGGATGGGAAATCGGCACCATTAGCACTAGTGTGTTGTGGTGGTGAAAGGGGGTTAGGGAATGCGATAGAATTAGCACTGGTGTGTTGTGCTGGTGAGGGCGTGATAGGAAAAGTTGTACTGTTAGCACTTGTGTGTTGTGCTGGTAAGGATGGGTTAGCGAAAGTGGTACCGTTAACACAAGTGTGTTGTGCTGGTGAGAGGGGGTTTGGGAAAGTGTTACCGTTAGCACTTGTGTGTTGTGCTGGTGAGTGTGGGTAATGGAAAGTGGTACAATTAGCATTAGTGTGTTCTGGTGGTGAGGGTGGGCTAGTTAAAGTCATACTGTTAGCACTACTGTGTTATGCTGGTGAGAGGGTTAGGAAAAGCTGTACCATTACCACTAGTGCATTGCACTGGTGATGGAGGTTGGGAAAGCAGTACTGTTAGCACAAGTGTGTTGTGCTGGTGAAGGTGGAGTTAAGGAAGTGGTACTGTTAGCACTAGTGTGTTGTGCTGATGAGGTGGGTTTAGCAAGTGGTACCATTAGCCCTACTGTGTTGTGCTGTTGAGAGGGGTTGAGAAAGCATTAGCATTAGCACTAGTGTGTTGTGCTGGTGAAGGGGTTAGGAAAGCAGTACCATTAACACTAGTGTGTTGCGCTGGTGATGATGACTTAACAAAAGTGGTACCATTAGCAGTAATGTGTTGTCCTGGTAAGGATGGGTTTGTTTAAGTGATACTGTTAGCACAAGTGTGTTGTGCAGGTGAAGGTGGGTTAATGAAAGTGGTACCATTAACACAAGTGTGTTGTGCTGGCGAGAGCGGGTTAGAGAAAGTCGTACCGTTAGCACTAGTGTGTTGTGATGGTGAGGGTGTGTTAGAAAAAGCAATACTGTTAGCACTAGTGTGTTGTGCTGGTGAGGGTGGGTTAGGGAAAATGGTACCGTTAGCACTAGTATGTTGTGCCGGTGAGGATGGGTTAGGTAAAGTGGTACCATTAGTACTAGTGTTTTGTGCAGGTGAGGGTGGGTTAAGGAAAGTAGTTCTATTAGAACTAGTGTCTTCTGCTGGTGAGGGTGGGTTAGGGAAAGTGGTATCTTTAGCACTAGCTTGTTGTGCTGGTGAGGATGGGTGAGGGAAAGTGGTACTGTTAGCAAAAGTGTATTGTGCTGGTGTGGGTGGGTTAGGGAAAGTTGTACCGTTATGCACTATTATGTTGTGCTGGAAAGGGTGGGTTATTGAAAGTGGTACCAATAAGACAAGTGTGTTGCGGTGATGGTGAGAGGGGGTTAGGGAAAGCAGTACCATTAGCAATAGTGTGTGTGCTGGTGAGGGTGTGTTAGGGAAAGCAGTACTGTTACCATAAGTGTGTTGTACTAGTGTGTGTGGGTTAGGGAAGGTAGTATAATTTCACACTAGTGTGTTGGGCTGGTGAGGGTGGGTTAAGGAAAGTGGTACTGTTAGCACATGTGTGTTGTGCTGGTAAGAGCGGGTTAGGCTAAGTGGTACTGTTAGCACTAATGTATAGTGCTGGTGAGAGGGGATTAGGGAAAGTGGTACTGTTAGTACTAGTTTGTTGTGTTAGTGAGAGGGGTTTAGGGAAAGCAGTACCATTAGCACTAGTGTGTTTTGCTGGTGAGTGTGTGTTAGGGAAAGCAGTACTGTTAGCACAAGTGTGTTTTGCTGGTGAGGGTGGGTTTGGGAAACTGGTATCATTTCACACTAGTGTGCTGGGCTGGTAAGGGTGGGTTAAGGAAAGTGGTACCATTAGCACAAGTGTGTTGTGCTGGTAATAGGAGGTTAGACAAAGTGGTACTGTTTGCATTAGTGTATAGTGCTCATGAGAGGGGCTTAGGGAAAGTGGTACTGTGAGCACTAGTGTGTTGTGCTGGTTAATGTGGGTTAGGAAAAATCCTACCATTAGCACTAGCATGTTGTGCTGATGAGGGTGGGTTAGGGAAAGTGGTACCATTATGAACTAGTGGGTTGTGCTGAAGAGGGTGGGTTAGGGAAAGTGGTATCATTAGCACTAGTGCGTTGTGCTGGTGAGCGTGGGTTAGGGAAACTGGTACTGTTACAAGTAGCATGTTGTGCTGGAGAAGGTGGGTTCGGGAAAGTGGTACCATTAGCACAGGAGTGTTGTGCTGGTGACAGTGGGTAAGGGAAAGTGGTACCATTAGCATTAATGTGTTGTACTGGTGAGGATGGGTAAAGGAATGTTGTATCATTAGAACATCCATTTTGTGCTGGTTAGCTTTTTTTAGGGAAAGTGGTACTGTAAGTACTAGTGTGTTGTGCTGGTGAGGGTGGGATAGGCAAAGTGGTAACATTAGCACTACCGTGTTGTGCTGGTGTGGGTGGGTTAGGCAAGGTAGTACCGTTTTGCACTAGTGTGTTGTGTTGATTAGGTGGGTTAGGGAAAGTGGTACAGTTAGCACAAGTGTGTTGTGCTGGTGAGGGTGGGTTATGGAAAGTGGTTCCATTAGAACTAGTGTGTTGTGCTGGTAAAGGTAGGTTAGGGAAAGTAGTACTGTTAGAACTAGTATGTTGTGGTGGTTAGGGAAAGTGGTATCATTAGCACTAGTGTGTTGTGCTGGTGAGGGTAGGTTAGGGAAAGTGGAACCATTAGCAGTAGCGTGTTGTGCTGGTTAGGATAGATTAGGAAAAGTGGTACTGTTAGCACAAGTGTGTTGTGCTGGTGTGGGTGAGTTAGGGAGAGTGATACCATTAACACAAGTGTGTTGTGCTGGTGAGGATGGGTTAGGGAAAGTGGTACTGTTAGCACAAGTGAGTAGTGCTGGTGAGGGTGGGTTAACGAAAGTGGTACCATTAACATGAGTGTGTTGTGCTGGTGAGAGGGGGTTAAGGAAAGTGGTACCGTTAGTACTAGTGTGTTGTGATGGTAAGGGTGTGTTAGAGAAAGCCGTACTGTTAGCAGTAGTGTGTTTTGCTGCTGAGTGTGGGTTAGGGAAAGTGGTACCATTAACACTGGTGTATTGTGCTCTTGAGGGTGGGTTAACAATAGTGGTACCATTAAAACAAGTGTGTTGTGCTGGTGAGAAGGCGTTAGGGAAAGTGATACAATTAGCACTACTGTGTTGTGCTGGTGTAAGGGGGTTAGGGAAAGCAGTTCCATTAGTACTCATGTGTTGTGCCAGTGAGAGTGGGTTAGGGAAAGTGGTTTTACTAGCAGTAGTGTGTTGTGCTGGTGAAGGTGGGTTATGAAAGTGGTACATTTAGCACTGTGTGTTATGGTGAGGTCCATTAGTTAAAGTAGTACCGTTAGCACTAGTGTCTTGGCAGGTGAGGATGAGTTATCGAAAGTGGTACCATTAACATAAGTGTGTTGTGCTGGTGAGAGGGGTTAGGGAAAGTGGTACTGTTATCACTTGTGTGTTGTGCTGGTGTGGGTGGGTTACAGAAAGTGGTACAATTAGAATTAGTGTGTTTTGGTGGTGAGGGTGGGTTAGTGAAAGTGGTACTGTTAGCACGACTGTGTTGTGCTGGTGAGAGAGGGTTAGGGAAAACTGTACCATTACCACTAGTGCATTGTGCTGGTGAGGGAGAGTTAGGGAAAGCAGTACTGTTAGCACAAGTGTGTTGTGCTGGTTAAGGTGGGTTAGGGAAGTGGTACTGTTAGCACTAGTGTGGTGTGCTGATGAGGGTGGGTTCTTAAAGTGGTGCCATTAGCCCTACTGTGTTGTGCTGTTGAGAGGGGGTTAAGGAAAGCATTAGCATTAGCACTAGTGTGTTGTGCTGGTGAAAGGGGGTTAGGAAAGCAGTACCATTAACACTAGTGTGTTGTGCTGGTGATGATGACTTAACAAAAGTGGTACCATTAGCAGTAATGTGTTGTCCTGGTAAGGATGGGTTTGTTTAAGTGATACTGTTAGCACAAGTGTGTTGTGCAGGTGAAAGTGGGTTAATGAAAGTGGTACCATTAACACAAGTGTGTTGTGCTGGCGAGAGTGGGTTAGAGAAAGTCGTACCGTTAGCACTAGTGTGTTGTGATGGTGAGGGTGTGTTAGAGAAAGCAATACTGTTAGCACTAGTGTGTTGTGCTGGTGAGAGTGGGTTAGGGAAAGTGGTATCGTTAGCACTAGTATGTTGTGCAGGTGAGGGTGAGTTAAGGAAAGTAGTACTATTAGAACTAGTGTCTTCTGCTGGTGAGGGTGGGTTAGGGAAAGTGGTATCTTTAGCACTTGCTTGTTGTGCTTGTGAGGATGGGTGAGGGAAAGTGGTACTGTTAGCAGAAGTGTATTGTGCTGGTGTGGGTGGGTTAGGGAAAGTTGTACCGTTATGCACTATTATGTTGTGCTGGAAAGGGTGGGTTATCAAAAGTGGTACCGGTAAGACAAGTGTGTTGCGGTGATGGAGAGAGGGGGTTAGGGAAAGCACTACCATTAGCAATAGTGTGTGTGCTGATGAGGGTGTGTTAGGGAAAGCAGTACTGTTACCATAAGTGTGTTGTACTGGTGTGTGTGGGTTAGGGAAGGTAGTATAATTTCACACTAGTGTGTTGGGCTGGTGAGGGTGGGTTAGAAGGTGGTACTGTTGAGTACATGTGTGTTGTGCTGGTGGAGGGGTGAGGCTAAGTGGTACTGTTAGCACTAATGTATAGTGCTGGTGAGAGGGGATTAGGGAAAGTGGTACTTTTAGTACTAGTTTGTTGTGTTAGTGAGAGGGGTTTAGGGAAAGCAGTACCATTAGCACTAGTGTGTTGTGCTGGTGAGTGTGTGTTAGGGAAAGCAGTACTGTTAGCACTGGTGTATTGTGCTGTTGAGGGTGGGTTAACAATAGTGGTACCATTAAAACAAGTGTGTTGCGCTGGTGAGAAGGCGTTAGGGAAAGTGGTACAATTAGCAGTACTGTGTTGTGCTGGTGTAAGGGGGTTAGGGAAAGCGGTTCCATTAGCACTCGTGTGTTGTGCCAGTGAGAGTGGGTTAGGGAAAGTGGTTTTACTAGCAGTAGTGTGTTGTGCTGGTGAAGGTGGGTTTGGAAGCGGTACCTTTAGCACTAGTGTGTTGTGCTGGTGAGGGTCCGTTAGTTAAAGTAGTACCGTTAGCACTAGTGTCTTGGCAGGTGAGGATGAGTTAGCGAAAGTGGTACCATCAACACAAGTGTGTTGTGCTGGTGAGAGGGGGTTAGGGAAAGTGGTACTGTTAGCACTTGTGTGTTGTGCTGGTGTGGGTGGGTTATGGAAAGTGGTACAATTAGAATTAGTGTGTTCTGGTGGTGAGGGTGGGTTAGTGAAAGTGGTACTTTTAGCATGACTGTGTTGTGCTGGTGAGAGGGGGGTTAGGGAAAACTGTACCATTACCACTAGTGCGTTGTGCTGGTGAGGGTGCATTATGTAAAGTGGTATTGTTTCATACTAATGTGTTGTGCTAGTGAGGGAGGGTTAGGGAAAGCAGTTCTGTTAGCACAAGTGTGTTGTGCTGGTGAGGGTGGGTTAGGAAAAGTGGTACCATTGGCACTACTGTGTTGTGCTGGTGAGGGTGGATTAGGGAAAGTGGTACTGTTAGCACTAGTGTGATGTGCTGGTGAGGGTGGATTCAGAAAATGGTACCATTAGCCCTATTGTGTTGTGCTGGTGAGAGGGGGTTAAGGAAATCAATAGCATTAGCGCTAGTGTGTTGTGCTGGTGAAAGGGGATTAGGGAAAGCGGTACCATTAGCACTAGTGTGTTGTGCTGGTGAGGGTGTGTTAGAAAAAGCAGTACTGTTAACACAAGTGTGTTGTGCTGGTGAGGGTGGGTTTGGGAAAGTGGTATCGTTTCACACTAGTGTGTTGTGCTGGTGATGGTGGGATAGGGAAAGTGGTACCGTTAGCACAAGTGTGTTGTGCTGGTGAGAGGGTGTTGGGAAAGTGGTAATGTTAGCACTAGTGTCTTATGCTGGTGAGAGGAGATTTCGAAAAACAGTGCCATTAGCACTAGTGTGTTGTGCTGGTGAGGGTATGTTAGGGAAAACAGTCCTGTTAGCACAAGTGTAGTATGCCGGTGAGGATGGGTTAGATAAAGTGATACCATTAGCGCAAGTGTGTTGTACTAGTGAGGGTGGGTTAGGGAAAGTGGTACCATTAGCACTAGTGTGTTGTGCTGGAGAGGATGAGTTAGGGAAAGTGGTATTGTTAACACAAGTTATCTTTGCTAGTGAGGGTGGGTTAATGAAAGTGATACCGTTAACACAAGTGTGTTGTGCTGGTGAGAGGGTGTTAAGGAAAGTGGTACTGTTAGCACTAGTGTGTTGTGATGGTGAGGGTGTGTTAGAGAAAGCAGTACTTTTAGCACTAGTGTGTTTTGCTGCTGAGGGTGGGTTAGGGAAAGCAGTACCATTAGCACTAGTGTGTTGTGCTGTTGAGGGTGGGTTAACAATAGTAGTACCGTTAACAATAGTAGTACCGTTAACACAAGTGTGTTGTACTGGTGAGAGTGCATTAGGGAAAGTGGTACCAGTAGCACTAATGTGTTGTACTGGTGAAGGTGGGTTAGGGAAAGTTGTAACATTAGCACTGGTCTGTTGTGCTGGTGAGGGAGTGTTAGGAAAAGCAGTACTGTTAGCACAAGTGTTTTGTGCCAGTGAGGGTGGGTTAGGGAAAGTGGTATCATTAGCACAAGTGTGTTGTGCTGATGCAGGTGGGTTAGGAAAAGTAGTACTGTTAGCACTAGTGTGTTGAGCTGATGAGGGTGGGTTCAGAAAGTGGCATCATTAGCACTTCTGTGTTGTGCTGATGAGAGGGGGTTAGGGAAAGCATTGGCATTAGCACTAGTGTGTTGTGCTGGTGAAAGGGGGTTAGTGAAAGCATTACCATTAGCACTAGTATGTTATGCTGGTGAGGTTGTGTTAGGAAAAGCAGTACTGTTAGCACAAGTGTGTTGTGCTGGTGAGATTGGCATAGGGAAGTGGTACCGTTAGCACAAGTGTGTTGTGCTGGTGAGAGGAGGTTTGGAAAAACGGTGCCATTAGCACGATTGTGTTGTGCTGGTGAGGTAGTGTTAGGGAAAACAGTACTGTTAGCCCAAGTGTAGTATGCCGGTGAGGGAAGGTTAGGAAAAGTGGAATCATTACCACAAGTGTGTTGTGCTGGTGAGGGTTGGTTAGGGAAAATGGTACCATTAGCACTAAGATCTTGTGCTTTTGAGGGTGGGATAGGGAAAGAGGTTCCATTATTCACTAGTGTGTTGTGCTGAAAGTGGTACCATTAGCACAAATGTGTTGTGCTGGTGAGGGTGGATTAGGTAAAGTGGAACCATTACCACTATTGTGTTGTGATGGTGGGGGAGGTTTAGGGAATGCAGTACTGCTGGCAGAAGTGTGTTCTGCTGGTGATGGTGGGTTAGGGAAAGTGGTACAGTAACAGCCACAGACACTCTCAGCTATTTCCTGAACTTTCTGTGATATTTCAAGATATATCTAATGCAATTCCACAGTAGGGGCAGCAGACAGAAACTCTTTAAAAATTTCACAAAATATCTGGACATAGCTATCAATGTCTGTGGCTACTACTTACATTAGTACTACTGTGTTGTGCTGGTGAGGTGGGTTAGGGAAAGTGGTAGCATTAACACAAGTGTGTTGTGCTGGTGAAAGGGGGTTATGGAAAACGCTACCATTAGCACTAGTGTGTTGTGCTGGTGAGGGTGTGTTAGGGAAATCAGTACTGTTAGAGCAAGTTTGCTGTGCTGGTGAGGGTGGGTTAGGGAAAGTGGTACCGTTAGCACTAGTGTGTTGTGCTGGTAAGAGGGAGTTATGCAAAGTGGTACTGTTAGCACCAGTGTATAGTGCTGGTGAGCAGGGTGAGGGAAAGTGGTACTGTTAGCACTAGTGTGTTGTGCTGGTGACAGGGGGCTAGGGAAAGCAGTACCATTAACACCAGTTTGTTGTACTGGTGAGGGTGTGTTAAGGAAAGCAGTACTGTTAGCACAAGTGTGTTGTGCTGGTGAGGGTGGGTTAGGGAAAGTAGTATTGTTTCGCACTAGTGTGTTGTGCTGGTGAGGGTGGGTTAAGGAAAGTGATACCGTTAGCACAAGTGTGTTGTGCTGATAAGAGGGGGTTAGGCAAAGTGGTACCGTTTGTACTACTGTACAGTGCTGGTGAGAGTGGGTTAGGGAAAGTGGTACTGTTAGTACAAGTCTTTTGTGCCAGTGAGGGTGGGTTAGGGAAAGTGGTATCATTAGCACAAGTGTGTTGTGCTGATGCAGATGGGTTAGGGAAAGTAGTACTGTTAGCACTAGTGTGTTGAGCTGGTGAGGGTGGGTTCGGAAAGTGGTATCATTAGCACTACTGTGTTGTGCTGCTGATGAGAGGAGTTAGGAAAGCATTGGCATTAGCACTAGTGTGTTGTGCTGGTGAAAGGATGTTAGGGAAAGCATTACCATTAGCACTAGTATGTTATGCTGGTGAGGTTGTGTTAGGAAAAGCAGTACTGTTAGCACAAGTGTGTTGTGCTGGTGAGGTGGGTAGGGAAAGTTGTATTATTTTGCACTAATGTGTTGTGCTGGTGAGGTTGGCATAGGAAGTGGTACCGTTAGCACAAGTGTGTTGTGCTGGTGAAGAAGGTTAGGAAAGTGGTACTGTTAGCAGTAGTGTGTTGTGCTGGTGAGAGGAGGTTTGGAAAGACGGTGCCATTAGCACTGTTGTGTTGTGCTGGTGAGGTTGTGTTAGGGAAAACAGTACTGTTAGCCCAAGTGTAGTATGCCGGTGAGGGAAGGTTAGGGAAAGTGGTATCATTAGCACAAGTGTGTTGTGCTGGTGAGGGTTGGTTAGGGAAAACGGTACCATTAGCACTAAGATCTTGTGCTTTTGAGGGTGGGATAGGGAAAGAGGTTCAGTTATTCACTAGTGTGTTGTGCTGATGAGGTTGGGTTAAGGAAAGTGGTACCATTAGCACAAATGTGTTGTGCTGGTGAGGGTGGATTAGGTAAAGTGGAACCATTAGCACTATTGTGTTGTGATGGTGGGGGAGGTTTAGGGAATGCAGTACTGCTGGCAGAAGTGTGTTCTGCGGTGATGGTGAGGTTAGAAAGTGGTACAGTAGCAGCCACAGACACTCTCAGCTATTTCCTGAACTTTCTGTGATACTTTGAGATATATCTAATGCAATTCCTCAGTAGGGGCAGCAGACAGAAACTCTTTAAAAATTTCACAAAACATCTGGACATAGCTGTCAATGTCTGTGGCTACTACTGTACCATTAGTACTACTGTGTTGTGCTGGTGAGGGTGGGTTAGGGAAAGTGGTAGCATTAACACTAGTGTGTTGTGCTGGTGAAAGGGGGTTATGGAAAACGCTACCATTAGCACTAGTGTGTTGTGCTGGTGAGGGTGTGTTAGGGAAATCAGTACTGTTAGCACAAGTTTGCTGTGCTGGTGAGGGTGGAGTTAGGGAAAGTGGTATCATTTCACACTAGTGTGTTGTGCTGGTGAGGGTGGGTTATGGAAAGTGGTACTGTTAGCACAAGTGTGTTGTGCTAGTAATAGGGAGTTATGCAAAGTGGTACTGTTAGCACCAGTGTATAGTGCTTGTGAGCGGGGTGAGGGAAAGTGGCACTGTTAGCACTAGTGTGTTGTGCTGGTGACAGGGGGCTAGGGAAAGCAGTACCATTAGCACTAGTTTGTTGTGCTGGTGAGGGTGTGTTAGGGAAAGCAGTACTGTTAGCACAAGTGTGTTGTGCTGGTGAAGGTGGGTTAGGGAAAGTAGTATTGTTTTGCACTAGTGTGTTGTGCTGGTGAGGGTGGGTTAAGGAAAGTGATACCGTTAGCACAAGTATGTTGTTCTGATAAGAGGGGGTCAGGCAAAGTGGTACTGTTTGCACTACTGTACAGTGCTGGTGAGAGTGGGTTAGAGAAAGTGGTACTGTTAGTACTAGTGTGTTGTGCTAGTGAGAAGGGGTTAGGGAAAGCTGTACCATTAGTGCTAGTGTGTTGTGTTGGAGTTGGTGTGTTAGGGAAAGCAGTACTGTTAGCACAAGTGTGTTTTGCTGGTGAGGGTGGGTTTTGACAGTGGTATTGTTTCACACTAGTGTGTTGTGCTGGTGAGGGTGGGATAAGAGAAGTGGTACCGTTAACACAAGTGTGTTGTGCTGGTAAGAGGGGGTGAGGCAATGTGGTACTGTTTGCACTAGTGTATAGTGCTGGTGAGAGGGGGTTAGGGAAAGTGGTACTTTTAGCACTACTGTGTTGTGCTGGTGAATCTGGGTTAGGGAAAATGCTTCCGTTAGCACTAGCGTGTTTTGCTGGTGAAGGTGGGTTAGGGGAAGTAGCACCATTATGCACTAGTGGGTTGTGCTGATGAGCGTGGGTTAGGGGAAGTGGTATCATTAGCACTAGTTTGTTGTGCTGATGAGGATGGGTTAGGGAAACTGGTACTGTTACCAGTAGCATGTTGTGCTGGAGAAGGTGGGTTAGGAAAAGTAGTACCGTTCGCACAAGAGTGTTGTGCTGGTGATAGTGGGTAAGGGAAAGTGGTACCATTAGCACTAATATTTTGTAGTGGTGAGGATGGGTTAGGGAAAGTGGTACCATTAAAACTTCCATTTTCTGCTGGTGAGTTTGGTTTAGGGAAAGTGGTACTGTTAGCACTAGTGTGTTGTGCTGGTGAGGGTGGGTAAGGCAAAGTGGTACCATTAACACTAACATGTTGTGGTGGTGTGGGTGGGTTAAGGAAAGCGGTACCGTTATGCACTAGTGTGTTGTGCCTATTAGGGTTTGTTAGGAAAAGTGGTACCATTAGCACAAGTGTGTTGTGCTGGTGAGGGTGGGTTAGGGAAAGTGGTACCATTAGAACTAATTCATTGTGCTGGTGAGGGTAGGTTAGGGAAAGTAGTACTGTTAGAACTAGTGTGTTGTAGCGGTAAGGGCGGTTGGGAAAGTGGTATCATGAGCACTAGTTTGTTTTGCTGGTGAGGGTGGGTTAGGGAAAGTGGTACCACTAGAACTAGCGTGTTGTGCTGGTGAGGACAGATTAGGGAAAGTGGTGCTGTTAGCAGTAGTGTATTGTGATGGTGACAGGGGGTTAGGGAAAGCAGTTCCATTAGCACTAGTGTGTTGTGCTGGTGAGGGTGTGTTAGGGAAAGCAGTACTGTTAGCACAAGTGTGTTGTGCTGGTGAGGGTGAGTTAGGGAAAGTAGTATTGTTTCACACTAGTGTGTTGTGCTGGTGAGGTGGGTTAAGGAAAGTGATACCGTTAGCACAAGTGTGTTGTGCTGATAAGAGGGGTTAGGCAAAGTGGTACTGTTTGTACTACTGTACAGTGCTGGTGAGGTGGGTTAGGGAAAGTGGTACTGTTAGTACTAGTGTGTTGTGCTGGTGAAAGGGGTTAGGGAAAGCAGTACCATTAGTGCTTGTGTGTTGTGTTGGTGAGGGTGGGTTTTGAAAGTGGTATCGTTTCGCACTAGTGTGTTGTGCTGGTGAGGTTGGAATAAGGGAAGTGGTACCGTTAACACAAGTGTGTTGTGCTGGTAGGGGGTGAGGCAATGTGGTACTGTTTGCACTAGTGTATAGTGCTGGTGAGAGGGGGTTAGGGAAAGTGGTACTTTTAGCACTAGTGTGTTGCGCTGGTGAGTCTAGGTTAGGGAAAATGCTTCCGTTTGCACTAGCGTGTTGTGCTGATGAGGGTGGGTTAGGGAAAGTGGTACCGTTAGGCACTAGTGGGTTGTGCTGATGAGGGTGGGTTAGGGAAAGTGGTGTTTTTTCGCTTTATTGAGTTAGGGTGGTGAGGGTGGGTTAGGGGAAGTGGTATCATTAGCACTAGTTTGCTGTGCTGGTGATGGTGGGTTAGGGAAACTGGTACTGTTACCAGTAGCGTGTTGTGCTGGAGAAGGTGGGTTAGGAAAAGTGGTACCGTTAGCACAAGAGTGTTGTGCTGGTGATAGTGGGTAAGGGAAAGTGGTACAATTAGCACTAATATTTTGTGCTGGTGAGGATGGGTTAGGGAAAGTGGTACAATTAGAACTTCCGTTTTGTGCTGGTGAGTTTGGTTTAGGGAAAGTGGCACTGTTAGTACTAGTGTGTTGTGCTGGTGAGGGTGGGTAAGGCAAGGTGGTACCATTAGCACTAACATGTTGTGCTGGTGTGGGTGGGTTAGGGAAAGCGGTACCATTATGCACTAGTGTGTTGTGCTGATTAGGGTTTTTTAGGAAAAGTGGTACCATTAGCACAAGTGTGTTGTGCTGGTGAGGGTGGGTTAGGGAAAGAGGGAAAGTGGTACCATTAGAACTAATGCATTGTGCTGGTGAGGGTAGGTTAGGAAAGTAGTACTGTTAGAACTAGTGTGTTGTACGGTAGGGCGGTTAGGAAAGTGGTATCATTAGCACTAGTTTGTTTTGCTGGTGAGGTGGGTTAGGAAAAGTGGTACCACTAGAACTAGTGTGTTGTGCTGGTGAGGATAGATTAGGGAAAGTGGTACTGTTAGCAGTAGTGTGTTGTGATGGTGAAGGTGTGTTAGAGAAAACAGTACTGTTAGTACTAGTGTGTTGTGCTGGTGAGAGGGCATTAGGGAAAGTGGTACCATTAGCACTAATTTGTTGTGCTGGTGAAGATGGGTTAGGGAAAGTGGTACCGTTAGCACTACTGTGTTGTGCTGGTGAAAGGAGGATAGGGAAGGTGGTACCATTAGCTCTGGTGTGTTGTGCTGGTGATGGTGGGTTAGGGAAAGTGGTATCATTAGCACTAGCGTGATGTGCTAGTGAGCATGGGTTAGGGAAAGTGGTACTATTATGCTGTAGTGTGTTTTGCTGATTAGGGTGGGTTAGGGAAAGTGCTACCATTAGAACAAGTGTGCTGTGCTGGTGAGTGTGGGTATTGGAAAGTGATATCATTAGCAATAATGTGTTGTAGTGGTAAGAGTGGGTTATGGAAAGTGGTATCGTTAGCAGTAGCAGGTTTCGCTGGTGAGGTTGGTTTAGTGAAAGTGGTACTTTTAGCCCTAACGTGTTGTGCTGCTGAGGGTGGGTTAGGGAAAGTGGTATTGTTAGCACCAGCATGTTGTGCTGGTGTGAATGGGTTTTGCAAAGTGGTACCATTAGCACAAGTGTGCTGTGCTGGTCAGGGTGGGTTAGGCAAGTGGTACTGTTAAAACTAGTGTGTTGTGCTGGTGAAGGTGGGTTAGCTAAAGTGGTATCATTAGCACTAGCGCATTGAGCTGGTGAGGATCGGTTAGGGACAGTGGTACTGTTAGCACAAGTGTGTTGTGCTGGTGTGAGTGGGTAATGGAAAGTGGTATCGTTAGCAGTAGCGGGTTGTGCTGGTGAGGTTGGTTTAGGGAAAGTGGTACCATTAGCACCAGCATGTTGTGTTGGTGAGGTTGGTTTAGGGTAAGTGGTAATTTTAGCACTAACATGTTGTGCTTTTGAGGGTGGGTTAGGGAAAGTGGTACCATTAACACCAGTATGTTGTGCTGGTGAGGGCGTGCTAGGAAAAGTAGTACCGTTAGAACTAGTGTGTTGTGCCGGTGAAGGTGGGTTAGCTAAAGTGGTATCATAAGGACTAGCGTGTTGAGCTGGTAAGGATCGGTTAGGGAAAGTGGTACTGTTAGCACAAGTGTGTTGTGCTGGTGTGGGTGTAATAGGGAAATTCGCACCATTAGCACTAGTGTGTTATGCTATTGAGGGTGGGTTAGGGAAAATGGTACCATTAGCACTAGTGTGTTGTGCCGGTGAGGATGGGTTAGAGAAAGTGATACTGTTAGCACAAGTGTGTTGTGCTCGTGTGGGTGGATTAGATAAAGTGATACCATTAGTGCAAGTGTGTTATACTAGTCAGGGTGGGTTAGGGAAATTTGTACCATTAGCACTAGTGTGTTGTGCTGGTGAGGATGGGATAGGGAAAGTGGTACTGTTAGCACAAGTTAGTTGTGCTGGTGAGGGTGGGTTAACGAAAAGTGGTACCATTAACTCAAGTGTGTTTTGCTGCTGAGGGTGGGTTAGGTAAAGCGGTACCATTAGCACAAGTGTATTGTGCTGCTGAGGGTGGGTTAACAATAGTGGTACACTTAACACAAGTGTGTTGTGCTGGTGAGAGGTCATTAGAGAAAGTGGTACCATTAGCATTAATGTGTTGTACTGGTGAAGGTGGGTTAGGGAAAGTGGTACAGTTAGCACTACTGTGTTGTGCTGGTGAAAGGGGGTTAGGGAAAGCAGTACCATTAGCGCTAATGTGTAGTGATGGTGAAAGGGGGTTAGGGAAAGCGGTACCATTAGCACTGGTGTGTTGTGCTGGTGAGGGTGTATTAGGAAAAGCAGTACTATTAGCACAAGTGTGGTGTGCCAGCGATGGTGGGTTAGGGAAAGTGGTATCATTAGCACTAGTGTGTTGTGCTGGTGAGGGTGGGTTAGGGAAAGTGGTACCATTAGCACTAGTGTGTTGTGCTGGTGAAGGTGGGTTAGGGAAAGTGGTACCGTTATGCCCTCTAGTGTGTTGTGCTGGTGAGGGAGATTAGGGAAAGTAGTACTGTTAACACAAGTGTGTTGTGCTATTGAAAGTGGGTTAGGCAAAGTGGTGCTGTTAGCCCTAATTTATAGTTCTAGTGATAGGGGGTTAGGGAAGGTGGTTCCATTAGCACAAGGGTGTTGTGATGGTGAGAGGGGGTTAGACAAAGTGGAACTGTTAGCACTAGTGTATCGTGCTGGTGAAAGGAGGTTAGGGAAGGTGGTACCAATAGCACTAGTGCGTTGTGCTGGTAAGGGTTACTGAAAGTGGTATCATTAGCACTAGTGTGTTGTGCAGGTGAGGGTGGGTTACGGAAACTGGTACTGTTAGCGCTAGCATGATGTTCTGGTGAGCATGGGTTAGGGAAAGTGGTACTATTATGCTCTAGTGTGTTTTGCTGATTAGGGTGGGTTAGGGAAAGTGGTACCATTAGAACAAGTGTGCTGTGCTAGTGAGCGTGGGTAAGGGAAAGTGGTACCATTGGCACTATTGAGTTGCAGTGGTGAGAGTGGGTTTTGGAAATTGGTATCGTAAGCAGTAGCGGGTTGCGCTGGTGAGGTTGGTTTAGGGCAAGTGGTACTTTTAGCACTAACGTGTTGTGCTGGTGAGGGTGGGTTAGGGAAATTGGTACCGTTAGTACCAGCATGTTGTGCTGGTGTGGATGGCTTAGGGGAAGTGGTACTATTAGCACAAGTGTGTTGTGCTGGTCAGAGTGGGTTAGGCAAGTGGTACCCTTAAAACTAGTGAGTTGTGCTGGTGAAGGTGGGTTAGCTAAAGTGGTATCATTAGCACTAGCGAGTTGAGCTGGTAATTATCGGTTAGGGAAAGTGGTACTGTTAGCACAAGTGTGTTGTGCTGTTGTGAGTGGGTAATGGAAAGTGGTATCGTTAGCAGTAGCGGGTTGTGCTGGTAAGGTTGGTTTAGGGAAAGTGGTACCGTTAGCACCAGCATGTTGTGCTGGTGAGGTTGGTTTAGGGAAAGTGGTACTTTTAGCACTAATATGTTGTGCTGGTGAGGGCGGGTTAGGGAAAGTGGTACCGTTAGCTCCAGCATGTTGTGCTGCTGAGGGTGTGTTAGGGAAAGTAGTACCATTAGAACTAGTGTGTTGTACTGGTGAAGGTGGGTTAGCTTAAGTGGTATCATTAGCACTAGCATGTTGAGCTGGTGAGGATCAGTTAGGGAAAGTAGTACTGTTAGCACAAGTGTGTTGTGCTGGTGTGGGTGGGATAGGAAAGTCGTACCATTAGCACTAGTGTGTTGTTCTATTGAGAGTGGGTTAGGGAAAGTGGTACCATTAGCATTAGTATGTTGTGCCAGTGTGGATGGGTTACAGAAAGTGGTACTGTTGGCACAAGTGTGTTGTGCTGGTGTGGGTGGGTTAGATAAAGTGATAACATTAGCACTAGTGTGTTATACTAGTCAGAGTGGGTTAGGAAAATTCGTACCATTAGCACTAGTGTGTTGTGCTGGTGAGGATGTGTTAGAGAAAGCAATACTATTAGGACTACTGTGTTGTGCTGGTGAGGGTGGGTTAGCAAAAGTGGTACCATTAACACTAGGGTGTTGTGCTGTTGAGGGTGGGTTAACGATAGTGGTTCCATTAACACAAGTGTGTTGTGCTGGTGAGAGGGGGATAGGGAAAATGATACTGTTAGCACTTGTGTGTTATGATGGTGAGGGTGTGTTAGAGAAAGCAGTGCTGTTAGCACTAGTTTGTTCTGCTGGGGGAAGGGGTTTGGGGAAGTGTTACCATTAGCTCTAATGTGTTGTACTGGTGAGGGTTTGTTATCGAAAGTGGTATCGTTAGCACTAGCATGTTGTGCTGGTGAGGGTGGGTTAGGGAAAGTGGTACTGTTAGTACTAGTATATAGTGCTAGTGAGAGGGGGTTAGGGATGGTGGTACCATTAGTACTAGTGTGTTGTGCTGGTGAGGATGTGTTGGAGAAAACAGCTTTTTTAGCACTAGTATGTTCTGCTGGTGAGGGTGGGTTTGGGAAAGCGGTACCATTAGCACTAGTGTGTTGTGCTGGTGAGGGTGTGTTAGGGAAAGCAGTACTGTTAGCACAAGTGTGTTGTGCTGCTGAGGGTTAGTTAGGGAAGTGGTATCGCTTTGCAGTAATGTGTTGTTCTGGTGAGGATGGGTTAGCTAAAATGGTACCCTTAGCACAAGTGTGTTGTGCTGGTGTTAAGGGGTTAGGAAAAGTAGTACTGTTACCAATAGTGTATAGTAATGGTGAGAGGGGGTTAGGGAAAGTGGTACTGTTAGCACTAGTGTGTTGTGCTGGTGAAAGGGGGTTAGGGAAATCGGTACTACTGTGTTGTGCTGATGAGGGTGTGTTAGGGAAGGCAGTACTATTTGCACAAGGGTGGTGTGCTGGTGACGGTGGGTTAGGGAAAGGGATATCATTAGCACTAGTATGTTGTGCTGGTTAAGGTGCATTAGGGAAAGTGGTATCGTTATGCACTAGTGTGTTGTGCTGATGAGGGTGGGTTAGCGAAAGTGAGGACATTAGAACAAGTGTGTTGTGCAGGTGAGGGTGGGTTAGGGAAAGTGGTACCATTAGCACTATTGTGTTGTGCTGGTTAGGGTGGATTAGGGAAAGTAGTACCATTAGCAGTAGTGTATTGTGGGGGTGAGGGTGGATTCAAGTTCAAGTTCAAATTTATTGCAGGAAAACTCCATTGAGCAAGCTCATTCACAAGGAGGTCCTGTGACATAAACACTTAAAGTACAAACACAGATAGGTAATAACAGTATATACATGAAATGCACGTTACATGTTACAGGCTGGATATACATACAAGGGTACCACATAGGGTGACCACAGGTGGTAAACACTGATATGAAACAGGGAAGCGACTTACAGGTTGTATACTGATAAATGAAACATGATGACTGGTGTATGCAATACATATATTTTGGCAGCTAGAACAAACAACAGACTACAACTGATATGGGGGGAGGAGTGATTTGATAGAGTAGCAGTGGAGCGCAAGCATAGATAAAGCCAGGAGTAGAAGGGGAAGGGAAAGCAGTTAATATGACAAATCAATTATACCTTACCAGTGGATAAATATGGCACACATGGGGAAGGAAGAGACTTAATGACAGTTACAGGTGTCTTTTATTTTGGCTGAACTTAGCGATTTGTAGAAGTTTATTGAAACTGTGCTAGTTAGTATCAGTACAGTTTGTAATTGGTTCAAATGGAGGAAGGGCATATGCAATATACGTTTACAAAGGAAGTCCACGTCCTTGGTATGTCAAGCATAATAAAGTCAGATTTTCTTAACTAGTATGCACCATGTGAGATACTAATAAGGGAAGAGAGATAGCTTGGCAATTTCTGCAGGAGCAGTTTAAGAGTCCATAGCCCAGCATGGAGCAGGCGTCTAGTAGTAAGGGATGTCCAACCAACAGCTGCATATAAGTCACAGTGGTGCGAACGGTAAGGGGAGTTGGTAATGAACCATAACGCACGGTGATAAAGGATGTCCAGTTTACTTAGATTTGCAAGAGTGGTGGAGGAATAGATTACATCGCCATAGTCGAGTAGGGGGAGAAAAGTGGCCTGTACAAGCTTGTACAGGGATTAGGTAAAATGGTATCATTTCGCACTAGTGTGTTGTGCTGGTGAGGGAGGGTTAGGGAAAGCAGTACAGTTATAATAAATGTGTTGTGCTGGTGACGGTTGGTTAGGAAAAGTGGTTCCATTAGCACTACTGTGGTGTGCTGGTGAGGGTGGGTTAGGTAAAGTGGTACCATTAACACAAGAGTGTTGTGCTGGTGGGAGTGGGTTTGGAGAGTGGTGCTGTTAGCACTAGTTTATAGTTCTAGTGATAGGGGGTTAGGGAAAGTGGTTCCGTTAGCTCAAGTGTGTTGTGATGGTGAGAGTGGGTTAGGCAAAGTGGAACTGTTAGCACTAGTGTATAGTGCTGGAGTGAGGGGTTTAGGGAAGGTGGTATCATTAGCACTAGTGCGTTGTGCCGGTAAGGGTGTGTTAGGGAACGTGGTATTATTAGCACTAGTGTGTTGTGCTGGTGAGGGTGGGTTAAGGAAAGTGATACTGTTACGCTCTAGTGTGTTTTGTTGATTAGGGTGGGTTAGGGAAAGTAGTACCGATTGAACAAGTGGGCTGTGCTGGTGAGAGTGAGACAGGGAAAGTGGTATCGTTAGCAGTAGCGTGTTGTGCTGGTGAGCTTCGTTTAGGGAAAATGGTTCTGTTAGCAGTAGCGTGTTGTGAAGGTGAGGGTGGGTTAGAGAAAGGGGTACCGTTAGCACCAACGTGTTCTGCTGGTGTGGATGGGTTAGGAGAAGTTTTACCATTAGCACAATTGTGTTGTGCTGGTCAGGGTGGGTTAGGCAAGTGGTACCATTAGCACTAGTATGTTGTGCTGTTGAGGGTAGGTTAGGGAAAGTAGTACCATTAGAACTAGTGTTTTGTGCTGGTGAAGGTGGATTAGCTAAAGTGGTATCATTAGCACTAGCAAGTTGAACTGGTGAGGATGGGTTAGGGAAAGTGGTTCTGTCAGCACAAGTGTGTTGTGCTGGTGTGGGTGAGATAAAGAATGTCATCCCATTAGCACTAGTGTGTAGAACTGGTGAGGGTGGGTTAGGGAAAGTGGTACTATTAGCACTAGTATGTTGTGCCGGTGAGGATGGGCTAGGGGAAGTGGTACTGTTAGCACAAGTGTGTTGTGCTGGTGATGGGGGGTTATGGAAAGTGGTACCGTTAGAACTAGTGTGTTGTGCTGGTGAAAGTGGGTTAGCTAAAGTGGTATCATTAGCATTAGCGTGTTGAGCTGGTGAGGATGGGTTAGCAAAAGTGGTACTGTTAGCAGAAGTGTGTTGTGTTGGTGTGGGTGGGATAGGGAAAGTCATACCATTAACTAGTGTGTTGTGCTATTGAGGGTGGGTTAGGAAAGTGGTACCATTAGCACTGGTGTGTTGTGCCGGTGAGGATGGGTTAGGGAAAGTGGTACTGTAAGCACAAGTGTGTTGTGCTGGTGATGGGGGGGTTGGAAAGTGGTACCATTAGCACTAGTGTGTTGTGATGGTGAGGATGTGTTAGAGAAAGCAATACTGTTAGGACTACCGTGTTGTGCTGGTGAGGGTGTGTTAGCGAAAGTGGTACCATTAGCACTAATGTGTTGTGCTGTTGAGGGTGGGTTAACGATAGTGGTACTGTTAACACAAGCATGTTGTACTGGTGAGAGGGGATTAGGGAAAGTGATACCATTAGCACTAGTGTTTTGTGATGGTGAGGGTGTGCTACAGAAAGCAGTGCTGTTAGCACTAGTGTGTTGTGCTGGGGTGGGGGTTGGGAAAGTGTTACCATTAGCACTAATGTGTTGTACAGCTGAGGGTGGGTTAGGGAAAGTGGTATCGTTGGCACTAGCGTGTTGTGTTGGTGAGGGTGGGTTAGGGAAAGTGGTACTGTTAGTACTACTGTATAGTGCTGGTGAAAGGGGGTTGGGGATGGTGGTACCATTAGTACTAGTGTGTTGTGCTGGTGAGGGTGTGTTAGGGAAAGCAGCACTGTTAGTACAAGTGTGTTTTGCTGATGAGGGTGGGTTAGGGATAATGGTTCAGTTAGCAGTAGTATGTTCTGCTGGTGAGGGTGGGTTAGTGAAAGTGGTACCATTAGCATTAGTGTGTTGTGCTGGTGAGGGTGTGTTAGTTAAAGCAGTACTGTTAGCACAAGTGTGTTGTACTGGTGAGGGTTGGTTAAGGAAAGTGGTATCTTTCGCACTAGTGTGTTGTGCTGGTAAGGGTGAGTTATTGAAATTAGTACCCTTAGCACAAGTGTTGTGCAGGTGAAAAGGGATTAGGAAAAGTGGTACTGTTAGCAATAGTGTATAGTACTGGTGAGAGGGGGTTAGGGTAAGTGGTACTTTTAGCACTAGTTTGTTGTGCTGGTGAAAGCTGGTTATTGAAATCGGTACCATTAGCACTACCGTGTTGTGCTGATGAGGGTGTGTTAGGGGAAGGCAGTACTGTTTGCACAAGTGTGATGTACCGGTGAGGGTGGGTTAGGGAAAGTGACATCATTAGCCCTAGTGTGTTGTGCTGGTGAGGGTGGTTTAGGGAAAATAGTATCATTAGCACTAGTTTATTGTGGGGGTGAGGGTGGGTTAGGTAAAATGGTGTTGTTTCGCACTAGTGTGTTGTGCTTATGAGGGAGGGTTAGGGAAAGCAGTACTGTTAGCACAAGTGTGTTGTGTTGGTGATTGTTGGTTAAGGAAAGTGGTACCATTAGCACTACTGTGTTGTGCTGGTGAGGGTGGGTTAGGGAAAGTGGTTCCAATAACACAAGAGCGTTGTGCTGGTGAGAGTGGGTTTGGCAAAGTGATGCTGTTAGCACTAGTGTGTTGTTGTGCTGGTGAGCGTGGGTTAGGGAAAGCAGTACCGCTAGAGCTAGTGTATTGTGCTAGTGAGGGAGGGTTAGGAAAGTGGCATCATTAGCACTAGCATGTTGGGCTGGTGAGGATGGGTTAGGGAAAGTGGTACTGTTAGCACAAGGGTGTTGTGCTGGTGTGGGAGGGTTAGGAAAAGTGGTACTGTTGGCATAAGTGTGTTGTGCTGGTGTGAGGGGTTAGGGAAACTGGTACCGTTAGCACTAGTGTGTTGTGCTGGTGAGATTGGGTTAGCGAAAGTGGTACCGTTAGCACTAATGTGTTGTACTGGTCAGGGTGGGTTAAGGAAAGTGGTATCATTATCAATAGTGTGTTGTGCTGGTGAGGGTGGGTTAAGGAAAGTGGTACTGTTAGCACTAGCATATAGTGCTGGTGAGAGCAGGTTAGGGCAGCTCATACCATTAGCACTAGTGTGTTGTGTCGCTGAGGGTGGGTTAGGAAAAGTGGTACCGTTAGCACTTCTGCATTGTGCTGGTGAGAGGGGGTTAGGGAAAGTGGTACCATTAGCACTAGAGTGTTGTGCTGGTGAAAGGGGGTTTGGAAAAGCGGTACCATTGGCATTAGTGTGTTGTGCTGGTGAGGGTGTGTTTGGGAAAGCAGTACTGTTAGCACAAGTGTGTTGTTCTGGTGAGGGTGGGTTAGGGAAAGTGGTATCGCTTTGCACTAGTGTGTTGTGCTTTTGAGTTTGGGATAGGAAAAGTGGTACTGTTAGCACAAAGTGTGTTGTCCTGGTGAAAGTGGTTAGTCAAAGTGGTACTGTTAGCACTGGTGTATAGTACTGGTGAGAGGGGGGTAAGGGAAAGTGGTAATGCTAGTGTGTTGTGCTGTTGATTGTGGGTTAGGGAAAGTTGTACCGAAAGCACAAATGTGTTGTTCTGGTGAACTAGTGTTTTGTGCTGGTGAAGGTTTGTTAGTCAAAGTGGTATCATTAGCACTAGCATGTTGAGCTGGTGAGGATAGGTTAAGGAAAGTGGTTCTGTTAGCACAAGTGTGTTGTGCTGGTGATGGGGGGTTATGGAATGTGGTACCCTTAGCACTAGTGTGTTGTGATGATGAGGATGTGTTAGAGAACGCAATACTGTTAGGACTACTGTGTTGTGCTGGTGAGGGTGGGTTAGCAAAATATTAGCACTAGTGTGTTGTGCTGTTGAGGGTGGGTTAACGATAGTGGTACTGTTAACACAAGCATGTTGTGCCGGTGAGAGGGGGTTAGGGAAAGTGATACCGTTAGCACTAGTGTGTTGTGATGGTGAGGGTGTGTTAGAGAAAGCAGTGCTGTTAGCACTAGTGTGTTGTGCTGGGGTAGGCATTTGGGAAAGTGTTATTAGCACTACTGTGTTGTGCTGGTGAAGGTGGGTTAGGGAAAGTGGTACCGTTATGCACTAGTGTGTTGTGCTGAAGAGGGTGGGTTAGGGAAAGTGGCACTATTAGCATAAGTGTGTTGTGCTGGTGAGGGTGGGTTAGGAAATGTGGTATCATTAGCACTAGTGTGTTGTGCTTGTTAGGCTGGGTTAGGGAAAATAGTACCATTAGCACTGGTTTATTGTGGGGGTGAGGATGGGTTAGGTAAAATGGTATTGTTTCGCACTAGTGTGTTGTGCTGGCGAGGGAGGGTTAGGGAAAGCAGTACTGTTAGCACAAATGTGTTGTGCTGGTGATGGTTGGTTAAGGAAAGTGGTACCATCAGCTACTGTGTTGTGCTGGGGGGGTTAGGGAAAGTGGTACCATTAACACAAGAGTGTTGTGCTGGTGAGAGTGGGTTTGGCAAAGTGGTGCTGTTAGCACTAGTTTAAAGTTCTAGTGATGGGGGTTAGGGAAGGTGGTTCTGTTAGCACAAGTGTGTTGTGATGGTGAGAGGGGGTGAGGCAAAGTGGAACTGTTAGCACTAGTGTATAGTGCTGGTGTGATGGGGTTAGGGTAGGTGGTACCATTAGCACTAGTGCATTGTACCCATAAGGGTGTATTAGGGAAAGTGGTTTCATTAGCACTAGAGTGTTGTGCTGGTGAGGGTGGGTTATGGAAACTGGTATTGTTTGCACTAGCGTGTTGTGTTGGTGAACATGTTTTTGGGAAAGTGGTACTATTGCGCTCTGGTTTGTTTTGCTGATTATTTATTTGTTTTGTTTTTGTTGACCGGGTAAGTGCACTAGACAAATCCTGCCTATTTTCAGGCACGACCCAGGGGAGGGGGATACAGATGAATGCCAACTGACCTTGAACCAGATTAATCTATTGGTGGTATTTCTAGTGAATGAGGGAAATTTGGCAAGGACACCGTGGAAATTCCCCTACTCTTCCAGTAGGGGGCTTGACTTCCTGAGAGCAGAGTGACGGAACACAGTTTGGAGCTGGACAGCAGAGGAGGAGGAAGTGCTGATGTGCAGGGGAGAGGGCCTCCTCCCTGTCTTGTATAATTACCAGAGGCCTGAAATGAGTTCAGACTCTTTTATGGATCAAGAAGATTGAAGTGAGGAGCTGGAAAGGAAAAAGAAGGAATTAAGAGAGAAAACTTCTTCCATGGAGATGGAGGGAAGAGATGTTGCAAGCGTGAGTAAAAAAATGTTTTGGAAAATAATCAGCAAAAGAGTAAAGAAACAGGAGGTCTTATAGAGCCAGATATTTCTGTTGTGGAAAGCAAAGAAAATTGGCCGGACTCCAATCAGACTAAATTGAGAAGCAATGATGTGGCAGTATCAAAGCAAGCTACACCTGCTGAGATGAGGAAAAAACAAGTGAAAGTATCAGCACAGAAAGGAGAGGCAAAAGTAAGTCAGAAATGGCTTGGCCTGAAAAGGATTGTAGAAAGCAAGACAGAAAGTAAAGAAAGAGCTAAAACAAATAAAGAAAACACAGGTTTTGAAGATATTGAGGAAGTCACAGAAAAAAAGGGCCCATTAGGAAACAGTAAAGGAGAAAAAAAGGAGGTTTCCGATTCAGAAGAGAGAACTTTTAGAGACTTTGCAGACACACCTGCATGGGTAACAGAAGCCTTATTACAAGCAGGTTGGAAATGAAAGGATGATGGGTCTGGGTGGGATCCAAACAAGCCCAGTACATCAGGAATTAGTAAAAAACCAAAAGAAGACACAAGGGATGTAGAAAGTAAATTTGGGGAAAAAGCGGATGAAGCCGAAAAACATAAAGATGTAACATCAGAGGCAGATAGAACAAAAGAGATAATTTTTGATGAACTTGATAGCAATAATGAAGAGTCATCTATGGAGCTTGAGCAGAAAATGATATTAACAGATAAAGAAATGCAGGAGGAAGAGGAAGGCCAGGAGGAGAAACCCTGGGGTGGGAATACTAAAGAAAGATTATTTCCTAAAGATATAAAACCACAGCAAGCTAAAAGAAGAAATGCGGTACATCTGAGATTTAGAGGGCCCTCTGAGGATGTGCCTAACAGAATTTTTATTGGGAAAGAACTCTTAATGAATAAAATGAAGTTTTATCCTTATGAAATATATGCCCTTATTCATGTACCAGGAAGTACAGAATTTGACATAAGTTTTAAACATGGAGGAGGGTTGGACCACTTTTGGAAATTATATCAGCAAATGAAATATACAGACTTATGGAAGGATTTCTCAGTTATTCCCTTATCAAAACCTGCTTTTAAGATAGTGACACGTTATTTGAAATGAAAGCGCCAATGTGGTCGTATATTAATTTCTGGATCAAGCAGAGGTGTAATGCATAGGGCCGCCGGAACTGATATTGGATGAAAATGGTCTGAGGACAGGTGGATGGAAATATAAACTAACACTTAAACAAGTAGATGGGGCAATTCAACATTTGCAGAACTGTTTCTTTCTAGGCCAAAACAGAGGCATTGTTTTTTATGCAGGCCAAGTGCAGGCCTGCTACAAATGTGGAGAGCGAGGTCACTTAAGCAATGTCTGTGGTAAAGTCAAGTGTGGCCTATGTGGGGTTGTTGGGCATTTTGGGGCAGAATGCACAAACCAAGTTAAATGTAGTTTGTGTGAAGAGGAAGGGCACACCTTTGCAAAATGTCCCTGGGCTTTCCATAACAGCCCAGAAACTGGAGAAAGAGCAAAGCAAGATGTCTACCTGGCTGCGGTGCAGAAAGAGAAAGAGGAGCAAGATAAGGTAATAAGGGAAGCCATTATCAGAAAGGACATGGAAAAAGGAATAAAGGTACAACCTCGGACTAAAGGGTTGGTAATACCAGAGCAAAAAGAATCAAAAGACAAAACAGGGACTTTTAAAATGGAAGGGAAGACAGAAAAAGAAACTGGATTTACTATGGTTACAAGATCTAAAAACAAAAAGAAGAGTACAGCAAAACAGGTAATTTCATTGGGAAAAGGAAATGAAGGTGTAGAGTTAATAAATAAATACACCTTATTACAAGACAAGGAATGGTCCACTATGGAGGAGGGTTCTGATTGGTTCAACATGGATCTTTCTGAAGGTGCAGGAGAGGAAGATGGAAACACAACAGACACACAGGTGTCAAAGAAAAGGAAAAAATCTAAAACGGCAGGGTAAAAGTGACGGGAAAACAAAATTAGAAGTTTAAAATGCCTCAAGCATAATACAAATAGTATTAAAATAGAAGGATGAGGCTGGTAACTTTAAATACTATATGACTTGAAAGTCACTATATGTATTCAAGACACAGGGTTACACATATAGATGAAATTCAACAAACTCAGAAAGACTGGACATGGGATCATCCTTATGGTCCTTTGGGATAGATATGTGTGCAGGGTGGGGTAGCTTTCTTCTCATGATGTTCAAATTTTAAAAGTAATAGATTTGGTACCGGGAAGAGCTATGATTATTGATGTTATCTTAAAATAATTCTGTGAGAATTATTGTAATTCATAATCCACAAAAAAAAAAGAAAGGAATATGCTAATAGATCAAATAGAGGCTTATTTGCATACTTCAAAACTCAGGTGGGGAAGATTTTAACTGTGGGTTATCTAGAGCAGATTGGGGAGGGCAACATCAAAACATTTTTGTGATACAACTCACTTGAAAAGAATGTTAGATAAAGCTGGGATGGAGGATGGATATAAGTTAAAAGGGAAAAAAGGAGAACACACACATTTCAAGGGTTCACGTTCCACTACTATAGATTTCTGGATGGTGCAAAAAGTGAGGTAGTTGATATTAAGAGTATACCAATTGAGACATCAGATCATATGGCAGTAGAAGCTGAAATTAATTTGGGGAATAGGATGAGAATAGGAAAAGCTATTGGAGGATGAATACAGCTAAGCTACAAGAAGATACTTGAATAGAAAAGATTAAAATAAAACTGGAAGATAAGTTAACAGTTATGGAATTATATGATAGTGGAACAGAATGGTGGGCAGATACTAAAAATGAAATCAAACAATACAGTATATGATTGAAGAAGGACAGAAAGTAGAGGCAACAAATTATGGGAAGTATTTAAAATTAAGGGCTAGATTATATAAACTTACGACAAGGCAGGTTAAAGATAAGGTGGATGAATCTAAACAAATTGAAGAAATTAAAGTTAAAATGAAAGACACCAATATAATAGGGTCACATCTTTAATTATGGAACAAAAAAGTGGTACCCAGGGAACAAAATATCATACAAATCCTTATGACAGTAGTAAAGAAAGAATAGAAAATTGAGTTATGTACAAATTACAGGATGGAAAAGGGAGGATACATGCAGATATAGAAAATATTAAATGTACAGTACAAGAGTTTTTGAAGGAAAAATACCAGCAACAAAGAAGTAGGAAAAGTGAGGATTTTTTTCTGACAATTGAGATGCCAGAGTTGGAGGAAGATGAGGCAGAGGCGATAAAGGGGGAAATTAAAGAAGAAGAAGTGAAAGAGGCAATAAAATCTTTGTCAAATAACATGGCACCTGGGTGGATGGGATTCCGAATATCGCTATAAAATTTTGGAAAACAAATAGCTCCATTTTAACAAGAGTATACAATGGTATAATGAATGGAGACAATTTGGCAGAAAGCATGAAAAAGGAATAATGATTTTTGCATAAAAAGGAGAAAAACTCAACTTAAAATTGAGGCCCATTAGTTTATTGACTTCAGATTACAAATTTTTAGCCAAGGTAATAAATAATAGGTTAAGGACTTTTTCAGAGAAATTGATAATGCAGTCTCAAATGTGTGCTATTCCTGGATGGACCATACAACAAAATTTAATTTATATTAGGGAAGTCATAAATAAAGGACAGGAGAATTCTTTGCAAGGGTATTTGTATGCCTTGGATCAAGAAATGGCATTTGATGTTGTAAAGCATCAGTATGCATGAAATACCTTAGAAAAGTTTAAAATTCCAACATAATTAATTAGTTTAATAAAAGCAATATATAAAGAAGTGCAAATTTGTCCTATGGTTAATGGGCATCTAGGGACTTCAATGTATATAAGGAATGGGGTTCGGCAAGGGTGTCCATTAAGTCCCCTACTATACAGTATGTATTTTGTCTAGACCCACTTCTGAGGAGAATAGAGGTGGAGAAAGAGATTAAAAGTATTGTATGGCAAAATAGGGAACTGAATAAAACAAGTGCTTATGCAGATGATTGCTTAGTTTTAGTAAAAGATCAGAGTTCAGGGGATAAGTTAATAAAGACAGTAGAGAAGTATAGCCAATATACAGGGATTAAGATAAATAAAGGGAAAAGTAGAATGTATCTGTTGGGGGCAGTGGAGAAAAAGAAAAGAGGAGATTTGGAGATAGCAGAAGGAAGCATTAAGGTGCTGGGAATAAGATTTGGAGGGGATGATGCAATACAACAAAACTGGGAAGAAAAGTATCAAATAGCCCAAATAAAAGTACATAAATGGAAACAATGGAGTATGACATGAGAAAAAATAATTTACTTATTAAAAACATTTATTGTCCCAATATTTTTATTTTTAGCATACATTTTTCTAGTACCATTTCATGCAATCCAAAATTCAAAGCCTTTTTTTTCAGTTATTGTGGGGTAGCAAGTTAAATCCTATTAAAAGGGGGATAACGTATAGAACCATAAAATATGGGGGTTTAAATATGATAAATCCAATTTTTTTATATTAATATTTTGTGTTTTCAAATATTGTACCATTAGTAAAAGATGAGAACAAAGCTTGGTCTTGGTTAACACAGCAATGGAATGTACCTTTCATTAAATGTATTGGGAAGAAAGGGAATATAGTAGGAGGTAAAGTGTGGCCAATATATATGGAAATTGGAAGGAAGTATTTAACCCAGTGGGGGGTAACAATGGATGCTCTAATTAGGGGAAACAGATGTATAAAGAAGTTATGGAAAGGAATTTCTGGGAAAAACAAGTTTTTAAGGTAGAAAAAGGAATAAAAAAGAGCAGGAAATTTTAGCTGTTACATTAGAAAAAAGAATTCTGGGAAAAATGAAAGATGTAGTATGGATGTGTAGTCATGGGAAGTTAAACATGAGAGGTAACCATAAACATAAAAGAATGGAGGAAAGAATATGTGGAGAAAGAGATTGTGGGACAAAAGAGGAAAGCATGCAGCATTTATTTTTTGATTGTGATTTTATTAAACCTTTTCGGGGTATGGTAGCCAGTTATTGGGGGATGCAAGCTTTTAAAAATATGACATACAAGATTTTGATCTATGGTCAGTTAACAAAAGAATGGGAAAAAGTTAATAAAAATGCAGTCTATGTTATTTTGGCAGTTTTGAAATGGTCTATATGGCAAAACAGATGCTCAAGATTTTAGCAGAATAAGGATTTGACTGTACAGGATGTTTTTTTTAAGTTTCAAGATAAAGTAGATCAAATTTTTCAAGATGAATGTAAATTATGGGGAGAAGAGAAAGCAAGAGAGCTGTGGAAAAATGTTACTGGAATTGGGTAGATAATATGTATATCATAATGACCGTGTGATTTGTTTTGTTTTGTAAAAAAGTGTTTTTTGTTTTAATAAAACTTCCTTACTCTTTTGATAAGTGCCATGGATCTTTAACATCCACCTGAACTACCACCAATCCAGGCAGATGGGACCTCGGTTTAACATCTAATCCGAAGATGGCACCTCACAAGTGTAGCACCCCTCTCATACTGCACTACAGTGTCAGTATTGGGATATTAATTCAAGTGCCAGATGTGGGAACTGAACCCACAGCCCTCTTATCTCCCGGCCTCAGAGGTGGCGTGCTACCTACTGAGCCACTGACACTGATTAGAGTGGGTTGGGAAAGTGGTACCGTTAGAACAAAGTGTGCTGTGCTGGTGATCGTGGGTAATGGAAAGTGGTACCATTATCACTAATGTGTTGTACTGGTGAGGTTGGTTTTAGGGAAAGTGGTATCATTAGCACCAGCGGTATTGTGCTGGTGTGGGTGGAGTTAGGAGAAATGGTTCGGTTAGCTTCCAGCGTATTGTGTGCGGTAGTGGGTGGAATAAGGAAAGTTCGTCCCATTATCACTGTGTGTGTTGAGCTGGTGAGGGTAGGTTAGGAAAAAGTGGTACCATTAGCACTAGTGTGTTGTGCCATTGAGGATGGGTTAGGAAAATGGTACTGTTAGCTACAAGTCTGTTGTGCTGGTGATGGGGGGTTATGGAAAAAGGTACCGTTAACACTAGTGTGTTGTGATGGTGAGGATGTGTTAGAGAAAACAGTACTGTTAGCACCTAGTGTGTTGAGCTGGTGGAGGGTTAGGAAAGTGTTACCATTAGCACTAATGTGTTGTAAAAGTGATGTTGGGTTAGGGAAAGTGGTATCGCTAGCACTAGCAGGTTGTGCTGGTGAGGGTGTGTTAGGAAAGTGGTACTGGTAGCACTAGTGTATAGTGCTGGTGAGAGGGGGCTAGGGATGGTGGTACCATTAGCACTAGTGTGTTGTGCTAGTGAGGGTGTGTTAGGGATAGCAGCACTGTTAGCACAAGTGTGTTGTGCTGATTAGGGCGGGTTAGGGAAAGTGGTTCCGTTAGCACTAGTATGTTCTGCTCCTGAGGGTGGGTTAGGGAATGTGGTACTTTCGCGGAGAGAGTGGTGGACGCATGGAACCGCCTTCCTGGAGAGGTTGTGGGGTCTAAAACAGTGGGGAAATTCAAACATGCATGGGACAGACATAAGGCAATTATAGTGGGGGGTTGCAGGAAGTAGGCTGTTGGTTAACTAGAATCTGCAGCTTATCCAATAGGTAGGGAAATACCATCAAAGTCTATGTTTCTATGTTACCATTAGCACTAGTGTGTTCTGCTGGTGAGGGTGTGTTAGGAAAAGCAGTACTGTTAGCACAAGTGTGTTGTGCTGGTGAGGTTGGTTAGGGAAGTGGTATCACTTTGCACTAGTGTGTTAATGCTGATGAGGGTGGGTTAGGAAAGGTACCCTTAGCACAAGTGTGTTGTGTGGTGACAAGGGGTTAGGAAAAGTGGTACTGTTAGCAATAGTGTATAGTACTGGTGAGAGGGGTTAGGAAAGTTGGACTGTTAGCACTAGTGTGTTGTGCTGGTGAAAGGGGTTAGGGAAATCGGTACCATTAGCACTACTGTGTTGTGTTGATGAGGCAGTGTTTTGGAAGGCAGTACTGTTAGCACAAGTGTGGTGTGCGGTGAGGGGTGGGTTAGGGAAAGTGGTACCATTAGCACAAGTATGTTGTGTTGGTGAGGGTTGGGTTAGGGAAAGTGGCATGGTTAGCACTAGTGTGTTGTGCTGGTGAGGGTGGGTTAGGGAAAGTAGTAGCGTTAGCATTAGTGTATTGTGGGGGTGAGGTGGTTTAGCAAAAGTGGTACTGTTAGCAAGTGTGTTATGCTGGTGAGAGAGGTTGAGAAATTAATACCTTTAGCACTAGTGTGTTGTGATGGTGAGGGTGTGTTAGAGAAAGCATTACTGTTTGCACTAGTGTGTTGTGCTTGTGAGATGGTGTTAGGGAAAGTGGTACCATTAGCACTAATGTGTAGTACTAGTGAGGATGGGTTAAGGAAAGTGGCATCGTTAGCTCTAGCATGTTGTGCTGGTGAGGGTGGGTTAGGGAAAGTGGTACTGTTAGCACTGATGAGATGTGCTGGTGGGGGTGGGTTAGGGAAAGTTGTACTGTTAGCACTAGCGTGTTGTGCTGGTGAGGAGCAAGTTAGGGACAGTGGTACTGATAGCACTAGTGTGTTGTGCTGGTGAGGGTTGGTTAGGGAAAATGGTACCGTTAGCACTA
Source organism: Neoceratodus forsteri (assembly GCA_016271365.2). Lineage (NCBI taxonomy): Eukaryota > Metazoa > Chordata > Ceratodontiformes > Ceratodontidae > Neoceratodus > Neoceratodus forsteri. The sequence continues at coordinate 877,886,296 of CM028136.1, forward strand.
GTGTGTTGTGCTGGTAAGGGTGGGTTAGTGAAAGTGGTTTCATTTCACAGTAGTGTGTTGTGCTGGTGAGAGGGGGCTAGGGAAAGCGGTACTGTTAGCACTAGTGTGTTGTGCTGGTGAGAGGGCTTTAGGGAAAGTGGTACCATTAGCACTAGTGTGTTGTGCTGGTAAGGGTGTGTTAGGGAAAGCAGTACGGTTAGCACAAGTGTTTTGTGCTGGTGAGGGTTGGTTAGTTAAAGTAGTACTGTTAGCTCAAGTGTATTGTCCTGAGAAAAAGAGGGAGCTATGGCTTGTTTAACTTCCTATGTTATCAAAGAAACCTAAATTGTCAGCAGATAAGGACCACTAGGCCCATCCCGTCTGCCTGTAGACCCTGTACATTGTATATTGGCACTGACCTTATGTGATCAATGGCTCTTTATCACTCCCTCCCTCCCCTCTCAAGCTTCTCCTGTGCCTGTCCCAGGCATGCTTAAAGCTCTCCACTGTGCTTACCCCCACTACCTCCTTTCGCAGACTATTCCAAGTGTTGACTACCATTTCTGTGTAGAAAAACCTCCTCACATTATCTCTTAATCTACCCCCTTCCAATTTCATATTGTACCCCCTTGTTCTAGTACTTTTTCTACATTGGAAAAGGTCTCCCACCTGCACCTTTTATATGCCCTTGAGTTACTTTAAAGTTTCAATCATGCCTCCCAGCTGCCACTTCTCCTCCAGTGAGTACATTTTGAGGTCTCTTCGTCTCTCCTCATATGTTTTGTGGTGCAAGTCCTGCACCGTCTTGTTGCCTTTCTCTGGATAGTTGCCACCTTATCTATGTCCTTGTGCAGGTGTGGCCTCCAGAACTGTATGCAGTACTGCAAGTGAGGCGTTACCAATGTTTTATACAATGGCATCACCACCTCCCACTTCCTATTAGTGATACCCCTGCCTATGCACCCCAGCATGCCACTGGCCCTCCCTGCTGCCTTTGTACACTGCTTTGATACCTTAAGGTCATCAGAGATTGTAACCCTTAGTTCATTTTCCTCTTTGGTAACAGTCACCTCCCCCACCAACCTGTAGCTTTCTCCAGGATTCCCTCTACCCAGGTGCATTATTTTGCACTTCTTTGCATTGAACCTCAGTTGCCACATCTCTGATCATCTTTCAAGCTTCTTCTGATCTTTCTTCATTTTATGTACCCCTTCTGGAGTGTCCTCCCTGTTGCAGATCTTGGTGTCATTTGTAAACAGACAGACCTTTCCTTCCAGCCCCTCTGAAATGTCACTAATGAAGACATTGAACAGGACTGGTCCTAGTACTGATCCCTGTGGTACATCACTAGTCACCCCCCTCTGCCCAGATTGTATCCCATTTACCACCACCCTCTGTCTCCTGTCTGTTAACCAGTTCCTAACTCAGTTTTACATTTTGTCTCCATGCCCAGACTACCCATCTTGTCAATCAGCCTTCAATGTGGGGACGGTGTCGAAGGCTTTGCTGAAATCTAGGTAGGAGATGTCTACCGCTCCTCCTGATTTATTTCCTAGTTACACAATCAAAAATTCTATTAGATTCATTTGACATGATCTTCCAGCTGTGAATCCATGTTGCCTCTGATCCTGAGCACTGCAGGATTCCCATGTGCCACTATCCTTTCTTTCAGCAGTGTCTCCATGATCTTTCCCACCATTGGGGTGGGGCTGACTAGCCTGTAGTTCCCACCTTTTCCCTACCACCACTTTTGTGCAGTGGGATTACATGTGCCATCCTCCGTCCTTTGTAATGTCACCCTATTTTGAGTGACTCTGTGCTGTGAACAGGGCACCAGAAGCACTACTAGTTCCCTTCAGTGGTCTTAAATATCCTCAGGTGGATGTCATCTGCCCCATGGCCTTATCCACCTTCAGCTTTGTGAGTTCTTCAAAACTCTATCCACTGTGAATGAACTGGTGTTCACTTCTCCCCAATTGCCTTTGCAACAAGTGTGGTCCTTGACCCTCCCCCTCCTTAGTGAATACTGCGCAGCAGTATTTGTGCAGTATTTCTGCCTTGTCCAGTTCCCCCTTCTTACACTCTCCCTTCTCCCCTTTGAGCCCCACAATCCCCCCATTTTTCTTCTTTCACTGATGTATCTATAAAATGCCTTATCCCCTTTGTTTGCAGACTGTGTTAAGCCCTCTTCTGTCCGTGTCTTCGCCCTCTTAACAGCCTTCCCTGCTTCCCTTAGACATTCAAAGTACACCTCACTGTCCTCCTCCCTTTGGCTCCCCTTATATTTCCTGAAACTCAGCCTCTTTGCCCTGACTTTGTCCCCCACCTCTTTGGAGAACCATAGTGGTTTTCTTTTTCTTTTCCCTTTTGCCACTGTCCTAACGCATTAGTTTGTTATATCCACTATGGCTCCTTTCAGTTTCTCCCATTGTTCTTCCACCCCCTCTATTACCTCTCCCTTCCCCAGGACTGCTTGTATACATCTACCCATTTCAGTAAAATCCACCCTCCTGAAATCCAATACTCTTGCCCTTGTGTGGCTTAATTGAGTCCAAGTCTCCATGTTGAACCACACCATGTGGTGGTCACTGGACCCCAGCTGCCCTTCCACCTGTATTTCTTTGACTCTGTTCCCATTGGTCCATACCATGTCCAGTACTGACTTTTCCCTGGTTGACTCATGCACTAGCTGCCTGGGTCCAACTCCCTCAGGGATTCAGGATGGCTGTGCTTCTGGCTGAAGCAGTCACCTGGGTGGCCCAATCCATGTCCAGCATATTGAAATCCCCCAGTAACAGGATTTCATCTTTAGCTTTGCCATGTCATGTATGTTCTCCACTAGTTCTCTGTCTACTTCCTCCCTCTGTGCCGGAGGTTTATAGATCACCTCTGTGCATACTGCTGTTCCATTCCCTGGCTCCAGGGTGACCCACATTACCTCGGCCTCCCTCTGTCTTCCCTGAACTTCTGTAGTCTTTATACCATCTCTGATGTACAGGGCCACTCCTCCACCCTTTTCACCCTTCTTGTCTCTCCTGAACAGTCTATAGCCTGGTATGTTGTCTTCCCAGCCATGATTAGCAGAGTACCATGTCTCTGTTAGTGCTGTTATGTCAAGGTCTGCATCTGCCAACAAGGCCTCTAGGTCTGGACCTTATTTCCTAGAGCTCCGAGCATTCATTTGCATGACCTTCTGTGTTTTACAGTCTGCCTTCCTCTGCTCTTGTTCTCCCTCTCCAGCATCTTCCATCCTCTGGTTTCCTTTCCTATACTCTTACCCCCCAGAACACTTGTTATACATTCTTCACATGCCTTCCCTCCTGCCTGCTTTAGTAGCTTCTGAAGTCAAACTTATGTTCCTCGTGTTTCCCATGGGGGTTCTAAACTCTACTGACCCTGGCTCTCCCCCTTGACCAGTTTAAATGTGGGGTGCTGCACTTCTGAGGTGCCATATTTCAGATGAGACATTAAACTGAGGTCCCATCTGCCTGGATTGGTGGTAGTTCAGGTGGATGTTAAAGATCCCATGGCACTTATCGAAAAGAGTAGGGGAAGTTTTTATTACAATAACATCGTACATAACATGGGATACAAATCATTATTAGTAAGCATAATCATAAACAGAATCAATATACTCCCCTTTCCCCCTTTTTTACTTTTATATGCAAAATAACATCAACTTTTATTTATATAACCTTCTTAGTACATCATTTATACTTAATAAAGTTAAGAAATCCTTTCCACCACCTTTTAACCTTTTGTGATGTCATATTTTTAACATCTTTTTCATAAGCATTTCTCATTGCTTGACTTACTAGAATTTGAACAGTGTCATAAGTCATATTGTTCTGGGTCAATACCCATCTGCATCTTGCTTGCCAAAGATAAAATTTAAGGCAACAGAAAAAAATCATAAGCGTATCTTGATGAAACCTGGATCCCAACACAGAATACTGACCTAATATAAGTAATTCATAGGTCATACTAGTCAGCCAAGGCATATTCCATTTTGTTGCTAAAAAAGGCCATAATTTGCTAGAATAAGAGCAGGTAAACAAATAGTGATCCATTGTCTCTTCTGAATTAATGCAGTCAGGATACGGACACTTTCTTTCCTCCAAGGTTTTATGTTTTGCATTACTTCTGATTGATATTCTCCCATAAACTGAGAGCCATAAATGTTCCCACATATAAACTGGGATCCTAGAATTGTTCAGTTGTGCTATAACACACTTATTTTTATTCAATGGGCAATGTTTAAAACTTGGTTCAATAGGGAAACACCGTGCCATCACTGTCTGATAAAGGCCATGACCAGTCTGAGACAGAAGTTGTGATTTAGTCAGATTCCATTTATATAGTTTGGAAGCTGCAGATTAAAAATATTCTGGAACGTGTAAATAATTTCCCAATCTCTAGGGTACCACCGTCCATATATTAAAATATCTACCTAAGTTCAGCTTACACCAAGCTACTTGAGAAGTTTCTTCTTTCCCAGCCCACTTTTTACTGTTTGTGATAGAAACATGCGTGAAAAATATTATCGGATCAATTATCCCCAGACCACCCTTTCTAATAGGGAGAAATGTAAAACATCTACGTGGGGTTTAACCTATTCCCCATAACATTAGAAAAAAAAGATTATAAATTTTGTTTCTAATATCTGAGGAGGGAAAATCATAGTACATACAGTAGACCTGAGATTAAGAATTTTTTATTATTTGTATTCTTTTTAGTTTAGAAATACTCCATTTTTTCCATCTGTTTACCTTATATTCTAATTTTGCTATGGATTGTTCCCAATTGTAATATGCTAGATTTTGAGATCCAAACATAATACCCAATATTTTTATTGGTTCTGAGGAGATCTGGATACCCTGTATCTGAAGGGAGTCAGGATTACCCACTCATATAAACAGTCCTTTACTCTTATCTAGATTCATTCTTGAATTTGATATTTTTGTAAATTTTGACATTTGTTCCAAAAAAATTAGGAAGTTGTGTAACATTAGAGAAAAAGAGACACACATCATCTGCCTACACCTGCAAAAGTAACTCTCTTCTAATATGTGTACCCAATACCCATTATCCCTTGCCATCTAGGAGCATCTGTTAAAAGCCTTCAAAGTGGATTCAGAGAGCACACATAGAGGAGGGGGCTAAGTGGACAGCCTTGCCATACCCCAACCTTAGTCCTAATACCTGCAGCAATAGACTTACGTATCATAGGACAAACACTCATGGATGAATACAATAATTTAATGAACTTAATCATATAATCTGGAATTCGATAATATTGCAGAATTGAAAACAAATATAAATGAGAGACCCAATCAAATGCCTTTTCTTGGTCCACAGAAATGATGGCACCCTGTTTTCCTGAAAGAGATCAATAATCTATCACATCTCTAATAACCATTAGAGCATGTTGAATCTTTCTAGAAGGAGCCCACAAAATTGTACTGACGATATTACCTCTGTAGCCACTTTTTAACCTATTATTTAAGATACGTGCTAAAATCTTGTAGTCTGGGTTTAGAATGGTTATAGGTCTCCAGTTAGTAATTAACTGCCTATCTCCAGATTTATAAATATACATTAAAATTCCTTCTAAAAGGAAGAGAATTTTATTGGTCTTAAAAATAGTCAAATACTGGCTTTAAACAATCTGACAGTTCTACTGCAAAGGTTTTATAAAATTCAATTGGTAACCCATCTAACCTGAGATTTACCTGATTTAATGTTCTTTTAGCAGAAATTATATCTTGTGTATTTATCCTAGGGTCCTGACTTCCTAAATCAATAGATACTGTTGGGAGATGTATTTGATCTAAAAAGCCTTGATTTCACCAGCCCCTGGTTCAATTTTTTGCTCTAAGGTAGCATTATGTTTTTTTATTATTTTATGCAAATCTTTCTCTGAGGTGTACAATACCCCTTGAGAGTCCTTTAAAGAATCCATTTCAGTGTTTTCTCTAAATTTTTTACATGTCTGATATGGATCCCCTACCGGGTTTTTCTTTATGCCATTTTGAAATAAGATTTTCAAAGTATGTGCTTGGTCATATTGATAAACCATCATCTGTTTTTTTATATTCTTTATTTGTTCAGAATAATCATGTCTAGATGTGTTAGACCAAGTAAATAATTTAAATAATTGTTGACGTAAAGACAGATATTTTAAGAAATTATTTTCTTTATGTTTCCCATAGTGTTTTAACCAATTTTGGAAGTCAGATTTTGTGTCTAACCGCCATTGTCCAATGTCAGAGTATAAAAAATAAACTGAACACCTAGCCTTAATTATGTCTCTGATTCCTTGCTGGACCCAGGTTTGCTCCAGAACTTCAATATTTAATTTCCATCTTGAACATGATACTTTGGTCACAGGCATATTTGTAAAAGTGACTGATACTGCAACATGATCAGAAAACTCTACTAGGTATGTTTCCATCTTTGCTGCAGGGAGAGTTTTGGAAATAGATACATGGTCTATAGATTAAACACATTTTCCTCTCTTATATGTAAATTTTGAACCTTTTATCTGAAAATCTGCAGAATCAAATAAATCCGCAGACCTCACCATTTCCGATAGAGCATTTGAATCACAATAGACCTTTCCTTTCGGTTTGTTTTTTTTTTAACCTGAGATATTACCTCACAATTAAAATCCTCACATAAAATAGTATGATAAGATGTTATCAAATATGGTCTAATGGTGTTAAACAATAATACTCTTTCTGCCTTTACTTGGGGTCCATAAACAGTAATTAAGCGATAGGTCATATTTTTCCATATCCCAACTAACAATAGTGCCCTTCCGGGAAGAATATCAACCAGTTTCAATAGTTGAAATGAAAAAGAGTTAAACAGAACCCCTATCCCTTCTGCAGTTGCTTGACCAAAGGACTAATACGAGGGTTCCCAGGCCCATTCTCCTTGGAAACTTCTTATTATATCTGAAGAGAATGCCCATGTCTCCTGAAGGAAACATATATCCAATTTTACCCTTCATATAAAATCAAAAACTACTTGACGTTTTCCCATATTTAATAAGCTATGTACAATTACTGTACCAATTTTTAATGCTGCCAAAGGTTACATTGTTATACCCTAACCTTCAGCTATTTCAGCCTTTTTTCCTTCTTTTTTTATTTTTGCCTTTATATCCTACAGAATCAGGTTTCTGGACTTCCATTTCCAGCTTCCTGGATTGTGAATCATGTTCATCTTGTTCCATTTCTGAATCACCCCATTCAGGGGTCAAGACTTCAAACAGATTTTTTGAATTCACAATTCCAGCAGGGGAGATGGGGGTAGCCAAAGATTTCATATTTCTTGAAGATCTACGTCTATGTTGTGGAGAGACAGGTACAGGAGAAGACTCTGTACCTTGCACTTTCTCTTCATGGCAAACTGGGGTTAACAATTCCTGTCCAAAAGAATTAGATTCCTGTGATTTCAAACATTCTTCAGGTTCTTTACTACCTCCTTATCACCTCATCCACCACTTCAATGGAAATGGGGGAGAGAGGTAGGGAAGGAGGGGCAGATTCTAACTGCTCCTGTGGAGATGGTGTCTTCTGTATTACTGCTGTGTCCTGATCTTGTTGGATTAACAGTTCCGGACTAATACTACTTGCAGCATTTTTTGCTGCCCAAGGACAGTCTTTAAAAGCGTGCCCAAAATCTTCACAAAGGTCACATTTCATGTGTAATGTACATTTAAATGACACATGACCTATGTCTCCACAATTCCCACATCTAGGCCTATCGCATGTACTAGAAATATACATCCTGGACGCACACTTATAGCAGGCTCAAGGCTGCCCAGTGTAAAAATACACCCCTCGGTCCCTCCCTAACATAAATGCATTTGGAATATGTGAAATTCCTGTCTCTGAGTTCCACAACTTTACTTTATATTTCCACCCCCGTCCAAAACAACTCAGCATCCAAAATAACTTCTGGGTCCCCCAAGACATCACATTTTTGAGACAACCAATAAGAAATGTCTGCCGCATGTACCGTTTCTAAACATTATTGTGACATATTTAATCAATGGTTTAGATAATGGAATGATTACAAAGGGAGTCCAAATGGGAGAATATTTTACTTGAGTATAACATTCCCAAAATAGATCTAGGTAATGAGTTGAATGAAAGCTTACATTGAAATTATCCTCCCCGGAGATATTTATAAAAGCAAACACCTCCCAGGGGGGAACCTCAATGAATCTTTTAACAAAGTCTTCCCCACAAAATGTCTATCAGGCCTCTCCTCCATGCCTCCTTTATATCTGATTCTAATTGCGTTTCACTTCGGAGCTGCTTCTTTCCTTATATTAGCAAATAACTCTGAGAGTAGAGGTTTTGGTTGCTGTGGTTGCTCCTGGGATGAATCAGTCACTGTTTTAGTAACCTCCATCGTATTAGTTACTGTGGCTAAGTTCTCAGGTTCAACCCCCTCCACCTGAGCTTGGATAGGCAAAGGTTCTCCTTTTATTTCTACAATTTGTTTAGTAATTAGAGGGTTACTGAGATTATCCACTCTAACTGAGTCATGGACAGTTATAAGGGGTTTAGAGCCTGGGGCCCATATGTGAGATGAAGGAGTAAACTGTAAATCCCAATTTGGGTCTGGAACCCATATCCCCTCTGTATTTTGTTTCCAGCCTGAATCACTTACGGCTTTGTCAGTGGACCAATCATCAATCAAGCCTTCTTGTTTAGATTCAATAGAAAATGCTTTTTATAGCTGAGACTGTTGTATTTTGATAACTAGAGGACAGTTTAGTCTTAGCTTGCATTTTCTGATTCTCCTCCATACCTCCAACATCAATATGGCGTTTTGCCAGAGTCGCCACAAGTCTTTTATCTTTTATCTTCCCTTTGGTCCTGTTTTAGTACATTTTAAAGGAAAACTGTGTTGCCATATCTTGAGATTCTGGGGCATCAGTTTGAAATTTAACAGTTCCAGATTCTGTAGGATTATATACAAAGGATGCTTTGACACAAATCCCAATTTTTTTGACAGTGGGTGAATTAGTTCAGTAGTCGGGCGAGTGGTGTCAGGGCCTTGATTACCTTGACCTTTCACAAATTCAGGTGTTTCATTTTTAGGAACACTGAAACTCTGTTCCTTAGACCTGATTTTTATCTCCTTAGGATTTTCTATGAGGTTTGGTTTTAGGCACACGATTTTAACCACGTCTATACTGCCAGCCATCTTACTATCCCTGTCTCTTTCATTAGTTTCAGACTGTGCAACAAATGACTCACCCAGCCCGGACTGGGCCTTTGATCCTGCCACATCATTGTGAATTCTGACAGCTTTCTCCGATGCACTGACATCTGACATTTTACAACGCAAGCCCTCCAGCTGGGCTTTCAGTCTGAACATTTCTTGAGCATGCCATATTTCTTCTCTTTGCATTAGAAGTTGCAACGCTCTTTCGGGTTCGTCCAAGAAAGCCGAATTTTCTGCTTCTGTTTCCTCGGTTTCGTTAACAATTGTCAAATCCTCAGTTGAAAAAAATTTAACCGGGGTTCTCCCCTGCCCTCCGGATGAATAATACATTCCACTGATTCTTCTGAAATCATAGGATCATTTCCTATGCATACCTCCTTCTTCTCCAAAGCTTGCACATCCATCCTTTCCTCCTGCAAGTCAGAACTGGCCATAGCTGTGGCCATAGGTTCCTCCTACAGCACAGTAAGGGAATTTCCCCGGTGTCCTGGCCAAATATCCCTCATTCACTAAAAATACCACCAACAGCTTAATCTGGTTCAAGGTCAGTTGGCATTCATCTGTATCCCCCTCCCCGGGTCATGCCTGAAAATAGGCAGGATTTTCTAGTGCACTTACCCAGTCAACAAAACTAAATAAATAAAATAAATAAATGCTCACAGCTGAAGCATTTAAACTTCTCACCAAGGACCAAGGTCCCCTTCTCAGACAGATGCAGGCAATCCTCCTTATATAAGCTTGCATCTGCCCATGTCAGGCCCCAGTCCCCTATGAAGCCAAACCCTCCTTTCCACATCAATCCTTTGACCAGGAGTTGAAGGTATGGATGTGGAGTGCCCTAGCTTCCCCAGTGACCTGGACAGGAAGCACCTTCCAGAATGAAATGGAGCATGCTATCTGTTTCAGGCTCCTCCAGCTTCCTGAAATCCTTCTGGACTCTGGCTAACTCCACATTTCTCCTGGCCAGGACACTGGTCCCCTTGTGGACAATGACATCCAGCTGCTCCCTCCTGTCTATTGCCGTAGTGATCCTATGGATCCACTTCCCACCCCTCCACACAGTGCTTCTGGGAAGGCACTTGACCTCCCTCATTCCCCTGCTAGGTGTCCCTAACTCCACTCCCCAGATAATACAGTCCCTCATAAGGAGAAGCTTCCCCCTCCTCCAGGGTCCCCTGCTTCCCTTCCCTGGGGCTCCATCCATGAGGACCCTCCGCTCTTCCCTGGTCCCAGCCTTGGGTTGCTGAGTGGAGCTTTCCCATTCCTCCAAAACAGTATAGGAGTTACTAAGCGAGACCAGTTGGGGGATGTGTTTTTGACCCCCCTCCATCACCATCCATGAACCCACTGTTGTCCAATCACTCCTCTTCCCTGGTATCCTTTGAGGTACAGGTTGTGGACCCAGTGGTCTCTGGCTGGAGGTGGATGCCACCTTAAGCTTGGCCAACTCTGTTCAGACACAGACAACCTCCTCCCTCAGCCCAGAGAGGGGCCTGCAGATAGGGCAGCATTGCAGCCTCCAGAATGTCTCCCTGAAGACAGCTGCTCCACAACCACTGCACTGTACAACTCCCATCATGTCTGTTTCTCTCCCCAATCAACTTCCTGCTCAAGACAGCTATTTGTTATCTCTCAAATATGTGTTTTATTCTTTTGCTTATTGTTATGTTTTCTCTTCGCTACTTCCTGTATAGATGCAGGATGTTGCAAGGCCCTATGGGACCCACCATATTAATGCAGGGTGAGTCCTGGGGTGGGTGGGACCACACCACAGGCTGTGTCCAAAAGCAATCAGCCAAGGAGTCCTCTGGCAGTGGCTCCTCACTCCACTCACCGTGGTCCAGACACAGCCGAATACAAGCACACAGTCACAAACTTATCAGATAGAATCCCTCAATCCTGCCCAAACTAAATTGAAAAGCACACAGAAATTGCAGTTAAGAAAATATCTCAAATTCAATTACAAACACACAGTCACAAACTCACCAGCTAGGATCCCTGAATCCTGCCCCAACTAAATGAACAATCAAATCCTATAGGATTTTACAATATTTAATCTTTGTGCTGTTTTAGACAGCCTCTTCATATATTTTTTTTGGGGGGGTGATTATGTGCTATTCTAGCAGTACTCGTTAAGACCTTTAGTTTGATATATAGATTGTCCCCTAAGTGTAACTATTAAGCTATTTATAGCTTGTTGAAGAGTAAATGTGTACAAATAAAACTAACTCCAAAATTGTTTTTGTATGCTGGAATCATTTTTTGCATGAATGAAAAAGGTCATACGAAATAATGGAAGCAAGTCACAAAAAAAGATGTGAAAATATAAAAAAAAACACATGTGGGGATCAGTATTTACAAAAAATAAATACATAATCCACCTAACGGGGTCCTGATAAGCAAAATATGGAGGCAGTATGGTGCAGTGGTTTAAGGCTCTGAGCTGCAAATCTGGAGACCTGGGTTTGAATCCCACAGCCCCCACTTGCATACTGTGTGACCCTGAGCAAGTCACTTAACTTCCTTGTGCTCAAAGGTTGCACCTGCAAACAAGCTTTCAGCTTAGTGTGTCTCACCTGGTAAAATAATTGGTAAAAAAAATATATATATATACGTATTGGTGTTTCTGCAGCATATCATTTTAGTGGATTTTTTATTATTTTGGAAAAAAGGAAAATAAGATGGCAGTAGATGAAAAAGGAGTTTTCCCTCATGAAAAAGGATTGGCACCATATGAAAAAGGATTCTTTTTCATTTCATACAGCTATCCTGAAGTGCTTACTGAGCATGCTCAGAATCAACATTTTAAAGATGAATAAATCTGGAAAGTATTTATATTTTTCACAAAGCCCTTTCTTCCCTGAAAATTTCAGACTAAAATTCCAAACAGTCTGGATGCTGGGGGCTGACAAAAAAACAGCAAAACCCCTCCCCCTTAAAAATAACTTTTTTCATTATCCTTATCTCAGAATCCGCACATCTTACCAGAACAAAAATTGGCAAGAGATCTGCCCTCAAGAGACCGTGCATGCAAAATTTAATTCTCATCTGTTGAACTGTTGTGAAGTTATTAAAATGCAAAAATTGGGGTTTAACATTAAACACCCTACTCAACCCAAAATATAGTGGTGCAATATCTATCTACCTATCTGTCTGTCTGTATGCTTGTCTATCTAGTTATCTATCTATCACATAAGGGTGTGGTAGCACCCTTATAGTTAGGGTTGAGTTGGCAGTTCAATGTTAGACCCAATTGTTTGCACCTTAATAACTTTGCCATTGTTAGATGAATTAGCACAAAATTTGGCATGTACAGTTAGGTTTCCATTGTTTCAAGATGTGAACAATTTCATGATGGCTTTTTTGTATGGTGTTCGAGATATGGAGGATCAAAAAGTGAAAAAAACTTACTTTTTTCCCCTATACTTAACATTGGGTATATTTGCTCTCACCTACAGCCTAGACAGTATGGAATTTCTTCATGAATTTTTCAGGGATGGTGGGGTCTGTGCCAATGGTGTGTCATTGGATGACTTGCTGAAAAACAAAGTATACAGTTTTTGAATTACAATTATTTTTGGGATAACATTCAACTTTGACTGATTACAAAAGAGGGCGATCAGTAAAAAAAGTTTGCAAGTGTTAAGTTACTGTTTGTGTGCAGAGAAAAAAATTACAATGAAAGGTAATAAAACACATCATGGGTGGTTGTTTGCATGATTTCCTTGCATGGGGGAAAGCACTTGGGAGGGCCACCATTTTCTTTTTACTGTTTTCAGCTTAGTAACACCAAAAGTGCAAATAAGTTATGTAGCTGAATAAAAACAAACACTGGAACCTAACTAACTGGGACCCGTTCAGATAGATTATTGTGTTTGTTTGTTTAAAAAGTTGCCATAAGTATGTTTTCTGGGCACAGCAAAATCCAGGGTGCCCAACTTTGCGAGAGGAGCCATTGACCCATGTTCTCTGTATTAGAACAGTGGGAATTTCTGAAGCCACAGCAGGAACTTGTGCTGCTGGCTTCAGTGAGAGTAGTGAGCCACCATTTCCCTGCTGTCTAGTGGTGCCCCCCATTGCCATCCCTGTATGTGTGTAATGTTGCCCAGTGGCACCCCCACCCTCTGATTGCTGTCTCCAAAGTGAATTAATGTTTCCCTGGTGTCTAGTGGCACCCCCAACCTCAGATCCCATTATCCCATTGACATAGTAAATGTATCTTTCCCTGGTGTTTAGAGGCACCCTGACCTCTGATCGCCATACTCGTAGATTAATAATCTTTCCCTGGTGTCTAGTGTCGCCCCCCATTGCTATCCCCATAGTTTAATAATCTTTACCTAGTGTCTAGTGGCACCCCCACCCTGCAATCGCCCTCCCCATTATTACTGTTGTCTTTTCCTGGTGTCTAGTAGCACACCCCACCCTCTGATTGCTGCCCCAATCTGAAATAAAGAACATATTCCTTCAATGTCTTTTTTTAATTTTTGCAAACCTGCAAAAAAGAAAACAGTCTCTCACTGATCAGACTCCCACACCCCCACCTTCCACTCAGCACCCACCACCATACACCCCCAGTACACCCCCACACACCCTTACTTACCTGAACAAGTCACAGGGCAAAGATCCACTCTCCAATTGATGACACTTCTTGCTACTGAAACCACCGACTGCAATATGAGAAACTAAGGTAAGTGCAGTTCAATGTATTTATTTATTTATTTATTCAATATTTTGGAAAGACCTTTGTGAGCAAGCTCTTTTACAAAGGTTCCACGTCAGGGTAGACAATAAGACAATACACAATACAGTGGTTACAGTGGCCTGTGAATAAGGCATCATGAGCAGTTACATAAAGGTTAGACAAATAAGAGAAAAGGAGTAGATTTCAATAGAACACATTACTATTGCTAATTAATTGCCCGTGGTAGCATGCCCTTGGAAAAATTCCTGGTCAAGTTTTGTTTTTGACCAGGTAACTGTAGGGGGTTGGACATTTCACCAGGAAGTTAGAAGTGGGGTAACAGTGAATCAGAAAGGGGGGGCAGCTCTATTGGGCTTTGTAAAGTGGGGGGGTGGTTGTGAGGGAGAGTTTAGGATGTGGCAGGGTTGGGCTATAACCGAGAGTGTTTAAGAAGCACTGAAAGCTTTGTGGGCCCTTGGCTAGGCCAGAGGGGGTTGCTCTGTATAGGCCTGCTGGGTACTGCCTTGAAGGTAGTCCAGCTGAGCAGTGGGGGCCATTAGAAGGAGATGCATTTTGATCTACACATTAGGTGCTGTTTGAGGCCAGTTTTGAATTGAGCCAGGCTGTTTTTGTATGGAGTTTTATTGGGAGTTCATTCAACCAGAGGGGAGCCTGATAGAAGAAGGCATGCTACCCAAGTGAGGTACAGTGAAATGGGATGGACATTGCACCTTTCTTCCTCCCCCAGTAATATGTGATGAGAGGGATGCCTCAAGCAATTTCCTTACACAGGGTGGGGTTTTGCTTAGAAGTGCCTCCTTCCCTAGGAGGCACATTTGGTATTTGATCCTGTCTTGTAGTGTAAACCAGTTGTGCGCTCATATAGGGTGCACATGTGGGTGTAATGATCTGCACCCAGGGTAAGGCAGCATGCCTTATTAAGTGCAGTTTGGACCCTTTTGAGCGTTGTGTCTGTAGCAGTCCCGTAAATCACCAGCCCAGTCTATCATGGAGAGTATGGAGCTGGAGACTGAGATGTGGAGTGCTTCCAGGGTGAGAGATTTCTTGTACCTATACAGCACCCCGATCTTTGTGTTTACTGCCCTGACAAGGAAGTCGATATGGAGTGTGAAAGTGAGGGAGTCATCAATGATGACTCCAAGGTATTTGAAAAATTGCACCTGTTCAATCGGCTCACTACCTGTGTTGGAGGTTATGAGGGGAGAAAGCCTGTGTTTGTTATATGTGGTTCAGAGCTCAGTGCTTGTGTTACATACTGCATCTTCATGATGTAGGTTTGAGTTTGGATACAGAGACCTGACCAGTAAGTAGAATGATGCTTCCAGGGTATAGTTGTATGAATGGATAGTGCTTCAGTACTTGGATATAGACATGAATATGTCAGTGATTATAGTTTGTGATGAACTGACAGAACGATAGTGCTGATACTGGAACAAATGAGGTAATCAGTATAAGGTAATTGTGTGGCTTTACTCTGTATCCCACCATAGGAAGGAAGGTTAGTTGTTTAGGATGAGACACCCCCCAAAAGAATTATGATATCCATGATTATGTCCTCCAACTCTGGACAGTATGGCTGGCAGCACGCAGGAGAGGAAAACCCCCCTTAGGGGGAAACCTCTGAGGACCCATGGATGCCAACCCACCCGTTCTTCTGGGCATACTAATGGAGCATAATCCTAATTAAATAATTTATTGGCTAGTCCAAGTTGCAGGTTACAGGTGGTCCAAAGTAACAGTTCATAGTAAGAAATAAAGGTTAGAAACTGGCTTCTAAGTCTTGTGAGTGCTACAAGTGTTGTAGAAACAAGTGAACCTCCAGATAAACTGCACTGAGATGAGCAGCCTGGCATACATCCAGCAGATTCAGGACAGGATTACGGTGAGGAGCTCCTAGGGTAGCACAGGACAATTAGAAGTTATTAAGTACATGCCAGGCTCTGACGCTGGTGGCGACTGGTAGGATGAATTGGAAGTAGTCCAGCCTCCTGTCTTCTGCTGATAGACGGCATATGAATTTTGTGGAATGGTAGAATGGCTTGAAATAAAATTGATGATTGGTGAACTCAGTTCAGTGATAAGAAAAAGAGAGTAAGATAAGTGCTTAGATCAGGATATAGGAGGCATACGGCAATAAAGCTGTGCTGGAATCTCAGTAGGATTTTAAGGGTAGTAATCTAAAGCACTGGTGTGAGGTTAGGATGCATCCAAGGAAGTAGAACAGGGTGAGTCCAATAGATGAGGATGTGCGGCTGGATCATGTAAGTTAGGAGAAGAGGTAGTAACTGGCAAGTAAATGGGCTAGGTTGGTCAGCTGAAGATAGTAGAACATGGCAGCTAGTCTCTTGGCTGAAATGCTCAGCTTGACCCTTCAGCTGGTGAGGTAAGAAGAGTGGCGACTAGCTCCATGTAAACATGTAGGAACAGCCAGACTCTCATAGGTCTGCTGGTAAGCAAGTAGAGCAGCAGCTAGCCTTCATAGGCTAGTGTGCACATCTGGTCTCCATGTAGGTTAGCTGATTAGCATGAATGAGTTGTGAGGGTGGTCAGTTGATAAGTAGTAGCGTGGCAGCTAGTTCCTCGGTTGACATGAGCAGCTTAACCATCAGCTGGTGAGGTAAGTAGAGTCGACTAGCTCCAGCAAGGTCGAATGTATGTAGTTAGCAGATTGTAGGCAGCCAGAAAAGAGCCAGAGGCAGGAATATGATGATTGGTGCTAGCAATACATAACGAGTCATAAGCAAGGGATCTACACGAAGGTCGGCAGTAGTAGTAATAGTCATTGGATTGCATGGAATGTAGATGTAGATGAAGTAGCGAGTAGTAGTGCTGAATAAATGCATAAGGTACAGTATGTAGTGGGGGTCGATGAGGAATATAAATAGCAAGGGTGTAGTCTGACCATCCTAATGTTGGTATGGATTACATATCCGGTGAAACAGTTCGTCACCAAAGATGACGGTCAAGAATAGACTTCCATGTCTTGCATGAGAGAAGCAGGTAGTTGTATGAATGTGTGAGGCATCTAGGTAGATGTGCACTGGTGAGAATCGTTAGATACATCCAATAGGTTCAGGTAGGATTAGAAGTGAGGAGCTCTTAAAGCTAGTAAATGATAGGTTGGTTGATGGAGTACATATATCCAGGCTTGATGCAGGTGAGGCAGGATGAAAACAGAAGTAGTTCAGCTTCTAGGCTTCTGCAATCAAAGGGCTTAAGGAATTCATGGAATGGTAGAAGGCTTGCAATGAAGCTACTTGCTGATGAAACCCAGTTCAGGTAAAGAACGAAGAGAGTAGAATATGCTTAGGTCATTATTTTGAAGGCATACGGCATACGGCAGTAGAGCTGAACTGGAATCTTGGCAGACTTTGAGGGTAGTAAGTCTGAAGCACTGGTGGGAGGTTAAGAAGCATTCAGGAAGTATAACAGGATGAGCCCAAAGGTAAGTATGTGTGGATGGTCCGCGTCAGATAGGAGATGAGGAAGTACGTAATAAGTAACTGGACCAAGTTGGTCAATTAATAAGTAATAGAACATGGCAGCTAGTCCCTTAGCTGAGATGCACAGCTTAACCATCAGCTGGTGAGGTAAGTAGAGGTGGCTAGCTCAAGGTAACATGAAGTACAGCCAGACCTTCGTAGGTCTGCTGGTAAGTAAGTAAAGTGGCAAATTAGCCTTCGTAGGCTAGTGCGCAGTTGGTCCCCATATAGATCGGCTAATGAGTAAGAACAAATCATTGAAACCAACGATCGTGCCCATAAAGGCTAGCATTAGCAGAGGAACCCACGCAAGTCAGCTGGAATTATCATGAATGAATCATGAGGGAATGGAGTGTGTCCAGGGCGACTACAATGTGAACAGGTCAGGTCCACAGGCAAGCCGGGGTAGAAAGTCAGGCATGAGGTAAAGGTACACTAATCTCCAAACCCAGACTAAGCGTGGCAGGCTGAGATGTATGAACCTCCAAGCTGGATGAGGCACAGGCAGGCATAGTGTACGAATGGTCGAACCTCCAGGCGAAGGGGAAGTAGGTACGAGATATAAGTATACGAATCTCCAGGCCCAGACTGGACATGGCAGGCTAAGAGAAGTTATGAACCTCCATGCCCGACATTGGGCAAGACAGGTAAAGTACAGAACAAGCTTGAAGTTGAATGAGCCCTGATGAGCTGATCTGAAAGAGCATACAAGTATAGTTGGCAGGATTCCAGGCAGCTAGGAGGCAGGAATGGGACAACAAGTGCTAGCACCATAAGTTGTAAGCAGTAGGACATGTACGTAGGTCGGTAGAAGTAGTAGTAGTAGTCATTGGACTTGAAGTGTGAGCAGCAAGGTGATAGCAGTAAGGTATAATGCTGGGAGCAGTCAGGGCTGAGATATAATATGTAGCATAGTAGAGATATAGCAGATATAAGAGAACAATGGTATGTTTATCTGCAGAATGACACGTAAAGGCTCTTGAGTATAATAGCAAGTAAATGTCAATTTCGAGCTCCCAGTAGTGGTAACTAGCACAAATGCATCCAACGTACCAGAACTGCCTAAATTCTAGATATTGACTGTCTTGCATGGCAGGTCAGAGCAAAGAGAAGCGCTGTTGAGTAACAGTGACTTAGGAAAGTATGGACTAGACCTAGCTAGTGGTTTTCAGCAGTGTCCTGTTAACAGCAATAAGTAGCAATACAGAAGCCAATCAATGGCAGATCAATGCTGCACGATGTACTACCATTCCATAAGGAAATGTATTACAGTATACCTTGATGCAACTGAAATAAGGATGGTATGGAACACCATAATTAGCATTGGTGCTATCTGCTAGGTGCTAGCAATGCACTGGAAGGCTGTAGGATGCCAAACTTTGATGCCTGGTGCAGCATAGCATATGTTTCTGAGTATGCAGTGCAACCAAGGTCTGGCCGTGACCTAAAATGTAGTAAAGAAACTAAGGACAGAGACTGAGAGATGAGCTATGACCTGAGGGCAGAAGGCAGGACCCACTGGCTATAGGTAGAAGTAGTCAGTAGAGTTCAGTATGAGCGAAGTAGCTGCGTCCGCACAAATGGTGATCCGGTGTGGTTAGCGTGCAGGAGTGCATTATGAGGAATTCCAAGGAAATCCAAATTGAAGGGAGCAAGCGCCCAATGGAAAGGAACTTGTGCTGCAGCAGGCAGCGGCCACTAGGAAAGGAGAAGCTAGTGCAGGGAACTGTAAGTGTGAGGACAGGAAGGAGAGCTGCAGGGGTGGCAGCACGGCAACGAGCCGCCAGGAGTAAAGCAAAGTGATATGGAGTGAGCAGAAGGACACCCTTCCTCCAAAAGAGGGAGAAAACCACAAAAAACAAGGTAGGTGCAGAAACCAGAGGCAGTGAGGCAGTGAGCGGGAGGGGAACGAGTAGGAGACAGAACGGAAGGCGGGGGGGTAAGGCAAGAGAAAACTAAAAGAGAGCAACCACCATGAGCTGCAGCACTCCAGCGAATGCACCTCGCTCTAAGCAGAGCAGCAGGCTCTGCTGGTTTAAGTAGGATATGGGGGAGGAGCTCTTCCCCCATATAACTACAGACAGGGCCTTTCAATTATAGGGGCTGGATAGTAGCATGGCCTTGGTTTTCTTGTAATTTAGTAGCAATTTATGCCTACTTAACCAGTCCTATAGTTTGGTGAAGGAGTTCTGTAGTTCCGTTTGTAGGGCACCCTTAGAAGTGTTGCTGCTCAGAATCATGGCATCATCTGCATAAAGGATGAGTTTGGTGTCACAGGCTGAGGGTAGGTCATTGACGAAGATGCTGAAAAGCAGGGGGCACAGGATTGATCCTTGAGGGACTCCTAGTGATACATCCCTGGAGGTAGAGAATGTCTGCCCTATTTTGACTCGCTGGCTCCTTTGAGTCAGGTAGTCACTGAACCAACACAGTGCGTTTGGTGCCACACCCAATTTTTGTAGTTGGAGTACTAGAAGGGGTGGTTGACAGTGTCGAAGGCTTTAGTGAGGTTTATGAAAATGGACCCCACCAATTTGCCTTCATCCAGTGCCTTCCATTCTGATGATCCATATCCCTTGTTCTTCCAGCTCGCAGCAAGCAGTTCTTAGCTCACAGGGCTTAATGCTCAGCTCTCTCACTCACAATTTTCCTCTGTCTCAGCTCTGTTTCCAGCTTTGATATCTCTACCTTGAATCAAGCTCTTTTTTTTTTTTTACTCTTATAGGCATATTGATGAATTATGTAGCCCTGTGCAATAGAGAAAGAGGCTGAAGAAGCAGAGGAACTGAAAAGGGAGAGCTGAGACAGAGGCAAAACGTGAGTGAGCGAGCTGAGTGCTAAGTCCTGTGAGTTAAGAGCTGCTTGCTGCGAGCTGGAAGAACAAGGCATATGGATCAGCAGAATGGAAGAATATAGGGATATACAAAGTTAAACAGACAATGGAACACAGATGTTAGATTTGGATGAAAAAAAAATCTCTAGGTAAAGGGAATGGGAACATTCTTTCTGTGCCGTTTCCCATTTCAGTTGGAGCTTCCCAGGATATGGTCATCTCTATTTTTATCAAGCTTAATACTGTTTGTGAGTGTTTTTTATTTGCTTTATTTATTTGTATTATATTATATCAAGGGCAGTAGTATAAATTCTATAGCACTAGCCTGATAATGTTTTACGCTGCAATTATATTTAGTGATGGAAAATACAGGTGGGATATGATAAAGATGTTTTGAACTGCAGATTGTTCCATGCTATTCTTTCCATTTTCTATGGATGGCAACTTTCATCGATGGTGGAGTTCAGCTGTATAGTTTGGCAATATTCTTTTTGTAATTAACAGCTGTATAACTTTTTATATCTGCTCCATTTTTAAATAGTGCACCACTGGCTTTTCAAGTTACCATATGACATCATAGGTTTGATGCAACCCACACTTTAAAAATAGCTGCTCTTCTGTATTTTCAAAGCAGACCTGAATAGTGTGGATCCTAGACTCCAGTTGTGTTCCTTTGATGCTGAGAAACTACACAGCATGTAATCATTTAATCTGTTCATTTGTCTCTGGTACTAACTTTCTGAGTAGAGAACAGTTGCAGTTCAGCAATACCTTTATGCATGAAGTGATATCCTTTTCTAAGCAGCATGAAGAGAATAATGTTTTGTTCACTATTATAGAGAAGCTGAATTGTCTGATCCACAGTACAATTTTATTTATTAATCTTGTAATTTGAAATAATTGAAAGGCTTGCCTGTAGTTCAGTGGCCAAGCAGCCAGCCACTCCCACTTCCTGAGCTATATAAGCAGTTCCTCTAAGCCTCACTGTGAAGCATTTTTTCTTTGCAGCCAAAGGCTCTGCCAGTTTGTCCTCTGAGCTGGCTGGGCCTCCTTGGCGGGGCCTGCCCCCCCCCCCGCTCCTGCTTGTCTCTGCAGGGCTTCTGTGTTTATTTTCCTGCTTTTGGTTTGTATTTTGCCTTCGGCTGTGTTTGCTTCCTTCTTTTGGTGGGGGGGGTTCTAAGCTCCTAGCTTGCTGCTATTTCAGAGCTCATACTGCTTGCTTTCAGTTATTCACAATACTCAAACTACTTGCACTGCAACTGCAAACCTGATTTGTGTGTTTCAGCTCAACTAGCTGTTCCGTGGCATACTCTATTACTTTCGCCTGACTCAGTTTTACAGCCTAGCTCTACAGCTCACTCATGCTTGTTCTAATTACCTCATTGAAGCTGTCTCATTGCACTGCCTGGTGACAGTGCTTTAAGAGCATTATGCTTCCTTTTATTTATTGCAGTCACAACTCAGTGTACTCATTTGTTTTCACTACTGCTGCACAGGCTTAATTGCTTCCTGCTACTGCTTTGTTTACTCCCATTGCTATTGTACATTGTGTTACTCTGAGGTTAGCTGATGCTCCTGCTGAGGCTATTAAATTAGCTTTATATCTGCATGTGGTTCTCGGCCTTCCATCACTTCCTTGTTTGTCTCTGAGCGGGACTGGGAGGTGTTTGGGGGTCATGGCCTCTGTGGCTAATTAATTCTGTTCTAAATCCTGTCTTCACCACCAAAAATCCTCAGAGTTTGTCACCTTGATTTGGCTTTGAACTGTCTGGCTTGCTTGCCCCCAATTCAGTGCTGTTTAATTGCTATACAGTATGTTATGTAGGTCCACTCATCACTACTACTGCTTACTGACCTATCAGGTCCACACTTGCTTATGCAGCCATTGCTTCTTGCTTACGCAAACCATTGCTTCATGCCTACTGCCATCCTCTTGGCTTCAGCCTGGGATTCTGCTGCACTCAATCTGCATTCGACCTTGCAAGGTCTCAGCACTCAATGCTCATTACGATCTCAGCATGCCGTGCTCATTCAGCTCACCAGCTTTTCATCTCTCAATCAATTTCTGGGGCATGCCAGCCATTCTATTTTGGTGCAGGGTTCCTCCAGCCGACGGTCTCACTCTGTATTTAGTCCGCATCTCGAGCGTGTCCAACTTGGGGCAGGATCCTTCTCACCTGGCCCATAGCTGGGAATGTCCTTACCCTGGGCTTGGCTTTAGCTGCCTGCTATGCGACAGCAGCTCCTGGTGTAGAATTTAAGACTAGCGGTAAAGGGTGGTTACGATGATCTCCTTTGGCTCTAGTGTTCCACTATAATGGTTAGCCATTGACTTTAGTGGTTTCCTTAGCAAGGCACCTTCACTGCATTCTCCCTACAACTGCCTCTGGTTCACATGGTTTGATTTAGGGTTGGTAGGCCAGGTGAGTGCCTCAGCAGTCATTGCTCTCCTCCTGCGCCTTGGATGCACGTATTGTTGCAGAGTTTTTTAGCAACCTTCCATGGCATTCCCACTAGAGGGTTTGAGTGAGAGCCTTCCTCCAAATTGGAATATTTTCCACCTCCCTTTAATTGGGTTTTCCAAACTGCAGCTGCAGAGCCGTCACTAAATAAACTATCCCAAGCCTTGAGGGAAGGCGACCTAGGCCTTGGATCCCCAGAGATTTCCTCCTCATAGGGGTTTTTTATTTCCTCCATTGCCTCAGGTCATAACACTTGGTTAGCATAGTTGTTTCCCCTAGTTTCTTTAGGCAGGTTCTGTTGTTGGATGGAGGTGGAGGATGTCCTACCATTCCCGCTCTCCTTAGGGGATCCCCTCATCTCAAGGCAAACCATTACTATCATGCTACGCAAACCTGGGCAGTCATTATGTTATCCAACTGAACATCTCATTGCATTATCAAACTGCCTATGCTTCTCTACTACTATGTTACAGTTACTGCTCCTATGTCACAGTTACGGCTTGCTTATATGCTTCATGTTGCCTTCTTTTGGGGATGATACTACATTTCTTTTGAGGATTCCTAAGGTACCTTTAGCCACGGGAACTGTCCCATTGCACCTCTGGGGTGGAGCCCTCTCTGAGGGTTCCTTGCCTTCATAACCCTACAGGGTGGTAATTCCTCTGGAATAGACAGTGCGAACGGCCAAAACTAAACTAACACATTTGCACAAGGATAACACTACACTGGCTGCATAGGTTAGTGAATTGAAAGGCTTGCCTGTAGTTTGGTGGCCAAGTAGACAGCCAC
The DNA here is from genome assembly GCA_016271365.2 of Neoceratodus forsteri. Lineage (NCBI taxonomy): Eukaryota > Metazoa > Chordata > Ceratodontiformes > Ceratodontidae > Neoceratodus > Neoceratodus forsteri. The sequence goes on from CM028136.1 coordinate 877,909,792, forward strand.
TCCCACTTCCTGAGCTATATAAGCAGTTCCTCTAAGCCACACTGTGAAGCATTTTTTCTTTGCCCCACCATCATCCCCTCCTCCTCAAGCAGCAGCACTCTCTCCTTAGGGGGATTCCTAAAGTACCTTTAACCACAGGAACTGTCCCGTTGCACCATCTAGGGGTGGAACCCTCTCTGAGAGTTCCTTGCCTTCATACCGCACAGGGTGGTAATTCCTCTGGAATAGAAAGTGTGAACAGCCAAAACTAAACTAACACAGTTGCACAAGCATAACACTATACTGGCAGCATAGGTTAGTGAACTAGTGTTAGATTCTCAGGTTAGTGTGCATTACTTGCTGCCTTGTATGTAGTGCAAAATACTTAATATTTTTTTTCCTGTTAGTTTTAACTGTGAAGGTGGCCTTCTTCAGATGGATTCCTGATAGTAGCAGGACAAAGTACAAGATTGAAAGCCTTTGCACAGATAAAATACAGAATCCTTTTTAGACCAAGAGATTCTATAGAGAATGACATTTGACTAGTCTTAATGGACAAAACGAGCAAAATTGGTCTTATTTCTGGTCATTATTGGGCCACTAACAGAGTGGTCACCATATTTACAAGTAAACCTTTTTATTCCTGGTATTAATCTTCTAATTTTTTGAACTATATTTACAATGTGTTCTGTCCATCTCAAGTTAAAATTAAAAGTTATACCCAAATAACAGAATTTGTCCACTCTTTCAATAATCTGATTATTGTATTTAATAGCCCCATATTTGCAATTTCTCACCCTAGTCCTGCTAAATATCAGGCCCAGATATTCAAAATAGTTGCGCATCACGCACAACCCACTGATGTTTCCGGCGTGATATCTGGCGTGAACTGCTCGGCACAAATCCCATGCGCCCGGAGCTCATCAGTACGTATGCAGCACAGGTGGGGGCATGCCCACAGATACCTGCACATCCCGATATTCAGCCCGGATGTGCTGAGCCATGCATGCGCAACCCCTACTTGTGCCACACAAAGTTGATCCAAAAAAAAAAGGAGCAACGGCTGGCCACCCACAGGTGAGCTGCCATATTGCAGGGTGCAACACGGCAGCTTCCACCTGTGGGTGACCACCCGACCTCCGGCTGCACCTTCATTGTGGTGCCCCCCCATTCCAGATCGCGGGCTTAAGTAAAACAAAGATTAATCCTAAATCCCTGGTGGTCCAGTGGACCGCTGCCTGCCCGATTGCGGGCTTAAGTGTGAATAAAAAGATTAATCCTATATTCTTGGTGGTCCAGTGGACTGCTGCCCGTCCGATTACGGGCTTCAGTAAAAAAAGATTAAAAAAGATTTATCCTATATCCTTAGTGGTCCAGTGGACTGCTGCCCGTCCGATTACGGGCTTAAGTAAAAAAGATTAATCCTATATCCCTAGTGGTCCAGTGGACCACTGCCTGCCCGATTGCGGGCTTAAGTGTGAATAAAAAGATTAATCCTATATTTCTGGTGGTCCAGTGGACTGCTGCCCTCTCGATCATGGGCTTAAGTGTGAATAGAAAGATTACTCCTATATCCCTGGTGGTCTAGTGGACCGAAGTCTGCCTGATTGCAGGCTTAAGTGAACTAGTACCGACCCCCATATCCCTGGTGGTCCAGTGGACCCCCCTCCCCACCTGCCCACTGATCCCCACCACCCCGCTCCCCCCATCAGTAGCGGGTGACAGCACCCCACCTGCTTGCTGCCCCACTGCCGCTGACTGCACCGTTGGTAGGGCTGTACATGCATGGTCCACAGCATGAGCCAATGGGTGTGCAGCTATACTTACTACATTCCAGATATGTGAATGGATCCATTCACATATCTGGAATGTGTAGTATGGTATGGGCTGCATGCCTATTGTTTCTCGCCAGGACCAATCGGCGAGCAGCCCTATTGACGGTGTCAGTCGGCGGGTGGCGGGTGGCAGGCAGGTGGGTGTGCCACCCACCACTGACCAGGGAGCAGGGCAGTGGGGATCAGTAGGTGGTGGGGTGGGGTCCGCTGGACCACCAGGAATATGGGGGTCAGTACTAGTTCTCTTAAGCCTGCGATCGGGCAGACTTCAGTCCACTGGACCACCAGGGATATAGGAGTAGTCTTTTTATTCACACTTAAGCCCATGATTGGGCAGACTTCGGTCCACAGGACCACCATGGATATAGGAGTAGTCTTTTTATTCACACTTAAGCCCATGATTGGGCAGACTTCGGTCCACTGGACCACCAGGGATATAGGATTATTCTTTTTTTACTGAAGCCAGCAATTGGGTGGGCAGTGGTCCACTGGACCACCAGGGATATAGGAATAATCTTTTTTACTGAAGCCCGCGATTGGGCAGGCAGCGGTCCACTGGACCACCAGGGATGTGGGATTCTATTTCTTTTTTTACTGCAGCCCACGATCAGGCTGAGGGCCACATTGCCGCGCTGCAGGGGGCATCGTCCTCGACAGTTGCTGCGCCTGGCAGGGCGCCAGACACAAGTCATCAGGGATCAGCGCACCTGCATGCAAATGGGGCCATAATGACATGCAAATGGTCCCATTTGTGCCTTGCATACATTATGGCCCCATTTGCATGTCGACTTTTGAATATCACGGTTGTTGAGCCTAGCACAATGGAACTTGAGCTAGCGCATCCCTATGCTCCACTCTGGCCACTGATGCTGGCGCAGTGCCACTGCACCATGCGCACTGCGGGTGGCCAGGGTGTGATATTCAATGACGCTGAGCCATGGCGCAGCTCCATTGAATATCATCCAGTCCACACCCCTGCGCAGCCAAGTTGAGCTACACCCAGACTTGTGCCACAGCCTGGTGCAATTTGAATATCTGGGCCCGATATTTTGTTTTATAAAAGTTTATTTCCAAACCCATCTTAAAACATTCTTCGTTAAATCTTTTGATACTCCTTTTTATTCCAAGTTGACTAGCTGACATAAGTATGACATCATCAGCATATGCCAGGTAGGGGCACCGCCTGTTGCCCACACTAGGCATGTGAAGCTCTGGATCATACTGCCCTTCTAATACTTTATTCAAAAATATACTATAAAGTATTGGGGATAAGATACAACCCTGTCTTAATCCTATGTTAGTATGAAATTTAGGTGTAGTATTTCCTTCTTTATTATATCTAATATATGTAAAATTATCTTAATATAACATTTTTAGGATACTACATATACCTCCCTTCAATCCATATTCTTCAAAACTTCCCACAATTGATTTCTGTCAACTCTGTCAAAAGCTGCTTTTAAATCAACAAAGACACAAAACAGCTTTTGAATTTTTATGTTAATATATTTATGTATTATGTGTTAAAACAAAACATTGATCAATTGTTGCACAGCCAACCATAAAACCAGCTGAGCAGTATCAATTATTTTTTTCTAACCAACTAATCACTCTGTTTAATATATTTTTGCAAATATCTTAAATGAATTATCTAACAGACTAATTGGTCTTTATTTTTCTGGTGATTATCTGTCTCCTTTCTTAAAGATTGGAATTATTATATTCTCTTTCCAAGATCTAGGGGTAATGCCTTACTCTATGACAAAACTGAATAGTATTGTTAAGACTGGGGTCCAAAGATCAGGATCTTCCATTATTATGTCTATTGGGACACCATCTGGCCCAGGAGTCTTGTGTCTTTTCGCTTCCTTTATTGCCAATTCTATCTTCAAAGGGAGGATTTGATTATTCATAACAACTGATTTTGTATTGTCATTACTTGTTGTCATAATCATATCTTTATTAAAGAATAATTCCTTATAATACTGTTCCCAAGTAGAGGGATCTATATGACTTTCTATATTATCCCATCCATTAGTGACTATCTTTCAAAATTTCTTACTATCTTTATCCCTAGCTGCTCTTTCAAATTCTTCCCAAAGGTATTTTCTGTATTTTATTTTGAATCCAATAATTTTTTATACTCTCTTCTATATTTATTTAGTTTTCACTTATTATCTTTTGATGGTCGACTATAAGCTATTCTAGATAATCTGTTGATATCTCTTTTACCTTTTATACAGTCTTTATCAAGCCATTAGCTTCCTTTTCTATTTTCTCTAGTTACTGAAGTTTTAAGTAAAAGACCGAAACAGCTTCCATTACTTTTTCAAATGATTTGACAAATACTTCTGGTGTTTTATGAAATCACAATTCTAATATAAGGTCTCTTATTCCAAAGTAATATAATATTCTAATGGAATTATAATTCTCTAGCAATTCCCACTTGATTCCTCTTTTAACTCTAATAACCTCCACTCTATTTATTGCTCTTTTATCTAAATTTGGACCAATTAATATTTACATCTGTAAATGTCTATGTTCTTTATCCAATCTTGAACCTATCCTAAAGGATCCCAGTCTCTTTACTACATTTATGTTAGTCCAACTTAAATCAATAATTGGCATTCCTCTAGCTCCTATGTAAGTAAATTCCCCCTCCAAATCACCTTGGGTATGACCATTGATTAAGATAAATTCTTTGTCTTCTAATTTTCTAGAGATCATCGTTTCTCTTTCACAACCTTTTATGTCTCTAGAAGCTCTAACTCTTTTAAGAGACAGTCCATCCAGAACTTCACATGCCTCACATAATTCTTTTGTTAACTCCAAGAGATGCCTCACCCTGGCATTAAAATCCCCAATTATAACAATTCCACATAAAGGATTCCTCTCCAAGCAGGAATCAATGAGTCCTACCAAGATATCCAAACCCCTATCATCCTTATATTTTGAACTTATAGGTGGAAAATAAACATTAATAATAACATACAATCCCTCTTCCGTAGTTATTTGTACAGGCAAAATATGCATCAAATCTGTTTCAGTTTCCTTATACTCTAGTCCTTGCATTATTTGATACCAAGTAATTAACCCTCCAGACATCCTACCATATTTTCTATTCCTAGAAGCAGGTTTCCAGAAAGTTTTATATCCATTTATATTCATTTCTTCTTGGATCCATGTTTCTTGTATAGCTATAAATTTAAAATTTAATATAAAATCCACAAAAATTGAATCTGCTAGACTATTTATTAGCTCTGACACATTCCAAGCAATTATATTATATGAATTTGTGCAACTTAAAGTCTTCTTTGCTATTTGTCAATCTTCGCTCTCTTTCAGAATTTCAAATCTATCCGTCATTTCAATTAAATTTAACCATTGATCCTTACTATCACTGTTCCATTTTTATTACCCATCTCTATTTCTCCCTCAAAATAAATCTCTACTTTATCCAGGATGAGTGCTTTATCCATAATTTGTTGATAATCATCGTGGTTATTCACCCATATAGTTATCTGTTCATTCGATTCCCATCTTATTGCCTTTCTTATCCTTTTGTTTAGAGTTCTATCTTTAGTCTAATGCTGCAGCAACTCAGCCACCTTGATCCTAAGGTTTTGTTTTGTCTCATTCAAAAAGTTATTCAGACCATGAATTGAAATTTGAAACTCCTTTCCATTATCATTAGGTGTTGATCCCTTATAAAAGTCAGGGACAATATTTTTAATACAAACTACACCATCCAATTCGTATCCATAATCTCTCATTTTTTTCTTTCTGATTTTCAATAGTCTTTAACACATAATATTGGTCAGATATTGGAAGAATCAGTTCCTTATGCATCAACGGCCTAATGACACTGAATTTTGTCATTATACAGTATTATCTGGCTTTCCATTTGTTTGCAGAATCAATTCAAAAAGTTGTTTAATATTCTGGTTTAATTTATCTTCAGTCTCATCTGGTATTACTGAGACTTTGTATATGGGTAATACAAAATCTGTCACTAATGTTCTTTTAAGAATTTTGTTTAGATCACAAAAATTTTCCACTTCAATTGACAAATCCTTCATTATTGATAGGTCCTGATTCTTCTCTTCTTGTACACAATCATTATCATTAATCTTTTTATGAATCACCAATTCCTCCCCATTCTTCGTTCTCTCATTTTTCCTCTTTTGTTTTCCTTTACTTTTATTCTTCTTAAGCCCTTTACAACCTTTTCGATTATAAGCAGATTTACTTGGCTTATTAGGTTGAATTTCTTTTGTACCTTTACTTTTCAGATCCTTTCTACCATCACCTGATCCATTTAGATTTTTTTTAATCAATTTTACCTTAGCCCCAAGGGTTCCATCTCCTCACTTCCATTCTCTATTCCCTTTTGTTCTTTATGAATACTCATCACTACTTCAGGAGACTTTTCCAAATTTATTAGGTCTGATACCTGTATCAGTGCTGTATCATCTTTTATTTCCTGAACCATACTTTTATGGAAAGGTACTCTAAAATTATCCCTTTCTACTATTCTAGTCTTTTTATTTATTTTCCTTTTCCTTTGTTCTAAACCTTTTTCCCATAAATATGCATTTCCTTCTTTTATCTCATTTATTATACTATCTTTTGAATCATAATTCTCAGGGAGCATCACAAATTCAGAGTCTGAATCCAAAAAGACTTCTGATGTCTCTTTTCCCAACCTTATTTCCTTGTATATTCTATCATCCATACTGCTATTGCCAGTCTGCCGTGATGTATCTATACTATACTGGGTATTTTAAAATTCCTTAGAAAACATTTTTTCAGCCATTACACCCTTAACTTGTACCAAATAATCCAGTATTTTATCGATATTTTTTTTGTTTTCAATACAGATCTCCTAATAAATACCAAATCTCTTTTATTTAATAGCTGCTGTTCATAAAGCAATATATTTGCCTTCAGAGGGTCCATCAATACCCTAGCACATTCTTTTGTTATGATATTCACAAAAGGGGTACTTAATTCTAATGGACTCGTACATAAAGTTTCAACTTGAGGTGACCATATTGTTTGCTCAGACTCATTTTATTATTTTCCACTGTATTTACTTTATCATTTCTTTTTTCCTTTTCATTTTCAAATTGTGCTGATGCAAATGTAAGAATTTCAGAGGAAACGCTAATTTCTTCCTTAATTCTACTGTATTCACAAATCTGTTGTTCAGTTTGTTGTTCCATTAAACTATTTAATTAGTTGACTCTTTAATACATTCCACTGTTTTGCTAACCTCATTATTCATCCTATCAATCAATCCTGAATCATTTAAATATTGCTAAATTACCTTGTTGTTTAAGAGGGCGGTGTACTAGCTCTTTGAATTTTTTATATCCCAACATTCATTACTCTCCCAAATCTTAACAAGGAATCACTTAGCCCCTGGTTCTTCCATATTTCCATAATTTGGAGCTGTCTCATTTTTAATCCCAAATTATTCTCAGCTGGTTCAATTAAAGATAATGTTTCATTTATTCCTTTGTTATTCTCATCCCTCATTTGTTCAGGTATAATTTTCACTACCTCAGAAGAACTAAGTTCCCTTTCCTTTACCGAATCACTTTCCTTCTTGCATTTTCCCCTTTCTCCTTCTTCTTATTAGCCAAGTAAGAATTAGTTGTCATATCCTTTTTATTTGTAATTATTGCTTTCTTCCTCTTATCTTCATTATTCCATTTACACTCTGAGTTTTCCATCTTAATTCTTTTTTGTTGATGCACAACTACTAACTTTATTTTTCCCACAACTAGTTTCTACAGGCATACCTTTAAATACTTTTAGAATGCAAATACAATGAAACAATTACTTGTTCACAAAAGATCACTAATTAGTCTTCAAATTCTAGATGTAAGGAGTCACGTGGTGCAGTGTGACTGAAAGCAGCTCTCTCCTGGGCTCCCATCCTCCACCTACTAAAATAGCTATTTTCTACTGAAATATTGATATCTTACTATTCTACAGCGACCCTAAAGGCTTTCTGACTACCTCCAGTCTCTTTTGGCTGATTTTTAGGGCACTTTAAAGATTTTACAGTGATCAGCAGCGATGGAGGCTGACATGAAGACAGCCAGTGTGAAACACACTCCTCCAACAACGCCTGAAAAGGCACCTAAAAGGCTAGGAATGCTAACCCAGCTCACTCTTCAAAACAAACAACTCCTGCAACTTCAAATGCCTTACTAACTGAAGATCGTTTTCTTCAAGAAATGGTACCTTTCAGAGAGATTCTGCAGGAGATATCAAACGAGATTAAATCCATCAGAAACGACTTCTCAGACTTGTCAAGGAAAGTGGGGGACCTGGAAACCAATGTTACTTCACTGGACCGCTGGAGAAATAAAACTGATCCTGAGATCATTAAGCTAAAACAGCAAATACAGAAATTACAGGCCAAAACAGAGGATCTGGAGGGAAGGAGCAGGAGGAATAACGTCCTCATTCTGGGGCTACCGGAATCCGAAGAAGGGAACGACACCATTAGGTTTGTCCAGCAATTCCTAAACAAAGTTGTTGGTCCCTCTCCGATAAACCAGTGCTATCACATCGAGAGAGCTCATAGATCGTTGAAGCCTAAACCTCCATCGAGCTCTCCCCCCAGACCCCTCATCATTAAATTCCTAAGTTACATCGAACGTCAACACGTTCTAACCAAAATCAAAGAACTGGATTCTGTGCAGTGGAACCATGTAAAACTAAGAATTACACAAGATTTACCGTATGAAGTCAGAAAGAAGAGAGCAGCATACCACCCAACTGTTAAAAAACTAATTGCAGCTGATATAAGATTCAAGATGGTTTACCCGGCAAAATTCTTGGTCTCCCTGGATGGTAACTGGCAAGCCTACGAAGACCCGGACCACGCTCTAGCAGATTTGTCAAAGAAGCTCCCAAATTTATTCAAAGGGGACTGAAATGCTTGTCTGGGCTTTTGGGTGTTCGGTGTTCTTACTAATTTTTAATCTGGGTTTTGCTTTAAATGTTCCCTTGCGCTCCCCTCTTCTAGCTGCACAAGGTTATTTCTTTGGCGTGGCTTACCTGGGCCTAGATGGGTTCTGTCCGATCTGGGGCAGCGGGAACGTAGAGGCTGGGATAGGCCGCGAGGCCTGTGAAGCCAGCTAGGCCCGAGATTCAGAAGCTCCATGCTTGCTTGCCTCATCTATGAGGCCGGAACGCATGTGAGGGTTCAAGTCTCCGGGGGGTCTGATTAGCGTTCGGACCATTTCGGTCCATCCCAGCTACTTCCGACTTGCGCTTCCTCCTCGGAGCTTTCCGGTTTAGCGTCCAGGCCTCACAGGGGACCATGTTCTGACCAGCCTTCCTTACGGGTCTTCCTGCAGGTAATGACCCCACTTTAACTGTTCGTTTGTCTGAGCGTTTTAATTTGCTGCTCGTTATAATTTTTGATTACCTTTCGGAATAAATAGCGGGGAGTGGTAGGTTTTTTTACTCTGTCGGGCTATACTGCCATTACTTTGGAGATGTTTCTGTAATGCTCATGATGTTGTTTACTCAGATTGTTGTGGGTGGGGGGGGCCGGGTGGTGGTAATAAGTTTTTAGAACTTGCCTCATGACTGTGGATGGGGGACTTAGATACCATGGTCATTTTATATTATCAGACTTAGTTGCTCCAGTAATGAGCTTAATGGCCCTGGCAAAGGGTCTCTTAGTTTGGTCCACATCCAAGTCACCAAGGAGCTAAAGGGTCTACCATGGTATCGAGGGGGGGAACCTGAAACAAAATGTTGTACCCCTGGCTTTGCAACTCTACTCGTTATGGGGGTGGTTTGTACATAGTTTTTTGGGCTTGAGGGGAGGGGCAGGGACGGGTGGGATAGGGACTGAGTGGGTAAACCTTGCATTTCCTGCATTGTTTGTATTTTGGCCAATGACTATCCTGATATTTTGTTTAACCGTATTATGTTACACTCTATCTTGTCCTGAAGCTGTTTTCCTCTTGCAGCATAAGAATCTTTGGATGGTCAAAACTGTTTATTCTGGGGGGATGTCGCCACCAATCAGCCTTCTAGACAGTACCAGGGATGTATCTTGATTATGAATATTTTAATTACTGTTATCAATGGCGTTAAACCACGTTAAGTTTGCTACCTGGAATGTTAGGGGGTTGAGGGAAGTATCCAAGAGGGGTCAGGTTCTTTTAAACTGCTCCTTAGCAGGGGTGGATATTCTTTTCCTTCAGGAGACTCATGTTATGGTAACAGAAGCCAATTTACTATGGTTTAAAGGCTTCTCTCAGGTCTTTGAGTCAGGCCAGGCTACTAACAGCAAAGGGGTTGCTATTTTGATCAGACGCAGTGTACCCTTTATGATGAAGAAACATGTTCAGGACACAAATGGCAGATATGTATTTGTTCATGGAATGCTCTACAACACTGAGGTTGTTCTAGGTTCCATATATGGTCATGTTGGTGGCGACTCCGACTTTTTGATGGGACTAGCTGACTTACTGAGTGCCTTTTTACCATCTAACTTCGTTTTGGGTGGGGACTGGAACATTGCACCTTTACAATCACTAGATAGAACTGTTAGATGCACTGAAACCCCGTCACCTGCCCAGTTAGCACTAGCTGAATTGTGTTCTTTGCTGGGTTTGGAAGATCCCTGGAGACTTCTGAATCCTTCTACTAAGACTTACACCTTTTACTCTCCAACCCACAATTCCTGGTCAAGGATAGACTACATCTTAGTGAGCACCAACCTTTTAACTAACATTTCTTCCACCGGTATTGAACCCATTGTTATCTCGGACCATGCTATGGCATGGGTCAAACTTGCTCCGGGACCTCCTGGACAACGAGACACCTCCTGGAAGCTCAATAATCAGATTTTAAAAGATGAACAGATCACCTCACTTTTTAAAGCTCTGATCTCATCCTTTCTGGAAATTAATCAAAACTCGGTTTCTAGATATGACCTAGTTTGGTGCTCACTGAAATGTTTCCTCAGGGGTGAATTTATAAAAGAATCATCCAGACGGAAAAAACTGAGAGTGGAAAAAATTAACTCCTTAGCTAATCAGATTAAGGTAGCTGAGGAGAAACTCTACTGCATACTCTCAAGGTATTCTGGAGAATTTATATAGGCTCAAGGCAGTACGAGGATCTAATCCGGAGAAAACAGAATATAACATTTTGAAATCCAAAGCGAAATACCTTGATCAGGGAGAAAAGCCAGGTAGAGTATTAGCGCTTAAACTTAAAGAAGTGGAGAGTTCTAGGTTGATCCCTGGCATTAGAGCTAGAGATGGATCCATTAAAACAAACCCGAGAGACATTGCCGAAGTCTTTGAAGCCTTCTACAGGGACCTTTATGGGACCAAAACTCCTTCATCATTACTTTCAGGAATAATAGATTTTCTCGAGAACACCCCTCTCCCCAAACTTCACACTGTTCACTGTGAAACCTTATCAGCCCCCATCACTTTAGAGGAGGTTGTAGATGCTATTCATGGTCTCACCCTGGACAAAGCTCCTGGCCCAGACAGGTTTTCTCCAAATTTTTTACAAATCCTTCTGTAGTGAGCTAGCCCCCGCTTTATTAAAACTGTTTAATTATATTCTCACTTCTGGACCTTTTGACCCTTCTCTGTTAGAAGCAACTATAATTTTAATACCTAAATTAAATAAGTTGGCCTTAGACCCGGCCAACTATAGACCAATTTCTCTGCTTAATTACAATATCAAAATTCTGACCAAAATCCTTTCATTGCGAATTAAACAAGTTTGGCAATCACTTCTAAGTGTGGAACAGGTAGGCTTTGTCCAGGGGAGATCAGCATCTGACCACATGAGGACTCTCACGCACACATTTTTCACTCTGCCCAGGATTCCCAACTTCCTATGGCTCTTGTAGCCTTAGACACTGAAAAAGCCTTCAATCGTGTCAGTTGGGAATTTTTGTGCGCTACCTTAGACAGGATGGGCTTTCCGGCACAATTTATTCAGTGGGTCAAGGCGATCTATAGCTCCCCCTCAGTGAAAGTCTATTGCAATGGGGTGTTTTCTTCCAGATTTCCCCTATATTCGGGCACTCGTCAAGGTTGCCCATTATCACCGTACTTATTCAATCTCTATTTGGAACCCCTATTGGTGCGTATCAAATCTTCACCTGATATCACGGGATGTCTTATTGCCCAACAAACACTTACCATATCAGTATTTGCAGATGACATCCTGTTGCACCTCACTAACCCGTGTAGATCTATCCAAGAGGTTTTAAAGATTGTCACGCAATTTGGTGAAGTGTCAAATTACAGATTGAACTTGACCAAATCTAAAATCATTCCGCTCAATCCACTCGTGTTCCACGCTGACGTAATCCATTTCGGAATGAAATGGGCTCCCGACCTCCTTAAATACCTAGGTATCTATTTAGCCCGTGATACAAACATGACTAGGAAACTTAATCTGGAAGATCTGATGGATAGGATTCAGAGCGACCTTAACAGATGGACGAGCCTCCCCTTATCTATAGGTGGGAGAATTAACATAATTAAAATGAATATACTTCCGCGTATCTTTTACCCCTTGAGCCTTTTAAACATATGGCTACCTAAATCCTTCTTTCAAAGGGTCCACTCATCCTTAACTAAATTCATTTGGAAAGGCAAACAACCAAGACGATCTTTTTTCAAACTGTGTGTGCCTAAAGCAAATGGGGGCCTTCGCCTACCCAATTTCGAACTCTATTATCGGGCCAGTCACCTGGCAAAAATGGGCAAATGGCTCTGTCCTCCCAATGATCATTATAGACCCAAATGGCTGCAGCTCGAGATTGAACTTTTGAGAGATCATAATATAGATTCTCAATCCATTTTTTATTGTAATCTCTCAGCTCTACCAGCCGAATAGGTGACTCCGTGATAGGGACCTCAGTTAAGGTTTTCAGTCAATACTGTACTTAGAATTCACAATTCTAGGGACCCAGCCCAACGTTGATCCTCAATCCCAACATTAGGCTCGGACCCCACTGGTTGCTCTCATCTTGGTTGCCGCAAATCCGTGACTGTACTGTGGAAGATTTTTATATTCAAGACTCACTTGGCTCCTCTCGGGATCTGATGACCAAACTTAACATCCCTTCACAGTACAACTTTAAGGTATACCAACTGAGACACCTCATAGCCAAGGTTTTTGGTTCGGTGAAGACTACTTCCAGCATACAACCCTTTCTGGATCTGCTTAAGACCCATGTAACTGAACCCCATACCATAGCCAAGCTCTACGCACAGCTTCTCCTCAGCAAAGCCCCTGAAGCTTTAACTGGCTCTAAGGTGTGGGAACCATTGCTTGCTGAATCTCCTATATCCTGGAGTCAGGTGTGGACAGATTTACACAGATTTCTCTCTCTGGATAGGTATAAGCTCACGCAATTTTACATAGTTAACAACATGTATTATACTCCGGTGAAATTAGTTAAATTCAAGAAAGCTAGCTCTGCTAAATGTACTAGATGCAGTGAGGATCAGGGCAACATTTTGCATGTATTCTGGACCTGTGAGAAGGTTGCCCCCTTGTGGAGGTACATTTGTAGTAGTATGGATCCACTGTTGGGTTTAAAAGATTTATTCACACCCGAAATTTGTATACTAGGAATTTATTCCAGTATTAAGATTAATGAAAAGAAATACCACATGGCTCTAATCTCGATGGCTGTTAAAAGATTAGTACTCCGTCACTGGTTAGATCAATCCGAAATCTCATACCAGGAATGGGTGGCGGAAATGTCTCAAGGTTTCAAAATTGAAAAATTGATTGCCAGTTCCAGGCATGCCATGTCAACATTCCACAAGAAATGGGGCAAATTGTATGCCTTGTATCTTCACTAGGATCCTTCTTGGGATCCCTCATAATCCCTCTCCCTCCTATATTATTATTATTATTATTATCATTATTTTAGCACTCTTCCTTATTTTTACTTTAGGTTAAAATTCATTTAGATTTGACTCTGATAGCTTTCTTTATCCTTTTTTTTTTTTTTCCTGGGCATTAGTTGTTTTACTCGGGGTTACTTGCTACTGGTGGCGACATCTTCCTGGGGGAGGGGGAAGGGGTGGGGAGTTGGGTGTGGGGCCTCTTGTTTTGTATTTCTTTGGTTGTGTTTTTTCTTTTATTGTTTTTTGTTGGCCTACTATGTTAATTGTTACTGGATGTATTTTGATCTTTGTTCATTTACTTGTTTGTTAAAACAAATAAAGTGTGGATTTCAAAAAAAAAATCCTAGATATAACCAAACACAATCTTGAAATGAGAATCACAAGCTCATATATATCAATTAGTCCCAATTAGTCCAAATAAAGCAATAAAACAACAAAGCAAATTAGTTTTTGTTAATTCGTTCTTAATTCTTAGTTCTTAGTTCTCAGTTCACCCCTTCTTCAAGTTTTTCAGTTCTCCACAAATTTAGTGGGATGTCAGAATACCACAGCTGAATTAGGTCAATAGCATGTAGGATCAGCAGAAGTCCAGTAACCTCGAATCCTCAAGCAGTTTAATCATTCCTAATGATTGGCTATCAATTAGGTGTTGTGCATCAGTCACCATTCATCAGGTTCCTGTAATCACCCTAATTTTTACAAAATCCAGACATTTGGGTTGAGTATTTATAAAATTGCCACTTGTAACCTAAATAGAATTGTTTTTTTCATATATCTTCCTGTTTTTCAATAGGGCTCTAGTCCAACAGTCTGACTTTTCTAATTCCAACCAGATAAAATCAGAAACTTTCTTTAAATATTTTATTTCTTCCTTTAAAAAGATATACACTAAAAAAAGAAGAAAGAGAATACAACAGGTTAATAATGCGGTAATATCAAAAATAAATACTTATCGATGCAAATATCTGATGTGTTTAAATATACTAAGAAACAAGCAAAACTCTCATAAGGACACATATACTTTAAAACTTAATATAACTTACTTATTTGTTTTATAGAGATAATACTAGCCAAAACCAAGCGGGTCCTCATCAGGTAATTTCCAGCGCATAATTCACAAAGGCATACTATATCAACTTCAGGTGCTGTAGCATACTCCGTTTATCAATAAAAATTTGAAATTACTCTTAGTGTTTATCAAGCAAGACCAGCTGCTCTCAGGACATCACAAACTGAAGTCTGAAAATGAACTGAAACAGACTTAAACAGACTGAAGCAGTTGTTGTAACAGTAGTTATATCAAACTCTACAAATAAAATACTCTTGCTCCACTAGATTTTGCGACACGGCAGGTTGCAGATTGCAGTGAGACTGGCTCTAGATCTAACATGAACACCAGCTCATGCACATTTAACTGTCTGGACCACGTGCAGGAACCCTCAATGAGACACCCACTTCCTGGTTGTTCTGGAGAACACTTAATAAAACCTATTTCTGAATTCTTAATTCCAAATACAGTACACATAACATAAAATATTTAAATAATACAAGGTTTAGGTATTCATATAATGTATCTCAATCATCTATTTCATAACCTGTGAAATGTATTCGAATAGATGTGAATATAGAGCACATACAAAGCGGAGCATAAACAGAATATGAATTAGCGAAAAATGTTCAAAGCCTTTAGAATATCTAAACTCAGATGCATAGGTTATGAGTAAAGGTAAGCAAATAATAGTATAAAAAAAACCTGGAAAGAATAGCAGCCAAAACAGTCTTTTTTTCCAGGAAGCTATCCCCAGGGCCATTAAGCCTCTGCAGGCTCCACTGAGCTCCTCTTCCTTTTTTGCAGCTGGCTTCTCCACCGTTCGAACTCCACACCGCACAACAGGGTCCCAGAGACCCTGGGCTTCTTCCTGAGACTGTCTCTTTCAGTCGAAGGCCCAAAGTTGGTCCAGAAAGGTCTGTGCAATGTTAAAACATTAAAAATATGGCAACAGTGGCATACCTGTTCCAATTCAAAATAAAGCCTTGCACAGACTCCTGCTGCAAACGCTCTCTCCACAACATCCCAGAGACTGGCTCTGATGTTAATTGGGTGTTACTAAGTGAAATCAACATAGCAGGGAAAAAGAGAAATAGTCTACACAGTAACAGTACAAAGCAAAATAATAAGTAAAAAAAATAATAAAGCCTAGCTTACAGAATGAAAATTTAAAAAAGATAAATTATTTTGTCACCCCAGGCTCACAATTGGATATTGTAGGATCTAAGAGAATTATAAGAATTCAAGCCTCACTGGTCCCTAAATGTACAGCCTGCTCAGTTATCTGCCAGTAAATATAGACCACTCAGTACTCCTGGAAATCAGGGAATTAGAGAATTCTGGCACACAAGAAATACAAAACAATTTAATAGTTACAAAAGGGGTGTGATGCCAAAAAATTGTGCACCAAAGCATCTAAGCAGCCTGATATTCCAATGCAGCCAAAGCAACTCCTCCAAAAGAGGCTAGAAAGAATAAAACAGTAAACTGCAATCCTCCCTATTCTGTACGTGCAGTATTAATGGAGGAATAGGCATGCAGGGGCCCTGCACTCCCACAGGCCAATTAGGATATGATTATACTATCTCAAAAGTAAAGAAATTCTTTGCAAAAAAACTGCATTAGTGCACCAATTAGGGTAACTTAAAGCCACAAAAGTAGAGAAATATGGCATTATGGTTTCTAACCCTAATGTCCCCCCACCCCAAGTAGAAAAAGGAAAAAACATTAGGGTTTGAGGTCTCTGGAGTCTTTGCAAGTGAGTGGTGGGGTCTTCCTTGTACTCACTCCTCCTCCTAGCCCCTAGTCTCCAATCTGAAGTACAAGGTACAGCTCCAAGCCAGTACCTCATAATGATACACTCTTCACAGGTTGCCAACACAGTTTGATCATGTGTGGCATTGTTTGCTCACCGAATTGGGTGGGCATTAGGGTTCACAACCCCCAGGGAAGAACCCACCACAGATTTTCCAAGACCATGGAGACCCAAAATCCTAATGTTTTGTTCCTTTTGCTGCTGGGGGTACTAGAGTTGCAAACTCTAACACCACATTTCCCTACTTTTGTGGTGTTAAGTTACACTGGTGCATTAATATTTTTTATGTGCAAAGAACATATATATATATATATATATATATATATATATATACAATAACGTAGACCCTAGCTGTATTTTAGGTAGCCCAACCCACACCATACCACACACATATACACATCTCACACTCCTAACTGTGCTATCTAGGCCTACTACTCACACTAGTGCTGCCTATATGCAACCCTTTGTAACTAGTCAGCTCCCTTAATACAAATGCTACTGGGTACCCTTCTGTGGAATGGCTGCAGGCTCACAATGTGTCATCAGGAATGAGTAGAGGCCCACAGTCTGTCATCACTCGGTATCTTGCAGTGGTGCGCTTAAAAAAAATTAAACAAATTAGCCACAAGCCCAAAATTAAAACCTTAACTGGGTACTTGTAGTTCTGACTGGATACCCTAGTCCAAATACAAACAATGTTGGCATGCTCATTAGCAACAAAGGCTAGTACGCCACTTTTTCTTCAAATAAATGATTTATTTTAGGTAAATAGTCCCAACGTTTCACCTAGAGAATTAGGCTTCTTCAGGGGGACTGTAAAAAATTATAACATGTATATAATTATATTTCAAATAAGTTAAACTGTACACTTTTAAACTGATCATTTTGCATTTAATGTTCTTCCCCCCCATATAAATTTACAAATAAAAACTAGAAAATGCTGTGAAGATGAATAGTAAATGTACACACAATACAAGGTGATGAAATAAAAATGTTTATAGTAGAACTTTAAAAAGCAATAATTAATATTATGTACATTTGTTTATCATTTTCAAATGATAGCATAAAATTATATAATTTAAAGGGAAATGACAAATATTCTGGCCCCAAAGGTAGTGTTAAAAGTTAGAAAAATAGTTTTGTAGAAATTTGGTGGTTCTCATAATAGGAGAAGTTGAGTTAATTTGCATATTTACATATATGTTTATTTACATAGATGTTTCTCAAAACTTAAGGAATTATATATTGTTATATTAACATCATTGCTTAGATATATGAATAAGTATATTAAATGCAAAATGATCAAGTTTAAAAGTGTACTGTTTAACTTATTTGAAATATAATTATATATATGTTATAATTTTTTACAGTTTCCCTGAAGAAGCCTAATTCTCTAGGTGAAACGTTGGGACTATTTACCTAAAATAAATCATTTATTTGAAGAAAAGTGGTGCACTAGCCTTTGTTGCTAATAGCATGCCAACATTGTTTGTATTGGAATGCATCCAAAATCAGCAAGCTCCACTTAAGACACATCAACTTAAGTAATATTCAAATAAGGCAATTTCCTGGACACCTTTTTTGCAAGTGGATACCCTAGTCCACCAAAAATTCCCATATTAACTATGAAGCAGATGGTTGTTCTGCAGAGTGCAGGACAAGGCCTGAAACTGCTTACAGTTCCCAGCCCAAATGGGATCTCCTTTTGCATGCAGCATGTAGTGGTCCAGCAGCAGAGAGTCGCTCGTTGAATGATTCAGCTTTTCTGTCAATGCAGGCATCTCCTACTACATGGAAAATGGCTCTCCACAGACTCAATCAGGCCTCTTCTCCAGCCTACATGTAGGAGGCAGTATAGCACAGTGGTTTAAGGCTCTGTGCTGCAAATCTGGAGACCTGGGTTTGAATCCCACAGCCCCCACTTGCATACTGTGTGACCCTGAGCAAGTGACTTAACTTCCCTGTGCTCCCAGGTTGCACCTGTAAACAAGCTTTCAGTTTAGTGTGCCACTCCTGGTTAAATAATTGGATAAAAAAAAAAGATAATCTCTTTCTTCTGAGCTCACAGGTGCAGCTGTCAGCCCTCCATCCTTGTTGCCTAGGGCATGCCTGATGTTACTTCTGGGAGGGTGCTACAACAGTAGAAACACATTTTTTTATTTTAATTCTTCTTCTAAATGGGATGGCTGGCATTGACTGGATCCACTGGCATGATGAAGGGTGCCCTCTTGGTACCACATGATAAGAGAGAAGTACAAACTCGACTTGCATAACGCTAATGTAAATCGCTGAAAACAAATTTGGCAACAAGCACTACACAACCACTAAAAACAGCGAGCACACCAAACATTACATATGTGGAACAATCTACACTTACTATTTATGTGGGGAGATATGCCTCCCAAACACCCCGATTATTTATTTATTTATTTATTGAAGATATCGGATTACATACCTTTGAGTCAAAGACTCCTTTACAAAGGTTCCACTTCATTCAATACAGAGACAACAGATACAATGGCAACAAATAAGACACAACAGTTACACAAGGAGCATGTACATTTGCAAAAGTGGTTACAGAAAGTTGCAAGAACAGGTACACAGTAAAGACAGTAATCAGTTAACAGGGTACATATACTGCAGGACGGTGGCAACAGCCATGCCCTGGTAGTTATTTATTAGTCTGAACTGGACTTTGGGTGTCCATTGTCCAAATATAAGCATGCCCATGGGCAGCAGGACCAGAGTAAGGTCCCTAGACAAGGGGGGACATGGGTAGGGTTTGAAATCAAGGACAGGCACAGCGTGAGTCCTGAGAGATTAGGTCTTGTAGTTAGGACTTGAACTGGATGAGTCTGGGTTGTGAGAGGAGGGCGTTAGGGAGGGAGTTAAGCCAGCTAGAGGCCAGGCACCTAAATGTTCTTTGGCCCGCAGAGGTTTTGCAGATGGGTACCCAATAGTGGGTTGTTGTAGACTGCTGTGTGTGGTGGGAGGACGAGGGTGCTAGGAGTTGGGGAGGTGAGGGCAGGTGGGAGGAGACCTTCAGTTATTTTTTTAGCAAAGTGGCATGTCTAATATTTTAGCCTCTCGTCAAAGTTAAGCCAGTTGGTAGAGGTGAACAGGGCGCAGGTGTGTGTGAGTCTGGCGCAGCCGGAGGCTAGTCTACTGGCCTTATTAAGGGCCAGCCTGATTTTGTTTAGGTGTGTGTTGTCAGCTGCTCCATAGATTAATATTGATCACTATTATTATAATTGATTAATTATAATCAACTCTGGGGGGGTGGATACTGGGGGGCAGAGGAAACCACAGAGGGAGCTACTTCATGGGGACACCAGTATGCAGGGGGAGACTGTTAACAGAGGTACAACCCACAGTTGGAGGAAACTCATTAAGGGGAATGGGAGGTCATAACAAAAAAAATAAGTCCCACCACAGCAGAAAAAAGTAAATTCCCTACATGCAGTCCCGAACCCAGGTCCATTTGCATCACTGATGGTAGCTGTAACCACCATGCCATGCAGCAAGCTCAGCAGTGACTTGCTCAGTTCATCCATTTATCATATCTAATTGCAAACTCTCCACTCACTAGCTAGTACCATTCACCATTGTATCTCTCCACCCTTGCTATTCCTTCTCATTCACTATACTCATGGTCACTATTTCTATGGGTGTGCAAACTGAGTCGCTCAATTTGAATAGCTCAGTTTGCTTCCTCCATATCACGGATACCGTCCTCTTCTGGTGCTGTGCTACAACAAATCTTTGGGCTAGCTGGCAAACAATCTCAACTGAAATAATTGAGGTTCATAAAAACACTAGCTTCAAACAAGGGAGTCCATTGTAATTAACAACAAAACTCATGGCACCATTTAAGCAATCCATTAATCCATTCTAGACAATGCAGGTCACATTTCAGGGGCAGAAAGGGTGGTTAAGTGTGGCTGAGCAGGCCCCCATCAAAAATTCTTGGCATGCATCTTCTGGGCTGTGAAGGCCACTAAACAGTTCCATGCAGCTTTAATTCGGGGCCCATATGACCCTCTTACAGGCTGCTGAGGCAGCAACCAATTATCACACTCTTTCCCTCATCCCTCTATCACTGAACTCAGGACAGGTGCCAAGGAATGGCCATCTCAACTCAGGGCTACTTCTACTCTCTCCCCTTCCCCGCCACATACTCATTAGGACTGATGCAGGTGACTCCTCTCATAGACTCTAAGGCTGTCATCCCCACACACATGGCCACAATTCAGTTGGCCTTCCTCTTTATTCAGTACACATCCCTCTTTCTTCCCAGTACTATGGTTCAAATCCCACAAGCACCAATGGAGCCGCCACAACTGGGATGGCTTACTGCTCTGAGACTGGAACTTGTCTCACTCTCCTGGGGCTCCATCTTCTCCCATGGGTCTCTCTCTCTTTCACAGGAGACACCACAGCTCACTGTCTCATTTCTCTGTGCTGTCCCATCTTCTCTTCTCTCTCTCTCTCTTATCTGTCCCTCTTTGGCATAATATTTGAATCACTGGAGGACAGGGGAAAAAGGACACCATAATGCAGCAGCCTCCTGACCAACACTAGCAACCACAGCCATGTCACTCACTGCTTTTACTGCCTAGGCCTCCCGCTGAAAACCATGGCTTTTCCAGAGAGCAGGCAATCACCCCTGCTCATTCACACTTTCCTGTACCCCCACACACACACTCTGCATAGGCTCTCCCCCTGGTTCCAAAACTCTCCCATTTT
The DNA here is from genome assembly GCA_016271365.2 of Neoceratodus forsteri. NCBI lineage: Eukaryota > Metazoa > Chordata > Ceratodontiformes > Ceratodontidae > Neoceratodus > Neoceratodus forsteri. The sequence goes on from CM028136.1 coordinate 877,931,152, forward strand.
ATACTGTTGCCACCCACAGTGATCTTTATTCCATGGAGACCTCGCCAGTGAGGCAGAGGCATATTAACTATTTAATTACAGGCCCAAAGAGGACCAAAAAACTGTGCACAAAAAGCACACACCCTGCGGGGGGGGGGGGTTACATTTCTTCCATGCTTTACCCTGCTCACCATCCTTGGTGAGTGCCCAAACCAGCTACCATGCTGGCGGTACAGAGAGTATGTGCACTCCTCCCTACCTGCATTTAGCCCACTGGTTTCACCACCATGATGGTAGATGACTCCTATGCCCTCTACTCTACTGGACTTAAACCTTGGCGTCCCAATCATGTCTTCTGACTAAGCAGTGGTGCATTTCTGGCAACCCAACCACCTGTATGGCATGGACAACAGGATTCCCATAAAATGAAATACAGTAAGTCACTTTTAACACAAACAAGAAACTTACTATGGCATGCATGCAAACAATTTACACAGCACTATAAACTTTTTGAAAGATTATAACGTGAAACATGGCTGCAGTGGTAGCTAAAGTCAGTCTAGGTTATAACATTAACATATCTGCCCCCCTTTAAACCCCCAAATGCACAGGCAGTTCAAATAATGTGCGATACAAATAAGATCCATGTTAGAAACATAGACATAGAAGTTAACAGCAGAAGGAGACCACCAGGTCCATCTAGTCTGCCCATTGTCTTTTAGCCTAGCCTTCTAACTACTCTTGGGTTTGAAGGCTCCCTTGTATCTGTCCCAAGCATTCTTGAAACCTACCACTGTCCTTGCCCCCACCTCTGCAGGCAGGCTGTTCCAGGCATCCATCACTCTTTCTGTGAAGAAAAACTTCCTGGTGTTGCTGGAGAACTGCCCTCCTTGCAGCCTTCGATAATGTCCCCTGGTTCTGCTGCCCTTCTTAAATTGAAAGAGATCACCTATCTGCACCTAGTTTATGCCTTTCATGTACTTGAATGTTTCGATCATGTCACCCCTCTCTCTTCTCTGTTCCAGGGAATACATGTTCAATTCTTTCAGTCTATCCCCATAGGACATCTCATGCAGTCCCTGAATCATTTTTGTTTGCCCTTCTCTGCACCGTCCCCACTCAGTCAATGTCCTTTTTGAGGTTAGGCCTCCAGAACTGGACACTGTACTCCAGGAGAGACCTAGCCAGTGATCTGTACAGCAACAAGATCACTTCCTTCTTCCTGCTTGTGATTCCCCTCCCAATACATCCCAGCATACTGCTGACCTTTAATGCTGCCTTCTCACACTGTTTACCTACCTTCAAGTTGTCTAAGATAATGATTCCCAAATCGCGCTCTTGGGTTTAGACAACTAGTCTTTCCCCTCCAAGGTAATATGCCTTATTTAGATTTCTTTTTCCTATGTGCATGACTTTGCACTTTTTAGCATTGAATCTCAACTGCCATGCTCTAGACCATTCTACCAGTTTCTTGAGGTCAGTTTCCGTCTTGTCCACTCCCTGCTGGGTGTCAAACCTGTTGCATAGTTTGGTGTCATCTGCAAACAGACATACTTTTCCTGTAGTCCATTAGCTATGTCCGATGTGAAAATATTGAGCAGGGCCCCAGTACTGAACCCTGGGGCACACCGCTGGTTACTCTACCTTCTGATGGCAGTACTCTATTTACCTGCACTTTCTGGGTTCTGCCCTGTCACCAGTTTTAACCCATCTAACTACTTCCAATCCAACTCCTGTGTGGTCTAGCTTCTTTACCAGCCTTCTGTGTGGAGCTGAGTCAAAGGCCTTGCTGAAGTCTAAGTAGACCACATCTACTGCCCCACCGTCATCTATAACCTTTGTAACACAGTCAAAAAACTCAATCAGGTTTGTCTGGCATGACCTACCCGCTGTGAAACCATGCTGCTTGTGGTCCTGATGGCCGCTAGCCTCCAGGAATGCCATGATTCTCTGTTTGAGTAGTGTCTCCATTAACTTCCCCACTATGGACATGAGGCTTACGGGCCTCTAATTTCCAGAGTCTTCCCTGCTGCTTACTTTGTGGGTGGGGACCACAATTGCCCCTTTCCAATCTTCAGGTACTTCCCACTCTTTAGGATTTGGTGAATAGTTTAGCCAGTGGGTCAGCCAACTCTAATCTCAGTTCTTTTAAGATCATGGGGTGCATTTGTCTGGTCCCATGGTCTTGTCAACTTCAGTTTATTTAGTGCCTCCAGTACTTCGGTCTCTGTAAAGGGCTAGTATCAACCCCTGTCCAGGGGTGTTGCATTTGACATTTCTGGGCCATCCTGGGTTCTCCTCAGTAAATACGGAGAAGAAATACTTGTTCAGGATTTCTGCTTTTTCTGTATCGTCTTCTGTTGTTTTCGTTCATGAGCTGTAATCTTGACTATACCCCTTTGCCTTCGTTCTTTCCTGGATGTATCTAAAAGTTTGTCTCCTCTCTTTGCCTCTCTGCTATACTTGCTTCTGTCTGCGCTTTGCTTGCCTTATTTTTGCTGGCTTCTTTCATTTTCTCCTTGTATGACACCCAGTCTTCTTCCTTGTTTGCTCCCTGGTATAGCTTGAACACCTTCTGTTTTCTTTCACTATTTTAGCCACTTCCTTTGAAAACCATAGGGTTTTGTTTACTTTTACTTTGGTAACCCTTCTGGTGCATTGGTCAGTAACTGTCTGGATTGCTTTCTTACGTTTTGCCGACATGACATTCACCTCATCCACTTGTAGATCAATTAAGCAGTTTCTTATGGTGGTCCTCATCTGGTTGAAGTTTGCCTTTTTAAAATCTAGTACTTTTATTTTGAGTAGCAATGTCCTCAGTTATGTTCACCTCGAAAGCTAACCATGCGATGGTCACTGTTACCCATATGGCATCCATGTCAAGTTCCTTAACCGTGTCAGTGTTTGTGAGGACCAGATCAGGTATGGCATCTCCTCTTGTTGGTGTTTTGATCAATTGACTTAGTCCTGCTCCCTGTAGTGCCAATAAGAAATCCCTGCTTCTTCTTGTTGTCGCTGTTAGTGTACTCCAGTTTATATCTGGAAGGTTGAAGTCCCCCACCAGTATTACCTCTCCTCTTTGAGTCATTTTGTGTATTTCTTCTATCAGATCTTTGTCCCCTTCCTGTTCTTGATTTGGAGGTCTGTATATGATGCTGATCTTAAGATTTTTCCATTTCCTGTATCTATAGTAAGCCATAGTGACTTGGTGTCCCCAGGGTGACTCTGCACCTCTGTGGATTTTTTGTTTTCTCGAATGTAAATGGCTACTCCTCTCCCTGTTTCCCCTGCCTATCCTTTCTGAACAGATTGTATCTGGGTATAGCGTGTCCCATCCATGGTTTTCCATGAACCACATTTCTGTCACAGCGACCCAGTCAATCTTTCTACTACCATGATGGCTGTGAGTTCAGGTAGTTTGGTTGCAAAGCTTCTAGCATCTGCAACCATCACCTTTCAGGAATGCCACCCCTTTGGTTTGGGGCTGCACCTCTTCTTGGACAGTGCCAACTTGCTGTTTGAGCCCGAGTGATTTTTTTAGGTTGCCATCCTGTTGCTGAATGCTAATCGAGGCCTCTGTGGTCAAGATGCTTGGGTTCTGCATTTCTCTTTCTGGGTGTATATGTGCTCCCTTGGATTTACAGGGAGTGGTGACAAACCCACCAATGGTGGTGATGTGAGCTGTTTCCATAGCCTTCCAATCATGGCCTCCCCCCTCTGCTATAACTTCAGTACATCCCCCCTTTTCTATGTCTGCCCCTCCTGTTCTTTACATGAGGTCCCTCCTTTTTTACCTATGGCCACTCCTTGCTCATGGCTATGCCTGTTTCCTTTAGTCTGATGTTGGGGAGTTCCCTTCCATTCGCTGATCCCCTTATCTTCATATCTTTCTGCTGCATCCTCATTTAGGTCTTCTTCTCTGTGCTGGAGACCTCCCAGTTTAAACCCTCCAAGAAGACCTCCAACTTCTGCCTTAGTGCTCTTGCTCCTTCTCTGGTGAGATGCAGACCATCATGCTTGAAGAGCTTCCTGTCCCAGAAGGTCCCCCAGTCTCCAATGTAGTGCATCCCATTATCCATGCATCAACCCTGGAGCCATCAGTTGAATTCCCTGATCTCTTCATTCCTGATCTTGTCTTAACTTCTGCCCTTCCTTCAAACCAGCAACACCTCAGAAGGCCAGATGTGTTGTGTACTCCTTTAGGCTCTCCCTTAGTGTCTTCATGTCTGCCTTGGCTTCTTCCATAGTCCTATTTGCTATGTCATTTGTCCCAAGGTGGACAGTGATCCCCGTGAAATCCTGATCTCTTCTCACCAGCCATCCTATTCTGTCCTTAGCTCTCCTGGCAGATGCTCCTGGCATGCATTTCACTGTGATTTCAGCTCCCTTCACACTGATGGACTGTGCCTCACTTCTCGCAACATAGAGTCTTCCACAACCAGAATCCTCCTGTTGCTCTGTGTATTCTTCCTCTCCTTCCTTGTACCTCCTTCCTTCTTTCTTGTATCAGGTTTGTCCAGCTCGACTTTTCCTTTTTCCTCACTTGGCTTCTGTCCCCCAGCTATGGGGGCAAAATGATTCTGCATGTGGATAGTGTGTGGCTAGCAGTGCCCCATCTTAGCTGTAGGTGCCCCTGCCACCTCTCACCACCCTCCATCCCCAAGACCTGTGCCTTTGGGGAGTGGGTGGAGTCGAGAGTGGGCATCCCAATCCACTCTCCTCTGCAGCCTCATGATCTCTCTCTTGCCTGCCATAGCTCCCTCTGTGGTTCATAACTGTCCTGCAGAAGACACACCTCAGTCTCCAGAGTGTCTGCCTCGCTACCAGCCCTCCACAGCTCTAGCAGATCTGGATGTCCACATCTGTTTTCCTCCCAACCTGTAGGTGTCACAGTTCTTTCTCCTTCACTGTGTCTTCTCATCCTCTCTTCCTGTTCTCACTGGCATCTTCCTTTGGAAGCCCTGCAGAAGTTCCTTGGGCTTCTATAAATGTAGAAAGAACCTGGGTGGTTGGGGTGAGGGGTAGTGCTATACCCCCTTAGCAGTAGCTGTTAGCAGTTAACTGATGGGGAGGGAGATTTATCTGACTCTCTCTTCCTCTTCAAAATGAGGTACTAAAAGCAAATGCTAGCTCCCTTTTAATTGCTAGCTTCCCTCTCAAAATGATGTGCATATGCTCACTTTTGCTGTAGTTACTTTAACTAAATTTTAGCAAAAGAAAAAAGGGTTTATCTTATTCCATTACAGTTCAGTCCATACAGTCCAAGCACTTATTGGAAATGGCTGAAGTCCATGGACATCACCTCCAGGGGAGGCTATTGGCTTCTCCAAGGAGGAACTGCAGAAACAGCAACAGTTCAGAAGTCCAGCAGCCTCCTCACACCTGAAAGAAGTAGAACTTTGGGCTGGGTTTGGTAGTAACCTGTCAAATGAATCCACTGCAGTGAAATAGTACATGCTCCTTTTTTCTCCCAGGTGTTGCACCAGTGCAAAGGTCTTGAAAATAGTGAGTCCTTCATACACAGGATGAACACACATTACTTTGGTGATTCTCTGGATTTCTTGGAGTGCCATCGAAGAGCTTATGGGGTCCAGCTTGTGCTTCCTGTACACGTTGTCCAAGGTGCCCCAGAATACCGAGTCATTGCATTTTTCTTCAGTGATATCCCATATCCTCTCTGGAAGACATGGATAAACAAACTAGGGATAATCTTGATGGATCTTTCTGCATATGATTCTCTTGGCTTGGCTCCATTCTGGCAAGCTCTGGATGATGGATCTTGGGGCCTGGCCATCTGGCAGCGATACCCCCTCATGATACCACCTCACCTCAGGGCTACCATCTTGTACTGCCTCATAAGTTTCCTGCCTATGATGGTATTTTGTTGCCAGGGTTGGCCTGTCCTTCTAAGGAGTCAAATACATGGACGCATAACAGGTTGGAATGTCTCTTTCCAGAAAATCATCACCTCACCTTCCAATTCTACCTCTGTGACTTTGGTGTAAGTGGGATTCTCTAAAGCAGCAGTAGGGGGCTACTGGATTGTGGTCACTTTTCTTCAAGCTCAGTTGAGGGAGGGAGTTGAGGGAGCTCAGGGGAAGCTGCCCCAAGGATTTTTCATGTACAGATGGTGAAGGCTTCCCCCCAGTCCAAAATCATCCAGGGTCAGCAGTTTCATATGTGCAGCAAGGCCCCAACCCCATCCAATGGGCACTGTAACTGGCACTGTAGGCCGAACAGTAGCTTCTGACTTAGCCACTCCACAGGGTGTAGGGAATTTCTGAGGGCTACTAGGCCTATGGCTGGCTTCTTTCCACTTTGGTGCAGCTACTGCACCCAGCTGGGCACCCATATCTCTCCATCCACAAAAGCAGATTTGGTCAAGGTCACTGATCCTAGGGGCCAAGGAAATAACAGTCGTTCCACATTCAAGGGGGTCCATCTTTGGCATGATGTGCACACTGGCAACAAAGTTACTCCTGGACCCTCAAATCAGCACAGCACTCACTTGCTCTCAGTGGCTTTCTCAACAGTGTCCCATAACCACCGTAGCATAACAGATGGGACATTGACATCAGAGGCTTCCAGGACATTAGCCACCTTGATCTCAAGAACTCAGCAAAAGTCCCTCTCTTTCTGCTCTGTAAGCTGCTTACTCTCTCCACAAGCTGGTCACAATTCTCTCTCACACTCAGTTCTCAGCATGGCAACATGGCTCATTCCACTCCAAAGAGATCACTAGTCCAATCCTGGTGAGGTGTTACAAGGTATTTACAGAAAGGGCACACGTCTTGATTGGTGCGGTGCATCCGCCCCAACCTTACAGGCACCACACGATCCTCCAGAAGGCGTGAAATCTCTCATCACTGTGTCATTCCTTCTGCAGCCCAAACACAAGCCAAAAATCCAGTAAAATTCTAGGCCTTGCCCAGTTCTCATTTCAGCATTTTGGAACAGCCCAGGCACCCCAAAATGCCATCCCAGATGAGACCTCATGTTTGTAAACCCTCCATTCCCATTGTCTAGGGGCATGCCTGATGTTACTTGTGGAGAGGAGTGCTACAACAGTAGAAACACAGTTTTGATTTTAATTCTTCTTCTTACCAGGATTGTTGGCATTGACTGGATCCACTGGTGTGATGAGGGGGTGCAATCTTCTGGTGCTGGGCTGCAACAGATCTTTGAGTTAGTTGGAAAACAGTCTCAACTAAAATAACTGAGGTACACAACAATAATAGCTTCAAACAGGGGATCCAATTTTAATTAATGACAAAACTGATGGCACCATTTAAACAGTCCATTAATCTAGACGGTGGAGGTCACATTTCAGGGGGTAGAAAACAGTGGTTATACTGTGGCCAAGTTGGCTAACCAAAATTATTGGCATGTTTCTTCTGGGCCATGAAGGTCACTAAACAGTTCCATGCAGCTTTAATTTGGGGCTGAGATAACCCTCTCACAGGCTTCAGCAGCAACTAGTCATCACACTCTCCCCCCTCATCTCTCCATCACTGAACTCAGGACAGGCTCCAAAAAATAGCCATCTCAGCTTGGAGCTACTTCTACTCTCTCCCTTCTTTGCCAGATACTCATTAGTACTGATGCAGGTGACTCCCTTTTGGCTTTGACGTGGCTGTCCCCACACACATGGCTACAACTGGGTTGGGCTTCCTCTTTTTTTGATGTACATCTCTTCCTTCCCAGTACTATAATTCGAATCCCACAGGCACCAATGGAGCTGCCTCAATGTGGTTGGCTTACTGCTCCAAGACTGGCACTTGTGTCACTGTCCCGGAGGTCTATCTTCTCCCACTTGTCTCACTTATTCCAGGAGGTACCAGAGCTCACACTCTTATTGCTCTGTTCCTTCTCATCTGATGTTCTCTCTCTTTCTCTCCCCCAACTGACGTAATATTTGCCACTGGAGGACAGAAGAAAAAGGGTCACCATAGTAGGGCAGCCTCCTAACCCACACTAGTGGCTGCCACCACATCATTCACTGCTTTTACAGCCTAGGCCTCCCACCAAAACCAAGGCTCGTGTGAGAGCAGGCAATCACCCTGCTCCCTCATTCTTCCCATACCCCCACACTCCATGGGTTCTCCCTGGCACCAAAACTCTCCATTTTACCTCCACCACCCACGGTGACCTCCTACCCACAGAGTCCCCACCAGCGTGGCAGAGACATATTACCTATTTAATTACAGTCATAAAGAGGGCCTGAAAACTGTGCACAAAAGTAGATACTCTACGGGTGGGCGGGGAGGGTTACAGCTTTAGCCCATGGAGTCTAATCATGTCAGACCAGTCTACAACCTCCTTGCATACAACCCCTATGTGAACAGTGATGACTAGCACCTAGCAAAGGTGCTAGCTGGACAGCTCCCATGACAAAGAGCTGCTGTCTGATATTGGATTTATGTTGCAATGCAGTAATGCATTTCCAAGTGCCTGAAGAGTGGTTGCAGAGGGACTCGCCCTTATCTACCACTCTCCTTTCTTCTTGCTTTAGGTCTCTCAGGTCTGTGCTATGCAGGCACACAATTGCCTTCACTGTTTCAGTGCAGGAATTCTATTTGAGTCTGATAGATGCATGGTCTGTTTCCTCCAGTTAGCAGCTGCATTTCACTCTAGTCTGACTCCTACAGCAGCCACACACAGATTGAAAACATTCTTGAGCAGCCCCTTGTATTCTCTGGGGAAATCCAGATCTCCATTGATCTACTGATCTGTCAGTCACTCACAGCAGTGCTGGAGATTAGTCAGTGGAACAAAGAATAGTTGAATAAGTCTTTTCTCACTTAATTAACCCCCAGGCAGGTCCATGAGTCTTCTGGTGCACTTTCCCACACTCAGCCTAATATTTTCAAGGACTCTGGCGTTTAAACAATTTCTCTTCCCCCCAAATGTTGTTGAACATGGGTGCACAATTGTACAGCTGACTTTGGGCAGTGAGCAGGGAATCAGCAGCAATCCTGGGGATTCACCTGTCATGAGCATTCAATTATGCTCTTTTTGGTGGCAGGAGGCAGATGTGTAGGATATGTGGAAACAGAGCCACTTGCTACAATACTGCAGAGTTCTAAAGATTGCAGCTTTCCTCTATTCCACTCTTGCTCCAGCCCACACAGCATTTTGGATTGGGTGACAGGCGGGAGTGAAGGTACCCCCAAATGGGCAGGGCTTGGCTTTCTGGAGTCAAAAAGGTAAGACCCCATACTTGGCGGGGAGGGATTACAGAAGGGTATAGGTTGAAGAGTTTAGTAGAATATTTAAGAGGTCACGGTAGAGGAGTAACTTGTGATCAGTCTATCAGGCCTGTAACTTCCTTTTTAGCAACATGTTAACACTTACAGTATCTATTTGAATTGCCCATTGTACATATTGCCATGTGTTGTCATTATTGCTGGATTCTTGATTGCACTGTGCTATTGTCTGTATCATTCTACTGTTTATTTTGCCTTGGTAGCTAATACTTAACCTGTATATTGTTTTGTTAACATTTTTTTAAATCATCTGTTTTATCTCCTCTGGCCATGGTGGGGCAGGCTCTCTTCTGCCTGTGCCACCACTACTGTCCACAATCTCCTAGCGTGTCTGACAGCTTGGTTCTCCCATGGATCTTCCCCATGGTGGGGTCAAGAGGAGGGCCATCCCTCCCTGAAGCACAGTCAATCATTGCCACAGGCTCGGGTGATGTGGTGGATGGTGGCATGGTGCACGGACATCATACATTCTCTGCCATGCTGATCCATTTTCCTCCAGTTTTCTCCTCAATCCGAGGTTGTGGCAAGTGGTGAATGCACGTGCATGGAGGCATGCATGCACTCCTGGATCACTCGCCATTCACCCTCCAAACATTATGTCCGCTTTTCTATGTCCGTGCTCTGACACCCAGCCTCCACTAGGTGCCAACCAGGACAGGGACAGCCAGTCATCTCCCAGGGATAGGAGAGCTGCCTAGTGGCTTGCTCAGTCCTGCTCTTGCCCTCCCCTGGCCAACCCCCAACAACCCAAGCTCGACATTGAACTCAGGTTGCCAGCACATCACAAAGTAAGCCACTTGTGAGTGCCTCAGAACCATTGGGCTGTTGTTTTGTTAACACTGATTGCACTTTACCTGTATTTACCTCCTGTACCCCTTTCCCACCTGCCTAGCACCTGGAAATGGGCCTCAGCTCATTATGCCTTTCATGGTTACCAATTTTCAATAAATAAATAATAAAGTTGCGAGCAGCTACTTAAAGAGAACCTTTTCTCACAAATTTTACTTAGCTAGTTGAATAATCAAGAGGCTCCCTTACCTGAATGGGAGTTCCTCCATAGCAGTTGTAAAATGTTATGTTTACCCCCCCAAGGAAGGGAGGGGATAGTATTTTGCCCCGAGGGGGATAGCTGCTTGGTCCCTTTCACTTCCTGATTTCTGATGCTGTCCCATGGTCTGAGGTTTTGTGATGTCATTATATGACTAGCAAGGGGACATGCTCCATGCAAGTCTATGGAGCATCATTTTAAAAGTTATTTTCACAATTTTAACCCAACTTTTAGTACAAATTGGAGCCTGTATTCAAGTAACAAGGCTCTTGTTAAGAGAAACGTGTCAAGAACAATGTCGCGGTAACTAAGAAAATGCTAGACAATAGACCCAGAGAATCAGGATAAAAAAGATAAGAAGATAAAGAAATGAATACCTTATTTAAAACATGTGTTGTCTTTCTCAAGGAACCATAAAGCATATGAACTATACTGATAACCTTATGCGCTTGTATGAACAACATCAGACTCTGGGTAGGTGTTTATTATCCACCCCAGTTTCCTTTATTAAATGGAGAACAATTTTTTACCTGCTACATAGCATCATGGTAAGATATAATCTGTAATTTCTACCATAAGGGAGACAGTTGGATTCTGTCATGACATGCTATACAGTATAAATATATATGCTGTCCTGTGTCCCAGCTATACCCACAACCATCAGTAGGAGCACTTCTGTAAGGGATAAAAAAATTTATTTAGCATTTTCTTATGCTAATTTGTTGCTAGTAGTAAAAACTGTCATTCATCTGTACAGAAATGAGTTTGGATTACTCCACTGAGCCAATGTCTCATTTACAGTGAGGTCCAACTATTCAGTTCCTGTTATTCTTACATATAATTACAAAAATCACAAAATTACACAACAAGACTTTACATTAAAATATACACAGATTCAGAGTTTCATGATTATGCCATTTCACAACAAGAGAACTTAAGATGACTTATGGCAGTATACTTTCTCACTACTAAACCTGTTTCTTATTCTATCAAACAATTCTGTTTTACACACTCAATATACCACTTTTTATTTTGTTATACTGAATTTGTCCATTCTAAATGAAATACTTATGAATTACTAAGAGGAAAAGGATGGACTCTGTCTATTACAAAGATTTATACAAAATGTGAATTAAAATAAGGATGGATTATGAATCTCACAACTGTGCCTATTCTGGCAATACTGAAAAGAAACTTAACTGTGATGTGTATGAAAATATCATGTAACAGACAAAGTAAAATAATTAATTAATTTAACACTAGATCCTCTTCTTTGATGAAACCTTTTGGTCAAACATTGGGTGTACCAGAGGACCAGTATGTGACTTTTACTCAGTAAAAATCTGTAATAATAAGATGTCTTAGGGTGGCTGGTTACTTTATCTTTTGTCAACAAACTAAGTGGACAGCCACACAAATCAAATTCAAAGTGTTTTATTTGTAACAATGATTCAAAACAAGATCCTCATAGTGTTGCCAAATGTTTCACCTGTGTGGGCTTCATAAAGGGATGAGAACCTATGGTACTTACATAACACAGTGTCAGATAAGTATTGACCTAATATCTTGTTACCCATATCTATACTTATTTCATTGCTTCCCAAAATGAGGCAGTCAGAATGCCACATCAAACATGTGTGCAGACTAGTTCTTATCAAAGTGATATGCATCAACTTTCTCATAAGAATATGTTAACATCTATACTCTTATAAAACATAGTCATAGCTGTGAGAATCAAAAAGTAAGCACCAGTTGTGCAAAAGAATAAACTGTGATACTAATAACAATCAATATCAAAATATTCTTCTTTTGATGCAAGTCATTAGATGGTGGCAATACAAATGTAGTATTATTTAAACATAATAAATCACCAGTAATGGTCTCTTTAAATCAAAATCCTATATACCAGATTTTGCAATTATTGAGTTTTCATTGCCTCTGTCAAAGATATTTAAACACTTCCTATGTCTGTTTATAGACAAGGAGAGATGTATGTTTCTATTATCCCTAACATACAAATAATTAGTAACTGATGGATTAAAGAAAACCTTTCTTCTACCTGTGAGTTCTAAGGAAACTGTATTATCAGTTCTCAGGTAGATCACTCTTTAAAGGAACAAAGTAGTCCCTACAATAAATGCAAAATGAATATAAAAGAATAATTAAGCTAGATTCATCTTCACCACTGTTCTGTACAGCATGTTGATGTTTGAAATCTGGTAAGGTGAGCTGTGAAAGTGATGCTGAAATTTTAACTTTGTATTGTCTCACTAAAGTAATTTTATAAGGTCAAACGTTGAACTGCCGCCAAACCAGTCTCCAACTACAATACTTCTATTATACCAAGAGGGGTACCCACTTTGGACTTTTTATTTTGCAGTTTTATTCTTGTAGTACTCATTTGTAAATGCACTCCAAGTTCAAATGTTATTTCCGAAGAGCCAAATAAATGAATAAATTAAGAACTTTGTTTTGATATATAGATTGTCCCTTAAGTCCAAATATCGAGGGAGTTATGGCTTGTTGAAGTTCCAATGTTATCCCATGGGAATTTAAATTTTGAATGCCTTTTATATATTGCCCTTAAATATGTAGGTGTTATTCTTGTAGTACTTATTAAGTCCTTTGTTTTGATGAATAGATGATCCCTTACATGTTCCAGTGTTATCTTATGGAATTTGCATTTTTTGCCTTTTTTATACTGCCTCTAAATGTTTAGGGGGTATGTGTTATTCTTGTAGTACTCATCAAGACCTTTGTTTGATATATAGATTGTCCCTTAAGTCCAAATATTGAAGGAGTTATGAGCTTTGAAGTTCCTGTGTTAGCCTATGAGATTTACATTTCTTTTTATTTTGTTTTTATATATTGCCCATAAACGTTTTTTTTGGGGGGCAGATATGTGTTATTCATAAGTACTCATTAAGACCTTTACTTTAATATATAGATTATCCTAGAAGTTCCAATGTTAATCTATAGGAATTTACATTTTGCTTTCTATGCTTTTTATATTGTCCCCAGATGTTTTTTTTTTTTGGGGGGCTACTATTATAGTACCCATTAAGACTTTGCTGTGATATATAGATTGTCTAAATATTGAGGGAGGTATGGCTTTCGAAATCTCAACGTTACCCTATGGGAATTTGCATTTTTTATTTTATGCTTTTTTAATATTGCCCCAGATATATTTTTTGGGGGGAGGGGGTATGTGATATTTTTGTAGTACTCATCAAGACCATTGTTTTGATATATAGATTTTTCCTTAGAAGTTACAATGTTATCCTATGAGAATTTGCTTTTTTTTATTTTATTACTTTTTATGCTTTTTTATGCTGTATTATGCAGTGTTGTCTAATCGGGGTGCTTTTTGATATTGCCCCTAAATATTCTGAGGTAAAATCAGGGGCAGTCAAGAGGTATGCATGGGCCTATAGGCATGAATCAACATCCTGGCCCATGGTGAGGCATGAGTCCGAAGACTAAGTGCCCTTCAATTGTTTGCTATTTCCTCTTTGTTCCAGATCCCCTTCCCCCAAAAAGAGACATCGCAATCAATATTGTAGATTTGGCTGCTCAGTCGGCAAAACCTTTTATTGTCCACACAACATAAATAATATATGTGTTTGCAATACTGAGTTCCTCTTATTTTCTCTGTCACATTTTATTCCAGTCCTCTTTATTTTACTTTTGCTTTCCTTTGTTTTCTTCCCCGGGTGTCAAAACCCGAGGGGGTTGCATTCCATTCCTTGCCCAGATGTAAACCCAAGCTGGTCTTATACTTGCTCTCTGAGCAGGTCCAATTCCTGACCCCCTTTTTCTCTCTGAGCAGGTCCAATTCCTGCCCCCCTTTTTCTTGTCCACTTTTCAGGGTGTCCATACCCTTTTCTTTCTTCCAGATCTTAATTCCTCCATTTTGTTCTCCCTAACCCCCCCCCCACCTTCCCCCTTTTTACCTTCTCAGATTCTTCCCTTCTAGCTTCCATTCCTTTTATTTCTTCGTTTTTAACAAAGGGAGGTGGGTGGGTCTTGGCTGAATCAGATGCCCTGTTTGAGGCATATCTCGACAGGGAACCACTGCTCAGCAGACAGCGTGGAACGCCACAGGCCCGTGATGCAGCGTGGGGTGAGGTGGCGCGTGCCGTAAACCAGCATGGCAGCCACCAGTGGTCCGTGAAGGAGTGTAAGAAGAAGATGGTCAGCATGGACAGAAGGAGGATCAAAGATAAGGTAGCTGCCATCAGGGCTGCACGTGTTGCCACTGGTGGGGGCCAGCTGGATGTGCCACGCCTGACGCCACAGGAGGAGTGGGTGGCCGGCAGCATGCGGCGTTGTGCTATTGAGGGCATTCCTGGTGGTGGCTTCCAGATGGGTGGCAGCCCATCACTGCATGGTAGGTCCTGTGCTGTCACTGTGTGGGTGGTGGAGGGAATGCCACAGAGCAGGGTGGAGCCACTAACACTAATGTGTTCCCTTACAGCTTCTGAGTGTCTACGTGGGTTAGCGGTGGTGGGTTTGTACACCAAGGGGGATGCCCTGGACATGGAGGATCACCCATCCACCTCCACAGGTGTCCAAGGGACTGGACTAGTGCATACCTGTTCATCTGTCCAGACTGATGAGGGTGCTGCGGGGGTGGACGAGGCCCTGCCTGTGTCCCAGCATCACAGCACCCATGGTGTCCAGTGTGCTGGGACATGGATTGGTGCCAGATCCAGCACCGATGATGATGGACCACACATCCTGGACAGCGATACGTGTAGGACGTAGGATGGTCCCACAGCAGGCAACGGCACGGGCATTGCCGTGGGTGGTGCCGCCGTGGAGGCCTGTGTAACAACACAGTCCCAGCCTGTGCCTGTATGCCCCAGTGGGGCAGCACTGGTGTGCATCCAGGTCGGTGGGGCTGTTGCGGCCACTGCGGTGGCACCAGTGAGCCCTGGCAATCAGCAGCCAGAGGGGCAGTGCCAGCAGTCAGCCAATGGTGACGGGGAGACAGTGTCGGGGGGCGGTGGCAGTGCACCGCATGTGGACGTGCCCCAGCATGGCTCTCGTGTGCAGCACCCATCGTCAAGGGGTGCTGGTCAGCAGGGCCAGGAACACCACGAGGGACAGCATGCTGGACCGGCGGATGACCTCTTTGACGAGCACAGCCATCTACTCCAGGCTTCAGTAGATCAGTAGATGCGGCTCGTGATGGCAGTGGATGCACTCAGTGCTGTTCTGCACCAGGCAGAGGAGCTGTGCAGCAGAGACCACAGTCTGCTCCTGGCAGAGATGGCCCGGCAGCGGACAGATGTAACCGCTGCCATTGACAGGCAGACCAATGCATTGACAGCTGTCATGGTCACATTTGTCCATCCGCCGCAGACACTGTGCAGTGTCATGTCCACTCCCTGTTCCCGGAACCATGCAACACCTGCTATGTTGACACCAGTTTTGGCTGTGGGCATATCGAGCATGTCTGATGCGGGCATGTTCGGTGGGCTGCAGACTCCTGCGTTAACATGGTCGCGTTCACGCAGTGTCACCCCGGGGTACCGTCGGTGCCACCCCATGAGGCCAGTGGTCAGCCTGGCATGGCTGGCAGGTCTCGACGGGGCCACCAATGCATCTGTGGCACTATGCCACGTGATTGACCTGTCTCCCACCATGGCCACTGTCTGCCGCTGCCCTATGTGCAGTGTGGTATGTATTGTGTGACATACGGGTGGGGTACCCGGCCCTGCACACACACGGTCCCTGTGCACACCCTCCCGGCTGCTGGCCACTGTGGCGTGTGCATGATGATGCCTGCATTGCGCTGTCCACCAGTGTGCAATGGTGCCCAGCGTCTGAGGCACACACAGTGACGGCCACTGGGCATGGTCATGTGTGGACCTGTGTGGGGGTGGGAGTAGCAATTGGGGTTGGCTTGCCGTCTACCCCTTGTGCATGTCTTGGTGTGTGTGTGTGTGTGTGTGTGTGCATGTGTCATGTTCGGCCCTGCCCATCCCTGACGCCATGTGCGGTGCCACACTCAGACCCATTCCCTTACTGCCGTCTGCCCCTGGTGTTCTGCCCTGCCTGTCTGTGGGCTGTGCCCTTGCCATTGGTGGTTGCGCATGGCCCGTGACCTACCTGTGTTGACCAAAGTGCTCTTCTGTAATGGTGTCCCGGTGCAGCTGTGACATACGGATCAGGCGGGGATCTCTTCACCCAGGGGGTGGCTGCCGATCACCGGCTGGACCGGCGTCCTCATCATCCCCACCGCTGTCCCCCTCTTCAACCTCTATGGCTATCCCACAGTCAGTGGCCATGTTGTGCAGGATACAGCAGGCCAGGAATAGCCCGCAGGCCTTCGAGGGGCTGTATTGTAGGGCACCGCCAGATTTGTCCAGGCACTGGAACCATGCCTTCAGCATCCTGAACACCCGCTCGATGACATTCCGTGTTGTGGTGTGTGCCTCATTGTACCATAGCTGCGATGGGGTCGCGGGGCGCTGGTATGGTGTGAGCAGCCAGGGACGTAGTGGGTAACCACTGTCACCTGTGTGTATAGGGTGGACATTAGTATGGTGGTCTGCGTCACTTTGCCTTGGGCCAACAAGGCCGGTACCCATGGCACCTCTGACTATGCACCCCCCCACGTCTGCTCATGTCATCCTGCGTGATATGCATACACACCCACTAGATGGCCAGTTGGGATGTTCCCACTCTCAAACCTGTGGCACAGTGCAGACTGGTGCCAGATGAAGGCATTGTGTGCTCCCCCAGGGTGCGTGGCACAGACATTGGTAATGCGCCCCCTGGCATCGCACACCACCTGGCAGTTAATGCTTGTGTAGTCCTTCCGATTGATGTATGCCACTCCCTCAGGGCCAGGTGGCATGTGGATGGCCACATGGGTGCAGTCAATGGCCCCAAGCATGTAAGGCAACTGTGCTACCCTGTGGAACTCCTGTATGTGTGCTGTGCACTCCGCCTGTGTACTGGGGAAACAGATGTACTCCGCAGCATGTGGCAGCAGTGCGCTGAGGAATTGTGTGAGTAGGCATGATGCAGCTGACTGGGTTATGCCTGTTGTGTCCCCTGTTGGTCTCTGGAAGATGCCCAGGCGAGCAGGCACATGATGGCTGTCACCTTCATCTCCACTGACAGAGCATGACTCCGTCGTGTGGGTGCCTGCATCTCATCACTGCACAGCGCACAGAGCTGTTTCAGGGTTGTCCGGTTCAGGTGGTACCGGCCCACAATCTTTGTGTCAGAGTAATGTTCGAAGCTGGTGAGGGCTCGGTACTGCCTGTTCTGGGTGTACCGATGATGGGCCCTTCCACGGCCGTGCCCCCCGCTGCCTGCCTTTTCACACCCCTTATTAGCTCCTCAATCTGGAAGGTGGCACTGGCCATGTCCCTGGCTGGTGTTCCCCCCCGGCGGTTGTTGTCCTGTTCCCCCCGCTGTCCGTTCCTGATGCTCCCCCTGCACCAGGTACACCTCCGGTCTTTGGCTGTGGCTGTCCTGCCTCCTGCCACTGCCATCAGTCCACTGTGGCACTCCACAGCCTTTCCTGCACAGTGGCACAGGCTCTCCACTCCTACCCTGTTTCTGGCTCAGTTCTGGTGGGCCGCCCTGTCCTGCTCCTCCCCAGTTCTGCACACTGCTACCTTCTCTACCGCCCTGGCTGTTTGTCACCACGCTCCTACCTGTGGCTTCCCTTTTGCGTTCTTGCACCCCTCTGTTGCTCCCTTTTATTTTGGATCATTTCCGCTGGCTCCCCTATTACGCACGGTGCATGCTGCTGAATATCGCACTTCGCATGTTATTCATGGTTTCGCCCCCTACAGTTACGCATGCATTCATTACTATTGCACTCTGGTGCATTGCTTATTGTGCTGCACAGCTGCCTCCCGCTGAATATCGCACAATGGCGCATTTCTGTACTTGCGCTGGCGCATCCCTGTTGCACATGGCACAACCCTTCTGAATATCTGGGCCCAGGAGTCTGACAAGGGTTTGTTTTGGGCCCACTGCTGTTCTCAGTTTTCATATGTGACATCCCATCTGTTTTACCAATGCATAAATATTACTGTATGCAGATGATACTGTATTATCCAATGGCTAAAACTAATGCACATAACGATTGGTTAACATCCATGGGGACATCCCTGCATATACCCACAGTTAAAAAAAGGGCCAGCCAACAGCCTTTTTGCTTGTATTCAGAGTATTCCACACTTCTCTGCTCACAGTTTGCCCACACAGAATATGGCTGTCCTGGCATCTGTTCACCAAAGAATTATAAAAATTGCCTTGATTCAGCCAGTACAATCACTGCTGGATATTTCTCCCAATCCCAGGTTTTCAACACACCTTACCTGGGGCTGCTGCATTCTCAGGTTCAGAGCTCACACCAAGAACTGGCTGGCCAAGTGCCATTCAAACACAGAACAATCTGCCTTCTACCATTAACACACATGCTTCCTGTCTCCTCTCCTGTGGCACCTATTAAAATAGAGCCTACCACTGACCCTTAACAAAGTGAGGGACTATTTGTCTAAATGCATTGAACAAGTGTAAAAGAGTTTTTTTTATTTTCTATGTACATAAAAAAATACAGATAATTGTAATAATACACTCTAGGGGGTGGTATATCATGGGATACTACTACTTCTGAAGTGCATGATTCACTCTGTTTTTGCCCTTGTGACTCAAGGCACACGAGGTGTAGCAATATCTCATTATATGCCACATCCAGTCATAGAAGATTCCTTAATTATAAGTCTAATTAATTAATCATGAGCTAAAGTAGCTCACTGATTGGTTGTTGTGCCAGTCTAAAATCTCTTAGAAATGTCTGTCACGGCAGGGATGCTCATCTGATTGCTCGCACCACTCTGTCTAAAACCTTAAGAAACGTAAAAAATAAACGGTAAAAACAGAAAATTGTTATTGTGGTTAGATTTATAATCTCAATAATAACCTTGAAGGCAGTCATTTCCTTGGATTAATGACTGGCTGGAGGGCGTGGCCCTTGGCTGCGGGCCACCCATCCCTCTAACTGGTCATTAATCCCTCTGTAATGACCAGCTTCTTGGTCGTTATTGCTTAATTACACAATGGGCATTAAAAATCCTTTATAAAATTGGTAGTGCCAGCCTGGTGGCTCAGAAGCAGAGCTACTGCTTGCAGCATTGGTAACCCAAGTTTGGGAGCAAACTCAGAGGCATCAGAGGTGTGACCAAGGAGGAGGAGGATGAGCCTCTGAAGAACTGCTGTCCTCCTCTGAGGAGGGAGGGATCTCCTGCCCAGCAATGTTCTGAGCCCTGGCAAGGGCTGGGAGTAGACGAACCTTGGACCCAGTACTGCAGCAGGGATTGGTGGAGCAGCAGATGTCTGCTCTTCATGAGCTGGTGCACACCCAATGTGAGTTGATGTCTTTGCACATCCAACAAAATGGAAAATGGGCTGCTGGCTGGGTAGACAAAGTCATTCCCTGCCTGCTACTACCAAAGCTGATCCTTGCTTGCCTGACTCCTGGTGCCCCAGTTTTTACCTCCACCTCCCAAGCTAACTGGATGTGTGAGGAGTCACCAGAGGAACTGAACAGCAGCCCACCTTGGCGGCAAGCCATGGGGTAACAAATCTGCAGGTGTGTTGCTCATGGGCCAGAAGCCAGGGACTCATATGTGGAGGTCACGGAAGAATGGTATCAGGGTGCTGGAGCAGGGCGTAAGGAGGTTCCAGATGGTGCGTAAAGAGGATAAACAAAACTGAAAAACATTTGATATGGATCTTCCTGAATCCTGGTTGAACGAGAAGATTCCTAAGTCATGTGGTTCTGTAACAGAAACTCATGGCTTCGGACTTCTGGTAAGCAAGACACAGCACATTCATATATTAACACCTTTGAGAAATGTTTTAAAAACTGCATCTGGCAGCTATGTTTGCAAAGTAAAGCCACTAGTTGTTTTACATTACAAAACAACATACTGTACTGGTAATTTATTTACTCATTACTCCCACTTTTCCTTCAAATAACTTTTAAAGCTATTTTCAAACCAGTATCACAGTCATTTTTTTTATTTTCTTTACCTTGTTCTCCAAGTCTGTAAACACTCCATGGCAGTTTTTTGCCAGAACCCTGCTCCAACAAACATTCTCCCAGTTCCTGTTGCAGCCCTTTCCCCCCATCTGCTCCCCCTGAAAGCGGACAGCACTTCTGCCCTCAATCAACCTCCCATTAGAGTTGCTGCCTGGTACTGTGATTGCTTCTGCTCCTCACAGCACTTCCATGCAGCCTGCTATTAAAGTGTAAAAGAAAGCCAACAGTACTCCTGCTCATGCCCTACCCACCATCGTACTAATCTTGCTCCCACTCACTATAAATACACAGCCCTCCAGTAATCCAGCCTGAGCAACATCAATACAGCCATAATATTAATAAAAATAACTTAGGGGATGGGATCGCTTCCACAAACCCCAGTTGCACAGAGAGAGGGAGAGAGAGAGAGAGAGCAAACCTCACCTGGCTAAACATATAGCTTTGAGCTCCCTATAGTGGGTAAATTCAATTCAGCATACGCATTATCACAGTCTCAGCAGGGCCTTTTTTTTGCTGTTGACAAAACCGCGCAACAGGAACAGCGTGGTAGGAAAGAGCGAGAGGGTGCAAAACCGCAAAAGGGTGTATGCATGGTAGTGCATCCTCTCACTCTTCCCAAGCAGAGGATAAGACCTCTGCTGGGACAGGGGGCCGGCGAGCAGCTGCCGTGGCTCAATGGGATAAGCCACAGGCAGCTAGGGAGGTAGGCAGTGCGTTTGGACGGGTTTTGATTCCTGGTCCCAGGCGCATGGATTTTATTATTTTTCACATTTTGTGTATTTGCTATTATCCCCTGGAGTTAGTTAACTGGCTAAAACCCTCAAATACTGACACTGAATTCTCAATTCCTCCCACAGCCCCTGGAGTAGTCATGAGGGCCAGATCAAGTCTGCTCTCCCCGAGCTGCATTCACTGTCTCCCTTCTCCCAGGTACAGAGTGAAATGCTGCATAAAACTCGAGTTTGCCCCACCAACGCTTTGTGTCAACTGCCACACCGGCCCCACCACCAGCCTTGGTGAACTTCCTCTTATATAGGGGCATTTCACATGACGGCTAAAAAACAATCAACTGCTTTTTCCATTTGCAGTTTATAAACACCATCCACTAGTGGCCGCTAATCCCACACCTCCACCAGCAAAGTAAAATGCAGCCCCTCTACCTAACTGTAATCTCTCTACTTGCCCTTCTGGTCCCTCCCTTTGTCCTCCTACCCTGAGAAGCAAACTTGCCAGCTGGTCTTTCTAGCAACCTCTTTCCTCACTTAGGTTCCCTCTGTGGTACACCTCACGTATCTGCTAACCAGCCCCACTGTCCTCCCCCCTCCTTCCATGTTTGCCTAGCAGTTCTCAAATTTCCTGCACTTGGCACCTCAGCGCCTTCCACCCTGTCTCCTAAATCACATGGCAAGTGTATACAGGCCCTGCCCATAGCCAAACTTCTAATATACCTCCTGCTCCTCTTATCTGGTGATGTTGAACAGAACCCAGGTCCAAACTCCCCTCCCAGCACAAACCTCACCCCTACTCTCACACTCCCAAGGGGTCTAAAACTAGCCCATCTAAATATCTGCAGTCTCATTCATAAAATAACCCTCCTGCAGCCTATTGTTCTATCCCTTAACCCTGACATAATGATAATTTCTGAGACCTGGCTAAAACCCTCAAATACTGACACTGAATTCTCAATTCCTGGCTACACTCTTCTTCATCAAGATTGCCTGGATAACAAAAGAGGAGGTGGTTTAGCAATATACATCACTGCCTCACTCCAGTTTACCCCAGTCCCGCTACCGCAACCACACAAACCATTGATGCCTTACTAATCAAACTCTCCCTCCCTCACACATGCCCAATATTTGTTGATGGTTCATACTGCTTACCAGACTCCTCCATGCCCACCATCATTGAATCACCAGGGTGCCCTGTCATCACTGGCAACAGGGGGTGAGCTTCATATCCTTGGGGATTTTAAACAAAACTGGCTGTCCAAATCTAGCGCCAAACTGCTTTCCCAGGAGTCCCTCAACCTAACACAACAGATCACAGAGCCCACATGTGTAAATCCCAAATCCCAGAACCATTCTCTACTGGATTGGTCCCTCACCTCTCATCTCCATAGAATACTCACCTCTGGCCTCTTACCAGATTCTCTAAGTGATCATCACATGATCTACTCAGTCAGAAAAATATTTAGGACCAAGGCACCACCCCACAGAACTCTACTGACCAGATCATACAAATCCCTAGACCTTGTTGCACTCCAACACAATCTGGTAAACACTGACTGGTCCTACATCCGACAGGCTACCTGTATTGACTCTGCACTGGAGTACTTTAAAACATGTTCTCACAGTCTGGAACCCCATGCCACACTCTGACAAGCCCAGGGGGGGCACCACCTGCCTTGGATCTCAGCAGACATCATGGCCCTCCTTAGAGATAGGGATCAGGCAAGGAAGTATTTCAAGTGTTCAGGCTCACCTGTAGATCAACAAAGGTACAGGGCTCTATGAAATGCCTATACAAGGCAAATCCACCAGGCAAAAGCCAACTATTTCAAAGTCTCCTTCCTCACCAACATCAACCTACCCACTAAATTTTAGAAGGTGGCTAAATCATTATTCTCCCCCCATCGCAGTCACCCACCCCAGTTCCAAATGTAGGCAATCCCACTGTCGCTGACTCTAAAACAGTGGCTACCAGATATAACACTTTTTTCACAAACTGCACATCATCGCTGCTGTCTACTGTCCCCCAAGCCCAACACTCCCCCCCTTTTTCCACCAACCCTGTTTTAGGTTCTCCTCTGTCCCCCTTTTTATTCCACCAGGTCTCCTGGTCAAGTCTACAATGCGCTAATCACCCTAAATCTGCATAAAGGCAGGAGCCCCAAATGCCTGGACTCCAAAAAGCTCTACCTGTCAGCCCCTGCCATCACCTCCTGTCTGGCCTCCCTCTATAACCTCTCCTTCTCTCTTACCTCCATCCTTTCAGAATGGAAACATGCCACGGTCATCCCTCTCCCTAAAGTCAGTGATCCCTCTGCTGCTGAAAATTACCACCCTATCTCCCTCCTCCCTATCCTGGCTAACCTCCAGGAACACCTCATCCTCTCACAACTTTCAGCTTTTCTTGACTCCTCATCCTTCTTCACACCTTACCAGTCTAGTTTTAATAATACCCATTCCACCACCTCCTCTCTCCTTAGATGCACCGACGCCATCCTCACAGGTATGGATAAGGCCCATTACCTCAGCAATCTTTGCTCGACTTGGCTAAGGCCTTTGACACTGTCTCTCATCCACTCCTTCTTTCCAAGCTCTCCCTCACAGGACTCTCTAAGACTGCCACCAGCTGGTTCCACTCATATCTGGTAGGCAGATCCCAGTCTGTTAGAATTGGCAACTCCTCCTCTGCCTCCCTCCCTGTTACCTCTGGTGTTCCCCTAGTCTTGGTCCTTGGCCTGCTACTGTTCTCCATCTCTCTGAATGCTCTGCCCACTGCCTGCCCACACACCTCCATCCATATGTATGCAGACGATACAGTACTGTATTCCTCTGGCCCCACGTCCACTGATGTTGTGACCAGAGTGAAGCAGGACTTCAATAATGTCCAGCTCTGGTTTCACACAAATCAGCTCTTTCTCAACACCAAGAAAACTGTCTCCATGACCTTTGGCACTAGGCAAAGACTTTTTCGGCTCCCTCTCACCCCCACCTTCCACACCCTGGATGGGACTTTGCTGGAGAACTGCTCCTCCTTCAGATATCTTGGGGTCTGTCTTGACCAGCACCTCAGTTTCTCTGTACATATGAAAGCAATGCACAAAAAACTCCACCCCAAGCTGGGTGCCTTGTATCACAATCAGGAAAGCATCCCTCTGCCGGAACGCCATAAAATTGTACAGAAAATGATACTCCCTATTTTTGACTTCAGTGATGTGGTCTATAGTGCCACCTCAAAGTCCACCCTAGCCAGACTGGACACCCTGTACCATTCATTCTGTTGCTTTGCCCTTGACTATCAGCCCCACACCCATCACTGTGACCCCTACCAGTCACTGGATCTCCCATTACTTCAAGACCGATGGCTCTCCCACTGCGCTAGCTACACAACCAAATTCTGGGCTCAGACCCTCCCCCCAAAATCTCACTTCCATTCTATCAGCCCATGCCCTCCTCACATACCCTATCAGGAACAAAGGCTCTTGTCTACTCTCGGTTCCACTTGTGGCCATCACAGCAGGCCAGGCAGCTTTCAGACATCGCTTACCTAAATTATGGAATTCCCTCCCTGAGTTGATACAGACTCCCTCCCCATGTTGGCACTTCAACTCCCTTCTTAAAGCACACTTCTCCTCTGTCTGCTTTTGTACCATGGTCTAGCCACTGTTACTCCTAAGGATACATCAGCTTGCCTGATATTTTTTTGCCTGTAGTTATGTCAGGCTACATACTTATTGCCTGGTTTATATTCCTACAATTGTACAGCACTCTGTTATGTGCCCTGAGATAGAGCCTCTGTATGTAGTCTATTATCTTGAATTCTCTTGTGCCTGTGTACTCTGTACACTGTATATTAACCCTGGTCTCTGTTCATGGTGTTTGTGATAGTATGATGTTATTCCTCTTTATGTTGTTTATCCCTATTATTGCCTCCCCAGGACACATCTGGAATTGAGCAGTAGACTGCTCAGTATGCCTTTCTTGGTAACATTTTTAAATAAATAAATAAGCAGTGGACTCCATCCCCACCACTCCCCAGGAGAGGAGAGCAGTCCTCTGGATGCTCAGTCTTCTCCCTCTCCGGACGACACCCAGCAGCCTACTCACACCCCAAACACTGGTTGCCGGCGTGGCAGGAGGTAAGGCATGAATGCATCAGCCCTCCATGTCACTGGGTCAGCATTACTTCTACTAAAGTTAGAAATAAAACACTAAATCCTCATGCTCCCATAAGCCCATGAAGGGGGGAAAATAACCATGACAACCAGGACCAAAAGCCACAACTACAGAGGTTCTTGAAGGGCAGAAGTCCCTAGCTCAAAAAAAATCCACAGAATTGTAACACAGGTGGAGGAACAATTTTATTTCAAAACATACTTTAAACTAATTTTTTGTAAACATTTTTCTACTAAACTTAATTTTACAGTGCCCATTTTCTAAGCGCAATAACACCCTCCAGGATGGGC
The DNA here is from genome assembly GCA_016271365.2 of Neoceratodus forsteri. NCBI lineage: Eukaryota > Metazoa > Chordata > Ceratodontiformes > Ceratodontidae > Neoceratodus > Neoceratodus forsteri. The sequence goes on from CM028136.1 coordinate 877,956,714, forward strand.
AGCATTGTGCAATACCTGACCTTCCAGAGGTTATAAGGACCTCCACCTGTGGTGTTGGGCCTCATTACACCCCTGGGTGGTCCGGTAGAGCACAATACTGCCCAATCTGTCATTTATTATTGCTTACATATACTCACACCTATGTCAGCCCCCTAAATCTGTTAATAAGATTTAGAATATATCCCATATTAATAGGCAAACATTGGTAGACAAATCTTATAATGTGCAGACATGAAGGGCCTAATTCATCTTTGTGCTTATGGTAAAGCCTAAATAAAATCCATTCAGGAAGTTTAATTTACCGAGAACAGAATGTGCGAGTAGTATTTTCAGACCTGCTGCAGCAATTCTTCATGCATTATCATGCCTATAAAAGTCATTGCTTGCTAAGAGATGTTTACGTGTGTACAAAGACATGCCTGAAGAAACCAAGTGCACCAGGGATTTTAAAACATACAGCTTTGAGAAACATGCTTTTTCCCTCAAGGACTAGGAACATTCATTAAAATACAGTAGAAAATTCTTATCTCCCAACATAGCAAGCAGTTGCTTTTTTGTATATGTTTATGCTGTCCCCGCAGACACTGGCCGATCACCCTTCAGGCCTCTTCAAGAACCTATTCTCATCCCGGCTACTCCCATCCACTAACTGCCCTGCACTGCAGCCACCAAGGGTACCCTGATGTATCCCTTCATTGGGTGGGGCCCTTCCTGTGAAGGGAATGTGCCTTACTGGCCTCCCCAGTGGCCCTGGGTGCTGCTGAAGTGGCAATTCATGGTCCAGGAGCTCCGGTGATGAGGGTCCAGGAGGCTGTCACCCGACCGCCAGTGCACCATTTTCCTTCAGTTTTCTCCACAGGAGCATGACTCAAGGTAGGTGCCAGCGTCTCTCACACTCCCCTAGGTAGTGGGACCAAATATTTTCTGTTCCCCAGCCTCAGCCTGGGATCAGTATGTGCTGGTCCTCTACCCTCCCTCCCCTGAAAGAAGGCAAGCAGTCCTCTAGCCTCAAGCCTTCTCTCTCCCGCCAGCCCTTTGATGCCTGGAGTCCATTCCTGAACCCTGGTCAACAGTGTTGCAGCAGTGAATCTTTCCACTGCACCAGTGGGTCAGCTAGTTTTTTTCCCCTAAAAGTTGCAATACCTGCCAAACATTCAAAACTGTCATTCACAAATAAATATAAGATATTCTTAATTAAAGTTGTTGGGATTCCTATGTTTATTGTCAGTGTCAGTTGTTCAGCAGGTAGCACACTCACCTCTGAAGCTGAGAAATCAGAAGGCTGTGGGTTCTAGCCCCACACAAGGCACTTGGGTTAAATCCCAATACTGACACTGCAGTGCAGCATGAGGGGTTGCTTCACTCCTCAGGAGCTGTCTTTCAGATGAGACATTAAACCAAGGTCCCATCTGCCTGCTCTGGTGATAGTTCAGGTGGATGTTAAAGATCCCATGGCACTTCTTGAAAAGAGTAGAATAATTTTTTTTATTAGAAACTGAATAACAAAACAAAAGGACCTTGGTAAACAAAACACATAAATCATACAACATTAATTCATAAAAAATAAGGAAAACAGGCAGAAGTGCTATACCTATGTCACAAAAATTAAAAAATATACCAAAGACATCTTGGTTCAATCCATATGTAAATTAACATAATAAGGGTAAAGGGTTAAGTTAAGGTCACTTAGAGCAGGGGAGCAAAGAAAAAGGGCAAAACCCTAGTAATTACAGAAAGGAGAACAGTTTTACCCTTTTATACAGTAATATTCTCTTACAAGGTATAACATGAAAAAAAGTTTGTTTTTTTAAACCAGCCAAGACATCAAAGCCTAGTGTTTTACAAAGTCTCCAATAGATAGTTTATGCTGGTCAGATTGTCTTATCTGCAGTATTTCTTGCAAAATCATGTGAGTCAATTCCTCAGTGGTTAATAACATTTGCTGTAAAACCAAACTGCAGCGCCCTTGCCATGTCTAATATTTAAAACAAGATAAGACTACTCTTAAGGAAATAGCTGAGGGTGTCTTCCATTCTGGTGGAAAAATATTTAAAAACAAAGGGCAGGATTCATGAAAGGGATGCGCCCAGTGCATCTGAGATGCACTGATGCATTCCCAACTTGCCGAAGGCAATTCAGAAAGGGGCCTGATGCGCCAAAGCATCGCAGATGCTCTGCATAATGTCAGTAATGATATGCGGTGCATCTGGGGGGCTGTGAAGGGGGCGTGCCCTTGCATACCGGGCACAGCCCCATTCACAGTCCAATTCAGAGGTGCATCCCTGGGGCATGTCCGGGGATGTGCCACCAAAAAATATGTACAATACAACTAGACTTATGTGGGTGGCCACCCACAGGCAGGCTGCCATACTGTAGACAGCAGCACAGCAGGCAATTGGTTGACCATGTTGACTAATGGGCTTGCAGCGTGTACTGTAGGCTGTCATTAACAACTTTAGTTTGCAACTTACACCCTTTTATACTCAGTCGGCCTTTGTCCATTTACTGTAAAAGTTAATCGAACAAGACCATATAGGCAAGCTGTTTAGTTAAACAATTTATTTATTTTGGTGGTGCATTTTTCACATTCTAGGCAGCCCTCTGACACCTCAGAAGGATTTTTATAGTTCTGCTTGGGACAGGATTAAAATAAAGCTGTACTTTCTTTGCCTTTTTCTCTGTCAAAGGAATTTGTTTGATCAGGTCAAAACCACTGAGCCAGGAGAATTATTGGCTCTGTAATCCCACACCTTCCCTCCTTTATGATTATAGGAATAGCTCCATTAAATTTTTTTTCTTCTTACTCAGATTATGTTTAGTGGCCCATTAACATCAAAGATGTATTCTTTAGGCATATTCAAACTGAGGTTCATCGTCATATACAAAGGAGGGTGGGGAGCCATGGATTTCCTATTTATCTCTTCTTGATCCGTATCCCTTTCTAGTAGAGAGGATATATCTTGTCAAATGTTAAATTTCAGCCAATCAGAGTGTGACACGTCATTTGACAGGTGGGTGTGGCCTAAAATGGACCAATCAGATTCATCCCTTTTCCAACCGGAAGTCCAGCCTCTCGTGCCATGGCAATGCTCGCCCCTCCTGCCACAGGAAGTGACGTATTTTCGCCTCGAACCCGGAAGTCCCTCCCTTTCTATGCTGTAAGTGCCTCCTTCTTCTTCCCCTCCTCTCACATCTGTGCCACAGACTCACACCTGAGTCCCTCCACCTCCTCTTCCTCCTTCACATCGGAGTGCTAGCAGCTCCTCAAACCCTTCCCTTGGACCCCGGTTCAGCATCCTAGCTTGCACCCAGGTCCCTCCCCTCACATCACAACCCAGCCGCACCATCCTAATTCACACCAGAGTCTCCCTCCTTGATCCACCACCACTTGCAACTGAGTTCCTCTTCCTCCACACCACCCTGTTCCCTCTTGCACCCCTGCTGAAACATCCTAGCTTGAACTTGAGTCCCTCTCTTCACCACACACCCCTGCTCCCTCCTCCTCCCCACCCTTTTGCACCCTTGCTCCCTCCTCCTCCTTGATCCACCCACCTCTTGCACCAGAGTTCCTCTTCCTCCACACCAGCCTGCTCCCTCCTCCGCCCCTACCACTGTGTCCTAGCTCAAACCTTGAGTCCCCCTCCTCCATTCCCTTCCCCTCAAACTCCTGCTCCCCTCCCCATCACACCCGTGTCCTAGCACCTTCATACCCCCTATTCACTCGCTATTCATTCGCACCCCTGTCGGTCCAGGGATATAAGGACAGGATGTGTGTAAATGCTTTGTGACTTGGAAATCTGTACAAGGAATGCATCATCATGCAGATGCAATGACCACAGAGGGTTATTTGATGACGCTGTTGTAAGCACACTTGTTTTGAGACAAGGTATATATTTTTAAAGGGTTAGAAAAAAGTATTCACGTAACCTATGAATGTCCTACCAAGAACACCTTGTAAATGTTCAATGGTGTCTCAGACTGGCAATGCAGCATTCATCATCAGTCTGCAAAGCAGTGTGTGTGTGTGGGGGGCATTAGCCAGCTCATAGGTAAAGAAAAAATCTCTACAAGGTTTTAGACAGAAACTAACTAACTTTACAAATCTTACCTTGTTTGTAGTAAAAATATATATGTCCTCCAAGTTTCCTGGGAATGTTGCAGAAAAAATCATTCCTATTGAGGCTGATAACATTTTAACACACAATGAAAAGAAGGTAATCCACAGAAAAATGTCCCAACTTTTGTCAGGGTTGCCAAAGTATATTTCCATTTACTCCAGTGAGTCAGGAAACAAATTTCCTTTAACACACAATAAAAGAAGGTAATCCACAGAAAATGTCCCAACTTTTGTCAAGGATTGCCAAAGTATATTTCCCATTTACTCCGTGAGTCAGGAAAACAAATTTCCTTTTAATACAGAAAGAGAAGTACTACAGTACACGGAATGTCCTCATAAAATGTCTAACGGTGTTAAATCCATCTGTAGTCCTAGCTTTACTGGAAGTAAGTGACTAGAGTCTGAAGCATTTGCTTACAAATAGATTCTCATCCTATTGCTAGTGTTCATGTGAAACGCTTTGAATACTGATAAACTTGTCGTGAATTCTTAATGAACTAACTCTGGGAAAGCGATGAGATCATGGGCATACATTTATATGTGAAAAGGTAGTTTTGTTAAATCATACATGGGTTTGTTTTCTTAGCATGCTGGGAGACGCTGATGAGCTCATCTTTGAAGAATAGAACGAGACACTGATTTACATGTGAAAAGAGACTTTTGTGAAAACATACACAGGGATCTTTTGTGAGTGATCTTGGAAAAGAGTCACGTTAGTAACACTCGGGAGAGTGCTCTGTTGAGAGCATGGGAGCTTAAGGCTGACAGGGATAAAACAGTATGATATCATCGGTTACACAATAGGTCGGTACATACATTTACATAGTAGGCATCTGGGAACAGGCATTCAGTATCTTACAAATGAAAGCATAATGATGCCGGGAGGAGCTAGCCTTTTGAAAGTGGATCTCACAGTCTTATATAAACCCCGTGCTTGGGGCTTGATAGTACAGTTTCCCGAGACTCAAGGAATCTCTTTTATAGAATTTGTGCAGATTATCTGAAACATTCAAGAAGATGGCACAACGCAGTGCTTCTAAATTTAACCTCCCAGCAACAGGCCAGACTGTCACACCACCAAATGAGAAGAGAGAAAAGAAGATGTCTATGGGGTGCCCAAGCCCGCATTTGTGTATTATACAAGGTGTGACAAGGAATGCCCCACTCAGACCATGTTGAGTGGAAGGATTGGTGATGTGAAAAGGAAGCTGGCTACACAGTTTGGTGAATCTGTAAAAGTTAAATCAGATACTCCTGGCCAAGAGCCACCACTGCCGGACCTTGAAGAGCACCTAGAGAGTGAATCTGATACCGTGAAAATGGATACTGAAAGAGAAAGTGACCTGGAGGAACAGCCGCAGAGTGATACCGATACACAGCCAGACGCAGCAACTGAACAAGAGTCAGATGATGGTGAAATTCCTACCACCAGCAAGCCCCAGGCTAAGGAAGATGAAGAAAAGGATACAGAAAATCCTTGTCCAGCAGAGGTAAATTCTTGTATGTTTTAAACATTAATGAAAAAGTGTAGGTGTGACAGAGACATGCGTGCATAGTGCAACTGAACAGATGACAGTGGCAGAGCCAGGTTTGGGAGTGTTTGGGAGCCAGGGGACCATTCAGTCAGTCATGGACTCACAATGGGCACTAAACAGTGAATAAAGATGGTGGTGAGGCACCACTACTCACACTGGGGCAGCCAGGAGGGTGACCACCCCTCTAGCTCTGCCACTGATAGACAGGTTAGAGGGTTGAACAAGAACCAATGCTGTTTTTATTTTACTAGGCGATGAATTTGCGATGGAGCAGCAGTCATATTCGGACACCATGGATGCTCGAGTCTCCACAAACCTACTGTGTGACTGTTTGTGCTGCTTTAAAGATACAGATGTAGTTATTAATGAGCAGTGTGAGGGCCAGTATGTTAGAAATACAGAGAGTGATAGAATGTGTCAAAAGAAGACAGAAAATACTGTAATCACTACACAACCAGAGCCATCCTGTTCAACAGAGATTAGACAGGGACCCTCAAGTAAAAAAACAGATGTCAGTGTTAAGCCCCTAAAACTAATCATGACATGTATTGTAAGTATGTTATGTACCATACCATTCATGGCGTAATTCCTCAGTGCTACAGAGGGTGATACAGTGTGAATTGGTCAATTCCTGTCCAGGGTGTGAGATAGATGATCCAGGTCAGAGAAACCATTCATGTATCCTTGATGACTTGATGTCTAAAGAAGCATACAGAAATGTTTCTCAAGCCATACATATAGGGCAGCTCATGCCGGTGATCTTGGCAATCGCTAAGAAGCATCAGGGGTTAAATATGACCAATTGTACCCTGGAAACTATAAGTCACATTTTAAATGATGTGAGAAAATCCGATGACCCCATGTGGTTAGTTATACAAATGTTACAGGAGACAGATGGTGAGATTAAAAAAGATGCCTGTCATCTGGTCAGCAAAGGCTCCTTTAAAAAATTTCTAAAAAGAAGATCAGGGACCATGTTAATTTTTTAAAAATCATTTACCCCTCCTTTGTTACTTTTTGTTTCATGATCATCGTAGCCATGTGTATGTCTGATTTGAAACAGAAAAACAATGTGATATCCCTGAAATTGTGAAAGTGGCTTCTCAGTTTGTCAAACTGCTCTATGGGCTGAAAGGTCACTAAACATCACACTGTATGTTTTTTCAGAGTGTAGAAAATTGGGAATCCCCCTGCCAGTGCGTACAGTCACTTATTTAGCACTTGCTTTTCCTGAATATAAAAAAAAAGTGACACACTAATCTGTATAACATGTATTATGATATACTTTCAGATGATACATGATAAAGAAAAGATCCCAGTATTCCTGTCAATCTTGAAGGGTACCATGTACCATGTGATAAAGGACGTACTAAAGGACCCTGTATATGTTGTAAAGAAAACAACATTCGATGTATCCTCTGGAGCCACATTGAAACCGTTGACAGAAGGGACAATGTCTCTGATTAAAAATATGCCGCCATATTTTTGGCATGTGTATCTAAATGCAATGGACACAAAAAAAATGATCCCGTATCCACTGTGAACTGCATCTTTTCTGCTACAAAAAAAGCCCTTAAAGAGCATGAACCTCAGCATGAGTGGTGTATGGCCAATGTGTATGCTTTGTACTCACCTAATCACCTGGGGAAAGTGGATGAAGCCCATGTCTGTGGAAACATGCCGCCCAGTTGCTACTGTCTTTGGGCATCTTTAAAGTGGAATGTATACGGACTCATGTTGCATGTACTGTAAACTGCTAATGTTGTACTCTTGTAAGGATGATAGTCTGTAGTAACATGGCTGTTGTATGTTACAGGGCCTATAAAATACTACTGATATGACTTTTGTAGGATACATATACAAGTAACAGTCAACATCGACAGCTAGCATAGAAACATGATACTGTTGTAATCATTTGAATGTTTTACCTTTTGTATTAACATGATTGCAGTGTGTATCACAACACATATAAAATACTGTTATGACTTTTGAAGGATATGAATAAAATATAGTTACACATTGCTGTCTGTGATAAAATGATTAAGGGATTAAGAGCACACCATTATTTTCTGGTGACGAGAGGTTGGCAAGCTAAAGGGTATTATTAGGGTGCTGATGAAAGAAGATGACTGATCATCTGCTCGGAGTATATATTTTAATGCAAAAAAGTGGGCAGTTTTACTGGTGTGACTCAGCTGTATAAGGCTGCAAAGAAAATCGATAAAGGTGTCAGCAGGAAAGGTGTTGCAGCGTGGCTTTGAGGCAAGATCCTTACACTTTACACAAAACCAGCGAAGTCAGATTCAAAATAAATCCTGTCATTGTTTCTGACATAGACAGACAATGGCAAGCCAATTTAATGGATATGGGTCAATACACAAAGTACAATAGGTTTTAAATACATACTGACGTGCATCGACGTGCTGTCCAAGTATGCTTGGGTAGTGACTTTAAAAGACAAATCAGGCAAGGCTGTGACGCAAGCCTTCAAAACTATTTTTAAAAGAGGACGCACACCACAGAAACTGCAGACAGATCAGGGTAAAGAATTTCTGAATGCTTCCTTAAAGACATTATTAAAACCAAAAAAAGTACACAGTTTTGTGACAAATAATGAAGTTAAGGCCAGCATTGTAGAGCGTTTCAATAGGAGTTTAAAGTCATGCATGTGGCGTTACTTTATGGCCCAGAACACGTGGAAATATATAGATGTGTTGCCCGACCTGGTGCACAGCTATAATAATACTTATCACAGAAGCATTAAACGCAGGCCTGTGGATGTTAGTCCTTCCAATGCCCTGGGTGTATGGAAGAACCTCTATGGTAGTACTGTTCTTGGGAAAAAACAAAAGGATACAATTCAGAAAGGTGATCATGTGAGAATATCTAAGTTGAAAGGGGTATTTGAAAAGGGATATGAACAGACATACACAGATGAAATATTTATTGTGACGGAGGTCTTGACAAGACAGAGAGCCGCCTATAAGCTAAAAGACTAACAGGGGGAAGACATCAAAGGTAATTTCTATGCGGAGGAGTTGCAGAAAATTGAACCGAATGAGGACAGGTTATATTGGGTGCAGAAAATCCTGAGAGAGAAAAAGCATGGAAGAAAAACCTGGTATCTGGTAATGTGGCAGGGGTGGCCCGATAAATTCAATAGTTGGGTCAAGACAACACAGGTTCAGGACATTAGAAGCCCGTAAGATTCAACATGTTCAAAAATGGCTTTTACATCACCTTGCTGAGCAACACCTTGCATGACTTTTTCCCCGCTAATACTATATCCGCTTTTACAGTAAAGTTACCACAAACACTTGAACTACCAGGTGAATGGGAAGTGGGGCTAGTAGAAATTCAGTACCCCATACCTGGGACAATGTACCTGTACACAAAACAGGTTCACTATGCTCTATCAACCTTTAAATGTATCCCACAGTAAAACTCCACCGATTGGACCCTTTACTGAGTCAGCGGCATTTAAATTCCCATTGGACTATTATCGGACATGGCGAAGTGTTATCAGTCAAGTCAATAAAAGTATATTTGAAGTAAATGAACTGCCTGTGGTTTTGGAACAACAAGCCATCAGAAGAGAAATAAGCATCGACAATGACATCAAATGCATTCTATTCATGCACGGGCAATTGCAGCACCTTTTGGGTTTTAGCAGACTCGAGGTAGGCATGGGTAAGAATGTAGCAAAGAACCCTACAGATATTAATGGTGGTTTTTACACATTATATATCTACACCGACATTATTTCGCATGAAATAGTGGTGACAGTCTAGTGCCTTTGCTGAGATGCGCACTCCATGAGGGACCAAGATAATGAGATAGTGACCATGACCTATGATAAACCCCACTATCAAACAGTCAGTAAGCATCAAATCAACACTATCACTATTGAAATAAAGAATGATCAAAACAAACCTGTGCCATTTCGGTTTGGAAAGGTGATCGTGAAGTTGCACTTCCATCCCAGAGAGTACTTTAAACCTTAAGCCGGGATGGTGATTGTTCGACATTATGGGGACCCTGTATTGTACAGAAGTTATTACAAGGCACAGGCCAGATACGGTCTTCCGGGATTTCATGGACTTCCTACTATGTATGGGTCTGGTATGGGGGGATATTCCGTAGTCTGTTTAGAAAAGCAATACCATTTTTGCGAAGGGGATTCCAAATTGCCAAACCGCATCTACAAACGGCCAATAAAAATGTTGCAAAGGATGTTGTAGGGCATGTGACTAGCACAGTCGCTCAAAGGATGTCGGGAGGAGATAAGACCACTCAGGGTGGTTCGGGGCTGATGGTGTTCAAGAGAGGGAGAAAGAGAAAGCACAGAGTAACCCCTTCGCTTCTCATCGGCCCGCCCCACTACTTAAAAGGCGTGCATCAAAGCGCAAAGCCGCACATAAAAGAAAGAGGTCAAAGTCCCAAGGACATTCAAGGGGGCATAAAAAACTAGAGATCTCTTCTAAAAACAAAACATGGCCTTCGTGCACTGCGGGTCGGAAGAATGCACAAAATCAGAACTGGACTTGTTTACCGCTGTTCTACACAGACGAGCATTGAAAAAGCATTTATGTAGAGATACCCCCTCTGGCCGCCCTTTCAGAAACCTCACCAATTGAGTTTTATATAGCAGGGAATGGCGAAGACTATTTGGATCTAAACAACATGCTTCTTTACTTGGTTTGTAAAATCACTGAAATGGACGGCTCAGATATACCGGCAGCGGCCAAGGTGGGCCTCATCAACTACCCGGTGGCCACCATTTTCAGCCAGCTGGATGTAACCATCAGGGATCAGCTCATCAGCCAGGACAATAACTGTTACCCCTACAGGGCTATCATAGAATCGGTGCTGAAACTTCAGCGAAGAGACCCTTTTCACCTAATTCCACCGCAGGGTTATTTTACAAAGACACCCTGGGAAACACAAAATCACAGACAGAGCCAGTGACAATGTGGGATTTAGTAAAAGAAGCTCTTTCCACATCTCAGCAGGGTGGAGCTTCTGGCTGCCTGCACACTGACTTGTTTTTACAAGAGAAACTGATGCTGAATGGTGTGGATATTAAAATTAAACTGATGAGTAACAGGGACAGCTTTTGTTTGAGCGGAGATGCCGATCTTTATAAGCTAAAAATCCATAGAAGCACAGGATCCAAGACAGCATGGGTTTACAAAAGGAAGGTCCTGTCAAACTAATCTCATAGATTTCTTTGACTGCGTAACCAGAGTGGTGGACCAAGGGGGAGCAGTTGATGTCGCCTATCTTGACTTTAGCAAAGTTTTCTACACTGTTCCACATAGAAGGTTGATAAATAAGCTGGGTAGGCTCAGGGTGGGTCAGAAGTTGGTCAACTGGGTGGCAAACTGGTTGATGGACAGAAAACAGAGAGTGGTGGTAAATGGTATATAGTCAGAAGAGATGCAAGTCACAAGTGGGTACCTCAGGATCAGTCCTGGCCAGTCCTCTTCAATATCTTCATTAGCACTTGCAAATGGACTAGAGGGTAAGGCTTGTCTGTTTTCAGATGACACCAAGATCTGCAACAGAGTAGATGATCCAGATGAGGTGGGCAGAATGAGAAGAGATCTGGATAAACTAGCAAAATGGTCAGAAGAGTGGCAACTGGGATTTAATGCAAAGAAGTGCAAGATCATGCACATAGGGAAGAGAAACCCTGAAACCACCCGTAGGCTGGGAGGGGAGTTGCTGGCAGTCACAAAGGAAGAGAGAGACTTGGGCATCATCATCACCGATGACCTGAAATCATCCAAGCAGACCTCTAAAGCAGTAGGTAAGGCTAGGGGGATGTTAGGGTGTATTAGTAGGGCTATCACAAGTCGTAAGAGGGAGGTAATAATCCCTCTTTACAAGACACTGGTTAGGCCCCATCTGGAGTACTGCATGCAGTACTGGAGGCCACAGCTTCACAAGGACATTAACCAAATTGAGGCAGTCTAGAGAAGGGCAACCAAAATGGTGCAGGGACTACATCAGAAGACATATGAAGACAGATTAATGGAGCTCAATATGTATACCCTTGAGCAAAGGAGGGAGAGAGGCGATATGATCGAGACATTCAAACACCTGAAGGGCATTAACAAGGTGAAAGAGTCTAACATGTTTAAATATAAGAAAAATAGCAGGACAAGAAGACACAGCATGAGACTAGAGGGAGGCCAATTAAGGGGGAATGTGAGGAAATTCTTTTTCACAGAAAGGGTGATGGATGCATGGAATGGCCTACCTCAGGAAGTGGTGGCTATGAATACAGTGCAGGGCTTCAAACAGGCATGGGATAGGCATAAGGGAGCAATACAGATGTGTATGAATAGATAGGCCACTGACAGAGCAAAGGCCGATGGCACATTTATAAGGTAGAAAAGAAATGGGCAGACTGGATGGTCCTCATGTCCTTATCTTCCCAACTTCTGTGTTTCTATGTTTCTATGTAAAATCATGTCCGCCTCTTGTTTGTCAAAGGGTAAAGTGACTCCTAGTGCTCGCCTGGGACACTCAGAAGCCCTGCTGTCCTCCAACGCTAAATACCCCATAGACAGAGTGGGTATGAAAGTGTTCAGCATCCCTGCAGGAACAGGGTCTGCAACCAGGATAATCTGTTTTGGGACAGTTACCAAAATTGATGGTCATGGGGTTTGTTGACAATGATGCTTTTAGTGGTTCCTACACTAAAAACCCCTTTAACTTTGAACATTACATTAATTTTGTGGCTCTGTACCTGGATGGTGAACAAATCCCCGCTAAGCCTCTCCAGCCCGATTTTAGAAACGGAAATGCTGTGAGAGAATATTTTAATCTAGTGCAGGTAGCTGGAAAGCACATGAAGGACTGCCCTCATCGTCAACTGCCAGGAATTCACCCAAGGGTACATGCTGTTTGCCTTTGATCTGACTCCGGACCAAGAATGTGCCGACCATTACTCCCTGATTAGAACTTGGAACCTCAGAGCAGAAATCAAATTTACAGAGGCCCTTCCTCATATGGTTAATCTCATAGTCTACACTGTTTTTGATAATGTCACTGAGATAAACCAGAGAAGAAATGTCATTTTTGATTACATGTGATAAACCATAAAAATGAACACCAAGCAGCTCAAAAATGTTTTAACCGGTGACCCCCATGTCCATGACTGTTTTCTGGATTTGTTTCCTGTGATCTGCTATCCAAGGAGAGACTGAGATCTCCCCACAGCACTGGTCTTCAATACTGACCTCCATGACCTCCCAGTACAGCACTGGTTAGCTGCAAACATCTCAGAAGATGGGTCTGGGGAGTTTTTCAACTGCTATGGTTTTCATCCTGATAATTACGCATGAATGACTGAGGGCTTTTTAAACAGAAATGCAAAACGTATCCTGTACCAAAACACACAGTTGCAAGATACCTTCTCTACAGCCTGTGGATTTCACTGCATATTTTTCTTACACCCCAGATGTAAAGGATTGTCTTACGATCAAGTTCTAAAAATGTACTCTAATGATTTACTTAAAAATGGTACCGTGGTGACTAGTTTTGTACGTTGCCCTTTCTTTCAGACATTTAAGCATGTCAGGGCATGCCCCTGCCATCTTTCAACATGTTCAGACTTGTTTGACTTGTAATGAGTTTAAAATATGCAATTTCTTGTAACTCAAAAAGGTCATCTATAAAAGCATATATGAACCCATGTTTTGATTTGCATCTTTCTTCAATCATGACACAGTGTGTAAAATATAAAGGTGTTTATTGTAAAAAAGTCAATAAAATGTCATACACATCAAAGGTAGGATTATTAGTAAAGTACAAAAACAGTAAAGACATCTCTTGTTAAAAATTTGCCCATAAATGAGTCATACATCAGAGGTAGGCTAGCATACAGAAATATAAGCACCTTTTGTAAAAAATGCTAGCATATTCAATATGAAGTAGGCTAACATACAAACAACTTATTGTAAAAACACGCTAATATAGGTTGTACACAGCTAATATAGGTTGTACACAGCTAATACAGGTTGTACACATCGACCAGAGGTCTATAATATTTACATTTATACAGAGAGCCAGGCTGTTTTTTTTTTAATGTCTTCGTCTTTTGGGTGTCACTGACCAGCTGCTGACTGGAGAGGGCTCAGTGTTTTTGCATCGGCTGTCTTTCTATTTTCAACATATCTCCTATTTGGCTTAATGACCAAAGATGGATGTGGGTATGTTAGCTTCAAGGGGCTCTCAGGAAAACATTCCAACCCTTTGTTTTTTTTGTGGTCAGGATAGTGTGTGGTGGCCATAGCTGCCCTTACCAAATCGACCATGTGAGGCCCAGAAATAACATTACCTTTATACAACAGTTCACCCTTATCGTTCCAAAAAAGAATATCCTTGTTCTTTGCCATCTGATTTAATAAAAGTTCAGCATTTTTTTAGACCTTTAAGAAACACTGTTTAAGATGTCTTTTTCCATTGAACTCATAACAGAAAGTGTCGCAGCATGGGGTTGCTCAGAAACAGCCTCAGAGTCGGGCATCAATAAAGTCAAACTGGTTTTATCCTGTTCCCCTTGATGTACCAGAGTGAGGTAACGTTGTAACACAGCGGAGTACAGCTTGGCTTTCTCATGATCTGACAAAACAATCCAGGAAAGTATAGATCTCATTTCAGTATCCAAGCTGTAAGTTGCTACTTTTCTCATGTCCTCATTGGGATAGTTCATTCTCATATGGTCCAACTGCTGTTGTGTTACCAGATACATTTTCTGAGTAAAATCCATTATCTGTTAGCCAGCAGTCCTGTAATCAATGGAATAGCGATCCCTAACAACGTCCCTATGAACCCGCCTGTCTGGTTTACAAACTGTTTTTTTCATTTTAAAGACACCTTCCTGTTGCTTAAATTTTTATGACTCTTCCCTTTTTTTCAGAAAAGCTAGTTGTTTAGCCAACAATGGTATGTTTCTCTTTAGAATGTTTAAAGCAACCTCTGCTATGGCAGATATCAAGTCATCAGAGGCAGAGCACAAAATAGCTTTTCTTAAATAAGGAGGTCCTCTCACTAGTAACTTTAGAACAGACAAGTTTCTCTGCAGCCTTTTAGACATAATGGCCATACAGCATCATGTATTTCTAGGACCAGAATGTGATTTTTTCAAGACATATGCCACCAGCCAGTCAGGGGGGAACAATCCACTGTGCAGCCTATATTCATCTGGCATACCAGCTCTTAAATCAACCAATAAATAACCGTAAGGTCATCTAGTGGCATCTTCAAAAGCTTCTAAAAAGAATTTTGCCTGGCCAGCGTCATGATCTGCAGTTTTTCCTGTGGATTTTTAAACAAAACCAGGTATTTGGCATTTAGTGCGATGGTCTGGCTTTTCTTGCCTTGAGAAAACACATTCTGTACAAGGTAAAAGGCTGACAGACTACGATGATGACAGGCCGATTCCATCGGGTCATTAATGACAATCAGATTAATCTTGTCAGGAGGCAGCAGATCATCATCGGCTATTGATGCAGGCAGCCCCTCCACAAATTTAATCTGTGCAAACTTCAACATCAGCTCATTATACAAAGGTTGCCAGCAGCTGCAAAACTAGGTAATATTTTCAGGTTTGTGCGATAAAGCGTTGTCAGAATGTTCCAATACATTTTTTATGAAACAGCTTTTACCAGAATTGGATGGTCTGGCTATCAGACATGAAAAGGGATGTTGCAATCTAATGTCCATTATTTTCAATCAGTACCCGTAAGGAAGGGTTTTAAATTCATCTTGTAAAACTCGTTTGTCATACACTACTCTCTGTGTTTTGGACAGCGTTCTTGTTTCGAGGGACCACTGCTTTTTATTTCTTACTATGCTGGGTTGCTCTCACCGTGATTTCTTTAGACATCTGTGAACCATTGTAATCAAACACCAGATCTTTTAAGTTTTCAAAATTAATGTGTTCACTGTTGCCTACATTAAGGGTAAATCCTTTCACTTTGAGGACTTTCCGTCCTCTGGACAGTTGGTAGCCGTAGGTTTTGGGACCTGCGGACACAAACTCGGTAATGTGTTCATCTGCCGGAAGCTCGCTGGTCAGCTCCCCTAAATAGCCACCTAGAGGAGGGGTCCAGTCACCCGGTCTAGACACAAAAATGACAGAGTCTGTGTCATGATACAAGCACCTGTCCTGAAACTGATCTAGCAGATTGTACAGTTCTACTCTGGCATATGCTGTGGTGAAACTCGCTATGAATATGTTGATGTTGTTAGAATTTGGGTAATGGTCTTTAGTGTACTTCCAACTTAAACACACTGTCTCATCATTGATGAAACAGCATGAGGCCATGTCATAGTAGGGGCAACGCACTGAAAGAGTGCATCGGGTCTGTAACTCTGCTCGTGGTCAGTAAATTAGGTCTCTGTCCAAATTTACCCCAAAGAGAATTTAAAACAGTTTAGATATATTTCTCCTCATGGGGTTAACGGTGATGGCAGGGTTCAAATGTACATTTTCTCTTTCAAAATACTGCTGTATGTACCTGGCTTTATCTGCTTCATTTTTACCCATGAAGGAAACCAGATGGCTCTTGCTTCCTTTCAGGTGCAGCTTGATGTAGTCAGCAAACAGCGCTATCGATGACGCCTGAAATCCCACACTTCAAAAACATCAATGATTTGTTACCCCTTTCTACAGCCAGGTTTAGCTCACGGTACAGTAGGTACCAGTCAGAGCCCTCCTCATCACTGTGCATGCACGACATTGTCTGAAGTCTCTTCAGCGCATGCACGCAAAAATGCAAACACAAGTCTTTTTCCAATCCTGGATGGCAGCACTGAAAAAAAAGACCTCTAGAGGGTAAAACTTTTACTTTTTCCAAACCAAAGTATTGACTGAGATCTGTAAAGTTCAATAGATGATGGTAGGGTGACCCACAGGGTACCGTTTTGTTTTGTTGACAATGGGGTACAGGCTAGTAAAATCATAATGGCAAATCTTTTCATCCGACTGTGCTTTATAGTACAGTCAGATGGCATTTGTCCTCCCCCCAAACAGAGACTCCCTAGGCTCGAGGGGTTGCAGTAGCTGTCTGCTCCTCAAGAAATTATTCAAGCCCTCATCTGTAGCCAACATTTCTTTCCACTTATGTTCCCACAGTACTCTAATGGCAAACCCCTTGCTTTTTAAAAAATGGGATTTATGCATGGTCCAATTGTATAACTGTCCAAAACTAGTGCCTGTCATGCAGTTTCTGTCTTTCTCACAGTAACAGATGTTGCATCCATGAAAAAAAGCATCCATTGAATACAAAGGCTGTCAGGACCCCTTCAATTATAGCATACCCATCCAAAAAGTAGGGACCTACTTTAAATTCTCCACCCTTGAGAGCGTGCTGAATAGAAATGTTTTCTTTCTCAGCTATGTACATTAACCACTGAATGGCCGGTGTGGAGTACCTCTTTTGCTGACCATGGTAGTTATCTGGGGGGAGAACAGTGAGTGTGTTCTTACTCAAAAACAAACATCTGTAGGTTGCCATACAAACAGAGGCTATGGTCGTGTATTGGAAGGGATCTAAAGAGTCTGTTTTGTACTCTGCCATGTCACAGTCTGACTGTTTTAAAAACACGTTTGGTTGTCATGTTCATCACTTCCTGCCTAAATCTGTCACAGGCTTTTCAAAGAATTTCAACATCTAACTGACAGTAGTAGCTAAGTTCTTTTTTCAGGTCAAATTCAGTATGTCGGTTTGCTGTGTACCACTGCATGAACTCTGATTTCTCACTAGGCATCATAAAGTCCACCCCATAAAATTTTTAATCAGGCAGGGGACCTACGTAATTTTCATTGGCCTTGTGTTAAAAATGCAGGAAGTACCCTTTGAGCCATCTCGCTCTCAAAACCAAATGCAGCTGGGATTTTGCTTAATTTCATGGGCATAAAGGATAATGAATCAATAAATCTGATGTATAGGGCAGATACGGTCACACACAGCAATTTTCGTCCCTGGGTGAGCAACTTGTTATCGATTTTTTTCCTTGACCAGCTGGCTAACGATAAAATAGCTGTCATAGCCTTTGGCATTGTGGGCTATAAATGTGTAGTGTTTGAACGGTGTATCTATAAAATGTCTGACAAATTCTTTTACACAATCATCTCCTTCAAATTCCCAGGATCTCTTCCCATCCAATTGCTTAGCAAATATAAAATTTGGGGTGTGTACACCTGTTTCTTGTCTGGCCTCAAAATCAAACACTATGTATCTTTCAGAGTATTTTACTTCTGTGAGTGGGGTCATATAACAGGTATGTTTGTCTGCGGTCATCAGAGAGCCACATCTAGCACACTGAATGTGTTTGCATGCATGAGACCTCTTGTAAGAAACAAAACATTCTTCACACAGCTTCATCAGTTCACAAGATACCCTGCCCAAAGCTGCTCTGTCCAAATACCTTTCTAGGCAAGCTGAGGACCTACAAATCTTTTTACACTTTAGGCATGATGTTGCATCAGTTTTCTGTTCTGAGCAGTTTGGCTTACAACACACATTACAAAACCATGCACAGGAATGATTATTTTGTGTCTGTAAGCTGCATGACAGTATTCACACAGGTATTTGGCACCTATAAATTTCTTTACATTCATGACACTGTAGTAATGGCCATCATGAAATAATACAAACAGTGTTTTAGGAAGTCTTTTTTGGTCCTGTCGAAAATATTTGCCAAGCTTCCTGATTGTGGTACAAAATCTTAATTCTGACTCCTAAAAACTGCTCGGATCATGACACATCACTAAAAGTGACAGGCATCTGTTCTGACAAACCCAGTTCAGCATGCAAAATTCTACCCTTATTAATCAATTGTGCATCAGTATATCTGTGGGGGTTTAGTAATGCTGCTATACTGGCTGAAAAACACAGAGCATTATCTCTGTTGTTTAAATCAATCAGATAGCATTTTTTCTCAGTGATTCTGCTGTATAAAACAGAACTTAGTGTACATCTTCTCCCCCCCCTCCCTCCATATTTCTAATAGTGGTTAACACAAGGTGCAGAGACCCATCGGCAATCACCTCAGAATTGCTTTAAAGCATATCAGCTATCTGGTCTAAAACACCCCAGCGTTAAGCTCTCCAGGGGCCCTTCTCCATGAGAATAGTGGGTGATTTAAAGAGTCAGCATCAAAATGCAATTGCAGAAAATCATGGGGACCCAGTTCAGGTATCACCCTATCTAGCAACTCTTGGATAGCTTGGTATGTCCTAATGGCATCTGTAAAGGACTGAAGCCTGTCAAGATTGACAAAGTGAAACCTTTCATAAAGTTCAACTGCTCTGAAATTATTCTCTCCTTGTGTTACTTTGAATTCTTTCTAAAAACTATGGGAGGACTGGTGGTTTTTAACTGGAATCTTGTGAGAATCGTGATTCTCCGCAAGATGCCATGATACCCTGCATTGTAATAGTTTCCTGGCATGCTTTACTTTCCTTTTCAAATTTTCTCTGATCTTTTTATTTTTATCCCATATCTTTCTTTTCACCAGTCTATTGTGTTTGGTCTTATTTTTAGCATTGCCCTCCTTTTTAGTCATTCTATTTGGTCACTGCTTTATAGATGCAAACATTTTGATACACAGTTAAGCTGATCTACCATCTCTATATCATGCCTCAGCTCTAACGCTGACCCCTTCCTACCTAAACATACCAACATAAATGCAGTATTCACATTACGTATACTTTAGTAGGTTTCTTTTGTAAAGCTATATACGGTTTCCTTCTCCTTACCACTTAATCTTTCAACGTTGTCAAACAATTTAAACAACTTTTCAGCAAGCTGTATCATTAGCCTTGTCAGCTCATAATCCCTTTTCCCAAACTGGGGAGGTGAAACAGGTTTCCTTTTGTTTGTACACCTCAAACTGGTGGAGGCCTGGGGAGGTGAGACAGGATTCTCATTGTCTGTAGCCCCCAAACTAGCAGATAGCTGTGACTCATGATATAAAGGAAGGCACCTTGTAGAATCACCATAGGGTTTAATCACCAAATGTGCAGGTGCCTGGGGAGTTGCATCAGGAGTCATGGAACTGTTGGTGTTTTCTGACCCTTGGAGCAAAATTATGCTGATATATTTATAGATTCTAAAGCATCACCCCTGGTGTCTCCACAATCAACATTATTCACAATATTGGCAGCCATCTCTCGTGTGTTCTGTGCTGATTCCTTATTTTCTTTTTTTCTGAGATTTACCTTTTTTGTAGCTATCAACAGAAAAGCAGACATCACATATTTCAACCATGGTCTTTTAAAAATGGTAGATACATTTAATTAATCAACTGTCTTGGATCACAAGGAAGTTTGTATATCTAATTTTGAACCAAAGATTTATAATGTGTGTATTTCTGTTCACTTATGTTTAAACTTACAATAAAAGTTTAAATTATAATAATCATATTTCATACATTGCAGTTGTAAGAATCTAGGTTAGCAAAAAAAAAAAAAAACAGTAAAACAAACCCTATTTTTAATTAAAGCATCTTCTATCCACCAATGATACAATTCTGAGCTAATAAAAAACACATCCTAACTGATTATACTATTCTAAAGCAGCAAATATATATATACAAATACATGGTATCTTCTATTCACCAATGGTACAGTTCTAAGCTAATAAAAAAGCAGTAACACATCCTAACTGATTATACCATTCTAAAACGGCAAGTATATATACAAATACATGGCATCTTTTATTCACCAATGGTACAGTTCTGAGCTAATAAAAAACAGTAACACATCCTAACTGTTTATACCATTCTAAAGCAGCAAATATATATACAAATACATGGCATCTTTTATTCACCAATGGTACAGTTCTGAGCTAATAAAAAAACAGTAACACATCCTAACTGATTATATCATTCTAAAGCGGCAAATATATATATACAAATACATGGCATCTTCTAGTCACCAATGGTACAGTTCTGAGCTAATAAAAAAACAGTAACACATCCTAATTGATTATACCATTCTAAAGCAGCAAATATATATATACAAATACATGGCATCTTCTAGTCACCAATGGTACAGTCTTGAGCTAATAAAAAAACAGTAACACATCCTAACTGATTATACCATTCTAAAACGGCAAATATATATACAAATACATGGCATCTTTTATTCACCAATGGTACAGTTCTGAGCTAATAAAAAAACAGTAACACATCCTAACTGTTTATACCATTCTAAAGCAGCAAATATATATACAAATACATGGCATCTTTTATTCACCAATGGTACAGTTCTGAACTAATAGAAAAACAGTAACACATCCTAACTGATTATATCATTCTAAAGCGGCAAATATATATATACAAATACATGGCATCTTCTAGTCACCAATGGTACAGTTCTGAGCTAATAAAAAAACAGTAACACATCCTAACTGATTATACCATTCTAAAGCAGCAAATTTATATACAAATACATGGCATCTTCTATTCACCAATTGTACAGTTCTGAGCTAATAAAACAGTAACACATCCTAACTGATTATACCATTCTAAAGCAGCAAATATATATACAAATACATGGCATCTTCTAGTCACCAATGGTATAGTTCTGAGCTAATAAAAAAGCAGTAACACATCCTAACTGATTATACCATTCTAAAGCAGCAAATATATATACAAATACATGGCATCTTCTAGTCACCAATGGTACATTTCTAAGCTAATAAAAAACAGTAACACATCCTATTTTTAATTAAAAGTTCTCAGTGTTCTCATATCTTTTAGGTATTTTCCCTGTAACTCCTGAGTGATAGTCCTGTATATTACATTATTTCTGTCTGCTAAATATCCCTATTTTTCCTATATAACCAATGCTAGTCTGTGGAAGAGCTGTCCTGTAGATGCCTCCAAAACCTTGTAGATATGGGAGTCCTGGCATCTTCTATTCACCAATGATACAGTTCTGAGCTAATGAAAAAGCAGTAACACATCCTAACTGATTATACCATTCTAAAAGCAGCAAATATATATATATATATATATATATATACACACACACATGGCATCTTCTATTCACCAATGGTACAGTTCTGAGCTAATAAAAAAAGGCAGTAACACATCCTAACTGTTTATAACATTCTAAAGCAGCAAATATATATATACAAATACATGGCATCTTCTATCCACTAATGATACAGTTCTGAGCTAATAAAAAACAGTAACATCCTAACTGATTATACCATTTAAAAGCAGCAAATATATATACAAATACCTTGTGGAGTGTTTTTGGTGGTCTCTATCTGTTCAACACTAGTAGTATTCTGTTCATCATCACTTATATTCATAACAGCACCACCTAAGAGATATTCCATTTTGCAATGCTCCATACTTTAGCAATATCTCTTTGATTTTCAACCAAGACTGTGTCACACTGGTAATGTCCAACACTTATTTAATGTAGCTAACAATACATAGCAACTCCCCCATTTCTTTGCATAAAATAAAAAAACAATGCAAGGTTTTTCTTTTAGACTATTTCCCAGATCTTTTTCAAATGTTTCCCAGATGCTTACTATGTAAATGTATGCACCCTTCTATTGTGTATCCGATGATATCATACTGATTTATATCATCTGCCTCAAATCTCACACTCTAACAGAACCCTTCTACCATGTGTGAATACTATTTTCCAGATCTTACAAATGTTTCCCAGACACTTGTATGCACCCTTCTATTGTGTATCCGATGTTATCATACTGATTTACACCACCTGACATAATCTTCCACACTCTTAACAAAGCTGCTTTCTCGAGTGTGACTAAAGTGACTCTTTTCCAAGATCGCTCACAAAGATCCTTTTATATGATTCACAAACCATACAAGACTGTTCTATTTATACACACTAGCATGATTATAATTTAGCATAGACATCATAATCTAACATATTCCAGATACTGTAGGTTCTGTTTGTGAAAAGTAGTATTTCTCTCAGATACATACATAAATAACAGGTACATAGTACATAACATACAATTATGATTCTTCAAGACACTGGCTAGAAGCTAATTAATATGCTGAGCTCACCATCAGAACCATGCAGAATCTCATTACAGAGGTCAGGAAAGGTCTGCTGTTACATAGCTAGGCATCTTTGAGAGAGCTTTTAGATATTGCTTCTGAGATAGCCCCATTGCTTAATATAATATGAAATAACATAAGTGTCCATAGTGTATATTCCTTTGGCTTATGTAAGAAATTACCTGACATTTAATAGACGACTACAGGCTTTTCTAAACTACTTATTTTTTAGCTATGTATGAATGCAAGATAAACTTTAATGTGTTTCCTTTTAGATGTAAACTTTTTCCAGACTCTAGCAGCATGTCCTTCAAATGCAAATGTGTGACATTCTATATGAAGCTGAGGCCATCGTGGGGATCCTCATCTGTAATGAAAGGTACTTAATATGCAGAATTTCATTACAGAGTCCTGAGAATGTCTGCTATGAAATAGCTATGTCTCTTTGAGAAAACTTTAAGATATTGCTTCTCAGAGCCCTACTGCTTAATATAATTTGAAAGAACATAGTTATTCATAGTGTGTATTACTTTGGTATACATGAGACATGATCAGACATTTAATAGATGATTATAGTCTTTCTAACACAAAAGTATCCTTTCACATGTAAAACAGTCTCTCTCGTTCCATTCTTACAAGATGCACTCATCTACTAACTCATCAGTATTCGAAACAACTTTCTGTGACTGTCACACAGGAGCCTCTGCTTAAATCATATTTCAGTAGACTGTCAAAAATAGATTTTACAGTTGTAAAGACTTCAACCTTCATTCTGTACATATCACAATTACTTAGTAGATATTGTACACAGTTCTGAATCCTATTTTGTGACCTTTATGTATCAAACAAGGTAAGATCTGTAAGTTATTTTCTGTCTAAAGCCTTGTAGAGATTTTTTCTTTACCTATGTGCTGGCTAATGCCCACACACACACACACACACACACTGCTTTTCAGACTGATGATGAATGCTGCCTTGCCAGTCTGAGACACCGCTGAACATTTACAAGGTGTTCTTGGTAGGACATTCATAGGTTACATGAATACTTTTTCCTAACCCTTTAAAAATATGTACCTTGTCTCAAAACAAGTGTGCTTACAACAGCGTCATCAAATAATCCTCTGTGGTCATGGCATCTGCATGATGATGCGTTCCTTATACAGATTTCCAGGTCACAAAGCATTTACACACATCCTGTCCTTATACCCCCGGACCGACAGGGGTGCGAATGAATAGCGAGTGAATGGGGTATGAAGGTGCTAGGACTCGGGTGCGATGGGGAGGGGGAGGAGAAGGAGAGGAGCAGGAGTTTGAGGGGAAGGGAATGGAGGAGGGGTACTCGAGGTTTGAGCTAGGACATAGTGGTAGGGATGGGAGAGGGAGCAGGGTGGTGTGGAGGAAGAGGGACTCGGGTGCAAGAGGTGGGTGGATCAAGGAGGAGGAGGAGGGAGCAGGGGTGCAAAAGGGTGGGGAGGAGGGGAGCAGGGGTGTGTGGTGAGGAGAGGGACTTGAGTTTGAGCTAGGATGCTTCAGCAGGGGTGCAAGAGGGAGCAGGGTGGTGTGGAGGAAGAGGGACTCAGGTGCAAGTGGTGGTGGATCAAGGAGGGAGACTCTGGTGTGAATTAGGATGGTGCGGCTGGGTTGCAATGTGAGGGGAGGGACCCGGTGCAAGCTAGGATGCCAAACCGGGGTCCGAGAGGAGGGGTTCGAGGAGCTGCTAGCACTCCGATGTGAGGGGAGGAAGAGGAGGTGGAGGGACTCGGGTGTGAGTCTGTGGCACGGATGCGAGAGGAGGGGAAGAAGAAGGAGGCACGTACAGCATAGAAAAGGGGAGGACTTCCAGGTTCGAGGATGAAAATGCACATCACTTCCTGTGGCAGGAAGGGGGTGAGGTGTTGCCATGGCGCTAGGAAGGTGGGACTTCCGGTTGGAAAAGGGACGATTCTGATTGGTCCATTTTAGGCCACACCCACCTGTCAAATGACGTGGCACACCTGGATTGGCTAAAATTTAACATTTGACAAGATCTGTCTTCTTCTACTACTCTTTCTTTACTAAAGATAAGAAAAACAAACACAATGTTTTTTTAAATCTCTATTTGAGTTAATGCCCGCTGGAATGGGAGCCACATTTTTTCATATTGATCTTTCTTATCCAAGTTTATATACCATGCTTTTTCCAACTTAGAGACACCTATCAATGCATTAAGTCAATGTTTAAAGGCATGGGGGTTAGGGACTTTCCAATTTTGCAATATGCACTTTTTGCCACTGCAAATATAAGTGATAACAATTTCTTTTGAGTTGAATCAAATGTTTGATCTGAAAGAGATATACCCATCATACTTACAACTGAGTTAAGAATAATTTGTCTGTTAAAGGCAATAGATATAAATTGATTAATTTTTGACCAATAGTCAGATAAACATGGACAAGAGTGGATCATGTGTGTTAGAGTGCCAGATGTCACTGCACAGCGTGTGTATTTATCCAAAATAGTAGAATTAAATAGATGAAGTTTGTAAGGAGTATAATAGACCCTGGCCCAGATATTCAAACTGCGCCCAAAAAGTGCGCAATAGCAGGAGCAAGCACAAGTCCCTTGTGCCCATGCTCAAGAGGTGCGATATTCAAACATGGAGCAGGCCAAACTGCAGCCTACAGCCAACAACTGAATATTGCACCACCTGCACCATAGCGCAACTATAGAGGGGAAGCTGAGCAGATCTGATGCACCATAGCACAACAAGGGATGTGCAGCTGAGCAGTCCAGAGGCATCATAGCGCAACCAGGGATGCCCCCAGCAGCAGAGCAATGCAACTGCACAACCAGGGAGGTAGGGGCCCACCACCCATGCCACAGATGGGCACAGGAACACACAGCAGAACAGACATCGTCCCCCCACACCCCATGCACTGCACAACTGGGGGAGGGCTGGAATAACCACTGGCCCATGGAGACAAGCAAACAACCCACAGCTGGCCCATGGTGCCCCATCACCCCCGGCAAGCTGTGACTGGCACACAAGGAGGGCTGACCACCCCATGCCACACCATCCCCCCAATGCAGAGCACACCCTGCACTGTGACCCCTAGACACCCTGCCCTGGAGCAGTGACCACCACTGCAGGAAACCCCATGCATGCCACCACCCCCACTGTGACACTGCAACCCTGTGCACCACAGAACCATGCAAGGCAGCCCCACCACGAGCACCCATCAGTGGGTGGCAGCACACAGCGATGCAACAACTGCATACACAGTGCCACCACGCACAGTCCCCCCGAGGTACTGCTGAGAGATCAACCATGCATCAGCACATGAGGTACCCCACATGGGACAGGGCATGCCCCGGACACCACCACCAGTGGTACAGCACCCTGCACAGTCTCCCAATGACACACCCTGACCCAGTACTGGCCACAACAGCCAGCACAGACACCCACAGTGGTGCATGGAAGCATACACCACACCGGATGCCACACAGTGCATGGACAGACACCCACCCATACCCAAGGGCACGACAACACAGGAACACAGTGGCGGGGCAACCAAGCCCCCAGCGTGGGCCTATATAAACTGTGTACACACAACCTGCAGTCCTCCATGGCACTGGAGTGCCAGCCACCCTGTGCAGGCACTATGGACCCATATGCCACCAGCATTTCCTGGAGCACAAGTCACAGACAGTGGTCCACATCCCCTGCAACACACACAAGGCACAGCATGGAGGTGGGACAACAACTGTGAAGGCCACAGTGTCACCCGAGAAAGACGTGCACCACACCAGTGACAGGAGGCAACCCAGCAGTGTGACGGGTACAGTGGCTGCTCTGCAGGGACTGCCACCACTGACATACCAGTGGACCGTGCAGGTCACAGACATGCATGTGTGTCAGCTGCACAGGCCATGGACAGGCTGATAGGGGCACCATGGACACAGAGCATGCACCATGGACCACTGCACACAGTCATCCAGTGCACAGGAACAACACACACAGACACTGACAGATAGCTACCCCCACACCATAGTCACCTCCACATGGACACACACACATACCCATGACTACACCACCCCTGACGCCATGCACACCACTGCAGCTGAGCACCTATAGCCCACTGCAAATCAGAGACCACCACAGTATTCATATCAAAATAACTGTATTGAAAAATCATATAAAAGTTAACTATTTACAAATCTATTTACAAAATATATACAAGGTGGGGGTGAGGGTCACAAACAAGGTGGGGGTTGGTAAGGGGCAGGGGTGGACAAATGGGACAGGAAAGG
The DNA here is from genome assembly GCA_016271365.2 of Neoceratodus forsteri. Classification (NCBI taxonomy): domain Eukaryota; kingdom Metazoa; phylum Chordata; order Ceratodontiformes; family Ceratodontidae; genus Neoceratodus; species Neoceratodus forsteri. The sequence continues at coordinate 877,983,735 of CM028136.1, forward strand.
AGGGGTGAGGGTGGGTCCAGGGGTAGGGGATTTCAGGGGCTGAGGGACTCCTAGCGGGCGCGCCACTCCCCACTCTGGCTCCATCTCTGTCGGTGCCTCCGCAGGACCCCAGTGTCATCAATCCTGCAGAGGATGTCCAGTGAAGCCCTTGCCACCTGGAGGATCTCCTGAAGTGCCTCCCTGATCTCCCGGAGATGGTGTGTACCTAGGACAAGGGAGCACAGTCAATAGGTGTGAATGCACAGCCCCATACAGCCCACCCACTGTGCATGGCATACGGCTGTGGGACATACCTCTGTGATGGTGTGTGACCACCCACAGTGATCACATCCACATGACCTGCCCACCCAGGTGCATACAGCCATGCGGAACGCTGCACACACCCACTGGCCAAGTCATGCACAGCACCACCGTGGCTGTTTAGTGATATGGCTATGTGGTGCAAAGGCAGCATAGCCATGACCCAGTGCATGCATGGACCACCATTGATGCACCCCCAGACACGCATTGCCACTGGACAGTGTTGACTGTAACAAGTTATGCATGGCAGTGGTGTCGATGCATGGTGGCCATGCCCTGCTGCCCACCCTGTTACACAGCATGCAGTAGTAATCATGGAGTTATGGCACTCACCATCATCAGGCCAGTTCATTGGGTGGTGAGGGCCCTCGCTCTGCCTGGCTTCCCTCTGTTCCTTCTGCTGCCGAAGATCACGGGCAAGACAATGTTCCTCTGGGCCTGTGGTGCAAACATGGAGAGAGGAACATCAGTACAATCCTGTAGCAAAGCCCTCCTGCCCCCAGGTGTGTGCCCTCCCACCCAGCCAGACCCACCACCCACACCCTGATAACACCACCACAGCCAACCCTGGACGGTCCGTCCCCATGTGCTGAACACATACAACTGTGATACCCATATGGAAGATAAAAGTGTGTTGACGTAACACCCACCTGGCCGTGGCACTCGGCTCCTCCTGGCATGTGCCCGCAAGTGGGGCTAGCAGTCTGCCCCTCTGCTGCAGGTCCCCATACCTGTGGCGGCACTGCTCTGTGCTTCTCCCCATCCTGTGGCCTCCTCGAGTGCAGTGGCCACCTCCTCCCACACCTGGGTCCTGGATCTGTCCAGGGGTGCCTCCCCAAACAGTGGCCCATGGTGTGGCTCACAATGGCCACTAGGTTGGCCAGCTCTATTTATGACCACTGAGCAGCCCTCCTCGCACCATGCTGTCTGCTTTCGATGTGCAAATATAGGCGCTCTGCAATGGCAACTCCCCCGATGCAGATGTTGCGCAGTACAGCGCTGCCATTCCCTATCGCCTGTCACTGAACAGCATGGTAGAGGTGCACCCATGCCTGACGCATGGTGCCTAGGGGGCAAAGGTCGGGCACAGGGTCAAGGGTCTCTGGCACACGGACACGCACAGTGCCATTGGAACCCAATGCATGTAGCGTGATTGGCTGCCTGTGTGCTACTGCCAGTAGCGGCCTACCGAGCAGTTGCCCCAGTGTACCTATGATGGCCCAGTGTCACAGCACCATGTAGGTGACCATCGCTATAGTGCCACTGGCACAAAGGTGGCAGTGCCCTGCATTGCTTACCATGCACAGCATGTCAGCAGCATGGCAGATGCCTACATCAGCAATCCGGGCATGCGCAGTGAGATGTGTACTACGCATGTCACAGAACTGCGCCATTGGCTCAGCATGTTCAACACAATTGCACAAAGCGCAAAAGCGCGATATTCAGCCATCATATGCAAATCATCTAATCAGCCATTCAATGGTGCAGCACTGCAATTTGCATCCACTTAAAGTTGCGCCTCGCCTCATTTGCATGGGTTGCGCTATAAAAAGTGTGACATTGGGCTGCAGTGGCCATAGTCGGTTACTGCAGTCTATTGGTGAGTTGCATGCTGTTTGGAGTGTGGACTGTGGATTTAGGGACATGCATGGACTGCACAGTCACAGGTAACAACTGCCATTCTTACAGGCTAAATAATGACCGAGCAAGTTGTGGGAGAGGAGGAACACAGTGGTGGGAGGAGGAGGAGGCTGAACTTTACAAGGTTGAGATTGAATCCCTGTTTGAGGCCTACCTGGATCAGGAGCCGCCTCCAGTGGATGGCAGGAACACCTCAGCCCATGCTGCTGCATGGGAGGAGGTGCACGTGCTGTGAACCTGCATGGCAGCCACCAGCGCTCCGTGCAGGAGTGCAAGAAAAAGATGGGCACGGACAGGAGGAGGAGGATAAAGGAGAAGGTGGCTGCCATCAGGGCAGCACGAGCTGCAACAGGTGGGAGACAGCTGGAGGTGGTACACCTGACCCCACAGGAGGAGAGGATTGCCAGAAGCATGCAGCGTAGTGCCATTGAGGGTGTTCCGGGTGGTGGCTTCCAGATGGGTGGTGGCTCATCACTGCATGGTAAGTCATGGTCTGTCTATGGGGGGCAGGGTAGGTCACATGCAGTAATGCGACTTTGCTTTCCCTTACAGATCCTGAGCATCTGCATGGGTCAGCGGTGGTGGGCCTGTCCACTGAGGACAGTCAGCTGGAGATGGAGGAGGGCCCATCCACCTCCACAGATATACATGGCTCAGTGTGACAGTGGGGCTGCCTGGCTGTCCACACTGATGTTGTTGTAACAGGTGCGGAGGAAGCCCTGCCTGTGTCCCAGCTTGCTGGCATCCATGGATGCCAGCATGCTGTCCTTGGGGCTGGTGCCAAGTCCGTCACTGATGATGATGTTGCTAACATCATGGCCAGTGACACGTGTGTGCCACGGGATGGCCACACAGCAGGACACATCGCGGCCATGGCTGTGGATGGTGCAGCTGTGGAGGCCTGCATGTCAACACAGTCCCAGCCTGTGCCTGTCAGCACCAGTGGGGCAGCACTGGTGTTTGTTCAGGACAGTGGGAGTGTTGCGGCCACTGTGGCAGCACCACTGAGCCCTGGGGAGCGGCAGCCGGAGGGGCAGCATCAGCAGTCGGCCAATGGGCTTGGCAGTACAGGGTTCAGCGGCAGCATCTGTGCACCACCTGTGGACATGCCCAGACCTGATCCTGGTGCTGGCCATCCTTAAGGGGTGCTGACATCAGGGCCACGCACACCCTGAGGGACAGGATGCCGAGGAGGCAGATGACCTCTTGGATGAGCACACCCGCCTGCTGCAAGCATCAGTCCAGCAGCAGATGTGGCTTGCAACGTCGGTGGATGCACTGCGTGTGGCTCTGGAGTGGGCAGAGGAGCGTCGCAGCAGGGACACCGCTCTGATCCTGGCAGGGATGGACCGGTTGTGGGAGGATGTGACCGCTGCCATTGACAGGCATGCACAGTCATTCAGTGCTGTCATGGCCACAATGGGCACACAGTCATGTGCCCATGCATCGTGGACACCACGCGGTGCACTGTCCACCCCATTCCCGCATCGCTCGACACCTCCCTGTTGACACCGGGTTCAGCTGTGGGCATCCCGAGCACGACTGGCGCAGGCATGTTCGGTGTGCTGCAGACCCCTGTGTGAGCACAGTCACACAGTGGAACCCCTGAGGGACCATCGGTGCCACCCCATGAGGCCAGTGGTCAGCCTGTCAGTGCTGGTGGGCCTCGGCGGGGCCGCCCATGCATCTGTGGCAGCTGGGGCACTGTGTCATGTGACTGACCTGTCTCCCAATGTGGCTACTGTCTGGTGCTGCCCTGTGTGCATTGTGTCTTTCAGTGGGCAGTTCACGGGTGGGTACCTGGCCCTGCATGCGGACACACAGTCCACCTGCACACCCTCCCGGCTGCTGTCCGCAGTTACATGTGCATGATGATGCCTGCATTGCGCTGTACACCAATGTGCAATGGTGCTCAGCACCTGACACACGCACATGGGCAGGCAGTGGGCGTGGCGGTCTGTGGACATGTGTGTGGCTAGGGTTGGTGTTCTGAGTCAGTGTGCCTCCTGCCCTTTGTGCAAGTTTGGTGCATTGTGTGTGTGTCGTGTGTGTGTGTGTGTGTGTGTGTCCATCCACGTGGCATGTTAGTCCTCACCCATCCCTGGTTGTGTGTGTGGTTCCATGCCTTGCCACTTCTCTTGATGGCATGCACCCCTGGTGTGTGTCCATGTGTGTTTGTGGGTTGTGCCTTAGCCACTGTTGGCTGCACATGGCCTCATGACTTACCTGGGTTGGCTGAAGTGCTCCTCCGTGATGGTGTCCCAGTGCAGCTGTGCCAGCTGGATCAGTCAGGGGTCCCATCGCCAAAGGGGGGGCTGCCCATCACCATCATCACTGGTGTCCTCATCGTCCCCATCGCTGTCCCCCTCTTCGACCAGTATGGCTATCCCACATTCATTGGCCATGTTGTGCAGGATGCAACAGGCCAGGAATAGTCCACAGGCCTTTGAGGGGCTGTACTGTAGGGCACCGCCGGAGGTGTCCAGGCAATGGAAACGTGCCTTCAGCATCCCGAACACCCGCTCAATGACATTACATGTGGTGGCGTATGCCTCATTGTAACGTTGCTGCGATGGGGTCATGGGCCACCAGTAGGGTGTGAGCAGCCAGGGACAGAGTGGGTATCCACTGTCACCTGTGTGTAGAGGGTGGAGGTTAGTTTGGTGATCAGCATCACCCTGCCCCAGGCCATGTAGGCCACTACACGTCACCCCTGGCCATGCCCTCCCAGGCCCTGTGATTGTCCATGTGGTTTTCATACTCATCCAGTAGGTGTCCAGTGGGGATGTCCCCACTCTTGAATCTGTGGCACAGTGCCGACTGGTGCCAGATGAAGGCATCATGTGCTCCCCCAGGGTGCGTGACACAGACATTGATTATGCGCCCCCTGGCATCGCACACCACCTGGCAGTTGATGCTGGCATAGCCCTTGTGATTTATGTATGTGGCCCCCTCAGGGCCAGGTGGTGTGCGGATGGCCACATGGGTGCAGTCTACTGCCCCTAGCACGCCAGGCATATGTGCTACCCTGTGGAACTCCTGTATGTTTGCTGTGCACTCCGCCGGTGTGCTGCGGAAATGGATGTACTCCGCAGCATGTGGCAGCAGTGTGCTGAGGAACTGGGTGAGGTGGTGTGACATGGCCGACTGGGTTATGCCTGTGGTGTCCCCAGTTGGTCTCTGGAAGGTACCCGTGGCAAGCAAGCACATGCAAGCTGTCACTTTAGTCTCCACTGACAGGGCATGGCTCCGTCATGTGGGTGCCTGCATCACATCACTGCACAGTTCACAGAGCCACCTCTGAATTGCCCTATTCAGGTGGTACCAGCTCACAATCTCAGTATCACTGTACAGCTCGAAGCTGGTGCAGGCTCGGTACTGTCTGTTGGGAGCATACTGCCAACAGGCCCTTCCACGGCCACTCCCCCCTGCCGCCCGCCTTCTCACCCCCCTCATAACGGCCTCCATCTGGAAGGTGGCACTGGCCATGTCCCTGACTTGTGTTCACCCAGCAGCTGTTACTGTATTCCCCCCGCTGTCGTCACTGCTACTTCCCCTGCACTGGGAACACATGCCTGTGGTGGCCTCTGTGCTGTGTGGCACTTCCCCCTTCTGCACTGGCTGTGGCTCCCCACACCTTCCCTGTGCCTCTGTGTTCAGGGTGCCCTTTCCCTGGCCTGCCCTGTGTGTCCCTCCAGCCCTGTCTGTGTGGCTAGAGTTCTGCCTCATGTGCCTTCCCTGTAGTGTTCTTGCGCCTCTCCCTTGCTCCTTTTTATTTTGGCTCATTTCCGCTATGGCGCAACTTCCGCTTGCTCCCCTGTTGCGCAAGTTGTTGAATATCGCACTGCACCATTTATGCATGGTTCCTCCCCCTTCAGTTGCGCATGCCTTCATTATCATTGTGCTGTTGCTCAGCATGATTTAGGGGGTGCAACTGCCTCCTGCTGAATATCGCAGAATGGCGCAATTTCAGACTTGCCTAGGCGCAACCCTATTGCACGTGGTTTAACTATTTTGAATATCTGGGCCCCTATGTATAGTGTTAAACTGTATGTGTTGTAACCTGACTGTCTGAATATTATATGAGCAGGCATCTAAAATATTCTGCCACAATTGGGGTGTCATACATATTCCTAAATCCCTTTGCCATTTCAATCTGAGTTTGTCCAATGTTAAGTTTGCTTTTCTGATAACTAATTGATACAATGTTGATAGAAGTTTCTTCCCCGCTATATTCTTCCTGAGTGGCCAACAAGGGTGGTGGTTCTAAGATTCTAACTAGGTTCTTGTTTTAAGTAAAAATGTTTAAATTGAGCAAACTGGAACTCCTGGGAATTTAATATATTTTTTATTCTTTAGCTGAGTAAAGGTTTTAACCTTCCTCATGGTAAAGATCACCCTTGGGCCACCCCTGATTATGCCACCCTTGGAGATTTATCTAATGTTGAGGGAGGGAATTTATAATTTTTATATACCGGAGTATACTCTGAAATTAAATCATTATCCCTAATGTATTCATAAATTCTCTTCAGCACATATTGGCCCAGATATTCAAACTGCACCATTCTGAGGCTCAAGCCCCTGTGCTGCTCAAAATAGTTGCGCGAGGGGTGTGGCGAGTGATATTCAAGGAGTTGCGCTATTGGGCAACTCGCTGGTATATCACCCAACCGCTTGCTGCGCGTGGCGCTTGATGGAACTTGCACCACGCAAGTTGCCAGAGTTGAGCATTAAACTTGCGGTGGCAGCAAGTACCATTGCGCCATGCTCAAATTTCCGATATTCAAAAGGTGACATGCAAATGGGGCCATAATTTATGCAAGGCGCGAGGGGGCCATTGCATCTATTATGGCCCCATTTGCATGCCATTAGCATTTAGGTGCGCCGATCCCGAGGACTTGCGCCTGCCCTGCCAGGCGGCAGCCGGCGGGGACGGCAGCAGCCTGCTGCCGATCGCGGGCAGTATCTCCAATCAGTCTCCACCCCACACACACATATCTCCGAAGCCCGATCGCGGGCATTACAGTTACATGAACCCCCGCCCACATCTCACACAGCCCGATCGCGGGCAGAGCGTGTATGAACCCCCAGTGCCCGATCGCGGGCAGAATGTAACCCCAACCCGAATATCTCCCTGGTGGTCCAGTGGACCGTAAAGCCCGATTGTGGGCTGAATGTCATGTTACAACCCCCAAACATCTCCCTGGTGTCTAGTGTCCCCCACCCACCCACGAAGCCCCTCCACCCCGCTCCCCGCAGCCGGCGGGCGGCAGCATCCCACCCGCCTGCTGCCCCGCCGCCCGCCGACTGACTGTCCGGTAGGGCTGCCGCCCATTGGTGCAGAGCTACAGCCAATGGGTGTTCAGCCCATACCGTACATGACAGTCCAGATTTGGCTGTAGCTCTGCACCAATGGGCGTGCAGCCCTACCGGACAGGCAGTCGGCGGGTGGCGGGGCGGCAGGCGGGTGGGATGCTGCCGCCACCCGCCGCGGGGAAGCGAGGTGGAGGGCTGGGTGGGGGACACAGACACCAGGGAGATGTTTGGGGGGTTAACATGACATTCTGCCCGCGATCGGGCTTTACGGTCCACTGGACCACCAGGAGATATTCGGGGGGGCTACATTCTGCCCGCGATCAGGCACTGGGAGGGGTTCATACGTTCTGCCCGTGATCGGGCTGGAGATGTGTGGTGGGGGGTTCATAACTGTATGCCTGCGATCGGGCTGTGGGAGATGTGTGGGTGAGGGGGTTCATGTTATGTTATGACCGCGATCGGGCTGGTGGGGGGGCACAGGGACCGAGTTGAGGGCTAGCCAGGGGTGGCAGCTGCTGTGTTGCGCCCTGCAATACAGCAGCTCACCTGTGGGTGGCCCTCAACTTGATCCTTTTTTTTTTGGCTCAAGGTTGTGCAGGCGCAGGTTGGGGGTTGCATGCACAACTCTGCATAACCCGACTGAATATTGGTTGCGCAGGTTATGCATTGTTCCTCCCCCTCCTGTTGAGCATGCATTCTTTTGCATTGCTCTTTTGCGCAACCTGCTGTCAGTGGAGCAACTGCCTCCTGCTGAATATCGCAGAATGGCGCAATGTAGGACTTGCGCATGCACAACCCTTTTGCGCATGGAGCAACCCTTTTGAATATCTGGGCCAGAAAGTTTTGTTAGTGATAGGGATTGATCCTGGTATTTTTTTTTTATCGGTATTGAAGAATATAGAAAATTTAGTAGATTCGGATATGGCTGGGATTCTATCTCAATCTGAGTTGACATTTATCTCTGCATGCAGGGCTGCAACCAATCCCAAGCATGGGTTATTTAAGTTACCCAATAGTATATTTTAAAGTTCAGTAGTGATAGGTTTTCATGCTCTTTAAATAATTCCAGTGTTTTCTTAGCTATCCTAACCTTGTTCTGTTTCCAAAGAAATTTTCTAATCATAATGTCCAGTCTCTTAAAAACTATCAGGGATTTGTATAGCTAAAGCTTGAAAAAAAATCTTATGCAAAATAAGCATTTTAACCAAATTAACTCTCCCTATTAATGTTAAGTATAAAATGTTCCATTTAACCTCTCTCATTAGTAATTAAGAGTTCTTCATAATTTGCTTGGTTCAAATCTCCTGTTCTTAGATTAAGCTTTATCCCCAGGTATGTTATATTTGTTTTACTGCTTGCATATTCTTTCCCATTATCTGGAGATCCTCCAAGTGCAAATCAGGGTTCAGCCTCATACGTTCCATTTTGGACCAATTCATTTTATATCCTGAGAAGGATCCGAATAGATTTGTAATTTGAATTATACCAGCAACTGACAGATTTAAATTTGCGCTATATAATAAAATATCATCAGCAAACAAACTGATTTTTTCACAAGTCTGACCTATAATAGTCCCTGTGATATCATGATCTTTTTTCTTACAGCCATGGCTAAAGGTTCTATTGTAAATGCAAATATGAGTGGAGACAGGGGGCATCCCTGTCTGGTTCCTCTTGTTAATGTAAGCTGTTCAGATACCAGGCCGTTAATTCTAATAGCGGCCAAGGGGACCGCATATATTAATTTTACCCACCCACTGAGCTGTGTGCTCCAGCCCCTTCTCTGGATAATTGAAAAATATAGGGCCATTCCAGCCTATCAAAAGCTTTTTCTGCATCATTTGCCAAAAAAGTCACATCTTGTTCCTTATTTAATTCTCTGATATTAATTGTCCATCTAATATTTTCCATCAGTTATCTATTTTTAATGAAACTGTTTTGATCCTGATGGATAATTTCAGGTAATGTACTTTCTATCCTATTTGTTATTATCTTTGTAAATATTTTATAATCTGTGTTTAACAGAGAAATAGGGTGATTGGACATACAGCTCAGTGGGTCTTTTCCGTTCTTAAGAAATATTTGTATATAGGCTTGTGAAAAAGACCCAGGCAGGGACCCCTCTTTTGACTAAGGGAATTAAATAGCTGTGCCAGTACTGGAATCAGAATGTCTTTATTTTTTTTATAAAATTCATTCATTCCAGGGGCTTTGTTACTTGCTAAATTTTGTATAACTTTCTCTACTTCCTCACCAGAAATCAGCTTCTGTAACATCTCTCTGGTATGATCTACTACTACTACCACCGGGATTTGAATAGAGTCTAAGAAGACCTCCATTTCCTCTATATTGTCATTAAATTGTGAAGTATACAAACTTTGATAGTATTTAGTAAATTGATTCAAAAATGTTTTTTGGATTATTGATCAACCTGCCTTTATCATCTTTTAAGTACATAATTGAATTCTCACACTGAGTTTTCTTTGTTTGCCATGTTAATAACTTTAGTGGTTTGTCTGTAGTGAAATAATAATTAGATCTTGTTTTAATTATTTGTTTTTCTCTTTTCCATTGTGATTATAGAAATTCTTTTTTGTAGTGATCTCATAAATTCTCGAATCAAATGTTGAGCTATACGTACTGCTTAAACAATGGATTTCTTATTCTGTTTGTTTAATTAATTGATCCCACAGTTTTCTATTAAAAGCTGTCAGGTTTATTATAGTTCCTCTTATGCTCACTTTGAAGGCTTCCCAGACTGTGGCCAAATCCAGATAGTCTTTGGTATTAAATAGAAAGTATTCCTCATATGACTTTTTGATCTTTCTTTTCCATTTGTTTAACCAGGTGAGACACACTAAGTTGAAAGCTTGTTTACAGGTGCAACCTGGGAGCACAGGGAAGTTAAGTGACTTGCTCAGGGTCACACAGTATGCAAGTGGGGACTGTGGGATTCAAACCTAGGTCTCCAGATTTGCAGCTCAGAAGCCTTAAACCACTGCGCTATACTGCCTCCCCAAATAGTTTATTGGATAAGAGTGAGGCGTCCATTCTCCAATTTTTTAGAATGCCCTATCTCTATATCCAGTTTAATATCCAAAATACATGGAGAGTGATCCAATAAACAAATCCCAGGGTAGTGCACACCTTGTATTAAATGAAGCAGCATTTCTGAAATTAAAAGGTAGTCTGTCCTAGAATAGGTCTGGTATATTGCAGAAAAGAATGAATAAACACTTTTATCTCTATTTCTCTCCCTCCAGGGATTTATCAGGCCTACAGTAAATCTGCCATAAAACCATGTACTGTATTCCTCAAGGTTCTGTGAGATCCATCCAGAACAGAAGATTTGTCCACTTGATGAAGGGGTAGATTAAAATCCCCTCCGACTATAAATGGTGCATCGAACTTATATAATTGCAAAAAACTCAGAAAAGAAGAAGAATCAGCATTTATATAGTGCTTGTCATACACCCTGTATCCCAAAGCACTTTACAAGCAATGCTAGACTGGAAGTGAAGTGATTGAATGTGTGGTGGCAGCCATATCGCACATCAACACCCCCACAGCCTCGACAATTGTATGAACGGTTTATGGGAAGGCAGAAAGTTGGCCCGGACACCGGGAATGTCCCCTACTCTTTGCAAAGAGTGCCCTGGGATCTTTTACGTCCACCTGGACACCCACCAGGAGAACACCAGGGTGTTTAGAAGGGACCTCGGTTTAACATCTCATCCGAAGGACAGCACACCCCAGCAGTACAGCACCCCCTACTACTACACTCAGATGCCAGTGTTTTAGGTGCAAGTCCAATTCCGGTGTGGGATGAGAACCCATGACTTTCTGGTCCAGAGGTGGATGTGCTACCAATTGAGTCATGCTGATGCTTTCAGGTTATTCTCACTGGGAGAATATAGCACTACCAAGGTAAATGTTAACTCATACATTCTTAATTGGACCAAAACATATCTACCATATGAATCTACCAAAAATCTATTTATAACAGGCATCGGCTTTTTCCTATTGTAAGCTATGAGCACCCCTCTGGATTTAGTAGATAATTCAAAAAATACTCTTCACCCCATCTCGCTTGAGCCATTTTATATCTTTTGCTGTGTGTCTCCTGAAGAAGCATGTAATTGACATTTTTCTTTCCAAATATGTCAAAATTCTTATTATTTTTGTTCTGTCCTGTAGCCCTTTCACATTCCAGGTGGCTGTCCTAAAATCATAAACTGTTTTAGTAATAATTTTTAGTAGAAAAAATCTCGGGCTCCCCACCTTAAACTTATTCGTCTTTTTTTTATATATATACTTATAGTCTTGCTCATTTTTTTTTCTTTTATTATAATCCAACCACTGTACTGGCTTCTTTGTTGTTAAAAATCTATTTTCCATATATTTTGTTTCCCTTTCTAAGTTATCTGATTCTATAGAGCCTTGATTCAAGTATCATAGCAAAAAATATCCCTCCCTCTAATAAATGAACTATAACATCCCTCCCTACCCCCTTCCTTCCCCATATAGCTAAAATAAGTATATCCCCTCATCCCACCCTGAGACAAAATGAACACTGGTTCATCTCCATACACTGTGGTGCAGCATAGCATAGAGAAACACCCCTTTAAGTTCTACTAAGTTTCCTTCACCGTTATTGCATTTTCTTTAAAAATGTCATTTCTCTTCTAAAGATGCTTTCCCTTTCCTCTCTCTTTCTCTCTCTCTCTTAAATTTAATCATAGTAGCTCCTCCATCTTTTCTCCACTAGAGATGTGGAGCTCATGTACTCATATCGCTTTTATATGCTGCCGTTGCATCTTCAGGAGAGTCAAAGTCTGTAAACGGCCATTTACCACAAAGGGAATTTTGCTGGATACAGCATAGAGAAACTTGTTCCTTATTATATGGTAACTGTTTTAGAAGGTTGAAGAGCTTCCACCTTTCTGCAGTGTTAGAGAGATCAGGATATGCATTTAATTGAATGCTATCCACTTGGAGACCTTTGGAAACTGGAGCTTTCTGTAAAATCGCCTCCGTCTTGATATTTAAGGTGTTTGACAAAAAACGTTCTTGGATAGTCTGAGTTGGGCATTCTAGGGCAGCTCTGTGTGCTCTATCCAATATAATCTTTTCTTCTGGGTACTTTCTTTCTAGTGCCAAGGCAAGAATTTTCTTCAAATAGGGTATCGAATTTCCTGGCCCTTCAAACCCCTCTGGGATTTTGCATAACCATGTATTTACTCTTCTAGCTCTGTCTTCTTGTTCACTGATTTTTAACTGAAGAGCTTGAAGCTGTTTCTCCAACTGCAATACACTCTGTGGTAGTTAGTGCATATTGTCCTCTAAATGTGATACTCTTGTTTCCAGCTCCTCTGTCTTAGTAGATAGTGTTTGGAGCTTTAAATAAACTTCCAAAAGGGTGCCGGAGATGGTACTAATCGATCCTTTTATCTCACATAAAGCGTTTAGCATATCCAATCTCAAACACCCCACTGCCTGCAGTACTTCATTATTAGAGGATGAATATTGCTCCTTGGGGGCCCTTACTTAGGATCTCATTTATTCCATCTGTAATAGTAAGGTTTTTTTTCCTGTCGTTGCCTCATACCACCTGTCACCCATTACAGCCACAGGTGGTATAGTGGAACCCCTCTCCCAGCCCATAGTGGCAACTCCAGTGCCATATTTAACAATGCCCAGGTGGCAAAATGGACCCCCCTCCTTGTCCATAGCACCACATCCCCAAACATATGGCACACAGACCCCCAGTCATTATAGTAACCCTCCCATCCCTGGCCAGACTGCTGTATAAGTGGTGCTGTACCAAGCACCCTGGGGATCCAGTAGTCTCTCCCACACCCCCAACCACCTAGGCACCTCCCTGCTAAACCCCATGTTCAGGCTTGCAGCACATACTGTAGGCTATCATTCACAACTCTACAAATTCACAGCCTGGGCTGTTAACAAGTGTAGTATTCACAGAGGGGATGCACCAGGGTGCATTCCCCCACATCTTCAGTGAATACCACTGTTTACACTCGGTGCATCACCTCTGTGCTGGGGCAGCTGAGATGTGCCAAGTGCACCTCCTTTGTGAATCCTGCCCAAAGTGTCTGGGGAGAGATCTGAAAGGAAGGATTTCCCCCCATTCACTAAAAATACAACCAACAAATTAATCTGGTTCAAGGTCAGTTGGCATTCATCTGTATCCCCTTCCCCCAGGTAGTACATGAAAATAGGCAGAATTTGTTTAGTGCACGTACTCGGTCAACAAAAACTAAATAAATAAATATTGAGAACTTGGTGCAAAAGAAATTGTTTTCTTCATGTAGAGTTAGAGCAGTAGAATATAGTTGATCATGTGGGATGACATGGTGAATATAATTTTTTATAACTTCTTCAAAGATAGTAGCAATCAGATCAACCTGTGGACAGCTGCATATGCTTAGGATCATGTTTAACATAAACAACATTTTAAAAATAGGCCTCGTGAGGCCGAAACATATATTAACATTTTAACATGTGAACATATTAATGCTGAGCTTCACAGATGAACTGATGTTTGCCTTGATTAAAAAAATAAAATAAAATAATGTGAAGTCTCTACATTAAGGGACGGTGGCATTATTAGTTTCTCATCCTGCAAAGATCTTTTGACCCAGCACCTCAACCTCTAGTTTTCAAGTTACAATACCCTTTTATACTCAGTCGGCCTTTGTCCGTTTACTGTAAAAATTATTCGAACAAGACCATATAGGCAAGCTGTCTAGTTAAACAATTTATTTAATTTTGTGGTGCATTTCTCACATTCTAGGCAGCCCTCTGACACCTCAGGAGAATTTTTATAGTTCTGCTTAGGGGCAAGATTAAAATAAAACTGTCTGTACTTTCTTTGCCTTTTTCTCTGTCAAAGGATTTTGTTTGATAAGGTCACAACCACTAAGCCCGGAGTATAATTAGCTCTGTAATCCCACACCTTCCCTCCTGTACAATTATAGAACTTGCTCCATTAGATTTTAATATAACTAAACATCAGATGGCTTGGTTGTTGGCAGCATTCTAAGGGGCTAAATGCCTAATTCTTTGAAAATGGGGAACTACCCAAATTCCTACCTTATTTGAATGGTATTCCTTTATGGTGTCTACAGCAAATAATGAAAGAATAAGTTACTTATTGTTAGATCAATTAGAAACATTGAAACTTTTTTGGAGTGCTTTCCTAAATGCTGATCTATTATTACATGCTAACTAGAGAGATGAATTTGTTATAATTCAGTAGGGGTGAATACTACTTTTATTACATATAGTTTTCTTATATCTAACTCCTGTACAAATGGGGTTCCTAAATTGTCTTCCTGGGCTTGCCTAAATGCCCACTGCCAGGCTAGTGTTCTGTGTTCTGTTTAAAGTGTCTCCATGAGAGTGCCTTGCTAGCCTCCTCGCCTGTCTCTTTAAGAGCTATCATTTTTGTAGTGTATAATTATTCTGGATGGGGGCTGAGTGGTTTCAGGTTTGAGTCCCAGCCGGGCTACAATACAGCACCTTCATTCTGCCTTCACTAATTGTGCAGAGGGAGCACTACTGGAATCTGTGATTGTTTATTGCTTATCTGCTTTGGTAATAATAATATTGTGTTTGTCTAACCTTCCTTCCTTTGCAGCATGGACTTTCTGTTAATCACCACCATCTTGGTTCTGGACTGCCAAGTTTGGACCAATCAGAACCTTGGGGACCCTAAAATGGAGACTGTTCCCAGAGGCTTTATGGGAGTGAATTTTTGTAGGAATTGTAGTTTTCACCCTTTGGTGCCTAAATGGACTTGGAGGGGGATCCCTTCGTGTGACACACAGATGGATCAATGAACTGAACCTTTTGGATCACTGGGAAACCCCAGACTTGCCTGCAGCAGTGAGTCAGTGTATAGATGGAGTTGAAAGAGTGACTAGCTTGAGTAATTCGAGCAGCTGCTTTTGCGTAGTAGCATGGGGAAATCGTTGGGAAAGCTGTTTCTGGCCTACCTGCTACCATCTTCTCGAGTGAAGAAGTCTGCATTAATATCTTGGATGTTATCCGAATTTGCTGTGATTGTGGATTCAAAGTGAAATTCACCTTGTGTAGACCGAAGATCTGCCTTAGTGCGATCGGCCTGTCAGGATTCGGACAACTGCTGAGTGTACAGTTTATGAGACACCTTTGCAACCAGACTGTCATCTGAAGTGTGGTATTTACTGATCTTTACCATAATTGTGCTGAATATGCAGTGTGGGTCATAATTTGGTTCCCTACATTGCTTGAATGTGTCACACTAGCTGGAAACTGTATCCAGCACTTCAATGGACTGATCCAAACTGTTCACCTGGTCTGGGCCTTACCATCATGGCCTAGATTGCCATTCATGCTGTAGAGAATCATTCGATGAAGGACCCACTTGGGGATTGCCGGCTCCCTGCTCAACACCATCGATCAGGATTCAACCACCATGGTACCTTGTGAGGGCCCTGTTTCCCAGGCAAGCCAGCAAATCATCCTGAGGTCTTCATTTGCATCCATCCTGCATACTGGTCTGGGTATCATGAGTAAACATCAGGTAGCTCCCTGCAGCAAAGTTCAACTCAATGTGTGTCACCTGATTTAATTGTTTTGATTGATCATTATGAACTGAGCCCTCCAGCTCCAGAATATAAATTGTGGGTTAAAGTGCATGTTGTGTTTTTTCCTTCCTAAGGACCCCAACAACAGCTGCAATGCCAGCCTACCCTGGGCAACACTTCAGGCTAGCCTGCAGACCAACTGGGTACCCAGAGTGTGTGTGACTGTGTTAGAGGAACTCTTAGAGGCATACATGGTTAGCTGGATTAAATCAGATCCAGAATCAGACACCAGATTACTGCCCCTCCCTTGTTCACATCCTGCAAAAAATCAGATCTAAATCTTTTTGCATTTACACAGCTACTGTGTACCTTTGTGGTGGGGATACTGTTGCTATTGCCTTTCTCTATTGCAGGTCTTGTTTTGCAGGGTGTCAGCAGGGCCAGTGCAGCTGATCTAGCCCTGGCGGTAAGTTGCCAAGTGTGGGCATTACATTGTATTCTGGAGTTCATTGTAACTGTCTAATTACTGCCAGTATAGGCTGCTAGATGGGTTAGAGGGGGTATCAGTGTCCCTACATACTCTGTACTCTGTATATTTACTCTAGTCTCTGTTCATTCTCTTACCAAATGTGACACAATGGCAACACCATGGCACCACAATGGCAACACAGTGGTGAGCTACAAAATGTGCAATGGTACTACCCAGTGGCACCATGGTTGTACTATGGTAGTTTACATTTTGATTATTTTTGTTGATATGATAGGAATGTGGTACAATGGTATCACAATGGAATTGAAACAAACCACTGTGATACCATGAAAATCTTAATGGTAGTACAGTGGTAATCACAGTGGTATTGCAATGGCAAATGAATGGTATTACAGTGGTATTCTGAAGAACTTTTTGTAAGGGTGGTGTTTGTGATAGTATGTTGTTATTCCTCTTTATGTTGTTTATCCCTATTCCTGCCTCTCCAGGACACATATGGAATCGAGCAGTAGACTGCTCAGTATGCCTTTCCTGGTAACATTTTTAATTAAATAAATAAATAAGCAGCGGACTCCATCCCCATCCCTCCCTAGGAGAGAGAGCAGTCTTCTGGATGCTCAATCTTCTCCCTCCCGGATGACCCAGCAGCCTGCTCACACTGCGAACACGGGTTGCCAGTGTGGCAGGAGAATGGCATGAATGCTTCAGCCCTCCATGTCACTGGGCCAGCATTATTTCTACTAAACTTAAAATAAAACACTAATTCCTAATGCTCCCATAAGCCCATGAGGGAGAAAATAACCATGACAACCAAGACCAAAAGCCACAACTACAGAGGTTCTTGAAGGGCAAAAGTCCTAGCTCAGAAAAATCCACAGAATTGTAACACAGGTGGAGGAACTATTTTATTTCAAAACATACTTTAAATAAATTTTTACAAACATTTTTACTGAAGTTATTTTTACAGTGCCCATTTTCTAAGTGCATAATACCTCCAGGATGGGCAGTATTGTGCTATGCCTGACCTTCCAGAGGCTATAAAGGACCTCCACCTGCGGATTTTGGGCCTCATTACACCCTGGGCAGTCGGTATAGCACAATACTGCCCAATATGTAGTTACTATTGTTTATATATACTCACACCTATGTCAGCCCCTAAGTCTGTTAATAAGATTTAGAATATATCCCATATTATTAGGCAAACATTTGTAGACATATCTTATATATGTGCAGACATGAAGGCCCAATTCTTTCTGCTTATGGAAAAGCCTAATTAAAATCCATTCAGGAAGTTTAATTTACTGAGAACAGAATGTGTAATTAATTTCAGACCTGCAGCAATTCTTCAGCATTGTAATACCCATAAAAGTCATGGCTTTCTAAGAGATGTTTACATGTGTACAAAGACATGTCTGAAGAAACCAAGTGCACCAGGAGTTTAAAACATACAGCTATGAGAAACATGTTTTTCTCCTCGAGGACTAGGAACCTTCCTCAAACTACAGTAGAAGATGCTTTATCTCCCAAGATAGCAAACAGTTTTTTTAAATTTGTTTATGCTCTCCCTGCACACACTGGCCGATCACTCCTTCAGGCCTCTTCAAGAACCTATTCTCATCCTGAACTACTCCCATCCACCAACTGCCCTACATTGCAGCCATGTAGGGTACCCTTATGTATCCCTTCATCAGGTGGGGCCCTTCCTGTGAAGGAATGTGCCTACTGGCCTCCCAGTGGCCCTGGGTGCTGCTGAAGTGGCAAACTGTGGCCTCAAAGATCTGGTGATGAGGGTCCAAGAGGTTGTCACCCGACTGGCCAGTGCACCATTTTCCTCCAGTTTTTCTCCCACAGGAGCATGACACAAGGCAGATGCCAGTGTCTCTCACACTCTGCCAGGTAGCGGGACCAAACACACTGCTGTTCCCCCGGCCTCAGCCAGGGATCCGTCTACTAACATACTAATTGCCAGCAGATTAGGCCTTACGGTCTATCGAGTCTGCTCGAACCTCAGATCCCTAGTTGGGTGCGAGATCCCCCCCTTGTGTTCCGTAAACCCCTATCATCCATCCCCACCCCGCTGGGCCAGGCCATCATCTGATACATTTGCTTTCTGTGACTGTTCCACCCTCTCTTGAAGCCCTCCACTGTGGATCTCTGAACCAGCTCACCTGGCAGCGCATTCCAAGGGTCTACCACCCGCTCAGTGAAAAATCCTCCTCTTTTCCCCACTCACCCTTCCACCTTCCAACTTCAAACCATGCCCTCTGGTGATACCTCCTGCTTTAGTCTAAAGATCCTCCATGTTTAACCTATTTATTCCCTTGAGGTTCTTGAAGACCTCAATCATGTCCCCCATCTCCCTCCTCCAATGAAAACAGGCAGAGCTCCTCAAGTCTGTCCTCATATGTTAAATCCCTAGTCCTCGTATCATCTTAGTTGCCCTCCTCTGTACCCTCTCCAGGAGCTGTATGTCCCTCTTCAAGTGTGGTCTCCAGTACTGTACACAGTACTCAAGGTGTGGTCTAACCAGTCCATTGTACAGCGGCAGAATCACTTCCCTGTTCCTAGAGGTGATCCCCCTTACGATGCATCCCAACATCCTGTTTGCCTTACTAGCTGCTCTCCTGCACTGCTCAGAGTTATTCATACATGCATCCACCATGACTCCTAGGTCTTTTTCCCTGTTGAGGCCTCAGCCTCCTCCCAGGTGTACCTGTGTTTAGGGTTTCCCATGAGGTGTAACACCTTGCACTTGGTGATATTGAAATGTAATTTTCATGTGCGAGCCCAGTTTTCCAGGGTGTCCAGGTCTCCTTGCAGGGCCAACTTCCCCTCTTCCCCCTCAACTACTGCTCCCATCTTGGAGTCATCAGTGAAGATACTCATTTCACACCCTATACCCTCCCTGATGTCTGATATGTATGCATTAAACGGGATCGGACCCAGGACTGAGCCCTGCAGTACCCCACTACCGACCTCTTTAGGGTTCAAGAGCTCCCCACTGACCACTACTCTCTGGGTGCATCCAGATAGCCAGTTTTCAATCCATCTGACCATCAGAGGGCCTACTGCTTAACCCTGTCAGTTTCTCCACCAGACCATTGTGAGGGGACAGTCAAACGCCTTGCTGAAGTCAAAGAATAATATATCCACAGGCTTTCCCTGTCCAGTTCTGATATTACCCATTTGTAGAACTCCACAAGATTGGTTTGACATGATCTACCTTGCACAAACCCATGTTGCCGACTATCCAGACCTCCCACCTCCTCAAGTACACCCCAATCGTTCCTTTAGTATACTCTCCATTAATTTTCCCACCACCAAGGTCAAACTGATGGGTCTATAGTTACCTGGTACTTTCCTCGACCCCTTGTGGATTGGCACCATGTGCCTCTCACCAATCTAAGTGCCCTCCCTGTCTCAAGCGACCTGTTGAAGAGCTCTGCCAGGTGCAGCCAGTATGTCCTAATTCCCATAGTACTCTTGGATGAATGCCATCCAGCCCAGGAGATTTATCTTTCTTTAGGGCCTTGAGGGCTAACCATACCATTTTGGTGGAGATAGCATCATCCGTCCTCCACCATACTGGTCTTTTTATCCTTATCCTGATGTGACACCCCTGGGGTACCTCTCCCTCCCTCTTGCTCCATTTCTGTTGCTCCCCTGATCTCACTCACTACCGCTTCCATCCCCATCGTGCCTTGCTTTGTAGATATCCCATCCCCCTCCCTAGTGAAAACAGAGGCGAAGTACTCATTTAATACCTCTGAATGGTCCCTCGCCTCTTCCACCCACCCTCCTTCTGATCTCAATCTGCCGAGATGGCCCTTAGTTTTTCTACTCTCCTCAATGTACTGGAAGAACCCCTTTTCCTCTCCATGAATCCCCTGTGCCAGCCGTTGCTCTTTACTGGACTTTGCCCCCCCTCAAGATCCAGGTGACTTTTCTAGATGCAAGATGGTACATTTCCTTTTCCCTATCCCCTCTTGTTGTTTTATATTTTTTGTAGGCCATCTTCTTTTCTCTGACTGTTACCTGAACCTCACTGGACCACCGGCATGGTTTATGTGACCTTGGTCCCTTGTTTCACCTTAGCGCAGGTCCTGACTGCCTCATGAAGTCCCTATTTTATGACCTCCCATCTCTTTTCTACATTTGTCATTGATGTAATCCCTTCAAGTGATCCTTGAGAATATTTCTCATGCCCAAAGTCTGCCCCCTAAAGTCCACTGCCAGTGTCCCGCAGTGTATGCACAGTCCTCTACCCCACCCTCCCCTGAAAGAGGGTGAGCAGTCCTCGGATGCTCAAGCCTTCTCTCCCCCGGCCAGCACTTCGATGCCCAAGTCCATTCCTGAACCTGGGTCAACAGTGTTGCAGCGGTGAATCTTTCTGCTGCACCGACGGGCCAGCTAGTATTTTTCCTGAAAGTTGCAGTACCAGCCAATCATTCAAAACTGTCATTCATAAATAAATATAAGATATTCTTAATTAAAGTTCTTGGGATGCCTAAGTTTATTGTCAGTGTCAGTTGCTCAGCAGGTAGCACACTCACCTCTGAGGCCGAGAAATCAGAAGGCTGTAGGTTCTAGCCCCACACCAGGCACTTGGGTTAAATCCCAATACTGACACTATAGTGCAGCATGAGAGGGGTGCTGCACTCCTGAAGAGCTGTTTTTCAGATGAGACGTTAAACCAAGGTCCTATCTGACTGCTCTGGTGGTAGTTCAGGTGGATGTTAAAGATCCCATGGCACTTCTCAAAAAGAGTAGAAGAATTTTTTAATTAGAAACTGAATAACAAAACAAAAGGACATTGGTAAACAAAACACATAAATTATATAATATTAATTCATAAAAATAAGGAAAACAGGCAGAAGTGCTATACCTATGTCACAAAAATTAAAAAAATATATCAATAACATCTTGGTTCAATCCATATGTAAATTAACATCATAAGGGTAAAGGGCTAAGTTAAGGTCACTTAGAGCAGGGAGCAAGAAAAGGAAACCCTAGCAATTACAGAAAGGAGAACAGTTTTACCCTTTTACACAGTAATATTCTCTTACAAGGTATAACATGAAAAAAAAGTTGTTATTTTTTTCAAACCAGCCAAGACATCGAAGCCTAGTGTTTTACAAAGTCTCCAATAGATAGTTTATGCTGGTCAGATCGTCTTATCTGCAGTATTTCTTGCAAAATCATGTGAGTCAATTCCTCAGTGGTTAATAACATTTGCTATAAAACCAAACTGCAGCGCCCTTGCCATATCCAATATTTAAAACAAGATAAGTCTACTCTTAAGGAAATAGCTGAGGGTGTCTTCCATTCTGGTGGAAAGATATTTAAAAACAAAGGGCAGGATTCATGAAAGGGATGCACCCAGCACATCCAAGATGCACCGATGCATCCCTGACTAGTGCCAAGAGGCAATTCAGAAAGGGGCCTGATGCGCCAAAGCATTGCAGATGCTCTGCATAATGCAGGTAATGATATGCAGTGCATCTGGGGGGCTGTGAAGGGGGCGTGCCCTTGCATACCGGGCACAGCACCATTCACAGTCCAATTCAGAGGTGCATCCCCGGGGCATGTCCGGGGATGTGCCACCAAAAGATAAGTACAATAAAACTAGACATGTGGGTGGCCACCCACAGGCAGCCTGCCATACTGTAGACAGCAGTATGGCAGCCTGCACTCCCTGGCAGTCCAATCATCCCCCCAAACAGCCCATAGCACTATACCACCTGTCACCATTATGGCCATAGGTGGTATAGTGGAACCCCCCCTGCCTGTAGTGGCAACCCCGGTGCCGTATCTAACAATGCCCTGGTGGTATAGTGGGCTCCCAGCCCCACCCTCAAACATACGGCACACAAACCCCCGGTCATTATAGAAACCTCTACCATCCCTGGCCAGACCGCTGTGTAAATGGCACTTTTCCAAGTACCCTGGTGTTCCAGTGGTCTCCCAACCCCCAAACACTTAGGCACCCCATCGCCCAACCCCATGTCCAGTCCTGTAATGAGCCGGCATGCAGCACAACCCACTTGCACACTGCCATGGCTGCCCACCGACTATCCTGTCTGAGCATGACAGCGTACAGTACCGGTCGCAGCCTATTGGCAGACCATGTTGACCAATGGGCTTGCAACATGTACTGTAGGCTCTCATTCACAACTTTAGTTTGCAAATGACACCCTTTTATACTCAGTCAGCCTTTGTCCAGTTACTGTAAAGGTTAATCGAACAAGACCATATAAGCAAGCTGTTTAGTTAAATAATTTTTTTTATTTTGGTGGTGCATTTGTCACATTCTAGGCAGCCCTCTGACACCTCAGGAGGATTTTTATAGTTCTGCTTAGGGGCAAGATTAAAATAAAACTGTCTGTACTTTCTTTGCCTTTTTCTCTGTCAAAGGAATTTGATTGATAAGGTCACAACCACTGAGTCAGGAGTATAATTGGCTCTGTAATCCCACACCTTCCCACCCTTACAATTATAGGATTTGCTGCATTAGGTTTTTTTTTCCTAATTGGATTATGCTCAGTAGCACATTAACATCAAGGATGTATTCTTCAGGCATATTCAAACTAAGGTTCATCATCATCATATACATAGGAGGGTGGGAGCCATGGATTCCTATGTATCTCTTCTTGATCAGTATCCCTTTCTTTACTAAAGACAAGAAAAAAAAACAAATGTTTTTAAATCTCTATTTGAGTTAATGCCCACAGGAATGGGAGCCACATTTTTTCATATTGATCTTTCTTATCCAATTTTATATACTATGCTTTTTCCAACTTAGAGACATCTACCAATGCATTAAGCTAATTTTTAAAGGCAGGTAGGGGTTAGGGTCTTTCCAGTTTTGCAAGATACACTTTTGTGCCACTGCAAATATAAGTGATAGTTTCTTTTGAGTTGAATCAAATGTTTAATCCGAAAGAGATATACCCATCATACTTACAACTGAGTTAAGAATAATTTGTCTGTTAAAAGGTAATAGATATAAATTGATTAATTTTCTACCAATAGTTGGATCAACATGGACCGTGTGTATTAGAGTGCCAGATGTCACTGCACAGCTGGGCATTTATCCAAAATAGTAGAATTAAATAGATGAAGTTTGTAAGGAGTATAATAGATCCTACATATAGTGTTAAACTGTATTTGTTGTAACCTGACTGTCTGAATATTATATCAGCAGGCATCTTCTGCCACAATTGGGGTGTCATACATATTCCTAAATCCCTTTGCCATTTCAATCTGAGTTTGTCCAATGTTAAGTTTGCTTTTCCGCTAATTGATACAATGTTGATAGAAGTTTCTTCCCCTCTGTATTCTTCCCAAGGGTGGCCAACAAGGGTGGTGGTTCTAAGATTCTAATTAGGTTCTTGATTTTAGTCAAAAAATGTTTTAATTGAGCAAACTGGAACTCCTGGGAATTTAATATATTAATTTAAAAGCTGGATCCATTCACATATCTGGACTGTGTTGTACGGTATGGGCTGCAAGTCCATTGGCTCACACTGTGGACCAATGGGTGTACAGCCCTACCGTACACTGTCAGTTGTGGGCAGTGGGTGGCAGACGGGGTGTTGCCGTCAACCGCTGACCGGGGCAGCGGGGCAGTGGGGCCTAGTGGATGGGTGGGGAGGGGTACCGCTGGACCACCAGGGATATTGGACTTACAGTTTTACACAGATGCCCATGATCAGGCTGCGTGTGGTCCACTGGACCACAAGGGATATTGGATGTATTATTTCATACTGAAGCCCACAATCAGGCAGCGAGCGGTCCACTGGACCACCAGGGATATAGGACTGCTTTTCTTTCAACAGATGCCCATGATCGGGCATGGGGGGGTGCCGCCACAAAGGTGCAGCCAGAGCTCAGGTGGCCACCCACAGGTGGCAGCTGGCGTGCTGCACCTTGCAACCTGACAGCTCACCTGTGGGTGGCCAGCTATTGTTCCTTTTTTGGCTCACCTGTGTGCAGCGCAAGTAGGGTTGCGCATGCATGGACTCAGCACATTCCAGGCTGAATATCAGGATGTGCGAGTATGCATGGGCACAACTCCCCTTCCTGTGTGCATACATTACTGATGTGCTCCGGTGCATCAAGATTTGTGCCAGGCATAATCCCCATTTGAATATTGTGCAGGGGTGCATCAGTGGGTTGCGCATGGTGCAACACTGTTGCATCAATATGCAACCCTTCTGAATATCCTCCTCTTAAGGAGCAGTATAGCGCAGTGGTCTAAGGCTCTGAGCTGCAAATTTGGTGACATCCAGCAGACCAGACCTGGGTTTGAATCCCACAGCTTCCACTTGCATACTGTGTAATCCTGAGCAAGTCACTTAATCTCCTTGTGCTCCCAGGTCGCTCCTGTAAAAAAGCTTTCAGCTTAGTGTGCTATACCTGGTTAAACAACAAATAAAAAAAAAAATATCCAGGCCTCTGTGTTTAACAGGGAAATAAAGCGAGAGGACATACAGCTCAGTGTGTCTTTTCCTTTCTTAAGAAATATTTGTATATAAGCTTGTGAAAAAGACCCAGGCAGGAACCCCTTTTGACTAAGGGAATTAAATAGCTGTGCCAGTATTGGAATCAGAATGTCTTTATATTTTTTTATAAAATTCATTCCCTAAACCATCTGGTCCAGGTCGTTACTTGCTAAATTTTGTATAACTTTTCTACTTCCTCACCAGAAATCAACTTCTCTAACATCTCTCTGGAACTATCTACTACCACCAGGATTTGAATAGAGTCTAAGAAGACCTCAGTTTCCTCTGTATTGTCATTAAATTGCAAAGTATACAAACTTTGATAGTATTTAGTAAATTGATTTAAAAATGTTTTGGATTATTGATCAACCCGCCTTTATCATCTTTTAAGTACATCATTGAATTCTCACACTGAGTTTTCTTTGTTTGCCATGATAATGACTTTAGTGGTTTGTCCACAGTGAAATAATAATTAGATCTTGTTTTATTATGTGATTATAGAAATCCTTTTTTTGTAGTAATCTCTTTTAAAATGCTCAAATCAAATGTTGAGCTATGAATACTGCTTAAACAATGAATTTCTTGTTCTGTTTTTTAATTAATTGATCCGCTGTTTTCTATTAAAGGCTGTCAGGTTTGTTATAGTTCCACTTATGCTCACTTTGAAGGCTTTCCAGACTGTGGCCAAATCCAGATAGTCTTTGGTATTAAATAAAGCATTCCTCACATGCCTTTTGATCTTATCCCCAAACAGTTTATTGGATGAGTGTGGCATCCATTCTCCTATTTTTAGACTGCCTTATCGCTATATCCAGTTTAATATCCAAAATACATGGAGCGTGATCCAATATACAAATCCCAGGGTAGTGCACACTTGCATTAAATGAAGCAGCATTTCTGAAATTAAAGGTAGTCTATCCTAGAATACGTCTGGTATATTGCAGAAAAGAATGAATAAACACTTTATCTCTATATAATTACTGGTCAGCAATTTTTCAATAGGCTGACCGAGTTGATATTGCTGTAATAACCCATAGTTATTACAGCATTCATATGCTATGCCCATCAACACTGACTGCTCACTCATTGGCTCTTAACTATAGAAGAGGGCAGGCTGAACAGTTCCGCAAATATGGCAGCTCCTTATGTCCATTACCAAGGAATCACCACAAAGGAGCCACTGCAACAACAGTCTTCACCACTGTATAATCATTTTTTTTCCTATCTGGTTGATCCTAACCTTGAATATAACAAAAAAACTCATATCTGGTTGATCCTGCTGTTTGCCAGCCTGAAGACAAATCCGCTGCCTGCAGGAATGGCTCCATAGCTGACTGAGGTAAGCGTGACCCCGATCATGACTTCAGTCTACAACTCTGTGGACAAATTTAAAAATTAAAAATATATATATAAAAAATAAAAACATTAGCTGTTGAAAAAGATGGAGGGATAGAAAGAGAAACTGTGTGTGTGTGTGTGTGTGTGTGTGTCTGCCTGCCTCCACAGGACTCCAGAGGACAAAAATTGCTGATCAGCAATTATAAAGATGTGAAAGTGTGCATATCAGAATTTAATGCACAGCCTCAGTGTGGAATGCTTTTAATAAACCCCTCAGGCCTTGTCCTCGGGGTTTAATGTGGCATCCCACACCTCTGGTGTGCATTAAATTTTCATAATACACACTTCCCCATCCTTTATTCTCTATTTTTCTCCCTCCTGGGATTTATCAGGCCTAAATCTGCCATAAAACTATGTACTGTATTCCTCAAGGTTCTGTGAAATCTATCCAGCGCAGAAGATTTGTCCACTTGATGAAGGGGTAGATTATAATCCCCTCCAATTATAAATGGTGCATCGAAAAAAAATCAGAAAAGAAGAAGAAGAATCAGCATTTATATAGCACTTTTCATACACACTGTATCCCAAAGCACTTTACAAGCAATGCTAGACTGGTAGTGAAGTGATTGAATGTGTGGCAGCGGCCATATCGCACATCAACACCCACACACAGCCTCAAACAATTGCATGAACGGTTTATGGGAAGGGGGAATGTTGGCCAGGACACCAGGAATGTCCCCTACTCTTTGCGAAGAGTACCCTGGGTTCTTTTACTTCCACCTGGACACCCACCAGGAGAACACCAGGATGGGTAGAAGGGACCTCGGTTTAACATCTCATCTGAAGGATGACATACCACAGCAGTACAGCACCCTCTACTACTGCACTCGGATGCCAGCATTTTAGGTGCAAGTCCAATCCCAGTGTGGGATGAGAACCCACGGCCTTCTGGTTCAGAGGTGGATGCGCTACCAATTGAGTCACACTGATGCTTTCAGGTTATTCTCATTGGCAGAATATAGTGCTACCAAGGTAAATTTTAACTCATATAGTCTTAATTGGACCAAAACATATCTACCATATGAATCTGCCAAAAATCTATTTATAACAAGCATCAACGTTTTCCTATTGAAAGCCATGAGCATCCCTCTGGATTTAGTAGATAATTCCAAAAAATACACTTTACCCCATCTCCCTTCGACCCATTTCAAATCTTTTTGCATTAAGTGTGTCTCCTGAAGAAGCATGGCATTGACATTTTTTTCTTTCCAAATATGTCAAAATTCTTATTGATTTTGATCTGTCCTGTTGCCCTTTCACATTCCAGGTGGCTGTCATAAGATCATAAGCTATTTTAGTAATAATTTTTAGTAGAAAAAATCTCGGGCTCCCCACCTTAAACATATTTTCTTTTTTTAATATACTTATAGTCTTGCTAATTTTTTTTTCTTTATTATAATCCAACCACAGTACTGGCTTCTTTGTTGTTAAAAATCTATTTTCCATATATTTTGTTTCCCTTTCTAAGTTATCTGATTCTATAGAGCCTTGATTCAAGTATCATAGCAAAAATATCTCTCCTCCTAAAATTAAATATAACATCCATCCCTCCCTGCCCCTTCCTTCCCCATATAGCTAAAATAAGTCTATCTCCCTTACCCCCGAGACGAGATGAAGACTGGTTCAGCTCCATATGCTGTGGTGCAGCATAGCATAGAGAACACCCTTTTAACTTCTACTAAGTTTCCTTCACCGTTATTGCATTTTCTTTTAAAATTCCATTTCCTCCTCTAAAGATAATTCCCCTTTCCTCTGTCTTTATTTGTAACCCCCTGTTGCACGGGTTGCTAGAATCCCAGTAGGACCTTGTGGTAGGCAGGGAAGGCAGCTTGTGAAACTCCAGTTAAATGCATTTCACACTGTCTCACTCTGTTCTCAGTCTCAGCTGAGATTGAGGGATGGCATCACCATAGAACTCTCGCAGCTGCATGAGCCACACTGGAGTGCTGCAGTTGGAAGTTAAGAAAGAATGTTGGGGATTATTTGAAGAGAGTCTGTGTGCAGTCTTGAAGAGAGGAGCAGCACAGCAGTCTGTGGACAGGGTCTCAGAGCCTAAAGCTCTGTCATAGAGCTACTGTAAGGGGAGTGTGTTTACACCAAAGAGAACACAGTAAGCTGTTTGTGAAGTGGTGGAGACCGCTTTACTGGTCCATGTGCCCCAACCTTGAAGGGATGGGGTAGAAAAGTATGCCTGTCTTCCAGGGGCATCCATCCTGGTTCCAGCTAAGGGAAGAAGCTGCCTTATTTCAAGTTGTGCTGTGGCACCAGAAGCCGTGGGATATAAATTCCTGTGAGGAATCACCTGTGGGGCACCTGCAACCAAAGGGTGAGTTCACTGTGACAGAGGGCCTATGTTTTCACCTGAACTGTTGGAACATGGGGATTGGACTACTTAATTTGTAGGAGGTCTAGTGTAATAGACATTGCCGGTTAATTCAAGTGTGTTCAAGTCCAGCACAAAGAGTAAAGTAAAGTGGGGAATGGACTGCTAAATCAGTGGGAGGCCTAGAGCAATGGGCTAAGCCAAGTAAAAGTATGTTCAAGTCCAGCACAAAGAGTAAAGTAAAGTGGGGATTGGACTGCTTGATCAGTGGGAGGCCTAGAGCAATGGGCTAAGCCAAGTAAAAGTATGTTCAAGTCCAGCACAATGGGAAAGCAAGACAAGTAGAAGAAATGTGACATACATTTACCCTTAATCTACATTGCCAAGCTTTACAGAATGAGATGTTTAATGTACAGAGAAATGGCCGGGTATGAATTGTGGAAGTGAAAGGTGGGAGACCCCCATCAGTAGCAACCAAATTCACCTCTATGGATTTGCTCTGTGGCACCTTTACTTTCTCTCAGGTACTTAGTCAGTGCCTGAGGAAAGTACCCAGATGTGGGATTAAAAGGAGTTTCTTATAAAGCTGAGGTGCTCTTAGGTGGTTTAGGGAGCACCAGAAAATGTTTCCATGACAAATGGAAGGTGTCTGAGTGGCTGGCAAGGGAGCTGAGCCTGGGAATCCCAAACAGTGTACAAGTTCAGGCTGTGTACCCAAAGCAGTATGCAAGTCCGGGCTGTGTGCCTGCGGTTCAGAGCCTGAGGGCTGGAGTGTTAGTAGTATTTCTGATTCTTTTAATCTGCATTACCAGAGTGTAGCCTCATGGGGTCCATCTATGCTTTGTTTGTTCTGCTTGGATGTGAATAAAGCCACACTTTTAGAATCCCATTCCTGGTATTGGACATTGCAGTTATTGCTTCCTGTGTTCGGGTTACTTGGGTGCCCTTGCGCAGAGTAGCCAAACCTAGCCCTTGTGCCGAGTAACCTATTCCTCCCTGAACCCAGTCCCCACTTGGTAGTGCTGTCAGATTCAAACAGCACACCACCTGTCATTTGCAAAAAGGCAGGGAGTGGGGTTACATATTAATTTTTAATTTAATCATAGTAGCGCCTCCATCTTTTCTCCCATAGAGATAAGGGAGCTCATGTACTCTCATCGCTCTTTTATATGCTGCTGTTGCATCTTCAGGAAAGTCAAAAGCCTGTAAATGGCCATTTACCACAAAGTGATTTTTGTTGGATACAGCATAGAAATGTATTCCTTATAATATAGTAACTGTTTTGAGGGTTGAAGATCTTCCACCTTTCTGCAATGTTGCTAGAGATCAGGATATGCATTTAATTGAAGGCTATCCACTTTGAAACCTTTGAAACCCAAGCTTTCTGTAAAATCGCCTCCCTGACTTGATATTTAAGGGTTTGACAAAAACGTTCTTGGATAGTCCGAGTTGGGCATTCTACGGCAGATCTGTGTGCTCTATCAATATAATCTTTTCTTCTGGGTACTTTCTTTCTAGTGCCAAGGCAAGAATTTTCTTCAAATAGAGTATCAAATTTCCTGGCCCTTCAAGCCCTCTGGGATTTTGCATAACCATATATTTACTCTTCGAGCTCTCTCTTCTTGTTCACTGATTTTTAACTGAAGAGCTTGAAGCTGTTTCTCCAACTGCAATACACTCTGTGGTAGTTAGATGCGTATTGTCCTCTAAATGTGATACTCTTGTTTCCAGCTCCTCTGTCTTAGTAGATAGTGTTTGGAGCTTTAAAGAAACTTCCAAAAGGGTGCCCGAGATGGTACTAATCGATCCTTTTATCTCACATAAAGCATTTAGCATATCCAATCTCAAACACCCCACTGCCTGCAGTACTTCATTATGTGTGGTTCATAGCTCAGTGCTTATGTAACATATAGTAGAATAATGTAGATGGTTGTTGGATACAGAGGCCAGTATTAAGAGGACAATGTTATAGGTAGTAGTATAGAATGTTTGTGCTTAGGTACTTGGATGCTTGAACTGAGTTGTTTGAAATATTTGATGGTTTTGGCCTTTCTCTGTCCTGTAGGAAGGAAGATTGGTTTAGAATTAGGAAAGCCCCAAAAAGAATAGATAATATCAACGATTGTTCTGTAACTGAATGCTGAAGAAGTCGTGCATGACAACACCTAATAATGATAGGAATAGACGATCACCTCCTCCAACTCCGGAGAGTGTGATGAGTAACACTCAGGAGAGGGAAAAACCCCTTGGGGAAAATCTCTGCGGACCCATGGCTACTGACCTGCCCATCCTTCTGGGCATACTAAAGGAGAGAAATCCTAATTAAACTAAATAAATCAGATAATCTGATTTCTAATCTGTAGAATTTAATCCAGATAAATGGAGTTTAAGCAAGAACGAATTGTAAATGTCCAGTGAAGTAATTTCCTCCTAATAAATTCCGAGTCCGAGAATCCATGTACAATTCGGAATGATGGAGAGTTGATATATTGAAGAACCATCTTCTGTACTTCAGTTGATAGAGAGCATAATCCATGGAATTTTATGATGGTGAAGATGAAGTTGATGAGTGACGAAGTCAATACAGGAGACCAGAAGATAGTTGCATCCAAGCTTTGACGTCAATGAGACAGGACGAATAGAAGTAGTACGACTTCCAGGTTTCTAATAATAGAGGGCTTGTATAGTATGAGGAATGAGAGAAGGCTTGAAGCCAGGCTATCGAGTGATGAATCCAGTTCTGATAAGTAAAGTATAGTCTTTAGGACCTGATATGAAAGCAACGGCTGTAGAGCTGAGCTGGAATAATGGCAGGCTGTAGAGAATAATCGGAGACATTGGAGCGAGGTATGAAGCATCCAAGTAGTATAATATGGTGAGCCCAAAAAGGAAGCAAAGCAGGTGGGCTGCTAATTTGAAGTGAGAGGTAGTATGAGCAGGGATTGTACCCGCGAAGGCAGATGAGAAGGAATAGGATGTGGCAATCAGCCCTGAAGAAAGCGCAGCTGATGATAGCTGGTGAGGTGGAGAGAGGCAACTGATTCCAGAATGCAAGGCGCAGCCAGACCCAGGAATGTCCACTGGCAGAATTTGAGCATGGAGATAGACCCTCGATGAGAGGCGCAGCAATCCATCAGCTGAAAGGTATGAGAAATGCAGGTAGCTCCAGGTAACAGGAACGCAGCTATACCTACGAAGGTCAGCGAATAGAAGAAGTGTGGCAGAGAGCCTTCAGGGGACGCATATTGAATCCTCTGTGAGCACAGTAGTATTGCAGCTGTAAGGCAGACGTAAAGAATGTAAAGATACTGAGGACCGATGTATCCAAATCAAGGAAGGTACTGATCGCATGGAAGAGACTGAGGCAAGAAGCTGCAACTGGATGAAAGGAATAACATCCGAACTGCAGGTAGTCAATGGAAGGCAGTATAACTTGAAGAAACTTGAAAAGTCAAGCATAAAGTCCCAGATGGAAGAGCGGAAAGGCATAGTCAATGGAGTAAATCACGGGTCCAAGAAGCGGGAAACACAACCAGGATAAGTTCTTCAAGAGAAGCTCAACTAAGCGTCTGGAAAGGGAATGACCGCAGGAAGAAATCAAGCGATATAGTCCCTCGACGATGCGCAGGAATCCATCAGCTGGAGAAGGATGTAATCACTCAGAAGAGACTAAGATGGAGATACGGCCACTGTACAGGAGGAATAACATGGAAAACAGAAGGCAGTCAAATTCGAGGCATGAAGCAGACAAGACCAGAAGAGTACAAGATGGAGATAACTGAAGAAGTGGAGTCCAATGAAGTAGCAGTTGCACAGGTCCAAAGTTGGGAGAGCACGAGCAGGAAAACAAAGTCCACAGGGGATGCCAACCAAGTCCAGGAAGCAGCTGGAATTCCACAGCTGAGGCGACAGGGCAAAACATCCAAGACAGCAACTCTGGAAGCTGCTGAATGAGCACTGAGGCAATCTAAAGACGGTGGAGAATGAGGACCATCCAACAAGTTGGAGAGGTAGGAGTCACCAGGCATGTAAGGAAGCAAAGGTGAGATGGTAACTAACGTCCCGAAGGTGAAGCATCAGGGAGTCCATGGCTGAGACAGCAGAAGCAGATAGGCATAAGTAGAATGGAATCACCAGGTTCCGAGCTGGGCGAAGCAGAAGTAGAGCAGAGGATGGGACCTCCCAGCCCGAAGGGCTAAGGCAGGTCAAGAAGCAGCAGGCAGTAGTAGGTAGACCTCCCAGCCCGATGGGTGAAGGCAGGTCGAAAGCTGTGAATCTCTAGGCCCCAGGCTGAATGAGGCAGGCCTAGAGTATAAGAGGTAAACCTCAAAGCCCAAAGGCGAAGGCAGGTCATAGGCGAAAGCTCCAGGCCCTGAACTGGGTGAGGCAGCGTAGAAGAAGAGTAGGCATTGAATGGAGGTAGTATCTTGAGCCAGGTAAGTGCGAAGTAGCACTGGAACTGCAAAGCAAAAGTAAGAATTAAACGATGCTGAAGACTGATGGATCTCGTAGATCGAGAATGGTGGTAATCGCAGGCCCCGTTGTCTTGAAATCCATGCATAAGCTGGGTAGAAGTCGGATATGAGGCAAAGAGAAATGGACTGTCAGGCCCACTGGGCGTGGCAGGTGGAGATGCAGGAACCACAGGCCAGATGCGGTGCATGCAGGCACAGTGCAAGGATGGCTGAACTTTCCAGTCTCTGAAGGGGAAGCAGGTACAAGGTAGAGACACAGGAATTCTCAATCCAAACAAGGTGATGAATAGAGTGGTGAACCTCTGGCTGGAAGTGGATGTGAAAGCTATATAAGCTTGATGGGCTGGTCTGAAGGAGTATTTGGATGTTAGAATCCTACAAGGTCGAATAATGCAGTCGGTACAATTCAAGCAAATGGGAGAGCAGAATCTGGCCTGAATGATGATGCATCTAATAGGTAACATGCGCAGTTCATCCTTGGGGCAGTGACGGCAAGAAATGCACTATACATCTTGAGCGCAGGGAACATGGCTCTAAAGTGTCCAGTCCAGTGTTCAAAGTCACATAAAGTATGAATTATGAGCATGTGCTCAATAGCTAAGCAGCACTACAAGGCTACTCTGTAAAATACTATGCACCATAATAGCATCCAGGGCTACCTTGAATGAAATGAAATGCAGAAACTGTAAACAGTCCAATCTCCAGGAATTACCATGAATGAAAGAAATGCAGTAACTGAAACTAGTCCAAGAAGTAGTCAAGCCAGCACCTTTATGTGTGCTGCAAAGTGTAAGTTAAGAGTATTAGGTGCTTGACCTGGCGCTTTAAGTAGGAGCCGAATAACAAGTCGAATAAACTAGCCAGGAAAACGGCTCAATATTGAAGCATCATTTAACTGGGAAACCTGCGACTGCCTTAAAGAATAGCATATGTTGGCAAACCATCAGCGGAGTCCTGGTGCATACTGAAAGTTCGGTGAGCTGCAATGCTCACCCGTAGAGTGCTCTGATGTTTGTAGATGTCTGTACGCTTTGGCAGAGAGCAGTTGAGAAGGATGATGGGCAGCCAGCAATAATGTGGGAAGGGAATAATGTTCCTGGAGGGAGAAGACGGAACCTTGAGGTAAGGGTCAGAGGAGCAAGGTAGCTATGAGAAGGGCATGAGTCTGAAGTAAGCGTGTAGCAAGTCAGGAGGCGCCACGTCATGGCACAGAAACCAAGCAGCCAGGAGCATGAAGTAGCGAGGGAGCAGGCAGGTCCAAATGAGCCCCCCTCCCAAATAATCAAATGATGAAACACTACGGCATGAAGAGGGGGGCATGCAAGCAGAGGTAGAAGCACAGGGGAGACAATGAAGGAGACCCAAACAAATGGCTCGGAAACAAAATGGACTTGTAGGCAGGAGGAGAAAGCAGTCGGCAACAGCAACACTAGTGAATGCGACTCGCTCTAAGCAGAGTGAGGTCAGCTGCTTCTCTTAAATAGGCTGTGGGGAGGAGCTCTTCCCCGCATAATCCCTACTACTCCTGCAATTATTAGAGATGAATATTGCTCCTCGGGGCCCTTACTGGGATCTCATTTTTGCATCTGTAATAGTAAGGTCTTTTTCCTGTTGTTGCTCTGTACCACCTGTCACCCATTATGGCCACAGGTGGTACTGTGGAACCCCCAGCCCATAGCGGCAACCCCAGTGCTATATCTATCAATGCCCTGGTGGCATAATGGACTCCCTCCCACCCATAGCACTACATCCCCAAATATACGCACACAGACCCCCAGTCATTGTAGCAACCCTCCCATCCCCAGCCAGGCTGCTGTGTAAGTGGCACTGTACCAAGCACCCTGGTGGTCCAGTGGTCCCCCACCCCCAACCACTTTGGCACCTCCCTGCCAAACCCCATGTCCAGGATTGCAGCATGTACTGTAGGCTATCATTCACAACTTTACAAATTCACAGCCTAGGCTGTTCACAAGTGTGGTATTCACAGAGGGATGCACAGGGTGCATTCCCCATGCATCTTCAGTGAATACCACTGTTTGCGCTGCATCACCTCTGTGTTGGGGCAGCCAAGATGTGCCGAGCGCATCTCCTTTGTGAATCCTGCCCAAAGTGTCTGGGAGAGATCCGAAAGGAAGGATTTCCCCATTCACTAAAAATACAACCAGCAAATTAATCTGGTTCAAGGTCAGTTGGCATTCATCTGTATCCCCTCCCCAGGTCATGCCTGAAAATAGGCAGAATTTGTTTAGTGCACGTACTTGGTCAACAAAAGCTAAATAAATAAATATTGAGAACTTGGTGCAAAAAAATGTTTCCTTCATGTAGAGGTAGAGCAGTAGACTATAATTGATCATGTGGGACGACATGGGTGAATATAATATTTTTTTATATATTTTATTCAAAGATAGTAGCAATCAGATCAACCTGTGGACAGCTGCATATGCTTAGGATCATGTTTAACATGAACAACATTTTAAAAATAGGCCTCGTGAGGCCTAAACATATATTAACATTTTAACATGTGAACATATTAATGCTGAGCTTCCACAGATGAACTGATGTTTGCCCCTTGATTAAAAAAATAAAATAAAATAATGTGGAAGTCTCTACATTAAGGGACAGTGGCATTATTAGTTTTTCATCCTGCAAAGATCTTTTGACCCAGCCCCTCAGCCTCTAGTTTTCAAGTTACAATACCCTTTTATACTCAGTCGGCCTTTGTCCGTTTACTGTAAAAGTTATTCGAACAAGACCATATAGGCAAGCTGTCTAGTTAAACAAGTTATTTAATTTTGTGGTACATTTTCACATTCTAGGCAGCCCTCTGATACCTCAGGAGGATTTCTATAGTTCTGCTTAGGGGCAAGATTAAAATAAAACTGTCTGTACTTTCTTTGCCTTTTCTCTGTCAAAGGTTTTTGTTTGATAAGGTCACAAACCACTAAGCCAGTAGTATAATTAGCTCTGTAATCCCACACCTTCCCTCCTGTACAATTACAGAAATTGCTCCATTAGATTTTAATGTAACTAAACATCAGATGACTTGGTTGTTGGCAGCATTCTAAGGGGCTAAATGCCTAATTCTTAGAAAATGGGGAACTACCCAAATTCTACCTTATTTGAATGGTATTCCTTTATGGCATCTACAGCAAATAATGAAAGGATAAGTTACTTATTGTTAGATCAATTAGAAACATTGAAACTTTTTTGGAGTGCTTTCCTAAATGCTGATCTATTACTGCATGCTAACTAGAGAGATGAATTTGTTATAATTCAATAGGGGTGAATACTACTTTTATTACATCTAGTTTTCTTATATCTAACCCTAGCACAAATGGGGGTTCCTAAATTGTCTTCCTGGGCTTGCCTAAATGCCCACTGCTAGGCTAGTGTTCTGTGTTCTAACCATTTAAAGTGTTTGCATGTGAGTGCCTTGCTAGCCTCCCTGCCTGTCTCTTTAAGAGCTGTCATTTTCGTAGTGTATAATTATTCTGGGTGGGGGCCGAGTGGTTTCAGGTTTGAGTCCTGGCCAGGCTACAATACAGCCACTTCATTCTGCCTTTGCTAATTGTGCAGAGGGAGCCCTACTGGAATCTGTGATTGTTTATTGCTTATCTGCTTTGGTAATAATAATATCGTAGTTTGTCTAACCTTTCTTCCTTTTATTTATTTATTTTTATTTAGTTTTTGTCTATTGGGTAGGTGCACTAGCCATAGGGATGATTATTTTCAGGACACGCCGGAGGTTACAGAGCAATAGCAGGTATACATACAGAAGGCAAGAACAGTAACATTCTGAAATAGGGAATTAAATAAATTGCAGGAAATACATACAGAAGGCAAGAAACAGTAATATTCTGAGTAGGGAATTAAGCAATGAGATAAGGAGAAACATAAGGAGGAACATGAACATGTAGTAAACAAAATAAAGGGCATTTTGTATCACAGGGCATTATACTTAGGGTCAGACAGAGCAATACTCAAGAGGTAATCTGCAAAAAGGGTGTTATGCATAATCAATGTGAGTCAAGTACAGAGTTTGGTAGAGGTAGAAAATAAATATTGTATTTTGTCACCAGAGTAGGGGCTAAGCAGGAAACAGGTAGGACATCACAGAATGTATTGTGAGGGATTCTGTTCATCAGTGAAAGCAAGGGAGGTAGTATGAGGACAGAAAACCTTATGGCAATGAATGAAGGCAGGTCAAATAGGCAGGGACAGTTAGCAAATAGGCCCTTGTGGGAGAGCATCCAGGAGTATAAAGTCAGAGTGACTAGAGGAGGGTAACATAGAAGTGCTATGGAGGGCAGATGAGAGTGGCATCTGAGAGTTATATGGGAGAGCTATATATTACGGTGGCTTAAAACAGGTGCATGGACTAGATGAGATGAGGTAATGCCAGAGTGCTTTTTTAAAGGCATAGTGCGAGGGTGCTAGGTGAACACCAAGTAGTAGGGAGTTCCACTACTGGGGGGCATGGAGGGCAAATTCACTGGCACCCTTTGTCATTTTGCATTTAGGCACACTAAGAAGAGATTTGTCAGAAGAGTGCAGGCCATAGTTGGAGGACAGAGGAGTAAGCATCTCAGCCAGTGCCATGAGGTCTGAGTCCTCATCATGTTGTCCACAGTAGAGCACAGAGAGTGGGATCTGGTGGCACTGGGCGATAGCCAATTTAACTCAGAGTAGAGGAGGCAATGGTGTTTCAGTCTTGGAGAAGAAGAGGCATACCTGCATATATTGTTGTAGGTTATATCCCATTTATGGAGGTGCAATTTAAAGGAGGCAGCATAAGTAGCAGATCAATAGGTCAAATTAGGCAGGAGAATACCCCTGGCGATAGCCAGCCTAGCTGATGGTGTTGGGGCATAGCTGGTTCTGTACGCGATGCTGAGTTTGGAGTTAATAAATTTACAGGTTAACTGTATGTGTTGGTCAAAGCTTAGGGATGGGTTCAGAGTTTTTCCTAGGTATTTGAATGATGTGACAATGCCTGTGAGTGAGTCACTAATGCAGGATACTTGGAAATTGTGTTGGCTGAATATGAGCCTGTGGGTGGATCCAAATAGCATAGATTTGGTTTTGGCCTTGTTTAGAACAAGTTTATTGTGCAATAGCCAGGTCTATGTATGTTGGAAACTGGACAGACGTAGATTGATGTCAGTAATGTCTTTAGCACCGGTGTACAACACTATGTCATCAGCATAGAGCAAGGCAGAGGTGGAAGTGAGGTCGGAGGAAATATTATTTATAAATATCGAGAATAGTAGTGGCCCTAGAATGGAACCTTGTGGTACTCTAATGTTCACAGTGGCTTGATCTGAGTAGGTGGAGTTGAATTTAACCACTTGAATTCTGTTAGATAGGTAGCTACAGAACCAGCCATCTACATTTGCTGTGAACCCCATAGTTTTTAAGGTGTGCAGAAGAAGAGAGTGTTCCACCAGGTCAAAAGCCTTGGTCATATCAATGAAGACAGCCCCTGTTAGTAGGCAGAGATGGTGTCAGTTGTAAGTTTGAGTAAGGCTGTGGTTGTACTATGCCCTTTTCGAAATCTGTGCTGGGCACTTGATAAGAAGTTGTTTCTAAGGAGGAATTTGATGGTTTGGGTGGCAACAATCTTTTCAAGAATTTTGCTTCGAGCAGACAGGATGGTTATAGGCCTGTAGTTTGATGGATCCTTTTTGTTGCCTTTCTTGAACACAGGTGCGACTCTAGCTATCTTCCAGATATCAGGGACGCAGCTTTGGCACAGGGAGGGAGTAAAGATTCTGGCCAGAGGGGCGGCAATGAGTGGAGCTGCTAGTTTCAGAAGTTTGGGTTCGAGACTGTCAGAGCCTGTGGCAGTGCTATCCAAGATGGATCTAAGGAGATAAGTTACCTCCTTTTTTGTGACAGCCTTGAAATGGAAGAAGGAGGTAGCAGAGTCCTTGTGAGCAAAATCTGGGGGGTCCGCACTATGTGTGGTAGGGAAGGAGGAGGTGTACCCAGTTAGGTCTGTGAATTGCTTGTTGAAAAAGTTAACAATTGTCTGTGGGTTGTTGTAATGGATACCCTTCAATACCATGTCATTCAGAGTAGAGGAGTGAGAGGATCCCAAGAATGTTTTAATATGCGACCAGAATTTTTGGGGTCTTCTGAAGAGTTACTCAACAGGGTTTTGCATTAGGAGCTCTTTGCAGTCCTTATTTCCTTTTTGCAGTCAGTTCTTAGTCTCCTATAGGTGATGTAGTCTTCTTGCCATCCAGAGGACTTAAAAGAGCACCAGCTCCTGTCTCTTATTTTGAGTTTGGCAAGGAGGTCCTTTTTTAGCCATCTAGTGTGTTTCCCTTTTATTCGGCGAGTAATGGGGGGGGTGGTGGTGGTGGTGGTGATTCTGTAAGGCAAGAAATTTGGTGATAAATATGTCAAGGGCAGCCTGCACATCATGGGCACAGTAGAGATCATACCAGTTTATGTTGGCTACATCGTCTAGGAACTTTTGGGGGTCGAGGTTAGCGTAATTTCTGAAAGTGACAAAGCACAGTTTAGCATGAGGGGTGGCAGGGGATCCCCAAATGCAGTAGATAGGGGAGGGGTCAGTGACAGCATCAGCAAGAGTGCCAGCATCATGTGTATACTCACTCCTGTTTATTAGGATCCAGTCAATGAATGAGCTTGTATTTGTGCAAGAGGCAGTCCTGGTTCCTGGTCAATGTGCTGGTGAAGGTTATTATTCTGAATTTTTGATAGTAAAGTGGCCTGGTTGTTTCCTAGCCAGTTAATGTTTATATCACCTATGAGGATTACTTTGTTTTTGTCTGAGAGTGTAGATGTCTGGTTAAGTAGCTCATCCAAGCCATGATGGGCATTCTTAGGGGGGTTGTAGGTACATACAATGTGTAATTTTTTGGCCCCCAGAGTGAGGCAGACATGTAGCAATTCACAGTGTGTCATGGGGTCAGCATCCAGTTCCATAAGCTGAAGCTGATCTTTAAAATATATAGCCACACCGCCACCTCTTTTGGACTGTGGTCTATCCTTCCTGAGGAGGTTGTAAGAGGGGATGGAGCATCACGAGTCTGGGACGGCAGGTTTCCTTTGCAGCATGAACTTTCTGTTAATCACCACCATCTTGGTTCTAGACTGCCAGGTTGGACCAATCAGAACCTTGGGGACCCTAAAATGGAGACTGTTTCCAGAGGCTTTATGGGAGTGAATTTCTGTAGGAATTGTAGTTTTCACCCTTTGGCGCCTAAATGGACCTGGAGGGGGCACCCTTGCTGTGACACACAGATGGATTAATCAACTGAACCTTTTGGATCACCGGAAACCCCAGACCTGCCTGCAGCAGTGAGTCAGTGTGTAGATGGAGTTGAAAGAGTGACTAGCTTGAGTAATTCGAGCAGCTGCTTCTGCGTTGTAGCGTGGAGAAATCATTGGGAAAGCTGTCTCTGGCCCACCTGCTACCATCTTCTCGAGTAAAGAAGTCTGCATTAATATCTCAGATTTTATCTGAATTTGCTGTGATTCTGACCGGAATGCTGAATTGTGACAAAGTGAAATTCACCTGGTGTGGACCGAAGATTTGCCATGGTGGGATCAGCCTGGCAGGACTTGAGACAACCGCAGAGTGTACGGTTTGGGCAGGAACACTGTTGATTGCAACCGGACTGTCATCCGAACAGTGGTATTTACCTATCTTTACCATAATTGTGCTGAATGTGCAGTGTGGGTCACGATTTGGTTCCCTACATTGCTTGAATGTGTCATGCCACCGGGAAGCTGTATCCAGCACTTCAATGGACTCTATCTGAACTGTTCACCTGGTCTTGGCCTCACCATCTCGGCCTAGATTGCTGTTCGTGCTGCAGAGAATCATTCGACGAAGGACCCGCTTGGGGATTCGGCTCCCTGCTCAACACCATGGAGCAGGATTCAACCACCATGGTGCATCGTGAGGGCCCTGTTTCCCCTGGCAAACCAGCAAATCATCCTGAGGTCTTCATTTCATCCATCCTGCATCCTGATCTAGGTAGCGTGAGTAAACATCAGAGTAGCTCCCTGCAACAAAGTTCAAATCAATGTGTCACCTGATTTAATTGTTTTGACTGATCATTATAAACTGAGCCCTCCAGCTCCGGAATATAAATTGTGGGTTAAAGTGCATGTTGTGTTTTTTCCTTCCTAAGGGCCCCAACAACAGCTGCATTGCTGGCCTACCCCAGGCAATGCTTCAGGCTAGCCTGCAGACCAACTAGGTACCCAGAGTGTGTGTGACTGTGTTAGAGGGACTCTTAGAAGCATGCATGCTTAGCCAGATTAAATCAGATCCAGAATCAAACACCAGATTACTGCTCCTCCCTTGTTCACATCCCTCAATAAATCAGATCTAAATATTTTTGCACTTACACTGGCTACTGTGTACCTTTGTGGTGGGGATACTGTGTTTCTATTGCCTTTCTCCACTGCAGGTCTTGTTTTGAAGGGGGTCTCCAGGGCCAGTGCAGCTGATCTAGCCCTGGTGGTAAGTGTGCCAAGTGTGGGTATAACATTGCATTCTGCAGTTCATTGTAACTGTCTAATTGCTGACCAGTATAGGCCACTAGAAGGGTTAGAGGGGGGCTATCAGTGTCTCAGAAGGCTATACCCAGAGCAGCTATGCTACCCTTAAACCAACCCTCCAGGTGGAGGCACCCATTCACAGAACTCAGGCCTCTCAACCTACACTTAGTCACAGAGGCATAGGTAGTATCCCTTGGGCTAGCGCCACCTGGGGGTCACATCTTGGAGGCACCACTGGGATTTGCACCTTCTAGTGGTCAGAAGTGGGAACTGCAACCCCAATACATATAATTTGTCAGAAATGAGGTACTTGCTCTGCCCAAGCATAAAATTGCCCCCCACAAGTTGGTTGTGCATCACATGATGGGGCTGAGTGAGGCTGAAGGGGCAGATCCCCAACATGCATATTACTGCTGGATATCCCTTTAGGGACCACTAATTCTACTATTGTGGAAACTGTAGAGAAGGTAAAGTGTTTGGGGAAGGTTGAAGTGAGGGAGTGGGACTCAGACCTGTTTGACCAGACCATAGTGGCCCTCCTCTCCTGCAGCCTCCCCATAGATTCTGAGAAAGTACTCCCTGTCATCTTGCCCAAGGGGTCCCAGAAAGTGTGACAAGTTAACCATTTGCATAGTGACCCGTCCTCTCCTGGGGGATCCCCGAAGATAGAGGGTTCAAGGATAAGTGCTCCAACTACTTGCTGCTAAAGGGCAAACTGCCAAAGAACTGGTAAAATGTTAGATATTTCTGAAAGACCACTCCTTTACAGTCCCCTTAGCTTCTCCGCTATCCCTAGAGCTTCTCCTGTGGTAGTATCCCCATTGTGATATTATCTGTACACCTGGACTCTTACCATAGGCTCAGGCTGTTTTCAGGTACTGTCCCAGTGCCTGTTGGGGAGGATGATCTGGAGACCTGGATGGAACTATGCCACCCCCCCTTGTCCAGGAGTGGTAATGCTCCAAGAGAGAAAAAAGAAAGAGACTTATGGAGAGCTTAAGGGGCCCTACACTGGAGGCTATCCATTTCCTTCATTGCACTAGCCCACTGCAGCTGAATACTTCTCTGCTCTGGAAGGGGTGTTCAGCAGCACCAAATGGGGGATGACCTCATGTGGAAATCTAAATCTGCCAAACAATGGAGAAATGAAAAACTGTCTGTGTTTGTCACCCGAATTGAGAGGGCCTTGCAGAGGGCTCACCAGAAAGGAGGGGTGTCTGCCCATGACCTATGCGAGTCTGATTAAAACATATTTTGAACTCCGCCAGATGCTGTAGTGTGCTGATGTTAAAACTGAAATTACAAGCTCGAAAGCTGAATCTGCCTTAGTATTGCTGACTGATGAAAGAAATTCGAGAAGCCAAGAATGATGAACAGGGTTGGGAGCCTTATGCCAGGGTTGCTCGAACCAGCCAGGCCTCTGACCAACCTAAAGAGTGGAATGATGATTCCGATCTCCTACAAATGAGAGAAATATTAAGGAGGTGAAAGAAATAAGAGCCAGTCAGCAAGCTGCTGAGATGGTTAAAAGTTCACTCTCCTGTCAGACTTCCCCTGAGATTAGAAGTGAAACTTTGTCTGGGGGTTGGGGGTTCACGTCATTGCCCCTAAACCATGGGTTGAAACTAAGTTAATGGAGGAAGTGAGAGAGCTGAGAGCCCTTGTGGGAGACCTCATTTGAGCCACTCAGGTAACGGATCCCTGGAGAAGACAAGAGGAGAGGGAAGGTAAGCCCTGACCAAAAGAGAATTCTCGGGGTTTTCCTAGTCAATCTAAAGTGAGAGATGACTCTTCCCCCCCCAGAGACTCAAAGGAACCAGTATTGTGTTATTGCTGTGGGGAGGACAGACACACACTAGGCCAAACTGCACCCTTCCTGAGAATTTATGAAAAGTCACTTCCCGGTTGCTAGATCTAGTTCGGCGGAGCAACATAAGGCTCCAGATTGGGCCTGTTAAAAAGTCCTATT
Organism: Neoceratodus forsteri; assembly: GCA_016271365.2. Lineage (NCBI taxonomy): Eukaryota > Metazoa > Chordata > Ceratodontiformes > Ceratodontidae > Neoceratodus > Neoceratodus forsteri. The sequence goes on from CM028136.1 coordinate 878,027,286, forward strand.
CTTCTAAGACTGCTGTGGGGTGGAATCTAAGCCACCCTCACCCAACTGGTCCAAAGTGGTGAGTCCTTCAATGGAGACTCATGTGACTGTGAATGGTATTTCTGCTTGGACTGTACTGGACAGCAGATCGCAAGTAACCATTGTGTTTCAAGACTGGTACAATGAACACTTACCTGATGTGCCCTTACAACCTCTGGAAGGCTTGCATGTGTAGGGACTGAGTGAGAAGTCTTACCCCTACCCGGGGTATGTTCAGATCTGGATGTCTTTTCCCATGGCTGTAGCAGGAGTAGATGAGCAAGTAGAGACCCTGGCCTTGGTGCGTCCCCCTATGGGTCTATATGATGATGTGCCCTTACTCATTGGTACCAATGCTCACATGTTTGGAAGGTTGGCCCAGCTGTGTCAAGAGAAGCAGGGGCTGCGTACTGGACCAGCACTGTGAATTCCAGCCTTAGTGAAGCAGGTTTATGAATTACAGAGACAGAACAATGAGATGGAGAGGGATGAGCCCATGGGGATAGTGCGGAAGAAAGACCCCGACTCCTTGGTATTACCACCAAATGTTCAGTATACCATTTGTGGTGAAGTGCGCATCAAGAAAGATGTAAAAAACAAAATCCTCATGCTGGATGCCCCAGAAGAGGGGAAGTTGCCAGAAGGATTATTGGTAATGCCCAGTATTTTACCCGCTCGAGCCCATGCTTATACCCAGCGGGTGGTAGTGCAAATCCAGAATGTGTCTGATCAAGAGGTTCAGGCCAGCTGGGGATGTACCTTATCTACGGTGCACTGTGTGGATACTGCGGTGCTACCCAGCAAAAAGTACCCTGGTGAGCAAGGGGAAGTGACCCTCGACCTGTTTGACTATATAGAGTCCCCACCACCTACTGAGTGGAAGACCAGGATTAGCTGGAAGCTATCTCAGAAGAACCAAGTGTTTTCACTAAAAGAATGGGATGTGGAATGTGTTACAGGAGCTGAGCACTATATGCAGTTTCATGATGATAGACCATTCCGAGAAAGGTCCCGTCGTCTTGCCCTAGCTGATACAGATGATGTCTGGAGGCATTTGCAGGAGATGTTGGTGGCTGGGATTATCCAGTAGTCGAGCTCCTATGCCTCTCTGATCATAGTGGTACCCAAAAAGAACAGATCAGTGAGAATGTGCATAGATTATCAGACTTTGATCCAGAGAACTGTACCAGACCAGTATACTATGCCTCGCATTCAGGATGCCCTTGATTGCCTGAATGCCAGCCAGTGGTTTTCAGTGCTTGATTTAGGGAGCAGGTATTACCAGATCCCAATGGCCCCAGAGGACTATGAGAAGACAGCATTCATTTGTCCCCTGGGGTTTGACAAGTTTCTGCAGATGCCCCAAGGTATTTTGGGTGCACCCACCACCTTCCAGTAGCTGATGTAACGTGCTGAGGGAGACATGAATTTATTGGAATGTCTGGTGTACCTGGACAATGTCATTGTATTTGGGTGTACTTTGGAAGAGCATGAGGCCCGGTTGCTCAAAGTGCTTGACCATTTGGGGGATTTCAGTCTGAAACTATCTATAGACAAGTGCCAGTTCTTTCAAACATCCATAAAGTATGTTGGGCATATAGTGTCAGCAGAAGGGGTCCAAACAGACCCCAGCAAAGTGGAGTCATTGAGCTCTTGGCCCCAGCCAAACAATTTGAAAGAGTTACAGTCATTCTTGGGGTTCAGCGGCTATTACCACCGATTCATTAAAGATTACTCAGTATTTATCCGCCCTCTACTTAATCTTACCCAAGGCTATCCTCCTACTAACCGAAAGTACAAGAAGAATCTCATCAAAGAGGAAGAGGAAGAGAAAGTGTATTTCAGAACTAATGAACCGTTCAGAGCCTGGTGGACCTCTGAGTGTGAGTCTGCATTCTTTGAGATCATTCATTAACTCACCCATGCACCGGTGCTCGCTTATGCCAACCCTACCACACCCTATGTCCTACATGCAGACGCCAGCTTGTAAGGTCTAGGGGCCATGTTATATCAAGAACATGAGGACAGCCTGCAATCCATGGCTTTGGCTAGTAGAAGCATAATGCCATCTGAGCACAACTACCCTGTCCATAAACTCGAATTTCTCGCCATCAAGTGGGCTGTGGTACACCAGTTCCATGAATATCTCTAAGGGGCTAAGATTCTAGTGAAGACTGATAACAATCTATTGACTTACATGCAGACATCAGCAAAATTAGATGACACCGGGCACAGGTGACTTCCTATCTTGTCCACATATGACTATGCGGTGGAGTATCGACCTGACTAGAACCATATAAACGTAGACGCCCTCTCGAGATGACCAAACCCCGCTGACACCTGGATGAGGTTGTCTGAACATTCCATCAAAGCATTGTGCCAAAAATTTGATAAGAATGACCACCCATTTGTCGACACTGTTGACTGCTTGGTGGACTGCTTGGGGCCAACCAACAACTGCATTCCTGCAGCCTACAGTACTGTCATTTTTCAGCATTAGACTTACCTCAGTTTGGTAATGACAGTATCCAGCAGGTTCAATCCCAAGACCCAGTGATCCAGCCTGCACACAACACTCTGCATGCTGGAAAAGACATCCCAAACTTCATTCTTCTGATTTAAGAACTGCTTTATTGCTCAGGGCAAGCCCCAGGCTTAAGCTACATGACCAATTATTATATAGAGAGACAGTGAATCATCAAGGCCAACTGGACAGGCAGCAGTTGGTGTTATCCACAGCTTTCAAACAACTGGTACTCAAATCTCTTCACAATCACATGGGGCATCTTGGTTATGACCGGACACTTGACCTGGTGTGCTCTTAGTTCTACTCACCAAAAATGGGGGCTAATGTCAAGACACATATTCAAACCTGCAGTCGTTGCCTGCAAAGGAAAGCGTTGCCTCAAAAAGCTGCTCACCTAGTCAATATCTCCACCAGCGCCCCATGGAGTTGGTTTACATCGACTTTCTGTGCCTGGAGCCTGACCAGAAAAATATTGGGAATGTGCTAGTTGTAGCAGACCATTTAACACGTTATGCTCAGGCCTATCCCACAAAAGATCAAAAGGCCTCCACTGTGGCCAAGGTGCTTGTAGAGAAATTCTTTGTCCATTACGGTGCATCCCAACGTATCCACTCTGATCAAGGAAGGGACTTTGAAAGCCAGTTGATCAAAGAGATGCTCTCCCTGTGGGGAGTGCAGAAGTCTAGAACCACTCCTGACCACCCTCAGGGGGATCATCAACCTGAATGTTTTAACAGGACCATCCTGGACATGTTGGGCACACTTCACCCTAAAGATAAATCTAAGTGGAGTCAGCAGATTAGCACCTTGGTACATGTCTACAATTGCACCAAAAGTGATGCTACTGGGTTTCCCCTCAATCCTCTCATGTTTGGCCAGGAAGCCCAGTTGCCTGTGGATGTCTGTTTCAGAGTATCCCCGGATGGGGTCCATGCTGAAAACTATTTGCAATATGTACAAAAACTGAAATCTCAGTTTAACCATGTGTACCAAGTGGCCCAAACTATGGCTATGAAAAGAAACTTTGCCAACAAAGAGAGACATGACAGGTGGGTAAAAGCTCAAGAGTTGCCAGGAGACCGTGTGTTGTTGCGCAATTTGGGACTGCATGGAAAGCACAAAATTGCCAATAGGTGGCACTATCTCCCACATGTAGTAGTCAGCAAACGGGATGACCTACCAGTGTATAGAGTGCATCCTGAAAATGACTCTCGAGCTGTTAAAACTATGCACAGGAACCACCTGCTGCCTATTGATCAAGTGATTATTAATGCTGAAACATCAGATGCTGACCCTCCTGGGCTAGTGACTCCTGCTGCTGCTAAAAAGAGACAGAGTCAACCTTCACCAGTTGTACCAGAATACAGGCCTTCCCCCCTCAGCAGATCTAACATGACAGTGACAGTCAATTTGAATTCGACAGCAGTGAGTGTGAGACTCCTTATTATCCCACTTATGAACTGAGTCAATTGTTTCAAGGTAACCTTATGTGTAACTATGGTGATGAAGCTGCACCTTTAGGACTGCCTAACCCTCCAGCTTCCTCCCTAGAACCTGTGCACCCAGAGAGTGAGGTGCAAAGTATAACGTCTGAAGTAGCTGATTCTTTGAGCTTAGTAGAACTGTTTGAACTGTCTGAGGAGTAGTCTGATGTTACAAATCTCCCTGGTGACATACCAAAATCTGATGAGCAGTGCAAAAGTAATGATCAAAACCTTGTTGTACAGGATGACCCTAAGGCATCCTCTAGTGATGAAAGTACCGCTCCAGTACCTCAAGACACAAATGTTTCAGAGTTTTCCCTGGATGATAAATCTGTGCCTTCTGCAGAGTTCAATGATGAATTCAATGATGTGGAAACAGAATCAACAGAGCAAGGAACCGAAAATGTTCCATTACTGGAGTCTTCACCCAATGCCAAGGCACCTCTACCTACCAGAGAAGAGACTAATGCCAATGCTGATACCCCAGAGCGTGTGTCTATTCCCCCAAGAAAGTCTGGAAGAGTTGTTAAACCAGTAATTTGTCTCGGCTATGATTCCCCTGGGAGGCCCGTGGACCTCCCCTTAGATGTTGTTCACAAAGACGTCTATATCTCTGAAAGCTCGCTGCCCAAACTGAGCCTTTCTGCCACTTTCAAGCTGATTGTCCATCCTTCAGAACATGCTGCCCCTGCCCCATCTAGCCCCAAGTTAGCTTATAGAGACGGGACCCCATCTACATTATTTAGAGTACAGGAAATAATTACCTGAATAAATACAGTAATATTATTGTGTGAATCATAGTAAAATAGTAATGTGTATGACAAATGCATAACTGTTGTCATTACAGAATATCTATAGGATATCATGAATAAGTATAGTAATGTGGTAAGTTTACATTACTGATGCATCACTCTTTATTTTGGTCTCGTATAGTGATGGAACATAGTCTCATATAGCATAATGTTGTTCTATAAATATATTGTGTGTACAGACTTGATGTGGATGCCAAGTTCTTTCCAGGCAAGGAAGGGTGTAACCCCCTACAAATGGAGGTTCCTAAATTGTCTTCCTGAGCTTGCTTAAATGCCCACTGCCAAGCTGCTGTTCTGTGTTCTAACCGTTTAAAGTGTCTGCATGTGTGTCTTGCTAGCCTCCATGCCTGTCTCTTTAAGAGCTTTCATTTCATAGTGTATAATTATTCTAGGTGGAGGCCAAGTGGTTTCAGGCTCGAGCCCCACCCGGGCTGCAATACAGCTGCTTCATTCTGCCATCGCTAATTGTGCAGAGGGAGCCCTACTGGAGTTTGTGATTGTTTATTCCTTATCTGCCTTAGTAATAATAATATCATATTTTGTGTAACCTACCTTCCTTTGCAGCAAGGACTTTCTGTTAATCACCACCATCTTGGTTCTGGACTGCCAGTTTGGAACAATCAGTACCTTTGGGGACCCTAAAATGGAGACTGTCTCAAGAGGCTTTATGGGAGTGAATTTCTGTAGGAATTGTAGTTTTCACCCTTTGGTGCCTAAATGGACCTGGAAGAGGAGCCCTTGCTGTGACACACAGATGGATCAACCAGTAGAAACTTTTGGATCACTGGGAAACCCCAGAGCTGCCTGCAGCAGTGAGTCAGTGAGTAGTTGGAGTTGAGAGAGTGAACAGCTCGAGTAATTTGAGCAGCTGCTCCTATGTAGTAGCACAGGGGAAGCAGTGGGAAAGCTGTGTCTGGCCCGTCTGCTACCATCTTCTCGAGTGAAGAAGTCTGCATTAATATCTCGGATTTTAGCCAAATTTGCTGTGATTGTGACCAGAGTCCTGAATTGTGACAAAGTGAAATTCACCTGGTGAGGACCAAAGATTTGCCTCGGTGTGACTGGCCTGTCAGGACTTGAGACAACCTCAGAGCCTACAGTTTGTGCAGAGACACCGTTGATTGCAACCGGACTGTCATCTGAACAGTGGTATTTACCTATCTTTACTATAATTGTGCTGAATGTGCAATGTGGGTCGTGATTTGGTTCCCTACATTGCTTGAATGTGTCATGCTAGCTGGAAGCTGTATCCAGCACTTCACCGAACTGTATCCAAACTGTTCACCTGGTCTGGGCCTCACCATCTCAGCCTAGATTGCCATTCATGCTGCAGAGAATCATTCAACGAAGGACCTGCTTGGGGATTTGGCTCCCTGCTCAACACCATCAAGCAGGGTTCGACCACCACAGTGCATCGTGAGGGCCCTGTTTCCTCTGGTAAACCAGCAAATTATCCTGAGGTCTTTATTTTCATCCATCCTGCATCCTGGTCTAGGTAGCGTGAGTAAACATCAGGGTAGCTCCCTGCAACAAAGTTCAAATCAATGTGTGTAACCTGATTTAATTGTTTTGATTGATCATTATGAACTGAGCCCTCCAACTCTGGAATATAAATTGTGGGTTAAAGTGCATGTTGTGTTTTTTCCTTCCTCCCAACAACAGCTGCAATGTTGGTCTACCCCGGGCAATGCTCCAGGCTAGCCTGCAGACGAACTGGGTACCCAGAGTGTGTGCGACTGTGTTAGAGGGACTCTTAGAGGCATGCATGCTTAGCTGGATTAAATCAGATCCAGAATCAAACACCAGATTACTGCCCCTCCCTTGTTCATGTCCCTCAATAAATCAGATCTAAATCTTTTTGCATTTACACTGGCTACTGTGTTGCTATTGCCCTTTTCCATTGCAGGTCTTGTTTTGCAGGGGTCTCCAGGGCCAGTGAAGCTGATCCAGCCCTGGTGGTAAGTGTGCCAAGTGTGGGTATAACACTGCATTCTGGTGTTCATTGTAACTGTCTAATTGCTGACCAGTATAGGCCTCAAGAGGGGGTTAGAGGAGGGTATCAGTTTCTTGGAGGGCTGTACCCAGAGCAGCTGTGCTACTCTTACACCCATTTGCAGAACTCAGGCCCCTAAACCTACACTTAGTCACGCAGGCAGGGGTAATATCCCTTGGGACAGTGCCACCTAGGGGTTACATATATACATTTAAAACTAAAAACTAAACATCAAGATTTAAGAACGTTTTGCAATATGATATAATCATTATGTATAGAGTTGTGAAATCTGAAGAAACTGCTTAAGAATTTAGATTTTTGTTTTTTGTATTTTTTTCCCCTTGATCTTGCGTTTTACTTAATACTGCTTATATATTTGTTAAAATATTTACTCTAGATTGTAGACATGGGCCCAGATATTCAAAAATGTGCCAAAGCCTGGTTCAAGTCCGGTGCAGCACAAATCTGATGCGCCATGGTGCAACATGTGTGATACTCAGAGGTTGCACAGACCGAACTGTGCCAGCACAACCAGGCTGAATATGGCAGAGTTGTGCCATGGTGCAAACAGAGCAGTGACATGGCACACACAGAGTTGCATCATGGCTCAAAAATAAATGCTCCAGCACAACTGTGGGAGCAGAGCAGCGGGGGGGATGGCACAGAGGGTAGCCCCAGGGACAGAGCCAGAGAAGCACAGTGACAGACCACAGGAGGCCGCCACCAGCAGGGTACAGCAGGGCACCCACAGGTACCCAGACACCCAACCCCAGAACACAACAGTGGCAGAGAAAGCAGGCAACAGGAGGTGCCAATGGCCAATGGAGGGCCACCAAGGGAGCCCCCCCACAGGCCGCTGGCCATGCCCCCACCCAAACCATAGCAGGCCACACCCAGGACCATGCAGCCAAGCACACACATGCAACACAGGCACACAGGAAGCCCACACAGTAGGCACAGATCATGCTGGGTGGCAGGGAGCATGGCAGACCACATGGGACAGGCCACACAACACCAAGCAGGAGCCCCAACACTGTGTGCAGACGGCACCTGACCAAGGACCATGGATGTGTGCCACCACCACACACACAACCGCCACACACCCCAACAGCCGTCCCAAGGGCACCCCAAGGCACAGCCACTGACCCAAGGGATGGATACCACCACAGTGGGACACACCACAGAACACAGCAGTGAACCACGGAAGTGTAACACACACCCGGCACATGCACACCACATGGACAGACACTGGGCCACTGCAGCATGACTCCTCACACCACTTGTAAAGCAGACACAGACACAGGCAAGTAAGTCAGAAAATATATATTTAAAGGAACTATTTACAAAAACCAGGGGCTGGGAAAAGGTAGGTAAGGCGAGGGATGGGGACAGGGAACAGGGACTGTACAGTGGGAGGGGGGACTGAAGGGGGAGGCACAGCAGGGAAAACAGGGGTAAATAGGGGCTGAACTAACAGCGGCCCCATTCAGCCACCCTGGTGCACTGCTGCTGCCTCTGCTCCACCAACAGCATCTGCCAGACCTGGACGACCGCCTCCAATGTCATGGAGGCCACCAGTAGGGTTTGGCGCAGCAGTCTCGATAGCATCAAGCGAGGTGGTCTTCACTGCAGGACACCTATAACAAGGGACAGGACAGGTGATCAGTGCAATTTCCCAAGGAACCATGCCCACCACTGTGCGCAATGGGCAGCAGGAATACACACCCCTGGAGGGCCCATAACGGCCACTCACCGGGGGATGGGCCAATGCCAGCTAGCAATTCGGCGCACCACGACATTGCACAGAGGTGGGCCCTGCTGCACAATGGCCACATTACTGCGCAGTGACAGCCACATGGCACAGTGCACCAGCAGCACCACAGCAACAACAGTGGCAGCAGAGCACATGCCCATGCAACTGACAGCCAGCACACGTGTCCAATGGGCACGCCACAGTGGCATGCACCATGCACAGTGTGACATACACAGCTGCCATGGCACATGGCACAGGTGGCCATGCCTGCACCCACTCCCCCTGCCACCCCCATGCATAGTGTAAAACACCATGACACTACCTACCTGCCCTTGTGGCCCTGCTGGTGCTGGTCCCACTCCAGCTTGTCCTGCTATGGCCTGCTATGCTGCTGCAGCAGCCTGGGCCCTCTGACAGTCCTCAGGTCCTGGGAATGGAAAGAAGACAGGTGCACATCAGGAACCGACCACAGCAGCTGCCCCCCACCCCACCCCTGTGCACAGGGTGTGCCCCTGCCTGACATGTCCTGCATGGCTGCACAGCTGCATCACAATACAAGTGGAAACTGGTGATGCCACTCCACGATGCACATGATGACAGTGTACCCCTCTGCAGGGCATGGCAGGCAGCCAAGCCAACACCACAGTACAGCACTAGGGCAGACACACAACATGGGATGACTTACCTGATTGTGGCAAGGCCCCTCACCTGGCACATGCCTGTAGTCTCCTCAGGTGCTCTAGGTCCTGCCGCATGAGGTCCCCATAATGGTGGCAACACTGCTCTCCAGTCCTGGGCACCCCTGTCCTGTGCTCCAGGCTTGTGGGGATGTCCTGCCATATGGTGCCCCTGGCCCACTGCAAGGGCACCTGCCCAAAGAGCTGGGGGGCATGGGGCTCCACACATCAGGGGTCAACTGGCATTACGCACATGCGTGATAGGGCATGGCATCCCATGCGCAGCCATGCACGTTCTGGCCCATGCACAACATGCGCAATGCCACTGCATCACGCTGTCCACGCATGGTGCGCAATTGCCGCCATTATGCCGTGACGTGCATATGCACTGTGGGCCTGTGCACCACACATGCATGCGTACTGCACTGTCATGACTTGCTCTGGTGCAATCCCATTGCACATGGTGCAATATCGCGATATTCAGACACCACATGCAAATTAGCTCATCAGCCTATGTGTGGCACACTAGGTGCATTAGCATGTCATTACTGTTGTGCCAAACCACATTTGCATGCATTGCATCTTATAGGTGCCATGGAACAGCACAGGCCATGGACTGGTATTGCATCCTTTTGAGGTAAGTTGTGCATGCCATTGCAGCTCACTGGGAGTGGACAGCACTGCAGGGTGGGACGGACCAGGGAGATGCTGCCACTGACACACTGTGCTGTCCATGTCCACAGGCAGTGACATGTCAGATCATGAGGAGGGTGAGAAGCGTGGGCCTGCATGGAAGCGCAGGCCCAATTTCACTAAGGCTGAGACAGATGCCCTGTTCAAGGCCTACCTGGACAGGGAGCCTCTGTTGAGTGGTGCCACGGGCACACCACAGGCCAGGCTGGTGCATGGCAGGAGGTGGCAGCATACGTCAACCAGCATGGCAGCCACCAGCGGTCAGTGCAGAAGTGCAGGAAGAAGGTGAGGACAGACATGAGGTGCATTAAAGAGAAGGTGGCAGCCATCTGTGCAGCCAGGACTGCCACCGGAGGGGGGCCAGTGGATGCGCCAATGCTAACGCCACAGAAGGAGTCGGTGGCAGCCACCATGCACCGCACCATGGTAGAGGGTGTGCCTAAAGGTGGATTCCAGAGAGGTGGTAGCCCATCACTGCATGGTGAGTATGTCAGCCACGCACAGCTGGTGGCACGGAGGGTGCGACACGGGCATGCCATGTGCATGTGTGCACCCATGACATGCCATGCTGCTGGACATGTGCAGCAGCAATGTAGGGGCACATGGGGCATTGCATCACTGATACACCTTTCTTTCTCTTGCAGCACCAACACCCCTTTGTGCAGATGATGGGGCGTCGGCAGCGGCAGTAGCCATCGACGCTGGTACAACCCCGGAGGACCAGCCGTCCACCTCCACCAGCATCCAGGGGCTCAACAGGCTGCAGCCCACCACCACAGTGCAGGCGGATGTCCTGGACCTGGGGTCGGATGAGGCCCTGAATGTCTTCCTGCAGGATGCCAGCCTAGGTGTCCTCTGTGCAGAGACACAGATCGGAGCTGGGTTTGACTCCGATGACGACATCACAATTATCCTGGACAGCATTGGCAACGCTGTGGGCAAGACACCCCTGCTGGCATCTGACACAAGCAGCACATCCAGCACTCTGCCAGTGGCAGAACAGCTGCCTGCCACCACTGCGGGTGCAGCGGTGTGAGCTGCCCTGGCTGTGCCCTGTGGTGGTGGTGGTGCAGCCGCGCAGATACTGGGTGGCGTACAGTGGCTGGACAGGTGGTAGCAGCAGGCAGCGGCTGCCACTGGGCAGCCGGACACAGGGTCCGCCGCCGGTGTGCCTGCTGTGCCCATTCCACCTGCAGACCCCACTGTGCAGTGTCCACCAGAGAGGAGGGACTGTGCAGCATGGCCAGTCACCACATGAGGATCGTCATCCCACCTGGGAGCCCCAGGATGCTGACCAGCTGGCTGAGCACACCCATCTGCTGCAGGCATCCATACAGCAACAGGTGCTGCTTGCTACTGAGCTGCGTGCACTGTGTGTGGAGGTGCGCTAGTTAGCTGAGCAGCAGGAGGGGGCACTGCGCAGATCCTGGTGGAATGCAGTGCATGCAGAAGGCCATGATTGCATCCTTGGATCACATTGCCACTGTGATCATGGATGGCTTTGTGCTGCTGGCTGCCACAGGATGTGGCCATGCACAGGTGACCCCCTGCAGTGCACTGCCTACCCCACGATCCCGGTGTCTGGTGACCCCATCATAGTCAATGCTGGGCTCTGATGTGGGCATCCCAGACACACCTGGGGCTGGCCTGTTTGGGTGCCTGCACACCCCCACATGGATATGACAATGGTCCCATGGTTCTGCCCCGAGGGGCGTTGCAAACCCCCCCCATGGCTTATGCACAGCCTGTGGTGGCCGATCAGGCCCTGGTATGCCCCCATGGCCATAGATGCCATAGTTCTGTGCAGTGGTCCTGATGTGCAGGCCACCTGACCGCTGTCTGCTGCTGCTGCCCTGAATGCACATGGGTGGTGTGTGTGTGCCTTCCACTGGTGTCGCGCCTGTGTGTCGCGACGCACGCTGCCTGTGTGCGAGCTTGCCCAGCCACTGGACGGTGTGGCATGGGCATGATGAAGGCAGGCTTGCACTGGTTGAGCCTGTGCATTGGTGCAAATGCATCTGATCCCTGCCACATACCAACACCTGGGTGTGTGGGTGCATGTGGGTGTGTGTGTTGCTGTTTGTAGCTGTGTGTCACTGACCCCCTACCCCTGCTTCACACCTCTGTGTGTGCATGCCCGGTGCCATGCACACCCCTGCATGTGCGCTATACCTGTTTGTGTGGCCCATGAATGTGTGTCACACCACCTACCTGTGTGCACCATAGTGCTCCTGTGCAATGGTTTCCCGGTGGCGTCATGCCTGCTGTAGCAGCCAGGGATCCCTCCACCCAGGGAGTGGCTATCCACCACCTTCCAGCCCATTGCCTCCATCATCCCCACTACTGTTGCCCTCATCAGCCTCGATAGCTATCCCATGGTCAATGGCCATGTTGTGCAGTATGCAGCAGGCCAGGAATAGGCCACAGGCTTTCGAGGAGCTGTACTGTAGGGCACTGCCTGACCTGTCTAGGCAACAGAAATGTGCTTTCAGCATGCCAAAGACATGCTCGATGATGTTGCACATGCTGGCGTGTGCCTCGTAGTGTTCCTCTGCTGGGGACGACGGGTGCTGGTAGCGGGTGAGCAGCCAGGGCTTCAGTGAATACACACTGTCCCCTGTGTGGATAATGACATGGTTAGCCCTCTGCTATTCTATGCTGTGCCCTTTGCCTGTCCCTGGAGCCCATGCCAACATGCATACCCTGCCCACCCCATCCCAAGGACCGCTCTGCCCATCGCCCCTTGCCCATGCCATACTCACCCACTAGGTGGCCTGTGGGGATGTCCCCATATTCAAACCTGTGGCACAGCACAGAGCTGTGCCAGATGAATGTATCATGTGCACCCCTAGGGTGTGTGGCGCAGACATTGGTGATGCATCCCGTGGCATCACACACCACCTGGCAGTTTATGCTGGGGCTCCCCTACCGGTTAATGTATGCAACACCCTCAGGGCCAGGTGGCATGCAGATGGCCATGTGGGTGCAGTCAATGGCCCCAATCATGCCAGGCAGACATGCAACCCTGTGGAAGTCCTTCATGGTTGCTGTATGCTCCACCTGTGTGCTGGGGAAATGGATGAATTCTGAAGCACATGGCAGCACAGCATTGAGGAACTGTGTGAGGAGGTGGGATGTGGCCGACTGGGTTATACCTGTGGTGTCCTCTGTTGGTCTCTGGAAGGTGTCTGTGGTGAGCAGGCACATGACGGTTGTCACCTTCATCTCCACGGAATGGTGTGGTATGCGTCTGGTGAGTGCCTGCATCTCCTCACTGCACAGCTCACAGAACTGCCTCAGAATGGCCCTGTTCAGGCAGTACTGGCCCGCAATCTCCATGTCGCTGTAATTTTTAAAGGTGATGCGGGCACAGTACCACCTGTGTCGGGCATATGGCAGACGGGGATCTTCCTCGGCCATGTCACTGTTCCTCTGGCCCCCTCACACCCCTTATTACAGCCTCCATCATGAAGGGCACACTGTCCAAGGCCCTTGCTGTCCAATGTCCCCCTGGGTGGATGGCGACTTCTGGCTGTGTGCCACCCTGGTGCACTGCCCATCAGTGGTTGTGTCTCTCTGCCCCTCTCTCCCTCTCCAATGCCACCTCTGTCCCTCTCCCTCTCCCTCTGTGTCTTCCTTGGTCTGTCTGTCTTTGTCTGTCTCTCTCTCCCTCTCCCACTTCCTCTCACTCTCACCCCTGGAGCAAGTGCTGTCTGTGTGTTTTCGCCCTGTATTTATAGGAACAAGTCTGCTCGGAGCAACTTCAATTTGCTCCACACTTGCACCATGGATTCATAGTTGAATATGCCACTGCGCTGGATATTCATGGGCACGCCCTGCTCTTGCACATCCATTCATTATAGTTGCGCATTGGCGCAATGGATTTTGTGCTGTTCACTGGGTCCTACTGAATATGACTCCTTCGTGCAATACCACACCTGCACCAGTGCAACTCAGTTGTGTTATGCGCACCTGCTCTGAATATCCGGACCATGGTTGAATAAAGAGAAAGGGGAAATTGTTTAACCAGGAAAGGCACACTAAGCCAGAGCTTGTTTCCAGGTGCAACCTGGGAGCACAAGGAAGTTAAGTGACTTGTTCAGGGTCACACAGTATGCAAGTGGAAGCTATGGGATCCAAACCCAGTTCTGGTCTGCTGGATGTCACCAGATTTGCAGCTCAGAGCCTTAGACCACTGCACTATACTGCCTCCCATAAAAGAAGGGTTTTTCTTCTTTAATTTTTTAATTTTGCTTTTCACATCTAACTGTTTATGTATTGGTTATAATCCTTGTTCTAGATTATAAACAGAAAAAAATTAAGAAACATTTTCATGGTAAAAAAAAACAATGAGCCAGTAGTGTTTTCTTAAGAATGGGGGAGGACATTTGACACTTTCCTGCCTTGTCTCTGGGCCTTGCCTTGATATAAGCAAATTCAAATTTAACAACGCCAGATGCTTGCCTTCCCTTGATAAATGTTTGGTTCCCCAGAGGGTGCTCCCATTCACATTATGTAGCCCTTCACTGCACTGTTTCAGCACTTGAGCACTTAAAAATCTGTGTTGAAGTAGACTATCAGGAAATATATTGCTACCACAGAAACTGAAAGAATAGGTGTGAGAAAAGATGCAAACTGCCCCATTTTGCCTAAATGGACCATTAACTACAATGCTTGATTTTGAGTGGATAGGGTATGTTTTCTGCATATACTGTACATGCTTTCATTCTGAATGGATTTTGATTCAAATGTGTGAGGAGTTTGGATGGCCTTGCTGATCATAAACTTGAAAGTGCTTCTGAGGGAGTTGATGACAATGATCCCTACTTGATAATCTGCCACGACTACATGCTCACATACAAAGCCTACAAAAAAAAAAATTTCTGAAAACATGCTGAATAAACAGGAAGTACAAGGAATCACAAAAGGAGCAGGACAGAGAATTGTATCAGTTAAAGCAAAAGGAAGCTGGGAAGGCAGTCAGAACAGCAAAGGCCCAAACTGAGGAAAAGATGGCCAATACAGTTAAGAAGGGGGATAAAACCTTTTATAGGTACATCAGGGAGAAGGAGAGACCAAGGGAGGGATAGAGAGGCTTAATAAAGGAGGAGGGGGGTAGGCAGAGGGTGACTGTGAAAAGGCAGAGATACTAAACAAATATTTTTGCTCAGTATTTACAAATGAAGAGGGGGAGGTACCTAAACCAAACAATAGAAACCCTCTGGATACAGAAGTTGATACCAGCCCATTTACAGAAGAAAGGGTTCTGAAAGAACTCTTAAAACTGAAAGTGGACAAAGCAATGGGGCCTGATGGGATTCATCCCAGAATTCTAAAAGAACTAAGGGTAGAACTAGTGACACCACTGACTACCCTCTTTAACAAATCATGGGAGGATGGGGTGGTACCTGAGGACTGGAGGAGGGCAGATGTGATTCCCCTTCACAAAAGTGGGAGCAGGGCAGAAGCAGGCAACTACAGACCTGTCAGTTTAACCTCAGTGATAGGGAAAATGACAGAATCACTTCTGAAGGAAAGAACTGTCGAGTAACTAGAGGCCAGAGGGGCACAGGACCCAAGGCAGCATAGATTTACAGCGGGAAGGTCATGTCAGATGAATCTAATAGATTCCTTTGACTGGGTGACCAAAGTAGTAGATGAGGGAGGGACTGTGGACATGGCCTACCTAGACTTTAGCAAGGCATTTGACACAGTCCCACACAAAAGATTAATATACAAGTTAGCCAGTCTGGGAGTGGGTTCCAAGATGGAAGCCTGGGTAAAGAATTAGCTGGAGAACAGGACATAGAGGGTAATAGTAAATGGCGTCCACTCTGAAGAAAGGGGGGTTATTAGTGGGGTACCGCAGGGTTCAGTACTAGGACCAGTCCTCTTCAATGTCTTTATAAGCGACACTGCAGATGGACTGGAAGGAAAAGTATGTCTCTTTGCAGATGACACAAAGATCTGCAACAGAGTTGATACACAAGGTGGGGTAGAAAGGATGAGAAGGCACTGAGCAAGGTTGGAGGAATTGTCAAATGTATGGCAGCTTAGATTCAATGCTAAGAAGTGCAAAGTAATGCACCTGGCAAACAAAAACCCAGGGGAAGAGTACACAATGAGGGGTGAGGTAATAACAACAACAAAAATGGAAAGGGACCTGGGGGTAGTCATATCAGATGACCTACAGGTGGGCAAGCAATGTGAAAAGGCAGTAAGGAGGGCTAGGGGGATACTGGGATGCATAGGGAGAGGCATCATCAGTAGAAAACAGGAAGTTGTTATCCCTCTTTAGAAAGAGCTGGTGAGACCCCATCTGGAGTACTGTGTGCAGTTCTGGAGACCCAATCTCCTCAAAGACATAAACAGGATGGAGGCAGTCTAGAGAAGGGCAACTAAAATGGTGCAGGGTCTGCACCAGAAGACATCTGAAGAGAGACTTAAAGAGATTAATATATATAGCCTCGAGGAAAGGAGGGAGAGGGGGGATATGATAGAAACTTTCAAGTACATCAAGGGAATCAACAAAGTCCAAGAGAGTAGCATCTTTCAGAAAAAGAGGTGTGCAAGAACAAGGGGGCACAATATGAAGATGGGCGGGCAGCTCAGAGGTAATGTAAGGAAGTATTTTTTCACAGAGAAGGTTGTGCATGTGTGGAACGGCCTTCCAGAGGAGGTTGTGGAGTCAAAAACAGTGGTGGAATTCAAGCATGCATGGGACAGTCATATGGCATTTCTAGGGGGTGGAGGTAGGAAGAAGTAGGCTGTTGGTTAACTAGGATCTGCAGCTTACCCATTAGGTAGGGAAATGGGCAGACTGGGTGGGCCAAGTGGTCCTTATCTGCTGTCAAATTCTATGTTTCTATGTAAACAGGTAACATTTACTGAAACGGTTATCTTCAAATAGGAACTAATCATTGCAATCCAAGTAAAACAAAAGTGCCATGTTTTAAAAACGATTATATGATGTAGTAAAAAGCTATAGGTATGATTAGTACCCAGAAAGAAGATCTCTTGAAAAAGGCTCCAGAAAGAAAATCACCAGAAAAACTGGCACATGGGAAAAAACTGCTTCCCTCGAATTGCACTGGAGTGGTATTCCATGGGGGTGTGGTGTTGTAATATTAAATCTGCACTTCCCTTGACTTACACAGATTTACTGTTACACCCCCATGTGCCATGGAACACCACTCCATAGCAATAAGAGGGAAGCCATTTTCCCATGTGCCACTTTTTCTGCCGATGTTCTTTCTGGAGTCTTTTTTTCCTGAGACCTTTTTTCTTAGAACCAGTATGACTTAATAACTTTTATCATGTGATTTTAAGATGTTTGTTTTTACAGTGCTGATTAAAAACAGCAATTATTTTAGCAAAACAAACAGTTTTTTCTTACTCACCTGGTTCTCAGCATCTTAATGCCCAGAGGGAAGTGGAGTGTACACTTCCATCTTCAGTCTTATTTCAGTGTTATTTCAGTCCAGACTGACAAAGCACTGCTTTTCATCAGTGCACTGTTAATACACTGCACTGACTTTCTGCTACACTGGTGTACCACTGCTCAGTCTTTCTTATGTTTTGATGCACACTGTAAGAGCACTGCAAATAATTATTAGATTTTCATGCACACTTCTTTAGCACTGTATTTCCTTCATTATTTTTTGCTGCACACTGAAGTAGCACTGCTCAATCTTTCTTATTTTTTGATGCAGACTGTAAGAGCACTGCAAATAATTATTAGATTTTCATGCACACTTCTTTAGCACTGTATTTCCTTCACAAATTTTTGCTGCACACTGCAGTAGTACTGGCAACACTTTATAATTTCTATCACACTTCTTTAGCACTGCATTGTCTCAGCAATCTGGTTACCCCTACTGAATTTGTCACAATGGCATTATAGTGGTATAGCAATGGCAATACTGCAGTCAGCTGAAAAATCCACAATAGTACTACCCAGTGGTACTCTGGTATCACAGTGGTAGGTAATATATAGATTTTCCTCTGTGCATTGGTAGTGCACTGGCAGAATGCTATCCCTATGGCATGTTTTACCATTTTCTCTGTCTCTCACACATACATTGGTAATACAATGGTGTCGTGAAATTTTGAGATTTTTGTCGGCTCCCACAAATACTGGTACACCGGTAGCACAATGGTAATGCGTTATTTTGACATTTCAGTATTTGGTACCTCTCACAGCAACCCTAGACTCATGTGGTAGCACAGTGGTACCAGTATTACTCTCATCATACTCTGTACTCTAAAGCATTGATAAGATAAATTACATTATCAACCTCATGGAGAACAGCTCTCAATTCCATATTTGTGTTTGTTCACTTGTCTTTATCTTACTGGTAATGGGCTGTTATTGTTCACATAGACCAGAATATTCAAAGAGCATTTGCAATCGCTAAATGGGTAACTGATTCTCAAACAACACTTTGCACCCCAAAAACAGGGTAGGATCACAAAATGATGTCTTGAATAACATAATTAGTGAGTCTCTGACCAGTTGGTAAATGGCTCTAAAAGATGTTGCCTCCCTAAAGCAGATAGTATCACCTCTGCCTCCTACCAGTGCTCCTTTGAGCTCCCACCATCAGTAATATCACACTTCCCTTGGTGTTCAGTGGTGCTGCTGTCCATTCCATACATTGGAAACTGCCAATAACTACCTGCCCACCCAGTCCCACCTCTCGCACCATTCATGGCCCCCACCATATGTTTACACACACTCCCCACAATGGCAATTGGCACAGACACTCTGCTAACCTCTGTGACCAACTGAGGACAGCACATCAGTTTTGCTCTCATGTGCCTATTGTATAAACAGCCACGTTCAGTTAGCACATGATTGTGAACTATCATCCATTTTGTGCCTGATCAAGGACCTGAGAGGATGTCTGTGCCAAATGTGGAAGGGTGTCAAATATATAGTAAGGCTGGGGCCAGGGTAGGATTGCTGTAAGAACTAACTGGGTCATGGTGGGACTTTGGATATACAGAGGGCAAGACCTTCACTCAACACACCACTGCTCACTCTATCAGACCCTGGGCTGGCTTCCCCATCAGCCCAACAGACCTATCTCCTGGCATAGCACAGACAAGGCCATCCAAAACCGAGCTACCTCTCTGCAATCCCACCTTCTTTGGCCAAAAGTGTTTGTTCTAGAGCTCTGCCTCACTGCTGGCCCCATGCTTGAGTGCCCCCTAGTCTCCACCATATAGGTAAATGTGCATTCTCATCTGCAGCCCCTTTCCTTTGGAACAACTTGCCCACTCCATTTAACACCACTGACTCTCCAGGACTCTTCCACTCTCTCCTTGGATCTCACCTTCTGTCCTCCACTACTTGCTCCTGCCTTCTCAACTTATTATCATGCCTCTACTTCCTTTCCTCCGTTTCCTTCTTTGGTCCATACCTACACTGCCATGATGCACTTTTCCTTACTCATCTCAGATCATACCCAATTTGTATTACAACTTGGCTACTACTGTGCCTGCTATTGTCATAAATGTTATTTATCCATTCGCTGCAAGTTTATATATATCTTCATATAAATATCCTGTATATTTTTATTACTGTCTATTGTATGCCTTGTCCCAGCCTCCTTTGTACTTGCTTTTATTCCTGTGCCATCCTCAATGGCCCAGGTCATGCCTGAATATGGTTCTTGGACCAGTGCACCTACTCGGTAAACAAATGAATGAATAAATAAATAAATGGGAACCACTGAACATCAGGGATAGTATAAATCTACTGTATACCTGCTGGGTGATTGTAGGATGGGGTAGGACTGGAGAACAGGTAAATTAAGAACCTGGACCTGTGGGATAATTAGGGAAGGGGGCCCAATGAAGACTGTTTCCCAGGAGGGCTCTTTGGTGGTGTAACTCCCAGGATACATTTTGCCTGGTGCTGTAATGTGGCCTGTGCTGTAATTGGCATCAGCAACATGGCTGTCACACCAGCATGGGTGAACCCTTTCTCCACACCCTCCTGAGTGTCAACCCTATAACAGGTTTTGGTGGCTTCTGCAAAAAGACATACCTTCCCATTCAGTTCTTCTGCAATTTCACTTATGAAGACACTGAAGAGGCTCACTGCTAGTACTGAGCCCCACCCTGCACCATACCTTTAACCAACTGTTGAAAGTCATGTGGAGAGTCTTATCTTCTCCCAAGATGTATATAGGCAACCTTTTGGTAAAAGCCACCATGCATGCTTGAGGATCCTCCCCATCCCTGAAATTTCCCTGCACTACCCCTACCTCATCCCTTCCTATGTCATTTGTCCCCAGGTGGACAATGACATCTAGCTCCCTCTCATCTCCTGCTGCCTAATGATCCACTGTATCTGCTCTCATCCCTCCAAGCCAAAGTACCTCTCAGGTATTTCACCTCCCTCTCCTTTACCCCACCCTGCTTGCAAGTCTATCCCCCTAATTAACTCCCCCACCAGCAGTTGCTTCCTACTCAGCTTGGGAATCTTCTCCTCCTCCTTGTAACTGTGCAAATGGTCCATGGTCAGTGCTTTCCTTGGGAAAGGTTTCTCCAGGGCCAAAAGGGTGGTTCAGCTGTAGGGAGGTGGTTGGCTGGTAGGCCCCTTTCAGATGCAGGAGGTGGTTAATAAACAAAGCAGGTGAACTGAAACTCTGACAAACAAACTGGCAGAGGGCAAAAAATGCAAGCCCATAGGAAAGAGCACAGTGAGGGCTACAATAGATCATTTACTGGAGAAGTCTCAGGTCAGGAACTACAGCTGAAGAGAACATAGAGACAGGTAGGCATCAGAAATGATGCATGGGGGAGCAGACAGACATGGACTCATGAAGGCATGCATGGAACCACGGATGCCAATGCTGGGGGTGCAAAGGCCAGCTTAGGAAGGTGGACACTGACCTGTAGGGCAGAGTGCACAACACACAGGGATCCCTGCATCCCTGCATGCTGACAGCAGGGAAGTGTACCATGGAGCATAGCCCTACTGCAGCACAGTAGCTGATAGGGGCACAGGACACTGTGGACACAGAACTTGAATGTGACCATGGTGCACAGCACAGCCTTGAAGCACTGGGACTGTGGACAGACAGTGGCACTACAAGTACTGTACAAACCACCACAGACAAGTAGCAACTGCCACAGGTGTGGCCCATGGAGTGTGATGTGCAAATGAAGTGCAGTCACACCCGAATGCCTGAGCTGGAACCAAAGCCGGTTAGTGTTGCACAGTCCTCTGGCACAATGGTGGACAGCGTGGAAGCCATGGAGGTGCCAGGGTGCTCAACTGCAATCCCAACAACAGGGACAATCTGTGAGGTGGTACCATCCAGGAAGGGAAAGTCCAAGCTGAATGTGAATGGCTACCTCCTGGTCCATGAATGGACATGCAGTGAGACAGTGTACTGTTTTTTTAACATATCATATTTTTCACATTTTTCACCTACTGCAACACACACTCGAGCTTGGGGCATCTAGCAACCAGCTCCACCCACCTGGAGAGCTGAGTAGCTCAAACTGCACCTAGGAGGATCAGGAATGACCATCATGCCATCTTGCTGGAGAGCTCCCCCTCTGCCTCTACCAGCCAGGACAGCCCCAGACCCTCCTCAACAGGACTCCACCAAAGTCCTCTGGGTGGCTCAGAGCACAGCCATCAAGCTGAAAGGTCATGCCCAGCCATTTTCCTTCGATTGGCCTCAATAGCACGGACATGCAATGATGTCCAGGAGCAACGTACTGGACATGTGCCGTGCTCCCCATCTAGCGCCACTGACACTAGTAGTGCTCCTGCATCTCCCTAGGGCTGCCAGCACAGTGAAATTCTCAGCCCACCCCAGGACTGGGAAAGCAGTCTATGGATGTCCGGTCCCAGTCCACTCCTGACCGACCGGGCCGATGGCCCAGGCTCAATCTCTGAACCCGGTCACTCGTGTGACACAAGGTATGGCATCCAGTGCCTCAACCCTCAGCACCACTGGGACTGCTTTGAGACAGTATAATGGTGCGCAGCACCATAAGTCCAAGTCCTGCCTCAGCCAGGCCATCACACTATTCCAGGATGGCCAGCACCACCTAAAGAAAAAGAACGAGCACAGTCATGCTCTGGAGGTGACAGATGCTCTACCAGCACAGGTGTTGGCAGGCATCAAGTAGAAGGCACACAGCACTATAGCTAGCACCACATAGCTACTGCAGAGTGAAGCAACTGTAATGACCACTGAGCTGTGGCAACACTTGCCAAGCAAGAGGACCCTGCTGCAGATTGTGAACAGGACCCACCGCAAGGACCTCTAACCAGAACCAGTGACACTGGCTGACCTCACTATCCCCAAGCAGACAGATGACTGGATGGCCAGCCATGTACAGCAGGATCACCAGCAGCACCACCCACTAGAGTCCCTCTACTCATCACAGAGGACAACATCAGGGACCAAGCACAGGCAACTTCTGGAGATGATGGCATGTTCAAGACTGTGCCACACCTGTTCATCACAGTACACCATCCATGCACCCATGATGGGCCCAAACAACCTCATCATGTAATTGGTGTATACACTGATGATGACAAAGAGCCTGTAACAGTACACTTGTTCCAGGAGCTGAACAACATACAGTATACAGTCCTGCACCCTCAAAACCACCTCACGATCACCACTGACTTTGAGCAGGCTGTGATCAATGCCTGTAAGATGGAATTTCACAAACCATAAACAAGGGACACCTGTTCCACTTGGGAGATTGTGTGGTGGAAGGTCCAGAGCTTTGCCTTGCACCACAATACAGAAGTGACCCAGACTTCAGCCTGAAGATTCATGTAACTCATGGCCTCTCCCATCTCCTGGCACAGGACATTCCAGCAGCAATCAGCCTCCTGAAGTCAACCATTCTGCCCAATGCCACCACACCTTCTATTGCTCGAGCAGACACGCATGGGCAGGACATGGCTGCGTTGCAGGGTGACCATGCCCATGAGATATGACCCCAAGTTACCACCAGCTGTTAGGTTGCAGATCTCAATGAGCTGGCATGCCATGGACCCAAAGCAATGTCGAGACCAGATTGTCGCTCCATGCCCTGCTTTGGGAAGGTGCATGTAGAGGTCATGACAATGCTAGCAGAACTCCACAGGAACAGCAATGGACCTATGTCAACAGGGAAGCATTTGTTGTGGACTGCCAAGGACACCACCTAAAAGAGCTATGAGGAGTGGATAAGGTTATACTAGCATCCATGACAAGGGCAAGCTGGGTTGAAGTTCTTCTGTGGTATGGCACCAACACCACCCTGTAGGGTTCCATGGTGACTTGGCACCGGACACAGTTGTACACTCAAAGTACACATCATGCACAGCCACCAGGTCGCCACTGTGGTCCTCTATTGTTGAATAAAGTTTCACTTCCACATTTAACATGCACCCCAACCTGGTGGTGAAGTTCATCAACAACACTACTGGTATCGCCAAGGTGCCCACTGCACACTGCTTAAGATTTGGTACTGTGTGTCATATGTCGCACAGGTCTGAAACTGTGTGGAGTGCCCACCAATCCTTCCAGCTGCAACTGTGGTAATAGCATTCCACACGGGCCCTTGTGTCTCACAACACACCTTGGTAGCCTTTACGCCACAGTGGGCTCCTGGGAAGCAGGCCTCCAAATTCCATTTTTTCTGTGTGGTTACCGCAGGACCATGTATTAGCAAGCATGACACTCCACCACATGCACATTGCACAGTTGGTGCTACATGCCGCTCGTAGTCCTGGCATCCATGTGGTGCTGCTCTGGACCATTTCCTGGTCTATCCATGCCTCACTGTGCCACTCTGCTGTGTGCCTGCAGCATCATGGCATGCACTGACCAACTGGCATGGTATTCCAATCTTCATGCATGCCTAGCTGGCTGACTGTCAGCTGACATAATCATGGATGCAGGGATGCAAGGACAATCCACCATGCTGCTCGATGGCTGGTCAACACACTGGGGCACGGCTATTTATTTTCATCCCTGTCTCAATGGATGGTGAGACAGTCATCCTTACCAGGGGTCTATGTTCAGGCCAGTAGTGTCCGGAGGGTACCAGGGGTAAAAGCTTTGCCATTGTCCGTAAGTGTTCAGAAGTCTCAGGTCCTGGGATGGGTGGCAAGGGTCGGGATTGGTGCTTCATGTGTTTGTGGAAATCCACTCACAGTCAAAGACAGATATCCCACCTCCTCTGGCCTGACAGTGTGTCAGGGCGCTGTCCTAGGTCAGGCCACTGTGTGCTGGGCTGCTGGGGCTACAGTTGTATTGTGTGGGATGCAGCACATCAGACTAATAAGCATTGGAATTATAAAAGGTACCTAGCAGGGCAGGGTTTTCTATGTGCAAACAGAGTGGTCAGTGGTGGATGGGCAACTGGTATCTGGGCAAGATGGCAGTGGGGTGGGTCCAGCTGCAGAAAGAGTTGTTATCTAGAGGGTGCTGGTCCAGCTCTAAGGAGGGTGCTTGTTTGAGTGAGACTGGAGGTTGGTCCAGCTGCAGGGAGGTGGTCTACTGAGGTGAGGAGGCAGGCCTGGAGTGTCCATCTGCAGGGGATCATGTCTGAGGGTAGGAAGGGATACTGGAGCAGCCAGCTGCAGGGTGGGTGATAGTTGATGGGGAGGCTGGTTTGGAGCTTGTTAGTGGACTAGCTGCAGGCCAAGGTACACAACTTGGGAGAGGTCTAGTAGGATATTGATATGGCTGTCCAGCTGGGTGGTCATCTGGGCAGGGGTGTCCAAGATGTAAGTGGTCATAGAGGTGCAGGGCCCAAGGATGCATTTAGAACACCTCATCAAGTCAAATACTAAATTTAGTATTAAAGTATTCATTAATTTGCCTTCAAAGACTAATTATAGTCATTTTAATAATCTTTAATCATCATTCAAAATACAACCGTAAGAATACTAAATTTGTAAAGTATTTCAGCAGACTAGTTGTTCAAGAAAGTAAGTTGGTGCTAAATGAAGATGATTAGAACTAGATTCGGTAAAGCCTAAAAGTACAATTTTTTTTAATACAACTGAATCATAAAATGAAAGATTACAGTCAAAGAGAGTAGTTTTAGGATTTAAATTAGCCAATCAAGGCTGGTACATTACCATGCATTTCAGTTCTACTAAGCAAGGAGACAGATAAAACAACCACAAACACCAATGTATTTTACAGAAGGTAAGCAATAATAAAATGTGGAGTTTTTACCTGAAATAATTAAGGTGCAAAAAAAGTTGGCAGTGTCCTTTAATTAAAAGTATTCTAAACCACTTTTCCCATAAGTCTCACTCAGTCAGAGGCCTACATTTCACCAGCTCTTCCTGTCTGTGTCCAGTCTGATGAAACTGCACGAGTGCTCTGTGGTCTCTATTTTTGAACAACTGAGATTTCCTACAGCTAAGATTTACATGTTAAGGTAAGAGCTTATGCTTAAAAAAGTACATCTTTTTAACTCCCTAAAATGTTAAATACAGTAAAGAATTATTACTCAGGTGTTTTTTTTTTTTCCAAAATGAAATGCTGTCAAGTTTCACTTTCAATGTTTTGTCTTGGAAAACATTTTCTCTGATGGAACTCTTACAAACTTTGAATATATTTTATTTTCAATCATCCTCCCAAAGTGTTTAGGATGGACAGCCTCTAGATTACTTGTTATTGTGGAATTTTGCTGATTTAGTTACTTTAAAGTAAAGTTGGTGGAGGACAGGATAATGGACAGCAGGAAGATTCATGAGCAAATTCATAATGCATAGAGAAAAGATTACAACTTTTTTAATTTGAGAAAATCTGGAGTTACCTTAAAGTAAGAATTATTTACTGCACATATTTGAGTGTGTTTGTGGGAGAACTGTTTTTTTGCATTTAATATTTGTTTTTAACAGTTGCATGTGTTAATCCATTTTATAGTCTTGGGATCAATGTATTTTTTTCTTCTTTGCTGAAGTTAATCGCATTAATTTATATTTTATGTTTATTTTATTTCAGCAGGCAGTATAGTTATTATGGTTCACCAGCCCTGAGCTGCAATCTGGTGGGATATCCAGCAGACCAGACCTGGGTTTGAATCACAGCGCTTCCTTTTGCATATCAGTGAGACCTGAGCAAGTCACTTAACTTCCTTGTGCTCCCAGGTCGCACCTGGAAACAAGCTCTGGCTTAGTGTGCCTTTCCTGGTTAAACACTTTCGCCTTTTTGTTGCCCGGCTAAGTGCACTAGACAGATTCTTGCCTATTTTCAGGCACGACCCGGAGGGAGAGGAATACAGATGAAAGCCAACTGACCTTGAACCAGATTAGCTGTTGGTATTTCTTAGTGAATCGGGGAGGGGTGGAATGGCCAGGGCAATTGGAGAAAATTTCCCTTGCTTTTTTCGAGAGAAGTGCCATGGGGATCTTTAACATCCACCTGAAACTACCACCAGAACAGGGCAGATGGGACCTTTGGGTCAACATCTCATCTGAGAAGCAGTGCCTCAGGAGTGTAGCCATCCCCCAAGCACCACAGCATCAGTACTGGGACACACACAAGTGCCCTGGTATGGGAATAAAAACCCACTGCCTTCTGATCTCAGCCTCAGAGGTGAGTGTGCTACTTCTGAGCCACTGACACTGCAAATGCAATATGTTAGTGTCACATAATTTTTATTTTTTTTAAATACTACGATTCAAGTATGGGGTCCAAGGGTTGGAGGTGAAGGGTGATTGTGGGGGTTCTAGGTAGAGGTCTTGGTCTCTGGATGTGGTGTGTCCAAAGCTTTTTGAAAGGGTGTCCAGCTCTGGGGAGGTTTTAATCTGGCAGAGGAGAGGGAGGCTGGTTTGTGGTGGAATGAACCCAGCGGGTCCAGCTGCAGGGAGGATTGGCTGGGGAGGCTAGTCCAGGGCATGAGAGTGAGCCAAAGCAGGTGTGCTGGTGGTGGTGGGGCTAGTTCAGAGTTGAAGTGAGGTCTATTGCAGGGGGTGGTCAATGGGGAGGAGGCTGGTATGGGGCTTCTGCTGGAACTAGCTGTAGTTGAGTGGTTACATGGGGACTGCTGGTCCAAGGGCTTAGAGGGACAGTCAGATATGTGGTCTGTTTAGAGTGGCGGTTTGAGGTGGTGCGCCAGCCACGGAGTTGTATAGAATGTGGTTGGAGGCTGGTCCGGAATGTAGGGAGGGTGGCTGGCTGGGTAAGCAGCTGGCCCAGAGCATAATGGTGCTCTAGCCCAGTGCTCATATGAAAGGTCTGGGCTAGAAGGGCTGTCCAGCTGCATGGAGTGATAGTCTGCGCCTGAAGGTGATTCTAACAGAGAGGAGGGTGTTGACTATTTGGGGGTGAGGCTAAAGAGATGATCAGCCTAGGAGGGATCCAAGTGGTGAAATTAAATAGAAACTGGTTAACATGTGTGCCTCTTCAGCTTAACAGTAGCACTAAGGACCTGCTTATGGAGGTGACCTTAGTTTAGGAAATGAGCTCGTGATCAGGGCCTTCTGGGGAGAGGAGGAGGATCAATCACACAAGAGCTTTCTTCTGGGGAAGGAGGACAGCAACTCAGCTGTAGTACTGCAGCCAGGTGACCTGAGTGGCAGTGCAGGTGGGAGCAGCCATGGAATGGGAAGACATTGACTAGTGCTGTGCCACACATATCTGTGCATGTGTTTGTGCACCTTGCCGCTTATGTCCTAGGGGAATGGAAGAACATGTAAACGATCCCATACACCAGAGCAGCTGCTCCACATATTGGATTCATTCTGTGGGAAATGTCCTGGCAGATGCCAGAGTGATGGTGTTAAGTAGCTGAACAGAGGAGGCCACCAAAATGCAGGTTGGAAACGGAGTAGTAGTTGGGGTGGGGGAAAGGTGTCAGAGAGTGATGGTTAATGGCACTTATTTCTGTGACACGGGACAGTGAGCAGCTCAGCTCAGAATGGCGCAGATCCTCTTCAGTGTCTTCATAAGTGACATTGTAGAAAAACTGGCAAAGAAAGGAATGCCTTTGCAGACAATACCAACATTTGTAAGGTGGGCACTAAGAAGGGAGCAGAGGCATGCACATGCCTCTTGGAGAAACCTCGAAAAGTGGTCAAGATTGGGCAGTTAGGTTCAATGACAAAGTGCAGAATTGTGCACTTCAGGGCATAGCAAACCAGGAGCTGCTTTTACAGGTATAATGATGATCACCAAGCAGGGGACCTGAGTTTTATGATCTTAACAGACTTGGTTAAGATATTACCCTGCATTCATAGCTTCAGCTGCCGCCAGAAGAATGTTAATATGTCCAATTATAGTCCATTAAAGTTCTGTCTCATAAAATACATAAACCGGCCCCCAAGGACTTCCTGTTTGGTTTTTGTTTTTCTCTTTACAAGCTCCACCCCCATGCTCACTAGCAGGATGACGAGATGCAGTGAGGGCGCAATATGACTCATTAATGTAATGGCGGCATTTATTGATTTTAAACCATACAGTGGCTACTCAAGCAATAAAATGTAAGCACTGTTCAACCAACAAGGGCCTTGGTTTCACATGCCAGGTGGTCACTAAATCATTTAAATCAATAGAAAAGCTGACGCCCATTACAGATAAAGATGAGCAACACCCCAGCACTCACTGGCATCTTGTCATCCTGCTGAGAGAGTGTGAGGCGGATCTGGGCAGCAGCAAGCAACAGGGGAAGTTCTTGGACCTGGTTTGTATATTTTTACATAAGGACAGAACTTTTTAACGGGTTTAAAAAATTTGGGGACATATTAACTTATTGTGTCTCAAGGCAAGGCACCGGCGGATATGGCAGGGCTGACTGCAGCGCTCCTACCTTAGTAAGTCTCTTTGAAGTTGCTGGGCTGCATGACAAAGCAGTGGGTAGGGCTGAAAGGATGAAGGGGCTGCATAGGAAGGGTTTCTTCAGCAGGAGGATAGAGGTGGTGGTGTTGCAAGTAATCCCTTATTAGTGAGATCCAACTAGGCCCCATCCACTGCCTCTCAGACCCTGTAACAGATAGAAACCGTTACGGACCCGTGGAGTGAGGGTTAGGCAGCTCATACCGTGGTGTCCATTTCAGGACCGCACCACCTCTCCACTCAGAAGGCTAAGGTCGTTATATCGTGGCACCATCCCACAATGCAGCTCGCTGCACTAGGGCCTCGAAAAGCAGCGTCCACACTCATGCCCAGTAACGCTACTAAGGTGTAAACTACTCTGAGGTTTGCTTGTTGAAACCACCACGTGGTTTCAACAACGTTACGGAAACTCCTTCTGTAGCATTACAGGTGTAATGTAAACCACGTGTAACAGTTTGGTTCTCTGTAACATTACAGAGGGGGTAGTGAACAGGGCCCAGAGTCCTGTGTCCAGGCTCTGGAGGCGCACAGAAAGCGCCATAGGTGTAGTGCAAAGGGCAATTGCACCAGCTTGGGCTGTGGCAAAGCCCTGTGAGGAGACTCAGATCTCAACCTATAAACCCTGAGGCGAGGGACATGATGGAGACCCACAAGTACCTTGAGGATGAACAGGTGCGGGGAGGCTTTTCAAATAGGAAAAAAAAAAAGGACCATGGGACATGATGAAGCTAATGGTGGGGTAAGATGGATGTGAGGAATTACTACTTCACTGAAAGGTAGTAGACACCTGGAACAGACTCCACAGCATTATAGTGTTGGAGGTCAGGAGGAAATGTGGCTGGGAAGCTTAAAACATGTGTGGTATTTGGACATAGGGAAATCTCTTAGGAAATAAGCAGGGAAGAGGAGGGCCATAAGGGCCACAAAGACCATTTAGAGTTTGCAGAAGGACTTCACAGAACCGTAGCTTGCAGTTGTAGTAGGCCTGGAAACCAGAGCAGAAGTGTGACCTAGGAGTGTGGGCTCATCAGCAGTTGGAAGCCTATATGGTATGCAAGTTTTAAGGAAAAGACCACAGTGCTGGGGAGTTTGGTGGCAGTTGTAGTGGTGGGAAAACCAGAGGAAGAGTAAGAGGAAGGCTTACCAGTTTTTGAGAAGAAAAGTTAAAAAAAAAAAAAATTCTGTTTTTTATACGAGAAGGAATGGCGAGGACACGCAAACAGAATGTAGAGAACTGCAACAGCCTGAGCAGCCAGTTGAAAAAGGTTTGGTAGAAAAGCAAAAAAATGTTAAACAGAAACAAATGATCACTGTATGATAGTGGGAGAATGGGGAGAAGTATGACTAAATAGGCACGGAGTGGCTGAGGACGGTCAACCTGGAAGAATAAAACTAAAAGCAAGATACCAGTAAGAAAGCAACAACGGGTGTGAGGGATGGGGATGTGTGACGAGTCCACTATGCACATTAATCGAGGATGACCATAATAGCTATATGTGTGAATGTATCCATGTATACGACATGCTTGATAAATGGATTTATCACACTCATTTATGTCTATAATTTCTATTGCATAAATTTCACTAATATTTATAACCCATCAGGGCTCTTCTCTTTAGTGCTGTGTGTTTTAATTGTGGCTGTCCCGACCTTATGTTGTTTTTTTCCCTCCCAAATCCTTTTGTTAGCCCTGGTACTTTGACACAGCTGCTGTGCGACTTCATTGTATGCGGTGCTTGTTGCTTTCATGGTCCCACCCACAGCTACTTTTAAGTCAAGCCCGGCATTGCCATCAGCTGCACTGTGATTTTCCTTTGTGGTCCCTATCTTGTGCATTTGCTCTCCCAGTCGCTTTCTACCAGGCTCCTACGGCACCTACAGTCTGCCACCATGCGGCTTAGCTAAAGGTTCCTGCCACCTACTGCTGGCTGCCCACCCTCCAGACCCTCTTCCCGTGGGGGCTCTTCACATACCACTTTGTGGCTGATGGGTAGAGGGAGACACATGCTCCTTTTTTCCTCCTTCTTATTCGATTGTCCCCTGCTTCTTTCATTAACTTGAATCCTGTTGGGAGTCTCTCCTTCAGGATCTCCCTACTCTCAATCTCAGCCTGTGTGGGAGGGCAGTTTGTGACTCCCCTTTCTTCCAACCACTCCCACAGCTAGTTTAAATGGTTCATCAAAGTACTGTAACATTAAAACTCACTCATTGAGGAAATGGTTCCATGCCAGATGGAAGCAGACCATTACCTCTATTTGCCTCAGTTTCTTCCCCCTCAAAAATATCCCATCTTCATTCCCACACACACAGAGCAGGTTATAGCCTGAGCTCTGTGGGCTGAATCATAGACACATAGACCTTGATGACAGATATGGACTGCTTAGCCCACCAGTCGGCCCATTCCTCACCTAGTGGATAAGCTACAGATCCTAGTTATCCAACAGCTGACTTCTCCCACCACCAAAAGAATTAGCCTCAGCCGCCTGTCCATGTATTCTTGAAGTCTCACTATGTTGGACCCCACAACCTCCTTAGGTGCTGGTCGCTCCATGTGTTCACCAACCTTTCTGTGAAAAAATACTTCCTCATGTTGCCCTGAGCCATCTCCTCTATCTTCAAATGTGGCCCCCTGTTCTTGCACATCTTTTTCTGAAAGATGCTACTCTTTTGACCTTTATTGATTCCCTGAGGTGCTTGAAATTTTTTTTGTCCTGTCTCACGGTCCTTTTAAGCCAAGGCATACATATTCAGCTTGTCTCTTTGTATGGCTTCTGGTGCAGACCCTTCGCTATTTCCAGCTGCGCCTCCTCTGGATTAGCAGTTGAAAGTGCCTGCCATTACTGTCAACTGTAGTTCAGTAGCACTAAACTGTCTGCCTATCAGCAACATGTAGCATTTCTGGTCCAACAGTTTTTGGACAACCTCCTGCCTGCTACATACAGTCTGGGCCAGGACATCACCCCGCTAGGATCCAGGGAAGATAATATAAAAAAAAAAAATTGCCACTGTCCATGAGGGGTGACCCATTTTATCACCAGAGCTATACCTTTCAAACCACTGGCCTCCTAGGACAACTTGATTCCTAGAACCACCAGTGTCCCCTTTTTTAAATAATATAGGGCTACTAACCCAATGCATCTCTACCTGTCCATTTTGACCATTTCTTTAAATTTATTGGCTACCAGTAAGTCAAATTAGGGGTGCTTTAAGTGGGGCTCGGCTTCTAGTCTCAAACGCCACTTTATTCTCTGTTCTTAGCTGTCTTGCATTTTTTATTCCATCTCTAGTTTCCTTACTTTGGCCCTAGTTTGTCTTTTCCTCTGAAACTTCTCTTCCTTACTCACTGTGCTATAAACGCTTTTGTATCTCTCTACTCTGATATCATAACTTCCCCATACTGATCTATTTTCCCTTATTTCACAGGTCTGGCCAAACATACCAATCAGATAAGTATCTTTGTTTAATTCTAACACTCTAATCTCTCCCCTAGCACCTCTGAACCTGTGTCCCTTCAACATTCTCTGTTCTTCCCTTTCAGGTCCCACCAGAATACCCACAAACCAAGGACACCCCAACCTGACCCCCTACTCTGATGGAACAGGTAAGTCCTAATTACTTAACTGCCTTAGAATCATAGAAATCTGGCTTGACAGTAGTGTGACCATTTTGGCCATTCGAGTCTTGCCCCCTTACCCCCCCAATCATCATCTTTTGGCCAAAGACACCCCACTCTGCCCACTGGTCAGCTCTGGTGTCTGTCCCATGCCCCTTGAATCCTTTCACCATTTTACACACACCAATTCTTCTGGTAGTCAGTTCCTGACCCACCACCTTCTCAGTGGTGTAACGCCCCTCACATCAGTTCCCCTAAACCTTCCTTCTTCTAATCTTAGTTTATGATCTAAGTTCTAGCATCATTTTCCTGGCAAATAAGCTTACTAGTCTCCAGTGAGTACAGATCAGACCCTCCACCTCTCCTCATAGGCTGCCTATGCTAGCAGTAGCACCATCTGTTGCCCTTGTCTGAACCCTTTCAATCCTGTCTTATACTCTGTGAGTTAAGGCCTCAGAACTAAACCCCATACTCAAGGTGAGGCCTCAACATGGATTTATAAAGGCTCATCAGCACCTCCATTTCTGTTTTATACCACCATCAGCACACAGCATTCTATTCACTTTGCCCACTGCTGTGCTGCACGGTTCTCTGCCTTCAGGTTATCTGAAATTATGATCCCCAGATCTCTGTCTTAAGGAGTTTCCTCACCGTGTGTAAATGTGGTTTGCAGGTTGCCACACCCATGTGCATTACTGTGTACTTTTGGCACTCACCTCAGCTGCCAAGTTTCCACCACCACTCCAGAATCTTTAGGCCTCCCCACTTCCTCCACCTCCCTACCAGGGTGTTAACCTATTGCAGATCTTCCAGATCATCTACAAATAGGCACACGCTTCCCGCAGCCTCCACTATATCTAACATACTAAAAGCCATCAGAATAAGCCAGATAGGCTATTGTGTCAGCTTGGTAGTCAGCCTCCTAGTGAGTTCTTTCTTCACACCAGCCTCAGAGGGTCATCCTCATCTTCAGTTTACCCTTGAACCTGCCCCACCCTCTTCAAGCCCTCCACCAGACTCCTGGACAGTGCATTCCAGAGCTCCACCACCTGTCAATGAAGTATGGTCTCTTCATCCCCCACTGTAATTTCCCTCCTCTAGCTCACCCATGTCACCTGGTTGTTTCCCACCTTCTTTAGTCTGAACATCTCTTTGGCACTGCCCCTGTTTATTCCTTTTACCATATTTTAAACCCCATATCATGTCCCCATGCCTCTCCTCTCCTCCAGCGAAGTACAGCCCAAGCTCTTCCAGCCTTCCTCATAAGGCCTTCCTCCCACGCTCTGAAGCATCCTGCTTGCCTCCTCTGGACACTATCCAGTAGTGTTGCATCATCCTTGAGGTGAGGTCTCCAGAACTGCATGCAGTACTCGAGATGTGGTCTGACCACAGCATTATACAGAGGAGGATCACCTACCTCTTCCTGAATGTAATCCTCGGCTATGCAATATCCGGTTTGCTTTGGCCACAGTTCTGCAGTTTTTAGGGTTGTTCATTTTGATGTCTACCACCACCCCTAGATCCCGCTCACTCATTGTGCTTGCAGTATGACACCCCTGGTGTATACATGTCCCGGTTTCTGACCCTTGGACGCAGCATCCAACATTTCCTAGATTAAACCTCAGTCCCCACCTCCTTGACCACCCCTCCAGGGTATCCAGGTCCCTCTGGACTGTCTCTCTCACTTCATCTCTGTCCGCCCGCCAATGCTTCCAGTTTTAAGTAATCCAGAAGAGACTCATCCTACTCTTAACCGCCTTTCCCATATAGAAGACATAGGCATTGAACAGGAGTGGCCCCTGCATCAACTTTGGGGCCCCCACTGCTGGCCTGGGAGAAACCACCCACCACTACCCTCTCTATCTAAATTCGCTAATTTTCACCCATCTGAGCAAATGTCCTCCCACCCCCAGCTTTAATAGCAGCCCTTTTTGGGGCACACGAATCAAATGCCTTACTGAAATCAGGTAGGACATCCTCCGTCTATGCGGTCCAGGGTCCCAGCTCATAAAGATCTATGGGGTTGGTCTAACACGATCTCCCGGATGAAACCATACTGTTTGTCATCCAGTTTCCCAACCTTTCCAGCTGCCTTCTGAGCCTATCCTTGATAATGTCTCCATTACTTTGGCCAACTACAGACGTTAGCTGACAAGCCTATAATTCCCATCTCCTCTTTTAGACCTCTATTAGTGGATAGGCACCACATGAGCCGCCCTCCAATCTTGTGCTAGCACCCCATCCGTCAGCAGAGAGGTGCTAGGAGTGCTGCCAGTGGTGCTTGCTAGCTCAGCCAATTCCTTCAGCAACCGGATGCAGCCAATCCTGCCCCGTGCTTCATCAGTTTTAGTGTCTGAAGGGCCTCCTTCTCCCTTTCCACTGTGATTTCTCCCTCCTTCCAGCTCACCCCCTCATTTAACCACCCATCCCCTTAGACTTGGGCCCAGAAGGTAATTCTAACTTCTTTTAGTCCTCTCGAAACTCCATCTGACCTCTCTCGACTCTGCTGGCCCGCGCTTCCTTCCCATTGGGCTGGAGGATCCATGCCTCCTCCATAAATATCACAGGCAGAGTACTCATTTAGCACCTCTCTCTGCCTGATTTCCTGCCTCCTGAGTCCATCCCTCCTCAGTCCTAATCTGCTGATCCACGCCTCCTTTTTCTCCTCCCTTGTGTATCTATAGAACCTTTCCTCTTAGATATCCCTAGCCAGGTTTTGCTCCTCCTCACCTTGGCTCCCCTCACCACTGTGGTGACCCTTCTAGCCATCAACCATACCTCTCCCTATCCCCCCTAGAGCGCTTAAACATGCATAGGCAGCCTTTTTATCCCTCACTGCCTCCTGCACCTCCCTGGTCCACACCAACACACAGCTTGTTGGCCTCAACATGCTTGAGTAATTTCACCTTGTGGCCAGGAGTTAGTAGTCTCCCCACCCCTTCTTCTTAATGGCCTCCCACAAGCTGCCAGCATCCATGTCCGCCTAATCTTGTCCAAGCTCCCCCGTAGAATCCTGCCCATGCCCACGAAGTCTGTTCCCCTGAAGTCCACTACTACTGTATTAGAATGGTTTTCCTCCCCACCCCAGATACAGCAGAAACCAGACTATAGTGTGATCATCACCTGCCAGCGGGCTACACACCTCCAGGCCCTTTATCTGGTCACTGTTTGCTAGGACACAATCCAGTATCTGCTCCTCCCTAGTAGGTTCCCCCACCTGCTGGACTAGGAAGGCATATTGGAACATATCCATCAGTCTCTGTTCCCTGGCCACAGAGGATGCCATAGTGTCCCAGTCTGTCCCCAGCATATTAAGGTCACCCATGATTACCATCATTCCCTTTCCACGGTCACAGTGCCCTTGATGTTCTCAACTAGTTTGTCCTCCAGGGCTCTTTTCCATCGCTAGGGGTTCTGTACACCACCCTATTTTCAATTTATTCTCCTCTTTTGTAGGATTAATACCCAGATCTCCTCCCACCTCCCCTACAGCCTCCTCCACCTACTCAACCGGCGCAGTGTCATTTTTGACTATCAGCGCCACACCCTCCTCTTCCTCTCTCCCTCATCCTTCCTGAATATTTTGTAGCCCACCAAATTTAGGTCCCAGTCATTTTCTGAGTGGCCCATGTCTCAGTAATTGATGCCGCATCCACTGATCCCTCAACCAGCATCACCTGGAGCTTGGGCATTTTGTTGCCCATGCTCCTAGCATTGATCAGGGCTGTCCTCCATCCTGACCCCTCCTTCTCCAGTCATTTCGGACCCTGAGCAGTCCCTAGATGCCTTTCTTTCACAGCCTGGATGGATTTAGATCTGCAGTTACCTGCCTCTTTTCATGCCCTGACCTGGACCCCAAGCAGCCCTCCTAGAGCCACTCTTATTTAACCTCCCCTTACAAGTTTAAACTCCACCTCTCGACTATGAATCCAGCAAGATTTAGTTTCAAGATCTCCTTCCCCTCCAAGTTGAGGTGTAGCCTATCCCTGGCATATAATCCCTTGTCCTCCCATGTATCCCCCAGTCCATCACCAGCCCATACCCTTCTGCCCAGCGCCAGTCCCTGAACCACTGGTTCACACCTCTAAGTTTATGTTTGGTCTCTCTGGACACCCTGGGTACTGGCAGAACTTCAAAAGAAGAATTGTGCTTCTAGCAGAGTGATAAACCCTGGCCAGTTCTCAGAATCTTGCCTGATTTCTAGTTCACTGTTCCCTAAGTCATTTGTTCCCAGATGTTTTGTCTAGGATTACTCGTGATTCCAATGCTATCGAGCATAGCTGAATTCCACCAGGTATGGCTAGGCCTGGACACATTTAGCCTTGACTGGGCTGCTTTTCCTCCCTGCCCCTCCCACTGGATGCCCCAGGTCATGGAGTCACCCAGCAGGATCACCTTCTCCACCCTCCACTTTACTGCCCATTAGATTCCATCCAGGTTCTTCCTTCTGTCATCAACCCCTCAGCCTCCTCTCTTGTCCCCTCAGCCTGAGGATCACAAGTCTGTGCTTGCCTCCTACCATGCTCATTCTTCCTACCTGTAGCTCCCAGCTTGTTCCTTGCCTCCCCACCTCCTGGGTGGCACAGACTGCCCCCCACCCAGATCTCCGTGAGACTCTTTCTCTGGCTGGTATCTCAGATCCCACCCAGGCTCCTCTTCTACTGCTTCCTCCTGCCTCCCCTCCTCTGCATCCTTCACCCCATCTGCTGTGTTTCTCCCTACCCCCCATCTTCTCCTCTTCCTCTCACCTGATCTGGATTTCTCCTGCCCCTGAAGCTGGCCTGTCTAGAGTATTCTCATCCTTGGTTGACTTCCCCAACCTGGATGCTTGCCCAACCCTAGTCCTCCCTCCTCCCACCCTGGCTTCACTCAGCACCCCTTCCTCCCCACCTTCCTCCCACCTAGGCTAATGTCTCTTCCTCACGCCCCCCTTCTGTGGATCTGGCTCTCTCCTGCCCCATCTCCCCAGCTTACTGACAAAACCTCTGTCTGCCTTGCTCCCTCCCACCAGCCTCTCCACCTCATCTCCAGACTAAGCAAAATCAATAGATTAGTAAGTGTGATGTTTGCCCCTACCTGCCTCTCTCCTGTCCCTCCTTCTGGTTAGCCACCTCCCCACAAGTGATTTCTGTACATTGCTTGTTTCATGCCCCACCCTCATGAGTAACCATATGATCCTTGTCTACCTGTTCCCTGGGTTATGCCATATTGGCCTCATGTACTCTCATGAGGTCCTTTCCACACCTTTCCTCTCCATCCCTCCCACCTTCTAGCTACCTTCTGATACCCTCTACTTCTTCCCTAAGACCTGCCAACTGAAAACACACTGGGCACCCTCTGAACCTTCTTGCCCAATTTAATATTATTGCCCCCCCGTACACCCAATCACTCTACCGAAGGTGTCCGCTTTGGCCACCCCCAAGTCTACCTTCATTTTAGGTAAGCAATGCAGCCCTCTAACAGAAATAATTCAGTCAGTGTTGCACTAAAACCCAAGCAGTTTGCCCCCTCCGATTACAGCAATTTTCCCTTTTTCTTGACAGTAGCCAGTTTTCTGGCCCTAGCAGTAGATGGTTCAAGCAAAATTAGCCCATCACAACACTAGCCAACTCAGAGACCCCTAGCAGTAATCGATTCACACACAGTTTGCCTACTCCCTCAGATGTAGTTGGCATACACAGTCATTTATACAGTCTGCTTCATTATGCCCCTTCCTGGTAGTAGTCAGTGTTGCCCATGTAGCACAGTGTACAGGACCCTTTTCCCCCAATCAATAACAATCCAGCTTCCTAGTGCTCCAGTTCGCCCAATCTAGACTTGTCCTCCTCCAAGACTCCACCCTCACCAACCATTTAATAGAGGTCGGGGCCAGGGTAGGTGGTGTGGAACAAAGAACAGCTCTCCTCCTCTGATTGCGACTGGACTATTTGCCTTTTATGGCCCAGTCACACAGTCAGAGGTTCTCACCCTATTCACTGATTGGCCGCTCCTTCCTGAGTTGCTGGCTTGCAAAGTTGTGGCTGATGTGGACCCGATATGCATTGCCTGTCCCCCGCCAGCAAGAGCTTCCTTGTTGATCACCAATGTGATCCCATCTTCTCCCACTGCCGATGTAGCCCCAGAATGCCTGCCCAGACCACTTCCAGCAACAAGCCCTGGTCTGGAAAGAACAGCTCTCCTCCCCTGATTGGAACTGGGCTAATCGTTGCTATAGATATTAAAAAAGGATGGGTCCCAGCACCAACCCCTGGGGCACACCACTACCACCCTGGAATGCACCCCATTTGCCTTACCACCATCCTCTGGTTTCAGTCTTTGAACCAGTTCTCCACCCACCTTATTTTCTGTTCCACCCCTAAGCCTTCCAGCTCATTTACCAGCCTTCTGTGTGACAAAGTGTCAAAGGCATTGCTGAAATCTGGGTAGGCCACATCCTCCTCCATCCACCTCCCTTGTTACCCAGTCAAAAAACTTGGTTAAGTTTGTCGGGCACAACCTGTCTCCCATAAAACCAAACTACTTTGGGTCCTGGATGCACTGTAGTACATTGGGTATACGCTCTGAGCTACAGATCTGGAGACCTGGGTTTGAATCCAACAGCCGTCTAAGTGCATACTGTGTGATTCTGAGCAAGTTACTTAACTTCTTTGTGCTCCAGGTTGCATCTGGAAACAAGCTTCAGATTAGTGTGCTACTCCTGGTTAAACAATGTTCCCTTCCCCCACTTCCCCTATAGACCATTGACAACCAGGTGCTCCACTATTCTTTCCTTCAGCAGTATTTCCATTACTTTTCCCACTGTTGTGGTCAGGCTGACCAGTATGTAGTTCCTGCATCCTCCCTGTTAACACTTTGGTATAGTGGGATGACATCAGCCCTTCTCCAATCCCTGGGCATGTCACCAGTTTACAAAGATAGGGTGAACAGGGTAGTCTGAGGCCCTACTAACACCTCCCTTAGCTCCCTCAGTGTCCAGGGTGTATCTATCTGGCCCATAGCCTTATTGCTGCCAGTTCCATGAGGATCCTTTCTTTTGCAAATGAACCTGTGTCCTTTTCTATGATCTTTCCATCCTTATTACTTAATGCTGGCCCATTTCCTGCCCCCTCCTTTGTAAAAACCGAACAGAAGTATTTGTTCACTATTTCTGCTTTTTGGCGGTCATCTTTTACCCTCCCTCTATCCACCCTTTTCAGACACTCAGTATCTCCCCTTGCCTTCCTCTTCTCCTGCATGTAAAAGGTTTTGTCCCTCCTTACCACAATATCCACTGGCTGGCTTGTGTCAAGGGTCCCACATAAGTGTGGGTCTGGTGCCAATGTGCACTTTGCATGTGGAAACATTTTGGTTTGTCTGCTGTGTGATGTAGTGTAGTTGATTATGATGGCTGGTTTTGCTGGATTCTGCACTGACAGCTTCGTTTACAGCAGATCCTGGAGTTCTTTGCGGTGGGAGATTGTCCTACAGTGCATGTTAAGAATTTATATAGGCTCTCAGTTTTTGTTTACTGGCCCCTCTGAACTCCCTGAGCTAAGTTCTGTCACAGACTGACACATCCTCTGGAGAAGCGCAGAAGTGGAAAACATCTGATAAGAGATTGTGTAGGCTCAAATGTGCACTGCAGGCTATTGGAACTTATATTGCCTGTTGCCAGCTGCAGGGAGTTCTGGGACTGGTTGTGTCTGCATATATCTGCCTAGAGATGGTCACAGTTGGCCTGCTGTGGTGTGCTATACTGCAATGGATGGTAGTTGGAAATTCCAAATCGGTTGGGGGGACTTAGAGGAAGGATTAGGAAGTACTTCTTCACTAAGAGGGTGGTGGACAACTGGAATGGGCTGCTGAGAGAAATGGTGGTAGGGTTCATGAGGGCATGGGATAAGCACAGAGGGCAACTGGTACGGGGGGATTACAGAAAAGGCCTAGTGGATATCTAGGTGAACTGGGCAGACTAGGTGGGCTTGCGGTCCCTTTCTGCCATCACATACCTGTGTTCCTGTGTATTCTACAGGCAGATTGGGAAAAGGGAGGGGATCCACTACTCCACCAGGGAAGCATTCATTGTGCCTTGAATATCTGTTCTTGGTGTCTTTATCCTACCCTGTGTTGGTTGATGTGTGGAGCAACATGGCCACCTACCCCAAAAAGATCAGTTCTAGGGGCACGGCAAGGAGTCCTCCTCCTCCTCCCTCCCCAACCATGACATCCCTGAGTGACCGAGTCCATTCTAAAGCCAGGTTAATGGTGTGGTACAGGTCTGGTATCCCCCCCAACCCACCTTTTTTATTTTAACCTCTACAGAGCCTTCCCAACTGGCCCAGCTGATCAGTATTTTTATTTTTCATACTGGCCCATTTCCATTTTATATCTACAGGTCTGGCAGGACATTGACTGGGAGTAGGAGGACACTGACCATATGTATCAGATAAATATTGTTTTTTTGTTTACCCTATGTTGTTTGTCATATAATAGTTCATAACGAGCTGCAGATCCTTTGTGAGCCTATTGCTGTTCTTGTTTTACAGGTATGAATGGCTGCTATGGGAGGCACTGGGTTGGAGCTGTACCTTGTGCTTTAGAAAGGAGACTATGGGCTGGTGGTGGGTATGGGATGGGTATCAAGGTTGGTAACTCCAGGGAACACCACACAATCAATTTGCCAAGACTCGTGAGGCTCAAACCCTGTTTTAATTTTCTTGCTTTGTGTGCTTTGCATTCTAATGCCTGCATTTATGTAATGTTTTTGTTTTGCAACAAGTAGTGTGTGTGTGTGTGTGTGTGTGTGTGTGTGTGTGTGTGTAATAACCCACTGTAGGGTGTGCGGTCACGCTCTGATATGCGCACACCTTGGTGTGTGGTTGCACAAGAGGTCGCAGGCCGAGTGCATCAACCACCCAAACAGTGTGTATATCACTGCACTTCCATACACCACACAGTGGGTTATCTATCTTATAAAATGGCAAAATTGTTTTGGAGGGAGTAAAAGTGCAGGTCTGTGGTTTGCTTATGATATACGCACAGTCACCTAATGGTGTTTGTCCAATGTGATTGATAATCCCATATAGTTATAGATATATATATATATATATATATATATATATATATATATATATATATATATATATATATATATATATATATATATATAGAGAGAGAGAGAGAGAGAGAGAGACACACATATACATATACATACACACACTTCACTCGACCAGCCCCTTGATACTGAAAATAATTTTCCACACTGTGTATGTGCTTCCAGTCCGAAGAGGCTCTCTTCTCCTTTTGAAGATGAACCTGGAAATACTGGTGAGGACCTGCATATCAGGGAGGCTCCCATACCATTTTCTGCAAACCAGAACCATTGGTGGTCATTCCTTTACCTAAATGTCCACCCCCTTCCTTGTAACTTTGAGTCAAACATGGGGTAACAGACTTTAGTACCTCCTATAGACATAGCCCCCAAGATCTCCATCTTCTTTGGAATTCACAGACGACTTTCTCACTCAGGAACCCTTAAACAAAGCTTCCTCTGCTGAGGCTGCAGATACTTGCAGATGAATATTGTTTTGTTTTTGTTGAATTTTATGTGACGCCATCTCTAATGCAGCCTAATACACTGAAACAGAACTGCAGCACTGCTGACAGGAGTGCTGCCAGAATCACACTGCACACTGAAATTGCGCACTGCGAGGTGTTGATGCAGTGCTAATTAACATAATTACGCACACACTGAAAAAGCAATGCAACACTGCTTCAGGCAGTGTTGCTGACCAACACTGCTTCAGGCAGTGTTGAAAACACTGCTAATTGCAGTACTTTGCAGTGTGATTACAGTGCAACTAACATAATTGCACACACTGAAAAGCAGTAAACTGCTTAAGGCAGTGTTGCTGACAGAACACTGCTTCAGGCAGTGTTGAAAACACTGCTAATCGCAGTACTTTTGCAGTGTGATTACAGTGCTAATTAACATAATTCGCACACACTGTATCAGCACTGCATGTACACCAAAAGAGACCTGACGATGCACTGATTAAACACTGATGGACTGCATTATGAAATGAAGTGTGCAGAAAGTGTACACTGCTACTGTAACACTGAAATAACACCATATAGTGACTGTTTGAACACTTCACTTCCCTCTGGGTGGGGTGTAATTTCCCTGGCTTGCCTTACCACCTCCCCACCTCTCTTCCCATGCTCTCTCTCTCTCGCTCTCTCTCACTTACTGCCTTCCTTGGGGTGTACTTCCCTGACTTGCCTTCTCCCCCCTTCCTCTTTCCCTGCTCTCTCCCCTCTTTCTCACTTCCTCTCTGTCTGGATTCATACCCCCTTGCAGGGTTCTCAGCATCCTGAAGGGGTGTAACCCGTGACAGCTTTTCCTTCTCCCCTCCTTCTTTCCCTGCCTCTCCCTCTGTCTCCTTCCTTTCTGTCTAGGTTCATACCCCTCAGAGGGTTCTTGGCATCCAGAAGGGTGCTACCCCTGGCTTGCCTTTACCTTCTCCCCTCCTCTTTCCCCTGCCCCTACCATTCTACCTGCCTACTTAGCACTTCTCCCATTCTGCCTGCCTACTTAGAACTTGGCACCCCCAGTTTACTCAGTATTCGCTACCACCTGTACTCTGCCAGCCTTATCTAGCACTTTAAGGTGTACTCCTTTAGGGTCTATACCTTCCTTGTTACCTATTATACTTTTGTACCTATGGTATTGTAACCCTGTATGACTTTACCTTAATAATACTATGGTTAGTCCTTCTTCCTTGACCGAGCTAGTAATGTATCGTATGTATGCTATACTGTTTTTATACTGTCTGTCTGTGTTTTGTGCCCCCACTTTTGTAACCCCTCCCCCAGGACTCTTCTGGAAACTAGCTGTTTACAGCTCATGTCGTCTTTCCTGGCGAAACCTTTACAAATAAATAAAAATTAGGCACCCCAGTTATCTATTTTTCTTACACCAAAGTAAATATCAGTTAGAGAGCCTCTGACAGAATTAGGAAAACTTAGAAAAGTAAGATTTATATTCGACTTCATGCCATCTTCTTTATTATGTCATGTATTTTCAGTAATTAATGTTCTATTTTCGTTCTTACTAAAAACAGTTGCATGAAAACAATGTCCCTGTCCCCTAAACTATATCTACTCTGGCTGCTTCTCTACACATGACATCACAACCCCCAGTTTATGACATCATAATGATCTCCATAGCAACATATATTGATGTCATAAACAGAATTAGGATGACAGGTGTAGGCAAGCAGCCATAGCTAAAAGGGCAGAGCTACTGTATTCATGCAAATGCCCTTAACAATAAGGAAATAAGGGTGAGAATAACATAATAAAATATGAAATATAAGCTACATTTATGCCTGAATATTACATTTTTTCAAAATTGTCTTAACCATTTCAGGAGCTCTTTAAAGAGGCTTCATTAACATCTACAAACTAGCAAAATATGTTGTTTCAGGATTTATTCAATTTTTACTGACTGTGAATTACTAAATAAATCTAGCTAGCACTTCATGAGTTTGATGTCTAGATTTTAGAAGATACATTACACAATGTGTAATTTGCAATTCATTTCAAATACATAAACCTTTCTTCATATTGATAGCATATACAAGTGGCAATACATTTCTCTATCAATTTCTATGATCAATACGGGCTGCAGTAAACAATAAAAGATCTATTAGGGAGCCTAGGGATGTATAGTGAAGCCGTACAATTTCCCCTCAATTTTTGCAAAACATCCCCGCATTCCCGCATTTTGGGGTAAAATTGTCTGCAAATTTCAAGAGACCCTGCTCATAAGCAGGGGAAATGTGCATTCCCTCTTACTTACAACTAAGCATAAAGTTTCTCTCTGTTTGTTTAAACTGTTTACTCCATCCAGAGGCTGTAGTTGGAAATGGTATCATTATGTTGCTTGCACGCATGTGCAAGAAACATAGTGCCATCATCCGAGTTTTCAGAGGTGTGGCACCCGTCTTCCAATTCAGTCAGTGTGTTTGCAGACGTGGCCCCAGTTCCCCAATCACTGCTGCAGCTGTCTATGACAGCAGTTGAAAATGCAGGGGTCGTGACAGTTGAAAGGGAGATTCGCTCAGTGAGCAGAGCTCCCCTTCCACATACACACACACACATCACACGACACTGCGTGCTCATGCCTCCCCCTCTCCCCATGCCACACTGGGATGGCTGACGGGTGCCTAATCCCCCCGGCCGCTCCCATGCCCACCCCCAAAGTTTAGGTGCCATGCTGGGAGCCACACCAGCATGGCAAATGTTATGGCCGACGGAGTGCCCAATCTCCTGTTGGCTCCAGCCCCCAAACAGCCTTCCAGCTGCCACACTGGGATCCCACACCAGTGTGGCAAACGTCCCTCGCATCTTATTAAAAACAAAAACTGTAAATAAAACTGTCCTTGCTGCCTCCCTACCCCCCTCCCACAACCTGCACCCACCTACTGCGCACCCTGCCTCCCACCCCCTCACCCCATACTTGCCTCCAGACCTTGGCGCGACAATCTTCAGTGGACGGAACATGTCTGCACT
This sequence comes from Neoceratodus forsteri, assembly GCA_016271365.2. Taxonomy (NCBI): domain Eukaryota; kingdom Metazoa; phylum Chordata; order Ceratodontiformes; family Ceratodontidae; genus Neoceratodus; species Neoceratodus forsteri. The sequence goes on from CM028136.1 coordinate 878,072,241, forward strand.
CTTCAAAAGCGACCGAACTGAGGAAATGCTGTAAGCTGTGTAATGGGATAGATAGGGTTTTTCAACTTTGCTGCATGTCTCAGGCAGTTTTGCAATTTTGGCACCAAATTTTCAACATGGGGTTTTTGGGACCTCTCCTCATGAATTCTGTCACTGTCATGCGTTAATCGGGCCCAAAGGGTGATTTTGCGGTCACTGTGTGAAATCACCTTTGGGACGATTAATGAAATGACAGTGCCAGTGTTCATAAGGTGGAGTCTCAAAAGCCTAGTTGCAAATTTGGTGAAAAATTCTAAAATGATTGTTTTACGAGTGTGCATGAGTTCCTATGCACGTCAGTAAGTTCGCACATTTAATATTTACACTCCAGATTTTCAATATTGCCATTTTACCACACCTCCTTATGAGCAGTACAGCTGTCATTTTTCACATGTCACCCAAAATGTGTTTATGTGCATGTAGCTGACAATGGCGCATTCGTTGTGTGCGGTCAATGTTTGGGACAGAGTAAGAAAATCACAGTGACACTGTTCATGAGCAGAGGTCTTAAAATGGCTATGTTGAAAATTTGGTGAAAAAATTCCCTTCAGATATTCTGCAATGTTACTAATGAAGACATTGAACAGGACTGGCCCCAGGACCGATCCCTGCAGCACCCCACTGGTGACCTCCTCTCCCTAGACTGCACACCATTTACCACCACTCTCTGCCTCCTGTCTGTTAGCCAGTTTCTAACCCAGTTTACCACCCTTTCCCCATGCCCAGCCTACCCAGCTAGTTTATCAGCCTCCTATATGGGATGGTGTCAAAGGCTTTGCTGAAATCAAGATAAGTGTTGTCCACTGCCCCACCCTGATTCACTTCCTTTGTCACCCAGTCAAAAAAATCAACCAGATTTGTCTGACATGATGTCCCCACTGTGAATCCATGTTGTCTATGGTCCTGGGCTCCGATGGCTTCTAGATGCCCCACTATCCTTTCTTTAAGCAATGTCTCCATGATCTTCCCCACTACTGAGGTGAGGCTGAACAGTCTATTGCTCCCTGCCTCCTCCCTACTGCCAGACTTGTGTAGAGGGACCACATGTGCCCTCCTCCAATTCATTCATGTTGAATGACTCCGTGAACATGGCTGCCAGAGGTACTGCTATCTCCCTTCGCAGTTCTCTTTATCCTTGGGCGATGCCATCTAGATCCATCGCTTTGTCCACCTTCAATTTAGTGAGCTCCTGCAGGGCTCTTTTGCCTTTGTATGGGCTATTGTCCACCTCTTCACCCCCTTGGCAACTGCTGTACTGCTGTGCCCCTTGCCCTTCCCACTCTTCTGTGAATACTGAACGGAAAGACACAGTGGATGCCTTGGGAGGAAGGCATGGAACTATCACTTCCAAATACCTAAACAGCACATACAAGCAAGCAACATTCGGCATTGACAAATGCTTGTTTTAAGGTTTGGGTTACAGCATCCTGTAATATACATTACTTATTGACTAAGCTTGTGGTAGTGCAGGCTGTCCCTACAAGTGCTAATAATATTAACATCAAACTTTTATTGCAGTAATGCAATGAGAGCACCTCGGGGGTGCAATTTAGCTGCTGATTTTTCAGACATTAAATTATGTGGACTATGGTTGGAAGCTCAATGTAATTGGAGTTGTAAATGCATTGTTAGTTAACCTATATGTGCACTTTCTATGGTCACCGAAGTACCAAAACAAGAGAAGTACCTGACCTGAGCTTGAGAAGAACTGTTCCTTGGCCATAAATGCCCTTACCAAATGTAAAAAAATTATAGTACCCATAAGTAGATGGCAAATCATTTCAACAGTTTTACATCTTTAGAGTGGGGGTGATGTGATCTGTTTTTCCATTTTTCTTATTTTGTCAGCATCAACAGTCTTAGATCCTTAGGGTGGGAGGATGTGATCTGGTTTTCTATTTCTCTTCACAACTCTATGATGACTGGAGTGCTAGCACAATGAAATGGAAAGTTTAGTGCACAATTTGTGGAGTAATCCATTTAGCACAAGAGACTTGGCAATGAAAACAGAGATTATAAGAAACAGTCAACCAAAACCAAAATTCTAGTTAGTAAGTACTTACAGAAAGGCAGGAAAAGAGTTCAAGCGGTATTTCACTGAAGCGACGTACAAATGTGAATGGATCTGTGGGTGTGCAGAATCCAGCAGGCTATTTTGCTGGCCATGCCTACTTTTCATCAACAAAAAGAATGTGTGGAACAAAGCAGGATATGATGACCTAAACAATTTATGCAGTGCCTACAGACATCACAAAACTAGCCAGCAACACCTAGCAGCCTTTATACAATTACAAACATTGATCTTTAGTTAGATTTGCAATTGAGAAGTTCTGTAAGACAAGATGAAAAAGTTCTTCAGATTCATGCTATTTTGCAAAGACTAATTTGCATTGTATATCATCTTGGTGAATAAGAGTTGTCATTTAGTAGGCATGATAAACTGGATGACTCTGAATCATGGCTATTACGTAGAAACCTACGAATTAATCAATGAGTTCAATCCTTTATTCAAGCAGTATTTGGAAACGTCAACTGTTTTTTCTGGAACATTGAACAGAATTCAGAATGACCTCATCGAAATAATAAGTAAAGTTCAACTTAGTGCTATCACCAAAGAAATTGAGGAAGCACTCTTCATTGCTATTGTGCTGGATATAATAAGGCCCAGCTTTAAAGTAAAATTGTAAGACTACATTGTGGGCTTCACAGCCACTACCCTGGGGCAGCGATAGCCCCTCTGTGCCAACAGTAAAAATTTGAATATACTCTGTAAGACTTGGGAAACGATTGTAACTCTGGCTGAGCTGCCAGCCAGCTGATCCCTTCCCACTTCCTATTCTGCCCCGTGCTCCTCCTCCATATTGACGTTTAGCCAGGGAGAGTGCGGGATGCCTACAGATAGGGGCTAATTTTCTGAATGATTTTACACACTTTTAGACTGTTTATTAAGAAAAATGAAAGGTACAGCTTGACTAATAGGAACCCTATTAGTCAAGCAGTGGCTTTCATTTTTCTTTACAGACAGTCTAAAGTTTGTAAAATCATTCAAAAATTAGCCCCATATACTTGTATGGGGCACATCCCCATGCTCTCCCTAGCTAAATGTCATGATAGGAGGAGCGCAGGGGTGGAGTGGGCAGACTAGGAAGTGGGAAGGGATCAGTTGGCTGGCAGCTCAGCTGGAGTTATGATCCCTTCCCAAACCTTACAGAGCATATTAAAACTTTTACTGTTAGCACAGAGGGGCTATCGCTGCCCCAGGGTAGCGGGCTGTGAAGCGTGAAGTCTTAGTAATGGGAAATCACACCTTTACTTTAAACTGTACTGCTGTATGTGTCCAAAGATGGTGATGTTATGTAGCACTTTGTTGTTTTTTCCGATGTTAGTAGCAATCGAAATGCAGCTGGCCTTTGTGAGCATGTTGAAGTGGTGTTGGTGATGTATAAATGTGGTGACAAACTGGTTGCTCAGACATGCATGGTGCGACAATAATGGCAGACAATGTAAGTTGGTTCAGAGATGTGTTCACAAAAGTTCCTCATGCATTATTTGTTCATTGCTATGCTTATGTTTTAAATCTTGTCCTCAGTTTTGCAGTAAACAGTACCAAAGAATGTTATATTTTCTTCAAACATTTAGAAAGAATATCTGCGTTTTTCTCTCAGTCTCCAAAGCGAGGTGAATTTCTTTGAAACATAGTTAAACAGATTGCCTTCCGTTTGTACCATAAGGTGGGGCTTTTATTCATAACTTGTACAAACTGTTAAACTGAGCAGAGAAAGTCTCATCAAACTCCAATAGTGCGGTACCAAATCCAGCAAATTGTAATGCTCAGGCTTTTTGCTCAGCCAAGGATTTTCTAATCATGCCTGATGATTTTCAGTTTGTGTTTCTCCTTTTTCTCTACAATGACATATTCAAAGTGACAGAAGTATTGTTTAACGTTCTTCAAACCAAGATGTATAATATCAGGTTTTATATTCAGCAGATTCATGAGACAGAGCAAATTTGCTGAAAGTGACAAACTTTTGATGAGTTTTGGAGAGAGGTGTCAGATCTAGTTGCATATGAACCTCCAGAAAAGGAGCATGGGAAGAAAGATCAGAAGACCAAACCCCAGTGACATGCAACCGTCTCTTCTATGAGATCATGGACAATATCAGAAAACAGTTATCAGTGCGATTTGAAAGTATATAGAAACTTAGATTTGTCCAGTTGCTGAATGCAAAAAGATTCAAGGAGTTCCAGATATCTTTTCCAATCAAAGCTCTTGAATCTCTGGAAGCATCCTGCCCTACATTTTTGGACAATACCTGGTTGCGTTCTGAACTGTGCACTGTCTACAACTCAGAACAACTCCAAGAGATGTTCTATGTCATAATGGCGATTGCCCGTTATGCAGAAGTCAAGAGTGGCGAAAATTTCTTTAGGCACTCTGACACCCCAGCGCACAGCAAAAGGGTGATTTAGTTTTAGTTTTAATTTTTTTATTGTTTTCTGCAGGGGGCTGTGGCTACTAAAGGATTCTCAACCCAGGGCGGTGTATGTTGGGGTGTAAAACGTAAAAAAAAGGTTTGGGCTGAGCGCAACAAAATGCACCAACACCTGGACCCAATCCAGTATCCTGCTGACCAATGCCAGCAACCCACCCATCACACCATGGGTCGGGTCAGCGGCCCGCCCTGTGTGCATACATATAGTGGCATCCTATGGCTATAGTCACCACCCCCATCCAGCCACCCAACCTCCCATAGTCATCCCTGAATGTGCTGGGGAGTGGGTCACTATTGTTTTAGGCACCCATTCCCAGGGCTCTTATCATGGGATACCCCAAGAGGGATTCATGATGGGCCGTCAACAAAATATATGTCGAATGACCCGACAGCGAAACCAGCAGGTTGACTGCATTTTGCAGTCGGCTGCTGGTTTGAAGCAGCAAGTGTTTTTCTTGAGGCTGTGCCCCACACCCCCTCCACTTAGGATTCTCAACTCCAAGCTGGGGCTGAGTCGAAGGGGGTGCAGAACCCCCTACAGACAGTGCCGGGTGCCAGCAGGTTCCCTACAGCGATGTGTCACTGTTGTCACTGTAGGGGACTCAGCTGTCGACATGTCGACGTCGGGGCTGTATACTCACCAAGAGAAACATGCATTTGAGTTATACAGAACTATGCATAAACTGGATTTACGTACTTGCTTCCCTGAGGTCAACAAGTTGGCTGCCTTAATTCTGACCATTCCCTACTCTACAGTCACTGTTGAATGGTCTTTTTCAACTTGAAAGTGCATTAAGATATTTACACACAACACTCAGGGCAGCAAACATCTGTCCAATTTAGCCTTACTGTTGACTGAAAAGGTACTTATTTCTATGACTTGCTCACTGATGATTTCTTAAAGATTGGTTACTGATGATTTCTTAAAAAAGATAGAATGGATTTTTGATTTAAATAGTAAAGTTGAAACACATGTTTGTAATGTATTTTCATACTTTTTTGGGGAGGGCTAAAGCCTGAAGTTCAATGTGAGGGAATAGCTCCTCCCACATCCCAAATAAGGGCCAGCTTTGCATAGCAGTTCCCTGCTTAGCGCATTGCAAAAAACTCCCCCTTCACAAGCGCTGTGCTCCTGTGTGGCTTGTGGCTGGGCCTCCTTTCCTTCCTTCTCCATCTCCCTACTTTTTGTTGTTCCCCTGTGCTCCTTCCCACCTCTCTCCTGCTTTCTGTCCTCACCTCCTTGTTTTGCACCCCCTTTTCTCCCTAGTCAGATTCTGTTTCCCTTTACCCCCCCCCCGGTTCTGCTGTCTCCTCCTTCCTTGGTGTCCCATTTTTCCCCATTTGCCTCTGGTCTCCCTCCCTCCCTTTCTTACCTTGTTTGTTGCTCCTCTCCCACATTGCCCTGGCTCCTTTTGGGCAGTTCTTCCATTCAGGGCCCTGCTCCACTTGGGGCCACTGCCCTGTATATTCCTGTTCTTCAGGGGTGTGACGTCATCCTCAAAGCACCCGCTTGGCTCCCTGCTTCTCCCGGCTCCCATTCGCCCTGTCTCTTGTCCTTCCTCACCCTGACCATTGACTCTTTATATTTCTGAGGGTGTGCTGTGAGTCGGAAGTCAGACATCTGTGCCTTACTGAGGTTTGGACCCATGCTGCTCAGACTCCAGTTCTGCTGCACTGTCGGCTGCACCCCCACAGGTGGATGATTGGGATTCTTTGCGGCGTCTTTCATTTTTTGACTTCACACCACCCAAACTACTATTTTTGCTGCACTTGCCTGTATGTATTGCTCTCCAGACTGTTTTACTTCCATTGCAGCATTTTCCTATTCTTGGTTTGGGGGCTGCTGCTTGTTTATGTAGCTGGCTGCCACTAGTGGTTCGTCAGGAGTTCATGTGTGGCCATTTTCCCTATGTTCTTCTCTGCTGTTACCTACTGGTCACTGTTGGCTCAGACACTTTGTCTGCAAAACCTCCTTTTCCCTAAGCAATGCCCAATTCCCTTGCTTGTAATTCTGTTTATACATTACATTTCTTAACCTCTCTGGTGGCTCCTCAGTATTCTCCTTTGGTTTTTGTTCCCTGACTCGTGCCCTGATTTGCTCTTACCTGTTCCTTCAACCCCCAAAAAATTGCTGCTTTACCCTTCCTGGTTTGGGCTTCCCTTCCTGTTTCTCCAGCCCTGTCCTCCTCCTTGTCTTCCTGCCCCCCCCGTCCTGGCCCTTGCCCTTGCCCCTCACTTTTGTGTTTTCTTTTCAGCTTTCTCCCTTGCAGTGGCACTCCATCTCTATCTCCATCTCCATGCCACTTCTCCCATGTCAGTCTTGCTCCACTTCTGCCCTCTCCTGGAGCCTACAATTCCTCATATTTCCCCACTCTGCTACCTATTGCATCAGCCTTCCCTAACAGTTTATGTCCATGTCCATGCCCATGCTACTTATACCTTACCATTTCTTAGTCCCAGCATTCATATAACCTGCCTAGCCTATCATTCCTGTGTTGCCTTGTTACCTTCTAGTACTTCTTGACTTTCTGGCTCACCGATTCACCACAACGCTCATACAAGCTCCCTGTCCTGCATCTCTTGTAGTGGTTCCTGCAGTACCGCTGCACTTGTTGCTCCTTCTCCTATGTTTTTGTTTTGATTGGCGTTCCCCATGTTTGTTACTGCAGTAATGTGTTTCGTCTGCCCATGTTCCCCATTATACCTGTGGCTTGTCCTTTACTAGGACCTTGACATTACTGGAGCCTCTTTTGGTGGTTCCTACTAGGGCTGTCAGAACCCTCTGAAGTTCTAGATTCTAGTTCTGTCTAGAACTTTTGAAAAAAGTTCTAGGGTTCTTTATATTTTTTGCCAGGAATGGGAGCCTGTGTCTTCAATCTTCTGTTTAACCAATTGCATTTTATACCTGACACCTGGTTGCTGCATTCCTTTGGGAATGGGACCACTATACCCATCTGCCTTTAATATCCTACTTCCCGACTACATCCTATACTTCCTTGGATTTAATATACTTGTCCCTGCCTTTGGCCTCTCCCATTCTGGATTTGGACCCCGCAAGCTTGTTCAACCTCCATCTCCACTCAGTCCATCAGACTCCTGGACTTCCTTGCTGATTGTCTTCCACCTCCTCCTGTGCTCCTGAGCATCATTATCGTGGCTTTCCTTCCGGCTCAGCATTCTTCAACCTCTGGATCTTCAGGTCCATGTTGCCATCTTCTCCCTCATTGCTACTCCAGATGATTCTGTTTCCCTATTGCCTTTCTCATGGACATGTCTGCCTGCATTCCACCTTGCTTCCTGCTGGATATGTGCCATTTGCTCATCTACAAGGATGTGTGCCTGAGGCCTTCTACAGTTTTCCCCTTATGCTGCCCTTGTCCCATCCAGAGGTCTTCCATCAGTGATTCCTGTGCACCCCTATCAGCAATTCCAGTTTGCCCTCTCTTTTGGAGGTGGGAACCCATTTCCCATCACTGCTGCACCTTGCTACCAACTGTTCCAGTTCGCCATCTCCTTCGGAGGTGGGAACCGTCTACACATCACTATTGCCCTTTTACTGTCAGCAATGCAAGTTCACCATCTCCTACGGAGGTGGAAACCCAATCCCCATCACTGATGTGCCTTTGCAGTTTATGTTCACCATTTCCTTCAGACGTGGAAACCTCATACCCCATTACTGCACCGCCTTTGCTATCAGCATGTTACGTTTGCCATCTCCTCTGGAGGTGGGAACCTTGTGCCTTGACTTTGCAGCACCTTGTACCTGGATTCACTTCTTGGTTGTACCTGGATCCACCTGCATTTTATTCCAGTATGCTGTGGTGCTTCCCCCAGTTCTGTATCTTGCCTGCACCTGCTAATGTCAGTACTGCCTGGCCTCTGCTGTCTTCTTCTCAAGCACTATCCTCCAGTCAGTGGTCTTCTGCTTTGGATCTCTCCCTCCATCCTTGGACTGCTGCCTTCCTCCTAGCCACCCTGGAGGCTTGGGGCTCCTGCACATTTGCTGTGTCTCTTTTTGGGCATTCTTACAACTGTCCATGTTCAGCATCCCTGCCTGATCGACTACTCCTACCCATTTATCTGTCTAATACTCCTGTTTCAGCCATCATAACAGCTCCCATCTAATACTCCATGGAGTACCTGTGGAAACCCTCTCCCAGTGACATTCCTTGAACAGCATGCCTTATTGACCTTTAAGTAACCATAAATCATCGATACTTCCCAATAACCTCCCCAGGATCTATTCTGGAATCCCAGTCATACTGGACTATAGAAGATCTCATCTCTCAACTAACTCTTCAGATTCTTCCTTACATATTCCATTAATTGCAGTATAGACATCACTATCTCCCAATGTCTTCTTAGGATCCAAGATTTAGTGGAGTCTCTTTCCTCCTATCATCTTACCTGGAAACATGATACCAATTCCTTCCAGGTCATACCAACTCCATAACAACTATCACTGTCAAGGCTACTGGGAACGAAGGATACCTCATAGCAGAACTGGCATCATCCTTTATACCTTCTCCCCACAGTCTCCTCCCAAAAGTGCTGACTCAGTTTGACCATGTTATTTGACTTGCATTCCCTGAATAGCGATTGGATGTTCCTAAGACCTTCTCCAGTTACTATTCTAGAAAATGTATTGTTGGATCTCTGGTGCATAGCTGCCTTGCTAAAGTTACTCTATCCAAGCCACTGTTCCGTGACCCCTCAACATCACCATATTTCATAAAGTCATCCACATCTCTTCATTACATTACCCTAAATCATGCCAGGTACACATCCAATGGTTCTTCTAACTCATCCATCAGGATTTCCCTCCCATACTCCCTCCAGCTAATACCATCACTGAGAGCAGACCTCCACTTGATTCCTTAATCTGCACATCTGCAATCAACCTGATTGTCTCACTATCCCAGTTCTGCCCCATAACAGTTCTGCATTTGACTAAGCATGCAGGATGCCCATTGCATTCTGTGCTTGCTCTCAACTTTCCTTTGCCATATCAATCTATAGTCTTATTAAAAGACTCATTCTAAGGCTCCCCACATCATTCAGACATTGGATACACCAGCAAGGCAAATCCGCCATGGCCACTTAAGCTCCTGCCATGGGCAATTTCACTGCCTTTTTATTTGTTTTCAGTAGCTTTAGGCTTCTGGTCTGACTAGGGGGCCTCTTTTGGTTTCTGTTTGATTTATGGAAGCTTATAGCAGCTTGTAAGTGGGTGTGGCTGGATCTTCAGCTGCTGTAAGTATTTAAGGGGATTTTCAGTTAATTTCACTGCCTATATTTTATTTTTATTTTATTTTATTTGATTCTAGGATTACAAGTACCTTTGAGCCAAGGCTCTTTTACAAAGGTTCCACATCAATTGAGGTACAATACAAAAGCAGGCAAAAACATTCAGTAACAAAATCAGGATAACAGGTTAACAAAATGCTACAGGAATATGGTTAGGACATTTGTGTTAAACTAGCACAAGGGTCACTAACAGAGGGAGGGAGAGAGAGAACAAAAACTTGGGAGGGGAGAAATGGGTAAGAGCAGCCAGAGGCATTGTCACAACACAGAGAGAAGTGCTAGTGTCAAACCCAAAAAAAAGGGGGGAGGTGGGGGTGGGTTGGGGGAAGAGGGAAGGTAGAGTAAATGCTATATAGGAGGAGTTGTTAGCAGCATTAAGTATAGGTGAATATATGTTTGATTTCAGTAACTTTAGGCTGCTGGTCTGACTAGAGGACCTCTCTTGGTTTTTGCTTGATTTGTGGAAGCTTGTAGTAGCTTGTAACTGGGTGTGGCTGGATCTTCAGCTGCTGTAAGTATTTAAGGAGATTTTCAGTTAATTTCACTGCCTATATGTTTGATTTTAGTAGCTTTAGGCTGCTGGTCTGACTAGAGGGCCTCTCTTGGTTTCTGCTTGATTTGTGGAAGCTTGTAGCAGCTTGTAAGTGGGTGTGGCAGGATCTTCAGCTGCTGTAAGTATTTAAGGGGATTTTCAGTTAATTCACTGCCTTGTTGTTTGATTTTAGTAGCTTTAGGCTGCTGGTCTGACTAGAGGGCCTCTCTTGGTTTCTGCTTGATTTGTGGAAGCTTGTAGTAGCTTGTAAGTGGGTGTGGCTGGACCGGTCACTGCCCTGGAACTCCTTGGCTGATTTTTTTTTGATGTAGCCTGTGCAATTACTCCCACCCCTCACCCACAACCCCCCACCCAAGGCTCAGCCTTCATTTATAGGGCTGGTCCCATATTGCCTTGCAACATCCTGCTACCACACAGGAAGTAGCAAGCAAAAACAAAGCAGATAGGAGATAGCAGACAGCAAGTAGGAGGCATAAGCAGGCAGAAGAGTTAGGAGGGTAATCAGTCATGATGGGAGTGGTGCAGTGCAGTGGTTGTGGAGCAGCAGTCTTCAGGGAGACGTTCTGGAGGCTACGATGCTGCCCTATCTGCAGGCACCTCTCTGGGATGAGGGAGGATGTTGCCCGTCTCTGCACAGAGTTGGCCAGGTTACAGGCAGCATCCATCCCCACCCAGAAACCACTGTGTCCACATCATGAACTTCATAGAATGCCCAGGAAGAAGTGAGACTGGACCACAGTGGGCTCAGGGAGGGTGAGGAAGGGAAGTCAGGTGTACATTCCCCAACTGATCCAGCTGAATAACTCCTACACTGTTTTCAAAGTATAGGAATGCCTCACACAGGCACCCACAGCTGGGACCAGGGAAGATGTTCAGGACCTCCAACTGAGGCCCCAGGGAAGGGGGGAAGGGGACCCAGAGTAGGGGGAAGCTTCTCCTAGTGGGGGACTCTATTGTCTGGGGTATGAAATTAGGAACACCTAGCAGGGGGAAGAGGGTGGTCAAGTGCATCCCATGAAGTGCTGCATGGAGGGATGGGAAGCAAATACCTATGATCACTAGGGTGATAGCCAGGAGGGAGGAGCTGGATGTCATTGTCCACCTAGGGACCAATGACCTGGTGGGGAGAAGGGTGGAGTTAGCCAGAGCTCAGGAGGATTTCAGGAAGCTGAGGAGGGACCTGAAACAGGTAGCATGTTCTGTCTCATTCTCAGGGATGCTACCTGTCCAAGGCACAGGGGAGGTTAGGCACTCCATCATTCCAAGTTCAACACCTGGTTGAAGGATTGGTGTGGAAGGGAAGGATTTGGCTTCATAGGGGAGTGGAGCCCCACCTGGACAGATGTGAGCTTGTATCAGGAGGATGGCCTGCATCTGTCTGTGATGGGGACTTCACTCCTTAGTGAGAAGTTGAAATACTTCAGAGAGCATTTAAACTGGCCAAGGGGGGAGAGCCAGGAGGGACAGGTGGCTTAAGAACACTCCTCCCATGGGAACATGTAAAAACACAAGTTGACAACAGGAACAACTGAAGCAGGCAGTGAAGAACAGGCAGGTGAAGCCTGTATAAGGGGAGATGGGGGGCAGGAGCACATGAACAAGAAAACCAGGGTAGGGGAAACAGGCAAGGGGAAGAGAGAACAAGAACAGAGGGAGAGCAGGGTGTAAAACATGGAAAGTCATGCTCACAAATGCCCACAGTGTGGAAAATAAGGTTCTGGACCTGGAAGCCTTGAAGATGGATGCAGTCCTTGACATAGCAGCAATAACAGAGATATGGTACTCTGCTAATCACAGCTGGGACATCAATGTACTGGGCTATACACTGTTCAGAAGGGACAGGGAAGGTAAAAAGGGAGAGGGGGTAGCCCCATACATCAGAGAAGGCATAAAGACTGCAGAAGTACAGGGAAGACAGGGAGAGGCTGAGGCAATGTGTGTCACCTTTGAACCAGGGAATGGCACAGCAATACATACTGGGGTAATCTGCAGAGCTCTGGCACAGAAGGAGGAAGTGAACAGGCTACTAATAGAGGAAATTCATGACATGGCAGCTAAAGGTGAAATCCTGCTGATGGGGGATTTCAATATGCTGGATGTGGATTGGACCACCCAGGTAGCTGCTTCAGCTAGAAGCATGGCCATCCTGGAATCCCTGTAGGGGGCTGGACTCAGATAGCTGGTGCATGAGCCAACCAGAGACAAACTGATTCTGGACCTGGCATGGACCAATGGGAACAGAGTCAAAGGAGTCCAGGTGGAAGGGCAGCTGGGATCCAGTGACTAGCACATCATCTAGTTTGGCATGGAGACAGGGACTCAATTAAGCCACACAAGGGCAAAAGCATTAGATTTCAGGAGGGCACATTTCAATGAAATGGGTAGATGTCTAAAAGCAGCCCTGTAGAAGGGAGAGGTAATGGAGGGAGTGGAGGAACAGTGGGGGAAACAAAGAAGAGCCATGGAGGTAACTAACCAATGCATTAGGATAGTGGCCAAAGGGAAAAGAAGAAGGAAACCGCTATGGTTCTCTAAAGAGGGGGCAGACAAAGTAATGGCTAAAAGAGTAAGTTTCAGGAAGTAAAAGGGGACCCAAAGGGAGGAGGACAGGGAAGTGTACCTTGAATGTCTAAGGGAAGCAGGGAAAGCTGTTAGGAAAGCCAAGGCACAGACAGAGGAGGATTTAGCATGGACAGTGAAAAAAGGGGACAAGACATTCTATAGGTACATCAGCGCTAGAAGAAAAAACGGTGGGTGGGTGGATTGTGAGGCTCAAAGGGGAGGAGGGAGAGTGTAAGGAGGGGGATCTAGACAAAGCAGAAATACTGAATAAATACTTCTGTTCAGTATTCGCTAAGGAGGGAGAGGGTCAAGCACCACAGTTGGGGAGTAGAGGCAATGGGATGGGGGGAGAAGTGGACACCTGTCCATTCACAGTAGAGGGAGTTCTGGAGGAACTCACAAAGCTGAAGGTGGATAAAGCCATGGGGCCAGATGATGTATACCCAAGGATATTAAGGGAGCTGAGAAGGGAACTAGCAGCACCTCTGGCCACCCTTTTCACAGAGTCACTCAACACAGGCCTGGTTGCAGAGGACTGTTGGAGGGCGCATGCAGTCCCACTGCACAAAAGTGGCAGTAGGGAGGAAGCTGGGAACTACAGGCCAGTCGGCCTCACCTCAGTGGTGGGTAAGATCATGGAGACACTGCTGAAAGAAAGGATAGTAGCATACTTGGAATCCAATGGTGCCCAGAAACATAGAAACATAGAATTTGATGGCAGATAAGGACTGCTTGGCTCACCTAGTCTGCCCATTTCCCTACCTAACAGACAAGCTGCAGATCCTAGTTAACCAACAGCTTACTTCCTCCTACCCTCCACTAGGATCTGAGGTAATGTGGATTCACAGCAGGAAGGTCTTGTCAAACAAATCTGATAGATTTTTTTGATTGAGTGTCTAGGGAAGTGAATCAAAGAGGGGCAGTAGACATCGCCCACCTGGATTTCAGCAAAGCCTTTGATACCATCCCACACAGATGGCTGGTTAACAAGATGACTAGTCTGGGCATGGGGCATAAGGTGATACATTGGGTTAGAAACAGGCTAACGGACAGAAGGCAGAGGGTGGTAGTAAATGGGATCCAATCCAAAGAGAAACAGGTGACTAGCGGAGTGCCACAGGGATCAGTACTGGGACCAGTCCTGTTCAATGTCTTCATTAGTGACATTGCAGAGGGGGTGGAAGAAAAAGTCTGCCTATTTGCAGCTGACACCAAGATCTGTAACAGGGTGGATACTCCAGAGGGATGCAGAAAATGAAGAGGGACCTGGAGAAGCTTGAAAGATGGTCAGAGATGCGGCAACTGAGAAGAAGTGCAAGATAATGCACCTGGGTAGGGGAAACCTTGGGGGGAGGCACAGAATGGGGGAGTGCCGACTATCATGAAGGAGGAAAGGATCCTAGGGGTTATCATATCTGATGACCATAAGGTATCAAAGCAGTGCGCAAAGGCTGCATGGAGGGCCAGTGGCATGCTGGTTTGCATAGGCAGAGGCATTACTAGCAGGAGATGGGAGGTGGTGATGCTATTGTATATAACACTGGTAAGGCCTCACCTGGATTACTGCGTGCAGTACTGGAGACCACACGTGTAAGGTCATACACAAGGTGGAGGCTGTCCAGAGAAGGGTGACAAAGATGGCGCACGACTTGCATCACAAAACATATGAGGAGAGACTAAAATACCTCAATATGCACTCACTGGTGGAGAGGAGAGAAAGAGGGGACATGATAGAAACTTTCAAATACCTCAAGGGCATAAACAAGGTGCAGGTGGAGGATTTTTTCCAATGTAGAAAAGATATCAGGACAGGAGTACACAATATGAAATTGGAGGCGGGTAGATTAAGAGGTGACATGAAGAAGTTTTTCTATGCAGAGATGGTGGTGGATGCTTGGAACAGTCTGCCACAAGAGGTGGTGGGGGCAAGCCCAGTGGAGGGGTTTAAACATGCCTGGGACATGCACAAGGGAACACTGGGTGGGAAGGGAGTGATGAAAAGCCATTGATCACTTAGGGTCAGTGACTGCATACAAGTATAGGGCTTACAGGCAGACTAGATGGGCCTAGCCATCCTTCTCTACTGACAATTTATATGTATCTATGCAATTAAGCCACAACAATACCCATATCCACCATCTCGCACTAGCAGTCGTTCCTGAATATGAGCCTACGCAAATCTCATTATAGCAACAATAACTTTTCAACTCTCAAACTTGTAGTACTGAACTTTCCAATTATTCCTATCGATATCCAGTTACCATCTTTATAACATATACCACCCTTCCTTCATTGGTCTGAAATATTTCAAATTACTCCCTCCTACCAGGTACCTAAAACTTCTGTCAGAATCCTTGATCATCTCCATATCAAAATTTTGTGTATTGCTGAACTTCAAGCCTTGAGACCCTAATTCGGATGTCAAAGCCTCTACTACCCCACCACCTAGCCTTTTCAATTTCTGCATTTTCGTAATCAGTACTGAGATCAAGCTCTTCTGAGAACATTGCAAATATCTGAACCACTTGCCACTCTACAAAGGAACTAAGCACTTTATCTTACCTGTACCCACCCAAAGTCGGACAGACTTCTTTAAGGATTTCATAACTTATCATACTTTCCATAGTTCAGAGTCTGACAGCTCTTTTAATCAACTCATGCTAACATTGACTCTGTACCCCCATCGAATATCAACCAATAACACATTGGAATCCTGGACCATGTTCACCTCTTTTCCAGCTGGACTTAATCCATATTCGGGATTCGGACATTAATTCAGACTGGACCTGCCTCCTCAACCTCAGAATCGACCTTGCTGAATGCATCATTCAACAGACTCTGAAGATGGAACATCATCTCTACAAACATTTCACCTTACTCAGAAATTAGAATATGGTTGTAAGAACCTGGGATCACCTCCTCTTAGTTTGCCCTGAGGACGGGCGGGTCAGTAGCCATGGGTTCTCAGAGGTTTCCTCCACCTGAGGGTTTTTTCTCTCCTGCATGCTATTGGTCATACTCTCAGTGAGTTGTAGGAGATAATCTTTTGGGGCTTTTTATGCCCTACTCACTATCTGGCTTCCTTACCAAGGATGGGCTCTATTCACAAAGATGTGCAGAGCTGGCACGTAAAGGCGTGCAGCAGCTCCGCACCCCCAGGAGATCCATGCAGGGACCACATTCACGAAGCAGTGGTCCCCACCCAGCTCCCTTCTGCACCCCCACCACCCGGCATGGAGGTTCGTGGGGGCAGGGTTGTGGGCCCAGGTTGGCAGCCAATCAGCTGACCTACCCAGGTCCACAGGGGATCACTTGCACCGGTATGGCACCATTTTGCAGGGGGTGTGCAGAGCACCTGTCATGCTGTTGGGGGACCATTTTCTGGCTGCCCACCCACAGCCCGACCACTGTCCCCTGACACCAGTAGCACCATCCTGTGTGAGTCTGATGACCCCTGCCTGCACCAGCAGGGACCAGTGGTGGCATCTGGAGGGGGTGCATATCCATTATAGCTTCCCTCCAGATGCATAGCCACTGGCTCCCACATACGGCTCTCCGCACCTTCTTGAATGGTGTGGAGTGCTGGCACCCCCCCACAGAGACCCCGTCCTGCTGGTTGGGGATCCGGTATGCAAGGGGAGTGTAAGACATCTGGTGCATGGAGGAGGGCACAGTGGTGCAATGGGTGGGGTGACTATGCACCCAAATTACTGGAGCATAGCACTCAGCCTATTTGTGAATCGGGCCCATGAGAATAGAGTAAAGCCAAATTTTAAAACATTACACGTATACACTAGCACTGCTCTATTCACCAATACATTGAATGGGAGGGCTGAGGTTCAATGTGGGAATAGTTCCTCCCACATCCCAAATAAAGGCCAGCTTCCCACTGCAGTTCCCACTTAGTGCATTGGAAACACCCACCATCCTCCCTGCCTCCTACTCCTCCTCCAACACTCTGACTGACCTTGGTGATGGGCTTTCAATTCCCTACTCACTCCCTGGCTTCCATACCAAGGGTGGGAATAGAGTAAAGCCAAAGTTCAAAACATTACAAGTATACACAAGCACTACTCTACTTACCAAAACATTGAATTTTCTTTTTCTTTTGCAGCTTGCATTATATTTGACCTTGTATCTGCTGCTCAAAACAAGTGTATATTTATTTTATATGTCTGGAGGATTAATGTGGTATATTTTCTTTTTTTAAGCTGCAAATCACAGTATGCAGAGGTAAACTTCGTTATCAAGAAGTTTCTGTTTTAGAAAGTGGAAAATGAGGCAGCTGCATTGTTGGATCTTGTTAAAACTTTGTCCTCACTACTTCATGTGAACAGTTTCTATTTAATGGTGTGCATAAAAAGTGAGTTGGGATTTACTAGGAGCCAGTTTTGGCTTTGTTTGGTTGGTTTTATTTTTTGCTAGTCCTGTTGTCATTCCTGTTTGAATGGTGTAATGTGCCCTGTAAAGTACAGTTTTGGGGGGGACATGGAGAAATCACTTCAGGTAAGCCCCAGTTAAAACATTTAAAAAAAAGTGTCACTGTTTTCAGGAAAGAGTTGTTTTCCTTGTTTTCTTTTTTGTTTTTGCACTGCTGAGGTATTGGGTGTATTAGGCATTAACTTGGGCTGTCTACACTAGGACCTGCAACAAGTCTAAAGGCACTCTAGTTTGGGACTCAGTGCTGTACAAGGAATTTAACTGCATTTCTACTCTGCTTGTGCATAACCTATTTTTATTTTTGTGCTATTGGGAGGAAAGAGAAGGGAAGGGAAATTGTTTAACCAGTAAGGCACACTAAGCTGGAGCTTGTTTCCAGGTGTGACCTGGGAGCACAAGGAAGTTAATACTTGCTCAGGGTCACACAGAACGTAAGTGGGGCTGTGGGATTCAAACCCAAGGTCTCCAGGTTTGCAGCTCAGAGCCCTAACCCACTGTGCTATACTGCCTCCTTTAGTTAAATATTTGCAAAAAGATCCCTCTGGGACACTCTTACACCTTGTGAAGTGGTGGCATTGTAACCTGAAATTCATATTTGGAGCATGCTTGCAACACCTGGGGGCATCAAATATCCCTCCATAGCACTCTTCTATGGGTCTTAACACATGGCCAGGCATCAAAGAGCCATCAAGGGCACCCTTGCATTCTTTGTACTGGAGTAATGGTGGTGGTGGAATATACACATTCTAAAATGTATCAAAATGTCCCCCAAAATGCACCATAAAGCATGAAAAATCTTATATCTTAGGTTGGCCTAGGTGGCCCCCAGACCCCCGGCCTTATGATGGCCTAGGCAGCCCCCAGACCCATGGCTTTTTATAACTGCCCTGAGCACCCATTGTATGCCTTGCTAAAAAAGCCATTGCATGCCACTGAGTTTAAAAGATCTTTATGGTCTGCCCTTGCAGTCCAATTCAACTACAACCGTTAAACTGTTTTATTCAGTTTCTCTCTGTACATATCCTGTGACTTTTTATACAACAGTCTCCATGGATGTTTTCAAAATTGTATGTAATTGTGCTGTCTTAAGTATTTTGAGCCTGACACAACTGCATTTCCTCTGCTTGTTATACTTGTAATGTTTTTTGTGACTATGCATTTGATGTGGAACCTTTATAAATGAGCACTTGTGCTCAAAGGTAACCTCTGAAGTTTAAAATCAATCAATAAATAAATAGATTTATGTTTCATCCTACAAAGCAGAACTGGAATTTTGCTCTTAGGCTAGTAGAGAATAAATCAGATTGCCTCTACATGTTAGGTAGGCTTCCACATTTGTGTTGGGAAGGCAGTACAGCACCTGAATACTGTGTGACTATAAGCAAGTCACTTCACTCTGCTCTGAGGATGCACCTGGAAACAATTTGCAGCTTAGTGTGTCTTTCCCGGCCAAAAATCGTAAACAAAAAACATGAAGTGGGTTATTCTGGTCACATTATTTACTCCCAAGGTGCTCTATTCATGAACAGTGCAGAGTGGCTACAACCACGTAACCCTGGTACATAGTCCTCCCACCATCTATCCTCACCTGCTGGCACCCACTGCACCCCCTGTGTGGCATTCACAGTGTTACTACACCTCCCCGGCACCTGAACCCCCGGCCGAATCCTTAGCTCTGCATGGCGGCGGGATGAGGGCTGGTGCTGGGGACATTTCCTCGCTATATGCCATTCAGGAAGGCACAGAGGGCATTGCATGAGGTGGTGATGGCTGCACCTTCTGAAGGCAGCTGCAACTGTTACATACTCCCCATGATGCAGCTGCATGTTGCGGCAGGGATGGTGGGGGTCACTGGACCACCCCACTGAGGCTGCACCTGCTGTTGAGGCACACTGGGTGGGCTGGGACAGACATCTGGGGGACACCACCACCCTGTGCTGTTGGCGTGATATGCAGCTGCCACCAACATGGTGCCCCATGGGCATAGGAGATCCACCGAGGGACCTGGATAGGGCAGCTGATTGGCCACCTGCCCGACCACCCCCCATGAATCTGTGTGCTGTAGGGGCAGAGCCATGGACAGGAGCCTCACATTAGCCAGTGTTTGGAAATACGGCAAACACGCAGATCTCCTGAGGGTGCAGAGTGCATGGGAGGGATACGTGCCTTTCATGCGTACCCCCACCTGTGTTAATAAACAGGCACCAATGTGAGCATGGGCATGAATAAATATTATTCGGTGTCCTAACATGTAGCCAAGTTAGATACAAGATGTGATCTTAAGATATGATCTGAACTGTGCCATACAAGATGAATTTAAGTGAATTTAATCCACCCATTCTCTGTTTTATAGCTAATCAGTTTATTCATTGACTAATTAGTCTTTATAATCAAAAGTACAGATACAAAATAACATATTAGAGATAATAAAAAAGAAAAACACAGCTTCCTTGAAAAAAGAGGAACGAGAAAAAAGTATGACAAAATACAATATTGAATAGTTATGACTTATAACATTTTGTTAATCAGGCGGGCAGATAGAGGAACCACATTAGCCAAGACCCGTAGAGTCACAGGAATGCAGACAAGACATTGGAGGTTCAGGTCTGATTACTGTACTTACATCCCACCACAATGTTAATGTATCTCATAATCCCAAATTACTCAGTGATGTACAGATGAGTGGGCCTAAAAGGTGGCCATTTACATTTGTTCTCCTGTTAAATTTATCCAACCAAATCTTTAATTTATTTACATTGTAGAAGGTAATTGCTTGAATAAGCACAAGTTATCCATATTTCAACATCCATTTTGATACCGCCATGGAAAGATATGACATACTCTACTGCACACTTACTAATTTGATTTTCTTAAAATCCATGTATTTTGAACATTATTTTAATATTTTGCAGTTTGATTCATAGTAACTTGGTCGTCAGTGGGTATAATGATTATTATTAGCGCTTTAGTATGTAGTACCCAAAAGCTTAGTGCCCCAGTATACCTAGTAATACCCCAAAACTTGAAGTCCCAGCATCCCCAGTACCTCCCAGTGAGGTGCCCCAGCGCAGGTGTCCCTGCCAGTTTAAAACAGCAGGGGGGTAGATTCAGTGACAAGTGGGCCCCATAGTTCCATGTCATGATAGCGAAAATATTGCAGCGACTCACACAACAGCGAGTACATTTTGACGAAACCACAATTGGCAACACAAAAACCACACTGACAGTTAAGACAGCGATGGCACTATGTAGTACAAAATGGGACTACATAAACAAACATTTAATGCACCCCTCATCTGGGGGCAAGCCCTCTACACCCCGATATTAAAGTAATTAACTGTGGGGGGCAGACACAACAAATAAAAATAAAACTCTTAAGCCCCAAAACACACTTAAAAAAAATTATCTACTGTGGCATCCCCCAGGAAGAAACCCAATTCTGCAGCACTTTGCAGCACTTTTGCAAGTCATTGCAACCAGACCTCCTGAATAAAGCAATATAATTTCAATGGTAATGAGTCCCTATTGTCATTCAGAAAAATGTGACACTGCCAGGATGAAGTGAATGCCACAGTTTCCTGCATGACAAAAGAGACGAATTGCCATAGAAATTACATTGCTTTATTCAGTAGGTCTGCAGCAGTATACTGCAGAGTGCTTTAAAAGGGGGTTTAATCCTGGGGAGACACCGCTGTACATGTGGTTCCAAACCTGGCACCATGCCCACGCTAACCAGGGACCATATTCACTACTCCAGGCAGCCAGCTCAATAGCAGCAGCAGCATACTGCACTGCTCCATTTATCCGGCACCCCTAGACATCCCCCTCATCATTCAACACCACTGTTATACCCTTCCTGACTCAGTTATGAGTCACTCAGTTTGCTTTGCCCATATCACTGGCTACCAGGCCCCCATGCAGTAAACTGCATGCCTTCAGTTTTAAACTTCTTTTTGTCCTCCCAACCAGTTTTCCTACCCCAGCCAAGTGGCATGAGCCAGTGCCAGTTCAAAATGTCCAGCTCACGATAGACTGTTGGTTGCACCACCCCCACATTGTCAGGGATTCAGCATCCTGAATGTTGGGGGAGCTATATGGGTAGCCAGCACAGCAGGAATGTTATTTGGGGTTCGGGAGACAAATGCAGCTGTTGGGCACCAGTGCTGTCAGGTGCTGAAGAAAAGTGAGGCTGAACCCAGTAGTATGGAATGAAGGAGAGTAAGGACTCGGGGATCTTGGCAAGGAAGGGGCTTAACTGCTGTCCTTTTCTCATTCCTCCTCAGGCAGTTGGTAGTTCCAGAGCCCCCCCCACTTGTGAAGCAGCAACAGAGTCAGCAGACCTTTTTTCAGTATGTTCAGTACACTGTTTTGCCAAGCTGGCAAATATGGAGGCATCCACGCTCTAACAGCACTAATCCAAGCTATATCACTTTGTTTCACTACTAAACATACATCAGTATGTAAGAAAAAACTGTATTAAAAGACTAGCTGGTTAATCATCCCTAGTCCACCCATTGGTATTGTTTTCTATGTAATTTCTCTCTATACAGGATTGAGGTGACTGCCCCATAAGGCATGGAAAAAAAATCAATATGCAGTTTTGCTTCCAGTTTTTGTGTAGGTGGAAAAACATATCTTACATATAAAAAAACAGGCACTATAAGCCTTTATTAGAAAAATATGTTTCAGCTTTGAAATTCTCTTATATTTCTACATATTTGTTTTTTTTTTTTTGCCATTCAACTTTTATTGAAATTTACATTGCAGAGAATACATCCAGGTGAAAGAAGCATACACTGATTGATATATATAAATGCATGCATATATCACTTAACAGTAGGATCTATTCACTACCTATTCTATAACTACTTCCAACTACCACCCAAACCCCTTCCCCCACCCATCATCCCAGCACAGCGGGTAAGCACCCGCTCTTAATATCCTTAGACAAGGAAGAACAAACCTCATTTTTGAAGGGAATATAATGCATATAGGGGGCCCCAAATCTTATCGAACCTTGGTAATTTATTCTGAAGGATAGCTATGGTTCTTTCTGCTCTAAAGTTAGCAAGTAATTCCTGTAACCACTCTGTGTAAGTAATCACTTCGGTATCTTTCCAATGTTTAAGAACCACTTTTTTAAGAGATGCCGAAATTAGAACCATATGGTATTTCTTATTCCTCACTGGGATATGAGCAACATCCCCCAGCACGCATATCTCCGGTGTGAAAAGGTCATTCAAGCCAAGTAAGGGGTCCACCTTCCGTTTTATAGTAGACCAAAGTGGTACTACCTTGGGACATTTCCAAAAAATGTGGAAAAGGTCCCCACAACCTTGATGACATCTAGTACATACAGAGGAGGACACCATGCCTAACTTGGCCAACTTCTGGGGAGAATAATAGATATTATGTAATAGCTTGAATTGCATCAATCTAAGCCTATCTTGGAGAGTATATTTGTGGCAACTAATCCATAATGATGTCCAATTAAACAATTTGTCTGGGAATAAGGACGCCCAAAAGGAAGTCTGTGCAAAGTTTTGGGAGTAGGCCCAGTTAAATAAAATACGGTGTAAGTTAGCAACTGCATGTGCCGAACCTGCTAAGGGGCCTAAGTCTGTTTGAAAGTCCACTTTTGAAGCAGTTACCGGATTTGGGCCCAACACCTTTAATAAAAGATGCCTACGTTGAAAAACTTTAAAAATTTCTGTATTTGGGAGTTGATATTTAGTCAGAATATCGACTGAAGTGAGCAATTGTCCATCTGCTGTGGTTAAGTCAGCTAAATGACACACTCCCAGTTGAGAAAGCCAAGAGGTATTAAGAGGCTTACCTCCAATTTGGAACCGGGGATTACCTCTTATGGGTTGAGATGGGTCCCTAATGTGATTATATTTTAAAAATGCACATAATTGTGAGTGGACTTTAACAGATATACCTATCAGAGAATTTCTGATCCTTGAGGGTAAGGATTTTGGGTTAACATGCAATAGGGCATTCGCAAGAGGCCTTGCTTTTAATACAGGATAACTCCACCTGTAACCAGAATGGTATGTAATTATTTGGTCTGGGGAGTAAGCCCTTGTAACCATCTGAAATATTTATTTGCATGGCTGGCCCAGTAATATAAACCGAAATGAGGTAACCTCAGCCCACCAGTTGGTTTAGGAGCAGATAATTTGTGATAAGCCATTCTGGCTTTCTTGTAGTTCCAAATAAAGTTAGTAATTATCCCATGAATTCTCTTAAACCAGGAGAGTGGGAGCCACAAATTTAACATGTTTAACGGATAAAACAACCGGGGAGAAAACATTCATTTTGATTAAGTTAATTCTCCCCCATAGAGACAGTGGAAGCATTGCCCATCTTTTAAGATCTAGTTCAATTATATGTACCAGGGAATCCAAATTTAGCTATTGAATCCGTGCTGGATTCCTTGCTAGGGTGAGTCCCAAATATTTTATGGTCTCAGAGCTCCAGGTTAACCCTAGGGCAGTAATTTCGTGTTTAAGAGTTCTATTGTTAAGAGGGAAAACTAATGTTTTCTTCATATTGAGTTTATAGTTAGCAACATCACTAAAGTTCTGTATGATTTTTAATAGAACTGGTATAGACCTGGCCGGGTGTGATATATGTAATAAAAGGTCGTCTGCGTATGCTGTTATTTTAACGGTATGGCCATGCACTTGAATACCCTGCACTTCCTGATTATGCAAAAGCTTCTTAATAAGGGGTTTGAGATAAAGATTGAAAAGGAGAGGGGATAAAGGACAGCCTTGTCTGGTGCCCACATGTAGTCTGAAGGGATCCGAAATAATCCCATTGCAGGAGATTCTAGCTGAAGGTGCCCTGTACAAAAAATGAATCCAATTCAGGAATGCTGTAGGGAAACCAAAAGTTTTCATTGTGACTAGAAGATAGTTCCAGTAGACTCTATTGAAAGCCTTCTCTGCGCCCAGGGAGATCAGCACCCTAGGTTGGTCTGACTCCCTGGACACAGAGAGGACATGTGCTAGTGTCCTTAAGTGATCACCTGACGATCTCCCTCTCATGAAGCTGACCTGCTCAACCCCAATAAAATCAGGCAAAATTTTGGTGATGCTGTCAGCCAATAACTTCGCAAGAATTTTAACATCATAATTAAGTAGAGAAATGGGTCTATAACTTGAAACCCGGTCTGGGGGTTTATCTGGCTTAGGTAATAGCACAATGAGTGCCTCAAATAGTGACTTATCAGTTGACTGGCCATTGAGAATATCTTGGAATAAAGTAATAAGTAGAGGAGATAAATCTTTGGAAAAAACTTTATAGAAATTAGAGGAAAACCCATCTGGGCCTGGCGTTTTGTCAAGGAGAAGATCCTTAATAACTTGTTCTATTCCACCCTGGGTAATAGGGGCAGTAAGTTGAGCTTGTTGAAACTCAGAAAGGGTGGGCAGATTCAAGTCACCTAAGTAGGAATGCAATTTTTCTTCTGAGGGGGGACTTTCATTGGACTATAAAGAGATTCAAAGTAATTCTTGAACTCATCAGCAATTTCTTTAGGGGAAGTTCTGACAACCCCATTTACCTTAGACTGGATAGCAGGTATTAATCTAGAGGTTTCTAACTGTTTGATACGCCTTGCCAACATACGGCCGGCTTTCTCCCCTTGGTCAATATAGCTTGCCCTCGTTTTTATAATTGCTAACTCGGCTTGCTCACCCAGTAATTTCAGGTATGAGTCCCTCAATTTAATTACCTCCTGTCTCTCATCCTCAGTGGAGTGGGAAGAAAGTCTAGCCTCCTTGTCCCTTAACCGAACTAAAAGCTCGGACATACACTGTTCCTTCTCCTTCTTCCTCCTGGATGCCAGACCTATTAATATTCCTCTCAGGAATGTTTCAAGTGCTCCCCACACCATATCTTGCCGTTTGGTGGAGTTAACATTATTTGAGATGAACTCACCTATTTGAGAGGAAATATAATTTACTATTTTAGGATCCCTTAATAATTGATTATTAAGTTTCCATCTGTTACCCTTTTTAGGAAGGGATGAGAAAGAAATTGAGGAGGAGACCACTGAATGGTCCGAGGGCAGTCCAGTGAGAATATCCGAGTCAACTACACCTGACAGTAGACTTCGAGAGACAAAGATGTAATCAATTTGGGACGCCGAGCCATGAACTTGAGAGACAAATGTAAATTCCTGAGCTTTGGGGTGGAGAATTCTCCATACATCTGAAAGACCTATTTGGTCTAAAAGCTCCCTAACTGCCCTTTGAGCTGGGGAAAGACCCCTTCAGGTGGGCTTGGATCTATCTAGTGATGGATCCAGAACCAGATTTAAATCCCCTCCTATTATTATAGGGATATCTACTGTATAAATGGCTTTAATGCTTCCATTAGCTGCACAAAAAATGCTGGTGTATCTATGTTTGGGCCATACACAGATCCGAATAGGATCTCCATAGTATATAGCTTCCCTCTTACCAAGATAAATTTTCCTGCAGAATCTTGTATTACTTGAAGAGATTTAAAGGGCAGGGTTCTATGAAACAACACCATCACTCCCCTACTTTGTGTATTGCCTTCGGAAGCAAAGACCTGTCCTATTTGTAACCGCCTCATACAATTAGCTTCAATGTTAAGCAGGTGGGTCTCCTGAAGGAACATTATGTCAGCCTTTAAAAGATTTAGGTGTTTTAAAATGTTATATTGTTTAGATTTCTGCCTGGCCCCTTTTACATTCCAACTAACAAGCTTGATAGTACTGGGCATTACTCTCTTAACTTGTGAGGTTGTAATTCTCTACCCCTATGCAAACGTGAGTTCTTCCTTTTCTTTCCACATTTGTACCTTGTGCTTCCCACCTTCCGCCCCAACCGTAGAATAGAAAACCCCACTAACACTTCTACCACAATTAAGTATACCCAACAATCCCATTCCTCCTCCCTCCCCCATCCCCACCCGTTCTAACATGGCCCATGACAGCAGTTCACACAGCAAATTCTCTACAGCCCTGTCCGCCCCCAGCCCTACTTGTCAAGAAATTTAAATACACACTCTGCAAAGTAACCCCATGATATCTTAACACCCCAGTCCTATAAAACAAAACACAAATTATATAAATTACTTGCAAATGCGGGGTGAAAAAGAAAAAAAAAGAAACACAAGTGTAGTATTCCCATAATTAAGTATTATGCCCCAACTCTAAAACCTTGATATCATATTCCATAAGTACAACCCCACAATATGTGCTAGCCAACAAATCTACTAATAACCCGACAAGTTATCCTATTTATTTAAAACAAACGAAAAGCAAGAGTGGGCTAAAGTCCCAAAAGTGCTTTTACATACTCCAATGCCAGGTAATTGTCTTTAATATAAAACTAAAAACAGAAACACGACCACAGCGTGTTAAGAGGTTGCCTCCGACATTTCAGAGTCCCAAAAGTAAAAATGCAAAAATATGTTCGGTGATTATAAGGCGCTCTCTCATGCCTCTTGCGCCTTCCATTGAAGCCAACTTAAAATGACCAGCCGGACTTTGACTCCCTCTAACGAAGGATTACAGGCAATGATATATGTAACAATGCTTTGCTTAGCGCTTGAACAATTATGCGCTGTCACCCACACTAAACACAGCAGAAGTTAGGAGAGAAAACAAACTGAGACTGCTTTAGGGTGTCTTTCCCACACCTTCTCGGCGAATAGCAGCCACTGGGTTCCAGTATTTTGTACGGACTCCTCATTGTAAGACAGAGCATACAAAGAGAGGTAACAAAAGAGTGAGTGTAAAAAATAAAAGCCGGAGAGTTCCAAGTTGTGCTCCCACAAAATCAAAACCCTTCCAGTCAGGGAATAAATGTGAAAGCTGAGGCAAATTTAAGTCATTTCGCGGCCCCCCATTGGGAGCGCCAAGCAAAACAGAACCTTCAATTTCAGAACCCTTGACCAGACTACCTTTCCCTTAAACATGAGATGCCCTTCTTAAAAGCTTCAGGAGGGCTTAAAGAGATCGGGAAAAGCTGATTGGAGAGCTGTAGTAGCGAGGTCCACCGTTTCGTATGATTTCCAGGCATCATCTATTAAGACTTGAAACTTGGCGGGGTAGGACATTTTAAATTTAATGCCCGCAGCAATTAATTTGTTGACCAGTGGATGAAAAGCTGCTCTTCTTTGGCGGACAGATAGTGGCAAATCCTGGACTACTCTTATTTTCAAGCCTTCCCACTGCAGCTCTTTCATTTCTTTAGCTTTTAATAAGAAGAGCTGTTTCTCCTGATAATTAAGGAACCTGAAAATTAGGGTGCATGGGGGTGCTCCTTTTGGGGGAACTGGACGTAGGGCATGATGAGATCTTTCGATGCTGTAGTTGGGTCCAAAGGGAGAGGGACCCTCTATTTTCTCAACAAACCTCTGAATGAATCTAATCTGGTCCGGGCCCTCCTCTTTTTTGGGTAAACCAATAAGCACAGCATTGTTGCGGCGACTTCGACCCTTGAGGTCTTCCACTTTTAAATCTAATTTGGCTAGTCGCTGCTTGATTTGACCCAACACAGGTTCCATTTTTTCATTACGAGCTTCCAATGATCGTATACGCGCCTCACTATCTGAGGTTCTCCGAGACAAATCTTCTATTGCACTGGTAATATTTTTAATCTCACTCGCTAATTCTTTCATTTCATCTTTGAAGGGATGAAATTCTTCCAGGAACCTTGATAGTGTTAGGGATTCCTCCACCGAGGTCCCGAACGTAGCTGTTTGGTGCTGTTGTACAATTGAGGCCTTGGATTTTTTGGGGGTCTTTTCGGGAGTTGCCGGTGGGGTGTGCTTCGGTAAGGCTTTACGCATCTCTTCTTCCATCGGGATTTCTGTGGAGTCTGTACCGTCTAACAGATTTGTAGAAGTCAGAAATCTGTTGAAAATGGAGCTGGAGACAGAGTTTTGGAGCGTTTAGGAGGAAGGTTAGGCAGAGCTCTCTGAGAACACAGCTAGCTGGTGCTCTGCATCACGTGACTCCTCATATTTGTTTTTTGTTATGCTATTTTTATACATGGGTCCCAATTTCCTCCAAATTATTCTAACTAAATATTATACCCCAAATTTTTATGTGTTGAAATTTTATCTGTACATAAGCTGTATTCTGAGGATGGTTCTCCACGGAAGTTCCCAATGGGTGTCCAACATTTTTAACAAAAAATTTATGCTGGGCACACAGACTGCAGCAAATGTTTCCATGTTTTCTAGAT
The DNA here is from genome assembly GCA_016271365.2 of Neoceratodus forsteri. Taxonomy (NCBI): domain Eukaryota; kingdom Metazoa; phylum Chordata; order Ceratodontiformes; family Ceratodontidae; genus Neoceratodus; species Neoceratodus forsteri. Next base: position 878,100,872 of record CM028136.1, read on the forward strand.
TTACTTTACCAGAACTTTCATTTTTAATTAATATCACTATATTTATTTATTTAAAATGTGATAACTGGGAAAGGCACACTCAGCCAAGACTTATTTCCAGGTGCGACCCAGAGTAAGGGTAACATTTGAAGAAACAGTGATACAAAACAAAGAAAGGTACACAGTAATGCAAAAAATGACAGATACACAAGTATGCAAGTCCAATGCAGTAATGTAAAACACAATACAGGAGAAGTAATCTCAATACATATATGGATTGTAATAACAATTCATGGGTAGGACATGTGAATAAAGCAAAGCAAACTTTATATTAGGCTCCTTTCCAAAGCTCAGGGCACCTTTACAAAATACAACATAAAATTCATCATCCAATAAGTTTAAAACAATAATATAATCAATTAAAATTATTAAAATTTAGTTTTAGTTTCAAAGTGCAGCAGCATAATCAAATTTCCAATAGCCCATCAAATGCCTGTGCAAATAAATGGGCTTAAGGGAATTTTTCGGTCAGGCTATCTCATATCCAGTGAGGTAGAGAACTCCACAGGGTAGGAGCCATAAAGACAAAAGATCTACCTCCAGATGTTTTCAGACATACCCTAGGAATCTCTAGCAATCCCTCATCCAAGGATCGGAGTGAATAGGAGGGGTAGTAGGGAAACAGCATATCTTGCAGGTACTGAGGTCCCTGGTCATGTAGGGCTTTGTAGGTCAGCAGTGCAACCTTGAAGGTGATCTGCCATTGTACCGCAACTTGAGTAACAAATAGGTTTGAAAATCTGACTAATTTTAGCAGAAGCAGAGTACTCTGCCCTGCTCTGAGACATGGGGGGGTCAGGAGGAGTAAACTACAAAGCTCTGATTTCTATAGGTGGAGGCCACTCATGTAGCAGGGCTATTTGTGAGAACTGAGGGCACTATGGAGAGGGAAGAACTCTGAGGAGTCTTTTGATGGAGGAGAGAGAGAGGGTGATAGGTGAAGGTCACAAGGAAGATTGTTCCAGAGTAGAGGGAGATAAGAGAACGTGAATTGACCAGCCACTGAATGGGGGTGTGGGATAGAGAAGGTACGTGGGTCTCTGTGGTATAGGGAGTACATTGAAGTGGTAGCTTGAGCGAGGCAGAGGGAGAGGTAAGGGGGGAAGAGTCCTGGACCAGAACTTAGCAACAGTGAACCATCCTTCTGTGAGATAGAGGCACAAGAGAGACAGCAGAGTAGAGAAGACAGTGGTGTGTGAGGGGAGGGTGGCAGTAATGAAATGGCAGAAGGAATTTAGGAGGGTGGCCAGTCTGGAGAGGGATGTGATTGTTGCAGTGCCATAGACCATGCCAGCATAATCAGTGACAGGCAGAATAATTTTAGATACCAAATCCTGATGGGTGGGGAGAGGGAGACTATCTTTGTGATGATAGAGGACTGTGAACTTTGGTCACAGTTTGGTACAGATCATGCCTATGTGGGTTGTAAAATCTAAGTGGTTATCCAGCTAGACCCCTAGGTATTTAAAAGCTGGGACCATCTCTAAATGGGACCCATCCAAAGTAGAGAACGCTGGGGGAGACTGGAGGGTGGCCAGTTTCTGTCTAGAGCTGAATGTCATAGCAATGTTTTTTTTCAGTATTGAGTTTCAGTTGGTTGGACTGAAACCAAGACTGCACTCTGTTGAAGTCTTGCTGGAAAGGGGATTGCACGCTGGTGGAAGAGGGACTGGAGATAAAAATGATGCCTTGTATCATCTTCATTGCCCTTCTCTGCACTGCCTCTATCCTGTCCTTGTCCTTTCTTAGGTGAGGGCTCCAGAACTGGACAGTATTCCAGGTGTGGCCTCACTAGGGATCGATAAGGGGGAGGATCACCTCCCTGCACCTGCTATTTATGCCTCTCCCTATACACCCCAACATCTTGTTTGCTTTGCTGCATGCTTTGTTACATTGGCTTAACTGTTTAAGGGTGTCACAACTAATAACTCCCAGGTCCCACTCTTCTGTAGTGCACTAAGTTTAACCTCATTTAGCCAGTACTCTGTCTGGGGGTTCCCTTTTCCTAGGTGCATTAGCTTTGCATTAAACATCAGCTGCCACACAGTGGACCGACTCTCTAGCCTTTGGAGGTCATGTTGCAGGTCCCTAGCTCCCTCAACATTATCCGCCCTTCTGTAAAGCTTAGTGTCATCAGCAATGGGAGCAAGCTTACCCTGGATTCCTTTGCCAATCCCTGTGGCATCCCACTTGTGACCTCCCCTTCTGCTAACCTCACCCAGTTGACAATGACCCTCTGTTGCCTACCCTTAAGCCAATTTCCCACTCACTTGACTGTGTCTTTTGCCATACTAAGGTCCTCCAATGTCTTCAACAGGCACCTATGTGGCACTGAGCCGAATGCCTTACTGAAATCAAAGTAGAGGAGATCCATTGTGTGGCCCCTGTATCTAATTCTTTTACAACTGATTTAACATAGAGTTTTGTAACCTCAAGGATGGCCTCTTTTATAACCCCCCACGTCTTCCACACCTGTTCTATCCCTAACTTTCACCAGTTTGTTACTCACCAACAGTCTTATCTTGTCAAAGTCTGCCCTGCTAAAGTTCAAGACCTCCATCCATGAGTGTGTTCTTTCACTCCCTAGTGACAACTCAAACCAGATGAAATTATGGTCACTGTTAACTAGTGGTTCTCCTACTCTTACTGGCCCAACCACTTCTGAGTTTGTGAGAACCACATCCAGAATGGATTCCTTCCTGGTAGGATTCTTTACCAGCTGGGTCAGTAGGCAGTCCTGAAGGGCTTCCATCATAGCTTGACTTCTAGAAGGTTTTGCTATTGGACACCTCATTCTATATCTGGTAGGTTTAAATCTGGTGGAAGTACACTTTATGAAAAAGGTGGAGGTAAGCTTCCAAAAACCATTAATGCTATTAACACTTATAGTAGTGTTGTAATAGTGTTGTAACATTCAAGGTATCTAAAGTAATGAAGAGAAAGAAATATAATAAACTCAGTACTTATAGACATTTTTCCCATGACCTTATCTTCCATTAAATTCTTTTGGAAGTCGAGGTCTCTGATTGAGAATCTTCCTGTTCTGATGACAGATCTTTTAGAGAAGAAGGAAAGGCTGCGGAGTCACAGATGATACCAAGATGGGAGCTGTGGTAGATGATGTTGAGGGGTGGAAGGGACTGCAGGGAGACCTGTCTAAACTACAAGAGTGGTCGGAAACATGGCAGTTGGGGTTCAATGCCAAGAAGTGCAAGGTACTGCACCTTGGAGCTAAGAAGCAGAGGAGGAGCTATCAGCTGGGAGGATGCAGTTGGAGAGCACAGAGGAGGAAAAGGACCTGGGGTGATTATAACAGGAATATGAACAACTTGTGCAGTGCAGAAAGGCAGCAGAAAGCCAGCAAGAAGTAGTGAGGTGATCCTTCCTTGTACATGTAACCCCTAGGTGGCACTATCCCAAGGGATACCACCCCTGCCTGCATGACCAAATGCAGGTTGAGAGGCCTGGGTACTGAAAATGGGTGCCTCAACCCTGGGGGCAGGGGTTAGTGGTAGCGTAGCTGACCTAGGTATAGCCTTCCAGGACACTGTTACCACCCTCTTTACCCTCTAGTGGCCTAAACAATGTTCTGAACACACAATTACCACAACTCCCAAACAGCAGGTGTACCCCCACACTTGTTGCACTTACCACCAGGGCTGGTTCCACCAGCTTGGCCCTGGAGACACTCTGTAAAATAAGGTTAGACACAGCAAGCAATAGAAATCCAGTGCTATTAGTACAGAAATGCACCACAAACAGTTTAAGTGCAAAAAGATTCAGATCTGATTTATTGAAGGGGAATGAACAAGGAAGGGGTGTAATCAGGTTGCTTGGTTTAAGTACTGATTCAATCAGGCTACAAGGCATGCACTTTAGAGTCCCTCAACACAGTTGCACGCACTCTGGGTACCCAGTTGGTGAGGTAGGCTAGCCTGATGCATTGCCCGTGGTAGGCCCAAGGTAGGTCAGCATTGCAGCTGGTCAGGGTCCTATAGGTGGAAAGAAATAGCCATGCACAGTAACCCACAATTTGTAATCCGGAGCCAGATGGCTCATTTCATGATAATCAAGCAAAACAATTAAATCATATGACATGCTTTGATTTAGCTGTTGTTGCAGGGAACAACCCTGGTGTTTACTCACACTAACCAGTATAGGACACTGGATGGACAAAATGGAGACTGCAGGATGACTTGCTGGTTTGACAGGAGAAGGAGGGCCCACATGATTCACCATGGTGTCATTCCTGTCTGTGATGTTGAGCAGGGGAATGATCCCCTGGCAGGTCTCTTGTCGATGTTCTTCTCTGTGGCACGAGCAGCTGGCTAAGCCAAGGTGGCAGGGCACAGGCCAGGTGAACAATTTGGATGAGAGTCCAGTAGTGCTGGATGCAGCTTCCAGTAAGCGTGACACAATCAGGCAGTGAGGAACCAAATCACAACACACTAACAGCATTCATCACACTTATAGTAAAGAAAAGAAACAGTACCGCAGTTTAGATGGCAGTCCTGTTGCATATTCGATGTTTCTGTGCAAACCAGTGCTCCGTGGTAGTCTCAGATCCTGACAGGCCGATCGCACAATTCAGGATTTTGGTCACAGCACAGCAACTTCAGAGAAAGTCTGATTTCTCTTTGGTTCAGAAAGATTCCCTCACAAGGGAAGATGAGGTAGGCAGGCCAAACACAGCCTTCCCACTAGTTTCCCGTGCTACTATGCAGGGGCAGCTGCACGAATCACTTGAGCTGCTCATTCTCCAAACTTTAACTCCAGACTGTCTCACTGTACCCCATCTTCAGGACACAGTAAAATATTCGGAGATGTAGTCCAAATTAAGGATGCACAAAATCTCTCCATGTGGGAGAGCTGAAGGCAGGCAGGCCAGACTCAGCCTTCCTGCCAAGTCCCCACGCTACCCCTCGGGGCAGCTGCTCTAACAGTTTGAGCTGCTCACTCTTCCAGCTCCAACTCAATTCTGCCTCACTGCTGCAGGCAGCTCTGGAATTTCCCTCTGATCCAAAAGGTTTGGTTCATTGATCCATCTGTCTGTCAAAGCAGGGGCTCCCCCTCCAGATCTGTTTTGGCGCCAAAATGTAAAAATTACAATTCCTACAGAAATTCACTCCCACAAGACCTCTGGGGAAAGGCTCCATTTTAGAGTCCCTCAAAGGTATCGATTGGTCCAAACTGCCAGTCCAGAACCAAGATGGTGGAGCAATACAAAATGTTCATGCTGCAAAGGAAGGCAGGTTAGACAAACTATAATAGTTTTACTATTAAAGCAGATAATCAGCAAACAGTTACAGTTCTCAATAAGGCTCCCTCTGGGCAATTAGCGACGGCAGAATGGAGCAATAATACAGCAGCCCGGGCAGGACTCAAGCTTGAAACTTCTTGGCCCTACCCAGATTAATTGTACACTACAAAGTAGGCAGTTCTTAAAGAGACAGGCACGGAGGCTAACAGAGCACTCACATGTAAACACTTTTAAATCGTTAGGACATATAACTCCAGCCTTGCAGTGGGCATTTAGACACACCCAAAGAAGGTTTTAAGGAAACTCCTATTTGTAGGGGGTTACATACAGATCACTGGTCAGGCCACACCTGGAATACTGCATGCAGTACTGGTGCCCATTCCTGAAAAAGGACATCAGGCTGTTGGAGGGGGTGCAGCACAGAGCAATCAAGATGATTCAGGGTCTGATGGGGAAATCAATCAATCAATCAATCAAAATCTTTATTTATTCAGGCGAACATCATTGAGCAAAGCTCATTTACAAGATGGACCTGAGTGGTCATACAAATGAGGATACAAATATTATTACATAGACAAGAATAGCATAAACAGCAAAACAATGACATGAAATGATTATATACAACAATTTACATATATACAAGGAACAGTAGAACCAATTTAGCCTGTAAGAAAAAGGGGACAAAGGGTATAGCAGGCATAAAATATAAATTATAGGGTCTAACTAGTTTTATGAGAATATAATAGGTGATTTGGAAGATAGAAATTGAATTAATATAATGGACGGAAAAGGAAGGTGGGCATGTAGGTAGGATTAGGCTTTATAAGAGCAATTGCAGAGCTCTGGAAAAGGGCGGAGAACAATCTTTGAAAGATGCCAGAGGTAGTAGGCTATCTAGCTTCATGGATTTTTGAGAGAGTTCCATGCAACTGCTAAGGTATAGCTGAAAGCAGCCCTCCCAAACCGGGTGCAGGCATTGGGGACCTTTAATATGATGAGTTTACTGATCCTTAAGGTGTATGGCCTAGTTGTAATTTGGGTAAAGCAATCAGTGATATAGGTAGGTAGTTTGCCTGTTAACACTTTGAATATCCAGATAGCAGCATTCCTATTTATTCTGTCCTACAAAGAAAGACTGAACAGGCATAACACCTGGAAAGATATTCCAGATCAGGAGGGGGAGGGATACTAGAGGGCACTGGCTGAGGCTGTTGGGGGGAAATTAAGGAGGGAAATCAGGAGACATTATTCCACAGAGAGGGTGGTGGACATGTGGAACACTCTACCTGAGGTGGTGGTTTCCTATAGGACAGTAGGCTGCTTCAAGAGTATCTGGGACAGAGTGGGGAGAATGGTGGTGGAGAAGGGTGGGGCATCTGCAAAATGAAGGGCTAGCTGCACAACTGAGCAGACTCGATAGTCCACATGGCCTGTTTCTGTTGGCATTTAGTATGTTTGTATGAGTCCCCATCCTCCTCCTCCTCCTCTCTGAATCACCCTGTCCTCTATCCATAGCCAATGCACTATATTTATTTTGTACAATTGGGGGGGTCAACTATATTTGTTTTGTGCGAGTGGAGGGTGAAACTTAAACAATAAGGCATGACAGGGTGTGTGTTGTTGTGTAATAACATCACACTTCAGGGAGCTGAAGCACGAAGCCACAGGCTTCGGGGATATTGGACAGAAATCTTTTTTATTATTACAAATGCCCGTGATCAGGCAGACAGCGGTCCACTGGACCACCAGGGATATTGGACAGAATTCTTTTTTATTATTACAAATGCCCACGATCAGGCAGACAGTGGTCCACTGGACCACCAGGGATATAGAGGTTCTTTTATCTTACAAATGCCCATGATCGGGCATGGGGGGCGCTGCCAGGTGCAGTCGGAGCTCGGGTGGCCACCCACAGGTGGCAGCTGCCGTGTTGTGCCCTGCAATGCTGCAGCTCACCTGTGGGTGGTCATCCTTTTTTTTTTTTTGGATCTACTTTGTGCTGGCACAGGTAGGGGTTGTGCATGCATGGCTCTGACATCCCGGGCTGAATGTCGGGCTGTGCAGGTATGCATGGGCAGCCACCCTACCTACACTACATGCATTACTGATGTGTCAAGAGCGCATGAGATTTCATGTGCCACTTTTCCCTTTTGAATATCGCGGGGGTGCATCAGTCAGTTGCGCATGGCAAACACTGTTAGCGCCATGCGCAACCCTTTTGAATAACTGGGCCACTGTATATAAGATAATCATGCTTAGGCAGTAAATAAAAAGATGAGTTCAATCCACATTGAAGCTATCTTCTAGTACAATATAAGGTGCATGCACAATGCAGGTTACAGACAGATTATATTTACAGAGAACACCACATATGATACAAATAATTACATAAGGAACAGCCAAGGATGATGGAATAGGTGGGGTTGGGGAACAAGATGAATGGGAATGAGAATATAGCTTGAGGGGAGGTAGGGGCAGGAGATGGCGAAGGTAGAAGAGGTCGGGGGAAGAAGTCAGAATATCAAACAACAGTTTTTGATTTAGATGATATGGGAACCTCAACACATACTTCAGATTCAGACAACCAGGATCAGTGACATACAAGGGGAAATAGACCAAGTTGATTTTACCCCAGACAGAATAGATGTCCATATTACTAAAGGACATACATCCCATATAGGGAACGATACAACAGAGAACACTATAACCGGGAATACTATAATGCATACAAATCAGATTGGACACCAATGGATAGAGTGAATGAAAGGGATTTCTTTGTCAGGCTGACACATCAGCACCAGGCATATCAGACACAAGATCCAGGAGGTGCAGGAGGCAGAGAAAAAAAATACACAACATAAGGTCACAATCAAGCCAGAGTTAGTAATATACAATTTATCAGACAGGAATCTGTCTGACATAGAAAAACAAGTATTGAACAAAGGGCTTTCTTTCAGTCTCACTGAAAAACTAAATCCATTTGAACTGAAATTGGACTTAGAAAAATTCTACAGGAAAATAATACTAAAACATTTTGGGGAGTGTAGGGAGCCCACAAGGGAAGATCCAAACAAATTAAGAGATACATGTCTTTTAAAACAACCATTGTGAACAAGATTTATGTTTGACCCCATGGGCTTCGCCACTCCTAGCATTTCAGCTTACATAGAGAAAACAACAGAGAAGTGGAAAAATATAACACAAGACAGTGAGAGAAAACACCTAAATTATAACCTGTCCAAAGGAGAGAAAGAAGCCTTGGAAAGTTTGACAATGAAACCTATGAAAAAATGCAGGGAATACGAATAGTGACACTAAAACAAACCATTGCTGAAATAATAACAGAAGCACTGGACAGGCACATAACAGAAGAATGGATGGAAAAAGAAATGATAATCAGATGCCTGAAAATACCCCTGTTTTGTTGTCTCCCAAAGATACACAAAAATGAACAAAATCCACCAGGGAGACCTATAATTTCTGGTATTGGTTCCATTATGGAACCATTATCAATTTATGTAGACCACTATTGTAAAGAGCTAGCCCCATAAGTACAGTCCTATTTGAGGGACAGTAAACAGTGTATGCAAGTTTTGGAAAACCTGAATGAAACAGAAAACACACTGGATCTTTGCTTCTTAATGACACTAGATGTCCAGAATTTATACACAAGTATACCTTACGATGATGGTTTAAGAGCAATGGACCATTTCTTGTCACAGAGAGCTACAAATACCCCAGACAAATATTTTATTTTAAAATTAATACTCAAAAATAATTATTTTAAATTTGAAGAAAATCATTATCAACAAAAAATGGGTACAGCAGTGGGGACAACACTGGCACCAACATATGTAAAACTGTATATGGTTAATTTCAAAGAGATGTACATACAATCGGACATGAATACATACAGATCACATCTAGCCCTGTATAAGTGATTTATTGATGACATTCTAGTGATATGGAGGGATACACAACATGAATTACATGATTTCCACAGATACCTGAATTCAGTAACCACTAATTTGACCTTCATCATGGTTTACAGTCTAACAGACATTCCCTATCTGGATTTAAGAGTAATAAAGGGAAAAAGAGAAAATTATAACAGATTTGTACAGGAAAGAGTCTTATAGACACACCTTGTTACATGCAAAAAGTTTTCACCCACAAAACTTAAAGAACAGTATCCCTTACAGCCAAATGCTTAGAGTTAAAAGAAACAGTGCACCAGAAACACACTTTGAAAAGAATGTTGTGGAGTTGAAAACATGATTTGTGCAGAGGGGTTACAGACAGGAAACATTAAAAGCAGCAGAAATTAGACGTAATACAAATCAGATGAAGAAATTATTGAAAGATAAAATTATTGAAAGAAGCGTATCTTCTTGAAGTTGGAACAAGGTGTGCTTTAAAACAACTGAGAGCTGCATGGGAGATAATATATTGGACTAGATATCTGCAACAACTCTCACTCTTGCTTAAATCTGAGGGAGGTGTTCCTTACTTTACATTCTTACATTGGTATCACTTTGTGCTTAATTATTTTAGTTTCTAAATCAAGAAGGGGGGTTGCAAAACTGCTTATCTTGTGAGTAGCCTCAGAAGGGTTGAAATACTGCATATTTGATTTTCCAGTGTGGGTAATTGGACTGTCTGTTAGTATTCTGTGACAGTTTGCATCAAACTATTTTTAAATAATTTACTGGTGGTGGTGGCCGATTAGTTCTCATAGCAAAGGCTGCAGTTTGTGTATTTGAATCCAGACAGAGTCTCAGGTGGGGGAAATTGTCTGCACAAAGTGTTGCACTGGGTCAGGGAGGCTTGCATCATAGCCAATTGTTCTGGGTGAGCTTCCAGAATTGATCAGATTACTATAAACTACTGGCATGTTACAGTTTCAGACAGACACCCATCTTCTTGAAGTTGGAACAAGGTGTGCTTTTAAACAACTGAGAGCTGCATGGGAGATATTATAGTGGACTAGAAATCTGCAACAAACCTCACTCTTACTTAAATCTGAGGGAGGTGTTCCTTACTTTACATTCTTACATTGGTATTGCTTTGTGTTTAATTATTTTAGTTTTTAAATCAAGAAGGGGGTTTGCAAAACTGCTTATCTTATGAATAACTTCAGAAGGGTTGAACTACTGCATATTTGATTTTCCCTTGTGGGTAACTGGACTGTCTACTAGTATTCTGTGACAGTTTGCATCAAACTATTTTGAAATTATTTACTGGTGGTGGTGGTGGCCGATTATTCTCATAGCAAAGGCTGCAGTTTGTGTATTTGAATCCAGACAGAGCCTCAGGTGGGGAGAGTGTCTTCCCCTGATTGCTTTACAGCACATAATACCAGGTTGTATAAGGTCAGGGAGGCTTACCTGTGTTGTGCTGAACTGCTTGATTTTTCTGTTTTTCCTTTGCTGGTATTTTCTCTGTTAACTCATTGTGCAGGTTGTCTTGCTGAAAGGAAGGTCAACACTCATCATAGTGGTGGGTCAGAGCTTGAAGTTGATTGTGTTTGAGGGCACGGCTTATGCCCAACCCCTCTCCCTTCACCCCTTTGGTGTCACTTCCTTTATACCAGGGGTTCTGACATCATTTCCTCTGAGGGCATACAACTGTTATATAGTTATCAGCACAGCACACTGCATTGAGAGTAAAAGAGCACACACTATTTAAAAAAAACAAACAAAAGAAAACAGTTAGACAGGTTAAACTGGAAAGAAGACAGACATGTGGGGAGTAGTGCAATGCACTGGCTGTGGGGCAGCAGTCTTCTGGAAGACTTTCTGGAGGCTGAGATGCTGCCCTATTTGCAGGCAGCTCTCTGCTCTGAAGGAGGAGGTTGCCCGTCTCCAGACCAAACTGGACAGGAGTACAGGACCCCCCATGCAAGGAACACCAGGCTGCCTCAGAGGTTGCCAAGAAGGAAAAGTGGTTGGATGACAGTGGGCTCAGGGAGGGTGGGGGTGGTGGAACAGAGGCGCACCCTTCAAACGCATCACCCACAATCCATACGCCATTCTGGTGGAGCACAGTTCCCCATGGAGGCAACACATGGTAGAGACTGAGGTCGCTGGCAACTGTCACAAGGGAGGACCACAGGAAGGTGGCACAGGATGCAGCAGGGAAAGGAAGCAGCTCCTGGTGGGGGACTCAATTATCATGGGTATAGAACTGGGGGAGCAAGGGAAAGTGAAGTAAGGTGCCTGCCTGGCACCATGGCTTGGAAGGACAAGAAGCGGAGTCTAAGGATCACGACAGCAGCTGCATGGGAGACAGTGCTGGATGTCATTGTCCACCTAGGGACAAATGACTTGGCCACACATGGGATTAGAGCAGTGCAGGAGGTGTTTGTGGAGTTGGGGAGGGGCCTTAGACAAGTAGCTCATACAGTATCCTTCTCAGAGGTGCTGCCTGTCTATGGCATGGGTGAGGCGAGGGTACTTCACACCATGCAATTTAATGAATGGTTGAAAAACTGGTGTAGAGCACAGGGTTTTGGCTTCATTGGGGAATGAGGTTCCACCTGGAGGGATACCCACCTATACTGACATGATGGTCTGCATCTGTTCAGGAAAGGAACCAGTCTCCTCAGTGATTGGTTTAAATGCTTCATTGGCAAGTTTTAAACTAGACAAGGGGAGGCACTGATAAGCAGCAGGAATTCCAGCCTCCCCTCAAAACAGGGTACTAAATGAGGTAAAGACCAAGGTAAAAAGGTCAGTAGGAGCAGGACTGGGGTAAATGGAGAAGCAAAGTCAGTAAGGGCAGGGGTGGAGCTACAAGAGGAAAAGCCATCAAAAATGGAAAGTAATGAGTACCAATGCCCATAGTCTGGGTAACAAGCTTCCTGAATTAGTGGCCTTGATGGAAGAGGAACATCTGGATATCATGGCAGTCACAGAAACATGGTACACACAGAACCATGACTGGGATGTAAACATACCAGGGTACACTATCTACAGGAGGGACAGGGAGGGTAAAAGAGGAGGTGGAGTAGCTCTCTACATAATGGAAGGAATCAAAGCAACAGAACATAAGGGTAAACAGGGACAAGAGGAAGCACTGTGGGTCAACTTGGAGACAGGCAATGGCACCACAATCTGCACAGGGGTTGTATACAGACCCCCATCTCAGGGGGAGGAAATGGACAAGGAAATGATAGAAGGAATCCTTAGAATGGCAGAAAAAGGGGAGATATTGTTGATGGGGGATCTGATTATGCCAGATGTTAACTGGAGTGCATTTGCTGCAGCCACATCAAAGAGCGGGGTCATTCTAGATGCCCTGCAGGGGGCATGCCTTAGACAACTAGTACTGGAACCCACTCAGGAGGGAGCAATCTTAGACCTGGTACTCTCAAATGGAGATGGAGAGATGATCACAGATGTAGAAGCAGGTAGCCATCTTAGAACTAGCGACCATCTAACAGTATGGTTCACGATAAACACAGCAGTGGAGTCAAGCCATACAAAAGCAAAGGTCCTAGACTTTAGGAGGGCTGACTTTGCCAAAATGGGTGAGTGCCTAAAGAATGCACTAGCAAATGGGCAGGAAGGAGGGGTGGAAGAACAATGGGTAATAATCAAAACTGCCATCACTAAGGCAACAAGCCTTTGTGTGAAGCAAATAAACAAAACAAAATGATGTAAAAAAACACTATGGTTCTCAAAGGAGGTGGCAGGGAAGGTTAGGGAGAAAGATGTAGCATTCAGGAAGTACACGGAATCACAGAAGGAGCAGGACAGAGAACTGTATCAGTTAAAGCAGAAGGAAGCAGGGAAGGCAGTCAGAACAGCCAAGGCCCAAACCGAGGAAAAGATAGCCAACTCAGTTAAGAAGGGGGATAAAACCTTTTATAGGTACATCAGGGAGTGAAGGAAAATGAAGGGAGGGATAGTGAGGCTTAATCATGTGAGGGGGTGGGCATAGGGTGACTGTGAAAAGTCAGAGATACTAAACAAATATTTTTGCTCAGTATTCACAAGTGAAGAAGGGGATGTACCTAAACCAAACAACAGAAACACTCTGGAAAGAGGAGTTGATACCAGCCCATTAACGGAAGAAAGAGTTCTGAACGAACTCTTAAAACTGAAGGTGGACAATGCAATGGGGCCTAATGGGATTCATCCCAGAATTCTAAAAGGACTAAGGGTAGAACTAGTGATACCACTGACTACCCTCTTTAACAAATCATGGGAAGATGGGGTGGTACCTGAGGACTGGAGGAGGGCAGATGTGATTCCACTTCACAAAAGTGGAAGCAGGGCAGAGGGAAAACTACAGACTTGTCAGTTTGACCTCAGTGATAGGAAAATGATGGAATCACTTCTAAAGGAAAGAATTGTTGAGTACCTAGAGGCCAGAGGGCACAGGACCCAAGGCAGCATGGATTCACAACAGGAAGGTCATGTCAGACAAATCTAATAGATTTCTTTGGCTGGGTGACCAAAGTAGTAGATCAGGGAGGGGCTGTGGACATGGCCTACCTAGACTTTAGCAAGGCATTTGACACAGTCCCACACAAAATATTAATATACAAGTTAGCCAGCCTGGGAGTGGGTCCCAAGATGGTAGCCTGGGTAAAAAATTGGCTGGAGAACAGGACATAGAGGGTAATAGTAACCTTAGTCCACTTTGAAGAAAGGGGGGTTACTAGTGGGGTACCGCAGGGTTCAGTTCTAGGACCTGTCCTCTTCAATGTCTTTATAAGTGACATTGCAGAGGGACTGGAAGGAAAAGTAAGTCTCTTTGCAGACGACATAAAGATCTGCAACAGAGTTGATGCACAAGGTGGGGTGGAAAGGATGAGAAGGGACTTGGCAAGGTTGGAGGAATGGTCAAATGTATGGCAGCTTAGATTCAAAGCTAAGAAGTGCAAAGTAATGCACCTGGGAAACAAAAACCCAGGGGAAGAGTACACTATGGGGGGTGAGATACTAACGACAACAAAAATGGAAAGGGACCTGGGGTAGTCATATCAGATGACCTAAAGTTGGGCAAGCAATGTGAGAGGGCAGTAAGAAGGGCCGGAGGGGATACTGGGATGTATAGGAAGAGGCATCACCAGTAGAAAACAGGAAGTTGTTATCCCTCTGTACAGACAGCTGGTGAGACCCCATCAGGAGTACTTCGTGCAGTTCTAGAGACCCAGTCTCCACAAGGACATAGACAGGATGGAGGCAGTTCAGAGGAGGGCAACTAAAATGGTGCAGGGTCTGCATCAGAAGACATATGAAGAGAGACTTAAGGAGCTTAATGTGTATACCCTTGAGGAAAGGAGGGAGGGGGGTACATGATAGAAACTTTCAAGTACCTCAAGGGAATCAACAAAGTCCAAGAGGGTAGCATCTTTTAGAAAAAGAGATGTGCAAGAACAAGGGGCACAATTTGAAGATAGAAGGGGTACAGCTCAGAGGTAATGTGAGGAAGTATTTTTTCATGGAGAGGGTTGTGGATGCATGGAATAGCCTTCCTGTGGAGGTTGTAGAGTCAAAAACGGTGGGGAGAATTCAAGAATGCATGGGACAGACATAAGGCAATTCTAGGGGTTGGGGGTAGGAGGAAGTAGGCTATTGTTAACTAGGATCTGTAGCTTATCCATTAGGTAGGGAAATGGGCAGACTGGGTGGGCCAAGCGGTCCTTATCTGTCATCAAATTCTATGTTTCTATGATAAACAAAACGCAGATGGAAATATGCCTAATAAGATCACAATGTCCAATCAATGCTCTGAGTAGTTTGGCAAAAATGAAAGGAGTCATTCTAAATAACTGGAATATTTTACAGTCCACTGAATGAGGGGACATTATTTTTCATCACAAACCTTCGGTAACAGCAAAAAAAACAACAACAATTAAAAATAAATTGGTTAAAATACAACACTGGGCACCATGACAACAACCCACAACATGGCTTCAGAGGGATGTGCAGGGATTCTTTCCATGTGGGAGCTGTATATATTGTAATAGTGGAATTAAATCAAAATATTGGAAGAATACGAGTCTGGAGAAGAAATATGACATCAGAAGTCTAATGACATGCACCTCAGATTATGTGGTATACTGTATCATCTGCCCCTGCTTGTCATACTATATGGACAAACCACTAGACCTTTGAAACAAAGAATAACTGAACATAAAAGCAATATTAGAAGACAAGATGAAAGGGCCTCATTAGTAAGACATTTTGTGGAATTTCATCATCAGGTTTCGTCTCTGACATGTTTAGGTTTGGAGAGGGTTATGGAACCTAAGAGGGGCGGTAACCGTGACTCCATTCCCCTCAAAAGAGAAGCATGGTGGATATTTACACTGAGAACATATAAAACAAGATATGGACTTAATGAAAATCTAATTTTGACTACATTTTAACATAGAAGGGGGTTAGAAACAATAACAATAAGATAAACATGAAACATTGTGAAATTGTTTTAACACAAACTGACTGGATACTTTTTGACATTATTTCTATATAGTGATAGAGGTATAAATGGAACAAATGGAAAAGATTAGAAAGAAATAGTGTTATAAGGATGGGATCTGACTTTGAGTCATAGTTTTGACATCCCAGTATATCCCTAAATAGGAATAATGAGACCCATCCTTTAAATAAGTTACAAGATAGCAAAAGTGTTTTTTAGATCTTTAGAAAATAATCACATATTATAGGGCGTAACTTTATTATGTAGTCAAATAAATCTAATAAGATTAGCCGCCCTAGGAGGTAATACAGAATTTTAACTTCAACAGCACCATAATCTATGAATAAACTTTGTGCTGGAAGTATGTGTAATGAACTCTGCCCCCACCTTAGCCCCAACCACACTCAGAAACACCATAACCTATATTGTCTCCCACACTGTCCCATCATGAAGGTATAAATGATAACTTTCCGCTTTAGCCGCTTTGGTATAATACGTATTTCCCTTTTATAATATCTATCATCTCACCCAAAGTCCCAAAAAGTTTGGATCACCATATGTTGTGACGATAGTTTTGTGGCTCTGATTACAAGTTAAAATAATCAGCTTATGCAGTGCTGTAATTAGAAAAGAAAGTGTTTTAGCTAAAACAGCAGGAGGGGGACTGCTGAAACATTGAGTAATTTACTGTTTGAGAGCAATTCCACAGTGACCAGGCTGCCAGGTGACTTCACTATATGATGAAATCATGCTCAGTGAGCATGTTCACCCTAGGCCTGGCTCTTTCTGAACCTTCAATTAGAAGGTAGTTGTATGTACAGCAAGTCAGCGTCCTTGGTTAATGGCGGCAGTTTGAAAGTCCGCTGTTAAAATAACATTGAAAGCACCTTGTGAGACCAAAAGCAACCTGCAAAAGGTAGCAATAAGAATACTTGCTAATAAGGACAAGAATAAAAACATTTTAAATGGTAATGAAAAGTTACAATATTAAGCAGCCACATTTGCTATTACAGATTGGGATTACTAAGAAAAGCTATTTCTTAGAAAGATAACATAAATATACATGTTGTATAAGGTAAAGATGGCAGGAAATATGTAAGGAGATCATAGACATAAAAACAAATTTGAACAAATATAAAGATGGGTTAAAATGTAGTATTATTTTGCATTTTACAAATGATTGGATGAAACCTTTCAAAAGTGATTTGAACCGAGTAAGCCTTATGTAATGAGAAAGCAGGTGTGCTCCCCCTGCCTTTTGTGATGTCCCAATTTAATTTTCTAGATAAGGAAGTGGAATATGAAATAATCATACTAAAACACATTTTGTTTTGATTTATGCAGCTCAACAATAAAACAACAAACAGAATATAAATTATATTTTAAAAAGAAAGAAGCAATTAATTAAATGTCTGAAGAAGGAACAGGATGGTTCTGGATCATAACATATAGTAGAAATTTATAAGATCGCTGGAATAAAAATGATGAACTAAACAACAAGATGAGGCCTATTGAGGGTGCTGGACCTATCAGGTGTACCAAGTGAATGCATGGATCCAGGGGATCTAGTACTTGCCTATAATAAGGCAGTGGTGGCGGCCCTAGATTCCATAGCACCTGTTCGTGTTCGCCCTCTCACCTTCTGCCCAAGGTCTCCGTAGTGGTTTGATGAGATCTTGAAGGAGCTAAGGAGAGGGGTGAAGGGTAGAGCAGAGCTGGTAAAAATCGGGCCTGGATAGTGACAAACTTAGATTGATGGACCACTATGTGGTCTATCAATCAGCAATCACCCATAAGAAGGAAGAATTCCTGTCCAGGGAGATTGCTGCTGCACAGAACCGACCAGCTCAGCTCTTCAGGACAGTGGACAGATTGTGCAATCCAATCTGTCTCCAGTCTAGAGGAGCTTTGTCACAGGAATGGTGTGATGAGTTTGCTCAATTCTTTGCAGATAAGGTTGCCACAATCAGGTCCGATATTTGTCTGGTTTACCCTAGTGGAAGTTGTGATGGTCGGCAGGAGATGTCGGGCCCTCAGTTTACCTAGTCTGACTTTAGCCAGCCTGCAGTCACTGACATAGTGATGATCATCCAGACATTGCGACCAACCAGTTGTGGTTTGATCCAGGCCCTACACACCTCCTGGTAGGATACATTGATGTGATCGGCCCAATCCTAGCTGAGACAGTCTGGAGGTCATTGAAGAGGGGGAGCTTTCCTGATCCCCTGAAGGAGGCGGTCATTCAGCCTCTCCTTAAAAAGTCCTCCCTTGACCGTGACTGTTTGGCAAACTACAGACCTGTCTCTAACCTACCGTTTGTGGGTAAGGTTATTGAGAAGGTGGTTGCTGCAGCTGGATGATCATTTGACCAGCCACAATGTCTATGATTCTCCAACTGGGATTTAGGAAGAGGCATAGTAATGAGACGACCCTTGTCCAGGTGCTAAATGATCTCCTAATAGTGAGAGAATGGAAGACACGGTCCATCTTAGTCCTCCTTGATCTCTCTGCAGTGTCTGACACTGTGGACCATGTGATATTGTTGGAGCGCCTGTGGCTTGTCTGTGGCCTGTCTGGTACAGTCCTCAGATGGTTTCGATCTTTCCTTGAGGGTAGGACTCAGAGAGTGGTGTCAGGAATTTATTCCTCAGCCCCTCTCCCCCTATCCTGTGGAGTACCGCAGGGCTCCATTTTATCACCCATGTTGTTTGCAGTGTACATGCTGCCATTAGGAGAGATTATTAGATGGTATGGTCTGAGTTTTCACGCTATGCAGATTATACTCAGCTATGCATATCTTTTGCACCTGGCCAAGATGTGCTGATCTTGTTATTTAACAACTGCCTTGCTGAGATCCAAAGATTGGATGAGTTCAAGTTGGCTGCGGTTGAACCCAGCTAAAACTGAGGTGTTGGTTGTGGACCCTTATCATCAGGAGGCGGGTTTGTCGGCAGGATCACCCTCAGGATTATATCTTGGGGTGTGCCTGACTATCTCAGACTGGGTTCAAAACTTGGGAGTTATTATTGACGACAGTTTGACCCTTAAATCTCAGGTGTCAGCTGTCGTCAAAACTTCTTTTTATCATCTAAGGAATATCACCTGGGTGAAACACCTGGTTCCTCCCGAAGATCTTCCAACTTTGGTCCACGCCTTCGTTACCTCTTGCCTTGACTATTGCAATGCCCTATACCTAGGGCTACTGGGGGTTGATGTCCGCCACCTTAAACTAGTGCAGAATGCGGCAGCCAGGCTGTTGACCGGTATATCCAGAGCCAGCCATATAACGCCTATGCTCCGTGGACTGCACTGGCTTCCTGTGCTGTGGAGGATCACCTTCAAGGTTGGTTTGCTGACCTATAAAGCCCTACATGATCAGGGACCCAGTTACCTGCAAGATCTCCTTCATTCTTACTGCCCTCTCTGATCCACTGGTGAGGGATTGCTAGAGATTCACAGGGTCCGCTTAAAGACATCTGGGGCCCGCTCCTTTAGTTTTATGGCTCCGACCCTGTGGAATTCCCTACCTCATCAGATACGAGGTTGCCTGACCATCCAGGAGTTTAAAACTGCTCTTAAAACTTTTCTATTTGAAGCAGCATATGGTGGTTTTAACATATAGGATTTTGACTGTTAATTTTAAATATAATATTGTACTGATAATTGGAAAGGCTTTGACTGGAGTTCAGTGGCCAAGCAGCCAGCCACTCCCACTTCCTGAGCTATATAAGCAGTTCCTCTCAGCCTCATTGTGAAACATTTTTTCTTTGTAGTCGAAGGCTCTGTCGGTTTGTCCTCTGAACTGGTTGGGCCTCCCAGGCTGGCTGGGGCCTGTGCCCCTCCCCACCTTGCTGCTCCTGCTTGTCTCTGCTGGGCTTGTGTGTTTATTTTCCTGCTTCTGGTTTGTATTTTGCCTTCGGCAATGTGTATGCTTCCTTCCTTGTTTGGGGGGGGCTTTGTTTCTAAGCTCCTAGCATACTGCTATTCCAGATCTCATACTGCTTGCTTTCAGTTACTCACAACTCTCAAATTACTTGCATTGTATCTGCAAACCTGATCTATGTGTTTCTGCTCAATTATAACTGCTCCATGTTGCATACTCGATTACTTTGACCTGACTCAGATTTACTTGAACCTAGCTATACAGCTCACTCATGCTTGTTCTAATTACCTCATTGCAGCAGTCTCATTGCACTGCCTGGTGACAGTGCTTTCAGAGCATTGTGCCTCCTTTTATTTTGTTTATTGCAGTTACAACTCAGTGTACTCAATTGTTTTCACTACTGCTGCACAGGCCTAATTGCTTCCTGCTACTGCTTTGTTTACTCCCATTGCTATTGTACCTTGTTCTACTCTGAGGTTAGCTAAAGCTCCTACTGAGGTTATTAAATTAGCTTTTATATCTGCATGTGGTTCTTGGCCCTTCCATTGCTGCCTTGTTTGTCCTATGGCAGGGACTGGGAGGTGTTTGGGGGTTCGTGGCCAATGTGGCTAATTATTTCTGTTCTAAATCCTGTCTTCGCTGCTGAAAATCCTCAGAGTTTGTCACCTTGATTTGGCTTTGAAATGCCTGGCTGGCTTGCCCCACTATTCAGTGATGTTTGCCCTACATTATGCAGACCTACGTGCATGTCCATTTATTACTACTCTGTTTACTGACCTACGTGCAGGTCCACACTTGCTTACGCAACCGTTGCTCCTTGCTAAAGCAAACCATTGCTTCATGCCTACTGCCATCCCCTCGGCTTCAGCCTCTGAGATTCTGCTGCACTCAATCTGCATTCGACCTTGCAAGGTCTCAGCACTCAATGCTCATTATGATCTTAGCACGCCATGCTCATTCAGCTCACCAGCTTTTCAGCTCTCAATCAATTCTGGGGCATGCCAGCCATTTTATCTGGTGCAGGGCTCCTGCAGCTGACGGCCTCGCTCTGCATTTAGTCCGCATCTCAAGCATGTCCAACTTGGGGCGGGATCCTTCTCCCCTGGCCCATAGCTGGGAATGTCTTTGCCCCGGGCTTGGCTTTAGCTGCCTGCTACATGACAGCAACTCCTGGTGTAGAATTTAAGACTAGCGGTGAAGGGTGGCTACGATTATCTCCTTTGGCTCTAGTGTTTCACTATAATGGTTAGTCATTGACTTTAGTGGTTTCCCTAGCAAGGCACCTTCACCGCATTCTCCCTATGACTGCCTCTGGTTCATCTGGTTTGAGTTTAGGTGGGTAGGCCAGGTGAGTGCCTCAGCAGTCGTTGCTGTCCTCCTGCGCCTTGGTTGCACGTATTGTTGCAGAGTTTTCTTGCAACCTTCCACAGCATTTCTGCAAGAGGGTTTGAGTGAGAGCCTTCCTCCAAATTGGAATATTTTCCACCTCCCTTTAATTGGGTTTTCCAAATTGCAGCTGCAGAGCTGTCACTAAATAAACTATCCCAAGCCTGGAGGGAAGGTGTCCTAGGCCTTGGATCCCCAGAGATTTCCTCCTCATAGGGTTTTTTTTTCTCTCCTCTGTTGCCTCAGTTCATAACACTTAGCATAGTTGTTTCCCTTAGTTTCTTTAGGCAGGTTCTGCTGTTGGATTGAGGTGGAGGATGTCCTGCCATTCCTTCTCTCCTTACGGGATCCCCTAATCTCAATGCAAACATCAGTATCATGTTACCCAAACCTGGGCAGTCATTACGTTATCTAACTGAGCATCTCATTGCATTATCAAACTGCCTATGCTTCTCTACTACTAAGTTACAGTTACTGCTCCTATGTCACAGTTACTGCTTGTTCATATGCTTTGTGTTGCCTCCTTCTTTGGGGATGATTATACATTTCTTTTGAAGATTCCTAAGGTACCTTTAGTCACAGGAATCATCCCATGGCACCTCTAGGGGTGGAACCCTCTCTGAGGGTTCCTTACCTTTCGTAACCCTACAGGGTGGTAATTCCTCTGGAATAGAGAGTGCGAATAGCCAAAACCAAACTAACACAGTTGCACAAGCATAACACTATACTGCTGCGTAGGTCAGTGAAATTGAACTATTTATTGGATTGGTTGTGTTATGTACAAGCGCCTTGGTTGTAGAAAGGTGCTTTTTATAAATAAACTATGATGATGATGATGATGATACTGAGTTTATGATACTGGGGTTGAGTACCACAAACTTTCTGACTAGACTGTATATCTCATACCACCCAGCAAGCAAGTTCCCTGAGCTATCCTGGTTCACTGATGGCTACTGTCTTAGTGCTCTGGTGGAACCAGGGCTTGCAGATTTGGAGCCAACCTTTGGGCAAAAAAAAAAAATTGTGAGTCTTCTGCCTTTCCACCCATTACACAATGTTGCATTCTCAACAGAAAGACATAGACCTTGTCCACTTGCCAGAAGGTGAATAAATGAATGAGACTAAATCAAGCATAACCTTTGCCTCTTGACATTGCAGACAGTTTTGACATGTGCCATTTAACTTTTTATTGGGCCTGATGTCACAGATAACTGCCAAGGCTGAGATCATCATCCTCTAGACCTCCTGGTGTCTATAACCATGAACAAAGTGGTCATTTGGCTAGCATCTACATAAAATTCAGACCCTGGATTGCTACACACTCGCAATCAGTTGAGGGACCCCAGTTATCCTGTTTTAGACATTCTTAAATTATGCAACTTAGGCAGATTAGAAAATGTTCACTAGACAGCTTGACTGGCTTCAAGCCTCTGAAAGAGTAGCAGCTCTGTCACACCATAAGGAAAACAAAAGAAGATTTACCTTTCCCCAGGTCAAGCACCTTTAGTCAGTTACAGTCAGGCCCATTCAGTGGTTGGGGCTTTTTTCTTTGGCATGGATGGCTCCTCATTGCCAGAAGATGTAAGCACCTGATGCGGGGGTCTCCGCCACTCAGTCTGCCCAGGAATGGGGGTCACCAGATGGGGTGTAGATGTCCCCAGTCTCTTTTGGGACCCCAGGATGTTAAATATTAGGTGAGTCTTTGGCTTCCTTGGGAGCATATTTGTTGGTGCCAGCATGCTACAAGATGTTGTGAGAGGTGTCAGCTGTGGGAATGATGGGTATCAGGTTGTGGGTCTATTCATGTTGCTCCCCTGAGTCACTGTCTGCCTCAGTTTCTCTTCAATAGCTGCCAGGAGGAGTCACTTACAGTGGGCAATTTATTTTCAGGCTCTGGCAGCTGGGGGTTGGAGTTATAGTTTGATGTTTTGGGTGCTGTCTGAGTATCCATCTGATTTTCTGACTGTAGTGGCCGAGGCGGTTTCTAATAAAGTGCTCATGGGCTCCAGTTCTGGAAAGGAGTGCTGCATCCCATTTACTGTTACATTTAATGTATCAGAGTAGTGTATAGAGTATTGATAACCCATCTGGGCTAGTTGTATACTAGCAGCTGTGAATGCCCGTCGGTGCCAGGAAAGTTTGGCTGAAAAATCCTGAAATAGCCAAATTGTGTAGCCCTGCCAGTTCAGGGGTCCCCGCTCTCAGGTGAGTCTGAGGATATTGTATTTTACTGGATATCTGAGCAACTTTGCTAGGACTGGTCATGGTGGATGTCTAGGCCTGGGCTTGATTGCAAGGCTTCTGTGTGCCCTTTCAATCTCTAGGGAGGGAAATATGGAGAATTAGCAGCATCGGAATGGTCACTTGTAGGAATCTCACTGTGTCCGGGAGTTCATATCCTCCAGGAACCCCACAATGTGTAAATTGTTTCATCTTGATCTGCTTTCCAAATCATCAATTTTTTCCAGTTGGTAATTGATATTTGCTTGTTGATTCTGTAGTTGTGCCTGGGTGTCGGCAGTGGCACATTCCACCTCTGTCAACCCAGTCTCCACCTCCGTTATTCTAGTGCCCATTTGTTGTACTTCTTTTTTTTGTATCTGAGGTTGTTTCCTTTAATTCTGCTACGTCGAAGACTACCCGAGCCAACATAGTGGCCAAATACTGTAACATTTCTAGCAGTGATTCGGTGCTCATTTTGATGTCTGAAACTACGAGAGTGGCGGTGCTTTGGCAAGGGTGCCAAGCCCAAATATGGCAGGCAGTTTCTCCGGTTCTCCCAAGCAGATTTCAACAAATCTGGTATGCCTCAGATTGTAGATGTCTGCCTGGAAGAAAGCTGCAGATTTCATCTCCCAATGATGTTACTTTTCTGTAGGATAAGCAGGATTTCATTAACAGTTTGTTAGCACAGACAAATTCAGCTGCCGTCTTGCTTGATGGTTGGCCATGCCACCACAAAGTTTGAGATTTAACATAGAAACTCCTGCTCAACCCTAACTATAGTGGTGCTACCATGCCACTGTAATACACACCAGTATAATATGTAGTTAAAGGAAAACTACACCCTCATATCTAGGAAATTTGCATTTGTTTCCATGTCGACACACAGCCCTTTCTGTGTAGCTGTTAGGGATTTATGTGATTGCTTTAGTTTTTTTTTAACTGTTCATATTAATCCCTGTAACTATCCTGGGGGTCTCCATTTTCTGTTTGTTTAAATCTTATGGTCCCTGACAACTGCATTAGTATATGAGAACATGATGTGTTACCACCTTTAGTCACCACAGTATGCCTGTCTAATTAGAGTAGAACAAAACAAGATGCATCACGGTGTAAAATACCACATTTACCTTTAATTAGCTTTGCAAACTGAGTTGTAATACAGAGTTTTTTCCTTTAAACTGCATTCAATTTGTGTGTTTTCAGAGAGTTTTTTCAGGATATTTGTACCCTCAGCTTAGAGATACATGGTATAAATTGGTGCTGTGACTTCATGTTCTCATATGCTAATGCAACTCTCATGAACAATGAGATTTTCAACCATAAAATGAAGACCCTCCAGGATAGTTACAGGGGATAAGCATGAATAGTGAAAAGAAACTAAAGCAAACACATATATCCCAAACAGCTACGGGAAGAGTTGTCTGTTGACATGGAAAAAAATGAAATTTACAAGATATGAGGGTGTAGTTGTTCTTTGAAAATGGCAGGACTTTAAGGGTGGAATATTCAGACTGCACCAGGCAGGGGCGCAAGCCTGGGTGCAGCACAACTGTCCAGGGCATGGACCAGGTGATATTCAATGGTGCTGCACCATGGCTCAGCACCATTGAATATGGCACTGAGGATGCACGCACTGCGCACGGCGCAGTAGCACTGTGCCAGTGCAAGTGGCAGAAGGGGAGCAGGGAGATGCACCAGCACAAGTGCAGTTGCGCTAGGCACATCAACTGCGATATTTAGCACTGGGCATGCAAATGAGGCCATTATGCATGCAAGGCACAAATGGGGCCATTTGTATGTCATTAAGGCCCATTTGCATGCTGTGCACTGATCCCCGGTGACTTGTACCTGGCACCTGCCAGGCTGCAGCCATCGTGGACCGATGCCCTGTAGCCTCTTGGCAGATCCCACTCCAGTACACCTGATTGTGGGCATATGCATCTAAATCCCTGGTGGTCCAGTGGACCACTCTCCAATGCCTGATCACAGGCATATGTTTAAATAAACCGTGGTCAGTGGACCACTCTCCAATGACGATCATGGGCATATGTTTATATTATCCTGCTGGTCCAGTGGAACCCTCCAGTGCCCAATCACGGCCGGATATAGCAAATGTACCCTGGTGGTCCAGTGGTACCTCCCCACCCACCCACCGTCCCCTGCCACCAGCACCCCACCCAGTCAGCGGCAGGTGGCGGCACCCCACCCACATGCCATCCAGACACCTCCATCTGACAGTGTACAGTACTGTCTGTACACCTATTGGTCCACTGCATGGGCCAATGGGCGTGCAGACCATACTGTACTACACAGGCCTGATATGTGAATGAATGCATTGGTAAATGAAGGTGTACAGACAGTACTGTATGCTGCCAGTTGGCGGGCAGCCAGGTGGCATGGTAGGATGCTGCCACCCACCACTGACTGGGGGGGTGCTGAGTGGCAGGGGACAAAGTGGTGGGTAGTGAGGGGGTACTACTGGACCACCAGGGGTACATTCACTATATCCACCCATGATCAGGCACTGGAGGGGTTCCACTGGACCACCAGGGAAAATTTAAACATATGCCCATGATTGGGTGATGGAGAGTGGTCCACTGGACCACCAGGGATAACTTAAACATATGCCTGCAATCGGGCGATGGACAGCAGTCCACTGGCCCACCAGGGATATTATTAAGAACGCCCACAATCGGGCGATGGAGAGGGTCCACCAGACCACCAGAGATATTATTAATGAACACCCGTGATCGGGTGATGGGAGCACGTCGATCCTGGGGCAGGGAGCTTGTGGACAGTGTTCTGGGTGGGCCGGTGGCCACCCATGGCTGGAGGCTGCCGTGTTGCACCCTGCAATACAGCAGCTCACCTGTGGGTGGACGGGACTTGTTCCTGGTTTTACCAGGCACAACTTTGTGCCCCCCTGAGTGGCACAAAGCAGGGCTGTGCCAGCATATGCGCTGCACATGCCAGCCTGAATATCGTGTTGTGCCACATATGCATGGGCATGCCCCCTGCACTTGCACCGCATACATTACTGATGTGCCCTGATGTATCAGGAGTTGTGCAGCGCAACTTGCCCCTTTGAATATCGTGCCAGGACACATCCATGGGTTGCGCATGGTACAACCCTGTTGCGCCATGCGCAACCCTTTTGAATATTCCACCCTTAATATTTAGTGAAGCATTTTATGTTTTTTAATGTCAATATATGGTGGCTGTAACAATGCCTTGAAAAACAGTTGAGTATGATGTGAAACATTGGCATTTTACAGGGAGTTTTATGCTGCTGTATTGTCTGTTATTAAATGTTTTTTTTTTTAATGAAACCTATCACATGAGGTATTTTATTTTATGTGTCAGTGCACTGGTGATGCCCAACTTCTTTCTTTCTAAGCACATTGTTTTTTTACATTGTGGCTCCAGTGGTCATTTTAAGTAGCCACCTTTCTCTCTTGGCTGTAGCAATACCTTAACTATATATCTACTTAGTTGACTCCAAGCTCCCATCTACAAAAATGTTGGTCTCTAGCTCAAACTGTTCTAAAGTTATTACATTTTAAAGAAAGTATATTTTGAAAGGTCTAACCCTGGAACTGTTGGGGCTAGAAACTTAATTTATTTGTAATGAAAGTTGAAGTCCAGCAATTAAGAAATGCTGTTGATATTACAGTGCTCCCTCACTATAACGACCAAAATGGGAACCATAACATGAACTTGTTATAGCTCCCTGTTCATTACATCGAGAGACCTTGCAATAAGACTGAGATCCTGAGTCTGAACCCCAATCTTGATGCACTTGCTTAAAGCTCTATTACTGAGATTTTTTCAGTAACCACCACAGTGATTTTGCTTTATTTACTTTTTTATGTGCATACTAATTAACCACAGTACAGTATTATGTAAATTTTGTCATGCCCACACCACCACCACATCGATGAGCCACTGCACCTCCTCCCACCCACATACCTCAGCTAGATCCTACTCGAGAACATGTCTAGTAACATTTTCATTACTGGGGTAACTGCAGTAACTGTACCTTTGTTTTATCTTTTGTTGCATGATGAAGAGTAAGGATGGAGTCACAGTGCTTTGGCTGGAATACAAGACATGCAAATGTGTTGGGACACGGATTATAAGCTACAGCACAGTCAGGTCTCTCCTGAATGGGCAGTGCAGGCATGTAGGGAGTACATGCTGTACAAAGCAAAGATCAGAACTGGAAAGTTGCAGGCTGTTAAGGAACAGCATCACATTTTTCTAAAAAGGAAAACAGTGTTCTCTTAAACTAACAGTGCCCCCTTGCTGATGTCCCTTATCCTCTACAGCTAACAGTAACTTCCCAAGAGCCACAGATGGCATTCAGAAAAGTAGGTTTTCGCTATATCAGGATTCATCATAGTGAAGGAGCACTGTATATTGTTATCATGTAACAGTAGTATTTATGTTATCATTATAGGAACAGCCAGTTGTCTCAAGCTATATATATATATATATATTTGCATTATGAGAGAGGTGTTTTTCACTAAAATAAGTATTAGGAATACACTTTCTCCATAACGACAAAGTATATCAATATACCTTTTTAATATCAATGTGGAAAATTTCATGACGGTTTAAAAAAATTAAATAATTTTTGGCACTTTTTCTGAATGTTGGTATTAGTCCTCATAATTTAATGTTATGGTTAAATGTTTTATTGAAATTGTTGAAACCAAAAAAAGTAACAGACAGCACAGCAAGGGATACATGAACATACATGGATATACAATAATCATCTATATCATTTTTAAGGGACAGTATCTACAGTGTATGGTAGGGTATTACATAGTACACCTCTAGTGCAAGTTAGAATAAAACAATCAATAAATAGCATGAGGTGACTCCTAAAAGGAGTATTCTGGCTATGTCTACTCCAGTCTATGAAATGACCATTAAATAAAGGTGGGGTGGGCATTGGGGAACCGGGAAAAGACTGAGATACTGAATGAATACTTTTGCTCAGTATTCACAAAAGAAGGGATGGGGACGGGACCAAAATCAGCCAGTAGACACACACAGGGAAGAGGGGTGGACACCAGTCCATTCACAGACGAGAGGGCACTAAAGGAACTCTTGAAAGTGAAGGTGGACAAGGCAATGGGGCTGGATGGGATGCATCTCAGAATCCTAAAAGAACTCAGAGAGGTGCTACTGACACCACTGACAGCCCTATTCAATAAATCGTTGGAGGAAGGAGTAGTACCAGAGGACTGGAGGAGGGTGAACGTGATACCCTTTCACAAGCATAGAAGCAAGGTAGAAGTGGGAAACTATAGACCAGTCAGTTTGACCTCAGCGGTTGGCAAGATGATGGAATCACTGTTAAAGGAAAGGACTGTAGAATATCTAGAAGCCAGTGGGGCACAAGACCCAAGGCAACATGGATTTACAACAGGAAGGTCTTGTCAAACGAATCTGATAGATTTCTTTAACTGGGTGACCAAGGTAGTAGATCAGGGAGGAGCGGTGGACATGGCCTACCTAGATTTTAGCAAGGCATTTG
Organism: Neoceratodus forsteri; assembly: GCA_016271365.2. Classification (NCBI taxonomy): domain Eukaryota; kingdom Metazoa; phylum Chordata; order Ceratodontiformes; family Ceratodontidae; genus Neoceratodus; species Neoceratodus forsteri. Next base: position 878,129,645 of record CM028136.1, read on the forward strand.
ACACAGTCGCACACAAGAGGTTAGTTAACAAGCTGGGCCATCTGGGAATGGGTCCCAAGGTGATAAACTGGGTCAGTTATTGGCTCAACAACAGAATACAGATGGTAGTGGTAAATGGAGTTCAATCTGAAGAAAGGGGGTAACCAGAGGGGGCTACAGGGTTCAGTGCTGGGGACATTCCTCTTTAATGTCTTTATAAGCAACATTGTGGAGGGACTTGAAGGAAAAGCATGCCTCTTTGCAGATGACACCAAGATCGACAATAGGTTTGATACTCCGGGGGGGGTAGAGCAAATAAGGAGAGACGTAGGCAAGTTGAAGGAGTGGTTAAGAGTGTGGCACCTCAGATTCAATGCCAAGAAGTGCAAAATCATGCACTTGGGAGCAAAAACCCTGGGGAAGAAGGCACTAAGTCAGAAGAGAGCTGTCAATAACAGAGCTGTACAGAACAGTGCTATATTGAACAGTGGCACAACAGAATGCCACCATGCAACACAGTGCCAACAAACAAGCTGGGTTTTGAAGTGGTTTAGGGAGTCAGTGATTTTGAATAACGGGGTGAAGGAGTTCCATAATTTAGGGAAGTTGAATGAGAAGCATGCCTACCACAGTGAGGTTTTATGTTGTGGTAGTGTCAGGGAGCTTTGAATTCTACCCCTTGTTTGGTGACAGGAAGCCACTGGACTCAGCAAGGAGTGGACATCTGGGAATAATCACTCAAACAGAGCTTTTTTACCAGTAAGTAGAGTGACATAGCACAGCCGGGAGTCCAGTGTGAGTCAGCCTAGGTTGCTGTAAAGGGCGCATCTATGTGAGTCCCATTTTTGGTTGAGTGCAAAGCGGCAAACCCTGTTCAGCAGACCCCAGACTCTATCAAGCACTCTGTCACAGGCAGCTTCATAGACTGCGAGTCCATAGTCTACAAGGCTAGCAATGTAGCTGTGAACTAGTAGCTATGTAACCTGTGGGATGAGGTTGTTTCTGTGTGTGCATAGCAGGCCTAGTCTGGTGTTATAAAGACCAAAAACCCAGCACTCTTAGCCTGTTGCTAGATAAATCCAGGTCCAATCCAAAAGGTATAAAGAAATGTAATATTTTATTATGTGCAAATGCACAAATGGACCAACAGGAACACAAACAATACAAAGAGCTTACTAGTCCCAGCGCTTCAACTCACAAATGAGTCTTCATCAGCCCCAACATTTCTTTATACCTTTTGGATTGGACCTGGATTTATCTAGCAACAGGCTAAGAGTGCTGGGTTTTTGGACTTTATGTACTGCTGGGCTGGCTGCCCTTACTTTACAGCACCACCCCATTTTTCTACTGATCGCAGCACGCTTGTGTGGTTCTAGTCTGATGTTAGCAGCTTTAATCAGAGTATCTACACATGCAGCATATGTTAATCCTGAGTCAAGGGTTAGTCCCAAGTATCTGAAGGTGGTTACCTGCTCAATAAGAGTTCCTGAGGAAGTGGTGATAACTAGGGCAGGTGGGGTAGGGTGATTTCTTCCTAGAGTAGAAGAGCATGAATTTTTTTTTGAACTTTAAGCACACTTATATGATAAATAACAAGAATGCCACCCCCGCTAAAAAAGCCCCACAGCATTTTTCTCCTTAACAGGTGCTTTGTCAAGAGCTCTTTTGCATTTCCTTAATGGCTTCATCATTTTTAACTGTGTTAATTCATTAAGGCATAATATATCTCTTAAGGAGATTTCCTCTTAAACTTTAAGGTACATTTTGACAGTTCAGAGTTGCTGATTATGGTCTGCCTAACAGAATAGTAGACTACACTAGATACAGAAAGGGTACAAGAAAAATTCTTCAGCTACCCTCACAATCAGCCAAACTGCTGTGTAATCGATGGCGCCAGAGGGGCTTATGCACAAAGGCCTGCCTGGATAGAAGGAGTCCAGAGTTACTCATGTGATAAAATGAGTGAAGACAGTACCAGCCGGGTTGTCACCATACCAAATACCTCTGCTGATCTGTCCAGCCTGAGACCAAAACCATACAAACATTTCAGTATCATGGAGATGATTGCCCCACTTTGAAAAGTGTGTTATCTGGTAAAGACTGGTGGCTTACCTCTAAACTGGTAATGTTGGGTGATTGTGGCACAGCAGTACCTTTGGCTATCACTGTGGCCCTCAAAGAGGTGGCTGAAGTATCAGGCGTGACAGAGGTTTGCTCCAGCCCTACGGAGTTCTGTGTGGAGGTATCCATTGATTCCTGGAGAGTATGGAGAAGAGCCAAAGGAGCATGCATACCTATCCCTCATTAGTGCCAGACACTGGTCATCATCATTGTCTGTTGTTGTACTCTGGCTTCGGCTTTGGGATCGTGCTAAGTATTGGTCATAGGGTTCATTTAGATTCTTTCATCTATTTTGTTGTCATCACTTGCTTTTGGGTTGTTGTAACCTGCTGGCCTCTGTGGCTTCTCTTTCTTCACCATCCAATCAATGTTCTGAGTGTGACAGTTCTCTTGAGCCTGATGTGCAGTCCTCCTCCTCTTGTTGCCAAATTTTGGGATTATCTGAGTTCACCACTCTGGGCCATTCTTTTTGAATTAATTCCATGGCTGCCTCTGGTATGTTGAAAAGCTGTGGGGTCCCATAGACCATGATCCACATATGTGTGGGGTACTGAAGCATGAAAGAGAGCCCTGCTCTGTGTAGGGCCTGTCAAACACCCACGAGCTTGCATCAGCAATTGGTAAGTTCTCTGGAATAGTCAGGAAAAATCATTATCTTGTTAGCTTGCCATTCCAGGGCACTGAATTCATGGGCTCTCCTAAGGATATCTTTCTTTATGGGGAATCAGAGAAAATGGGCTGTTACTGGCCTCGGTCTGTCACAATGGCTTTGGCTTAGGGGCCAACTATCTATGGGCCCATTCTATGTCAAATCTTGGCTCCCTTGACACTCTCAGAAGCTGTGACAGCACATGTGCAAGGACGGCTGAACAGTCCCCTAGTTCCATTTGTTCCTGGAACCCATCAATCTTAAATTGTTCCATCTGCCCCTGTTTTCAGTGTCATCAAGCTTGTCCTGCAACAGTCTGATAGTGTGCTCCTGTTGGCAGAGTCTAGCATTCAGGTTGTGGCAGATGTCTTCAATCTTTTGTATCTTTCTTTCCAAAATAGTAGTGCATTCTTGCAAAGTTGTGATTTGTTCAGCATTTTGGTTATTCCCAGGTTTAACGTCCTTTAGTTCAATTAATACTTGGGTGAGCATGGCTTGGATTTTATCCAGTGATTGGGTTGCCGGCATCCTGAAATTATATCGTGTACCTCTGCTAGGCAAGCCCGAAGCTGGGTTGGACTTTCAAGTCGATTGTAGCCTGTTATCCAGCTAATGGATGAAAGATTTTTTTTTCTTTCTGATCCATGGATGTCTCCCCTTATAGTCTGTCCTTTTTCTATTGCTGAGACAGAGCTAGAAGATGCTGGTTAAAGTTAAATTGGAGGGACTGATATGGAAAGCTGAAATTTAAGTTGCTGTCATGCTGAAGTGCTAGCCATACCCCCTCATAATATAATTAGTATCTATAGAACTATAATGCTCATAAACATTTATCTTATGCCTTAAATTGTACGGCAAACATTCCAGTCTGCTCCAAGCAATACCAATTCTTCCTCACTTTCACAGGCTTTGCCTGTGAAAGTGTCAGAAAATAATAATACAGGGTAGTATAATTGCACCATAAATAAAAGGAACAGTTTCACTGGCATCAGCACTAGCAGCACAAAATACAGTGCAATAGCCAGTAGATTAAGATGTCATCTTGGGGGCTGTGATCACAGTGGGTAGCAGACCACAAGATCTGCCTACAGTGGAAGAGGGACAAGAGGGCTTAGGAATATTTCAAGAGTGAGTTCAGAAATCACAAAGGAGGGTTTGAGAGAACTGGGCAAGAGGTAGATCAAACTGCATGGGAGAGTGAAGATCAGATCTTAGAGTATCTGAAGGAGAAAGCATCTTGACCTGCATAAGGATTTCACAGAGAGAAGGGAGAGTGAGAGTCAGTGTCATGAAGGAGTACATGGGGCCAGAGGGACATGAAGAGGAACTAAGGTGAGGTGGGATGGAGTCAATCCAGAATTTGGAGGTAAAGGAGGCACAGTGAGAGAGTCATCTGGCTGCTATGGAGGAAAGAATGGAAGAAGCAAAGGGAGCAGTGGGGGTACAAGAGTACAGTCCAGTGTGAAATAGCAGAAGGAGTGTAAAACAAGGTCCAGTTTGACCCGTTTGGATTTGGGAGCAACACTGTACACAATGTCACCTAATCCAAGATTGGGAGAACCAGTTTCGAGCTGATTTCTCTGCAAGCAGGAAGAGGAAGCAGCCTTTTTCCTTACAGAACCCCAAGTTTAGGATGGAGCTTCTGGTGGATGGCATCCACATGGAAAGAGATACCATGGTATTTAAAGTAGAGATGTCCTCAGTTATGACACTATCAAGGGTAGGAAAGGAAGGGAAAGGTGAGAGTCTGATCAGCTGTCTGGTGACAAAGGTCACAGAGACCGTTTTTTGGTATTTAGGTATAGTTGATTAGCCCTGAACCAGCATGGATGTTTGAGAAATCCAACTGGAGTTGAGCAGCTAGGTCAGAGGCAGAGGCATCAGAAGCAATGAGTGAAGTATCATCCACATATGTGTGGATGGCTGAGGAGATACAGGCATTTGGGAGGTGATGTAGGAAAATAGAGAACAGGGTCAGGTCAAGAACAGAGTCTTGGGAAGCTTCTTAGCAGATAGGTAGGGGAAGGAGAGTATGTCTCCAATCTGGTCAGCTTGGGACCTGCCCTGAATGTAGGAGTAGAACCAGCTAACTTAATGGTCAGAGAGTCCTTCCCCTTTCAGCTTGTCCAGGAGAATGGGGTGAGCAACTGTGCCAAATGCCCTGGTCAGGTGGAAAAGGATTGAAAAGGTAATCAGGCCCTGATCTTTCCCAGTCAGAACTGAGTCAATGAGCAAGACAAGGAAGGTAGAGGTGGAATGGGACTTCAGTAAACCAGACCTGAATGAAGTAAAGGAGAAGAAGTCAAGGAAGAGTGAGTTGTGAGAAGACTAGGTATTTGTAGAGCTTTCCCAGGATGGGAGAAGAGACATCAGGAACCAGATCCCAGAGGGGGGACCTCTTTGAGTAGAGGGATGATTGTTGCACATTTACAAGAATCAGGGACAATGGCCAGAGAGAAAGAGATGCTGAAGATAGACATGATAGGAGTAGCAATGGCAGCATCCAACAGATGAAGGGGTTTGGGGTCAAAGCCAATGAGGTTCTTGAGGGAGTTTAGAGCTAACTGGGCCTTGAGAGGGGCAGATGAAGTGTCGGGTGAGAAGAAGAAGGTGGAGGGGGTGGAGGGAGGAGAGAAAGAAAAGGATCGGGGAAAGAGAAAGAAGTAGGCGAGGAGGGTACATGCACAAGAGGTAAAAAGGTATTAAAAGATGACTTCAGTAGTGTCAGAGATGAAGGAGTTATCGAGCTTGAGGACAGGGAAAGGATATGTAGTAGGAGTGGAGACTAAGGTGTGGATGACCTTTCAGAATGCTGAGGGCTGGCCAAGATTGTTTTGGTGTGGATGCAAAGTATTCAGATTTCCAAGCCTGAGCTGTGATGTGGGTACTGTAAAGGTATATTGCATAAAGGATACTGTAGAAGAAGCTCAGTAACATTTGTAGTCTTGGGATGTGCACTGTTAAAAAAAGATGTCTGAATAGGGACCAATTAGTTATTTTTTAATATCTAATCTTATAAAATGGGCAGGTAACATTCACAAACGTACAGAAACTTCACTGGCCAAAATGCATCACCTTACCATTGATTAATGTGTCACTACAGCACACTACCCTGCTGAAATATTGCCAAGTTTACAAAAAAAGTGTTTGTACTTACAACAGATTAATAACTGCCCAACTGAAACAATTGACAGTCATTGATGGTAAGGACTTCAAAGACGCACAACAGAGACAGTTTCACAAAACAGCAAAACTGGTGATATACCAAAAGTCAATTTTGTTAATTTTCTTTCCAGGTTGTTTCCAGTTTTTGGCCAGGAAAGACACACTAAGCCAATACATGTTTCTCATGGTCACACAGTATGCAAGTGCTGTCAGTGGGATTCAAACCCACTTCTCCATGTTTGCAGTTCAGTGGTCTTAACCACCTCTATACTGCCTATTGCCCATTTCACAGTCAGTGACTGGGTTGATTGCTATTTTGATGATAGTATTTTTCATTTTTCATTTTCATTTATTCTTTGGTAACCGGGTAAAGGCACTGGACCAAAGGTCCCTTTTCAGGCCCGACCCGGACAAAAAAGACATACAAAAATACACAAATACAATCAACAGCAATACAATACCAAAAAATACAAATTACAAATTACAGTTACAAGCAGATTTATGTACTAAATAACTTTTTAACCTCTGTTTAAAGGTTAAAACAGAGGGAGCAATCCTAACACCAAGTGGGAGTGAATTCCAATACAACGGTGCTGCTATTGAAAAAGCTCTAGAGCTTAATCTAAGCCGAGACCTGGGGACAAAATATAGGGGGCTGTCAGCTGACCTCAGGCTGGGAAGCAATTCTCTCATTACAACAAGATCAGAAAGAGGAAAAAGGGAGCCAAAGTAAAAACATTTATACATCAGACGGCCAACAAAATATTCTATTCTATTCTGCAACTAGGGGAAAACCACCCCAACCGAGAATAAAGGTTACACCAATGTGTCCTATTGGGGGCTCCTAAAATAAATCTACAAATATTATTATAGGCCACAGTTAGTGCTTGCATTTCTTTTGTACCTATGTTATAATATAAACAAGAACTGTAATCAAAATATGGAAGAAGAGAAGCAATAGCAGTTGCTAATCTAGTTGCTTGTGAGAAGAATGACTTGAATTTGTATAACACCCCTATTCTTTGATTTACTTTTGTCCATAGACTGAATCTGAGGTGAAAAGGTCAAACTGGGATCCAGTAGTGTGCCAAAATACTTAAATTGAGACACTTGTTCAAGCAGACCACTTGAAAATCAGATATCCTCAGTTCCGAGTGTCCACCAACATAAATTGCATGCCAAATAACATGACTTTTGTTTTAGCTGAGTTCAAAACCATAGCATTTAAAGTAAGTCAAAACAAGCGGCACCAAAATCCTTTTCTAGGAAACAAGAAAGTACAAACACAGCTTTTGACTGAACACAGATTACAAGATCATCTGCATAAAGCAGTGATTCACTAAACTTACAAACTCCAGGAAGCTGATTAATAAAAACAGAAAATAACAGGGGTCCCAAAATGGACCCCCGAGGCACAAAACAGCTAATTGGCAAGACATCAGAAGCCACAGAACCTACTTGAACAAATTGACACCTGTTATTCAGATAATCATAGAACCAAGAAACAGCGACATCAGAAAACCCCAGATCTTTTAGTTTTGTGCAAGCCAAGCTGTGATCAATCAAATCAAAAGCCTTGGTTAGGTCCATGGACACCGTCTCAGTCATCAAACCCTTCTCAAACCCACATAGGACAGTGCTCATGAACCCTACCAAGGCCGTGCCCGTAACAAAATGCTTGCAGTATTGACATTCTGAGAAAATAAAAAACATAACCTTAAGCATCTTGAAGCTGGTAAAGCATGTCAAAGTGAAAATCGCCATGAAACACTAACCACAAGAAACCTTTATTAAATTAAAAAAAAAGTCAAGAAAAACACACAAAAAAAGTAATAAATGGGCCATCAATGTTTATCGAAACTGGCTGGACTCACAAGACATCTTTGATTTCAAACTGTGCCTACAGATCATCCGACTGATAACTTGTGGCATTGTTATGCCTCTCTTAAAATACAAACTGTGCCCAGAACAACATTAGTAGCTTCAAAGGAAAGGGAGATTGTTTAATCAGGAAAACACACTAAGCCAGCACTTGTTTCAGGTGTGCTCTGGGAGCCCAAGAAAGTTAAGTGACTTGTTCAGGTAACACAACATGCAAGTGGGGGCTGATGGAATTTAATCCAGGCCTCCAGGTTTGCAGCTCAGTGCCCTAACCACTACACTATACTGCCTCCTATGCAAAGATAAGCTGCAGGCATAAATAGATACCTTACGAGCATGGATACTGGCAGACACCTTAATTTGATTTCAGAAACTTCCTTCAAATCTACCAATAAAGTATTTTGGTTGTATTAAAAGAATTTAGATGCCAGCCCAGTGGCTGGATGACTGAGGCATCATTGCCTTACCTCCTACCACACCGGAGACTCGTGTTCGCAGTGCAAGTGGATCACTGAGGGTTGGCTGGGGATGTAGAGGATTGAGTGTCCAGCGGACAGCTGTCCTCTCCCAGGGAGGGTGGGAAACTCAGATTGGCATTTGCCTGACCCCTAGCGGTGGCTGGGGGTGGGCATGCTGTGTCCCATAAATGTGGGGGTAGAGGCGGAGCAGCCGCTCGACATGCACCATGCGGATTCGCGCACTTTACATTACTGGCGGCATTGCACATTCCCTTTCACAACAAAGAAAAGTGGAAAAATGGTCCCCTGAGAGGGCACCTCCAGAGCTGGATCTGTTGTGGTGGGTCAAGGCACTCCCAACCCCCTGCCATGAAGGGTAAGTCATTGGGGCAATAGGGAAGGGGGTCTGATACTCAGAGGATGGCACAGGGAGACATCAGATAGTAGGTGGCAGGGGACCAAGGGAGAAAAAGTAACACCAAAAAAAAGAAAAAGAATTTAGACATGCAGAAGAAAAATCAAATTGTTCACCAGCCAAGAATCACTAGTTTAGATTTGATTACATTATGTTATTCTAAGTGCTTTCCCCAAATACTGCAAGCAGGCTATTTGGAAGAGTTTGTTAATATTACAATTACGACTAGCTGGGAGAGGAAAAGAAACATAGAAACACAGAAACAGAACGTGTCGACAGAAGAGGGCCTTCTGGTCCATCTAGTCTGCCCATTGTTTGTATTTTAAGCTATCCCCACCCCAATTTGTTTTATACTACCATGTACCAGGATTCCTTTGTGTCCATCCCAATCTCTCTTAAACTCATTTATTGTTTTCGACTCCACCACCTCTTTTGGGAGCCAGTTCCATGGGTCCACAACTCTCGGTGAAGAAAAACTTCCTAGTGTTTCTTCTGAGTTTGCCACCCCTCAGTCTTATTTTGTGACCCCTTGTTCTAATTTGGCTGTGTATCTGAAAGAGGTTGGTCATTTCCACTTTATTTATGCCTTTGAGACATTTGAAGGTCTCAATCATGTCCCCCCTTTCCCTTCTCTGCTGCAGCACGTACATATTCAACTCTCTCAGTCTCTTCTCGTAAGGCTTCAGGTGCACTCCGCTCACCATCTTAGTCGCTCTTCTCTGGACCGCCTCCATTCTATGTCCTTCCTGAGGTGGGGCCTCCAGAACTGTACACAGTACTCCAGGTGGGGCCTCACCAAGGACCTGTAAAGTGGCATAACCACCTCCCTCTTCCTACCGGTTATGCCATCCTGATACATCTGAGCATGCTACTTGCTTTCAGTGTTGCATTATAGCATTATTTGGTTGCCTTTAGGTCATCAGTTATGATGACTCCCAGATCACATTCCTGGTTGGAGGTGACTAGTTGTTTTCCATTCAAGAAGTACTGCTCCTTGGGGTTACTTTTCTAGTTGCATGATTTAACATTTTTGTGTTAAAGCTCAGTTGCCAGACCCGACCATTTTTCAAGCAAGTTCAGGTCTGTTGCCATTTTAGCTACCCACTGAGTGTCAACCGGTTGCAGATTTTAGTATCATCTGCAAACAGGCACACCTTGCCATTTAAGTCCTCTGCAATGTCGCCTATGAATGAATTGAAGAGGCTGAATCCAGTACTTATCCTTGCAGCACACTGCTGGTCCTCCGCCCTCATCAGAGACTTCTGTTCACCACTACTCTCTGGGTCCTTCCATATAGCCAATTTCCCACCGTCTAACAACTTGATCCTTTCCTAGCATTACTGAGTTTGTTTAAGAGTCTCCTGTGTGGGATGAAGTCAAAGACCTTGGTAAAATTGAGATAGGCCACTCACTGCTCGTTCTTGGTTGATGATCCTTGTCACCCGTTGAAGAAGTCTATCAGATAGTCTAGTAGGATCTGCCTGCTGTGAATCCCTGTGATTTTGGATCCTGTAACCCATTTGATTTAAGAAACTCTAGTAGCCTTTCCTTTAGTAGGGTTCCACCAGTTTTCCCACTATGGAAATAAGACTGACTGGTCTGTAGTTTTTCTACACTCTCTGCTCCCGCATTTATGAAGTGGCATGACAGTTGCTCTTTTCAGTCTAATGGCTTTTCTCCTGTTCCAGTGACTCTCTGAATAGTGTTGCTCGAGGTGCAGCCAGGACTTCCCTTATTTCTTTTAAGATCCTGGGACGGAGTCCATCTGGACCCATTGCTTTGTCCGTCTTCAATTTATCCAGTTCCCTGAAGACCCTTTCCTTGGTGAAAGGGCTAGTATCTATTTCTATGGCTGAGTTTGTTTCCTTGCTTCCCACTGGTCCATTTCCTTTGTCCTCTTTAGTGAAAACTGAGCAGAAATATTTGTTCAATATTTCCTCCTTTTCCTGGTCTTCTTCTGGGTGTCCTCCAGTGTCCCTCACTAGCTTGGTGATCCTCTTTAACCTTTCTCAGCTCTCTGATGCATCTGAAAAGGTCTTGTCCCTGCTACTGACCTGGTCGATGTATTCTCCTCCATGAGTGCTTTCGCCTTCCTGATTACTATCGCTGATTCCCTTAGTATGTTTTTGTAGTTTTCCTTGTTTTCTTCAGTTTTTTTCACCCCTGTATTTTTTAAATGTCTTTCATTTTTTGCTTATGATTTCCACAACTCCTTTTGTAAACCTGATTGGTTTTCTCTTTCTTTTAGACTTGTTTACTATTTTCAAGCATTGACTAGCTGTGTCATTTATGGCTTCTTTTAACCTGGCCCACCTGGTTTCAAAGTTCATCTTATCTGGCATATTTCTGAGACCTGCTGCCAAGCAGATCTTCATCTTCATAAAGTCTCCTTTCCTAAAGTTCATAACTTTTGTCTTTGTATGACTTGTTCCTTTTTCTGTAGCAACCTTGAAATATATTAAGTGGTGGTAACTGTTTCCCAAGTGGTTTCCCACCTCAACATCAGTGATCCTCTCTCCATTTCTGAGGATTAGGTCCAGGAGCGCTCCTTTTCTGGTGGTTCTAAATGAGCTGTGTCAGGCCAGCACTTTTTAGACCCACAGTCTCAAAGAGTGTGTACAAGGATGTGGTGCAAAGAAACTCACCATAAAAGACTGCTGCATAGGTTTCCTGCACACACCAACCCAAAGATGGGACACCAAGCATACAATAGAAAAAGTTACAGTTAATAAATACATGGACAACAGTGTATATCGCCTAACATGTTTTGGACAGCTTGTCCTTTCTCAAAGGCTCAAATTACAAACTCAAACTCACAATAAATAGGGTGGACAAAACATGTGATACAACTGACACCCTGTGACAACACACTCTGATTGGTTAAAAGTATTGTTCATCCCATCTAGAATTGGTGTTACTCATACTATTGTACACCAATGGTGCTAGTGAGATTGTTTTTTGATGCAAGTATTCCTCAATTATGAAGTATGTGGGTTTGAGTCCCACCACTTTTGTATCCACTGGAGAGGTCTCCAAAACCAGTACTGACTTGTTTCATAGTTTTTGGTTGCTCTAATCCTCTGTTCCCTTTATTATATAGCTTTTGATTTAACTGAACTTGAAGGTTTGCACATTAATTTAGAGTTAGAAGCTATATTGATATATGGGATTATTCAAAAAAGGAATGATATTTTCTATTATAGTGATTGGAATACTTTTATATATATGTTGTGATGAAAAGGATTTTGTGCCCTTTTTATGTTTGCTTGCATGCATGTGCAAGAAACATAGTGCCATCATCCGAGTTTCTGGAGGTGTGGCACCCTGTCTTCCAATTCCCTCACTGTGTTTGCAGACATGGCCACAGTTCACCAATGAATGCAGCAGCTGTCTATGACAGCAGTTGAAAATGCAGTGCTGTACAGTTGAAAGGGAGAGAGCCACTTCAGTGAGCACGATCAGATAACTGAAGCGCTCTCTCCCCACACCCCCAACAGCCTTCCAGTTACCATGCTGGGAGCCCACCCCAGCATGGCAAAAATTCTTATGGCCGATGGGGGTGCCCAATCCCCCGTCAGCTCCACGGCCCCTCAACAGCCTTCCAGCAGCCATGCTGGGAGCCCACCCCAGCATGGCAAACGTCCTGCGTCGTCTTCCTGAAAAAAAAAACTGTAAACAAAACAACAGTCCCTCGGCAGTCTCCCTGGCCCCCACCCGCAACCCGTGCCCACCCTCTGTTCATCCTGCCTTCCCACATCCCCCTCACCCCATACTTACCTCCAGAGTCTGGCGTGACAATCTTCGGTGGACCGGGAACACGTCTGCACTCTTCAAAGCCGACTGTGAACTGAGGAAATGCTGGTAAGCTGTATAATGCAATAAATAGGGTTTTTTCAACTTTGATACGTATCTCAGGCATTTTTGGGAATTTTGGCACCAAATTTTCAACATGGGGTTTTTGGGACCCCTCCTAATGAATTCTGGAACTGTCATGGCGTTAATCGGGCCCAAAGGGTGAATTTGTGGTCACTGTGTGAAATCACCTTTTGGGACTGATTAACAAAATGACAGTGCCAGTGTTCATAAGGAGGACTCTCAAAAAGCCTATGTTGCAAATTTGGTGAAAAAATTCCTAAAAATGACTGTTTTACTAGCATGCATTGCTCAGTTCCTATGCACGCTTGTAAGTTCATGAAATTTTAATATTTGCACTCCAGATTTTCAACATTGCCATTTTACCACACCTCCTTATGAGCAGTACAGCTGTCATTTTTCACATCTTGCCTAAAATGTGTTTCCACGCATATAGTGCACAATGGCGCAGTCGGTGTGCAAAATCAATGTTTGGGACAGATTAAGAAAATCACAGTGACACTGTTCATGAGCAGAGGTCATAGAATGGCTATGTTGAAAATTTGGTGAAAAAATTCCTAAAAATGACTGTTTTACGAGCGTGGATTGCACAGTTCCTACGAACGCTCATAAGTTCGCATATTTTTAATATTTGCACTCCAGATTTTCATCATTGCCATTTTACCACACCTCCTTATGAGCAGTATAGATGTCATTTTTCACATCTCACCCCAAATGTGTTTCCGCGCATGTAGCGCACAATGGCACAGTTGGTGTGCGGAATCAATGTTTGGGACAGACACTGTTCATGAGCAGAGGTCTTAAAATGTCTATGTTGGCAATTTGGTGACAAAAGTCCATAAAATAACATTAATAATGTTTGGGACAGATTAAGAAAATCACAGTGACACTGTTCATGAGCAGAAGTCTTAAAATGGCGATGTTGAAAATTTGGTGTAAAAATTCCTAAAAATGACTGTTTTACGAGCGTGCGTTCTGCCAGTTCCCTCGCAAGCAGTTTAATATTTGCACTCCAGATTTTCAACATTGCCATTTTACCACACCTCCTTATGAGCAGTATAGCTGTCATTTTTCACATTTCACCCAAAATGTGTTTCCGCGTATGTAGCGCACAATGGCGCAGTCGGTGTGTGAAATCAATGTTTGGGACAGACACTGTTCATAAGCAGAGGTCTTAAAATGTCTATGTTGGCAATTTGGTGACAAAAGTCCATAAAATAACTGTTACGAGTGAGCATTGCACGGTTTCCATGCACCGTCGTAAGTTCATGAAATTGTAATATTTTCAGTCCAGATTTTCACCAGTGGCATTTTTCCACACTTCCTTATGAACAGTATAGCTGTCATTTTTCACAACATGGCTGAAATGTGTTTTCACACTTTCAGCGTAGAAATGTGTGATCGCTGTGGGAAATCATTGTTTGGGACAGATTAAGAAAATCACAGTGATACTATTCACGAGCGGATGTCCCAAAATGCCTGTGTTGACAATCTGCTGTAAAAATCCCCAAACTAATTACATTACGAGTGTCGTTGCACACTTTCTCATATGCTCGTGACTTCACAGTTTTTACTATTTTCACTGCAGATTTTCAACATTGCCATTTGTTACCTCCCCATGAACAGTACAGCTGTCATTTTTCACATCCTATTCGAAATGTGTTTTCGCACCTGTGGTGCCAAATGCCGTAGTCACTCTGCAAAATCAGCTTTCAGCTAACAAACTGATATTGCCACTGTTCATAACATGGGGGTCACAAAAAAGCCATGTTGAAAATTTGGAGTGAAAATACCAACAAATGCCTGAGGCGATAGGGTTTGCAACCACCCTGTAGAGACTGATAGGCATCAGTGGTGTGACTTGGGATTGTCGCCTGTAACGCTCATACCATTCCACCCCCATCCACACCCTGCAGCCAGTGAGAGGCATGGAGGTGTGCCTTGGACTCTTCAGCCCCAAAGTCCCCCCCATTCTCCTATACTGCACCCATCTCACCATATTTCTTGATGGAATGGGGTGAGCATAATTGCCAAGGACCTCAAGGCACACCGTGACACTTCTCAGTGTCTGCAGAGTAGGGTGTGGTGAAATGGCGTGGCCATTAAGCCTGATGACCCAAAGGCATACCCCAGTGCCTGTCACTCTCTGCAGGGTGGTGGTGGGGTTGGCTTCAGTTCAACACATCACTGCCGTTCCTATTATGCAGCTCTCTAACTCCTACACTACCGATGCCAATGATAACAAGCAAACATTTAAGCAATAATGCACAACAGGGTGTGTGTGGTGCTGAGATAACGTCACGCCTGGGGTGATTAGACACGAGGCCGCAGGCCGAGTGCGACTAATCACCCCAGAAGTGACGTTATCCCAGCACAACACACACCCTGGAGTGCATTATTGCTATTATACAATGGCTCCTTTGTAAAATTAAATAAAAAATAGATTGCAAATATGTTTAAAATATGTTTTATTACTGATTTTTTTCATTGAGTAGGAATACATAATGGAAAAATAGTGCAGTTCTATTGTTTTATCAGTAGGTGGTGATGCTGCATTTGCTTCTTGAGTTTAACACCCCCCCCACCACACACACACACTCATCAGGACTGTGCACTTCCGGTTTTCTAGTTAGATTGCATGTCTCTGTTGTTTCTCTCCGTTTCCGCTTTTGTCACCTTGAAGTTGTAGATTGCCCACACACACACACACACACACACACACACAACAGTCTCACAATTTCAGCTTTTCCTTTTTCCATTCCGTGGCTTCTCTCATCTGGCAGTCCCTGTCTGCCCCCCCCCCCCATTCTCATCTTCGCTGCTGTGTCCATTCTCCTCCCGGTACAGGGTTTTAATAGAACAAACAACTGAAACCGGCAATCGAGTAAGCAAGTGAAGCACAGTATGCTTCTGTAATGTACGCGCGCTCACTCTTTTCAGGTGAAGTGTGGGCAATGGTCTGTAAGGCAGTTTGGATTTTAAGTTTGCGGTTGTCGTCCACCTTCAGCCCCCGCATCCTCCTGATCTGTTTAGATGTCTCATTTTGGCTTCTCCCAGTACAGATGGTGAGTTTATACTGGGAGAAAATTTACAGAAAAACCAAGTGAATGCAGTAATCAGTGAGTACACGCACTCATAGCATTGCAGGCAGAGCACTGACTGCCAGCAGTGAAGCCGATCGCACTGGCGGCTTCACGTGACATTGTTTTTTCTGTTTGTTGAAGAGACCACAGGAATAATTGTGTAAGGTTTTGTGGGGGTTATCTTGTGGCATTTGTTGGGGGTTTTGGTGACTTTGTAAGCTGTTAAGAGGGATGGATTTCACAAAATAAATGATGAAGTAGAGTACTGGCAAACTTCACTTCGGACATGCCAAGTGTGGGCAACTTGTATATGGCCATTGGAGTGATTTTTTTGACATTTCATGCGGCCATGTGTGTGCTTGGATTAGACCCGTGATGTTGTACTGGGATAACATCATGGGTCCAGCTCAAGACTTGACCAATCAGAGCCCAGGATTCTTTCTTGCCATTGTATAATCGGCATTGACAAATGCTTGTTTTAAATGCTTTCACCATCCCCTGCCTTTCCTATCATGTGTAGTTCCAAACAACTCTCCCTTTCTTTTCTTCCCCTTCCTTTTTTCTCCTCCTCCCCTTTCTGTTTCTTTCTTACATTTCCCTTTCATGATTTAATGCTATTGTTGCATTATTTTAATGGTTATTAGGGGTTTAAGATGTACACAGGTTTCTCACTTGAGTTAGTGTTTAATTAAAGTCTGATGACATAGGTAATTTAGAATAATTTTCAACCAATCAGAGTGTGTTGTCACAGGGTGTCAGTTGTATCACATGTTTTGTCTACCCTATTTATTGTGAGTTTGAGTTTGTAGTGTGGGCCTTTGAGAAAGGACTAGCTGTCTGAAATATGTCAGGCAAGATACACTGTTGTCCACGTATTTATTAAATGTGATTTTACATATTTTATGCTTGCCGTCCCATCCTTGGGTTGGTGTGTGCAGGAAACCTATGCAGCAGACTTTGTAGACCCACTATCAAGTCCTGACTCCTGAATGATGCAGCTGTGAGGATTTTCCCAGTTGATGCCTGGTAAGTTAAAGTCCCCCATCAGAATTACTTCCCCTTTTCTGCCATCCTCTGGATGGATTTTAATAGTTCTCTCTAACTGCTCGTCTTGTCCTGGGGGCCTGTAGATCATTCTGAGATGGATGGTTTCTCCCTTTTCAGTTTTTAGCATGACCCACAGGTCTTCCATCATATCCTGATTTTCTTGGATTGCTGTTGCTTCTGTGTCCTCCTTGACATATAGTGATCCCTCCTCCCTATTTTACTTCCCCATCTTTCTGGTAGAGGTTGTGCCCTGGTTTTGTTGTATCCCAGGTATGATGTTTGCTGAACCAGGTGTCTGATACTGTTACCCAGTCAATGTTGGCCAGTATCAGTGTGGCAGTGAGATCTGACAACTTGCTTGCCAGGCTGCGCACATTTATATACTGTACATGGCAGCCCATGTTCGGGGCTTACCGTTTGAAGTCTGAATTTTACTCTTCCCCATATTTTTGTACTGGATATGATCCTTTCTTGCTAAGTCCTTATCTGTCTTACTTTTGTCCCTCTGTAAGCCCCCCTATGAATTTGGGGTTTACCTAATGTCTTCCTGGGCTCCTTAATGCCCACTGTCAGGCTGGTGTCCTGTCTTACGTAGTTCTGTCTATTTGTGTGAGAGTGCCCTACTGAGCCTCTGCACTTGTCCCTTTAAGAGACTGGCTAATCTGTGTTTAGAAAATGATCTTTGCTGGGTCCGAGCGATTTAGGGCTTGTGTCTGGCCAGGCAGTGCTCTGTTTTGCTTCAATTTGCAGTTGCTACTTGCACAGAGGGACCTTATGTAGGAACTGTGCTTATTTACTGTTTATGTGCTGTTATATTAGAGACTGAGATGTTTGTCTAACCTGCCCTATTTGCAGATCATTTATTTGGACGGGAGCCAACATGTTAGGTCTGGGACTTCCAGTAATTGAACTAGTTAGACTCCGGGGGCCTAAAATGGATCCTGCCCCAGGGGTCTTGTGGGAAGGAAAACTGTAGTTTTTGTAGTTTTACTGTTGGTGCCTAAACTGGTCTGGAGGAGGAGGAGTCCACACTGTGACTGACAGCTCCTTCAGCCAACTGAACCTTTGTATTTACCAGGGAAATGCCCAGTGTGCCAGAGACAGTGGATCAGTTACAGTTGGAAGTTGAAGAGTGAACAGCTCGAGCTTTCGAGCAGCTGCTCCCAGTAGGAGCATAGGGGAATCGTTGGGAACAGGCCTAACTTGCCTTCCTGTCACATTTCTCCTGCTTGTGAACTGCCTTTAGCAGAAGTCAGACTTGCCCGATTCCAGCCTGGAACTGCAGTAGAAAGGAGAAGACATGTTAGTACAACTTGCAACTTGGGCCGAATACTTGCTCCTGAAGCAATCGGCCCAGCTTGTGTATGAGATATACTTGGATTGGAAGGTTTGCTCAGTAAAGCTGCTGAATTGCAATTGGACTAAATCCAGACTGTTTCCTGAAGTAGTTATTGCTTTAAATGTGCTGAATGTGTTTCGTGTGTTGAGACCTACTCTCCCATGGAAGAACCTGTTACACCACCTGAAGGCTTCACCAGCACAGGATCATGAACTTTGCCAAACTGTTCATCCTGCCTGGGCCCTGCCACTTCTGCCTAGGCTGCTACTCCATCACTAGGGACTGCCATGTTGAGAGACTGGCTCAGGGATCCATCCCCTGCACAGCATCAACACGCAGGTTGCAGCCACCTGGAGGAAAGGCCGTGAAGAGGAGGTATGTCATGTTGGCCTTGTTTCCCCATGCTTTTCTATCATCACCTCGAGGTCTCCATATTATCTGCCTTACAGCAGATTCCTGGTAGCATGAGTACAAGCAGGATAGCTCCCTGCAACGAAAGCTTAAATCATTTGTGGTACCATCTAATTGTCTCAATTTCTGGGTTTTACAAAGGACTGAGCCAACTGGCTCAGATTACAAATAATCTGAGTGTTTTGCATGTTAACTGTTTTTCTTTCCATCAAGGGTCCCAACATCAGCTGGAATGTCAGCTACCCCCTGGGCAATGCCTCTGGCTAGCCAGACTTACCACACTGGGTACTCAGTGTTTTGTGACCGTCAGGTTGGGACAAAAAGTTCATGCAATCACTGAACTAAATCAGATAGCAAATCATTTGAATAGATTCATGCCCTTCCTTGTTCACTGCCCCTAAATAAACCTGATTGTCTTACTTTATGCTTAACCTGGCTAGTGTGCATATTATCAGTGGGGTTACAGTGTCAAGAGTGTGTTGTTGCATTGCTAACCTTATTTTACAGGGGATCCCAAGGGAAACTGCTGAAGATCTAATCCTGGTGGTAAGTGCAAAGGGTGTGTGCACATTACCACTGTGTCATACTGTTTGTGATGTTACCATTGCTAAAGGGACTGGGCCACTAGGAGGGTTGGTGGGTGGTTATAGCTTCCCAGAGGGCTATACCAGAGTAGACAAGCAACTCCAATACCATTTCTCTGGGTGGAGGCACCTTATTAGAGAACTCAGGCCCTTCAACTTGTGCATAGCCATCCACAGAGGGGTAGTAGCCCTTAGAATAGTGCCACCTAGAGGTTACACCTTGACTGTGTTTTTTTGGGGGGAGCTATGGCTGGGCTTCCACTGGTTGCAGGGAGCCCATACCTTGGCTCCCTCCTCCTTTAGTTCAAACTAGCAACGTAGTCATCAAATTTTTGCCCTGTAGCTCTTTTCCCCTCCCTGTTTAGGTGCAGTCCATCCAATGTGAAGAACTCCCTCTCCCAAAAACTTTTCCAATATCAGATGAAGTGGTGCCCCTTGTCCTGGCACCATGTCTGCATCCATGTATTGAATTCTGCAATGTCGCTTATCCTGACTCTCTGGGTGCTGCCTCCTTTCCCTATACCAGGAGGACCCCTGAGAATGCAAAGTAGTTTGAGTGGGTAGCCAATCTGTCACCTAGCTGCATAAGGTGCTGTTTGGCCTTCTCCACTGTGCTGTTCACCAGGTCATTGGTCCCGATGTGTACCAAGACCCTTGAACCCTCCCCTACCCCTTGCAGTATCTGCACAATACAGTCTGTGTCCCTCTTGGCAGAGGCTCCTGGGAGACACCTGATGGCTACATCTGTTTTGCCATGCTGTTCAATGTGGTTCTCCATGCCCCTTATCATGGAGTCACCAACGATAAGCAATTTCTATTTGCTTGTGCTGTCCTTCCCATTGGTTGCTTTGCCATGCTTTTTGGAGTCCAAACTTCAGATGATGGTGGTCTGTTTTGCATTGTCTTGCAGAGGGGGCTTCCATCAGTTGCTGTGCCCAGAGGTGCGTAATGGTTGGCTGTTGATAGGTGAATGTTGTGTTCTTGTACTGATTTGCTGTTTTTGTTTCCCTTCCCCTTGCTACCTGCCAACCACCAGGGAAAGCCTTCCTTTGTGGATGAGGAGTTTCCTGCCAGTGCTGATCCTGCAGGAACATGGGGTGAGTCAATTTTTTTTAGCATATATTTGGTGCTGCAATTAAAGGATTTGATTTCTAGTTTCCTGTAGCTGGGCTCTGAGTCTTTTGAAAGTCTAGCATATGGAGCAGTGTCCGAGACTCCTGATGTGCTGTCCATAGAATAGTGCTCCACAACCTGGACAATTTACAATATCTATGCTCATTTCTTTGTTGTGGTGGATCAGATGAAAGAAGTGTGAGGGTTTTTTGTTTTGTTTTGTTTTTTCCATGTGCTATAGCTACCTTGGGTCTGATGTTAGTCTTGCTTTAAATGCAGTACCCCAGTGCCCCTAATTCAGCGGACACTCTTTTTATTTTTTTTCTCTCTAACCTACTTCCTGTCCCAAGCAGAAAGATGAAATATGAGCATCTATACTGAACCTATAAGTGTGGACAAGCCTGGGGTGGGAGGGATGGGGAGGGTGGACTGGGTCTTCTGGTGCTTCCCTGCCTGTATAAAAATAAAAACAACCAGTGAAACCTCCTTCACAGACTTGCTGCCCTCTGTACCCCTTAACTCATGGAATCCAACCTGTACACTTGCGACCTTCCTCCTATTGCTCCTTAGCTCTGACTCAGTACACTGTGACCTGAAATACGATCCTAGCTGAGGTTATAAGCACAGAAACTTCCAGGTGCTTACTTGCAACAGAAAGCCCAAGCAGGCTGAGCCAAAAAACCTCAGCAACTACTGTACTGTTAGGTGAAAGAACACACAGGAATTTAAACACAAGTACCTGAAATATGATGATAGCTGAACACATAGGTTCATAGGTTATTATGAGTAATGAGGCCACTGGCCTTTGAAACTCACCACTTTAAATCCTCAGTGGGTCTATTCAGATCTAGCTGTGGAATGCAGTTTTCTATTTCCCATGTATTGATCAAGTCTATTTTTAAACATTATCATATTTTCACTATTGACCACATTTTTCGGTAGAGTGTTCCACGGTGATATAATTCTTTGGGAGTACCAATCACTTCTTTTTTTGGTTTTGTTGACTTCACCTTTTGGTTTTTGGTTGTGAGTTCTAGTATTTGTAGTGACATCATCACCAAAGATCAGTATGATAACAAATACCTTACTATGGCTTTAAATGACTCAAGAAGTAAGCAGAGCAATAACTATGAACCAAACAAACAACAGCTACGTGGGTTTCTGTACAGTCAACCTAATAACCCTGAGCATCATTTGAAATTATTTAAAAAGTACATATCAAAGTGCACTCCTGATGGCCTTGTACTGTACATACACCCTAAAAAGCTACCTCAAGATGTCTTAAATATTCAGCTCATGTGGTACATCAAACAGCCCATGGGAATTAATTACCCACTACCTCAGTACTAATGCTGCCTATCTATTATCAGAAGCAGGGCTTAAACTGAAGGAAATAATGTGAGTCACCAGACATCAGTGTGAGCAGTCTGTGAAATTAGAAAATGGGCTTAGATTTCCAGCTGTCTGATTGGGTGGGAACCATGCCAGGGGGTACATTAACTATCAGGAGAGCCTGCCAAAGAAAAAGTGCCAGCCCAATGTGGCACTACATAACATAAATCACTGTGCCAAGCCTGAAGAGGGCAAAAAATATAGCCACTTTTTTTCTCGCTTATCGAGTCCCCCCACTACAATCAGTACAAATCAAGTGCTGCTGTCAGTGAAGTGGCTGACCAAAAGGAGAACCTCAGCAGTAATTTCACAGTTTTGTAGCAGACACTTAACTTGATTTCTTCATTTTAAAAAAGCACGGTTTTCTACTTGAAAGTAGTAGTGCTAGCACATCACATGCTAAGAGCCACAGTGAGTTCTTGACTCACCATATCTCCATCCCTGTGTAATCCAAGCTGACCTGAAAAACATTAAGAAAAACATGGCACTCTTATATTTCTTAAAAAAACTAAAATCACCTTTGTCAGATGACATAGCACTTGAACTTCCAATCACCTGATAACACTCAGTCTGTCAACTGCCATCCCGGCTGCACTCCACCCCATTCTGCAACTATGACAGCATGAACTGCTGAATTAGGAGAAAATAAAATAAAATGGAGTATTGCCAAACATGGAATACAACTTATCTTTCTAGAAGTGTGGAAGGCCAGCTACAAAAACACAGCTATAGCAACACAGCAGTAAACAAAATTTAATAGGCAGTGCACAGTAAAAGAACTGTAAAATACTGCAGTGTCCCCTGTTGACAGGTATACCAATACAGGGACTACTTTAACAGGAAAATGATTTCGAATTCATTTTTAATAATTTTTTATACATATTTCTTATTTTATAAATACTAAAATAATTAGCCCATTTTCTAAGCACAATAATACCCTCCAGGGTGGTCGGTATGGGAAATACCGGACCTTCCAGAGGCTATAAGGCCCTCTGCCTGTGGTGTTGAGCCGTTATTACGCCCCAGGGCAGTCTGGTATTGCCCAGTACCACCCACCCTGTCAGGTATTACTCCTTGCTTATCTTAACGGTCTACATCTCCTGCTGACAGACACACAGTCAAAAATGGAGCTCAGTATTGATGACTACATCTGAAAACATAGACACATGCAATCGCAGGTTACCAGGTTCACTGCACTTAGTGCCCAGGTTGGACAACACTGCTGCAAAAATGAATAATGTCACCCTAATGCCAATAGAATCATCTAATTTCAATTTACCTGGAAACTTCAACATTTGTTATTTTACCAACAATGGACCTGGGAATTCTATAACATACTACTGCACTAAAAACTTTCTGTTTAACTTTTCCCTGAAAAAAAAAGCCTGAACTACTGAGTTACATATGGACTTTTTGAAAATAGAATTGTTGCATTTCTCAAGTGCACTGAGGGCTGAAAGCGGCATCCTGTGCTCAAGACAAGTGTGTAACAGGAGATCCAGCTTATGAATGATAGTGCAGTTTTTTAAAGCAACAGTAACAGAAATTAATCATTTTCATTACAGTGACAATACTTTTTCTTATTTAACATATTCTTAAACAATTAAAATAGTTACCAGGCTTTAGAACTGTAGAATGAATTACCTTACTGAACACTTAAAGTGGAAGGACACAATAAATATTGTTTACCTTTGTTTCCGTACAAATATACTTTTTAAAATCTTTAATTATTTTATAAGTGCATTAATCCATAACTGGGCATGGGTGTATCAGGCATTAATGCATGCTTCAGCTGGTTGTAAGGTGGTGGTAGTAGTAGTAGTAGTACTATTTAGCTTTATTTATGGCATCCTTCCCCAGAGGCCCAGGATGCCAGTACAAAATGGGTTGCCATTAAGGGCAGCCCCCATTGTTCCAGGCCAGCTGACCCTGGGAAGAGACTAGGATACAGAACGGGCAGGGGGAAGGAGAATGAGGTCATAAAAGGGGAGGTCTCTCTCATGATGTCACCAGAGTGTCAGAAGGGCCGGGGGATAAGGACCAATGGAAAGCAAGGCAAGCAAGGAATGGAGGAGCAAAGGGGTTTAAGATGGGCAACACAGCGGGGCTCTGCCACTTTCTGATAGGTTCTTTGGGTAAGTAAAATTTTCAAGAAAAGAACCTAGCCCATCAGTCAGTGAGTTCAAAAAAAAAATAAAATATATATATATATATATATATATATATATATATATATATAGATATATATATATAGGATGCTCAAAGTTTTTGCTTTGGTTGATTGAGTGCTAGATCAGTTTTGATGGTGTTTGGATAAGAAGAGTTTTTTGTGAAAAATAATGTAAGAAATAGGCTTAATGAAAATTAATGCATGCAGTTCGGGGGTAGCAAGAGATTGGTTTATGTGTTACCGTTTACTGGTATGCTGAGAAAAATAGGCAGTTTTACAGTAAAATTGGAGAGCTATGCAGCATTGATTGGTATATATACAGAACTATATAGTTTTATAGCTCTGAGGACGGACAAGAAAGGCTAGGGAGCATGTAGTTGGAATGCGTGGTGTGGGCCTAGTAGGCTGTAACAAGATGTAATAGAAATAGGTGAGGTCGCACTCATTAAAACATAAGGCTGGTTGAAAAAGACGACGTTGGTCAGATAGAGTTGAAGTTTTTCTCCAGAAATGGAGAATTACTGAATGAAGACTTATCCTCGGAGCACAGTGAAAAAATGCTGTTACTCGCATTAGTTGGGAGCGCGCACTGTAGTGTTAGTAGGCAGTAGCAAGAGGTTGTAGCATGTGGTTCAGTCATTCAAGCTGGCCAGGAAAGGAGAGGTTGGTCGTAGAGGAGTTGAGGCCCCCGGTGGTTCAGTAAATGAAAGAAAGCTCGAGGATGCCACAGCAAGTCTTATCCCTCATTAAAAGGGATAATTATTCTGATGGTAGCGGTCCTGGTAGGTGCGTCAGGCTCGGGATGAGAGACAAAGAGAAGGGATGGCATGTAAAAAAAAAAAAGAAAACAAACAGGCCTGGGGGTTTCTCAGGAAAGCAAGGAGCGAGAGGAACTTGGCAGGCTCTGGGAACCACGTGGTTAGGGCTTTGTTTCCCAAGCTTTTTCCCAGCAAGAGAACCATGAATGGGGAAAAGGGTTTTTGGGGGGAAGGGAGCAGAATCCTGGAAAGGGACAGCTTTGGGCTCCAGGGTTCGTGTGGTTGGTGGCCTTGTTTCCAGTGTTTTTCCTAGAAAAAGAACTGTGAACAAAAACCAAAAAAAGGGTCTGGGTGTGGGGCAGGAATCCTGGAAATAGCCAGCGTGGGAGCGAAGGACAAGAGGCGTGCGAGCAGCCACGTGGTGGAGCGGGGTCTCATGGGAGAAGCGGAGCATTTGGTCAGAGAAAGCGAGAATGGACAAGGGGGGTGAGGGGGCCCAGAATGGATAAAAGAAGCAGCAGGAAGAGGAGCAAAACAAGGCAGAGGGCCCCAAAAATGGAGGGGACCTGCCACAGGAGCAACCCAACACGGGGGGAAAAAGCGAGGAGGTGGCCCAACAAGTAGGGGATGAGCCGGCACGTGGGGAACGCCTAGGAATGGCGGCGTGGATGAGAGGGACCTCCTTTTTCCACACGTCTGTTAAGGCAGGATGGCACAAAAAAGGAGCAAACAACACTCGGACAAGGACAATCGAGCAGGAAAGCAGTGAATGGGCACTTGCCACAGCATGGAGCAAAGCAGGTGGGGAGGGACAAAAGGGGCCAACAAAAGGAGCGCAGTAGGGAAAAAATGGGGTAGGCCTTCATTTGTGGAGGAAGCTGGTGCTACACAACAAGGGCAGTGATGCTGGCATTGCAAAGGGGGAAGAAAAAAAGGGGGTGGGGGCCGCAGGAGGGCCACAAGAAATTGGGGGGATCTCAAAATGTCAGGGTCATGGCAAACAGGAATTTTGCAAAGTTAAGTAAGCCGACAGGGGCATGGTCCTCAAGGAAGGGGGGCTCAAAAAAAAAAAGAAGAAATCAGGATGGTCCTAGCCAGGAGAAAAGGTGAAATGGTGAGGGCCAAGGTCAGGGCCCCATAACAAGAGGTATTAAAAAAAAAGGAGGGGTGCACGAAATGTTCGTATAGCAGCAAAGTAAAGGAGATAGAAGGGAGGCGAAGCCTCGCCACTGAGCAATGCTGATACTGTAACCATGTGAGTTTTCAACTACCATGTCCTTCTAAAAAAGGTTGCCCCACCCTGGACAATGCATATAAAAAATAAATAGATAGATAGGTCGAGGCATGAGCGTTCTGTCAAAAAAAAAAACCTGAAGTGAAAGCCAGGGAATGAACTAACAAAAATATTCTGTGTTGTAACCAGGAAAAGACAGGATGAACACCTGAGGAAGCAGTTCGATGAAAGCGGACGCCATGAAAATGATCATGGACCTCATGGACAGAGCCCACAAGGTCCTGGATACAGTGGAGGAAATGGAAAAAGCAGGTGGACCGGCTCCGAAGGACAGGGTCAGGAAGAAGGGATAGAGTGGGGCAGGAGGAAAAGGGAAGGGAGCAGGGGCACCGATGCAAAAGTGCCCAAGGACAGCTTCGCCTGGGTGTGAACCAGCACCCCTTACAATAACCGTCCCGATCCCTGTACCCAGTCAGGTGAGGCCGATGACGAATCCGGAAACCGGCCCAATGGAGGAGGATAGGCCTCTCCCGGGACTGGTACCCAGCACCCCTGCACCCGAAGTGAGCTGGCCAGAGGCAGACAAGGACCGGCAAGCTACGAACAACGGGCTGTGAGGCGGAGCGGAACTGGGACCCAAGACAATGACTGAACCATCAAAGGAACCCCAGGGGGAAGCAGGTACAGTGTTGATGCTTGAGAGTACCATGAAAGAATATGTGGAACAAAGTTTATTAGGTATGGGGGGAACGGGGTTAAGAAGTTGCAGAATGTGCTGGGTGAATTACAGGAGAAAGAAAAGGGAAAAAAGCAAGGTGAAGAGGGTGAAAAGGAAGTGATAGAACAAAAAAGGGGGAGGGGTAAGAATAGGGGACCATGTACCACTAGCGACAAAGGAAAAGATCTGGAAGGGAGAATCTGTCGATATTTTTTGCATTGGTAGACAAGAAAACAGCTGAACTCTATGAAGAGAAGGAGAGCTTCAGCAAGAAAGAGTTGGTAGCCGCTGTAGTTTTGGTCAAAAAAGGGGAAGAACAGAAGGGTCCCACATTTAAAGGAAAATCGTGGGAAGCTTGGACCCTGGGTTTCACTTATTATAGTGCAATAGCCCAGGAGAAGAAGCCTGAATTGGGCATTCCCTTGCTAGCGTACTCTTTGATCATAAGAAATGCATATAAAATGATGGGAGGTACCAACTGGTTACAGTATGATGAGAAGTTCAGGACCCGAATGGCCAACTATGAGGAGGACTGCAGATGGGACTCCAGACATAATGACCTATGGTGGGAAACCATGACAGTAACCGGGGGAGGGGAAAGTGAGTGGCAGAGGGGAGGGCCACGGTATCAGAAGTGCTGCTGGTGATACAACAGAGCGCACTGTTCCTTTCCAGGTTGCAAGTTGCATGCCTGTTCAAAATGTGGGGGAGCCCATCCAGCCGCGAGAGGCAGATCTTATGGCGAGAATAACCCTGGGGGGGGACAGGGAAGCAGCTCCTTTTGAGGGGTTTATAGAGGGGCACAGAGAGACAGCACATGGAGAGGAAGGGGGCATATGGGGGAGAGGGTTCCACCCAGGGGAAGGTAGAAAAGGTCAATTTCGGCTAGCAAAAACCCCGATCAAGGCTGAATTATTGGAACAATGGATGAAAGGGTTCCCAAATAAAGGGGTGGGACAAGAGTTAGTAGAGGGTTTCCAAAAAGGTTTCGGTTTACATTATCAGGGAAAGAGGTTTGGGACATGGGCCAAAAATTTAAACTCAATAAAAGGCAAGGTGGCACTTTTAAAGGGAAGATTGAGGCAGAAAAAGAGGCGGGGAGAATAGAGGGACCATTCAAAGTCCCTTCTTTCCAGCACCTACGAGTCTCACCTCTAGCCCTAGTCCCAAAGAAGCAGGCAGGGGAATATAGGGTAATTCACAACCTATCCTATCCAGAGAAAGAATCAGTCAATGATCACATCTTGGAGGAGGATAGTACGGTGTCATATAGGACATTGCAGGATGCAGTGGAGATCATCAGGGCAAGACACACCCCATGGCTGGGAAAGACGGACATCAAGTCAGCATTCCGGCTATTGCCAGTTCACAGGGAGGATTGGGAATTGCTGGGATTTCAGATGGAAAGGGAATATTATTTTGATAAGGCCATGCCGATGGGGTGTTCGGTGGTGTGCTCCACATTTGAAAAATTCAGCACATGGCTACAATGGGTATTCGAAGCCAGGTATGGGCACGACACGGTAGTGCACTACCTAGATGATTTTTTGTTCATAGAGGAAGGGCAGAAAGGGGTGCGGAAGATTATGGAGGATTTTCTGGAGATGTGCAGAGAGTTGGGAGTACCATTGGCTAAGGAAAAAACGGAAGGCCAAAGCAGGTGCTTGGAATTCCTGGGCATAGAGGTGGATGCAGGACAGGGTTTGTTCCGTTTGCCAACGCAGAAGGTTAACAAGCTAAGGACATTACTGGTAGAGGTAGGAAAGAGAAAAAGGGTACCCCTGATGAACAGCCAGCAATTAATGGGACACTTGAATTTCATGTGTAGAGCGATCGGGCCAGGACGAGCGTTTACACGACGTCCGGTAAGGGCCATGGTGGGGGATTCAAAGCCATATCACTGAGTCAGTATAGGGAGGGAGACCAAGGAAGACTTAAAAGTATGGGAGGAATTCCTAAAAAACCACAACGGGATAGCCATTTGGCAGGAGAAATGGCTATACAACACTGATATGGAGCTCTACACGGATGCTTCAGGCGGGCAGGGGGTAGGCGCCTACTTCCAAGGAAAGTGGGTAGCGGAGCCCTGGCCGAGAAGATGGGTCGAGGAGATTTTTCCTATATGGGCAGTTACAAAAATATGGGGACCATGGCTGCAGAACCAGCGGGTCACATGTTGGTGTGACAACAGGGTAGTAGTTGACGTGTTAAATAACAGTGGGTCAAGGTCGGTCTTGGTACTCTGCATCCTCCGGCAATTAGTGCTACAAGGATTGAGGCTCAACATGAGTTTCAGAGCAAGGCACATTGTGGGAATAGAAAACTCCATTGCTGACAGTCTTTCCTGCTTGCAGATGGAAAGATTTTGTGCACTGGCTCCCAATGCAGATCTGACGGAGAGAGGATCCCAGAGGAGCTATGGGAGATTGGCTGGAGGGAGCAGCATATCTCTTTCAAAGCGCATGGGCAGACAACACCCTAAAAGCTTACAAAAGCTCATGGAGGGTTTTCCAAGCCTTTAGATCTCACCACAACATGGAGGTAAGTGAGAAGGTCACAGAAGACCAAGTGGGGAGATTTGTGGTGGAGAACTGGGAGGAAGGAATGGCCTGCACCACAGTAAAGGTACATCTAGTGGCCATAGGATGGGTCTGCCAGATGAAAGGGTGGGGGGAGCCGGCCAATAGTATTCTGGTAAGAAGAATGATGATGGGGTGGCAAAGGATAAAATGGAAAGAGAGGGATAAGAGGGAACCAATCACGGAAGACTTACTGATGCAGATACTTAGAAAATTATCGAAGGTTTGCTTCAACCTGTACGAGGTGACCCTATTTAGGGCGCTGTTTATGGTGTTATACAAGGGAGCATTAAGGGTGTCCGAAATAGTCAGACCCACTATGCCCACACCAGGAGAAGGCCTGCAATGAGAGGATATAGAATGGAGAAGGATGGGGTTCACCCTCATAATTGTAAGGTCAAAGATGGATCAGACAGGCAAGGGGTACAGGGTGAATATCAAGCCAAGAGAGAACTTGGACATGTGCCCATGCCAGTTGATGCTGGATTTCCACAGAGTTAGGCCAAGGCAAGGGGGCCTCTGTTTTGTACATGAAAACAGGAAGGAGGTAAAAGGGAGTCAAGTATCTGGGGTGTTGAAACGGAGCATGAAGGAGCTGGGGAAAAAACCCAGACAGGTTCTCATCTCATTCCTTCCAGATCGGGGCAGCCTCTGAAGCCACCGGGGAAAAAAGGAGGAGGACATAAAAGCCATGGGAAGGTGGGCCTCAGACTGCTACAAGAAATATATTAGAGATACAACACACTAACTTTATCGGTTTTTGTCTTCCTACAGGAAAGAATGAAAAAAAAAAGTTTTTGTTGCAAATGGTTGCCTGTCTCACTGTTTCTTTTAATTGTTATAGATACACAGAAAAGGAAGGACATATGGATGGTGGGACACTCACATTTATTGGGCAGAAAGGGAGGCTGCACTGAAAAAAAGGTGGACGGCAGCTGAGTTATGACCACAAAGGAATAAGGATCCTGTGGAAAGGAATTTGGGGGATGAGATGGGGGTAGCTCCTCCCCTTGCTGGTAGAGATGAGGAAGAACAACAAGGACCCAGACCTCCTGATTATACACCTGGGTGGGAATGGCCTGGGACATGGCCCCGGCTAGAAATATTTTACAGCATACAAAGGGATGTCAAGGTCATAAGGACATGGTGGCCAGAGGTAACAATCATGTGGTCCAAAATGATTCCATGTAGAGTGTGGAGACAAGCCAGGCAGCACAAGGCCATAGAAAAAGTAAGAAGGAGAATGAATAGCAGATTGGGGAGGTTCATGAGGGGGAAGAGGAGCTGCCATTAGACATGATGAGACAGAGGAGAGCATACATGGGTTGTACAGGATGGACGGGGTACACCTATCCCAGATGGGGAACCATATATTCATCACGGAGCTAGGTAGGGGCATAGATCAGTGGTTGAAGAGTTTTTTCCAAAAGCGGGGAAGCTAACCATCCAACGCAAGCTGGAGGCAAGCTAATGGAAGCTAGGAGGGAAGGATCTGAGAAGGTAAAAAGGGGGAAGGTGGGGGGGTTAGGGAGAACAAAATGGAGGAATTAAGATCTGGAAGAAAGAAAAGGGTATGGACACCCTGATAAGTGGACAAGAAAAAGGGGGGCAGGAATTGGACCTGCTCAGAGAGAAAAAGGGGGCAGGAATTGGACCTGCTCAGAGAGAAAAATGGGGGCAGGAATTGGACCTGCTCAGAGAGGAAGTATAAGACCACCTCGGGTTTACACCCGGGCAAGGAATGGAATGTGACCCCCTAGGGTTTCGACACCCGGGGGAGAAAACAAAGGAAAGCAAAAGTAAAATAAAGAGGACTGGAATCAAATGTGACAGAGAAAATAAGAGGAACTCAGTATTGTAAAAATGTAAATCAATTATGTTGTGTGGACAATAAAAGGTTTTGCCGACTGAGCAGCCAAATCTACATATTGAGTGCGATGTCTGTTTTTGGGGGAAGGGGATCTGGAACAAAATGGGTTGCCATTAAGGGCAGCCCCCATTGTTCCAGGCCAGCTGACCCTAGGAAGAGACTAGATACAGCGGGGAGAATGAGGTCATAAAAGGGGAGATTTCTCTCATGATGTCACCAGAGTGTCAGAAGGGGTTGGGGGACAAGGACCAATGGAAAGCAAGGCAAGCAAGGAAGGGTGGAGCAAAAGGATTTAAGATGGGCAACACAGAGGGGCTTGGCCACTTTCTGCTAGGTTCTTTGGGTAAGTAAAATTTTAAGACCCACCCACCTCCCTTTGTTAAAAACGAAGAAATAAAAGGAATGGAAGCTAGGAGGGAAGAATCTGAGAAGGTAAAAAGGGGGAAGGTGGGGGGGGGTTAGGGAGAACAAAATGGAGGAATTAAGATCTGGAAGAAAGAAAAGGGTATGGACACCCTGAAAAGTGGACAAGAAAAGGGGGCAGGAATGGACCTGCTCAGAGAGAAAAAGGGGGCAGGAATTGGACCTGCTCAGAGAGAAAATGGGGTCAGGAATTGGACCTGCTCAGAGAGCAAGTATAAGACCACCTCGGGTTTCACCCAAGCAAGGAATGGAATGCAACCCCCTCGGGTTTTGACACCCAGGGAAGAAAACAAAGGAAAGCAAAAGTAAAATAAAGAGGACTGGAATAAAATGTGACAGAGAAAATAAGAGGAACTCAGTATTGCAAACACATATATTATTTATGTTGTGTGGACAATAAAAGGTTTTGCCGACTGAGCAGCCAAATCTACAATATTGAGTGCGATGTCTCTTTTTGGGGGAAGGGGATCTGGAACAAAGAGGAAATAGCAAACAATTGAAGGGCACTTAGTCTTCGGACTCATGCCTCACCATGGGCCAGGATGTTGATTCATGCCTATAGGCCCATGCATACCTCTTGACTGCCCCTGATTTTACCTCAGAATATTTAGGGGCAATATCAAAAAGCACCCCGATTAGACAACACTGCATAATACAGCATAAAAAAGCATAAAAAGTAATAAAATAAAAAAAAGCAAATTCCCATAGGATAACATTGTAACTTCTAAGGAAAAATCTATATATCAAAACAATGGTCTTGATGAGTACTACAAAAATATCACATACCCCCTCCCCCCAAAAAATATATCTGGGGCAATATTAAAAAAGCATAAAATAAAAAATGCAAATTCCCATAGGGTAACGTTGAGATTTGGAAAGCCATACCTCCCTCAATATTTAGACAATCTATATATCACAGCAAAAGTCTTAATGGGTACTATAACAGTAGTAGCCCCCCCCCAAAAAAAAACTACATCTGGGGACAATATAAAAAAGCATAGAAAGCAAAAAATGTAAATTCCCATAGATTAACATTGGAACTTCTAAGGGATAATCTATATATTAAAGTAAAGGTCTTAATGAGTACTTCATGAATAACACATATCTGCCCCCCAAAAAAAACGTTTATGGGCAATACATAAAAAACCAAAAAATAAAAAGAAAATGTAAATTCCCATAGGCTAACACAGGAACTTCAACAAGCCATAACTCCTTCAATATTTGGACTTAAGGGACAATCTATATATCAAACAAAGGTCTTGATGAGTACTACAAGAATAACACATACCCCCTAAACATTTAGAGGCAGTATAAAAAAAAGGCAAAAAAAATGCAAATTCCCATAAGATAACACTGGAACATGTAAGGGATCATCTATTCATCAAAACAAAGGACTTAATAAGTACTACAAGAATAACACCTACATATTTAAGGGCAATATATAAAAGGCATTCAAAATTTAAATTCCCATGGGATAACATTGGAACTTCAACAAGCCATAACTCCCTCGATATTTGGACTTAAGGGACAATCTATATATCAAAACAAAGTTCTTAATTTATTCATTTATTTGGCTCTTCGGAAATAACATTTGAACTTGGAGTGCATTTACAAATGAGTACTACAAGAATAAAACTGCAAAATAAAAAGTCCAAAGTGGGTACCCCTCTTGGTATAATAGAAGTATTGTAGTTGGAGACTGGTTTAGCGGCAGTTCAACGTTTGACCTTATAAAATTACTTTAGTGAGACAATACAAAGTTAAAATTTCAGCATCACTTTCACAGCTCACCTTACCAGATTTCAAACATCAACATGCTGTACAGAACAGTGGTGAAGATGAATCTAGCTTAATTATTCTTTTTATATTCATTTTGCATTTATTGTAGGGACTACTTTGTTCCTTTAAAGAGTGATCTACCTGAGAACTGATAATACAGTTTCCTTAGAACTCACAGGTAGAAGAAAGGTTTTCTTTAATCCATCAGTTACTAATTATTTGTATGTTAGGGATAATAGAAACATACATCTCTCCTTGTATATAAACAGACATAGGAAGTGTTTAAATATCTTTGACAGAGGCAATGAAAACTCAATAATTGCAAAATCTGGTATATAGGATTTTGATTTAAAGAGACCATTACTGGTGATTTATTATGTTTAAATAATACTACATTTGTATTGCCACCATCTAATGACTTGCAGCAAAAGAAGAATATTTTGATATTGATTGTTATTAGTATCACAGTTTATTCTTTTGCACAACTGGTGCTTACTTTTTGATTCTCACAGCTATGACTATGTTTTATAAGAGTATAGATGTTAACATATTCTTATGAGAAAGTTGATGCATATCACTTTGATAAGAACTAGTCTGCACACATGTTTGATGTGGCATTCCGACTGCCTCATTTTTGGGAAGCAATGAAATAAGTATAGATATGGGTAACAAGATATTAGGTCAATACTTATCTGACACTGTGTTATGTAAGTACCCATAGGTTCTCATCCCTTATGAAGCCCACACAGGTGAAACATTTGGCAACACTATGAGGATCTTGTTTTGAATCATTGTTACAAATAAAACACTTTTGAATTTGGATTTGGTGTGGCTGTCCACTTAGTTTGCTGACAAAAGATAAAGTAACCAGCCACTCCTAAGACATCTTATTATTACAGATTTTTTACTGAGTAAAAGTCACATACTGGTCCTCTGGTACACCCAATGTTTGACCAAAAAGGCTTCATCAAAGAAGAGGATCTAGTGTTAAATTAATTAATTATTTTACTTTGTCTGTTACATGATATTTTCATACACATCACAGTTAAGTTTCTTTTCAGTATTGCCAGAATAGGCACAGTTGTGAGATTCATAATCCATCCTTATTTTAATTCACATTTTTGTATAAATCTTTGTAATAGACAGAGTCCATCCTTTTCCCTCTTCAGTAATTCATAAGTATTTCATTTAGAATGGACAAATTCAGTATAAGAAAATAAAAATGTGGTATATTGAGTGTGTAAAACAGAATTGTTTGATAGAATAAGAAATACGAGGTTTAGTAGTGAGAAAGTATACTGCCATAAGTCATCTTAAGTTCTCTTGTTGTGAAATGGCATAATCATGAAACTCTGAATCTGTGTATATTTTAATGTAAAGTCTTGTTGTGTAATTTTGTGATTTTTGTAATTATATGTAAGAATAACAGGAACTGAATAGTTGGACCTCACTGTAAATGAGACATTGGCTCAGTGGAGTAATCCAAACTCATTTCTGTACAGATGAATGACAGTTTTTTACTACTAGCAACAAATTAGCATAAGAAAATGCTAAATAAATTTTTTTATCCCTTACAGAAGTGCTCCTACTGATGGTTGTGGGTATAGCTGGGACACAGGACAGCATATATATTTATACTGCATAGCATGTCATGACAGAATCCAACTGTCTCCCTTATGGTAGAAATTCACAGATTATATCTTACCATGATGCTATGTAGCAGGTAAAAAAAATTGTTCTCCATTTAATAAAGGAAACTGGGGTGGATAATAAACACCTACCCAGAGTCTGATGTTGTGTCATACAAGCGCATAAGGTTATCAGTATAGTTCATATGCTTTATGGTTCCTATGAGAAAGACAACACATGTTTAAATAAGGTATTCATTTCTTTATCTTCTTATCTTTTTTATCCTGATTCTCTGGGTCTATTGTCTAGCATTTTCTTAGTTACCGCGACATTGTTCTTGACACGTTTCTCTTAACAAGAGCCTTGTTACTTGAATACAGGCTCCAATTTGTACTAAAAGTTGGGTTAAAATTGTGAAAATAACTTTTAAAATGATGCTCCATAGACTTGCATGGAGCATGTCCCTGCTTGCTGACATGTCTCTAGTCATATAATGACATCACAAAACCTCAGACCATGGGACAGCATCAGAAATCAGGAAGAAAGGGACCAAGCAGCTATCCCCCTCGGGGCAAAATACTATCCCCTCCCTTCCTTGGGGGGGTAAACATAACATTTTACAACTGCTATGGAGGAACTCCCATTCAGGTAAGGGAGCCTCTTGATTATTCAACTAGCTAAGTAAAATTTGTGAGAAAAGGTTCTCTTTAAGTAGCGTTCGGCAACTTTATTATTTATTTATTGAAAATTGGTAACCATGAAAGGCATAATGAGCTGAGGCCCATTTCCAGGTGCTAGGCAGGTGGGAAAGGGGTACAGGGAGGTAAATACAGGTAAAGTGCAATCAGTGTTAACAAAACAACAGCCCAATGGTTCTGAGGCACTCACAAGTGGCTTACTTTGTGATGTGCTGGCAACCTGAGTTCAATGTCGAGCTTGGGTTGTTGGGGGGTTGGCCAGGGGGAGGGCAAGAGCAGGACTGAGCAAGCCACTAGGCAGCTCTCCTATCCCTGGGAGAGATGACTGGCTGTCCCTGTCCTGGTTGGCACCTAGTGGAGGCTGGGTGTCAGAGCACGGACATAGAAAAGCGGACATAATGTTTGGAGGGTGAATGGCGCAGTGATCCAGGAGTGCATGCATGCCTCCATGCACGTGCATTCACCACTTGCCACAACCTCGGATTTGAGGAGAAAACTGGAGGAAAATGGATCAGCATGGCAGAGAATGTATGATGTCCGTGCACCATGCCACCATCCACCACATCACCCGAGCCTGTGGCAATGATTGGACTGTGCTTCAGGGGAGGGGATGGCCCTCCCTCTTTTGACCCCACCATGGGGGGAAGATCCATGGGAGAACCAAGCTGTCAGACACGCTAGGGAGATTGTGGACAGTGGGGGTAGTGGTGGCACAGGCAGAAGAGAGCCTGCCCCACCATGGCCAGAGGAGATAAAACAGATGATTTAAAAAAATGTTAACAAAACAATATACAGGTTAAGTATTAGCTACCAAGGCAAAATAAACAGTAGAATGATACAGACAATAGCACAGTGCAATCAAGAATCCAGCAATAATGACAACACATGGCAATATGTACAATGGGCAATTCAAATAGATACTGTAAGTGTTAACATGTTGCTAAAAAGGAAGTTACAGGCCTGATAGACTGATCACAAGTTACTCCTCTACCGTGACCTCTTAAATATTCTACTAAACTCTTCAACCTATACCCTTCTGTAATCCCTCCCCGCCAAGTATGGGGTCTTACCTTTTTGACTCCAGAAAGCCAAGCCCTGCCCATTTGGGGGTACCTTCACTCCCGCCTGTCACCCAATCCAAAATGCTGTGTGGGCTGGAGCAAGAGTGGAATAGAGGAAAGCTGCAATCTTTAGAACTCTGCAGTATTGTAGCAAGTGGCTCTGTTTCCACATATCCCACATCTGCCTCCTGCCACCAAAAGAGCATAATTGAATGCTCATGACAGGTGAATCCCAGGATTGCTGCTGATTCCTGCTCACTGCCCAAAGTCAGCTGTACAATTGTGCACCCATGTTCAACAACATTTGGGGGGAAGAGAAATTGTTTAAACGCCAGAGTCCTTGAAAATATTAGGCTGAGTGTGGGAAAGTGCACCAGAAGACTCATGGACCTGCCTGGGGTTAATTAAGTGAGAAAAGACTTATTCAACTATTCTTTGTTCCACTGACTAATCTCCAGCACTGCTGGTGACTGACAGATCAGTAGATCAATGGAGATCTGGATTTCCAGAGAATACAAGGGCTGCTCAAGAATGTTTTCAATCTGTGTGTGGCTGCTGTAGGAGTCAGACTAGAGTGAAATGCAGCTGCTAACTGGAGGAAACAGACCATGCATCTATCAGACTCAAATAGAATTCCTGCACTGAAACAGTGAAGGCAATTGTGTGCCATAGCACAGACCTGAGAGACCTAAAGCAAGAAGAAAGGAGAGTGGTAGATAGGCGAGTCCCTCTGCAACCACTCTTCAGGCACTTGGAAATGCATTACTGCATTGCAACATAAATCAATATCAGACAGCAGCTCTTTGTCATGGGAGCTGTCCAGCTAGCACCTTTGCTAGGTGCTAGTCATCACTGTTCACATAGGGGTTGTATGCAAGGAGGTTGTAGACTGGTCTGACATGATTAGACTCCATGGGCTAAAGCTGTGTAACCCTCCCCCCGCCCACCCCGTAGAGTATCTACTTTTTGTGCACAGTTTTCAGGCCCTCTTTATGACTGTAATTAAATAGGTAATATGTCTCTGCCACGCTGGTGGGGACTCTGTGGGTAGGAGGTCACCGTGGGTGGTGGAGGTAAAATTGGGAGAGTTTTGGTGCCAGGGGAGAACCCATGCGGAGTGTGTGGGGGGTATGGGGAAGAATGAGGGAGCAGGGGTGATTGCCTGCTCTCTACACGAGCCTTGGTTTTTGGTGGGAGGCCTAGGCTGTAAAAGCAGTGAATGATGTGGTGGCAGCCACTAGTGTGGGTTAGGAGGCTGCCCTACTATGGTGACCCTTTTTTCTTCTGTCCCTCCAGTGGTGCAAATATTACGTCAGTTGGGGGGGAGAGAAAGAGAGAGAGAACATCAGATGAGAAGGAACAGAGCAATAAGAGTGTGAGCTCTGGTACCTCCTGCGAATAAGTGAGACAAGTGGGAGAAGATAGACCTCCGGGACAGTGACACAAGTGCCAGTCTTGGAGCAGTAAGCCAACCACATTGAGGCAGCTCCATTGGTGCCTGTGGGATTCGAATTATAGTACTGGGAAGGAAGAGATGTACATCAAAAAAAGAGGAAGCCCAACCCAGTTGTAGCCATGTGTGTGGGGACAGCCACGTCAAAGCCAAAAGGGAGTCACCTGCATCAGTACTAATGAGTATCTGGCAAAGAAGGGGAGAGAGTAGAAGTAGCTCCAAGCTGAGATGGCTATTTTTTGGAGCCTGTCCTGAGTTCAGTGATGGAGAGATGAGGGGGGAGAGTGTGATGACTAGTTGCTGCTGAAGCCTGTGAGAGGGTTATCTCAGCCCCAAATTAAAGCTGCATGGAACTGTTTAGTGACCTTCATGGCCCAGAAGAAACATGCCAATAATTTTTGGTTGGGGCCAACTTGGCCACAGTATAACCACTGTTTTCTACCCCCTGAAATGTGACCTCCACCGTCTAGATTAATGGACTGTTTAAATGGTGCCATCAGTTTTGTCATTAATTAAAATGGGATCCCCTGTTTGAAGCTATTATTGTTGTGTACCTCAGTTATTTTAGTTGAGACTGTTTTCCAACTAACTCAAATATCTGTTGCAGCCCAGCACCAGAAGATTGCACCCCCTCATCACACCAGTGGATCCAGTCAATGCCAACCATCCTGGTAAGAAGAAGAATTAAAATCAAAACTGTGTTTCTACTGTTGTAGCACTCCTCTCCACAAGTAACATCAGGCATGCCCCTAGACAATGGGAATGGAGGTTTACAAACATGAGGTCTCATCTGGGATGGCATTTTGGGGTGCCTGGGCTGTTCCAAAATGCTGAAATGAGAACTGGGCAAGGCCTAGAATTTACTGGATTTTTGGCTTGTGTTTGGGCTGCAGAAGGAATGACACAGTGATGAGATTTCACGCCTTCTGGAGGATCGTGTGGTGCCTGTAGGTTGGGCGGATGCACCGCACCAATCAAGACGTGTGCCCTTTCTGCAAATACCTTGTAACACCTCACCAGGATTGGACTAGTGATCTCTTTGGAGTGGAATGAGCCATGTTGCCATGCTGAGAACTGAGTGTGAGAGAGAATTGTGACCAGCTTGTGGAGAGAGTAAGCAGCTTACAGAGCAGAAAGAGAGGGACTTTTGCTGAGTTCTTGAGATCAAGGTGGCTAATGTCCTGGAAGCCTCTGATGTCAATGTCCCATCTGTTATGCTACGGTGGTTATGGGACACTGTTGAGAAAGCCACTGAGAGCAAGTGAGTGCTGTGCTGATTTGAGGGTCCAGGAGTAACTTTGTTGCCAGTGTGCACATCATGCCAAAGATGGACCCCCTTGAATGTGGAACGACTGTTATTTCCTTGGCCCCTAGGATCAGTGACCTTGACCAAATCTGCTTTTGTGGATGGAGAGATATGGGTGCCCAGCTGGGTGCAGTAGCTGCACCAAAGTGGAAAGAAGCCAGCCATAGGCCTAGTAGCCCTCAGAAATCCCCTACACCCTGTGGAGTGGCTAAGTCAGAAGCTACTGTTCGGCCTACAGTGCCAGTTACAGTGCCCATTGGATGGGGTTGGGGCCTTGCTGCACATATGAAACTGCTGACCCTGGATGATTTTGGACTGGGGGGAAGCCTTCACCATCTGTACATGAAAAATCCTTGGGGCAGCTTCCCCAGAATCAACTGAGCTTGAAGAAAAGTGACCACAATCCAGTAGCCCCCCTACTGCTGCTTTAGAGAATCCCACTTACACCAAAGTCACAGAGGTAGAATTGGAAGGTGAGGTGATGATTTTCTGGAAAGAGACATTCCAACCTGTTATGCATCCATGTATTTGACTCCTTAGAAGGACAGGCCAACCCTGGCAACAAAATACCATCATAGGCAGGAAACTTATGAGGCAGTACAAGATGGTAGCCCTGAGGTGAGGTGGTATCATGAGGGGGTATCGCTGCCAGATGGCCAGGCCCCAAGATCCATCATCCAGAGCTTGCCAGAATGGAGCCAAGCCAAGAGAATCATATGCAGAAAGATCCATCAAGATTATCCCTAGTTTGTTTATCCATGTCTTCCAGAGAGGATATGGGATATCACTGAAGAAAATGCAATGACTCGGTATTCTGGGGCACCTTGGACAACGTGTACAGGAAGCAAAGCTGGACCCCATAAGCTCTTCGATGGCACTCCAAGAAATCCAGAGAATCACCAAAGTAATGTGTTCATCCTGTGTATGAAGGACTCACTATTTTCAAGACCTTTGCACTGGTGCAACACCTGGGAGAAAAAGGAGCATGTACTATTTCACTGCAGTGGATTCATTTGGACAGGTTACCAAACCCAGCCCAAAGTTCTACTTCTTTCAGGTGTGAGGAGGCTGCTGGACTTCTGAACTGTTGCTGTTTCTGCAGTTCCCCTTGGAGAAGCCAATAGCCTCCCTTGGAGGTGATGTCCATGGACTTCAGCCATTTCCAATAAGTGCTTGGACTGTATGGACTGAACTGTAATGAATAAGATAAACCCTTTTTCTTCTTTTGCTAAAATTTAGTTAAAGTAACTACAGCAAAAGTGAGCATATGCACATCATTTTGGAGAGGGAAGCTAGCAATTAAAAGGGAGCTAGCATTTGCTTTTCAGAGTACCTCATTTTGAAGAGGAAGAGAGGAGTCAGATAAATCTCCCTTCCCCCATCAGTTAACTGCTAACAGCTACTGCTAAGGGGGTAATAGCACTACCCCCTCACCCCCAACCACCCAGGTTCTTTCTACATTTATAGAAGCCCAAGGGAACTTCCTGCAGGGCTTCCAAAGGAAGATGCCAGTGAGAACAGGAAGAGAGGATAGAGAAGACACAGTAAAGGGAGAAAGAAACTGTGACACCTACAGGTTGGGAGGAAAACAGATGTGGACATCCAGATCTGCTAGAGCTGTGGAGGGCTGGTAGCGAGGCAGACACTCTGGAGACTGAGGTGTGTCTTCTGCAGGACAGTTTCGGAACCACAGAGGGAGCTATGGCAGGCAAGAGAAGAGATCATGAGGCTGCAGAGGAGAGTGGATTGGGGATGCCCACTCCCACGTACCCACCCAATCCCCCAAAGGCACAGGTCTTGGGGGATGGAGGGTGGTGAGAGGTGGCAGTGGGGCACCTAGAGCTAAGATGGGGCACTGCTAGCCACACACTATCCACATGCAGAATCATTTGGCCCCCATAGCTGGGGGACAGAAGCCAAGTGAGGAAAAAGGAAAAGTCGAGCTGGACAAACCTGATACAAGAAAGAAGGAAGGAGGTACAAGGAAGGAGAGGAAGAATACACAGAGCAACAGGAGGATTCTGGTTGTGGAAGACTCTATGTTGCGAGAAGTGAGGCACAGTCCATCAGTGTGAAGGGAGCTGAAATCACAGTGAAATGCATGCCAGGAGCATCTGCCAGGAGAGCTAAGGACAGAATAGGATGGCTGGTGAGAAGAGATCAGGATTTCTCGGGGATCACTGTCCACCTTGGGACAAATGACATAGCAAATAGGACTATGGAAGAAGCCAAGGCAGACATGAAGACACTAAGGGAGAGCCTAAAGGAGTACACAACACATCTGGCCTTCTCGGAGGTGTTGCTGGTTTGAAGGAAGGGCAGAAGTTAAGACAAGATCAGGAATGAAGAGATCAGGGAATTCAACTGATGGCTCCAGGGTTGATGCATGGATAATGGGATGCACTACATTGGAGACTGGGGGACCTTCTGGGACAGGAAGCTCTTCAAGCATGATGGTCTGCATCTCACCAGAGAAGGAGCAAGAGCACTAAGGCAGTTGGAGGTCTTCTTGGAGGTTTAAACTGGGAGTCTCCAGCACAGAAGAAGACCTAAATGAGGATGCAGCAGAAAGATATGAAGGTAAGGGGATCAGCGAATGGAAGGGAACTCCCCAACATCAGACTAAAGGAAACAGGCATAGCCATGAGCAAGGAGTGGCCATAGGTAAAAAGGAGGGACCTCATGTAAAGAACAGGAGGCAGACATAGAAAAGGGGATGTACTGAGTTATAGAGAGGGGAGGCCATGATTGGAAGGCTATGGAAACAGCTCACATCACCACCATTGGTGGGTTTGTCACCACTCCCTGTAAATCCAAGGGAGCACATATACACCCAGAAAGAGAAATGCAGAACCCAAGCATCTTGACCACAGAGGCCTCGATTAGCATTCAGCAACAGGATGGCAACCTAAAAAAATCACTCGGGCTCAAACAGCAAGTTGGCACTGTCCAAGAAGAGGGTGCAGCCCCAAACCAAAGGGGGTGCACATTCCTGAAAGGTGATGGTTGCAAATGCTAGAAGCTTTGCAACCAAACTACCTGAACTCACAGCCATCATGGTAGTAGAAAGATTGGACTGGGTCGCTGTGACAGAAATGTGGTTCATGGAAAACCATGGATGGGACACGGCTATACCCAGATACAATCTGTTCAGAAAGGATAGGCAGGGGAAAACAGGGAGAGGAGTAGCCATTTACATTCGAGAAAACAAAAATCCACAGAGGTGCAGAGTCACCCTGGGGACACCAAGTCACTATGGCTTACTATAGATACAGGAAATGGAAAAATCTTAAGATCAGCATCATATACAGACCTCCAAATCAAGAACAGGAAGGGGACAAAGACCTGATAGAAGAAATACACAAAATGACTCAGAGAGGAGAGGTAATACTGGTGGGGGACTTCAACCTTCCAGATATAAACTGGAGTACACTAACAGCGACAACAAGAAGAAGCAGGGATTTCTTATTGGCACTACAGAGAGCAGGACTAAGTCAATTGATCAAAACACCAACAAGAGGAGATGCCATACCTGACCTGGTCCTCACAAACACTGACACGGTTAAGGAACTTGACATGGGATGCCATATGGGTAACAGTGACCATCGCATGGTTAGCTTCGAGGTGAACATAACTGAGGACATGTGCTACTCAAAAATAAAAGTACTAGATTTTAAAAAGGCAAACTTCAACCAGATGAGGACCACCATAAGAAACTGCTTAATTGATCTACAAGTGGATGAGGTGAATGTCATGTCGGCAAAACGTAAGAAAGCAATCCAGACAGTTACTGACCAATGCACCAGAAGGGTTACCAAAGTAAAAAGTAAACAAAACCTTATGGTTTTCAAAGGAAGTGGCTAAAATAGTGAAAGAAAAACAGAAGGTGTTCAAGCTATACCAGGGAGCAAACAAGGAAGAAGACTGGGTGTCATACAAGGAGGAAATGAAAGAAGCCAGCAAAAAAATAAGGCAAGCAAAAGCGCAGACAGAAGCAAGTATAGCAGAGAGGGCAAAGAGAGGAGACAAATCCTTTAGATACATCCAGGAAAGAACGAAGGCAAAAGGGGGTATAGTCAAGATTACAGCTCATGAACAGAAAACAACAGAAGACGATACAGAAAAAGCAGAAATCCTGAACAAGTATTTCTTCTCCATATTTACTGAGGAGAACCCAGGGGATGGCCCAGAAATGGCAAAATGCAACACCCCTGGACAGGGGGTTGATACTAGCCCCTTTACAGAGACCGAAGTACTGGAGGCACTAAATAAACTGCAAGTTGACAAGACCATGGGACCAGACAAAATGCACCCCAGGATCTTAAAAGAACTGAGATCAGAGTTGGCTGACCCACTGGCTAAACTATTCACCAAATCCCTAAAGAGTGGGGAAGTACCTGAAGATTGGAAAAGGGGCAATCGTGGCCCCACTCCACAAAGTAAGCAGCAGGGAAGACTCTGGAAATTAGAGGCCCGTAAGCCTCATGTCCATAGTGGGGAAGTTAATGGAGACACTACTCAAACAGAGAATCATGGCATTCCTGGAGGCTAGCGGCCATCAGGACCACAAGCAGCATGGTTTCACAGCGGGTAGGTCATGCCAGACAAACCTGATTGAGTTTTTTGACTGTGTTACAAAGGTTATAGATGACGGTGGGGCAGTAGATGTGGTCTACTTAGACTTCAGCAAGGCCTTTGACTCAGCTCCACACAGAAGGCTGGTAAAGAAGCTAGACCACACAGGAGTTGGATTGGAAGTAGTTAGATGGGTTAAAAACTGGTGACAGGGCAGAACCCAGAAAGTGCAGGTAAATAGAGTACTGCCATCAGAAGGTAGAGTAACCAGCGGTGTGCCCCAGGGTTCAGTACTGGGGCCCCTGCTCTTCAATATTTTCATATCGGACATAGCTAATGGACTACAGGGAAAAGTATGTCTGTTTGCAGATGACACCAAACTATGCAACAGGTTTGACACCCAGCAGGGAGTGGACAAGACGGAAACTGACCTCAAGAAACTGGTAGAATGGTCTAGAGCATGGCAGTTGAGATTCAATCGCTAAAAAGT
Source organism: Neoceratodus forsteri (assembly GCA_016271365.2). Taxonomy (NCBI): domain Eukaryota; kingdom Metazoa; phylum Chordata; order Ceratodontiformes; family Ceratodontidae; genus Neoceratodus; species Neoceratodus forsteri. The sequence goes on from CM028136.1 coordinate 878,173,898, forward strand.
GCAAAGTCATGCACATAGGAAAAGAAATCTAAATAAGGCATATTACCTTGGAGGGGAAAGACTAGTTGTCTAAACCCAAGAGCGCGATTTGGGAATCATTATCTTAGACAACTTGAAGGTAGGTAAACAGTGTGAGAAGGCAGCATTAAAGGTCAGCAGTATGCTGGGATGTATTGGGAGGGGAATCACAAGCAGGAAGAAGGAAGTGATCTTGTTGCTGTACAGATCACTGGTTAGGTCTCTCCTGGAGTACAGTGTCCAGTTCTGGAGGCCTAACCTCAAAAAGGACATTGACTGAGTGGGGACGGTGCAGAGAAGGCCAAAAAAAATGATTCAGGGACTGCAAGATGTCCTATGGGGATAGACTGAAAGAACTGAACATGTATTCCCTGGAACAGAGAAGAGAGAGGGTGACATGACTGAAACATTCAAGTACATGAAAGGCATAAACTAGGTGCAGATAGGTGATCTCTTTCAATTTAAGAAGGCAGCAGAACCAGGGACATGATCAAGGCTGCAAGGAGGGCAGTTCTCCAGCAACACCAGGAAGTTTTTCTTCACAGAAAGAGTGATGGATGCCTGGAACAGCCTGCCTGCAGAGGTGGGGGCAAGGACAGTGGTAGGTTTCAAGAATGCTTGGGACAGATACAAGGGAGCCTTCAAACCCAAGAGTAGTTAGAAGGCTAGGCTAAAAGACAATGGGCAGACTAGATGGACCTGGTGGTCTCCTTCTGCTGTTAACTTCTATGTCTATGTTTCTAACATGGATCTTATTTGTATCGCACGTTATTTGAACTGCCTGTGCATTTGGGGGTTTAAAGGGGGGCAGCTATGTTAATGTTATAGCCTAGACTGACTTTAGCTACCACTGCAGCCATGTTTCACGTTATAATCTTTCAAAAAGTTTATAGTGCTGTGTAAATTGTTTGCATGCATGCCATAGTAAGTTTCTTGTTTGTGTTAAAAGTGACTTATTGTATTTCATTTTATGGGAATCCTGTTGTCCATGCCATACAGGTGGTTGGGTTGCCAGAAATGCACCACTGCTTAGTCAGAAGACATGATTGGGACGCCAAGGTTTAAGTCCAGTAGAGTAGAGGGCGTAGGAGTCATCTACCATCATGGTGGTGAAACCAGTGGGCTAAGTAATGGAAGCAGGTAGGGAGGGAGTGCACATACCTCTCTGTACCGCTCAGCATGGTAGCTGGTTTGGGGCACTCACCAAGGATGGTGAGCAGGGTAAAGCATGGAAGAAATGTAACCCCCCCCCCCCGCAGGGTGTGTGCTTTTTGTGCACAGTTTTTTGGTCCTCTTTGGGCCTGTAATTAAATAGTTAATATGCCTCTGCCTCACTGGCGAGGTCTCCATGGAATAAAGATCACTGTGGGTGGCAACAGTATAAATGGGAGAGTTTGGAACCAGGGGAGAGCCTATGCAGAGTGTGTGTGTGGGGGTACAGGAAAGTGTGAATGAGCAGGGGTGATTGCCTGCTCTCTGGAAAAGCCATGGTTTTCAGTGGGAGGCCTAGGCAGTAAAAGCAGTGAGTGACATGGCTGTGGTTGCTAGTGTTGGTCAGGAGGCTGCTGCATTATGGTGTCCTTTTTCCCTGTCCCTCCAGTAATGCAAATATTATGCCAAAGAGGGACAGATATAGAGAGAGAGAGAGAGAGAGAGAAGATGGGACAGCACAGAGAAATGAGACAGTGAGCTGTGGTGTCTCCTGTGAAAGAGAGAGAGACCCATGGGAGAAGATGGAGCCCCAGGAGAGTGAGACAAGTTCCAGTCTCAGAGCAGTAAGCCATCCCAGTTGTGGCGGCTCCATTGGTGCTTGCGGGATTTGAACCATAGTACTGGGAAGAAAGAGGGATGTGCACTGAATAAAGAGGAAGGCCAACTGAATTGTGGCCATGTGTGTGGGGATGACAGCCTCAGAGTCTATGAGAGGAGTCACCTGCATCAGTCCTAATGAGTATGTGGCGGGGAAGGGGAGAGAGTAGAAGTAGCCCTGAGTTGAGATGGCCATTCCTTGGCACCTGTCCTGAGTTCAGTGATAGAGGGATGAGGGAAAGAGTGTGATAATTGGTTGCTGCCTCAGCAGCCTGTAAGAGGGTCATATGGGCCCCGAATTAAAGCTGCATGGAACTGTTTAGTGGCCTTCACAGCCCAGAAGATGCATGCCAAGAATTTTTGATGGGGGCCTGCTCAGCCACACTGTAACCACTCCTTTCTGCCCCCTGAAATGTGACCTGCATTGTCTAGAATGGATTAATGGATTGCTTAAATGGTGCCATGAGTTTTGTTGTTAATTACAATGGACTCCCCTTGTTTGAAGCTAGTGTTGTTGTGAACCTCAATTATTTCAGTTGAGATTGTTTGCCAGCTAGCCCAAAGATTTGTTGTAGCACAGCACCAGAAGAGGACGGTATCCCGTGATATGGAGGAAGCAAACTGAGCTATTCAAATTGAGCGACTCAGTTTGCACACCCATAGAAATAGTGACCATGAAAGTATAGTGAATGAGAAGGAATAGCAAGGGTGGAGAGATACAATGGTGAATGGTACTAGCTAGTGAGTGGAGAGTTTGCAATTAGATATGATAAATGGATGAACTGAGCAAGTCACTGCTGAGCTTGCTGCATGGCATGGTGGTTACAGCTACCATCAGTGATGCAAATGGACCCGGGTTCGGGACTGCATGTAGGGAATTTACTTTTTTCTGCTGTGGTTGGACTTATTTTTTTTGTTATGACCTCCCATTCCCTTAATGAGTTTCCTCCAACTGTGGGTTGTACCTCTGTTAACAGTCTCCCCCTGCATACTGGTGTCCCCATGAAGTAGCCCCTCTGTGGTTTACTCTGCCCCAGTATCCACCCCCAGAGTTGATTATAATTAATCAATTATAATAATAGTGATCAATATTAATCTATGGAGCAGCTGACAACACACACCTAAAAAAAATCAGGCTGGCCCTTAATAAGGCCAGTAGATCAGCCTCCGCCGCGCCAGACTCACACACACCTGCCCTGTTCACCCTACCAACTGGCTTAACTTTGACGGAGGCTAAAATATCAGACATGCCACTTTGCTAAAAAATAACTGAAGGTCTCCTCCCACCTGCCCTCACCCCCCCAACTCCTAGCACCCTCGTCCTCCCACCACACACAGCAGTCTACAACAACCCACTATTGGGTACCCATCTGCAAAACCTCTGCGGGCCAAAGAACATTTAGGTGCCTGGCCTCTAGCTGGCTTAACTCCCTCCCTAACGCCCTCCTCTCACAACCCAGACTCATCCGGTTCAAGTCCTAACTACAAGACCTAATCTCTCAGGACTCACGCTGTGCCTGTCCTTGATTTCAAACCCTACCCATGTCCCCCCTTGTCTAGGGACCTTACTCTGGTCCTGCTGCCCATGGGCATGCTTATATTTGGACAATGGACACCCAAAGTCCAGTTCAGACTAATAAATAACTACCAGGGCATGGCTGTTGCCACCGTCCTGCAGTATATGTACCCTGTTAACTGATTACTGTCTTTACTGTGTACCTGTTCTTGCAACTTTCTGTAACCACTTTTGCAAATGTACATGCTCCTTGTGTAACTGTTGTGTCTTATTTGTTGCCATTGTATCTGTTGTCTCTGTATTGAATGAAGTGGAACCTTTGTAAAGGAGTCTTTGACTCAAAGGTATGTAATCCGATATCTTCAATAAATAAATAAATAAATAATTGGGGTGTTTGGGAGGCATATCTCCCCACATAAATAGTAAGTGTAGATTGTTCCACATATGTAATGTTTGGTGTGCTCGCTGTTTTTTAGTGGTTGGTGTAGTGCTTGTTGCCAAATTTGTTTTCAGCGATTTACATTAGCGGTTATGCAAGTCGCAGTTTGTACTTCTCTCTTATCATGTGGTACCGAAGAGGGCACCCCTTCATCATGCCAGTGGATCCAGTCAATGCCAGCCATCCCATTTAGAAGAAGAATTAAAATAAAAAAAAATGTGTTTCTACTGTTGTAGCACCCTTCCCCAGAAGTAACATCAGGCATGCCCCTAGGCAACAAGGATGGAGGGCTGACAGCTGCACCTGTGAGCTCAGAAGAAAGAGATTATCTTTTTTTTTTATCCAATTATTTAACCAGGAGTGGCACACTAAACTGAAAGCTTGTTTACAGGTGCAACCTGGGAGCACAGGGAAGTTAAGTCACTTGCTCAGGGTCACACAGTATGCAAGTGGGGGCTGTGGGATTCAAACCCAGGTCTCCAGATTTGCAGCACAGAGCCTTAAACCACTGTGCTATACTGCCTCCTACATGTAGGCTGGAGAAGAGGCCTGATTGAGTCTGTGGAGAGCCATTTTCCATGTAGTAGGAGATGCCTGCATTGACAGAAAAGCTGAATCATTCAACGAGCGACTCTCTGCTGCTGGACCACTACATGCTGCATGCAAAAGGAGATCCATTTGGGCTGGGGAACTGTAAGCAGTTTCAGGCCTTGTCCTGCACTCTGCAGAACAACCATCTGCTTCATAGTTAATATGGGAATTCTTTGGTGGACTAGGGTATCCACTTGCAAAAAAAGGTGTCCAGGGAAATTGCCTTATTTGAATATTACTTAAGTTGATGTGTCTTAAGTGGAGCTTGCTGATTTTCGATGCATTCCAAATACAAACAATGTTGGCATGCTCATTAGCAACAAAGGCTAGTACACCACTTTTTCTTCAAATAAATGATTTATTTTAGGTAAATAGTCCCAACGTTTCACCTAGAGAATTAGCCTTCTTCAGGGAAACTGTAAAAAATTATAACATATATATAATTATATTTCAAATAAGTTAAACAGTACACTTTTAAACTTGATCATTTTGCATTTAATATACTTATTCATATATCTAAGCAATGATGTTAATATAAAAATATATAATTCCTTAAGTTTTGAGAAACATCTATGTAAATAAACATATATGTAAATATGCAAATTAACTCAACTTCTCCTATTATGAGAACCACCAAATTTCATACAAAACTATTTTTCTAACTTTTTAACACTACCTTTTGGGGCCAGAATATTTGTCATTTCCCTTTAAATTATACAATTCTTATGCTATCATTTGAAAAATGATAAACAAAATGTACATAATATTAATTATTGCTTCTTTTAAAGTTCTACTTCATAAACATTTTTTATTTCATCACCTTGTATTGTGTGTACATTTACTATTCATCTTCACAGCATTTTCTAGTTTTTATTTGTAAATTTATATGGGGGGGAAGAACATTAAATGCAAAATGATCAGTTTAAAAGTGTACAGTTTAACTTATTTGAAATATAATTATATACATGTTATAATTTTTTACAGTCCCCCTGAAGAAGCCTAATTCTCTAGGTGAAACGTTGGGACTATTTACCTAAAATAAATCATTTATTTGAAGAAAAAGTGGTGTACTAGCCTTTGTTGCTAATGAGCATGCCAACATTGTTTGTATTTGGACTAGGGTATCCAGTCAGAACTACAAGTACCCAGTTAAGGTTTTAATTTTGGGCTTGTGGCTAATTTGTTTAATTTTTTTTAAGCGCACCACTGCAAGATACCGAGTGATGACGGACTGTGGGCCTCTACTCATTCCTGATGACACATTGTGAGCCTGCAGCCATTCCACAGAAGGGTACCAGTAGCATTTGTATTAAGGAGCTGACTAGTTACAAGGGTTGCATATAGGCAGCACTAGTGTGAGTAGTAGGCCTAGATAGCACAGTTAGGAGTGTGAGATGTGTATATGTGTGTGGTATGGTGTGGGTTGGGCTACCTAAAATACAGCCAGGGGTCTGCTTACTGTAATATATATAATATATATATATATATATATATATATATATATGTTCTTTGCACACAAAAAAATACATTAATGCACCAGTGTAACTTAATACCACAAAAGTAGGGAAATGTGGTGTTAGAGTTTGCAACCTTAATGCACCCCAGCAGCAAAAGGAACAAAACATTAGGATTTTGGGTCTCCATGGTCTTGGAAAATCTGTGGTGGGTTCTTCCTGGGGTTGTGAACCCTAATGCCCACCCATTCGGTGAGCAAACAATGCCACACATGATCAAACTGTGTTGGCAACCTGTGAAGAGTGTATCATTATGAGGTACTGGCTTGGGCTGTACCTTGTACTTCAGATTGGAGACTAGGGGCTAGGAGGAGGAGTGAGTACAAGGAAGACCCCACCACTCACTTGCAAAGACTCCAGAGACCTCAAACCCTAATGTTTTTTCCTTTTTCTACTTGGGGTGGGGGGACATTAGGGTTAGAAACCATAATGCCATATTTCTCTACTTTTGTGGCTTTAAGTTACCCTAATTGGTGCACTAATGCAGTTTTTTACAAAGAATGTCTTTACTTTTGAGATAGTATAATCATATTCTAATTGGCCTGTGGAGTGCAGGGCCCCTGATGCCTATCCCTCCATTAATACTGCACATACAGAATAGGGAGGATTGCAGTTTACTGTTTTATTCTTCTAGCCTCTTTTGGAGGAGTTGCTTTGGCTGCATTGGAATATCAGGCTGCTTAGATGCTTTGCTACAATTTTTGGCATCACACCTCTTTGTAAGCTATTAAATTGTTTTGTATTTCTTGTGCCAGAATCTCTAATTTCTGATTTCCAGGAGTACTGAGTGGTCTTCTATATTTACTGGCAGATAACTGAGCAGGCTGTACATTTAGGACAGTGAGGCTTGAATTCTTATAATTTCTTAGATCCTACAATATCCAATTGTGAGCCTGGGGTGACAAAATAATTTATCTTTTTAAATTTTCATTCTGTAAGCTAGGCTTTATTTTTTTTTACTTATTATTTTGCTTTGTACTGTTACTGTGTAGACTATTTCTCTTTTCCTGCTATGTTGATTTCACTTAGTAACACCCAATTAACATCAGAGCCAGTCTCTGGGATGTTGTGAGAGAGCGTTTGCAGCAGGAGTCTGTGCAAGGCTTTATTTTGAATTGGAACAGGTATGCCACTGTTGCCATATTATTAATGTTTTAACATTGCACAGACCTTTCTGGACCAACTTTGGGCCTTCGACTGAAAGAGACAGTCTCAGGAAGAAGCCCGGGTCTCTGGGACCCACTGTTGTGCGGTGTGGAGTTCGAACGGTGGAGAAGCCAGCTGCAAAAAAGGAAGAGGAGCTCAGTGGAGCCTGCAGAGGCTTAATGGCCCTGGGGATAGCTTCCTGGAAAAAAAGACTGTTTTGGCTGCTATTCTTTCCAGGTTTTTTTTATACTATTATTTGCTTACCTTTACTCATAACCTATGCATCTGAGTTTAGATATTCTAAAGGCTTTGAACATTTTTCACTAATTCATATTCTGTTTATGCTCCACTTTGTATGTGCTCTATATTCACATCTATTCGAATACATTTCACAGGTCATGAAATAGATGATTGAGATACATGATATGAATACCTAAACCTTGTATTATTTAAATATTTTATGTTATGTGTACTGTATTTGGAATTAAGAATTCAGAAATAGGTTTTATTAAGTGTTCTCCAGAACAACCAGGAAGTGGGTGTCTCATTGGAGGGTTCCTGCACGTGGTCCAGACAGTTAAATGTGCATGAGCTGGTGTTCATGTTAGATCTAGAGCCAGTCTCACTGCAATCTGCAACCTGCTCGTGTCTAGCAAAATCTAGTGGAGCAAGAGTATTTTATTTGTAGAGTTTGATATAACTACTGTTACAACAACTGCTTCAGTCTGTTTAAGTCTGTTTCAGTTCATTTTTCAGACTTCAGTTTGTGATGTCCTGAGAGCAGCTGGTCTTGCTTGATAAACATGAAGAGTAATTTTCAAATTTTTATTGATAAACGGAGTATGCTACAGCACCTGAAGTTGATATAGTATGCCTTTGTGAATTATGCTCTGGAAATTACCTGATGAGGACCCGCTTGGTTTTGGCTAGTATTATCTCTATAAAACAAATAAGTAAGTTATATTAAGTTTTAAAGTATATGTGTCCTTATGAGAGTTTTGCTTGTTTCTTAGTATATTTAAACACATCAGATATTTGCATCGATAAGTATTTATTTTTGATATTACCGCATTATTAACCTGTTGTATTCTCTTTCTTCTTTTTTTAGTGTATATCTTTTTAAAGGAAGAAATAAAATATTTAAAGAAAGTTTCTGATTTTATCTGGTTGGAATTAGAAAAGTCAGACTGTTGGACTAGAGCCCTATTGAAAAACAGGAAGATATATGAAAAAAACAATTCTATTTAGGTTACAAGTGGCAATTTTATAAATACTCAACCCAAATGTCTGGATTTTGTAAAAATTAGGGTGATTACAGGAACCTGATGAATGGTGACTGATGCACAACACCTAATTGATAGCCAATCATTAGGAATGATTAAACTGCTTGAGGATTCGAGGTTACTGGACTTCTGTTGATCCTACATGCTATTGACCTAATTCAGCTGTGGTATTCTGACATCCCACTAAATTTGTGGAGAACTGAAAAACTTGAAGAAGGGGTGAACTGAGAACTAAGAATTAAGAACGAATTAACAAAAACTAATTTGCTTTGTTGTTTTATTGCTTTATTTGGACTAATTGGGACTAATTGATATATATGAGTTTGTGATTCTCATTTCAAGATTGTGCTTGGTTACATCTAGGATTTGAGGACTAATTAGTGATCTTTTGTGAACAAGTAATTGTTTAATTGTATTTGCATTCTAAAAGTATTTAAAGGTATGCCTGTAGAAACTAGTTGTGGGAAAAATAAAGTTAGTAGTTGTGCATCAACAAAAAAGAATTAAGATGGAAAACTCAGAGTGTAAATGGAATAATGAAGATAAGAGGAAGAAAGCAATAATTACAAATAAAAAGGATATGACAACTAATTCTTACTTGGCTAATAAGAAGAAGGAGAAAAAAGGGGGAAAATGCAAGAAGAAAGTGATTCGGTAAAGGAAAGGGAACTTAGTTCTTCTGAGGTAGTGAAAATTATACCTGAACAAATGAGGGATGAGAATAACAAAGGAATAAATGAAACATTATCTTTAATTGAACCAGCTGAGAATAATTTGGGATTAAAAATGAGACAGCTCCAAATTACGGAAATATGGAAGAACCAGGGGCTAAGTGATTCCTTGTTAAGATTTGGGGAGAGTAATGAATGTTGGGATATAAAAAAATTCAAAGAGCATAGTACACCGGCCCCTCTTAAACAAGGTAATTTGGGGCCATTTGTAAATGATTCAGGATTGATTGATAGGATGAATAATGAGGTTAGCAAAACAGTGGAATGTATTAAAGAGTCAACTAATTAAATAGTTTAATGGAACAACAAACTGAACAACAGATTTGTGAATACAGTAGAATTAAGGAAGAAATTAGCGTTTCCTCTGAAATTCTTACATTTGCATCAGCACAATTTGAAAATGAAAAAAAAAAGAAATGATAAAGTAAATACAGTGGAAAATAATAAAATGAGTCTGAGCAAACAATATGGTCACCTCAAGTTGAAACTTTATGTACGAGTCCATTAGAATTAAGTACCCCTTTTGTGAATATCATAACAAAAGAATGTGCTAGGGTATTGATGGACCCTCTGAAGGCAAATATATTGCTTTATGAACAGCAGCTATTAAATAAAAGGGATTTGGTATTTATTAGGGGATCTGTATTGAAAACAAAAAAAATATCAATAAAATACTGGATTATTTGGTACAAGTTAAGGGTGTAATGGCTAAAAAAATGTTTTATAAGGAATTTTAAAATACCCAGTATAGTATAGATACATCACGGCAGACTGGCAATAGCAGTATGGATGATAGAATATACAAGGAAATAAGGTTGGGAAAAGAGACATCAGAAGTCTTTTTGGATTCAGACTCTGAATTTGTGATGCTCCCTGAGAATTATGATTCAAAAGATAGTATAATAAATGAGATAAAAGAAGGAAATGCAGATTTATGGGAAAAAGGTTTAGAACAAAGGAAAAGGAAAATAAATAAAAAGACTAGAATACTAGAAAGGGATAATTTTAGAGTACCTTTCCATAAAAGTATGGTTCAGGAAATAAAAGATGATACAGCACTGATACAGGTATCAGACCTAATAAATTTGGAAAAGTCTCCTGAAGTAGTGATGAGTATTCATAAAGAACAAAAGGGAATAGAGAATGGAAGTGAGGAGATGGAACCCTTAGGGGATAAGGTAAAATTGATTAAAAAAAATCTAAATGGATCAGGTGATGGTAGAAAGGATCTGAAAAGTAAAGGTACAAAAGAAATTCAACCTAATAAGCCAAGTAAATCTGCTTATAATCGAAAAGATTGTAAAGGGCTTAGGAAGAATAAAAGTAAAGGAAAACAAAAGAGGAAAAATGAGAGAACGAAGAATGGGGAGGAATTGGTGAATCATAAAAAGATTAATGATAATGATTGTGTACAAGAAGAGAAGAATCAGGACCTATCAATAATGAAGGATTTGTCAATTGAAGTGGAAAATTTTGTGATCTAAACAAAATTTTAAAAGAACATTAGTGACAGATTTTGTATTACCCATATACAAAGTCTCAGTAATACCAGATGAGACTGAAGATAAATTAAACCAGAATATTAAACAACTTTTTGAATTGATTCTGCAAACAAATGGAAAGCCAGATAATACTGTATAATGACAAAATTCAGTGTCATTAGGCCGTTGATGCATAAGGAACTGATTCTTCCAATATCTGACCAATATTATGTGTTAAAGACTATTGAAAATCAGAAAGAAAAAAATGAGAGATTATGGATACGAATTGGATGGTGTAGTTTGTATTAAAAATATTGTCCCTGACTTTTATAAGGGATCAACACCTAATGATAATGGAAAGGAGTTTCAAATTTCAATTCATGGTCTGAATAACTTTTTGAATGAGACAAAACAAAACCTTAGGATCAAGGTGGCTGAGTTGCTGCAGCATTAGACTAAAGATAGAACTCTAAACAAAAGGATAAGAAAGGCAATAAGATGGAATCGAATGAACAGATAACTATATGGGTGAATAACCACGATGATTATCAACAAATTATGGATAAAGCACTCATCCTGGATAAAGTAGAGATTTATTTTGAGGGAGAAATAGAGATGGGTAATAAAAATGGAACAGTGATAGTAAGGATCAATGGTTAAATTTAATTGAAATGACGGATAGATTTGAAATTCTGAAAGAGAGCGAAGATTGACAAATAGCAAAGAAGACTTTAAGTTGCACAAATTCATATAATATAATTGCTTGGAATGTGTCAGAGCTAATAAATAGTCTAGCAGATTCAATTTTGTGGATTTTATATTAAATTTTAAATTTATAGCTATACAAGAAACATGGATCCAAGAAGAAATGAATATAAATGGATATAAAACTTTCTGGAAACCTGCTTCTAGGAATAGAAAATATGGTAGGATGTCTGGAGGGTTAATTACTTGGTGTCAAATAATGCAAGGAATAGAGTATAAGGAAACTGAAACAGATTTGATGCATATTTTGTCTGTACAAATAACTACGGAAGAGGGATTGTATGTTATTATTAATGTTTATTTTCCACCTATAAGTTCAAAATATAAGGATGATAGGGGTTTGGATATCTTGGTAGGACTCATTGATTCCTGCTTGGAGAGGAATCCTTTATGTGGAATTGTTATAATTGGGGATTTTAATGCCAGGGTGAGGCATCTCTTGGAGTTAACAAAAGAATGATGTGAGGCATGTGAAGTTCTGGATGGACTGTCTCTTAAAAGAGTTAGAGCTTCTAGAGACATAAAAGGTTGTGAAAGAGAAACGATGATCTCTAGAAAATTAGAAGATAAAGAATTTATCTTAATCAATGGTCATACCCAAGGTGATTTGGAGGGAATTTACTTACATAGGAGCTAGAGGAATGCCAATTATTGATTTAAGTTGGACTAACATAAATGTAGTAAAGAGACTGGGATCCTTTAGGATAGGTTCAAGATTGGATAAAGAACATAGACATTTACAGATGTAAATATTAATTGGTCCAAATTTAGATAAAGAGCAATAAATAGAGTGGAGGTTATTAGAGTTAAAGAGGAATCAAGTGGAATTGCTAGAGAATTATAATTCCATTAGAATATTATATTACTTTGGAATAGAGACCTTATATTAGAATTGTGATTTCATAAAACACCAAAGTATTTGTCAAATCATTTGAAAAAGTAATGGAAGCTGTTTCAGGTCTTTACTTAAAACTTCAGTAACTAGAGAAAATAGAAAAGGAAGCAAATGACTTGATAAAGACTGTATAAAAGGTAAAAGAGAAATCAACAGATTATCTAGAATAGCTTATAGTCAACCATCAAAAGATAATAAGTGAAAACTAAATAAATATAGAAGAGAGTATAAAAAATTATTGGATTCAAAAAAATTAAAATACAGAAAATACCTTTGGGAAGAATTTGAAAGAGCAGCTAGGAGAAAAGATAGTAAGAAATTTTGGAAGATAGTCACTAATGGATGGGATAATATAGAAAGTCATATAGATCCCTCTACTTGGGAACAGTATTATAAGGAATTATTCTTTAATAAAGATATGATTATGACAACAAGTAATGACAATACAAAATCAGTTGTTATGAATAATCAAATCCTCCCTTTGGAGATAGAATTGGCAATAAAGGAAGCAAAAAGACACAAGGCTCCTGGGCCAGATGGTGTCCCAATGGACATAATAATGGATGATCCTGATCTTTGGACCCCAGTCTTAACAATACTATTCAGTTTTGTCATAGAGTAAGGCATTACCCCTAGATCTTGGAAAGAGAATATAATAATTCCAATCTTTAAGAAAGGAGACAGATAATCACCAGAAAAATAAAGACCAATTAGTCTGTTAGATAATTCATTTAAGATATTTGCAAAAATAATATTAAACAGAGTGATTAGTTGGTTAGAAAAAAATAATTGATACTGCTCAAGCTGGTTTTATGGTTGGCTGTGCAACAATTGATCAATGTTTTGTTTTAACACACATAATACATAAATATATTAACATAAAAATTCAAAAGCTGTTTTGTGTCTTTGTTGATTTAAAAGCAGCTTTTGACAGAGTTGACAGAAATCAATTGTGGGAAGTTTTGAAGAATATGGATTGGAGGGAGGTATATGTAGTATCCTAAAAATGTTATATTAAGATAATTTTACATATATTAGATATAATAAAGAAGGAAATACTACACCTAAATTTCATACTAACATAGGATTAAGACAGGGTTGTATCTTATCCCCAATCACTTAGTATATATTTTGAATAAAGTATTAGAAGGGCAGTATGATCCAGAGCTCACATACTGAGTGTGGGCAACGATGGTGCCCCTACCTGGCATATGCTGATGATGTCATACTTATGTCAACTAGTCAACTTGGAATAAAAGGAGTATCAAAAGATTTAACGAAGAATGTTTTAAGATGGGTTTGGAAATAAACTTTTATAAAACAAAATATCAGAGCCCAGATATTCAAATTGCACCAGGCTGTGGCACAAGTCTGGTGTAGCTCAACACTGCGCGGGGGTGTGGACTGGATGATATTCAATGGAGCTGCCCATGGCTCAGCGTCATTGAATATCACCCCCTGGCCACCCGCAGTGCGCATGGTGCAGTGGCACTGCGCCAGCATCAGTGGCCAGAGTGGAGCATAGGGATGCGCTAGCGCAAGTTCCATTGTGCTAGGCTCAACAACCGTGATATTCAAAAGTCGACATGCAAATGGGGCCATAATGTATGCAAGGCACAAATGGGACCATTTGCATGTCATTATGGCCCCATTTGCATGCAGGTGCGCTGATCCCTGATGACTTGTGTCTGGCGCCCTGCCAGGCAGCAGCTGTGAGGGACCGATGCCCCCTGCAGTGCGGCAATGTGGCCCTCAGCCTGATCATGGGCTGCAGTAAAAAAAGAAATAGAATCCCATCCCTGGTGGTCAGTGGACGCTGCCTGCCAACAGCAGGCTTCAGTAAAAGATTATTCCTATATCCCTGGTGGTCAGTGGACCACTGCCCGTAATTGCTGGCTTCAGTAAAAAAGAATAATCCTATATCCTGGTGGTCCAGTGGACCAAGTATGTCCTTGTGCCGGACAAGTCTATATCATGGGCTTAAGTGTGAATAAAAAGACTACTCCTATATCCTGGTGGTCCAGTGGACTGAAGTCTGCCCGATCGCGAGCTTAAGTGAACTAGTACCGACCCCATATTCCTGGTGGTCAGCGGACCCCACCCACCCACCCACTGATCCCACTGCCCTGCTCCCCTGGTCAGCGGTGGGTGGCAACCACCTGCCTGCCACCCGCCACCCACCGACTGAACACCGTCAGTAGGGCTGTCACGCCATTGGTCCAGTGAGAAACAATAGGCATGCAGCCCATACACACTACTCATTCCAGATATGTGAATGGATCCATTCACATATCTGAATGTGTAGTATAGTATAGGCTGCACACCATTGGCTCATGCTGTGGACCAATGGGTCTACAGCCCACCAACGTGTCAGTCAGCGGCAGTGGGGCAGCAAGCAGGTGGGTGCTGCCTCCGCTGCTTATGGGGGAGCGGGGTGGTGGGGATCAGTGGCAGGTGGGGAGGGGGGTCCACTGGACCACCAGGGATATGGGGGTAGGTACTAGTTCACTTAAGCCTGCAATCAGGCAGACTTCGGTCCACTAGACCACCAGGGATATAGGAGTAATCTTTCTATTCACACTTAAGCCCGTGATCAAGAGGGCAGCAGTCCACTGGACCACCAGGAATATAGGATTAATCTTTTTATTCACACTTAAGCCCGCAATCGGGCCGCAGCGGTCCACTGGACCACTAGGGATATAGGATTAATCTTTTTTACTTAAGCCCGATGATCAGACGGGCAGCAGTCCACTGGACCACTAAGGATATAGGATTAATCTTTTTTTACTGAAGCTGGTGATCGGGCAGGCAGCGGTCCACTGGACCACCAGGTTTAGGATTAATCTTTTTTTTACCTAAGCCCGCGATCTAGAATGGGGGCACCACAATGGAGGTACAGCCGGGCTCAGATGGCCACCCACAGGTGGAAGCTGCCGTGTTGCACCCTGCAATATGGCAGCTCACCTGTGTGGTGGCCGGCGATGCTCCTTTTTTTTTTGGATCAACTTTGTGTGGCACAAAGTAGGGTTGCACATGCATGGCTCAGCCCATCCCGGGCTGAATATCGGGATGTGCAGAGTATGCATGGGCACCCCCACCTGTGCCTGCATACATTACTGATGAGCTCCGGCGCATCGGGATTTGTGCCAGGCACAGTTCCCATTTGAATATCACGCCGGGGCACATCAGTGGGTTGTGCGTGCCATGCGCAACCATTTTGAATATCTGGGCCCTGATATTTAGCAGGAATAGGGTGAGAAATTGCAAATATGGGGCTATTAAATGCGATAATCAGATTATTGAAAGGGTGGACAAATTCTGTTATGTGGGTATAACTTTTAATTTTAACTTGAGATGGACAGAACACATTGTAAATATAGTTCAAAAAATTAGAAGATTAATACCAGGAATAAAAAGGTTTACATATAAATATGGTGACCACTCTGTTAGTGGCCCAATAAGGGTTTTAATGGCTAAAGTTAAAAGCCAGATACTCTATGGGGCAGAAATATGGGGTTTAGATAAGGTGTTAGGGTTAGAATCAATAATGAATACATTCTATAGACAAATTTTAGGACTACCTAAGGGAGCTTCTAGCTGTCTTAGCAGGTTGGAACTAGGTCAGTTACCACTCATAAGTAATATTGAACAGATATTATGTGTATATTGGATTAAGGTATATAATATGAATCAAGATAGATTACCTAGAATTTGTTTAGAGGATATGATGTTAAATAGCCGTAGAGGTTTCGTATACCCGAGTTTAACTACTGTTGAAAAAATTATCAAACCATATGGATTACAGGGTTTTAAATAATTGATTAGCAGTTTTTTTCTTGGGACTATACTAACTGTACAGAAAGTATTTGTATAGATTTTCTAGAAGTGCTGTGTTTGTTAAACACAGTGAGGCAAGAGCTATGCATTTTCACAAAGATTTAGCAATTTTATGAGCAAAACGCTAATCAATTTTTAGAGTTAAATAAATCCCTGGATTATTATATTGTCTTACATTGAGTATTAATACTCCACTTGATGTAATAAAGTCTATCATTAAAGACAAGATTAAAGATCTTTATATTCAAAAAGAAAGAGAATTGACAAAGAATTGTAAACTTAGTAAATAGTTGGCCTATAATATTAATGGAGTATTTAGTATTCAAGAATACCTTATAAAATTGAAAAAATCCAAAATTAAGGAAAGCATATACAAAGTATAGATTTTGATATGTGGAAAGTCAGAGATTAAATAAAACCTATGGTTTGATTAATTTTAGTGGTTGTGTATGTGGCTTAGATAAAGATTCCCCTATACATTTATTAATGTTCTGTCCCTTGTATGCAAAAGAAAGGGAAATCTTTATAGGTAATATCCTTCTGTATTTGGACATGGAACCTAAATACCAATATAATTATTTAATGAAAACAAAGAATGTCCTACATTTAGAAAATACTGCAAGATTATGTAGTATAATTGAAAGCAGAAAAAGACATCTTAAGAATAATGGAATTTTAAGGATTGAATAATGTAATATGAAATTATAAGGTTGCATTTTAAAAGAGAAACATATTAAGGTATATAATTTTGGAATTTAAATTATTGGATAATTTAAATGCGATTAGGCATGAAAAAATAAATTTTAATCCCAGTGTTTTATATTATGTTTGATACATGCTTTATGAATTTTGTAACAGCAGTTTTTGTCAACAATAAAAAGGAACTTGAGCTTGAACATCAGTTGAAAAATTGCAGTAATAAGTTACAAAAACAACAAAACTGACAATGTAACATAAAATTAAAAAGTCCAGTGATACTAAAATCAATTTCCAAAAATAAAGTACAGTCAAGTATAAATGCTCACAAAGTCCAGGAAAAAACAGTTTTCAGAACCAGAAGTAAGACCAATTTTGCTCGTTTTGTCCATTAAGACTAGTCAAATGTCATTCCCTATAGAATCTCTTGGTCCAAAAAGGATTCTGTATTTTATCTGTGCAAAGTCTTTCAATCTTGTACTTTGTCCTGCTACTATCAGGAATCCATCTGAAGAAGGCCACCTTCACAGTTAAAACTAACAGGAAAAAAAATATTAAGTATTTTGCACTACATACAAGGCAGCAAGTAATGCACACTAACCTAAGAATCTAACACTAGTTCACTAACCTACGCTGCCAGCATAGTGTTATGCTTGTGCAACTGTGTTAGTTTAGTTTTGGCTGTTCTCACTCTCTATTCCAGAGGAATTACCACCCTGTGGGGTATGAAGGCAAGGAACCCTCAGAGAGGTGCAATGGGACAGTTCCTGTGGTTAAAGGTACTTTAGGAATCCCCCTAAGGAGAGAGTGCTGCTGCTTGAGGAGGAGGGGATGATGGTGGGGCAAAGAAAAAATGCTTCACAGTGTGGCTTAGAGGAACTGCTTATATAGCTCAGGAAGTGGGAGTGGCTGTTTACTTGGCCACCAAACTACAGGCAAGCCTTTCAATTCACTAACCTATGCAGCCAGTGTAGTGTTATCCTTGTTCAAATGTGTTAGTTTAGTTTTGGCCGTTCACACTGTCTATTCCAGAGGAATTACCACCCTGTAGGGTTATGAAGGCAAGGAACCCTCAGAGAGGGCTCCACCCCAGAGGTGCAACGGGACAGTTCCCGTGGCTAAAGGTACCTTAGGAATCCTCAAAAGAAATGTAGTATCATCCCCAAGAGGAGGCAACATGAAGCATATGAGCAAGCCGTAACTGTGACATAGGAGCAGTAACTGTAACATAGTAGTAGAGAAGCATAGGCAGTTTGATAATGCAATGAGATGTTCAGTTGGATAACGTAATGACTGCCCAGGTTTGCGTAGCATGATAGTAATGGTTTGCCTTGAGATGAGGGGATCCCCTAAGGAGACCGGGAATGGCAGGACATCCTCCACCTCCATCCAACAATGGAACCTGCCTAAAGAAACTAGGGGAAACAACTATGCTAACCAAGTGTTATGACCTGAGGCAATGGAGGAAAGAAAAAACCCCTATGAGGAGGAAATCTGTGGGGATCCAAGGCCTAGGTCGCCTTCCCTCCAGGCTTGGGATAGTTTATTTAGTGACAGCTCTGCAGCTGCAGTTTGGAAAACCCAATTAAAGGGAGGTGGAAAATATTCCAATTTGGAGGAAGGCTCTCACTCAAACCCTCTAGTGGGAATGCCATGAAAGGTTGCTAAAAAACTCTGCAACAATACGTGCATCCAAGGCGCAGGAGGAGAGCAATGACTGCTGAGGCACTCACCTGGCCTACCCGCCCTAAATCAAACCATGTGAACCAGAGGCAGTTGTAGGGAGAATCCAGTGAAGGTGCCTTGCTAAGGAAACCACTAAAGTCAATGGCTAACCATTATAGTGGAACACTAGAGCCAAAGGAGATAATCGTAACCACCCTTTACTGCTAGTCTTAAATTCTACACCAGGAGCTGCTGTCGCATAGCAGGCAGCTAAAGCCAAGCCCAGGGTAAGGACATTCCCAGCTATGGGCCAGGTGAGAAGGATCCTGCCCCAAGTTGGACATGCTCGAGATGCGGACTAAATACAGAGTGAGACCGTCAGCTGGAGGAACCCTGCACCAAAATAGAATGGCTGGCATGCCCCAGAAATTGATTGAGAGATGAAAAGCTGGTGAGCTGACTGAGCACGGCATGCTGAGATTGTAATGAGCATTGAGTGCTGAGACCTTGCAAGGTCGAATGCAGATTGAGTGCAGCAGAATCCCAGGCTGAAGCCAAGAGGATGGCAGTAGGCATGAAGCAATGGTTTGCGTAAGCAAGAAGCAATGGCTGTGTAAGCAAGTGTGGACCTGATAGGTCAGTAAGCAGTAGTAGTGATGAGTGGACCTACATAACATACTGTATAGCAATTAAACAGCACTGAATTGGGGGCAAGCAAGCCAGATAGTTCAAAGCCAAATCAAGGTGACAAACTCTGAGGATTTTCGGTGGTGAAGACAGGATTTAGAACAGAATTAATTAGCCACAGAGGCCATGACCCCCCCAAACACCTCCCAGTCCCCGCCGTAGGACAAACAAGGAAGTGATGGAAGGGCCGAGAACCACATGCAGATATAAAGCTAATTTAATAGCCTCAGCAGGAGCGTCAGCTAACCTCAGAGTAACACAATGTACAATAGCAATGGGAGTAAACAAAGCAGTAGCAGGAAGCAATTAAGCCTGTGCAGCAGTAGTGAAAACAAATGAGTACACTGAGTTGTGACTGCAATAAATAAAAGGAAGCATAATGTTTTAAAGCACTGTCACCAGCAGTGCAATGAGACAGCTTCAATGAGGTAATTAGAACAAGCATGAGTGAGCTGTAGAGCTAGGCTGTAAAACTGAGTCAGGTGAAAGTAATAGAGTATGCCACGGAACAGCTAGTTGAGCTGAAACACACAAATCAGGTTTGCAGTTGCAGTGCAAGTAGTTTGAGTATTGTGAATAACTGAAAGCAAGCAGTATGAGCTCTGAAATAGCAGCAAGCTAGGAGCTTAGAAACCCCCCCCCCACCAAAAGAAGGAAGCAAACACAGCCGAAGGCAAAATACAAACCAAAAGCAGGAAAATAAACACAGAAGCCCTGCAGAGACAAGCAGGAGCGGGGGGGGCCCAGCCAAGGAGGCCCAGCCAGCTCAGAGGACAAACTGGCAGAGCCTTTGGCTGCAAAAAAAAATGCTTCACAGTGAGGCTTAGAGGAACTGCTTATATAGCTCAGGAAGTGGGAGTGGCTGGCTGCTTGGCCACCGAACTACAGGCAAGCCTTTCAATTATTTAAAATTATAAGATTAATAAATAAAATTGTACTGTGGATCAGACAATTCAGCTTCTCTATAATAGTGAACAAAACATTATTCTCTTCATGCTGCTTAGAAAAGGATATTACTTCATGCATAAAGGTATTGCCGCAACTGCAACTGTTCTCTACTCAGAAAGTTAGTACCAGAGACAAATGAACAGATTAAATGATTACATGCTGTGTAGTTTCTCAGCATCAAAGGAACACAACTGGAGTCTAGGATCCACACTATTCAGGTCTGCTTTGAAAATACAGAAGAGCAGCTATTTTTAAAGTGTGGGTTGCATCAAACCTATGATGTCATATGGTAACTTGAAAAGCCAGTGGTGCACTATTTAAAAATGGAGCAGATATAAAAAGTTATACAGATGTTAATTACAAAAAGAATATTGCCAAACTATACAGCTGAACTCCACCATCAATGAAAGTTGCCATCCATAGAAAATGGAAAGAATAGCATGGAACAATCTGCAGTTCAAAACATCTTTATCATATTCCACCTGTATTTTCCATCACTAAATATAATTGCAGCATAAAACATTATCAGGCTAGTGCTATAGAATTTATACTACTGCCCTTGATATAATATAATACAAATAAATAAAGCAAATAAAAAACACTCACAAACAGTATTAAGCTTGATAAAAATAGAGATGACCATATCCTGGGAAGCTCCAACTGAAATGGGAAACGGCACAGAAAGAATGTTCCCATTCCCTTTACCTAGAGGTTTTTTTTTTCATCCAAATCTAACATCTGTGTTCCATTGTCTGTTTAACTTTGTATATCCCTATATTCTTCCATTCTGCTGATCCATATGCCTTGTTCTTCCAGCTCGCAGCAAGCAGCTCTTAACTCACAGGACTTAGCACTCAGCTCACTCACTCACGTTTTTCCTCTGTCTCAGCTCTCCCTTTTCAGTTCCTCTGCTTCTTCAGCCTCTTTTCTCTATTGCACAGGGCTACATAATTCATCAATATGCCTATAAGAGTAAAAAAAAAGAGCTTGATTCAAGGTAGAGATATCAAAGCTGGAAACAGAGCTGAGACAGAGGAAAATTGTGAGTGAGAGAGCTGAGCATTAAGCCCTGTGAGCTAAGAACTGCTTGCCAGCGAGCTGAAGAACAAGGGATATGGATCAGCAGAATGAAAGGCACTGGATGAAGGCAAATTGGTGGGGTCCATTTCATAAACCTCACTAAAGCCTTCGACACTGTCAACCACCCCTTCTAGTACTCCAACTACAAAATTGGGTGTGGCACAAACGCACTGTGTTGGTTCAGTGACTACCTGACTCAAAGGAGCCAGCGAGTCAAAATAGGGCAGACATTCTCACCTCCAGGGATGTATCACTAGGAGTCCCTCAAGGATCAATCCTGTACCCCCTGCTTTTCAGCATCTTCATCAATGACCTACCCTCAGCCTGTGACACCAAACTCATCCTTTATGCAGATGATGCCATGATTCTGAGCAGCAACACTTCTAAGGGTGCCCTACAAATGGAACTACAGAACTCCTTCACCAAACTAGAGGACTGGTTAAGTAGGCATAAATTGCTACTAAATTACAAGAAAACCAAGGCCATGCTACTATCCAGCCCCTATAATTGAAAGGCCCTGTCTGTAGTTATATGGGGGAAAAGCTCCTCCCCCATATCCTACTTAAACCAGCAGAGCCTGCTGTTCTGCTTAGAGCGAGGCGCATTCGCTGGAGTGCTGCAGCTCATGGTGGTTGCTCTCTTTTTTTTCTCTTGCCTTACCCCCCTCCCGCTCTGTCTCCTACTCATTCCCTCCCGCTCACTGCCTCACTGCCTCTGGTTTCTGCACCTACCTTGTTTTTGTGGTTTTCCCTCTTTGGAGGAAGGTGTCCTTCTGCTCACTCCCATGTCACTTTGCTTTACTCCTGCGGCTCGTTGCCGTGCTGCCACCCTGCAGCTCTCCTTCCTGTCCTCACACTTACAGTTCACTCACTAGCTTCTCCTTTCCTAGTGGCGCTGCCTGCTGCGCACAAGTTCCTTTCCATTGAGGCTTGCCCCTCAATTTAGATTTCCTGGAATTCCTCATAATGCACTCCCTGCACGCTAACCACACGGATCACCATTTGTGCGGACGCAGCTACCTCGCTCATACTGAACTCTACTGACTACTTCTACCTACAGCCAGTGGGTCCTGCCTTCTGCCCTCAGGTCATAGCTCGTCTCTCAGTCTCTGTCCTTAGTTCCTTTACTACATTTTAGGTCACGGCCAGACCTTGGTTGCACTGCATACTCAGAAACGTATGCTATGCTGCACCAGGCATCAAAAGTTTGGCATCCTACAGCCTTCCAGCGCATTGCTAGCACCTAGCAGATAGCACCAATGCTAATGTGTGTTCCATACCATCCTTATTTCAGTTGCATCAAGGTATACTGTAATACATTTCCTTATGGAATGGTAGTACATCATGCAGCATTGATCTGCCATTGATTGGCTTCGTATTGCTACTTATTGCTGTTAACAGGACACTGCTGAAAACCACTAGCTAGGTCTAGTCCATACTTTCCTAAGTCACTGTTACTCAACAGCGCTTCTCTTTGCTCTGACCTGCCATGCAAGACAGTCAATATCTAGAATTTAGGCAGTTCTGGTAAGTTGATGCATTTGTGCTAGTTACCACTACTGGGAGCTCGAAATTGACATTTACTTGCTATTATACTCAAGAGCCTTTACATGTCATTCTGCAGATAAACATACCATTGTTCTCTTATATCTGCTATATCTCTACTATGCTACATATTATATCTCAGCATTGACTGCTCCCAGCATTATACCTTACTGCTATCACCTTGCTGCTCACACTTCAAGTCCAATGACTACTACTACTACTTCTACTGACCTACGTGCATGTCCTACTGCTTGCAACTTATGGTGCTAGCACTTGTTGTCCCATTCCTGCCTCCTAGCTGCCTGTAATCCTGCCAACTATACTTGTATGCTCTTTCATATCAGCTCATCAGGGCTCATTCAACTTCAAGCTTGTTTTGTACTTTACCTGTCTTGCCCAATGTCGGGCATGGAGGTTCATAACTTCTCTTAGCCTGCCATGTCCAGTCTGGGCCTGGAGGTTCGTATACTTATATCTCGTACCTACTTCCCCTTCGCCTGGAGGTTCGACCATTCGTACACTATGCCTGCCTGCACCGCATCCAGCTTGGAGGTTCATACATCTCAGCCTGCCACGCTTAGTCTGGGCTTGGAGATTAGTGTACCTTTACCTCATGCCTGACTTTCTACCCTGGCTTGCCTGTGGACCTGACCTGTTCACATTGTAGTCGCCTGGACACAATCCATTCCTCACGATTCATTCATGATAATTCCAGCTGACTTGCGTGGGTTCCTCTGCTAATGCTAGCCTTTATGGGCACGATCGTTGGTTTCAACGATTTGTTCTTACTCATTAGCCGATCTATATGGGGACCAACTGCGCACTAGCCTACGAAGGCTAATTTGCCACTTTACTTACTTACCAGCAGACCTACGAAGGTCTGGCTGTACTTCATGTTACCTTGAGCTAGCCACCTCTACTTACCTCACCAGCTGATGATTAAGCTGTGCATCTCAGCTGAGGGACTAGCTGCCATGTTCTATTACTTATTAATTGACCAACTTGGTCCAGTTACTTAATACGTACTTCCTCATCTCCTATCTGACGCGGACCATCCACACATACATACCTTTGGGCTCATCCTGTTATACTTCCTGAATGCTTCTTAACCTCCCACCAGTGCTTCAGACTTACTACCCTCAAAGTCTGCCAAGATTCCAGTTCAGCTCTACTGCTGTATGCCTTCAAAATAATGACCTAAGCATATTCTACTCGATCAATCAATCAATCAATCAAAATCTTTATTTATTCAGGCGAACATCATTGAGCATAGCTCAATTACAAGATGGACCTGAGTGGTCATAACAATATAAGGTTACAAATTTTACACAAAAAACATGGTACTGAATGAACACAAATACAAAGATTTATGAATGAGACAGGTATACAAATATTTACATATATACAAGGCAAAATGACATTGGACCTAGATCATATTAAAAGGAAAGAAACAAACAGTATTGTAGGATAAAGCTAGGGTAATGGGATTTGGGGCATTTTGTATGAAGTAGGTTGGAGAACAAGCTAGAAGAACAACAAAGAAATAGGTGGGTATAAAAGGGTAGGGGAAGGAGGGGTGTGAGAGGACTAGGCCTTATGGAAGCAATTGCATGATTCTGGGAATAGACTAGTGTAAGTTTTTGAAGGCTGTTAAAGGAATGAGGGTATCAATTTCAAGGTCTTTTGAAGAGAATTCCAGATAAGTGCTAGGAGTAGCTGATTGCAGCCTTCCATACCGGGTGCAGGTGATAGGAATCTTCAGCATGATGAGTTTATTGTTCCTTAGGTGTAAGGCCGGATGTGATCCAGTTGAAACAATCTGAGATGTAGGAAGGAGTTTGTTTTCAGAGCTTTATAGATCCAGACAGCAGCATTTTATTTCTTCTATGTTGTAGGGATGTCCAACTGACTGCATTGAGAGAGAGCAATGATGGGTGCTGGAGGAAGATCTGTAATGAATCTAATAGCTCTATGATACAAGGTGTCTACTTTATTTAAATGGAAGAGGGAACAGTGACCATAAAGGAAGTCAGGGTAGTCAATGAGGGATAGGAATGATGCCAGGATTAGCCCTTGTTTGGAATCTCTGGTCAGGTAGTGTTTGATCCTATAAAATAGGCCAAGTCTTTGTCTAAGCTTTTTCAGGAGCTCTTCAATGTGGCTAGTATAGTCAAGTTTATTGTGAATCCAGACTCCAAGATATTTGAATTTGACCACACATTCCAGATTTTCACCAAGGATGGTAGATAATTGTGGGAGGGTGAATGATGGGACAGTGAAGAGCAGCTCTTGGTGGCAAAGAACATAGCTTTCATTTTCTTTGGCATTTAGTAGTATTCTTTTCTAGTAAGTTGTGCTGTAGGAGGGAGAACTCAGACTGTAAAGCTCACAGGCTTTTGATGGTGATGGATTACTGACATATAGTACAGAATCATCTGCAAAGAGGTGAATATTAGATTGTGAGAGATTGGAGTCAATATTGTTGATGTAAATGGCAAAGAGGATGGGGCCCAGGATGGAACCTTGCGGTACACCTCTTAGGAGTGGTTTAGGTGAGATAGGTCACCTTCATTTTTACCAGTTGTATTCTTCGAGAGATAGCATCTGAACCATTTTAGAGAGAGTGAGTCAAGGCCTATGGAGTTCAGAGAGGAGATTAGTAGTTCATGGTCCACAGTGTCAAAGGCTTTGCTTAGATCCAGGAACACAGCACAGGTGTTATTCTTTTGTCTAAGGCAGTCGGCCAGTCATTTGTAACTTTGCTAAGGCAGAGATGGTGTGTTGTGCATGATCTAAACCCAGATTGAGCTGGATTAAGGAGATTATTGGTATTAAGGCAGGCACTTAACTGAAAGTTCACTAACTTTTCAAGCATTTTGGACAGTACTGGTAAGATGGAAATGGGCCTATAGTTGTTGAGGTCCATGGGATCACCTGCCTTAAGTAGTGGAAACCCTTGAGCTGTCTTCCATATTGAGGGATAGAACCAGTGGCTGGGACAGATTGAAAAGGTGAGTGAGGGGGCAGCTAAGGCGTGCAATGCTACTTTTAGAAAGTAGGGATCCAGGAGTCTGCACCTGTGCTTTTAGTTGTATCTAGTTGGAATAGTAGGTCTTCTACTTCTTTTAAGAGTATTGATTTGAAGGAGACTGTGGAAGCAGCCTTTGTCCCTCGGTAGATTGTAAGTTTAGTGATGACCTCAATAGGTTTGCAGGTGAGGAATCAAAGCTAGGCCATCTGTAGTGAAATGATCGTTGAAGGCATTTAAGATTTCTTGCTTGTCAGTGATTTCAACACTATTTAGGTGCACTTTGGGTGGTAAGACGGGTAGAAGCTTGACCTAGGATCCCTTTATGGTACCCCAGAACCTGGAAGGGTTGTGATAGGAGGCATCCAATTCAGCTGTGTAGAAGGCAGCCTTGGCATTTCTCACTTGTTTTGTGCAGGAGTTTCTGGCTTTTCTGAATTGAAGCCAGTCATTTGGATCCTTGGTCTTTCTTGCCCTTTTCCAGAGTTTATCTCTGGCAAAACATCGCGGTTTAAGGTCAGCAGAAACCAGAAACAAGATTTGAGTTTGGTTCTGGCACTGGTGAGGGTGCATGTATATTGAGGGCACTTATGATAATATCACTTAAGACCTGAAGAGCTGTCTCTATTGAAGCTGTGAGATAGAATTCTTGCCAACGTGTGGTGTGGGCAAATCATGGAGATATCCTGAAATATTAAAGTTCTTTTTGACCTTCTTGGGAGAAATTTTCAGGGTTGGGTGGCTTGATTGTTGATCTTATGCCAGCTATGGGACAGTGATCACTTATGTCACTGAATAGCACTCCAGCATGAGAATACAGATGAGGCATTTACCAACATGATGTCCAGTAGTGTGCTGTTGAGATTATTCTTTGGATTAATCCTTGTTGGTTCTTTGATTAATTGGTGAATCCATAAGTGTCACAGAAGGTTACCAGGGGTGCAGATGCATTGGCTAGCCAATTTAAATTCAGGTCACCTAAAATGATGGTGTCTTCAGGGCCTAGATTAAGTATAGATCCTAGGTGGGATAGGAGTTTGAGGCCTGCAGAGGGGCCTGTAGCAGCCAATCAGTTGAAAAGATGATATGTTGGGAAGGGTTATTTTAATTGATAAGCATTGAATTCCTTTGGCTGTGATGTAATATTGAGGCAGGATGCAGAGATGTTTGCTTGACATAGATGGCTACCCCACCGCCCCTGGATGGACGGTCAGATCTGAAGAGCTGGTAGTTGGGAAGATTTATTTCACTGTCATTTGTTGCAGATTTGAGCCATGTTTCAGAGATAACCAGAAAGTCAGGTAAGTGTATAACTCAGGCCTGTATTATATAATTTTAGGAGGCTGCAGGCATTTCTATGAGAAAACTCAGGCCATTTATGGAGGCTAAGTCAGCTGGGGAGATAGAGCTTTCTGTGGGTCCAGGGTTGATTTCAACAGTGCCAACACAGATCAGCAGAAAGAAGATTAGTTTGATGAGGGCACCAAGTGATAGGAGTAGGGGTAGTCAGAGGACTTTCTCTGCCTTGGGATCAATGTGTAGTAGGGCGATGATCCTGCTGTGTGGTTATAGATTTTGTCATAAGTACACCAGCTTAATGGACAGGTATGAGGGGTCATTATAGTGCCAATAATGGAGCAGGGGGCTTATGGAGTACCGAACTGGTTGTGAGCCTTTTTGTGGGATACCCCAAGGATTACAGTGCAGAAGCGGCAGTATATACTTGGGGAATTGAGGGGCATCCACTGGGGACAGCAGAGGGGGACAAGCCCGAGTAGCCGCCCTAATCACCATGGCATGGGCAGCTTCAGTTTCCTCTTCTGGATCCGAGGAAGGTGAGAGGCAAAGCAGCAATAGGAGGAACAGTAGCATGGTGGAGGGTAGGTAGGGGTTAAAGATACTAAAGGAGATGTGAAGAAATGAGCTCGGGAATTGGCTAGGAGATTAGCTATGGGCGGGGATAAGAGATTCGGTGGGAAAGTGTGTATAAAAGAAACACCCAGGAGGGGGAGGGCGGGCAAAAATTTGAGGCTTTCCCTTACCTTTCTGGCTGTCTCTCCCGGCCTCCTGGTTCCCTTCTCAGTTGGCGGCTCGGAGCCCCTACAGTCTCTGGGTGCTCGAGGGCAGGGCCGGCTGGAAAGGAGGGGACAGAGGAGAGGGCAGTCAGGAAAAGCACTGAATTGCAGCAATCTGCAAGAGGTGCTAAAAAGAAGATTTACACAACAAAGACTGGGTGGGGGGGGTTAGGCCCCTGAGCGTCTAGCCCAACACAAGTCTCAGCAAAAGACTGTAATCACAGAGTCATCAAGCAAGAAGGCATTTCACAAAATGTACAATAATAAAAGTAAAACAGCTCCTTTTGAGAATTTTACATTTAAAGAGCAGTAATCCTGACCAGTTTTGGTGGTGCAAGTAAAGCAAAAGTCAATGGGAAGGTGCACCAATCAGAGGCAAGGCAGAGCTGGTGGTGGCCTTCTACAGTTGGCTGCAAACTCCCGTGCAACTCTGGCTGTCTCTCGGCCTCCTGGTCCCTTCTCGCTATGCGGGTGGCGCCCGCCCGCTGGCTGCTCAGAGCCCTACTTTCTTCTTTACCTGAACTGGGTTTCATCAGCCAGTAGCTTCATTGCAAGCCTTCTACCATTCCATGAATTCCTTAAGCCCTTTGATTGCAGAAGCCTAGAAGCTGAACTACTTCTGTTTTCATCCTGCCTCACCTGCATCAAGCCTGGATATATGTACTCCATCGACCAACCTATCATTTACTAGCTTTAAGAGCTCCTCACTTCTAATCCTACCTGAACCTATTGGATGTATCTAACGATGCTCACCAGTGCACATCTACCTAGACGCCTCACACATTCATACAACTACCTGCTTCTCTCATGCAAGACATGGAAGTCTATTCTTGACCGTCATCTTTGGCGATGAACTGTTTCACCGGATATGTAATCCATACCAACATTAGGATGGTCAGACTACTCCCTTGCTATTTATATTCCTCATCGACCCCCACTACATACTGTACCTTATGCATTTATTCAGCACTACTACTCGCTACTTCATCTACATCTACATTCCATGCAATCCAATGACTATTACTACTACTGCCGACCTTCGTGTAGATCCCTTGCTTATGACTCGTTATGTATTGCTAGCACCAATCATCATATTCCTGCCTCTGGCTCTTTTCTGGCTGCCTACAATCTGCTAACTACATACATTCGACCTTGCTGGAGCTAGTCACCTCTACTTACCTCACCAGCTGATGGTTAAGCTGCTCATTTCAACCGAGGAACTAGCTGCCACGCTACTACTTATCAACTGACCACCCTTACAACTCATTCATGCTAATCAGCTAACCTACATGGAGACCAGATGTGCACACTAGCCTATGAAGGCTAGCTGCTGCTCTACTTGCTTACCAGCAGACTTATGAGAGTCTGGCTGTTCCTACATGTTTACATGGAGCTAGTCGCCACTCTTCTTACCTCACCAGCTGAAGGGTCAAGCTGAGCATTTCAGCCAAGAGACTAGCTGCCATGTTCTACTATCTTCAGCTGACCAACCTAGCCCATTTACTTGCCAGTTACTACCTCTTCTCCTAACTTACATGATCCAGCCGCACATCCTCATCTATTGGACTCACCCTGTTCTACTTCCTTGGATGCATCCTAACCTCACACCAGTGCTTCAGATTACTACCCTTAAAATCCTACTGGGATGCCAGCACAGATTTATTGCCGTATGCCTCCTATATCCTGACCTAAGCACTTATCTTACTCTCTTTGTCTTATCACTGAACTGAGTTCACCAATCATCAATTTTATTTCAAGCCATTCTACCATTCCACAAAATTCATATGCCATCTATCAGCAGAAGACAGGAGGCTGGACTACTTCCAATTCATCCTACCCATCGCCACCAGCGTCAGAGCCTGGCATGTACTTAATAACTTCTAATTGTCCTGTGCTACCCTAGGAGCTCCTCACCGTAATCCTGTCCTGAATCTGCTGGATGTATGCCAGTGCTGCTCATCTCAGTGCAGTTTATCTGGATGCTTCACTTGTTTCTACAACACTTGTAGCACTCACAAGACTTAGAAGCCAGTTTCTAACCTTTATTTCTTACTATGAACTGTTACTTTGGACCACCTGTAACCTGCAACTTGGACTAGCCAATAAATTATTTAATTAGGATTATGCTCCATTAGTATGCCCAGAAGAACAGGTGGGTTGGCATCCATGGGTCCTCAGAGGTTTCCCCTAAGGGGTTTTCCTCTCCTGCGTGCTGCCAGCCATACTGTCCAGAGTTGGAGGACATAATCATGGATATCATAATTCTTTTGGGGGGTGTCTCATCTAAACAACTAACCTTCCTTCCTATGGTGGGATACAGAGTAAACCACACAATTACCTTATACTGATTACCTCATTTGTTCCAGTATCAGCACTATCGTTCTGTCAGTTCATCACAAACTATAATCACTGACATATTCATGTCTATATCCAAGTACTGAAGCACTATCCATTCATACAACTATACCCTGGAAGCATCATTCTACTTACTGGTCAGGCCTCTGTATCCAAATTCAAACCTACATCATGAAGATGCAGTATGTGACACAAGCACTGAGCTCTGAACCACATATAACAAACACAGGCTTTCTCCCCTCATAACCTCCAACACAGGTAGTGAGCCAATTGAACAGGTGCAATTTTTCAAATACCTTGGAGTCATCATTGATGACTCCCTCACTTTCACACTCCATATCGACTTCCTTGTCAGGGCGGTAAACACAAAGATAGGGGTGCTGTATAGGCACAAGAAATCTCTCACCCTGGAAGCACTCCACATCTCAGTCTCCAGCTCCATACTCTCCATGATAGACTGGGCTGGTGATTTACAGGACTGCTACAGACCCTAGCAGCTCAAAAGGGTCCAAACTGCACTTAATAAGGCATGCTGCCTTACCCTGGGTGCAGAACATTACACCACATGTGCACCCTATATGAGCGCACAACTGGTTTACATTACAAGACAGGATCAAATACCAAATGTGCCTCCTAGGGAAGGAGGCACTTCTATGCAAAACCCCACCCTGTGTAAGGAAATTGCTTGAGGCATCCCTCTCATCACATATTACTGGGGGAGGAAGAAAGGTGCAATGTCCATCCCATTTCACTGTACCTCACTTGGGTAGCATGCCTTCTTCTATCAGGCTCCCCTCTGGTTGAATGAACTCCCAATAAAACTCCATACAAAAACAGCCTGGCTCAATTCAAAACTGGCCTCAAACAGCACCTAATGTGTAGATCAAAATGCATCTCCTTCTAATGGCCCCCACTGCTCAGCTGGACTACCTTCAAGGCAGTACCCAGCAGGCCTATACAGAGCAACCCCTTCTGGCCTAGCCAAGGGCCCACAAAGCTTTCAGTGCTTCTTAAACACTCTCGGTTATAGCCCAACCCTGCCACACCCTAAACTCTCCCTCACAACCACCCCCCCACTTTACAAAGCCCAATAGAGCTGCCCCCCTTTCTGATTCACTGTTACCCCACTTCTCACTTCCTGGTGAAATGTCCAACCCCCTACAGTTACCTGGTCAAAAACAAAACTTGACCAGGAATTTTTCCAAGGGCATGCTACCACAGGCAATTAATTAGCAATAGTAATGTGCTCTATTGAAATCTACTCCTTTTCTCTTATTTGTCTAACCTTTATGTAACTGCTCATGATGCCTTATTCACAGGCCACTGTAACCACTGTATTGTGTATTGTCTTATTGTCTACCCTGACGTGGAACCTTTGTAAAAGAGCTTGTTCACAAAGGTCTTTCCAAAATATTGAATAAATAAATAAATACATTGAACTGCACTTACCTTAGTTTCTCATATTGCAGTCAGTGGTTTCAGCAGCAAGAAGTGTCATCAATTGGAGAGTGGATCTTTGCCCTGTGACTTGTTCAGGTAAGTAAGGGTGTGTGGGGGTGTACTGGGGGTGTATGGTGGTGGGTGCTGAGTGGAAGGTGGGGGTGTGGGAGTCTGATCAGTGAGGGACTGTTTTCTTTTTTGCAGGTTTGCAAAAATTAAAAAAGACATTGAAGGAATATGTTCTTTATTTCAGATTGGGGCAGCAATCAGAGGGTGGGGTGTGCTACTAGACACCAGGAAAAGACAACAGTAATAATGGGAGAGGCGATCGCAGGGGTGGGGGTGCCACTAGACACTAGGTAAAGATTATTAAACTATGGGGATAGCAATGGGGGGCGACACTAGACACCAGGGAAAGATTATTAATCTCAGTATGGTGATCAGAGGTCAGGTGCCTCTAAACACCAGGGAAAGATACATTTACTATGTCAATGGGATAATGGGATCTGAGGTTGGGGGTGCCACTAGACACCAGGGAAACATTAATTCACTTTGGAGACAGCAATCAGAGGGTGGGGGTGCCACTGGGCAACATTACACACATACAGGGATGGCAATGGGGGGCACCACTAGACAGCAGGGAAATGGTGGCTCACTACTCTCACTGAAGCCAGCAGCACAAGTTCCTGCTGTGGCTTCAGAAATTCCACTGTTCTAATACAGAGAACATGGGTCAATAGCTCCTCTCAAAAGTTGGGCACCCTGGATTTTGCTGTGCCCAGAAAACATACTTATGGCAACTTTTTAAACAAACAAACAAACACAAGAATCTATCTGAACAGGTCCCAGTTAGTTAGGTTCCAGTGTTTGTTTTTATTCAGCTACATAACTTATTTGCACTTTTGGTGTTACTAAGCTGAAAACAGTAAAAAGAAAATGGTGGCCCTCCCAAGTGCTTTCCCCCATGCAAGGAAATCATGCAAACAACCACCCATGATGTGTTTTATTACCTTTCATTGTAATTTTTTTCTCTGCACACAAACAGTAACTTAACACTTGCAAACTTATTTTACTGATCGCCCTCTTTTTAATCAGTCAAAGTTAATATTATCCAAAAATCATTGTAATTCAAAACTGTATACTTTGTTTTCAGCAAGTCATCCAATGACACACCATTGGCACAGACCCCACCATCCCTGAAAATTCATGAAGAAATTCCATACTGTATAGGCTGTGGGTGAGACAAATATACCCAATGTTAAGTATAGGGAAAAAGTAAGTTTTTCACTTTTTGATCCTCCATATCTCGAACACCATACAAAAAGCCATCATGAAATTGTTCACATCTTGAAACAATGGAAACCTAACTGTACATGCCAAATTTTGTGCTAATTCATCTAACAATGGCAAAGTTATTAAAGGTGCAAACAATTGGGTCTAACATTGAACTGCCAACTCAACCTAACTATAAAGGGTGCTACCACACCCTTATGTAGATAGATAGATAACTAGATAGACAAGCATACAGACAGACAGATAGGTAGATATATATTGCACCACTATATTTTGGTTGAGTAGGGTGTTTAATGTTAAACCCAATTTTGCACTTTAATAACTTCACAACAGTTCAACAGATGAGAATTAAATTTTGCATGCACGGTCTCTTGAGGGCAGATCTCTTGCCAATTTTTGTTCTGGTAAGATGTGCGGATTCTGAGATAAGGATAATGAAAAAAGTTATTTTTTAGGGGAGGGGTTTTGCTGTTTTTTTGTCAGCCCCCAGCATCCAGACTGTTTGGAATTTTAGTCTGAAATTTTCAGGGAAGAAAGGGCTTTGTGAAAAAATATAAATACTTTCCAGATTTATTCATCTTTAAAATGTTGATTCTGAGCATGCTCAGTAAGCACTTCAGGATAGCTGTATGAAATGAAAAAAGAATCCTTTTTCATATGGTGCCAATCCTTTTTCATGAGGGAAAACTCCTTTTTCATCTACTGCCATCTTATTTTCCTTTTTTCCAAAATAATAAAAAATCCACTAAAATGATATGCTGCAGAAACACCAATACATATATATATATATTTTTTTTACCAATTATTTTACCAGGTGAGACACACTAAGCTGAAAGCTTGTTTGCAGGTGCAACCTGGGAACACAAGGAAGTTAAGTGACTTGCTCAGGGTCACACAGTATGCAAGTGGGGGCTGTGGGATTCAAACCCAGGTCTCAGATTTGCAGCTCAGAGCCTTAAAC
Source organism: Neoceratodus forsteri (assembly GCA_016271365.2). Lineage (NCBI taxonomy): Eukaryota > Metazoa > Chordata > Ceratodontiformes > Ceratodontidae > Neoceratodus > Neoceratodus forsteri. Next base: position 878,207,695 of record CM028136.1, read on the forward strand.
CACTGCACCATACTTCCTCCATATTTTGCTTATCAGGACCCCGTTAGGTGGATTATGTATTTATTTTGTAAATACTGATCCCACATGTGTTTTTTTATATTTTCACATCTTTTTGTGACTTGCTTCCATTATTTCGTATGACCTTTTCATTCATGCAAAATGATTCCTGCATACAAAAACAATTTTGGAGTTAGTTTTATTTGTATACATTTACTCTTCAACAAGCTATAAATAGCTTAATAGTTACACTTAGGGGACAATCTATATATCAAACTAAAGGTCTTAATGAGTACTGCTAGAATAGCACATAATCACCCCCCCAAAAAAAATATATGAAGAGGCTGTCTAAAACAGCACAAAGATTAAATATTGTAAAATCCTATAGGATTTGATTCTTCATTTAGTTGGGGCAGGATTCAGGTATTTTCTTAACTGCAATTTCTGTGTGCTTTTCAATTTAGTTTGGGCAGGATTGAGGGATTCTATCTGATAAGTTTGTGACTGTGTGCTTGTATTCGGCTGTGTCTGGACCACGGTGAGTGGAGTGAGGAGCCACTGCCAGAGGACTCCTTGGCTGATTGCTTTTGGACACAGCCTGTGGTGTGGTCCCACCCACCCCAGGACTCACCCTGCATTAATAGGGTGGGTCCCATAGGGCCTTGCAACATCCTGCATCTATACAGGAAGTAGCGAAGGAGAAAACATAACAATAAGCAAAAGAATAAAACACATATTTGAGAGATAACAAATAGCTGTCTTGAGCAGGAAGTTGATTGGGGAGAGAAACAGACATGATGGGAGTTGTACAGTGCAGTGGTTGTGGAGCAGCTGTCTTCAGGGAGACATTCTGGAGGCTACAATGCTGCCCTATCTGCAGGCCCCTCTCTGGGCTGAGGGAGGAGGTTGTCTGTGTCTGAACAGAGTTGGCCAAGCTTAAGGTGGCATCCACCTCCAGCCAGAGACCACTGGGTCCACAACCTGTACCTCAAAGGATGCCAGGGAAGAGGAGTGATTGGACAACAGTGGGTTCATGGATGGTGATGGAGGGGGGTCAAAAACACATCCCCCAACTGGTCTCGCTTAGTAACTCCTATACTGTTTTGGAGGAATGGGAAAGCTCCACTCAGCAACCCAAGGCTGGGACCAGGGAAGATGGGAGGGTCCTCATGGATGGAGCCCCAGGGAAGGGAAGCAGGGGACCCTGGAGGAGGGGGAAGCTTCTCCTTATGAGGGACTGCATTGTCTGGGGAGTGGAGTTAGGGACACCTAGCAGGGGAATGAGGGAGGTCAAGTGCCTTCCCAGAAGCACTGTGTGGAGGGGTGGGAAGTGGATCCATAGGATCACTACGGCAATAGATAGGAGGGAGCAGCTGAATGTCATTGTCCACAAGGGGACCAGTGACCTGGCCAGGAGAAATGTGGAGTTAGCCAGAGTCCAGAAGGATTTCAGGAAGCTGGAGGAGCCTAAAACAGATAGCATGCTCCATTTTATTCTGGAAGGTGCTTCCTGTCCAGGTCACTGGGGAAGCTAGGGCACTCCACATCCATACCTTCAACTCCTGGTCAAAGGGTTGATGTGGAAAGGAGGGTTTGGCTTCATAGGGGACTGGGTCCTGACCTGGGCAGATGCAAGCTTATATAAGGAGGATTGCCTGCATCTGTCTGAGAAGGGGACCTTGGTCCTTGGTGAGAAGTTTAAATGCTTCAGCTGTGAGCATTTATTTATTTTATTTATTTAGTTTTTGTTGACTGGGTAAGTGCACTAGAAAAATCCTGCCTATTTTCAGGCATGACCCGGGGAGGGGGATACAGATGAATGGCAACTGACCTTGAACCAGATTAAGCTGTTGGTGGTATTTTTAGTGAATGAGGGATATTTGGCCAGGACACCAGGGAAATTCCCTTACTGTGCTGTAGGAGGAACCTATGGCCACAGCTATGCCCAGTTCTGACTTGCAGGAGGAAAGGATGGATGTGCAAGCTTTGGAGAAGAAGGAGGTATGCATAGGCAATGATCCTATGATTTCAGAAGAATCAGTGGAATGTATTATTCATACGGAGGACGGGGGAGAACCCTGGTTAAATTTTTTTCAACTGAGGATTTGACAATTGTTAACGAAACCGAGGAAACAGAAGCAGAAAATTCAGCTTTCTTGGACGAACCCGAAAGAGCGTTGCAACTTCTAATGCAAAGAGAAGAAATATGGCATGCTCAAGAAATGTTCAGACTGAAAGCCCAGCTGGAGGGCTTGCGTTGTAAAATGTCAGATGTCAGTGCATTGGAGAAAGCTGTCAGAATTCACGATGATGTGGCAGGATCAAAGGCCCAGTCCGGGCTGGGTGAGTCATTTGTTGCACAGTCTGAAACTAATGAAAGAGACAGGGATAGTAAGATGGCTGGCAGTATAGACGTGGTTAAAATTGTGCCTAAAACCAAACCTCATAGAAAATCCTAAGGAGATAAAAATCAGGTCTAAGGAACAGAGTTTCAGTGTTCCTAAAAATGAAACACCTAAATTTGTGAAAGGTCAAGGTAATCAAGGCCCTGACACCACTCGCCCGACTACTGAACTAATTCACCCACTGTCAAAAAAGTTGAGATTTGTGTCAAAGCATCCTTTGTATATAATCCTACAGAATCTGGAACTGTTAAATTTCAAACTGATGCCCCAGAATCTCAAGATATGGCAACACAGTTTTCCTTTAAAAATGTACTAAAACAGGACCAAAGGGAAGATAAAAAAGATAAAAGACTTGCGATGACTCTGGCAAAACGCCATATTGATGTTGGAGGTATGGAGGAGAATCGGAAAATGCAAGCTAAGACTAAACTGTCCTCTAGTTATCAAAATACAACAGTCTCAGCTATAAAAAAAGCATTTTCTATTGAATCTAAACAAGAAGGCTTGATTGATGATTGGTCCACTGACAAAGCCGTAAGTGATTCAGGCTGGAAACAAAATACAGAGGGGATATGGGTTCCAGACCCAAATTGGGATTTACAGTTTACTCCTTCATCTCACATATGGGCCCCAGGCTCTAAACCCTTATAACTGTCCATGACTCAGTTAGAGTGGATAATCTCAGTAACTCTCTAATTACTAAACAAATTGTAGAAATAAAAGGAGAACCTTTGCCTATCCAAGCTCAGGTGGAGGGGGTTGAACCGAGAACTTAGCCACAGTACCTAATATGATGGAGGTTACTAAAACAGTGACTGATTCATCCCAGGAGCAACCACAGCAACCAAAACCTCTACTCTCAGAGTTATTTGCTAATATAAGGAAAGAAGCAGCTCCGAAGTGAAACGCAATTAGAATCAGATATAAAGGAGGCATGGAGGAGAGGCCTGATAGACATTTTGTGGGGAAGACTTTGTTAAAAGATTCATTGAGGTTCCCCCCTGGGAGGTGTTTGCTTTTATAAATATCTCCGGGGAGGATAATTTCAATGTAAGCTTTCATTCAACTCATTACCTAGATCTATTTTGGGAATGTTATACTCAAGTAAAATATTCTCCCATTTGGACTCCCTTTGTAATCATTCCATTATCTAAACCATTGATTAAATATGTCACAATAATGTTTAGAAACGGTACATGCGCATGGCAGACATTTCTTATTGGTTGTCTCAAAAATGTGATGTCTTGGGGACCCAGAAGTTATTTTGGATGCTGAGTTGTTTTGGACGGGGGTGGAAATATAAAGTAAAGTTGTGGAACTCAGAGACAGGAATTTCACATATTCCAAATGCATTTATGTTAGGAAGGGACCGAGGCTGTGTTTTTACGCTGGGCAGCCTTGAGCCTGCTATAAGTGTGGGTCCAGGATGCATATTTCTAGTACATGCGATAGGCCTAGATGTGGGAATTGTGGGGACATAGGTCATGTGTCATTTAAATGTACATCACACATGAAATGTGACCTTTGTGAAGATTTTGGGCAAGCTTTTAAAGACTGTCCTTGGGCAGCAAAAAATGCTGCAAGTAGTATTAGTCCGGAACTGTTAATCCAACAAGATCAGGACACAGCAGTAATACAGAAGACACCATCTCCACAGGAGCAGTGTTAAATCTCGCCCCCTCCCTTCCCTACCTCTCTCCCCCCATTTCCATTGAAGTGGTGGATGTAAGTGATAAGGAAGGTAGTAAAGAACCTGAAGAATGTTTGAAATCACAGGAATCTAATTCTTTTGGACAGGAATTGTTAACCCCAGTTTGCCATGAAGAGAAAGTGCAAGGTACAGAGTCTTCTCCTGTACCTGTCTCTCCACAACATAGACATAGATCTTCAAGAAATATGAAATCTTTGGCTACCCCCCCATCTCCCCTCGCTGGAATTGTGAATTCAAAAAATCTGTTTGAAGTCTTGACCCCTGAATGGGGTGATTCAGAAATGGAACAAGATGAACATGATTCACAATCCAGGAAGCTGGAAATGGAAGTCCAGAAACCTGATTCTGTAGGATATAAAGGCAAAAGGAAAAAAAGAAGGAAAAAAGGCTAAAATAGCTGAAGGTTAGGGTATAACAATGTAACCTTTGGCAGCATTAAAAATTGGTACAGTAATTGTACATAGCTTATTAAATACGGGAAAACGTCAAGTAGTTTTTGATTTTATATGAAGGGTAAAATTGGATATATGTTTCCTTCAGGAGACATGGGCATTCTCTTCAGACATAATAAGAAGTTTCCAAGGAGAATGGGCCTGGGGACCCTCGTATTAGTCCTTTGGTCAAGCAACTGCAGAAGGGATAGGGGTTCTGTTTAACTCTTTTTCATTTCAACTATTGAAACTGGTTGATATTCTTCCCGGAAGGGCACTATTGTTAGAAGGGATATGGAAAAATATGACCTATCGCTTAATTACTGTTTATGGACCCCAAGTAAAGGCAGAAAGAGTATTATTGTTTAACACCATTAGACCATATTTGATAACATCTTATCATACTATTTTATGTGAGGATTTTAATTGTGAGGTAATATCTCAGGTTAAAAAACAAACGAAAGGAAAGGTCTATTGTGATTCAAATGCTCTATCGGAAATGGTGAGGTCTGCGGATTTATTGGATTCTGCAGATTTTCAGATAAAAGGTTCAAAATTTACATATAAGAGAGGAAAATGTGTTTAATCTATAGACCATGTATCTATTTCCAAAACTCTCCCTGCAGCAAAGATGGAAACATACCTAGTAGAGTTTTCTGATCATGTTGCAGTATCAGTCACTTTTACAAATATGCCTGTGACCAAAGTATCATGTTCAAGATGGAAATTAAATATTGAAGTTCTGGAGCAAACCTGGGTCCAGCAAGGAATCAGAGACATAATTAAGGCTAGGTGTTCAGTTTATTTTTTATACTCTGACATTGGACAATGGCAGTTAGACACAAAATCTGACTTCCAAAATTGGTTAAAACACTATGGGAAACATAAAGAAAATAATTTCTTAAAATATCTGTCTTTACGTCAACAATTATTTAAATTATTTACTTGGTCTAACACATCTAGACATGATTATTCTGAACAAATAAAGAATATGAAAAAACAGATGATGGTTTATCAATATGACCAAGCACATACTTTGAAAATCTTATTTCAAAATGGCATAAAGAAAAACCCTGTAGGGGATCCATATCAGACATGTAAAAAAATTAGAGAAAACACTGAAATGGATTCTTTAAAGGACTCTCAAGGGGTATTGTACACCTCAGAGAAAGATTTGCATAAAATAATAAAAAAACATAATGCTACCTTAGAGCAAAAAATTGAACCAGGGGCTGGTGAAATCAAGGCTTTTTTAGATCAAATACATCTCCCAACAGTATCTATTGATTTAGGAAGTCAGGACCCTAGGATAAATACACAAGATATAATTTCTGCTATAAAGAACATTAAATCAGGTAAATCTCCAGGTTAGATGGGTTACCAATTGAATTTTATAAAACCTTTGCAGTAGAACTGTCAGATTGTTTAAAGCCAGTATTTGACTATTTTTTTAAGACCAATAAAATTCCCTCTTCCTTTTTAGAAGGAATTTTAATGTATATTTATAAATCTGGAGATAGGCAGTTAATTACTAACTGGAGACCTATAACCATTCTAAACCCAGACTACAAGATTTTAGCACGTATCTTAAATAATAGGTTAAAAAAAGTGGCTACAGAGGTAATATCGTCAGTACAATTTTGTGGGCTCCCTTCTAGAAAGATTCAACATGCTCTAATGGTTATTAGAGATGTGATAGATTATTGATCTCTTTCAGGAAAACAGGGTGCCATCATTTCTGTGGACCAAGAAAAGGCATTTGATTGGGTCTCTCATTTATATTTGTTTTCAATTCTGCAATATTATCAAATTCCAGGTTATATGATTAAGTTCATTAAATTATTGTATTCATCCATGAGTGTTTGTCCTATGATACGTAAGTCTATTGCTGCAGGTATTAGGACTAAGGTTGGGGTATGCAGAGCCTGTCCACTTAGCCCCCTCCTCTATGTGTGCTCTCTGAATCCACTTTGAAGGCTTTTAACAGATGCTCCTAGATGGCAAGGGATAATGGGTATTGGGTACACGTATTAGAAGAGAGTTACTTTTGCAGGTGTATGCAGATGATGTGTGTCTCTTTTTCCCTAATGTTACACAACTTCCTAATTTTTTGGAACAAATGTCAAAATTTACAAAAATATCAAATTCAAGAATGAATCTAGATAAGAGTAAAGGACTGTTTATATGAGTGGGTAATCCTGACTCCCTTCAGATACAGGGTATCCAGATCTCCTCAGAACCAATAAAAATATTGGGTATTATGTTTGGATCTCAAAATCTAGCATATTACAATTGGGAACAATCCATAGCAAAATTAGAATATTAGGTAAACAGATGGAAAAAATGGAGCATTTCTAAACTAAAAAGAATACAAATAATAAAAAAATTCTTAATCTCAGGTCTACTGTATGTAACTATGATTTTCCCCCCTCCTCAGATATTAGAAACAAAATTTATAATCTTTTTTTTTTCTAATGTTATGGGGGAATAGGTTAAACCCCATACGTAGATGTTTTACATTTCTCCCTATTAGAAAGGGTGGTCTGGGGATAATTGATCCGATAATATTTTTTCACGCACTGTTTCTATCACAAACAGTAAAAAGTGGGCTGGGGAAAGAAGAAACTTCTCAAGTAGCTTGGTGTAAGCTGAACTTAGGTAGATATTTTAATATATGGAAGGTGGTACCCCCGAGATTGGGAAATTATTTACGTTCCAGAATATTTTTAATCTGCAGCTTCCAAACTATATAAATGGAATCTGACTAAATCACAACTTCTGTCTCAGACTGGTCATGGCCTTTATCAGACAGTGATGGCACGGTGTTTCCTTATTGAACCAAGTTTTAAACATTGCCCATTGAATAAAAAATAAATGTGTTATAGCACAACTGAACAATTCTAGGATCCCAGTTTATATGTAGGAACATTTATGGCTCTCAGTTTATGGAGAATATCAATCAGAAGTAATGCAAAACATAAAACCTTGGAGGAAAGAAAGTGTCCGTATCCTGACTGCATTAATTCAGAAGAGACAATGGATCACTATTTGTTTACCTGCTCTTATTCTAGCAAATTATGGCCTTTTTTAGCAACAAAATGGAATATGCCTTGGCTGACTAGTATGACCTATGAATTACTTATATTAGGTCAGTATTCTGTGTTGGGATCCAGGTTTCATCAAGATACGCTTATGATTTTTTTCTGTTGCCTTAAATTTTATCTTTGGCAAGCAAGATGCAGATGGGTATTGACCCAGAACAATATGACTTATGACACTGTTCAAATTCTAGTAAGTCAAGCAATGAGAAATGCTTATGAAAAAGATGTTAAAAATATGACATCACAAAAGGTTAAAAGGTGGTGGAAAGGATTTCTTAACTTTATTAAGTATAAAATGATGTACTAAGAAGGTTATATAATAAAGTTGATGTTATTTTGCATATAAAAGTAAAAAGGGGAAAGGGAGTATATTTATTCTGTTTATGATTATGCTTACTAATAATGATTTGTATCCCATGTTATGTACGATGTTATTGTAATAAAAACTTCCCCTACTCTTTTCGATAAGTGCCATGGGATCTTTAACATCCACCTGAACTACCACCAATCCAGGCAGATGGGACCTCAGTTTAATGTCTCATCTGAAATATGGCACCTCAGAAGTGCAGCACCCCACATTTAAACTGGTCAAGGGGGGAGAGCCAGGTGGGTCAGTAGGCTTGGGAACCCCCCCCCATGGGAACACGTAGGAACATAAGTTTGACTTCAGAAGCCACTAAAGCAGGCAGGAAGGGGAAGGCATGTGAAGAATGTATAACAAGTGTTCTGGGGGGTAAGAGTACATAGGAAAGGAAACCAGAGTGGATGGAAGATGCTGGAGAGGGAGAACAAGAGCAGAGGAAGGGCAGACTGTAAAACACAGAAGGTCATGCAAATGAATGCTCGTAGCCTAGGAAATAAGGGTCCAGACCTAGAGGCCTTGTTGGCAGATGCAGACCTTGACATAACAGCACTAACAGAGACATGGTACTCTGCTAATCATGGCTGGGAAGACAACATACCAGGCTATAGACTGTTCAGGAGAGACAAGAAGGGTGAAAAGGGTGGAGGAGTGGCCCTGTACATCAGAGATGGTATAAAGACTACAGAAGTTCAGGGAAGACAGAGGGAGGCCGAGGTAATGTGGGTCACCCTGGAGCCAGGGAATGGAACAGCAGTATGCACAGAGGTGATCTATAAACCTCCGGCACAGAGGGAGGAAGTAGACAGAGAACTAGTGGAGAACATACATGACATGGCAACTAAAGATGAAATCCTGTTACTGGGGGATTTCAATATGCTGGACATGGATTGGGCCACCCAGGTGACTGCTTCAGCCAGAAGCACAGCCATCCTGGAATCCCTGCAGGGAGTTGGACTCAGGCAGCTAGTGCATGAGTCAACCAGGGAAAAGTCAGTACTGGACATGGTATGGACCAATGGGAACAGAGTCAAAGAAATACAGGTGGAAGGGCAGCTGGGGTCCAGTGACCACCACATGGTGTGGTTCAACATGGAGACTTGGACTCAATTAAGCCACACAAGGGCAAGAGTATTGGATTTCAGGAGGGTGGATTTTACTGAAATGGGTAGATGTATACAAGCAGTCCTGGGAAGGGAGAGGTAATAGAGGGGTGGAAGAACAATGGGAGAAACTGAAAGGAGCCATAGTGGATATAACAAACTAATGCGTTAGGACAGTGGCAAAAGGGAAAAGAAAAAGAAAACCACTATGGTTCTCCAAAGAGGTGGGGGACAAAGTCAGGGCAAAGAGGCTGAGTTTCAGGAAATATAAGGGGAGCCAAAGGGAGGAGGACAGTGAGGTGTACTTTGAATGTCTAAGGGAAGCAGGGAAGGCTGTTAGGAGGGTGAAGACACGGACAAAAGAGGGCTTAACACAGTCTGTAAACAAAGGGGATAAGGCATTTTATAGATACATCAGTGAAAGAAGAAAAATGGGGGGATTGTGGGGCTCAAAGGGGAGAAGGGAGAGTGTAAGAAGGGGGAACTGGACAAGGCAGAAATACTGCACAAATACTGCTGCGCAGTATTCACTAAGGAGGGGAAGGGTCAAGGACCACACTTGGGTTGCAAAGGCAATTGGGGGGAGAAGTGAACACCAGTTCATTCACAGTGGATAGAGTTTTGGAAGAACTCACAAAGCTGAAGGTGGATAAGGCCATGGGGCCAGATGACATCCACCTGAGGATATTTAAGGAACCAGGAAGGGAACTAGTAGTGCTTCTGGCGGCCCTGTTCACAGCACAGAGTCACTCAAAATGGGTGACATTACAAAGGACGGGAGGATGGCACATGTAATCCCACTGCACAAAAGTGGTGGTAGGGAAAAGGTGGGGAACTACAGGCTAGTCAGCCTCACCTCAATGGTGGGAAAGATCATGGAGACACTGCTGAAAGAAAGGATAGTGGCACATATGGAATCCTGCAGTGCTCAGGATCAGAGGCAACATGGATTCACAGCTGGAAGATCATGTCAAATGAATCTAATAGAATTTTTTGATTGTGTAACTAGGGAAATAAATCAGGGAGGAGCGGTAGACATCTCCTACCTAGATTTCAGCAAAGTCTTCGACACCGTCCCACATTGAAGGCTGATTGACAAGATGGGTAGTCTGGGCATGGGAGACAAAATGGAAAACTGAGTTAGGAACTGGTTAACAGACAGGAGACAGAGGGTGGTGGTAAATGGGATACAATCTGGGCAGAGGGGGGTGACTAGTGATGTACCACAGGGATCAGTACTAGGACCAGTCCTGTTCAATGTCTTCATTAGTGACATTTCAGAGGGCTGGAAGGAAAGGTCTGTCTGTTTACAAATGACACCAAGATCTGCAACAGGGAGGACACTCCAGAAGGGTACAGAAAATGAAGAAAGATCAGAAGAAGCTTGAAGATGATCAGAGATGTGGCAACTGAGGTTCAATGCAAAGAAGTGCAAAATAATGCACCTGGGTAGAGGGAATCCAGGAGACAGCTACAGGTTGGTGGGAGAGGTGACTGTTACCAAAGAGGAAAATGAACTAAGGGTTACAATCTCTGATGACCTTAAGGTATCAAAGCAGTGCACAAAGGCGGCAGGGAGGGCCAGTGGCATGCTGGGGTGCATAGGCAGGGGTATCACTAATAGGAAGTAGGAGGTGGTGATGCCATTGTATAAAACATTGGTAACGCCTCACTTGCAGTACTGCATACAGTTCTGGAGGCCACACCTGCACAAGGACATAGATAAGGTGGCAACTATCCAGAGAAAGGCAACAAAGACGGTGCAGGACTTGCACCACAAAACATATGAGGAGAGACTAAGAGACCTCAAAATGTACTCACTGGAGGAGAAGTGGCAGCTGGGAGGCATGATTGAAACTTTAAAGTAACTCAAGGGCATATAAAAGGTGCAGGTGGGAGACCTTTTCCAATGTAGAAAAAGTACTAGAACAAGGGGGCACAATATGAAATTGGAAGGGGGTAGATTAAGAGATAATGTGAGGAGGTTTTTCTACACAGAAATGGTAGTCAACACTTGGAATAGTCTGCGAAAGGAGGTAGTGGGGGTAAGCACAGTGGAGAGCTTTAAGCATGCCTGGGACAGGCACAGGAGAAGCTTGAGAGGGGAGGGAGGGAGTGATAAAGAGCCATTGATCACATAAGGTCAGTGCCAATATACAATGTACAGGGTCTACAGGCAGACGGGATGGGCCTAGTGGTCCTTATCTGCTGACAATTTAGGTTTCTTTGATAACATAGGAAGTTAAACAAGCCATAGCTCCCTCTTTTTCCCAGGACAATACACCTGAGCTAACAGTACTACTTTAACTAACCAACCCTCACCAGCAAAACATGTGCTAACCGCATTGCTTTCCCTAACACACCTTACCAGCACAACACACTAGTGCTAATGGTACCACTTTCCCTAAAGCCCTCTCACCAGCACAACACACTAGTGCTAACAGTACCGCTTTCCCTAGCCCCCTCTCACCAGCACAACACACTACTGTGAAATGAAACCACTTTCACTAACCCACCCTTACCAGCACAACACACTAGTGCTAACGGTACCATTTTCCCTAACCAACCCTCACCAGCACAACACACTAGTGCTATCAGTACCACTGTCCCTAACTTGCTCTCACCAGCACAACACGCTAGTGCTAACAGTACAACTTTCCCTAACCCACCCCCACCAGCACATCTCATCAGTGCTAACAGTACCACTTTCCCTAACCCACCCTCACCAGCACAACATGCTAGAGCTAACGATGCCACTTTCCTTAACCCATCCTCACTAGTACTACACATTAGTGCTAATGGTACCACTTTCCCTAACACCATCTCACCAGCACAACACACTAGTGCAAACAGTAATGCTTTCTCTAACACACCCTCACCATCACAACACACTAGTGCTAAAGGTATTAATTTCTCTAACCCTCTCTCACCAGCATAACACACTTGCGTTAACAGTACCACTTTTGCTAAACCACCCTCACCCCCACAATACACTAATGCTAACGTTACTACTTTCCCTAACCCACCCTCACCAGCACAACACACTAGTGCTAACCATGCCACTTTCCCTAACCCAACCTCACCAACACAACATACTTGTGCTAATGGTACCACTTTCCCTAACCCACCCTCACCGGCACACCACACTTGTGCTAACAGTACTGCCTTCCAAAACACTGCCTCATCAACACAACACAGTAGTGCTAATGGTACCGATTTCCCTAACCCCTTTCACCAGCACAACACACTAGTGCTAACAGTCCAACTTTCCCTAACCCCCTCTCACCAGTACTATACACTATTGCTAACAGTACCACTTTTCCTAACCCCTTGTCACCAGCACAACACACTTGTGCTAAGGGTACCCTTTCCTAACCCACCCTCATCAGCACAACACACTAGTGCAAAGTGATACCACTTTCCCTAACCAACCCTCACCAGCACAACACACTTGTGCTAACAGTACTGCTTTTCCTAACACACCCTCACCAGCAGAACACACTAGTGCTAATGGTAACATAGAAACATAGACTTTGATGGTATTTCCCTACCTATTGGATAAGCTGCAGATTCTAGTTAACCAACAGCCTACTTCCTGCAACCCCCCACTATAATTGCCTTATGTCTGTCCCATGCATGTTTGAATTTCCCCACTGTTTTAGACTCCACAACCTCTCCAGAGGCGGTTCCATCGTCCACCACTCTCTCATGAAAGTACCACATTCCTAACCCACCCTCAGGAGCAGAACATACTAGTGCTAACGGAACCACTTTCCCTAACCCACCCTAATCAGCACAACACACTTGTGCTAACAGTGCTGCTATCCCTAACACACCCTCACTAGCACAACACACTAGTGCTAATGGTACCACCATCCCTAACCCCCTCTCACCAGCACTATACACTAGTGCTACCAGTACCACTTTCCCTAACACACCCTCACCAGCACAACCTGCTAGTGCTAGCGATACCACTTTCCCTAACCCAACATCACTTTTACAACACATTAGTGCTAATGGTAACACTTTCCCTAACCCCCTCCACCAGCTCAACACACTAGTGCTAACAGTACTGTTTTCTCTAACACATCCTCACCATCACAACACACTAGTGTTAACGGTACCTTTTTCCATAACCCCCCCATCACCAGCACAACAGACTTGTGCTAACAGTACCATTTTCCTAACCCATCCTCAATGGCACAACACACTAGTGCTAATGGTACCACTTTTCCTAACCTACCCTCACCAGCTCAACACACTAGTGATAATGGAACGACTTTCTTTATTCCACCCACACTGGCACAATACGCTGGAGCTAACCGAACCACTTTCCCTAACCCACCCACACCAGCACAACACGCTGGTGCTAATGATACCACTTTCCCTAAACCAACCTCACCAGTACAACACATTAGTGATAATGGTACCACTTTCCATTACCCACGATCACCAGCACAGCACACTTGTTCTAACGGTACCACTTTCCCTAACCCACCTAATCAGTGTCAGTGGCTCAGTAGGTAGCACGCTCACCTCTGAGGCCGGGAGATAAGAGGGCTGTGGGTTCAGTTCCCACATCTGGCACTTGAATTAATATCCCAATACTGACACTGTAGTGCAGTATGAGAGGGGTGCTACACTTGTGAGGTGCCATCTTTCGGATTAGATGTTAAACCGAGGTCCCATCTGCCTGGATTGGTGGTAGTTCAGGTGGATGTTAAAGATCCCATGGCACTTATCGAAAAGAGTAAGGGAAGTTTTTATTAAAACAAAAACACACTTTTTTTACAAAACAAAAACAAATCACACGGTCATTATGATATACATATTATCTACCCAATTCCAGTAACATTTTTCCACAGCTCTCTTGCTTTCTCTTCTCCCCATAATTTACATTCATCTTGAAAAATTTGATCTACTTTATCTTGAAACTTAAAAAAAAACATCCTGTACAGTCAAATCCTTATTCTGCTAAAATCTTGAGCATCTGTTTTGCCATATAGACCATTTCAAAACTGCCAAAATAACATAGACTGCATTTTATTAACTTTTCCCATTCTTTTGTTAACTGACCATAGATCAAAATCTTGTATGTCATATTTTTAAAAGCTTGCATCCCCAATAACTGGCTACCATACCCGAAAAGGTTTAATAAAATCACAATCAAAAATAAATGCTGCATGCTTTCCTCTTTGTCCCATCTCTTTCTCCACATATTCTTTCCTCCATTCTTTTATGTTTATGGTTACCTCTCATGTTTAACTTCCCATGACTACACATCCATACTACATCTTTCATTTTTCCCAAATTCTTTTTCTAATGTAACAGCTAAAATTTCCTGCTCTTTTTATTCCTTTTCTACCTTAAAACTTGTTTTCCCAGAAATTCCTTTCCATAACTTCTTTATACATCTGTTTCCCCTAATTAGAGCATCCATTGTTACCCCCACTGGGTTAAATACTTCTTCAATTTCCATATATATTGGCCACACTTTTACCTCCTACTATATTCCCTTTCTTCCCAATACATTTAATGAAAGGTACATTCCATTGCTGTGTTAACCAAGACCAAGCTTTGTTCTCATCTTTTACTAATGGTACAATATTTGAAAACACAAAAATATTAATATAAAAAAAATTGGATTTATCATATTTAAACCCCCATATTTTATGGTTCTATACGTTATCCCCCTTTTAATAGGATTTAACTTGCTACCCCACAATAACTGAAAAAAAAGGCTTTGAATTTTGGATTGCATGAAATGGTACTAGAAAAATGTATGCTAAAAATAAAAATATTGGGACAATAAACATTTTTAATAAGTAAATTCTTTTTTCTCATGTCATACTCCATTGTTTCCATTTATGTACTTTTATTTGGGCTATTTGATACTTTTCTTCCCAGTTTTGTTGTATTGCATCATCCCCTCCAAATCTTATTCCCAGCACCTTAATGCTTCCTTCTGCTATCTCCAAATCTCCTCTTTTCTTTTTCTCCACTGCCCCCAACAGATACATTCTACTTTTCCCTTTATTTATCTTAATCCCTGTATATTGGCTATACTTCTCTACTGTCTTTATTAACTTATCCCCTGAACTCTGATCTTTTACTAAAACTAAGCAATCATCTGCATAAGCACTTGTTTTATTCAGTTCCCTATTTTGCCATACAATACTTTTAATCTCTTTCTCCACCTCTATTCTCCTCAGAAGTGGGTCTAGACAAAATACATACTGTATAGTAGGGGACATAATGGGCACCCTTGCCGAACCCCATTCCTTATATACATTGAAGTCCCTAGATGCCCATTAACCATAGGACAAATTTGCACTTCTTTACATATTGCTTTTATTAAACTAATTAATTATGTTGGAATTTTAAACTTTTCTAAGGTATTTCATACATACTGATGCTTTACAACATCAAATGCCATTTCTTGATCCAAGGCATACAAATACCCTTGCAAAGAATTCTCCTGTCCTTTATTTATGACTTCCCTAATATAAATTAAATTTTGTTGTATGGTCCATCCAGGAACAGCACACATTTGAGACTGCATTATCAATTTCTCTGAAAAAGTCCTTAACCTATTATTTATTACCTTGGCTAAAAATTTGTAATCTGAAGTCAATAAACTAATGGGCCTCCAATTTTTAAGTTGAGTTTTTTCTCCTTTTTTATGCAAAAAAATCATTATTCCTTTTTTCATGCTTTCTGCCAAATTGTCTCCATTCATTATACCATTGTATACTCTTGTTAAAATGGGAGCTATTTGTTTTTCCAAAATTTTATAGCGCATATTCGGAATCCCATCCACCGCAGGTGCCATGTTATTTGACAAAGATTTTATTGCCGCTTTCACTTCTTCTTCTTTAATTTCCCCCTTTATCGCCTCTGCCTCATCTTCCTCCAACTCTGGCATCTCAATTGTCAGAAAAAAATCCTCACTTTTCCTACTTCTTTGTTGCTGGTATTTTTCCTTCAAAAACTCTTGTATTGTACATTTAATATTTTCTATATCTGTATGTATCCTCCCTTTTCCATCCTGTAATTTGTACATAACTCAATTTTCTATTCTTTCTTTACTACTATCATAAGGATTTGTATGATATTTTGTTCCCTGGGTACCACTTTTTTGTTCCATAATTAAAGATGTGACCCTATTATATTGGTGTCTTTCATTTTAACTTTAATTTCTTCAATTTGTTTAGATTCATCCACCTTATCTTTAACCTGCCTTGTCGTAAGTTTATATAATCTAGCCCTTAATTTTAAATACTTCCCATAATTTGTTGCCTCTACTTTCTGTCCTTCTTCAATCATATACTGTATTGTTTGATTTCATTTTTAGTATCTGCCCACCATTCTGTTCCACGATCATATAATTCCATAACTGTTAACTTATCTTCCAGTTTTATTTTAATCTTTTCTATTCAAGTATCTTCTTGTAGCTTAGCTGTATTCATCCTCCAATAGCCTTTTCCTATTCTCATCCTATTCCCCAAATTAATTTCAGCTTCTACTGCCATATGATCTGATGTCTCAATTGGTATACTCTTAATATCAACTACCTCCACTTTTTTTGCACCATCCAGAAATCTATAGTAGTGGAACGTGAACCCTTGAAATGTGTGTGTTCTCCTTTTTCCCTTTTAACTATATCCATCCTCCATCCCAGCTTTATCTAACATTCTTTTCAAGTGAGTTGTATCACAAAAATGTTTTGATGTTGCCCTCCCCAATCTGCTCTAGATAACCCACAGTTAAAATCTCCCCCCCACACCACAAGTTTTGAAGTATGCAAATAAGCCTCTATTTGATCTATTAGCATATTCCTTTCTTTTTTCCTTTGTGGATTATGAATTACAATAATTCTCACAGAATTATTTTTTAAGATAACATCAATAATCATAGCTCTTCCCGGTACCAAATCTATTACTTTTAAAATTTGAACATCATGAGAAGAGAAAGCTACCCCCACCCCTGTACACATATCTATCCCAAAGGACCATAAGGATGATCCCCATGTCCAGTCTTTCTGAGTTTGTTGAATTTCATCTATAGTGTGTAACCCTGTGTCTTGGAATACATATAAGTGACTTTTCAAGTCATATAGTATTTTAAAAGTTACCAGCCTCATCCTTCTATTTTTAATACTATTTGTATTATGCTTGAGGCATTTTAAACTTCTAATTTTGTTTTCCCGTCACTTTTACCCTGCCGTTTTAGATTTTTTCCTTTTCTTTGACACCTGTGTGTCTGTTGTGTTTCCATCTTCCTCTCCTGCACCTTCAGAAAGATCCATGTTGAACCAATCAGAACCCTCCTCCATAGTGGACCATTCCTTGTCTTGTAATAAGGTGTATTTATTTATTAACTCTACACCTTCATTTTCTTTTCCCAATGAAATTACCTGTTTTGCTGTACTCTTCTTTTTGTTTTTAGATCTTGTAACCATAGTAAATCCAGTTTCTTTTTCTGTCTTCCCTTCCATTTAAAAGTCCCTGTTTGTCTTTTGATTCTTTTTGCTCTGGTATTACCAACCCTTTAGTCCGAGGTTGTACCTTTATTCCTTTTCCATGTCCTTTCTGATAATGGCTTCCCTTATTACCTTATCTTGCTCCTCTTTTCTCTTTCTGCCGCGTCAGGTGAACATCTTGCTTTGCTCTTTCTCCAGTTTCTGGGCAGTTATGGAAAGCCCAGGGACATTTTGCAAAGGTGTGCCCTTCTCTTCACACAAACTACATTTAACTTGGTTTGTGCATTCTGCTCTAAAATGCTTAACAACCCTAGGCCACACTTGACTTTACCACAGACATTGCTTAAGTGACCTCGCTCTCCACATTTGTAGCAGGCCTGCACTTGGCCTGCATAAAAAACAATGCCTCTGTTTTGGCCTAGAAAGAAACAGTTCTGCAAATGTTGAATTGCCCCATCTACTTGTTTAAGTGTTAGTTTATATTTCCATCCACCTGTCCACAGACCATTTTCATCCAATATCAGTTCCGGCGGCCTATGCATTACACACCTCTGCTTGATCCAGAAATTAATGTCGACCACATTGACGCCTTCATTTCGAAATAACGCAGTCACTATCTTAAAAGCAGGTTTTGATAAGGGAATAACTGAGAAATCCTTCCATAAGTCTGTATATTTCATTTGCTGATATAATTTCCAAAAGTGGTCCAACCCTCCTCCATGTTTAAAACTTATGTCAAATTCTGTACTTCCTGGTACATGAATAAGGCATATATTCATAAGGATAAAACTTCATTTTATTCATTAGAGTTCTTTCCAATAAAAATTCTGTTAGGCACATCCTCAGAGGGCCTCTAAATCTCAGGCGTACCGCATTTCTTCTTTTAGCTTGCTGTGGTTTTATATCTTTAGGAAATAATCTTTCTTTAGTATTCCCACCCCAGGGTTTCTCCTCCTGGTCTTCCTCTTCCTCCTGCATTTCTTTATCTGTTAATATCTTTTTCTGCTCAAGCTCCATAGATGACTCTTCATTCTTGCTATCAAGTCCATCAAAAATTATCTCTTTTGTTTTATCTGCCTCTGATGTTACATCTTTCTGTTTTTCGGCTTCATCCGCTTTTTCCCCAAATTTACTTTCTACATCCCTTGTGTCTTCTTTTGTTTTTACTAATTCCTGATGTACTGGGCTTGTTTGGATCCCACCCAGACCCATCATCCTTTCATTTTCAACCTGCTTGTAATAAACTTCTGTTACCCATGCAGGTGTGTCTGCAAAGTCTCTAAAAGTTCTCTTCTGAATCGGAAACCTCCTTTTTTCTCCTTTACTGTTTCCTAATGGGCCCTTTTTTTCTGTGACTTCCTCAATATCTTCAAATCTGTGTTTTCTTTATTTGTTTTAGCTCTTTCTTTACTTTCTGTCTTGCTTTCTACAATCCTTTTCAGGCCAAGCCATTTCTGACTTACTTTTGCCTCTCCTTTCTGTGCTGATACTTTCACTTGTTTTTTCCCCGTCTCAGCAGGTGCAGCTTGCTTTGATACTGCCACATCATTGCTTCTCAATTTAGCCTGATAGGAGTCCAGCCAATTTTCTTTGCTTTCCACAACAGAAATATCTGGCTCTATAAGACCTCCTGTTTCTTTACTCTTTTGCTGATTATTTTCCAAAACATTTTTTTACTCACGCTTGCAACATCTCCTCCCTCCATCTCCATGGAAGAAGTTTTCTCTCTTAATTCCTTCTTTTCCCTTTTCAGCTCCTCACTTCAATCTTCTTGATCCATAAAAGAGTCTGAACTCATTTTCAGGCCTCTAGTGGTATACAAGACAGGGGAGGAGGCCCTCTCCCCTGCCACATCAGCACTTCCTCCTCCTCTGCTGTCCAGCTCCAAACTGTGTTCCGCCACTCTGCTCTCAGGAAGTCAAGCCCCCTACTGGAAGAGTAGGGGAATTTCCCCGGTGTCCTGGCCAAATTTCCCTCATTCACTAGAAATACCACCAACAGATTAATCTGGTTCAAGGTCAGTTGGCATTCATCTGTATCCCCCTCCCCTGGGTCGTGCCTGAAAATAGGCAGGATTTGTCTAGTGCACTTACCCGGTCAACAAAAACAAAACAAATAAATAATCAGCAAAACAAACCAGGCGCCCAATAGTACCACTTTCCAAAAACATGTTCACCAACACAAACGCTAGTGCAAACAATACCAGTTTCCATAACCCACCCTCACCAGCACAACACTCTGGTGCTAATGAAACCACTTTCCCTAATACACCCTTATGGGTACAATGCACTAGTGCTAATGGTACCACCTACCTAACCCATCACACCAGCACTATACACTAGTGCTAACAGTTCCTTTGCCTCACCCCCTCTCACCATCACAACACACTTGTGCTAACAGAGACACCTTCCTAACCCCCATCACTAGAACTTTAAACTAGTGCTAACAGCACCACTTTGCCAAACCCACTCTCACCAGCACAACACTCTTGTGTTAATGGTACCACTTTCCCTAACCCCCCCCAGCACAACACAGTAGCTGATGGTACCACTTTCCTTAACCAACCATCACCAGCACAACACATTTGTGCTAACAGTACTGCTTTCCCTAACCCTCCCTCACCAGCACAACACACTAGTGCGAAACAATACCATTTTACCTAACCCATCCTCACCCCCACAATAAACCAGTGCTAATGGTACTATCTTCCCTAACCCAGCCTAACAAGCACAACACACTAGTGCTAATGATACCACATTTCCTAACCCACCCTCACCAGCACAACACACTTATGCTAATAGTGCCACTTTCCCTAACCCACCCTCTTCAGCACAACACACTAGTGCATAACGGTACCACTTTCCCTAACCCACCTTCACCAGCACAACACAGTAGTGCTAATAACACTTTCCCAAATGCCTACCCCAGCACAACACACTAGTGCTAACAGCACTGCTTTCTCTAACACACCCTCACCATCACAACACACTAGTGCTAACGGTATCACTTTCCCTAACCCCCTCTCACCGGCACAACATGCTTGTGTTAACAGTACCACTATCGTTAACCCACCCTCAACAGCACAACACACTAGTGCTAATGGAACCACTTTTGCTAACCCACCCTCACCAGCACAACACAGTAGTCCTAACAGTATTGCTTTCTCTAACACATCCTCACCATCACAACACACTAGTGCTAAGGGTACCACATTCCATAACCCCCCATCACCAGCACAACACACTTGTGCTAACAGTACCACTTCCACTGACCAATTCTCACCAGCACAACACACTTGTGCTAACAGAACCACTTTCCTTAACCTATCCTCACCAGCTCAACATGCTAGTGCTAATGATACCACTTTGGCTAACAAACCTTCACCAGCACAAAACACTAGTTCACCAGAACAACACATTTGTGCTTTCGGTACAACTTTCCCTAACCCACAATCAACAGCACAACACACTAGCATTACCACTTTCCCTTACCCCCCTCTCACCAGTACTATACACCAGTGCTAACAGTACCACTTTGACTAACCACTTCTCACCAGGACAACACACTTGTGCTAACAGTACCACTTTTCCTATCCCAAACTCAAAAGCACAACACACTAGTGCAAGCGATACCACTTTCCCTAACCCACCCTCACCAGAACAACACACTTGTGCTAACAGTACTGCTTTCCCAAACACACCCTCACCAGCACAACACACTAATGCCAATGGTACCGCTTTTCCAAACCCCCTTTCACCAGCACAACACTCTAGTGCTAATGGTACCACTTTCCTAACCCCTCTCACCAGCACAATGCAGAAGTGCTAGCGGTACCACTTTCCTAACCCACCCTCAGCGACACAACACACTAGTGCTAACGGTATGAGCTGCCCTAACCCTGCCTCACCAGCACTATATGCTAGTGCTAACAGTACCACTTTCCTTAACCCACCCCTCACCAGCACAACACACTATTGCTAACATACCACTTTCCTTAACCCACCCTGACAAGTACAACACAATTAGTGCTAACAGTACCACTTTCGCTAACCCAATCTCACCAGCACAACACACTAGTGCTAACGGTACCACTTTCCCTAACCCCTCACACCAGCACAACACACTTATGCCAACAGTACCACTTTTCCTAACCCTCCCACACCAGCACAACACCCTTGTGCTAACAGTACCTCTTTCCCTAACCCATCCTCACCAGCCCAACATGCTAGTGCTAATGATGCCACTTTCCTAACCCTCCCTCACTAGCACAATACACTAGCTCTAGCGGTACTGCTTTCCCTAACCCACGCTCACCAGCACAACACACTAGTGCTAACAGCATCACTTTGCCAAACCCACTCTCACCAGCACAACACTCTTGTGTTATTGGAACCACTTTCCCTAACCCACCCTCACCAGCACAACACAGTAGTGCTAATGGTACCACTTTCCTTAACCAATAATCACCAACACAACACACTTGTGCTAACAGTATTGCTTTCCCTAACCCTCCCTCATAAGCACAACACACTAGTGTGAAACAACACCATTTTACCTAACCCACCCTCACCCCCACAATAAACTAGTGCTAATGATACTATTTTCCCTAAACCACCCTCACCAGCACAACACACTAGGGCTAATGATGTCACTTTCCCTAACCCACCCTCACCGGTACATCACACTTGTGCAAACAGTACTGCCTTCCCTAACACACCCTCATCAGCACAACACGGTAGTGCTAATGGTACCGATTTCAATAACCAGCTTTCACCAGCACAACAAACTAGTGCTAAAAGTACCACTTACCCTAACCCCCTCTCACCAGTACTATACACTATTGCTAACAGTGCCACTTTTCCTAATCCCTTTTCACCTGCACAACACTTGTGCTAAGGGTATAATTTCAATAACTCACCCTCACCAGCACAACACACCCTAGTGCTTGATGATACCACTTCTCCTTAACCAACCTCACCAGTACAACACACTTGTGCCAACAGTACTGCTTAACTAACACACCCTCACCAGCACAACACACTAATGCTAATGGTACCACTTTCACTAATCCACCCTCACCAGCAGAACATACTACTGCTAACTGAACCACTATCCCTAACCCACCCTCATCAGCAAAATACACTTGTGCTAACAGTGCTGCTTTCCCTAACACACCCTCACCAACACAACACACTAGTACTAATGGTACCACCATCCCCAACCCCCTTTCACCAGCACTATACAGTGGTACTAACAGTACCACTTTCCTAACCACCCTCACCAACACAACACACTAGTGCCAACGATACCACTTTCTAACCCACCCTCAGCTGTACAAACATTAGTGCTAATGGTAACACTTTCCCAACCCCACCCCAGTAATAACACACTAGTGCTAACAGCACTGCTTTCTGTAGCACACCTCACCATCACAAAACACTAGTGCTAATGGTATCACTTTCCTAATCCCTCTCACCAGTACAACATGCTTGTGTTAACAGTACCACTATCGTTAACCCACCTCAACAGCACGACACATTAGTGCTAATGGTACCGCTTTCGCTAACACACCCTCACCAGCACAACACGGTAGTCCTAACAGTATTGCTTTCTCTAACACATCCTCACCATCACAACACACTAGTGCTAATGGTACCACTTTCCAACCCCCCCCATCACCAGCACAACACACTTGTGCTTACAGTACCACTTTCCCTAACCCATCCTCACTGGCACAACACACCAGTGCTAATGGTACCACTTTCCCTAACCCACCCTCAATAGCACAACACACTAGTGCTAATGGTATGACTTTCCCTATCCCACCCACACCAACACAACACACTTCTGCTAACAGTACCACTTTTGCTAACCCATCCTCACCAGCTCAACACGCTAATGCTAATGATACCACTTTAGCTAACCCACTTTCACCAGCACAACACACTAGTTCTAACGGTACCACTTTCCAAAACCCCCCATCACCAGCACAACACACTTGTGCTAACAGTACCACTTCCCTAGCCCATCCTCACCGGCACAACATACTAGTGCTAATAGTACCACTTTCCTAACCCACCCTCACCAGTTCTACACACTAGTGCTAATGGGATGACATTCTTTATCTCACCCACACCAGCACAACACACTTGTGCTGACAGAACCACTTTCCCTAACCCATCCTCACCAGTTCAACTTGCTAGTGCTAATGATACCACTTTAGCTAATCCACCTTCACCAGCACAAAACACTAGTTCTAATGGTACTACTTTCCCTAACCTACCCTCAACAGCACAACATACTAGTGCTAATGGTACCACTTGCCTAACCCACCCTGACCAGCACAACACAATTGTGCTAATGGTAAACTTCTCCTAACCCATCCACACCAGCAGAACACGTTGTGCACGTAATTTCCCTTCTCTCTAACCCACCACCTTCACAACACGCTACTGCTAACAGAACCATTTTCCCAAACGAAGCTCACCAGCACAACACGCTACTGCTAACGATACCACTTTCCCTGTCTCACTCTCACCAGCACAGCCCACTTGTTCAATCGGTACTACTTTCCCTAACCCACCCTAATCAACAAAACACACTAGAGCGTAACAGTATCACTTTCCTTAACCCACCCTCACCAGCACAACACACTAGTGCTAATAATACCACGTTCCCTAACACACCCTTACCGGCACAACGCACTAGTGCTAATGATACCACCTTCCCTAAACCCCTCACTCCAGCACTATACACTAGTGCTAACAGTTCCACTTTGCCTAACCCACTCTCACCATCACAACACACTTGAGCTAACGGAACCACTTTCCCTAACCCCCTATCACTAGAACTATAAACTAGTGCTAACAGCACCACTCTCCAAACCCACTCCCACCAGCACAACACTCTTGTGTTAATGGTACCACTTTACCTAACCCACCTCACCAGCACAACCACAGTAGTGCTAATGGAACCACTTTTCCTAACCCAACCATCACCAGCACAACACATTTTAATACTAACTGTGCTGCTTTTCCTAACCCTCCTCACTAGCACAGCACACTAGTGAAATGATACCATTTTACCTAATCCCTGTACAAGCTTGTACAGGCCGCACCTCTCCTGACTCGACATGGCGATGTAATCTATTCCTCCACCACTCTTGCAAATCTAAGTAAACTGGACATCCTTTATCACCGTGCGTTACGGTTCATTACCAACTCCCCTTACCGTTCGCACCACTGTGACTTATATGCAGCTGTTGGTTGGACATCCCTTACTACTAGACGCCTGCTCCATGCTGGGCTATGGACTCTTAAACTGCTCCTGCAGAAATTGCCAAGCTATCTCTCTTCCCTTATTAGTATCTCACATGGTGCATACTCGTTAAGAAAATCTGACTTTATTATGCTTGACATACCAAGGACGTGGACTTCCTTTGGTAAACGTGCTATTGCATATGCCCTCTCCTCCATTTGAACCAATTACAAACTGTACTGATACTAACTAGCACAGTTTCAATAAACTTCTACAAATCGCTAAGTTCAGCCAAAATAAAAGACACCTGTAACTGTCATTAAGTCTCTTCCTTCCCCATGTGTGCCATATTTATCCACTGGTAAGGTATAATTGATTTGTCATATTAACTGCTTTCCCTTCCCCTTCTACTCCTGGCTTTATCTATGCTTACGCTCCACTGCTACTCTATCAAATCACCCCTCCCCATATCAGTTGTAGTCTGTTGTTTGTTCTAGCTGCCAAAATATATGTATTGCATACACCAGTCATCATGTTTCATTTATCAGTATACAACCTGTAAGTCGCTTCCTGTTTCATATCAGTGTTTACCACCTGTGGCCACCCTATGTGGTACCCTTGTATATCCAGCCTGTAACATGTAACGTGCATTTCATGTATACTATTTATTACCTATCTGTGTTTGTACTTAAGTGTTTATGTCACAGGACCTCCTTGTGGAATGAGCTGCTCAATGGAGTTTTCCTGCAATAAACTTGAACTTGAACTTGAATCCACCCTCATCCCCACAATACACTACTGCTAATGGTACTACTTTCCCTAATCCACCCTAACCAGCACAACACAATAGTGCTAATGGTACCACTTTCCCTAACCCACCCTCACCTGCACAACACACTTGTTCTAATGTCCTCACTTTCGCTAACCCACCCTCATCAGCACAACACACTAGTGCATAACGGTACCACTTTCCCTAACCCACCTTAACCAGCACAACATACTAGTGCTAATGATATCCCTTTCCCTAACCCACCGTCACCAGCACACCACCCTTGTGCAAATAGTACTGCCTTCCCTAACACACCCTCATCAGCACAAATACAGTAGTGCCTGATTTCCCTAACCCCTTCACCAGCACAACACACTAGTGCTAACAGTACCACTTTCCCTAACCCCCTCTCACCATTACTGTACACTATTGGTAACAGTACTACTTTTCCTAACCCCTTAACACCAGCACAACACACTTGTGCTAAGGGTACCATTTTAGCTAACCCATCCTCACCAGAACAACACATTACTGCAAAGCGATACCACTTCCCTAACTAACCCTCAGCAGCACAACACACTTGTGCTAACAGTACTGCTTTCCCTAACACACCCTCACCAGCACAACACACTAGTGCTAATGGTACCGCTTTCCCAAACCCACCCTCACCAGCAGAACATACTAGTGCTAACAAAGCTGTTTTCCAACACATCCTCACCAGCACAACACACTAGTACTAATGGTACCACCATCCCTAACCCCCTCTCACTAGCACTATATACTAGTACTAACAGTACCACTTTCCCTAACCCACCCTCACCAGCACAACATGCTAGTGCTAACGATACCACTTTCCCTAACAAACCCTCACCAGTACAACACATTAGAGCTAATGGTAACACTTCCCAAACCCCTCCCCCAGCAGAACAAACTAGTGCTAACAGCACTGCTTTCTCTAACACACCCTCACCATCATAACACACAAGTGCTAACAGTATCATTTTCCCTATCCCCCTCTCACCAGCACAACACACTTGTGTTAATGGAACCACTATCGTTAACCCACCCTCAACAGCACAACACCCTAGTGTTAATGGTACCACTTTTGCTAACCCACCCTCACCAGCACAACACAGTAGTCCTAATAGTATTGCTTTCTCTAACACATCCTCACCAGCACAACACACTAGTGCTAATGGTACGAATTTTCCTAACCCACTCTGACTAGTATAACACACTAGTGCTAATGTTATCACTTTATCTAACCCACCCACACCAGCACAACACACTTGTGCCAACAGTACCACTTTCTGTAACCCATCCACACTGGCACAACATACTAATGCTAATGGTACCACTTTCCCTAACCCACTCTCAATAGAACAACACACTAGTGCTAATGGTACGACTTTTCCTATCCCACCCACACCAGCACAACACACTTGTGCTAACAGTATTACTTTCCCTAACTGATCCTCACCAGCTCAACATGCTAGTGCTAATGATACCACTTAAGCTAACCCACCTTCACCAGTACAACACACTAGTTCTAATGGTACTACTTTTCCTAACACACCCTCAGCAGCACAACATACTGGTACTAACGGTACCACTTTCCCTAACCCGCCCTCACCAACACAACGTATTAGTGCTAAAAGTACCACTTTCCCTAAACCAACCTTACCAGCACAACCCACTACTGCTAACGATACCACTTTCCATTACCCACTCACAACAGCACAACACACTTGTGCTAACAGTACCACTTTCCCTAACCGATAATTACCAGCTCAACTCGCTAGTGCTAATGATACCACTTTAGCTAACCCACCTTCACCAGCACAACTCACTAGTTTTAACGGTACCACTTGCCTAACCCACCCTGACCAGCACAACTCACTTGTGCTAATAGTACCACTTCCCCTAAGCCATCCACACCAGCACAACATGCTGGTGCTAACGGTACCAATTTCCCTAACCCACCCTCACCAGCACAACACGTTAGTGCTAAAAGTACCACTTGCCCTAAACCAACCTCACCAGCGCAACCCGCTACTGCTAACGATACCAATTTCCATAACCCACTCTCACCACTGCAACTCAATAGTGCCAATGGTACCACTTTCCCTTACCCACGCTCACCAGCACAGCACACTTGTTCTAATGGTACCACTTTCCCTAACCCACCCTAATCAGCAAAACACACTAGAGCATAATGGTACACCACTTTCCCCCAACCCATACTCACTAGAGACATCATGCCTAGCTAACAGTACCAGTTTCAACCCACCCTCACCTGCACAACACGCTAGTGCTAATGATACCACTTTCAGTAACCCTTACCAGCACAACGCACTAGTGCTAATGGTACCACCTTCCCTAACCTCCTCTCACCAGCATGATACACTAGTGCTAACAGTTCCACTTTGTCTAACCCCCTCTCACCATCACAACACCCTTGTGCTAATGGAACCACCTTCCCTAACCCCCTATCACCAGAACTATAAATTAGGGCTAACAGCACCACTTTGCCTAACCCACTTTCAATAGCACAACACACTTGTGTTAACAGTACTACTTTCCCTAATCTCCCTCACCAGCACAACACACTAGTGCATACAATGGCCACTTTCCTAACCCACCTTCACCAGCACAACACACTAGTGCTAATGGTACCACTTTCCCTAACCCACCCTCACCAGCACAACACACTAGTGCTAATGATACCACTTTCCCTAACCCACCATCGCTGGCACACCACACTTGTGCTAATAGTACTGCTTTTCCTAATACACCCTCACCAGCACAACACACCAGTGCTAATGGTACCGCTTTCCCTAACCCCCTTTCACCAGCACTACACATTAGCGCTAATGGTACTGCTTTCCCTAACCCCCTTTCACCAGCACAACACAATAGTGCTAACTGTACCACTTTCCCTAACCCACCTTCACCAGTACAACACATTAATGCTAGTGGTACCACTTTCCTAATGACCTCTCACCAGCACAACACACTTGTGTTAAGTACCACACATTGTTAACCCACCCTAGCAGCACAATACACTTGTGCTAATGGTACCGCTTTACCTAACCCACCCTCAGCAGCAAAACACACTTGAGTTAATGGTACCACTTTCGTTAACCCACCCTCACCAGCACAACTAACTTGTGCTAACAGTACCACTTTCCCTATCCCATCCTCACCAGCACAACACACTAGTGCTAATGGTACAAATTTCCCTAACCCACCCTGACTAGTATAACACACTTGCACTAATGGTATCACTTTATCTAATCCACCCACACGAGCACAACACACTTGTGCTAACAGTATCACTTTCTCTAACCCATCCTCACCGGCACAACACACTAGTGCTAATGGTACCATTTTCCCTAACCCACCCTCAATAGCATAACACACTAGTGCTAATGGTATGAATTTCCCTATTACACCCACACCAGCACAACACACTTGTGCTAACAGTACCACTTTCCCTAACCGATCCTTACCAGCTCAACACGCTAGTCCTAATGATACCACTTTAGCTAACCCACCTTCACTGGCACAACACACCAGTTCCTAACGGTACTACTTTTCCCATCACGCCTCACCAGCACAACATACTGGTGTTAATGATACCACTTTCCTAACCCACCCTCAAAAGCACAACACGTTAGTGCTAAAATTACCACTTACCCTAAAACCAACCTCACCAACACAACATGCTGGTGGTAATGGTACCACTTTCCCTAAACCAACCTCACCAGCACAACCCGCTACTGCTAATGATACCACTTTCCATTACCCACTCACACCAGCACAACACACTTGTGCTAACAGTACCACTGTCCCTAACCGATCCTCACCAGCTCAATGCGCTAGTGCTAATGATACCACTTTAGCTAACCCACCTTCACCAGCACAACACACTAGTTTTAACAGTACCACTTGCCTAACCCACCCTGACCAGCACAGCACACTTGTGCTAATGGTACCACTTTGCAAAACCCATTCACACCAGCACAACATGCTGGTGCTAACAATACCACTTTCCTAACCCACCCTCAGCAGCACAACACGTTAGGGCTAAAAGTACCACTTTCACTAAACCAACCTCACCAGCGCAACCTGCTACTGCTAACGATACCACTTTCCATAACCCACTCTTACCACTACAACACATTATTGCTAATGATATCACTTTCCAATACCCACACTCACCAGCACAGCACACTTGTTCTAATGGTAGCACTTTCCCTAACCCACCCTAATCAGCAAAACACACTACAGCATAATAGTACCACTTTCCCTAACCCATGCTCACTAGCACATCACGCTAGTGCTAATGATACCACTTTCCCTAACCCATCTTCACCAGCACAACAAATTAGTGCTAATGGTACCACTTTCCCTAATGCCCTCTCACCAGCACAACACACTAGTACTAACAGTACTGTTTTCTCTAACACACCTTCACCATCACAACACACTACTGCTAACAGTACCACTTTCCCTAATCTATCCTCACCAGCACAACACACTAGTTCTAGTGGTACCACTTTCCCTAACCCACCCTCACCAGCAAAACAAACTAGTGCTAATGATACCACTTTCCCTAACCAACCCTTACCGGTACAACACACTAGTTCTAACAGTACTACTTTCCCTAACCTACCCTCACCAGCACAATACATTAGTTCTAATGGTACCACTTTCCCTCTTTCCCTAACCCACCCTCACCAGCACAACACACTTGTGCTAATAGTACCACTTTTCCTAAAAAACCCTAATCAGCACAACACACTAGTGCATAATGGTACCGCTTTCCCTAACCCACCCACACCAGCACAACATGTTAGTGCTATGGTACCACCTTGCCTTACCCACCCTCACCAGCACAACACACTAGTACTAACAGTACCACTTTCCCTAAACCAAACTCTCACCAGCACAAAATATTAGTGCTAATTGTACCACTTTCCTTACCCACTATCACCAGCACAACACTCTTGTGCTAACGGTACCACTTTCCTAACCCACCTTCTCCAGCACAACACGCTACTGGTAACAGTACCAGTTTCCTAACCCACCATCACCAGCACAGCAAACCAGTGCTAATGATACCACTTCCCTAACCCACCCTCACCACCCTAACTCAATAAAGCGAAAAACACCACTTTCCTAACCCACCCTCATCAGCACAACCCACTAGTGCCTAACGGTACCACTTTCCTAACCCACCTCATCAGCACAACACGCCAGTGCAAACGGAAGCATTTTCCCTAACCTAGACTCACCAGCGCAACACACTAGTGCTAAAAGTACCACTTTCCCTAACCCCCTCTCACCAGCACTATACACTAGTGCAAACAGTACCACATTGCCTCACCCCCTCTTACCAGCACAACACACTTGTGTTAACGGTACCACTTCCCTTATTCCAACCTCACCAGCACAACACACTAGTGCGAAACGATACCACTTTCAAAACCCACCCTCACCAACACAACACACAAGCACTAATGGTACTGCTTTCCCTAACCCCTTTCACCAGCACAACACACTAGTACTAACAGTACCACTTTCCCTAACCCACTCTCACCAGCACTGTACAGTAGTACAAACAGTACCACTTTGCCTAACCCCTCTTATCAGCACAACACACTTGTGCTAACGGTATCACTTTCCTTAACCCACCCTCACCAGCACAACACACTAGTGTGAAACAATACTACTTTCCCTAACTCACCCTCACCAGCACAACACACTTGTGCTAACAGTACTGCTTTCCCTAACACACCCTCACCAGTACAACACACTAGTGCTAATGGAACTGCTTTCCCTAACCCCCTGTCACCATCACAACACACTACTGCTAACAGCACCACTTTCCCTAATCTGTCCTCACCAGCACAACACGCTAGTTCTAGTGGTACCACTTTCCCTAACCCACCCTCACCAGCAAAACAAACTAGTGCTCATGATACCACTTTCCCTAACCGGCCCTTACCGCTACAACACACTAGTTCTAACAGTACTACTTTCCCTAACCTACCCTCACCAGCACAATGAATTAGTTCTAATGGTACCACTTTCCCTAACCCACCCTCACCAGCACAACACACTTGTGCTAATGGTACCACTTTTCCTAACAAACCCTAATAGGCACAACACACTAGTGCATAACGGTACCGCTTTCCTTAACCCACCCACACCACCACAACATGTTAGTGTTAATGGTACCACTTTGCCTTACCCACCCTCACCAGCACAAACACACTAGTGCCAACAGTACCACTTTCCTAAACCAAACTCACCAGCAGAAAATGGAAGTTTTAATGGTACCACTTCCCTAACCCATCCTCACCACTACAAAATATTAGTGCTAATGGTACCACCTTCCTTACCCACTATCACCAGCACAACACTCTTGTGCGAACGGTACTACTTTTCCTAACCCACCTTCTCCAGCACAACATGCTACTGGTAACAGTACCAGTTTCCCTAATCCACCCTCACCAGCACAACAAACTAGTGCTAATGATACCACTTCCCCTAACCCACGCTCACCACCCTAACACAATAAAGCAAAAAAACACCACTTTCCCTAACCCACACTCATCAGCACAACCCACTAGTGCATAATGGTGCTACTTCCCCTAACCCACCTTCACCAGCAAAACACGCTAGTGCTAACGGAAGCATTTTCCCTAACCCAGACTCACCAGTGCAACACAGTAGTGCTAAAAGTACCACTTCCCTTATCCCACCCTCACCAGCACAACACACTAGTGTGAAACAATACCACTGTCAAAACCCACCCTCACCAGCAAAACACACTTGTGCTAACAGTACTGCTTTCCCTAACACACCAACTCCAACACAACACACTAGCACTAATGGTACAGCTTTCCCTAACCCCTTCTCACTAGCACAACACACTAGTACTAACAGTACCACTTTCTCTAACCCACTCTCACCAGCACTGTACAGTAGTGCAAACAGTACCACTTTGCCTGACCCCCTCTTATCAGAACAACATACTTGTGCTAACGGTATCACCTTCCTTAACCCACCCTCCACCAGCACAACACACTAGTGCAAAACAATACTACTTTTCCTAACCCACCTTCACCAGCACAACACACTTGTGCTAACAGTACTGCTTTCCAACACACCCTCACCAGCACAACAAACTAGTGCTAATGGTACTGCTTTCCCAGCCCCCTGTCACCAGCACAACACACTAGTGCTAACAGTACCACTTTCCCTCACCCCGCTCACCAGCACTATACACTGGTTCTAACAGTACCACTTTGCATAACTCCCTATTAATAGCACAACACACTTGTGCTAACAGTACCACTTTCCATAACCCACCCTCACCAGCACAACACACTAGTGTGAAATGATACCACTTTCCCTAATCCACCCTCACCAGCACAGCAAACTTGTGCTAACAGTACTGATTTCCTAACACACCTCACACCAGCACAACACACTAGTGCTAATGGTAGCGTTTTCCATAACCCCCTTTCACCAGCACAACACACTAGTGTTAATGCTACCACTTTCCCTAACCCACCCTCACCAGCACAACACAGTAGTACTAATGGTACAGTAGTAGCCACAGACATTGACAGCTATGTCCAGATGTTTTGTGAAATTTTTAAAGAGTTTCTGTCTGCTGCCCCTACTGAGGAATTGCATTAGATATATCTCAAAGTATCACAGAAAGTTCAGGAAATAGCTGAGAGTGTCTGTGGCTGCTACTGTACCACTTTCTCTAACCCACCATCACCGGCAGAACACACTTCTGCCAGCAGTACTGCATTCCCTAAACCTCCCCCACCATCACAACACAATAGTGCTAATGGTTCCACTTTACCTAATCCACCCTCACCAGCACAACACATTTGTGCTAATGGTACCACTTTCCTTAACCCAACCTCATCAGCACAACACACTAGTGAATAACTGAACCTCTTTCCCTATCCCACCCTCAAAAGCACAAGATCTTAGTGCTAATGGTACCGTTTTCCCTAACCAACCCTCACCAGCACAACACACTTGTGCTAATGATACCACTTTCCCTAACCTTCCCTCACCGGCATACTACACTTGGGCTAACAGTACTGTTTTCCCTAACACAACCTCACCAGCACAACACAACAGTGCTAATGGCACCGTCTTTCCAAACCTCCTCTCACCAGCACAACACACTACTGCTAACAGTACCACTTTCCCTAACCCTCTTTCACCAGCACAACACACTTGTGCTAACGGTACCACTTCCCTATGCCAACCTCACCAGCACAACACATTAGTGCAAAATAATACAACTTTCCCTACCCACCCTCACCAGCACAACACACTTGTGCTAACAGTACTGCTTTTCCTAACACAACCTCACCAGCATAACATACTAGTGCTAATGGTAATGCTTTCCCTAACATCCTTTCACCAGCACAACACACTAGTGCTAATGCCAATGCTTTCCCTAACCCCCTCTCATCAGCACAACACAGTAGTGCTAATGATACCACTTTCCGAACCCACCCTCACCAGCTCAACACACTAGTGCTAACAGTACTACTTTCCCTAACCCATCTGCATCAGCACAACACACTTGTGCTAATGATACCACTTTCCCTAACCCACCCTCACTGGCACAAAAGACTTGTACTAACAGTACCACTTTCCCAACCCACTCTCACCAGCACTGTACAGTAGTACAAACGGTACCACTTTGCCTAACCCCCTCTTATCAGCACAACACACTTGTGCTAACGGTATCACTTTCCTTAACCCACCCTCACCAGCACAACACACTTGTGCTAACAGTACTGCTTTCCTTAACACACCCTCACCAGTACAACAAACTAGTGCTAATGGTACTGATTTCCCTAACACACCCTCACCAGCACAACACACTAGTGCTAATGGTAGCGTTTTCCATAACCCCTTTCACCAGCACAACACACTTGTGTTAATGCTACCACTTTCCCTAACCCACCCTCACCAGCACAACACAGTAGTACTAATGGTACAGTAGTAGCCACAGACATTGATAGCTATGTCCAGATATTTTGTGAAATTTTTAAAGAGTTTCTGTCTGCTGCCCCTACTGTGGAATTGCATTAGATATATCTTGAAATATCACAGAAAGTTCAGGAAATAGCTGAGAGTGTCTGTGGCTGTTACTGTACCACTTTCCCTAACCCACCATCACCAGCAGAACACACTTCTGCCAGCAGTACTGCATTCCCTAAACCTCCCCACCATCACAACACAATAGTGGTAATGGTTCCACTTTTACCTAATCCACCCTCATCAGCACAACACATTTGTGCTAATGGTACCACTTTCAGCACAACACACTAGTGAATAATGGAACCTCTTTCCCTATCCCACCCTCAAAAGCACAAGATCTTAGTGCTAATGGTACCATTTTCCCTAACCAACCCTCACCAGCACAACACACTTGTGGTAATGATTCCACTTTCCTAACCTTCCCTCACCGGCATACTACACTTGGGCTAACAGTACTGTTTTCCCTAACACTACCTCACCAGCACAACACAATCGTGCTAATGGCACCGTTTTTCCAAACCTCCTCTCACCAGCACAACACACTTGTGCTAACGGTACCACTTCCCTATGCCAATCTCACCAGCACAACACACTTGTGCTAACAGTACTGCTTTTCCTAACACAACCTCACCAGCATAACATACTAGTGCTAATGGTAATGCTTCACTAACCCCTTCACCAGCACAACACACTCAGTGCTAATGCCAATGCTTTCCCTAACCCCCTCTCATCAGCACAACACAGAAGTGCTAATGATGCCACTTTCTGAACCCACCCTCATCAGCTCAACACACTAGTGCTAACAGTACTACTTTTCCTAACCCACCTGCATCAGCACAACACACTTGTGCTAATGATACCACTTTCCCTAACCCACCCTCACTGGCACAAAACACTACTTTTCCTAACACTCCCTCACCAGCACAACAGACCAGTGCTAATGTTACAACTTTCTCTAACCCACCTTCACCAGTACAACACATTAGTGCTAATGGTACCACTTTCCCTAACGCACTCTCACCAGCACAACACACTTGTGTTAACGGTACTACTATTGTTAACGGTACTACTATTGTTAACCCACCCTCAACAGCACAACACACTAGTGCTAATGGTACTGCTTTCCCTAACCCACCCTCAGCAGCAAAACACACTAGTGCAACAGTACTGCTTTCTCTTAACACACCCTCACCATCACAACACACTAGTGCCACAGTACCATTCTCTAACACCTCTCACCAGCACAACACACCATTTGTGTTAACTGCCACTTTCATTAACCCACCCTCACTAGCAAAGACAACTCATACAACAATACCATTTTCCTTAACTCATCCTCTCCAGCACAACACACTAGTGCTAATGGTACCATCTTCCTAACCCACCCTCACTCAGTACAACAAACTTGCGCTATGGTATCACTTTATCTAACCCATCCTCACCGCATACTGCACTTATGCTAACAGGACTGTTTTCCCAACATACCACTCACCAGCACAACACACTAGTGCTAATGGCACTGTTTTTCGAAACCTCCTCTCACCAGCATAAGACACTGAGTAACTACCACTTTCCCTACACTCCTCCTCACCAGCACAACACACTTGTGCTAACGGTACCACTTTCCCTATCCCACCATCACCAGCACAACACACTAGTGTGAAACGATACCACTTTCCCAAACCCACCCTCACCAGCACAACACACTTGTGTTAACAGTATTGCTTTTTCTAACACACCCTCACCAGCACAACACACTAGTACTAATGGTACCGCTTTCCCTAACCCCCTTTCACCAGCACAACACACTAGAGCTAATGCTATTGATTTCCTTAACCCCCTCTCACCAGCACAACACAATAGGGCTAATGGTACCATTTTCTGAACCCACCCTCACCAGCACATCACACTAGTGCTAACAGTACCACTTTCCCTAATCCACCCTCACCAGCACAACACAGTAGTGCTAATGGTACCACTTTCCCTAACCCTCCCTCACTAGCACAACACATTAGAATGAAACAATACCACTTTACATAATGCACCCTCACCAGCACAACGCACTAGTGGTAATGGTACAGTTTTCCCTAACCCCCCTCTCACCAGCACAACACAGTCGTGCTAAAAGTACCACTTTCACTAACCCCTCTCACCAGCACAACACACTTGTGTTGATGGGTACCACTGCTAACTCATCCTCACCTGCCAAGACACTAGTGCTAACGTATATTTCACTAACTAACGGACCCTCTTGAGCACAACACACTAGTGCTAAAGGCACCGCTTTCCATAACCCACCTTCACCAGCACAACACACTACTGCTAGTAAAACCACTTTCCTAACCCACTCTCACTGGCACAACACACGAGTGCTAATGGAACCGCTCCCTAACTCCCTTACACCAGCACACACACAGTAGTGCTAATGGTACCACTTTCCCCTAACGCCGTCACCAGCGCAACACACACTTGTTTTAATGGTACCACTATTGTTAACCCACCCTCAACAGCACAATACACCAGTGCTAACAGTACTGCTTTCCCTAACACACACTCACCAGCACAACACACTAGTGCTAATGGTACTGCTTTCCCTAAACCCCTCTCACTAACACAACAAACTAGTACTAACAGTACCACTTTCCCTAATCCCCTCTCGCCAGCACTATACATTAGTGCTAACAGAACCACTTAGCCTCACCCCCTCTTACCAGCACAACACACATGTGTTAACAGTACCACTTTCCTTAACCCACCCTCGCCAGCCCAACACACTAGTGCAAAATTATACTACCTTCCCTAACCCACACACACCAGTACAACACACTTATGCTAACAGTACTGCTTTCCCTAACACACCCTCACCAGCACACACACTATTGCTAATGTTAGTGCTTTCCCTAACCCTCTCTCTCCATCACCACAACACACTTGTCTTACCGGTACCACTTTCGATAACCCACCCTTTTCAGCACAACATAATAGTGCATAACGGTACAACTTTCCCTAACCCACCCACACCAGCACAATACACTTCTGCTAACAGTACCACTTTCCCTCACCCATCCTCACAAGCACAACAAGCAAGTGCTAAAGATACCACTTTCCCTAACCCACCCTCACCAGCAGAAGACACTAGTTCTAATAATACTACTTTCCTTAACTCACCCTCACCTGCACAACATACTAGTGCTAACAGATACCATTTCCTAACCCACTCTCACCAGCACAACACACTAGTGCTAACAGTATTGCTTTCTCTAACACACCCTCACCATCACAACACACTATTGCTAACGGTACACTTTACTCTCTAACCCGCCTCGCCAGCACAACACACGTAGCATTGTGTGTACTTTAAACAAACCCATCCTTACCAGGACAACACATTACTGCTAATGGTACCACTTTTGTTAAGTCATCATCACCAGCACAACACACTAGTGTTAATGGTACTGCTTTCCCTAACCCCCTTTCACCAGCACAACACACTAGTGCTAATGCTAATGCTTTCCTTAACCCCCTCTCAACAGCACAACACAGTAGGGCTAATGGCACCACTTTAAGAACCCACCCTCATCAGCACACCACACTAGTGCTAACAGTACCACTTCCCTAACCCACCTTAACCAGCACAACACACTTGTGCTAACAGTACTGCTTTCCCTAACTCTCCCTCACCAGCACAATGCACTAGTGGTAATGGTACAGTTTTCCCTAACCCCCTCTCACCAGCACAACACAGTCGTGCTAACAGTACCACTTTCACTAACCCACCCTCACCACCAGAACACACTAATTCTAATTGTACCACTTTCCGTAACCCACCCACACCAGCACAACACACAAGTGATAACAGTACCACTTTCCCTAACCCCCTCTCACCAGCACAACACACTTATGTTAATGGTACCACTTTCGATAACTCATCCTCACCTGCCAAGACACTAGTGCTAACGGTACTACTTTAACTAATGGACCCTCACCAGCGCAACACACTAGTGCTAAATGTACCACTTTCCATAACCCACCTTCACCAGCACAACACACTACTGCTAGTAAAACCACTTTCCCTAACCCACTCTCACTGGCACAACACATGAGTACTAATGGAACTGCTTTCCCTAACCCCCTTACACCAGCACAACACAGTAGTGCTAATTGTATCACTTTCCCTAACGCCTTCTCACCAGCACAACACACTTGTTTTAATGGTACCACTATTGTTAACCCACCCTCAAGAGCACAATACACCAGTGTTAATGGTACCACTTTCCCTAACCCACACTCAGCAGCAAAACACACTACTGCTAACAGTACGGCTTTCTCTAACACACCCTTACCATCACAACACACTAGTACTAACGGTACCACTTTCCTTAACCCCCTCTCACCAGCACAACACACTCATGTTAATGGTACCACTTTCGTTAACCCACCCTCACCAGCACTACTCACTTGTGCTAACAGTACCACTTTCCCTAACCCATCCTCACCAGCACAACACACTTGTGTTAATGGTATCACTCTCCCTAACTCACCCACACCAGCACAACACACTTGTGCTAACAGTACCACTTTTCCTAATCTATCCTAACCAGCACAACACGCTACTGCTAATGGTTCCACTTTCCCTAACCTACCCTCACCAGCACAACACACTAGTGCTAATGATACCACTTTCCATAACCGCCACAACATACTAGTTCTAACAGTACTACTTTCCCTAACCTACCTTCACCAGCACAACACACTAGTTCTAATGGAACCACTTTCCATAACCCACCCTCACCAGCACAACACACTTGTGCTAACTGTACCACTTTCCCTAACCCACCTAATCAACACAACACACTAGTGCAAAACGGTACTACCTTGCCTAACCCACCCACACCAGCACAACACGGTAGTGCTAATGTTACCACTTTGCCTATCCCACCCTCACCAGCACAACACACTAGTACTTACAGTACCACTTTCCCAAAAAG
The DNA here is from genome assembly GCA_016271365.2 of Neoceratodus forsteri. NCBI lineage: Eukaryota > Metazoa > Chordata > Ceratodontiformes > Ceratodontidae > Neoceratodus > Neoceratodus forsteri. The sequence continues at coordinate 878,247,396 of CM028136.1, forward strand.
CTAACCAGCACAAAATGGATGTTCTAATGATACAACATTCCTTTACCCATCCTCACCAGTACAACACATTAATGCTAATGGTACCACTTTCCTTACCCACTGTCACCAGCACAACACTTGTGCTAATGGTACCACTTTCTCCAACCCACCTTCTCCAGCACAACATGCTACTTGTAACAGTACCAGTTTCCTAACCCACGCCACCAGCACAACGACTAGTGCTAATGATACCACTTTCCCTAACCCACCCTCTTCAGCACAACCCACTAGTTCATAATGGTACCACTTTCCCTAACCCACCCTCATCAGCACAACATGCTAGTGCTAATGGTAGGATTTTTCCTAACCCACATTAACCAGCACAACACACTAGTGCTCACAGTACCACTTTCCCTAAGCCCCTCTCATGAGCACTATACACTAATGCAAACAGTACCACTTTGTCTAACCTCCTATTACCAGCACAACACACTTGTGCTAATGGTACCACTTTCCTTAACCCACCCTTACCAGCCCAGCACACTAGTGTGAAATGATACCACTTTCCCAAACCCACCCTCACCAGCAAAACACACTTGTGCTAACAGTACTGCTTTCCCTAACACACACTCACCAGCAAAACACACTAGTGCTAATGGTACTGCATTCCCTAAACCCCTCTCACTAACACAACAAACTAGTACTCAACAGTACCACTTTCCTAATCCCTCTCCACCAGCACTATACATTAGTGCTAACAGTACCACTTAGCCTAACCTCCTCTTATCAGCACAACACACATGTGCTAACAGTACCACTTTCCTTAACCACCCTCACCAGCCCAACACACTAGTGTGAAATTATACTACCTTCCCTAACCCACACACACTAGTACAACACACTTATGGTAACAGTACTGCTTTCCCTAACACACCCTCACCAGCACACACACTATTGCTAATGGTACTGCTTTCCCTAACCCCCTCTCACCATCACCGCAACACACTTGTCTTATTGGTACCACTTTCAATAACCCACCCTTTCCAGCACAACATAATAGTGCATAACGGTACAACTTTCCCTAACCCACCCACACCAGCACAATACACTTTTGCTAACAGTACCACTTTCCCTCACCCATCCTCACCAGCACAACAAGCTAGTGCTAAAGATACCACTTTCCCTAACCCACCCTCACCAGCAGAAGACACTAGTTCTAATAGAACTACTTTCCTTAACCCACCCTCACCTGCACAAAACATAGTACTAATGGTACCACTTTACCTAACCCATCCTCACCGGCACAACATACTAGTGCTAACGGTGCCATTTTCCTAACCACCCTCACCAGCACAACACCAGTGCTAACAGTATTGCTTTCTAACACACCCTCACCATCACAACACACTAGTGCTAGCGTGCGACTTTCTCTAACCCGCTCCGCCAGCACAACACACTTGGTGTTAATGGTACCACTTTCATTAACCCACCTTCACCTGCACAACACACTTGTGCTAACAGTATCACTTAAACAAACCCATCCTTACCAGGACAACACATTACTGCTAATGGTACCACTTTTGTTAAGTCATCATCACCAGCGCAACACACTAGTGTTAATGGTACTGCTTTCCTAACCCCCTTTCACCAGCACAACACACTAGTGCTAATGCTAATGCTTTCCTTAACCCCCTCTCAACAGCACAACACAGTAGGGCTAATGGTACCACTTTAAGAACCCACCCTCATCAGCACAACACACTAGTGCTAACAGTACCACTTCCCTAACCCACCTTCACCAGCACAACACACTTGTGCTAACAGTACTGCTTTCCCTAACCCTCCATCACCAGTGCAATGCACTAGTGGTAATGGTACAGCTTTTCCTAACCCCCTCTCACCAGCATAACACAGTAGTGCTAACAGTATGACTTTAACTAGCCCACCCTCACCACCAGAACACACTAATGCTAATGTACCACTTTCCATTACCCACACTCACCAGCACAACACACAAGTGCTAACGGTAACACTTTCCCTAACCCCTCTCACCAGCACAACACACTTGTGTTAACGGTACCACTTTCGCTAACCCATCCTTACCAGCACAACACACAAGTGCTAACAGTACAACTTTTCCTATCACGCCCTCACCAGCACAACACACCAGTGCTAATTCTATCGCATTCCCTAACCCCCTTTCACCACCACAACACACTAGTGCTAATGGTGCCGATTTCCCATCCCCCTTTAACCACCACAACACAGTAGTGCTAGTGGTACCACTTTCCCTAACCCACCTTCTCCAGTACAACACATTAGTGCTAATGGTACCACTTTCCCTAATGCCTTCTCACCAGCACAACACTCTTGTGTTAAGGGTACCACTATTGTTAACCCACCCTCAACAGCACAATACACTAGTGCTAATGGTACCACTTTCCCTAACCCACCCTCAACAGAAAAACACACTAGTGCTAACAGTATGGCTTTCTTTAACACACCCTCACCATCACAACACACTAGTGCTAATGGTACCACTTTCCTTAACCCCTCTCACCAGCACAACACACTTGTGTTAAAGGTACCACTTTCCTTAACCCACCCTTACCCGCACAACACACTAGTACGAAACTATACTACCTTCCCTAACCCACCCACACCAGCACAATACACTTTTGCTAACAGTACCACTTTCCAAAACCCATCCTCACCAGTGCAACATGCTAGTGCTAAAGATACCACTTTCCCTAACCCACACTTACCAGCACAAGACACTAGTTCTAAGAGTATTACTTTCCTTAACCCACCCTCACCTGCACAACACACTAGTACTAATGGTACCACTTTCCATAACCCATCCTCACCATCACAACACACTAGTGCTAACGGTACGACTTTCCCTAACCCACTCTCACCAGTACAACACACTTGTGTTAAAGGTACCACTTTTGTTAACCCACCTTCACCTTCACAACACACTTGTGCTAACAGTACCACTTAAATTAACCCATCCTCATGAGGACAACAAACTACTGCTAATGGTACCACTTTCGTTAACTCACCCTCACCAGCACAACACACTTGTGCTAATGTTACCACTTTCGCTAACCCACCAACACCAGCATAACACACTTGTGCTAACAGTACCACTTTCTCTAACCCATCCTCACCAGCACAACACGCTAGTGCTAATGATATCAATTTCCCTAACCCACCCTCACCAGCACAGTGCATTAGTTCTAAAGGTACTACTTACTCAAACCCACCCTCAACAGCACAACACACTAATGCTAATTGAACCACTTCCCTAACCCATCTTCACCTGCACAACACACTTGTGCTAACAGTACCACTTAAACAAACCCATCCTCACCAGGACAACACACTACTGCTAATGGTACCACTTTCGTTAACTCACCATCATAAGCACAACACACTAGTGTTAATGGTACTGCTTTCCCTAATCCTCCTCCACCAGCACAACACACTAGTGCTAATGCTAATGTATTCCTTAACCCCCTCTCACCAGGACAACACAGTAGGGCTAATGGTACCACTTTCAGAACCCACTCTCACCAGCACAAAACACTAGTGCTAACAGTACCACTTCCCTAACCCACCCTCACCAGCACAACACACTTGTGCTAACAGTACTGCTTTCCCTAACCCTCCCTCACTAGCACAATGCACTAGTGGTAATGGTACAGCTTTCCCTAACCCCCTCACACCAGCATAACACAGTAGTGCTAGCAGTACCACTTTCACTAACCCACCCTCACCACCAGAACACACTAATGCTAATTGTACCACTTTCCGTTACCCACCCTTACCAGCAGAACACACAAGTGCTAACAGTACTACTTTCCCTAACCCCCTCTCATCAGCACAACACACTTGTGTTAACAGTGCCACTTTCGCTAACCCATCCTCACCAGCACAACACACAAGTGCTAACAGTACAACTTTTCCTATCACACCCTCACCAGCACAACACACCACTGCTAATTGTACCACTTTCACTAACCCCCTTTCACCAGCACAACACACTAGTGCTAATGGTGCCAATTTCCCTAACCCACTTTCACCAGCACAACACATTAGTGCTAATGGTACCACTTTCCCTAACCCATCATAACCAGTACAACACATTAGTGCTAATGGTACCACTTTCCCTAATGCCCTCTCACCAGCCAAACACACTAGAGTGAAACAATACCACTTTCCCTAACCCACCCTCAGCAGAAAAACACACTAGTGCTAATAGTACGGCTTTCTTTAACACACTATCACCATCACAACACACTAGTGCTAATGGTACCACTTTCCTTAACCCCTCTCACCAGCACAGCACACTTGTGTTAAAGGTACCACCTTCCTTAACCCACCTTCATCAGCACTACTCATTTGTGCTAACAGTACCACTTTCCCTAGCCCATCCTCGCCAGCACAACACACTAGCAATAATGGTATCACTTTCCCTAACCCACCATCATTAGTATAACACACTTGTGCTAACCGTACCACTTTCCCTAACCCACCCTCATCAGCACAACACACTAGTGCATAAAGGTACCACTTTTCCCTTAGCCTCACTCACCAGCACAACACACTTGTGTAAACGGTACCACTTTTCCTAACCCACCCTCATCAGCACAACACACTAGTGCTAATGATACCACTTTCCCTAACCCACCCTCACCAGCCTAACACACTAGAGTGAAACAATACCACTTTCCCTAACCCACCCTAATCAGCACAACCCACTAGTGCTAACGGTCTCATTTTCCCTAACCCACGCTCACCAGCACAACACATTAGTGATAACAGTACCACTTTCCCTAACCCCCTCTCACCAGCACTATACACTAGTGCAAACAGTACCACTTTGCCTAACCTCCTCTTACCAGCACAACACACTTGTGCTAACGGTACCTCTTTCCTTAACCCACCCTTACCAGCACAACACACTAGTACAAAACAATACTACTTTCCCAAACCCACCCTCACCAGCAAAACACACTTGTGCTAACAGTACTGCTTTCCCTAACACACCCTCACCATCTCAACACACTAGTGCTAATGGTACTGCTTTCCCTAACCCCCTCTCACCAGCACAACACACTAGTACTAAAAGTACCCCTTTCCTTAACCCAATCTCACATGCACTATACATTAGTACTAACAGTATCACTTAGTCTAACCCATTCTTACCAGCACAACACTCTTGAGCTAACGGTACCACTTTCATTAACCCACCCTCACCAGCACAACACACTAGTGTGAAACTATACTACCTTCCCTAACCCACCCACACCAGCACAACACACCTGTGCTAACAGTACTGCTTTCCCTAACACACCCTCACCAGCACAACACATTAGTGCTAATGGTACTGCTTTCCCTAATCCCCTCTCACCATCACCGCAACATACTTGTCTTAACAATACCACTCTCGTTAACCCACACTTTCCAGCACAGCACAATTGTGCATAATGGTACAACTTTCCCTAAGCCACCCACACCAGCACAGTACACTTTTGCTAACAATACCACTTTCCAAAACCCATCCTCACCAGCACAACATGCTAGTGCTAAAGATACCACTTTCCCTAACCCACACTCACCAGTACAAGACACTAGCTCTAACAGTGCTACTTTCCTTAACCCACCCTCACCTGCACGACACACTAGTACTAATGGTACCACTTTCCCTAACCCATCCTCACCAGCACAACAAACTAGAGCTAACACAATTTGGCTTTCCCTAACCCACCCTCACCAGCACAACACACTAGTGCTTTAACAGTGAATTGCTTTCTCTAACACACCCTCTGCATCACAAAACACTCAGTGCTAACGGCACGATTCTTCCCTGACCCATTCTTTTCACCAGCACAACACACTTGTGCCACGGGTGTCTACTTTGTTAACCCACCTTCACCTGCACAATACACTTGTGCAAACAGTACCACTTAAACTAACCCCATCTCCTCACCAGGACAGCACACTACTGCTAATGGTGTACTACTTTTCATTAACTCACCCTCACCAGCACAACACACTTGTGCTAACGGTACCTAATTTCTTCCTAACCCACCCACACCAGCATAACACACTTGTGCTAACAGTGACTTTTCCCTAAAACATCCTCACAGCATAACACCCTAGAGCAGGGGTTCTCAATGAGAGGCTAGCTCTCCCTGGGAGGCCCCAACCTGTTCCTAGGGAGGCCTGGAAGCAGGTCTGAAAAAGTACTGTATTTAAATTTTGAGTTCCACAACAGTATAAGACAAAGAACTGAAAGAAAGAACTGAATATTAGCCAAGTACTCAAAGGGGTTTCAATTTATTCATGGTGTACTGTGCAAGTACAGTATGTTATCTTCTTTGGGAGGCCCAAGATTATTTCAATTTATGGGGGAGGCTCAAAATCTTTTCCATGAATTTGGGGAGGCTCCACTGTGACAAAAGTCTAAGAACTATTGCCCTAGAGCTAATGATATCAATTTCCCTAACCCACCCCCACCAGCACAGTGCATTAGTTCTAATGGTACTATTTACCCAAACCCACCCTCACCAGCACAACACACTAGTGCTAACGAAACCACTTCCCTAACCTCACCTCTCATCAGCACAACACACAGTGTTAACGGTACCACTTTAACTAAAAACACTCTATCATCACAGCACACTAGTGTCATAATGGTACCACTTTGCCTAACCCACTCTCAACAGCACAGCACGCCTAGTGCTAACGGTACCACTTCTCCATAACTCACTCTTACCAGCACAACACACTAGTGCTACAGTACCAACTTCCTAACCCAACCTCACATCAGAAAACACGCTAGTGCTAATGATACCACTCTCCCTAACCTACTCCTCCTGTACAAAATACATTAGTGCTAATAATACACTTTCCTTACTCCTCACTACTCAGCACAACACAATTTGTGCAATGGTACCACTTTCCTCAACTCCAACGTCTCATCAGCACAATGCACTAGTGCATAATGGTACCACTTTCCCAAACCCACCCTCACCAGAACAACATGCCAATGCTAATGGTACCACTTTCCCTATCTCATCCTCACAAGCACAACACACTAGTGCTAATGATGCCACTTTCCATAACCCACCCTCACCAGCATACCACATATGTGCTAACAATATTACTTTGCCTAACACACCTTCACCAGCAAAACACACTTGTGCAAACAGTACCACTTTCCCTAACACACCCACACCATCACAACACAATAGTGCTAATGGCACTGCATTCACTAACCCCCTCTCACCAGCACAATACACTACAACTAACAGTACCCCTTTCCTTAACCCCCTCTCACCAGCACCATACATTAATACTAACAGTATCACTTAGTCTAACCCCCTCTTACCTGCACAACACACTTGGGCTAACGGTACCACTTTCAATAACCCACCCTCACCAGCACAACACACTAGTGCGAAACTATACTATCTTCCCTAACCCACCCACACCAGCACAACACACTAGTGCTAATGGTACTGCTTTCCCTAATCCCCTCTCACCATCACCGCAACATACTTGTCTTAACAATACCACTCTCGTTAACTCACACTTTCCAGCACAGCACAATTGTGCATAATGGTACAACTTTCCTAACCCACCCACACCAGCACAGTACACTTTTGCTAACAATACCACTTTCCAAAAACAGTCCTCATCAGCACAACATGCTAGTGCTAAAGATACCACGTCCCTAACCCACACTCACCAGCACAAGACACTAGTTCTAACAGTACCACTTTCCTTAACCCACCCCTCACCTGCACAACACACTAGTACTAATGGTACCACTCTTCCCCAACCCATCCTCAGCACACATAACACACTAGTGCTAAAAAGTGTTGCTTTCTAACAAACCCTCACCATCACAACACACACTAGTGCTAACGGTACGGCTTCCTTAACCCACTCTCACCAGCACAACACACTTGTGCTAATGGTACCACTTTTGTTAACCCACCTTCACCTGCACAATACACTTGTGCTAACAGTACCACTTAAACTAACCCATCCTCACCAGGACAGCACACTACTGCTAATGGTACCACTTTGTTAACTCACCTCACCAGCACAACACACTTCTGTGTCTAACGGTACCACTTTTCCTAACCCACCCACACCTGCATAACACACTTGTGCTAACAGTACCACTTTCCCTAAAAAATCCTCACCAGCACAACACCCTAGTGTTAATGATATCAGTTTCCAACCCACCTTCACCAGCACAGTGCATTAGTTCTAACGGTACTACTTACCCAAACCCACCCTCCCCAGCACAACACACATGTGCTAACGGTACCACTTTAACTAACCCACTCTCATCATCACAGCACACTAGTGTATAATGGTACCACTTTACTAACCCACTGTCAACAGCACAGCATGCTAGTACTAACGGTAACACTTTCCCTAACTCACTCTCACCAGCACAACACACTAGTGCTAACAGTACCAATTTTCCTAACCCAACCTCACCAGAAAAACACGCTAGTGCTAATGACACCACTTTCCCTAACCCACCCTCACCTGTACAACACATTACTGCTAATGGTGACCACTTTCCCTTACCCTCACTCACCACCACAACACACTTGTGTAAATGGTACCACTTTCCCTAACCCACCCTCATCAGCACAATGCACTAGTGCATAACGGCACCACTTTCCCAAACCACCCTCACCAGAACAACATGCCAATGCTAATGGTACCACTTTCCTATCCCACCTCACAAGCACAACACACTAGTGCTAATGATGCCACTTTCCTAACCCACCCTCACCAGCACACCATCAGATGTGCTAACAGTATTACTTCTCAAACCATCCTCACCAGCACAACACACTAGTGCTAATGGTACCACTTTCCTAACCCATCCCCACCAGCACAGTGCATTAGTTCTAATGGTACTATTTACCCAAACCCACCCTCACCAGCACAACACACTAGTGCTAATGAAACCACTTCCCTAACCCACCCTCACCAGCACAACACACATGTGTTAACGGTACCACTTTAACTAAAACACTCTCATCATCACAGCACACTAGTGTATAATGGTACCACTTTGCCTAACCCACCCTCAACAGCACAGCATGCTAGTGCTAATGGTACCACTTTCCCTAACTCACTCTTACCAGCAAAACACACTAGTGCTAACAGTACCAATTTCCCTAACCCAACCTCACCAGAAAAACACGCTAGTGCTAATGATACCACTTTCCTAACCCACTCTCCCTGTACAAATACATTAGTGCTAATGGTACCACTTTCCTTACCCTCACTCACCAGCACAACACACTTGTGTAAATGGTACCACTTTCCCTAACCCACACTCATCAGCACAATGCAATAGTGCATAATGGTACCACTTTCCCAAACCCACCTCACCAGAACAACATGCCAGCCTAATGGCAATTACTCTCCCTATCCCATCCTCACAAGAACAACACACTAGTGCTAATGATGCCACTTTCCTAACCCACCCTCACCAGCATACCACACATGTGCTAACAATATTACTTTGCTAACACACCTTCACCAACAAAACACACTTGTGCAAACAGTACCACTTTCCCTAACACACCTTCACCATCACAACAACACTAGTGCTAATGGCACTGCATTCACTAACCCCCTCTCACCAGCACAACACACTACAACTAACAGTACCCTTTCCTTAACCCCTCTCACCAGCACTATACATTAGTACTAACAGTATCACTTAGTCTAACCCCTCTACCTGCACAACACACTTGGGCTAACGGTACCACTTTCAATAACCCACCCTCACCAGCACAACACACACTAGTGCGAAACTATACTACCTTCCTTACCCACCCACACCAGCACAACACACCGTGCTAACAGTACTGCTTTCTAACACGCCTCACCAGCACAACACACTAGTGCTAATGGTACTGCTTTCCCTAATCCCCTCTCACCATCACCGCAACATACTTGTCTTAACAATACCACTCTCGTTAACCCACACTTTCCAGCACAGCACAATTGTGCATAATGGTACAACTTTCCCTAACCCACCCACACCAGCACAGTACACTTTTGCTAACAATACCACTTTCCAAAACAAATCCTCATCAGCACAACATGCTAGTGCTAAAGATACCACTTTCCCTAACCCACACTCACCAGCACAAGACACTAGTTCTAACAGTACCACTTTCTTTAACCCACCCTCACCTGCACGACACACTAGTACTGATGGTACCACTTTCCCTAACCCATCCTCACCAGCACAACACACTAGTGCTAAAAGTATTGCTTTCTCTAACAAACTCTCACCATCACAACACACTAGTGCTAACGGTACGACTTTCCCTAACCCACTCTCACCAGCACAACACACTTGTGCTAATGGTACCACTTTTGTTAACCCACCTTCACCTGCACAATACACTTGTGCTAACAGTACCACTTAAACTAACCCATCCTCACCAGGACAACACACTACTGCTAATGGTACCACTTTTGTTAACTCACCCTCACCAGCACAACACACTTGTGCTAACGGTACCACTTTCCCTAACCCACCCACACCTGCATAACACACTTGTGCTAACAGTACCACTTTCCCTAAAACATCCTCACCAGCACAACACCCTAGTGTTAATGATATCAGTTTCCCTAACCCACCCTCACCAGCACAGTGCATTAGTTCTAACGGTACTACTTACCCAAACCCACCCTCCCCAGCACAACACACATGTGCTAACGGTACCACTTTAACTAACCCATTCTCATCATCACAGCACATTAGTGTATAATGGTATCACTTTACCTAACCCACCCTCAACAGCACAGCATGCTAGTGCTAACAGGTACCACTTTCCCTAACTCACTCTCACCAGCACAACACACTAGTGCTAACAGTACCAATTTCCCTAACCCAACCTCACCAGAAAAACATGCTAGTGCTAATGATACCACTTTCCCTAACCCACCCTCACCTGTACAACACATTACTGCTAATGGTACCACTTTCCCTTACCCTCACTCACCACCACAACACACTTGTGTAAATGGTACCACTTTCCCTAACCCACCCTCATCATCATCACAATGCACTAGTGCATAACGGTACCACTTTCCCAAACCCACCCTCAACAGAACAACATGCCAGTGCTAATGGTACCACTTTCCCTATCCCACCCTCACAAGCACAACACACTAGTGCTAATGATGCCACTTTCCCTAACCCACCCTCACCAGCATACCACAGATGTGCTAATAATATTACTTTGCCTAATCCACCCTCACCAGCACAACACACTAGTGCTAATGATACCACTTTCCCTAATCCCTCTCACCAGCACTATACACTAGTGTCAAGAGTACCACTTTGAAAACCCCCTCTTCCCAACACAGCACACGTGTGCTAATGGTACCACTTTTCCTAACACACCCTCAGCAGCACAACACAATTGTGCTAACAGTACTGCTTTCCCTAACACACCCTCACCAGCACAACACCCTAGTGCCAATGGTAGTTCTATCCCTAATCCCGTTTCACCAGCACAACACACTAGTGCTAATGCTACTGCTTTCCCAAACCAGCCCTCACTAGCTCAACACAGTAGAGCTAATGGTACCACTTTTCTGAATCCACCCTCACCAGCACCACACACTTCTGCTAACAGTACTGCTTTCCCTAACCCTCTCTCACTAGCACAACACACTAGAGCGATATGTTACCACTTTCCCTAACAAATGCTTACCAGCACAACACACTAGTGCTAATGGTGCCACTTCCCATCACCCCTCTCTCCAGCACAACACAATATTGCTAATGGTACCTCTTTCCCTAACAGACTCTCACCAGCACAACACACTTGTGCTAACAGTCCTGCTTTCCCTAACACACCATCACCAGCACAACATACTAATGCTAATGGTACCGCTTTATCTAACCCCTTTCACCATCACAACACACTAGTGGTAATGGTACAGCTTTCCCTAACCCCCTGTCACCAGCACAACACAGAAATGCTAACGCTACTACTTTTTCTATCCCACCCTCACCAGTAGAACACATTAGTGCTAATGGTACCACTTTCCTTTATGTCCTCTCACCATCACAACACACAAATGTTAACGGTACTACTACTGTTAACCCACCCTCAACTGCACAACACACTAGTACTAATGGTACTGCTTTCCCTAACCCAACCTCACCAGCACAACACAGTAGTCCTAACAGCAATGCTTTCTCTAACACATCCTCACCATCACAACACACTAGTGCTAATGGTACCATTTTTCCTAATCCCCTCTCACAAGCACAACACACTTGTGTTAACAGTACAACTTTTGTTAACCCACCCTCACCAGCACAACACACTAGTGCCAACGGTACCACTTTCCCTATCCCACCCTCATCAGCACAACACAATAGTGCATAATGGTACCACTTTCCCTAACCCCCTTTCACCATCATAAAATACTAATGCTAATGGTACCACTTTCCCTAACCCCCTCTCACTAGTACAACACAGTAGTGCTAACGGCACATCTTTCCCTAACCCACCGTCACCAGTACAACACATTAGTGCTAATAGTACCACTTTCCTTATCTGCCTCTCATCAGCACAACACACTTTTGTTAATGGTACCACTACTTTTAACCCTCCGTCACCAGCACAACACACTAGTGTGAAATGATACCACTTTCCCTAACCCACCCGCACAGCACAACACACCTGTGCTAACAAGTACTGCTTTCTCTAACACACTCACCAGCACAACACACTAGAGCTAATGGTACCACTTTCCTACCTCCCACCAGCACAAAACATTACTGCTATTGGTATCTACCTTCCTAACCCACCTTCACCAGCAAAACACACCAGTGCTAACAGTACCACTTAACCCAACCCACGCTCACCAGCACAACACACTTGTGCTAACAGTACTACTTTCCTAACCCACCCTCACCAGCACAACACACTAGTGCTAATGGTACCACTCTCTCCCTAACCCACCCTCACCAGCACAACACACTAGTGCTAACGGTACCACTTTCCCTAACCCACCTCACCAGCACAACACACTAGTGCTAATGGTACCACTTTCCCTAACCCACCCTCACCAGCACAACACACTAGTGCTAACGGTACCACTTTCCTAACCCACCCTCACCAGCACAACACACTAGTGCTAACGGTACCACTTTCCTAACCCACCCTCACCAGCACAACACACTAGTGCTAATGGTACCACTTTCCCTAACCCACCTCACCAGTACAACACATTAGTGCTAATGGTGCCACTTTCCTTAACCTACTCTCACCAGCACAACACAGTAGTGCTAATGTTACCATTTTCCTAACCCATCTTCACCAGCAGAACACACTGGTGCTAAGAGTACTGCTTTCTCTAACACAACCTCACCATCACAACACACTACTGCTAACAATACCACTTTCCCTAATCCCCTCTCACTAGCACAACACACTTTCGTTAATGGTACCACATTCACTATCAAATCCTCACCAGCACAACACACTGGTGCATAACGGTACCACTTTCCTAACCCACCTTCATCAGCACAACACACTAGTGCTAACGGTACCACTTTCCCTAACCCAACCTCATCAGCACAACACACTAGTGCATAACGGTACAAATGTCCTCAACCCACCCACACCAGCACAACAAACTAGTGCTAATGATACCACTTTCCCTAACCCACCCTATCCAGCAGAACAAACTAGTGCTAACAGCAACACTTTCCCTAACCCACCCTCACCAGCACAATACACAAGTGCTAACAGTACCACTTTTCCTAACCTCTCTCACCACCACCGCAACACACTTGTCTTAATGGTATCTCTTTCGTTAACCCACCCTTACCAGCACAACACAATAGTGCATAACGGAACAACTTTCCACTAACCAACCCACACCAGCACAATACACTTTTTCTAACAGTACCACTTTCCCTAACCCATCCTCACCAGCACAACACGATACTGCTAAAGATACCACTTTCCCTAACCCACCATCACTAGCACAAGACAATAGTTCTCATGGTACAATTTTCCTTAACCCACCCTCACCTGCACAACACACTAGTGCTAATGGTACCACTTTCTTTAACCCATCCTCACCAGCATAACACACTAGTGCTAACGGTACCACTTTCCCTAACCCACCCTCACCAGCACAACACACTAGTGCTAACGGTACCACTTTCCCTAACCCACCCTCACCAGCACAACACACTAGTGCTAACGGTACCACTTTCCCTAACCCACCCTCACCAGCACAACACACTAGTGCTAACGTACCACTTCCTCTAACCCATCCTCACCAGCACAACTACACTTGTGCTAACAGTAAAACTTACCCTAACCCATCCTCACCAGCACATCGCGCTAGTGCTAATGATATCACTTTCCCTAACCCACCCTCACCAGCACAGTGTACTAGTTCTAACGGTACTACTTACCCATACCCACCCTCACCAACACAACACACTAGTGCTAATGGAACCACTTCTCTAACCCACCCTCATCAGCACAACACACTTGTGCTAACAGTACCACTTTCCCTAACCCGCTCTCATCATCACAACACACTAGTGCATAACTCTACCACTTTCCCTAATGAACCCTCACCAGCACAACATGCTGGTGCTAATGGAATCACTTTCACTAACCCACCCTCAGCAGCACAACACACTATTGCTAACAGTACTACTTTCCCTAACCCAGTCTGACCAGCACAACACGTTAGTGCTAATGATACCACTTTCCCTAACCCACCTTCACCTGCTCAACACACTAGTGCTAACAGTACTACTTTCCCTTACCCACCCTCATCAGCACAACACACTAGTGCATAACGGTACCACTTTCCCTAACTCACCCTCACCAGCTCAACACGTTACTGCTAACAGCACTACTTTCCCTAACCCACCATCTCCAGCACAACACTCAAGTGCTAACGGCACTACATTCCCTAAACCATCCTCATCAGCACAACACACTAGTGCTAATGATACCACTTTTCCTAACCCACCCTCACCAGCAGAAGGCACTAGTTCTAATGGTACTACTTTCCCTAACCAACCTAAACCAGTACAACACATTAGTGCTAATGGTACCACTTTTCCTAACCCACCCTCACCAGCACAACACACTAGCACTAACAGTATTGCTTTTTCAAACACACCCTCACCATCACAACATAGAAGTGCTAACCGGTACCACATTCCCCTAACCTGCTCTCAACAGCACAATACATGTGTGTTAAGGATACCACTTTTGTTAACCCACCCACACCAGCACAACACACTTGTACTAACAGTACCACTTTCCCTAACCCATTCTCACCAGTGCAACACACTAGTGCTAATGGTACCACTTTCCTAAACCCACCCTCAATAGCACAACACACTTGTGCTAACGGTACCGTTTTCCCTAACCCACCCACACCTGCATAACACACTTGTGCTAACAGTACCCCTTTCTCTAACCCATCCTCAACAGCACAACATGCTAGTGCTAATGATACCACTTTAACTAATCCATCCTCATCAGCACAACTCACTAGTTCTAATAGTACTACTTACCCAAACCCACCCTCACAAGCACAACACATTAGTGCTAATGGAACCACTTTCCCAAACACACCCTCACCAGCACAATACACTTGTGCTAACAGCACCACTTTCCCTAACCCACCCTCACCAGCACAACAGGCTAGTGCTAAAAGTACCAGTTTCCCTAACCCACCCTCACCAGCAAAACACACTAGTGCTAATGAAACCACTTTCCCTAACCCCCTCTCACCAGCACTATACACTAGTGCTAAGAGTTCCACTTTGCCTAACCCCCTCTCAACAGCACAACACACTTGTGTTAACGGTAACACTTTCCTTAACCCATCCTCACCAGCACAACAAGCTAGTGCTAATGATACCACTTTCCCTAACACAGCCGTACCAGCACAAGGAACACTTGTACTAATGGTACCACTTTCCTAACCCACACTCATCAGCAGAACACACTAGTGCATAAAGGTTCCACTTTCCCTAACCCACCCTCACCAGCACAAATTACTAGTGCTAATGGTACCACTATCCCTAACCCAACCTCACAGGCAAAATTCAGTTGTGCCAATGGTACCACTTTTCCTAACCCACCCTCAGCAGCACAGCACACTAGTGCTAATGGTGCCTCTTTCCCTAACCCCCTCTCACCAGCAAAACACACTGGTGCTAAGAGTACCACTTTCCCTACCACTTCTCACCAACACTATACACTAGTGCTAACAGTACCACTTAGCCTAACCCCCTCTCATGAGCACAACACACGTGTGCTAATGGTACCACTTTCCCTAACCTACCCACAACAGCACAACACAACAGTGCAAAATGATATGACTTTCCCTAAACCACCCTCACCAGCACAACACACTTGTGCTAACAGTACCACTTTCCCTAACCCACCCTCACCAGCACAACACACTTGTGCTAACGGTACCACATTCCCTAACCCACCCTCATCAGCACAACAGACTAGTACATAACGGTACCACTTTCCCAAACCCAACCACACCAGAACAACATGCTAGTGCTAATGGTACCACTTTCCCTAACCCACCCTCATCAGCGCAACACACTAGTGCATAATGGTACAACTTTCCTTAACCCACCCACACTAGTACAACCCACTGGGTCTAATGATTCCACTTTCTCTAACCCACCCTCACCAGCACAACACACTAGTGCTAATGGCACCCTTTCCTAACCCATCCTCACCAGCAAAACACAAACGTGCTAAAAGTACCACTTTCCCTAACCCCTCTCACCACCACAACTACACACTTGTGTTAATGGTACCACTTTCCCTAACCCACCCTCACCAGCACAACACACTTGTGCTAACGGTACAACTTTCCCTAACCCACCATACCAGCAAAATACACTTGTGCTAACAGTACCACTTTCCCTAACCCATCCTCACCAGCACAACATGCTAGTGCTAAAGATACCACTTTCCCTAAGCCACCCTCACCAGCGCAACACACTAGTGCATAATAGTACAACTTTCCTTAACCCACCCACACTAGTACAACCCACTGGTGCTAATGATTCCACTTTCTCTAACCCACCCTCACCAGCACAACACATTAGTGCTAACGGCACCCCTTTCCCTAACCCATTCTCACCAGCAAAACACAAAAGTGCTAAAAGTACCACTTTCCCTAACCCCCTCTCACCACCACAACTACACACTTGTGTTAATGGTACCACTTTCATTAACCCACCCTTACCAGCAGAACACACTACTTCATAACGGTACAACTTTCCCTAACCCACCATACCAGCACAATACACTTGTGCTAACAGTACCACTTTCCCTAACCCATCCTCACCAGCACAACATGCTAGTGCTAAAGATACTACTTTCCTAAGCCACCCTCACCAGCACAAGACACTAGTGTTAATGGTACTACTTTCCTTAACCCACCTTCAAAAGCACAACACACTAGTGCTAATGGTCCCACTTTGCCTAACCCATCCTCACCAGCACAACACACTAGTGCTAGCAGTACCACTTTCCCTTACCCTCCCTCACCAGCACAACACACCAGTGCTAACAGTACTGCTTTCTCTAACACACCCTCACCATTACAACACACTAATGCTAATGGTACCACTTTCCCATACCCACTCTCACCAGCACAACACACTTGAGGTAATGGTAATGGTACCACTTTCGTTAACCCACCCTCACCAGTACAAAACACCTGTGCTAACAGTACCACTTTCCCTGACCCATCCTCACCAGCACAACACACTAGTGCTAATGGTACCACTTCCGTTAACCCACCCTCACCAGCACAACACTCTTGCGCTAACAGTACCACTTTCCCTAAAACACCCACACCAGCATAACACACTTGTGATAACAGTACCACTTTCCCTAACCCATCTTCACCACCATAACATGCTAGTGCTAATGATACCACTTTCTCAAACCCACCCTCACCAGCACAACACACTAGTGCATAACGGTACCACTTTCCTTAACCCACCCACACCAGCACAACATGCAAGTGCTAACGGTACCACTTTCCCTTAACCACCCTCACCTGTTTAACACAATAGTGCTAATGGTACCACTTTCCCTTACCCACACTCACTAGCACAACACTCTTGTGAAAACAGTACCACTTTCCTTAAACCCATCCTCGTCAGCACAACACACTAGTCTGTAATGCTACCACTTTCCCTAACCCACCCTTACCAGCACAACACACTAGTGCTAATGATACCACTTTCCCTAACCCACTCTCACCAGCACTATACACTTGTGCTAAGAGTTCCACTTTTCCTACCCCCTGTCACCAGAACAACACACTTGTGCTAATGCTACCACCTTCTCTAACCCCCTCTCACCACCACTATACACTAGTGCTAACACTACCACTTTGCCTAACCCCCTCACCCACCCTCACCAGCCCAACACGCTAGTGCTACCAGTACCACTTTCCCTAACCCACCCTCACCAGCACAACACACCTGAGCTAACGGTACTACTTTTCCTATCCCACCCTCATCACCAAAACACACTAGTGCATAACGGTACCACTTTCCCTAACTCACCCCATACTAGCACAATATGCTAGTGCTAATGGTACTAACTCTAACCCACCCTGACCTACACAACACACTAGTGCTAACAGTACCACTTTCCCTAACCCAGCCTGACCAGCACAACACGCTAGTGCTAACGATATTATTTTCCCTAACCCACCCTCACCAGTGCAACACATTAGTGCTAATGGTACCACTTTCCTTAAAATACCCTCAGCAGCAGAACACACTTGTGCAAACGGTACCACTTTCCCTAACCCACCCTCACCAGCACAACACAATACTGCTAACCGTACCAGTTTCCCTAACCCCCTGTCACCATCACAACACACTTGTCTTAACGGTACCACTTTCATTAACCCACCCTTACCAACTCAACACAATAGTGCATAATGGTACAACTTTCCCTAACCCACCCATACCAGCACAATACAGTTGTCCTAACAGTACCACTTTCCCTAACCTATTGTCACCAGCTCAACACGCTAGTGCTAAAGATACAACTTTCCCTAACCCACCTTCACCAGCACAAGACAATAGTGCTAATGGTAGTAATTTCCCTAACCCACCCTTACCAGCACAACACATTAGTGCTAATGGTACCACTTTCCCTAACCCATCCTCACTGGCACAACACACTAGTGCTAATGATACCAGGTTCCCTAACCCAGCCTCACCAGCACAACACGATAGTGCTAAAGATACCACTTTCCCTAAACCACCATCACTAGCACAAGACACTAGTTCTAACTGTACTACTTTCCTTAACCCACCCGCACCTGCACAACACACTAGTGCTAATGGTACCACTTCCTTTAACCCATCCTCACCAGCACAACACACTTGTGTTAATGATACCACTTCCGTTAACTCACCCTCACCAGCACAACACACTTGTGCAAACAGTACTACTTACCCTAACCCATCCTCACCAAGACAGCACACTACTGCTAATGGTACCACTTTCCCTAATCCACCCATACCAGCATAACATATTTGTGCTAACAGTACCACTTTCCCTAACCCATCCTCACCAGCACATCATGCTAGTGCTAATGATATCACTTTCCCTAACCCACCCTCACCAGCACAGTGCACTAGTTCTAATGGTACTACTTACCCAAACCCAGACTCACCAGCACAACACACCAGTGCTAATGGAACCACTTCCCTAAACCCCCTCATCAACACAACACAGTTGTGCTAACAGTACCACTTTCACTAACCCACTCTCATGATCACAACACACTAGTGCATAATGGTACAACTTTCCCTAACGAACCCTCACCAGCACAACACGCTAGTGCTAATGGTATCACTTTCCCTAACCCACCCTCAGCAGCACAACACTCAATTGCTAACAGTACCACTTTCCCTAACCCAGTATGACCAGCACAACATGCTAGTGCTAACGATACCACTTTCACTAACCCACCTTCACCCGCACAACACACTAGTGCTAATAGTACCACTTTCCCTTACCCACGCTCACCAGCACAACACACTTGTGCTAACGGTACCACTTTTCCTTACCCATCCTCACCAACACAACACGTTACTACTAACAGTACCAGTTTCCCTAACCCACCCTCACCAGCACAACACACTAGTGCTAATGGCACCACTTTCCCTAACCCATCCTCACCAGCACAACACACTAGTGCTAAACATACCACTTTCCCTAACCCACCCTCACCGGTAGAAGACACTAGTGCTAATGGTACTACTTTCCCTAACCAATCTACACCAGCACAGCACATTAGTTCTAATGGTACCACTTTTCCTAACCCACCCTCACAAACGCAACACACTAGCGCTAACAGTACTGCTTTCTCAAACACACCCTCACCATCACAACACAGAAGTGCTAACAGTACCACGATCCCCTAACCCGCTCTCACCAGCACACCACACTTGTATCAACAGTACCACTTTCCCTAACCCATCCTCACTAGCGCAACACACTAGTGCTAATGGTACCACTTTCCCAAACCCACCCTCAATAGCACAACAAACTTGTGCTAACGGTACCATTTTCCCTAGCCCACCCACACCTGCATAACACACTTGTGCTAACAGTACCACTTTCCCTAACCCATCCTCACCAGCACAACATGCTAGTGCTAATGATACCACTTTACCTAATCGATCCTTGTCAGCACAACACCCTAGTTCTAATGGTACTACTTACCCAAACCCATCCTCACAAGCACAACACATTAGTGCTAATGGAACCACTTCCCAAACACACCCTCACCAGCATAACACACTTGTGCTAATTGCACCACTTTCCCTAACCCACCCTCACCAGAACAACTTCTAGTGCTAACAGTACCACTTTCCCTAATCCACCCTCATCAGCACAACACACTAGTGCTAATGATACCACTTTCCCTAACCCCCTCTCACCAGCACTATACACAAGTGCTAAGAGTTCCACTTTGCCTAACCCTCTCTCACCAGCACAACACACTTGTGCTAAAGGTACCACCTTCCCTATTCCTCTCTCACCAGCAGTATACACTAGTGCTAGCACTACCACTTTGCCTAACCACCTCATCCACCCTCACAAGCACAACAAGCAAGAGCTAATGGTGCCACTTTCCCTAACCCACCCTCACCAGCACAACACACTAGTGCTAACAGTACCACTTTCCATAACCCACACTCAGCAGCACAATGTGCTAGTTCTAACGATACTACTTTCCCTAACCCACCCTCACCAGTACCACACATCTGTGCTAATGGTACCACTTTCCCTAACCCCCTCGCACCTGCACAACACACTAGTGCTAACAGTATTGCTTTTTTCTAACACACCCTAACCATCACAATACACTAGTGCTGATGATATTACTTTCCCTAACCCTCTCTCACACTAGCACAGTACACTGTGTTAAAGGTACCACTTCGCTTAACCCACTCCCACCAGCACAACACATTTGTGCTAACGGTACCACTTTCCCTAACCCACCCTCACCAACACAACACACGTGTGCTAACGGTACCACTTTCCTTAGTTGTGCGAAATTATATGACTTTCCCTAACCCACCCTCACCAGCACAACACACTTGTGCTGACAGTACCACTTCCCCTAACCCACCCTCACCAGCACAACACACTTGTGCTAATGGTACCACATTCCCTAACCCATCCTCACCAGCACAACAAGCTAGTGCTAATGATTCCACTTTCCCTAACACAGCCATGCCAGCACAAAGAACACTTGTGCTAATGGTACCACTTTCATAACCCACACTCATCAGCACAACACACTAGTGCATAAGGTTCCAGTATCCTTAACCCACCCTCACCAGCACAATACACTAGTGCTAATGGTACCACTCTCCCTAACCCACCCTCACGGCACACCACAGTTGTACCAATGGTACCACTTTTCCTAACCCACCCTCATCAGCACAGCACACTAGTGCTAATGGTACCTTTTTCCCTAACCCCCTCTCACCAGCACAACACACTTGTGCAAAGAATACCACTTTCCCTACCCCCTCTCACCAACACTATAAACTAGTTCTAACAGTACTACTTTGCCTAAATCCCTCTCACCAGCACAACACACGTGTGCTAACGGTACCACTTTCCCTAACCTACCCTCACCAGCACAACATAATAGTGTGAAATAATACAACTTTCCCTAACACACCCTCACCAGCACAACACACTTGTGCTAACAGTATCACTTTCCCAAACCCACCCTCACCAGCACAACACACTTGTGCTAATGGTACCACATTCTCTAACCCACCCTCATCAGCACAACACACTAGTGCATAGCGGTACCACTTTCTCAAACCTACCCACAGCAGCACAACATGCTAGTGCTAATGGTACCACTTTCCCTAACCTACCCTCACCAACACAACACACGTGTGCTAACGGTACCACTTTCCTTAACCTAGCCTCACCAGCACAACACAATAGTGCAAAATTATATGACTTTCCCAACCTAGATCCTCACCAGCACAACACACTTGTGCTGACAGTACCACTTCCCTAACCCACTCTTCACCAGCACAGACACACTTGTGCTAATGGTATCACATCTCTAACCCATCCTCAACCAGCACAACAAGCTAGTGCTAATGATTCCACTTTCCTAACAGAGCCATGCAGCACAAAGAACACTTGTGTTAATGGTACCACTTTCATAACCACACTCATCAGCAGACAACACACTAGTGCATAAAGGTTCCAGTATCCTTAACCCCCCTCACCAGCACAATGCACTAGTGCTAATGGTACCACTCTCCCTAACCCACCCTCACGGCACACCACAGTTGTGTCAATGGTACCACTTTTTCTAACCCAACCTCAGCAGCACAGCACACTAGTGCTAATGGTACCTTTTTCCCTAACTCCCTCTCACCAGCACAACACACTGGTGCAAAGAATACCACTTTCCCTACCCCCTCTCACCAACACTATAAACACAGCACATTACTGCTAACAGTGCCAGATTCCCTTACCCACCCTAACCAGCATGACACACCAGTGCTAATGATACCACTTTCCCTAACCCACCATCACCAGCTCAACACACTGGTGCTAACGGCACCACTTTCCCTAACCCACTCTCACCAGCATAACACACGAGTGCTAAAAGTACCACTTTCCCTAACCCATCCTCACCAGTACAACGCATTAGTGCTAAAGATACCACTTTCCCTAACCCACCCTCACCAACACAAGACACTAGTGCTAATGGTACTGCTTTCCCTAACCCCATCTCACCAGCAGAACACACTTGTGCTAACGGTATCACTTTCCCTAATCCACCCTCACCAGCACAGCACACTAGTGCTAATGGTAACAGTTTCCCTAACCCATCCTCACCAGCTCAAGTCACTGAAACTCTATGTCCATATTTTATATTTATTTATTTTGTCATTTTTTATTTACCATACTGTTTGACTGAGGGCCCCAAGGAACCGATCCACAAACATTGAAAACACATGGTGCTGATACAATGATCAGCCTCCCTGATCAGCGTCCCTAACCATCCTTAACCCAACCTTACTGACACAGGTCTTGCACAAATTGTCATGTACCTCCTGGATAAACTGCTGTATGGGTAAAATCCTACTGCAAAAAATTCTACTGCTGTACCTTTGATGACACGTGTTGCTTCATCCCCCAAAAACTGAATGTGGAAAAAGCATTCTCATCATTTCCCTAACCCACCCTCACCAGAACAACACACTAGTGCTAACTGTACTACTTTCTGTGGTGATTTGCATATGCAGCCCATGATGCTTTGCATTATGGGGGTATGTGTGATTTTGTATTCCCATCATTGCCTTCAGTCTCTGGCACTCTCACAAGTGTGAAAATGAATCTGTGCAAATAAGACAGCAGGGTTCATTGCAAGAGATCATAGGTGCACAAAATTATTTCATTTGACAGCACAATAAAGGGCAGTGAGTTAAGTGCCAGGACATCAGAAGAGTGGCTGGAAAACAGGCAAGAATGAAATCTGTTGCAGCAACTGATAAATGGGGGCTGGCAGTATAGCCTAGAGGATAGAGCAGTGATACTGACTCCAACTTGGCTTAGGAGCCACAACCCAGAAAGATAAACAGCATTCCCACTTCCAAGATAAAGCGTGCACACAAAACATGTTCATTTAAAATCAGTTTATTGAAATTAAATAAACGTAAATTAATAAATAGCATAAATAAAATCAGTAATAGAACTGTTGCACAAATTTAATATAATTACATAGCTGTCACTTAGATACATGGCACTCCTTCTTTGAAACAAGTGCTGCAAAGTCAGGCTGTAAGCAGGAAACTGCAATTCGAAGGCATTCTTTTGTATGCTGGATACTTAGCTTATTTCTCTTTGTGTTTTTAATGTGAGACAGTATTTTACACAGCTCTTTTTGCAGCTCAGCCTTATCAGGGAAAAATGCTGAATAAGCTATTAAAATGCAATCTTTAACCATCTCACCATCCAGGTATGGTTTCATTTTTTTTAACAATTCATGGGTTATTTTGTAAGAAGCCACTGTTGCTTGCTGGCTTGTGTTACACACCTTTTTAAACAGTGATTTTTGACTTATACGTCTTTGTTTGAGTCTGTTTAATTTTAGATCCCTACGTTCACTTCCAGGTGGGAAGATTTTTAAATAAGGCAATAACTGATGTTGTGGTGGTGTGGTCACAACATTTAATTTCTGCCCAAATTCTGCACACTACTCAGTTCTCTAATAAAAATCCACCTTTTAAATCCACCGTTTAAATCCCGGACCTGAATGTCTCAGCCATGTCCTAACTCAATCATTTGATCACTCAGCATTTGTATCAGGCAGTTAACACTGTACTTGGTCCCCATTTTTTAAAGTGACACAAGCGATACAGATTCAAGCTCGCTTTCAGGAAAGCAGTACGAAAACTACAAAAACTACAGAACGTGACTTATTAGTGTTTCAGACTGGGCCGGGGGGGCAAACAGAGAGCACACTTGCTCTCTAGCAACAATACATCGCAGATATTTTCATTTACATCTGCCCAATTCAGATCGTGACGGGGCAAATCAAGAGCCGCATTGCAGGGATAAGGTGCTGTCATTGTGGGAGCCACAAGAGTAATGTTAAAGAGCCACATGTGGCTCTCGAGCCACGGTATGAGTACCGCTGGGCTAGAGTAGTGAGCTGTGAATTAGCTTGGTATATCCAGCAGACATACCTGAGTTTGAATCCCACAACCTCCACTTGCATATTGTGTGACTCTGAGCAAGTCACTTGACCTCCCCAGTGCTCTCAGGTCACCCCCTGAAAACAGGTACCTGTTCCTAGTGGGCCTTACCCGGTTACCAAGGATTAAAATAAAAAAAATGTACTGCAATAGTAATGGGCTCTCAAGCAGTAGTAAAAGCTCCTAGGATAAGTTGATCTCACCTGTAAGTCCAGTCCTCTTTCTTCTGTGCCTATTTTTGGCACTGAAAACTTGACTTATACACCAATGTATACAATATTCATATTTTTATATTTATCCTTTGGTAACCCGGAAAGGCCTGCTAGGCATAAGGCTTGTTTACAAGGACAAGCCTGGAGTACTGGGAAGGTTAAGTGACTTGTTCAGGGTCACACAGTGTGCAAGTGGATGTTGTAGGAGGAATTAACCCAGGTCTGCTAGATGCACCAGTCTCATTCACAGCTCATTGCTCTAACCTCTAGGCTATCCTGTCAGCCATAATAGAATGACTAAAGACAAAAGTAAATCTTTTTAATTTTATTTTATTTGAAATTTTCAGTACTAGGATGGTTACATGAAGGTGCATCATCTAGTGTTCAAGAGGGTCCTTGGGCAACATTTAAAACAGCAGCAGCAGCAGTAAATTTTATATAAATTACTTAACTTACATACAGTATGTACAACTGATTACACTGCATAATAGTTAAGATAGAATTTATATCAAGGTATCTGTTATATATTATTTACTGAGCTCCACAATAACATTATACTTGTACAATTACACAGCACTTAAAGGGAAAATGATCTTGTCAACAGGAAACATTGAGATGTGGGAAAGATAGAAGGTATGTAGTGTTAACAATAGGGTGTAACACTTGAATGGTAGCTATTCGCTAAAGAAGTAATTCATCACTTTTTTTTCATTAGTCTTCGGTGACCAGGTAAGACCCCCAAGGCATAATTGCCTGTTTTCAGGGGTGATCAGGCAGCACTGAGGAGGTTAAGTGACTTACTCAGAGCCACACAATATGCAGGTGGAGGTTGTGGAACTCAAACCAGCTCTGCTGGATCTACCAAGCTCATTGACAGCTCGACTCTAGACTCTTGGCTATACTGCTAGCCCCAAAAGTGTTTTCACCTGAGACTGAACCGGGAACCCTTTGGTATGAAATGAGTGTTATCCCATGGAAACCAGTTAAACAGACTTTTATGACATGTGGCAGCTGTATGGTTTGCTAAATGTTCATACAGTAGGTACATAGCTGACTTTGAGCAAGGCTGCCCATGCATGTCACATGATCTGGCCAAACAGGCCAGCTTTCTGGGTTCTGCAATGCCAAATGTCTTTTCATCTATTATTTTCTTAGTTTTTGGGACAAACTATGTGATTTGATACCTTTTATAAACAGATAAACAAAGCAGCAGATTAAATACCTTGCATTATATTTCATATCTGGATGTGCATTCCCAGAAGTATTTCAACTGCTATTGTGTTTATTGGCACAGTGCATGGTTACTAGCATAAAAGTGTTCAAGGAGGTTCTGATTTTCTGGTGCATGGTGAAAAGGCCCACTGAGGTGTTGTTACCGCAATAGCACCCCCCCCTCCTTACATTGATCTCCTTGATTCACAGCTGCAGTACATTTTGGCTTGAGATACTACTATTCTATGTGGAGCATAGAATAAATAAGCATAAATAAACTTACATGTAAGTACCCAAACTAACATACTAACATACTAATTGCCAGCAGATTAGGCCTTATGGTCTATCGAGTCTGCTTGAACATCAGATCCCTAGTTGGGTGCTGAGGCCCTCCCCCCCTTTATGTTCCAGAAACCCCTATCATCCATCCCTACCCCCCTGGGCCAGGCCATCATCTGATACATTCACTTGTATTGTTTGTCCCACCCTCTCTTGAAGCCCTCCACTGTGGATCTCTGAACCAGTTCACCAGGCAGTGCATTCCAAGGGTCCACCACCCTCTCAGTGAAAACCTCTTCTCTTTCCCCTCACCCTTCCACCTTCAAAACCATGCCTCTGGTGATACCTCCCTGCTTTAGTCTAAAGATCCCCTCCATGTTTACCCTATTTATTCCCTTGAGGTACTTGAAGACCTCAATCATGTCCCCCCTGCCTCTCCTCTCCTCCAATGAAAACAGGCAGAGCTCCTCAAGTATGTCCTCATACGTCAAATCCCCTAGTCCTCATATCATCTTAGTTGCCCTCCTCTGTACCCTCTCCAGGAGCTGTATGTCCCTCTTCAAGTGTGGTCTCCAGTACTGTACACAGTACTCAAGTTGTGGTCTAACCAGTCCATTGTACAGTGGCAGAATCACTTCCCTGCTCCTAGAGGTGATCCCCCTTGCGATGCATCCCAACATCCTGTTTGACTTGCTAGCCACTCTCCTGCACTGCTCAGAGTTATTCATACATGCATCCACCATGACCCCTAGATCTTTTTCCCCTATTGAGGCCTCCAGCACCTCCCCTCCCAGGGTGTACCTGTGGTTAGGGTTTCCCACCCAAGATGTAACACCTTGCACTTGGTGATATTGAAATTTAATTTCCATGTGTCAGCCCAGCTTTCCAGGGTGGTATTATTTTTATAATGTTTCATTAGACCATGCTATAAAAGTGAAAGTAACAGCATCTACTATCCAAAGTACCATAGCATATGAAACCCATTGAATGTAGTGTTAACGTTTAACTAAACAAAATTTAAAAAACTTCAAAGAGTTATAGTTTATGCAGAAGGAACCCATCCTAAATTTTGCATGCCAAAGGTTGATACATTACTGGTCCCATTTTGACAGCCTACCTTAAAGTGTATTTTAGCCACTTATAAGATTAAAATTCCTCTGTAACCTTCTACAATATCTCTACATGTATGACTTAATGTTTGAAAAGTAGAATCACCCTAAGGGACTCTAGAATAATTAAAAAGCACTCCAGTAATCCATTTACTACCTACCAGTCTAAGTTGCTTTAGTGGATTTAACTCTCTGTTAGCATTTCTTGTCAGAGGTTAACCTGCGTCAGGGCTTGTATTAACAGTCTTTAATAAAGAAAAAGTAAGTTTTAAGTATGCCCTAAATCATGTATATAACACTTGTAACCAACCCTTCATATAGTATGTAGCACTAGAGAGTAAAGTAGCACTATTGCTGAACCTCAATTACCTTCCCCTGCTGCTCTATTGCTATGTATGTAGTTGAAGATTGGCAAAATTAAAAGGAAAAAAAAAACTTGTAATGTTGTCAAGTCATAGACTTGGCTATTAAAAAAATATTTAGAAATATGAACTTCTAAAAATTAAAGTGAATATTCACAAAAAGGAAAATAAATATTTTTAGGGGGCACACATCAAATTCTGGGTTCTGGTAACCACCATAAATACAGTAGTAAATCACAGTTGTAAAACCTTTTTACATTAAAAGACCTGGAGCCAGATATTCAAAACTTAGCCCTGGAGCTAAATTAGCACTGCCCAGCTGCTAAAATAGCCCTGAACCATTAGCAAGCTATATTCAAAGGAATAGCCCCGGTGCTAAACCTGCTGAATATAGCATGCAAACAAAGGAAGCAGTGTAAACATGGCCAGAAGTGCAGTGCTAAAATAGCCCGGGAAATAAGATAGCTCTGAATATAGTGACAGGGAAGTGAGAAAGCAACAGCATGTCAGTGGACACAGAGGTGGAAGAATAAGATAGAGTTGAAGTTGGTGGACAAAGTGTGTGATAGCAATGAAGTGTTGCACAACAACTGCAAATAACAATGCAGGCCACACACTACAGAACTGTGCTATGCTTCTGAGAGGTTTGCCAGGATCTAACCCGATTGCACAGTGCTAACACATTAGCTGGGTGCAAACATGTTAGCCTGGGGCAAAAGTCTGCAATATTCAAAGCTCCAATGCAAATTTGCCTACCTAGGCAATCTGTGAGCAAACAGCCACATTGGCATCTCATTATGGCCTGCTTAGCATACAATCCCATGTAGTTTGACTGGTGCTATTGCATGGAGCTCACAGCAACCCCCGTTGGTCAGAATGGAAGTACAGGCTGGAAGCTGCAGGCCAGAGTGTGCTCACAGCAACCTCCTGTTCCCTGTTGGTGATACTGGACTTTCAGGCTGGATGCTGCAGGAAATGGGTGTTGGCAGGCATAGTCCATGCATACCACTCACCAATGCATCACAGCAATGACGGACACTGCTCCTTAGAAGGTGGGACTCATCCACACACATAATATTAGAACTGTGCATAGCACCATGTACTGTAGCTGTGTGTAAAACTATCAATATAAAGATAGAT
This sequence comes from Neoceratodus forsteri, assembly GCA_016271365.2. Taxonomy (NCBI): domain Eukaryota; kingdom Metazoa; phylum Chordata; order Ceratodontiformes; family Ceratodontidae; genus Neoceratodus; species Neoceratodus forsteri. The sequence goes on from CM028136.1 coordinate 878,277,085, forward strand.
CTATATATATATATGTACACACACATACACAGATATTACATACTGTATGTATATGTATAGATAGTTATACACATATACATATTTGCCTGTGTCCACATGTGCACTGGTCGTCGAGTGACCCCGCCATCACATTCCCCAATGCCTGTTGATGTTAGTTGCAAACAACAAGTCCAGGTAAACCTCTCAATTGCCCAGAATACGAGGGACATCCCACTTTTACTCTTTAACACTGCCCTGTCCCTCATGGAAGGGGCTGCCTGCACTGTGCACAGAGAATGTGATGTATAGTCAGACTTCAAAGCAAAACTTCATAATATTCTATGCTGCTAGTACAAACATAAACCTTGTACAATCCATGATCCCTGACACCACTTGAGCACATAAACCATCAGTTATCCTGGTAGACTGGTGGCACCCTTCCCCCATATCATGATCCCTGACTCCCGTTGGTATATATTGTCAGATTTTCCCTGGTAGTCTAGTGGTCCCCACCCCCACATCATGATCTCTGACTCTGCTGGTGCACATTTTCAGATTTTCCCCAGTAGTCAAGGGCTCCCACCCCCACATCACAATCCCCAACTTCTGTTGTAAATGATGTCCAAATTTCCTGAGTAGTCTAGTGGCCCCCACCCCATATCATGATCCCTAACTCCCATTGGTAAACATTTTCAGATTTTCCCTGGTAGCCTAGTGGCCCCTCTCCCACATCACGATCCCCGACTCCCATTGTGAATGATTTCCAGATTTCTCTGGTAGTCTAGTGGACCCCCCACCCCAACATTGCGATCTCTGAGTCCCATTGTGAGACATTCTCAGCCTTTCCCTGGTAGTCTAATGTCCCCCCACCCCACCACCTGGCAGTGCTGACCCCCTGCTCCCCTCAAGCATCCCTGAATAGAGCCAGCAAATGACTCAACCCACCACTAACCTCTGTGGCCAGCCGCTGACTGAGTGATGAATGGGTGCGTTCCAGAGTAAGTACTTACTGTACTCTTACTCTGGTATGAGTTGCCAACAGCAAGCTGAAACATCCCACATAAACTGCCCACATCATAATGTCATCAGTAGGCACGGAGAGAAGCCAAAGCCCAACTTAGTCTCCCTCCTCTTTCACTATAATTCCTTTGGTAGAATACCCATTCCACGATTGTGAGCAAAGCATATCATGACCAGCAAACTTACCTTTAAAATTAGCAGTTGCAGCAAAAGGGCAGCAGAACATGCTCCATAGTTGAAAAGATGCTTACCATGGTTCTCTAATTAGGCCCCACCTCACCCAGCATTGATGAGCCTCCGCCCTCCCACGCCAGATTTACGGCAACCCAAGAGAGCACGTGCTTAACTTCATTAACACCAGATCACTTGTTGTTGCTAACAATGGAGCCAGCATGTTGTCGTCTTTCTTTTCCTGCTCATGTAAGGCGAGGTTGAGAAAAGCAGCCTGGAGGGAAACAACGTGTGCCACAGCATCCCCGAACCCACCAACAACACAGGAGCAGAACTATAATTCTCAGCAGGGGCAAGGGTAGCTCACAGTGACAACCGCAGAAGGGTAAGTGCAACAAGTAAGGATAAATCAATGTCGGTGCTTGAAACCCAGCCCAGCGTCTCCTATTACCTTACTAAATACCACCTCATTACATATAACAGTAGTTAGAGATATTTTGAGAGCGCCTAAAAGTTAAATTGGCAAAAAGGAAGACAAGTCTTTCTTTAAGCCAACCTTTGCTGCCTCATAGCCACTGTAGTCCTTGGGGCCATCTGCAGCCCAGGCTCTCAACATCGTAGTGCAGGCTGTATTTTAAGTTTGCCTCTCTGAGCTTCTTTTTTAACAGGTAAAAGCATCCCACTTCTTAATAACCTCAGGGGGCAAATCTTTGAAAACTTTTATTTTACATCTTTCATAATTGATTGTTTGTCTCAGAGCATCCTTTTTACATGGACTTTATGGTGAAAGTAAAGGAACTTAAATACGAAGGACCTGGGTGGTGCGTTAGGACCTGAGGCTGGTTTTAGGGACCTATGTGCTCTTTCCAGGATATACCGGGCACAGCAATAGTAATTAGCAGGTTATTGATGAAGGCAAGCAGATAACTACCTTCCAGCCCTTCCTTTGCCTCAAATATTCTTAGATTATTTCTACGACTTCTGCTCTCCAGGTCCTCTACCTTAGTCTCTAGCTTAGAAATTTGTTTGGCTATATGTATACCATCTCTTATGTCTTTTTCAACTGTGTCCTCTATACTACTGATTCATACTTTAGCATCAGTAATACAAATCTTGTGTTTATCAGTTTCTTTTCTAAGTTGTTTTATGCTTTCAGAGATTTCTAATACAGTAATCTTACCAGTGGTCATTTCGGTCATCATAAGATCAAAGTGGGTGATAGTTAATGGCGGAGATGTATGATCAGCAGTCTTCAAATTGTCATCATTGTCAATACCAACATCAGTTAAGGGTCTCTTAGAGGGATTTTTACAATCTTTTTTCTCAGGAAAAGAAATGTTGTTGGGTGATCGAACAGACTGATAATCCATAGTGTCATTTTCCATATTGCTAAGCTATTGTTTTAAAAGGTCTGTAACCTTGCTGCCTCTGTACTGTTCAGTATTAAAAGAGTTGTAATCTCAGCCGGCACGGTGGCGCTGAGGGCTGAGGTGCTGGAAGCCTCACCTCGCGCTACTCCGGCGACCCGGGTCGAGGAGCGGGCTGCCGGGGTGCGGCAGGGAGAGGGAAGGATCGAGCGTCCCAGCGGATGCTCTCTTCCCTCAGGGGTGGGAACCATGAGCGCTCTCGCGCTCTGCATCACCCTCGCAGCCGGTGGAAGCACCGACAGTTGAGGGGATGGAGGCGGCTCCGTCAACGGAGTCGGGGAGGGGACGCCGACTGCGATGAGGGTGTTGACGGCGCTAGCATCGCCACCCTCGGGACGACGCCCCAAGCGCAATCATGTCCTAGGGGCGGGGACGGCGGAGAAAACGGAAAACCCCCTGGCAGCCCTAGATGAAGGTCTCTAAGTCCCCCAGACCACCTGCAGGACAGACCCCGATGTGCGAGGAGGAGGAGGACAAGCACTCTAGGGGCAGATCCCCAAGGTAGGTTGAGGAGGACATGAGCGGACGGAAGGAGGGGGCTCCAGGGGTAATAAGGAGGAGATAAAGAAAGAAAGCAAAAAAAAAAAAAAAAAAAAAAAAAGAGTTGTAATCTCATTCAGTTTTATTCATGCTGGTATTTCATGGAAACTGACAAACAAACAAGCTTTATGCCACTGCTTTAAGAAAAAGTCACAGAGTTTAGAGAAACAATCTCTGTTTCTTTTAGAAGGGTGCTTGTATTTCAGTGTAAGAAAATTTATCTGACCTGTTTCGGTTTTGAGATGTCATTTACAGAGGGCGTTATAATCTTTCACTGATTCTATAGAGCCCCGGAAATGTTCAGTGGGTATGTTCTCTTACACAAGATCAGGTAGTAAACTGCAATTGCCTCACAATCAATTTAGCAATAATTTAAGACAGTTTTGATACTTTTTTTTTTAAAACAAACTAAAAATAAAACTATAAATAATGATGGTTCCAGATCATTGAACCACTTGCAAATTTTCACCGGCGGTACAGAGCTGGCAATGCGGCAACAGCACAATGCATGACCACGCAGTTCAAGTGCCCTGCAAACTGGTGCACAATATCACTGGTGGGTCAGTGGGCTGCCAGATGTGGTGGAGTGTGGTAGGCTGTGCTAGTGGCCCAACCTGTGCACAACTGGGTGGACCATGGGTGGTGGTGTGCAGCTGCTGCTTGGGGGGCACAGTGGACTGTGGGTGTGGTGGAATGTGTGCCACCTATTCTATGGGTGGGCATGCTGCTGGGCACACATAGGGTCATGGCTGCCTGTGGGGGGCACACGGCACCCCCATCACAGTGTTCCCCTGCAGGTGTCTGGGATAGCCCTGGTGGCTGGCGGGGGGGCATTGCTGATGGCTGTGGGTCAGTGGGTGAGCGATGTGGTCCTGTCTTCATGGCAGTTGGCCACCTGGTGCTTGTGCCCATCCCGTTGTGCTGTACTGTCCACTGGGGCACCGTGATGAGGGCCCTGTTCACCTCACTACAACCCATTGTTGCCTCCCCCCCCACCAGATGCCTTGCCAGTGAATGACAGGTGTGTGTGTGCAGCATTTGGTGGTGTGCCCCCTTACTGGTGCTGCCCATTATGCGCCTTGTTGGTGCAGTGTGCTGCTTCTGCTCGATGCAATGCCAGTGCACAGATTGATGGCAATGGTTTTCCTGGTGCTCTAATGGCTTGGAACCAATAGTGATGGGCTGGCAAGGGTGCAGTAGAGCTCACCACAATGCGACCATCCCTTCCACTAGCACTCGATCGAATCGCAATGTCCTCCTGATTTGTCAACAACTGTTTGATCCTTATGGCAACCAAAACTAAGTCTATGGTAATTGGATCCTGGAACATGGTAACTTATTCAGTTGATCCACTTGCAATCATAACATCATAACATCAGATAGTAATACTATTGAGAAAGTCAGCATATTCAAACATGTAGGAATCTGGCTTGATGTATCACTTGCATACAATAGGCATGTTGGTTGTATCTTATCAGCTCTTGGGCCAATGTCAGCTTTCTGTACAGGTCTAAATACTGCCTTTGTGCTGACGTAAGAAGCAGGTATTCTCCCACTTCCTGCTCATTTTCATTGATTATGGAGACTTCAATATCACTGTGCAAATACAACCACTCTGCTGCACCTGGATCATTTACACAAGAAGATGTGAAAGTTCATCCTCTCCCTTGACTGGTCTACCCATCACTGTCTGCTGCATGACAAGCTTAACTAGACAAGTCCCTCAAGCAGGCATGATTATCACTGGCTTTCTTTGTTGTATAGCTGTATACAAGGTAAAGCCCCCGAGTATCTCCTAGCCCTCCTCACACCATCAAGCAGTGCCTACTCATGCCATTCAACAGCAGCACTTACCTTCTCAGTTTCCAGGATGCAGCATGCATTTGGTAGAAAGGCCTTTGTATTTGCAGCACCAGACACATGGAATAAGCTCCCTCTCCAGCTGAGTATTGCTTCCAGCTTGCAAACGTTCAAGTCGTGTCTTTTTAGCCACCCTAGAATTCCATGTATTTGTTTTTGTCCAGAATCCCCATCTAACTGATTGTGATTACATTGCATAACAATGCTCATGTTCAATTTTTGCAGGGAATCCACTTTGTTAGCTTTTTTAGGTTACAGTTTGGATATATTTACCTTTAGAGTTTGTTTGTTTTCCCTGTGTATACTTTAGCCTGTATGTGACTATTCTTGCAGAATTATGTTAATGTGCTTACTACTACTATCCTCCCTGGGACCCCCATGAAAATGAGTCACTGCATCTCATGGGGCTATCCTGGTTGGAGTAATTTGAAATTAATCAATAATACATTTTATGGTACCAACAAGACATTTCCACAGCAGAAACTTTCAGGCTATGCAGACCTCTTTTTAGGGCTGCAAGTAGGCAGAGCCTGCAGCCCTATTGCATCAGCTCTAAAAATCAACTACAGGCTTCAGACTGTAGAACACTTCCTTTGGAGTTTTTTAATGATCCTTCCATGTCTTTGCATTCCTTCAGTTTAACCCTTGTAGTGCTGCAGACTGAACATCTCTCCAGGGCTCAATCAAATAGATTTATTTTAGTTTTTTCAGCAGCCTAGGGATTAAGATACCATCTCCCTTCTTCCACCTAAGCCTTCTCTCCCTGGCTCTCTTCCCCTCTCCCACCTACCCCCACCCTTCTAGGGTCTGACCAGCGGCCTTAGTTGCTGGTGTATATCTTCAACAGATGCACTTCTGACTTTCTTACTGCACTTAATTGCCAATGTATTGCCTATGTTCTCATTGCCAAATGTCTGTCTCTATTTGCATAGTATGATAGTGCACACAATCTTAATTAACCCAATCTATGCTGTACCACCATGAAAAATGTAACCAAAATGTATGTAACCTAACTGTCATCGTATATGTTGTGTTTATGACTTTACAATGTAAGCTTTAATTCCATACCACACCGCCTGTATTTGTCCTTCAGCTACAACCCTTCTTGTTGCTCAGTGTGCCTTTCCTGGTGAAACATTTCAATAAATAAAATAAATAAATAAGAAACAAATGCTGTGGACAATCACCTCTCCTCCCCAAACTTGTAATGAATCAGTGAGTGAGTACAAGAAGCACATGCTTACTTTTGAATCCAACTTGGTAAATGGCATTTTTAGAGCTAATGCAAAAGGGTTGTTGATCAGACCAGTTTCAACACTGTTTTCTCAGCTTTTTTTCATTGCAATGTGACTTGTTATCTTTGGAGACTAATACTTTAGTAACATGACATTCAACAGATAACAGCATCAACTGCAGTAGTGTCATATTACAGTCTTAGTCAACTCGTGTGTGTGTGTGTGTGTGTGTGTGTGTGTGTTTCAGCATGTCCTCTGAATAGTTAATTTATATTAAGCCTTTCTGGACCTAATTAGTGGCATTGGATGTAGGAAGGGTTTTAAATGCTAGGCAGCTAATGTTTTAGGGAGAGAATTACAAAGAATGATAGTGATGTCAACTGCAGTGTTCCACTGTAGGGCACCCTCCTTTTCCCTGTATTTTCCATGTAAAACTGGGACAAAACTCATATGCATTTTTCTGTACGCTCAAATCAATACATGTACACAACTGACTGCCTGTCAACTTATGCCTGTCAGTAAAATCACTATAATAAATGTTAAGGTTGTTTTTATTTATTTTAAATGGTAAAACTCACCTGCAACATATCAGAGGCTCTGGAAAAATGCTGGAATCTCTCAAGCTTTTGCTCTCAATGTTCACATGTCTCCAGAACCTCTTGATGGTATTTTAGCATTGTTACAATGTATTGACACAGACAGATAGCCTGGCTGAGATGCAGTATGTCATATTCAGTGGATCAAACTTTTATCCATTTTGGCAATGTACTGCACAGGATAGCTTTGATGAGATGCATGATCTCATTTTCAGAGGGGTCCTAATTTTATCCACTTCTGCAATATACTGATACACTTTAGCCTGGCTAAGATGCAGTGTCTCATTTTCAGCGGGGTCTTACTTTTACTGGTACTGACTTAAACAATGCATATGTCAGTCTGGCGCATATGTAGTCATGTCAGTGCTGCCATGATATGGCTGACTATGGGGCAATTGGAACTCTTATGGTTTATATTTGTAGGAAGGGTAAATAAATGCTAGGCAGCTAATCTTTTAGGGTTTTCATAGGTTGCAAGGGGCATCTTAGGGAATTACAAAGAATGATAGTGGTGTCAACTGCAGTGTTCCCAGACTGAACACAACATTGCTCTATAGGTCACCCTCCTTTTCTCTGCATTTTTCATATAAAATTGGGACAAAACTCCTGTACATTTTCCTGTATGCTCAAATCAATACATGTACACAACTGACTTTATTATTCCTGCCAGTAAAATCACTATAACAAATGTTAAGGCTCCCTTTATTTATTTTAAATGGTAAAACTCACCTGCAACATATCACAGAGGCTCTGAAAAAATGTTGAAATTTCTAAGGCTTTGCTCTCAGTGTTCACATGTCTCCAGAACCTCTTGATGGTATTATAACATTGTTACAATGTACTGACACAGCCGGATAGTCTGGCTGAGATGCAATATGTCATAGTCAGTGGGTAATCCTTTTATCCATTTTGGGAATGTACTGACACAGGATAGCTTCGATGAGAATGCAGGACCTCATTTTCAGAGGGGTCCTAATTTTACCCACTTCTACAATGTACTGATGCACATTAGACTGGCTGAGATGCAGTGTCTCATTTTCAGTGGGGTCTTACTTTAACCGGTGCTGACTTAAACTATGCATGTGTGAGTATGGCACATAAGTAGTCATGTTAGTTCTGCCACGTTACCTCTGACTATGAGGCAAACTGCACATGTGTGAGTATCACACATGCGCAGTTCTGTAATAGAAGCAGTATCAGTTAGATCTGACTCTGGTGCGGTGAGAGCACCTTATATTCTTTTTAACATTCTTGACACTCCTAAAAACTTTTCACAGCCATATTGGCTCAGAGCTGGCAAAAGCTAAGGGATGGGCAACACTGGGGACTGCTCTACTGTCTTCATGTCCACAGTCTCTATTGGCAGGTCAGTTTAGAAGGCCATCACCTGCCAGCCCAGTGATGCAGAAGGTTGAGGCATCTAGCCTTACCTTGTGTCACGTGGTGACCCAGGTTAGGGAAATACCTCGGGTCATTGGGGAGCCGGCCGGGGTGGAAGGTAGGAGCAGGACTGAGCCACCTATCGGCAGCTCTCCTTTCCTGAGGTGGAAACTGTACCCCCTGTAGTAGGGCTTGATTAAGTAAAGCTGTATCCGAATTTCCTCCATGTGGACCAAGTTATACTTTTTCAATGCCAAAAAAAAATAGCAATGCGTTCCCTGACTTTGAATACATTTCATATGGGGTGGTACAGTCAGACCTGGTTAATCCGTAAGCATTTGTGTTTGCCAACTTTGTTACATAATAAAAATCTACGTAGTAACCAAACAATGACCAGATGATGGATTTTTTTTAAGATTTATTACTGTAGAAAATTAATCAATTTAGAATACAGTACAGTGCAGGTAAGAATAAATAAAATCCACAGCATTAGACAGCTCTTCTTGATCTTAGGTGCACATAAGTAGCAACTTCTAAAACTTTTAAAACTACTTTCCACTGGATTGATTTTTTTTTTCAAACAAGCTGATTTAAAGAATAAATAAAATCCACAGCAGCAACTTCTAAAACTTTTAAAACTACTTTCCACTGGATTGATTTTTTTTAAAACAACAAGGCTGATTTAAAGGATAAATAAAATCCACAGCACTGACCATGGAGCAGAATGAGGGGTCAGGCAGCATTTATTGGCAAGGAATGCAGAAACAGGATTGGGGAGCTGAACGCATATTTCAGGAACTGTGCAGAAACAGGATTGGGGAGCTGAATGAGGATCAGGAACTGTGAGTTTGGGAACCAAATTTTAAAACAGCTTGCCATTTTTTGTGAACAATGCAGCAGATCAAGCTTCTCTAAAGGGCACAACAGCAGCACAACAATGGAAACAGAGTCAAACAAGGCTCTACACAGCTTGACTGGAGAGCGGAATGAGGGTGACTGGGCTTCTCACGCAGCTTGACTGGGTCAGCAGGGTTTCACAGAGAGGAAGGCAGAAACAGGATCAAACAGGGCTCTACATAGCTTGACTGGGGAGTGGAATGAGGGGCTCTACACAGGTTGACTTGGGAGAAGAATGAGGGGTCAGAAAGTGTTTCTTGGCAATGAAGGCAGTAGAAACAAGATCAGGGAGCAAATTAAAGGACAGGAGCTGAATGTGGGATGGGAACCAGGCTTTGCTAAAATGACACAACAACGGAAGTGGAGCGGAATGGGGCTATAAACAGCAGAGCATAATGGGGGTTGGGGACTGAGCTTCACAAAATAAAATTCACAGCACTTTTTAAATTTTAAAACTGCTTGCCACTTTAATGTTTGGGAACTGAAGCTGAACTGAGAAGAACCTAAACTGGCAGCAGCAGGAGAATACACTCGGGAAGTTAAGGGAAGTGTTTCATTCAGCCATGGTAACACACCAGAGGATTAGCGGGGATTAAGAACACTGATAATTCACACTCTATTAAAACCTGTTAGCACCTCCAGCTGACCTCACTAGAAATGGATTAAGGAGGTCACAAACAAGGGGAATGAATCAGCCTGGTTAAAGAGAACATGCAAACGGATTCGGAATCTCAGGTTTACATATTAAAGAGGTCATTAACCTGAGAAAAAATCTGTTTGCATTAATTCTCATTCGGAATGTCAGACATACAGACTAATGAGGCATGGATTAAACAGGTCTGACTGTATTATACTTTGCACATTCTTGTGTTGTACGATTCTAGTATGTTCATCTATTAAAACAGCAGTGCAATAATCTGGTTAAAATTTTGACCAGCGCATTGTCATGCTATTTTAGATTGCCACTTACCTTCTGACTTGTATGATATCCTTCTTTCCACAGTCTGAGTCTGCTTTAGTAATTCTTTCATGTCTGAAATAATAAAAGGAGCACTTCTTTGAACCCTTTCTATGCCACAGACTGATGTATCAGTCTAAAATTTCTATATGCTCTAACTCTTTTGGCAGCCTAAGGGTTAATACAGTGCAGAACAGGTCTTCATCAGTATTTTCAGCTACTTTTGACCATCTGCTGTTTATACATCACTTCTGTTGTGACTAAAATTAACTATTATGCAGCTGGCAGTGCTCTCTGTCCTTACAGAACAATAGTTGTTCAAAAACAGCTACAAATACCGATGAAAACCTGGTTCAATCCATATTAAAAGGAGTGCTCCTTTTATTATTTCAGACATGAAAAAGGTACTCAAGTAGACTCAAACTGTGGAAAGAAGAGTATCATGCAAGTCAGGAGGTAAGTGGCAGTCTAAAATAGCATAGAAAAGTATAGGTCAAAATTTTCACCACTTGTTGCACTGTTGCTTTAAGTTATAAGGCTATGCTGAATTTTACAAATGCAGGCTCATAACTTTGGTAATATTCAGTATTTTTACCACAACATTTCAAAATAGTCATTTTTTTACAATGACTCATTAATGTGACAGCTGCCATTTTTCAACTTCTGCTCAAAATGTGTGTTTACAGCCCAAAAGTTGATTTTGAAGTTCCTGCATGACATCACCTTTAGGCCAGGAGATAAACATTTTCTCTGCCCTTCTTTATGAGGCAGGTTCATTACAAGGCTGTGTTGAAAAGTAGGTGTAAAAATATAAAAGGAAAAATAACGTTCAATATTTTTAACCCAAATTCTTCTCCTGCAGCCCTATCATCTGGCCAGATCTTGTTTAGGTAATGGTACTGTAGTTTCGACAAAAAACATAACTTTTACTTAGTGGGTGCTGCCATCTACTACTTGGATATAATTAATGGGTATTCCTTTTTACCTAAGGAAAACCATAGTGTTATTTGCTGTAATAAAGGAGTGTTAATTATGGCAAACACACGCACGGTTTTTCCTCAGTCTGCACATGCGCCCATCCCAGCTCTTCCTCGAGTATCGCTTGGCACCTCGTCATCACACAGACGGAACTGCCAGTTGAACGGACTTGGTGCCATCAGCAGTAAGTCTTTTAGGTACCAGAAAAGAAAAGAAAACATTAAATCCTTCACTTGCTCGCAGAAAAATTAAGTTTTAAAAACTAAAATAAAAATCACACATGCTGTGCGCTTGGTCTGCAGCAGACCGCGGCCTCACAGAAAAGAACCAGTAAAGTCTTTTTTTCATTTTATGTACTTGCTATGGCCAGAAAGGAAGATGCAGCAATTATGTAAAATAAAATCAGGGTGGTGTGAGTTTACACATATCCTTGGGGTTAGATGCTTTGCACAAACCCCTCAAGCTTTGCTCTCGGGGTTTATGTAGCATCTAACCCCTTGGCTGTGTGTAAACTTCTTGTTACACACACACCACCCCATACTTTATTCTATTTTTAACATGCAGTACATTAGAGAGAGGTGTCAGATTTAAAGACAGGAAGGCTTTTAGGATGTGTTAAAAGTACCTCTATTGCAATGTACCTTGTCTTATTAGACAAGGGTACTGAAGTCAGGGACATGGAGGACTCCCCTTGTCCATGACCTTAACCTGTAACTAGACAATGATTTTGATGAGCAGCCCACTTAGCTAGTTGGGTGGGTGTCCTGAGTACTTTTGTATATAGACATCGCCCAGTACAATTCTCTATTATTCTCAAGAGCTAGGATGCCAAGTGACTTGACACTGTACATCACAGTGATGAGTTGTGTGACACACATCCAGTTTAAACAAGGGTCATTGTGATGAACTGTGTGACACACATCCAGTGTAAACCTGTATCACAGTGAAGAGTTGTATGAAACACATCCAGTGTAAACCTGTGTCACAGTGATGAGTTATGTGAAACACATCCAATGTAAACCTGTGTCACAGTGATGAGTCGTGTGACACACATCCAGTGTAAACCTGTGTCACAGTGATGAGTCGTGTGACACACATCCAGTGTAAACCTGTGTCACAGTGATGAGTCGTGTGACACACATCCATTGTAAACCTGTGTCACAGTGAAGAGTTGTGTGAAATATACATCCAGTGTAAACATGTTACACTGTGACAAGCAGTGTGAGAAACATCCAGTGTAAACCTGGCCCACAGCGATGAGTTGTGTGACACACATCCAGTGTAAACCTGGGTCAAGAGATGAGTTGTGTGACACACACATTTAGAAACATAGAAACGTAGAAGTTGACGGAAGATAAGGACCGCAAGGCCCATCCAGTCTGCCCATTTCTTTTTCTACCTTATAAATGTGCCATCGGCCTTTGCTCTGTCAGTGGCCTATCTATTCATAGTCATTTGTATTGCTCCCTTATGCCTATCCCATGCCTGTTTGAAGCCCTGCACTGTATTCATAGCCACCACTCTTGTGGTAAGCCATTCCATGCATCCACCACCCTTTCTGTGAAAAAGAATTTCACATTCCCCTTAACGGCCTCCCCCAACTTTCATGCTGTGCCCTCTTGTCCTGCTATTTTTCTTATATTTAAACATGTTAGACTCTTTCACCTTGTTTATGCCCTTAAGGTGTTTGAATGCCTCGATCATATCACCTCTCTCCTCCTTTGCTCAAGGGTATGCATATTGAGCTCTGTTAATCTGTCCTCATATGTCTTCTGATGCAGTCCCTGCACCATTTTGGTTGCCCTTCTCTGGACTGCCTCAATTTGGTTAATGTCCTTGTGAAGGTGTGGCCTCCAATACTGCACGCAGTACTCCAGATGGGGCCTAACCAGTGTCTTGTACAGAGGGATTATTACCTCCCTCTTACGACTTGTGATACCCCTACTAATACACCCTAACACCCCCCTAGCCTTACCTACTGCTTTAGAGGTCTGCTTGGATGATTTTAGGTCATCAGTGATGATGATGCCCAAGTCTCTTTCTTCCTTTGTGACTGCTAGCAACTCCTCCCAGCCTATAGGTGGCTTCAGGGTTTTCTTCCCTATGTGCATGATTTTGCACTTCTTTGCATTAAATCCCAGCTGCCACTCTTCTGACCATTCTGCTAGTTTATCCAGATCTCTTCTCATTCTGCCCACCCCATCTGGATCATCTACTCTGTTGCAGATCTTGGTGTCATCTGCAAACAGACAAGCCTTACCTCTAGTCCATCTGCAAGGTCACTAATGAAGATGTTGAAGAGGACTGGCCCCAGGACTGATCCCTGAGGTACCCCACTTGTGACTTGCATCTCTTCTGACTGTATACCATTTACCACCACTCTCTGTTTTCTGCCCATTAACCAGTTTGCCACCCAGTTGACCAACTTCTGACCCACCCCGAGCCTACCCAGCTTGTTTGTCAATCTTCTATGTGGAACAGTGTCAAAAGCTTTGCTGAAGTCAAGGTAGGCGACATCAACTGCTCCTCCTTGGTCCACCACTCTGGTTACCCAGTCAAAGAAATCTATGAGATTAGTTTGACAGGACCTTCCTTTGTAAACCCATGCTGTCTTGGATCCTGTGCACCTATGGATTCCAGGTGTTGCATTATCCTTTCCTTAAGGAGTGCCTCCATAATCTTGCCCACTACTGAGGTGTCTGACTGGTCAGTTCCCCGCCTCCTTCCTGCTACCACCTTTGGTGGAGTGGGGATCACATGAGCCCTTCTCCAGTCTTCTGGGACCTCTCCTGTGCTCAGAGACTCACTAAACATTCTGCTAATGGCTCTGCTAGTTCCTCCTTTAGCTCCTTAAGTACCCTGGGATGTATGCCATCAGGTCCCATTGCCTTATCCACCTGGAGTTTAGCAAGCCTGTAGGACCCTTTCTTTGTGAAGGAGTGTGCTCACCTCCCTCCCCCCTGTGTCCATGATGCTGAGCTGTGGGCCCTGCCCTACCTTCTCTTCAGTAAATACTGAGCAAAAGTATCTATTTAGGATAGATGCCTTTACAGGGTCCTCCTCCTCACATGCTCCCTTTTCTCCATTAAGCTTAGCAATACCCCCTCTGGACTTTCTCCTTTCACTAATGTATCTATAGAAAGTCTTGTCACCTTCTTTTACTGTTCGTGCTAGTGTTTCCTCAGTTTGGGACTTTGCCTGCCTTACTGCCTTCCCTGCTTCCTTAGGGCAGTTTGGTATGCCTCCCTATCTTCATCCCGCTGTGTACCCTTATATTTCCTGAAGGCCAGCCTTTTGGCTCTGACCTTTTCTGCTACTGTATTTGAGAACCAAAGTGGTTTCCTTCTTCTTTTGCACTTCCTTTTCTGTCTAACACAATGGGATGTTGCTTCAAGTATTGCATCCTAATGCTTGCCCACTTTTGCCTGTCCCCTCATCTGTGTTTCTTTTTGCCAGGGCTAGCTTTAACTCTGTTGGCCATCTTATCAAAGTCAGCTCCTCTGAAGTCCCATATTTTTGCCTTGAATGGGATGATTTAGATGTAGTAGCCAAATTGAACCATACCATGTGATGGTCACTGGCCCCAGGTGACCTTCTACCTGGAGATCTGTGATCCCTCTTTGTTAGTCAGTACTAGATCTAGGATAGCCCTGTCTCTTGTGGGTTGCTGTACCAGTTGTTTGAGGCCCTCCCCTGCAGGGAATCCACTATGAGTCTAGTTCTGGCAGATGTTCCTGCTGGTATTGACCAATCTGTATCCGCATGTTGAAGTCTCCCATTATCAGAACCTCCCTTTAGCTGTCATGTTTTGTATATCTTCTAACAGTAATGTGTCTATGTCCTCCTCTGGTCTGGGGCCTGTAGACAACCCCAGTTCTTATGGCTGTCCCATTTCCTGTTTCCAGGGTGACCCACAGTTCTTCTGGCTCCTTAAGTGTATTCTGAATTTCTGTAGCTTTGATATTTTCATTAACATGCAGAGCCACTCCTCCCCCCCCCTTTTTGCACCTCAGTCTCTTCTGAACAATACATAGCCAGGTACTGAAGTCTCCCAAGTGTGGTTACTGGTGTAAACCTGCATGCCTGGTTGTAGTTGACAGCTTATGCAGTATTGTTTAGTGTGCCACCCTGTAGGCCACATCAACATACTTACAATGCAGAAAAGGCAAGCATTAGGATCTGTTTTCTGGTTCACATGTCCAGGCAATGCTTGTGTCTGTATAGTACTACTGTCTTTTGGTGCATGGTTTTTGCTACATACAGTACTACGTACTAATCAAAGGCTAGATGGGAATGTAGCCATACCCCCCCAAATACTTTAAACTTTGGAACTGTTGAGGTATATAAGTCTGCATGATTTCCACATGTGTCAGAAAACAATTGCTATGTTGGTTTTCTTTCATTTTTCATTGCAGCCTGTTTGCAAACAACCAGTGCTGCAATTTGCAAAATACACAGTACACTGTAACTGCTGGTTTAGGTCTATCTTCGATCTAGAACTGGTGTACAGCAGCTGGACATTTATGTTAGTGCACACCATTTGGGAGGTCATTCACTCGGGCTCACTTACTAGACACCAGTGTCTGCTCCTGCCATTGAGTGCAAAACCACTCTACTCATGTACCCGAGCAATTATCTTTTCAGTACTTAGTCATCTGTCCTATCCTCTACCCATGCATTCCCCTGCTGCCCTCCTAACTCTGTGAATTGCCTCCTTATTCCCCTGCACCAGCCAGAACCAATCTTATTACAACCCCTTATTCATGAATGTTCTGCATACTTGGTGCCCCACAACCTCCTTCCTGATTGTTACCCCACCCAGTATATTGTAACAAATTCTTCTGGTGGCCTGGCCAGATTGCCACCCGAATGGTTGGGTCTCCATTGGTCTCACATCAACCCTGATGTACTATGTATTGAGTACTCTGCTGTATTTATGTACTATGTTCCTTGTACACTGCAATATTTGTCTCCTTTTTTGTAGCTAATTCCAGGTCGCCCCTGAAAAAGGGACCTCCGGGGCTTAGTGGGCCTACCCAGTCACCAAAATTGAATAAATAAATACATTCACAAACAGTGTAATAAAAGTGGTCCCAGGATAGATCCCCGTGGGACACCAAAAAGCTAGTTCACTGGAGTCTGATGTACTTCCATTAATTTTTGCAATAGGCACCCCGCCACTCCCCCAGGTTGTTTTCCATTCATGCTATTGCAGTTTCTGATTTCCCTATTTTCAAAATAGGGAAGTCAGAAACTGCAATAGTCTGAGTATTTTCCTAAGATTTATGGGCAATAGCTTGTGGGCTGCTGTGTCAAATGTCTTTGTGAGGCCTATGAAAACTAGTGAAATTCCCAGAGTGCAATGCATTTGCAAACTCATTTTGTAACTTTTAGCTGGGCAGTGGCGATAGAGCACCTTTGTCTGAAACCAAATTGTTTCTTTGTAAAGATGTAATTGTCAAGACAGAATGGAAGTATTTGGCTCTCTACGAGTTTTTCCAGGATTTTGTTTAAGGTAGACAAGACTGATACTTTATTTTAATATGCTCAATGAGACCACTTTTACAGTTGAAAGAGTGGTCATTCTCAGATATGAGAACTGCAAACCGAAGATGAGCGACTCTAATACCCTAAGAACGTAAGTGAGACCACTCTTACAACCCAGGAGTGGTCTTGTCGGCTGTAATAATGTATTATTTATTGTGCCTAATCAGTAATATAAATTACCCAAACATACCCATTTCCAAGACAACTGTGCATGAGGCACTCTTGACAGAGCAAGAGCATCTCATGCGCAGTGAAAAGGAGTACTCTGACTGGTCGGGAGTGCTCCCTTGATCTATAATGGCCTAAAATTGTTTGAGTCAGTGAAGTCACCCACCTTCACATGTGTTCCCAGATGTTTGGGAAGGGAAAGGGGAAGATTGTTTAACCAGGAGTTTGACACTTGTCCAGTTTCAAGCAGTAGATTGCATAGGGTTGTAAGGGGGAAGCCAGCTGATTTGCTGAAATTCTGAATAGCCTAGGACTAATCCCATCTGGTACAGCACTCTTAGATATATCAATCTGTAACAACATTTTTAAGGTGTCCACTGTCCTCTTGCCCTATTTGCATAATTAAAAAGGCTGAGCCAATAGCAGATTTTGGCATCACTGAGATGAAAACTAGCTGGATACAATCAGTAATGAGTCCAGGTACACAGGGAAGGGCAAGTTTAAACTGATGAAAAGGTGATTCTGTGCCTTGGTAATTTCTTTGTCATTTGTGTTTAGTCATAGTGGAATTTTAGATGCAGTGCTGATTGTTACCTCAGACAGTATCTGACACCTTTCTACATAGTCCTGAATAAGCTGAAATTAGATGACCAGTAGTTTGCAGGGCAATCAGTTTTGCTTTGAATGGGGACTAGCAAATACATTTTTACCTTCAAAGCGTACTAAGTTCAGGTTATGCAGTGTCTTAATATAAGCTTCTGGCCTAACATAAGACAGCTCACCTAAACTCACCCTCCACCCATCCTACTGACAACAGTGCCCTCTAAGAAATATGGAAGTATTGGTTACACTTCATTTTAAATGTCACTTAACTACACTGTAGTTATAGTGTAACTATACTGTAACTACATTGCAACTATGAAGTAATTGAATGCAACATGTAAGTACGGCGTAATTACCGTGTTGCATGCAAATAATGATTAATTACATTGAAATGGACACTTGAAGTGCAACTGAAGCATAAGTACTTAAATTATGTAAACTCTGTTAACATAGAAATTACTTAATGACAACAAACAAAAAAACTAAAAAGAAAACAGAAATTATACATTAATTTTTTTCAGCTGATTGATTCCTTCCCCTGTGTAAGTAAAACATAACAAAGATACACATTTCATATAATATTTGAAATTATTTTATATCTACAGTATGTTTAAGTCAATGATGTTTTAAACAGGTAAATGTATTTATTTATTTGCAAAATGTTTCACCAGGAAAGACAACATGAGCTGAGCGTCCTGGGGGGAGGGGGGATACAGAGGTTGGGAGAGCAAATAAACTTAATACAATAGTACAAGACAGGAACACAACGTATACATGATATTGTAGAAGACATACGGGACTAAAACACTATGTAACAAGCCTGCAGGTGGTGAAGCAAAACCACAGGCTGGAAAACTTATATAGTAACACCCAGTACTGGAGATCAGTCAGAGTGTAAAACACTGAAGTGTCAATATAGTAGGAGGCATGGGATTAGTAAGTGCTAGTGTAAAACCCTAAAGAAAAGAGGAGGTGAGGGGGAGGGAGAAGGGGGGGGGGATGGGGGATAGAGAACCAGGCCCAAGACCCCTTCAGGATGTTGAGAACCCTGCAAGGAGGAGGGACCAGAAGAGATTAGGAGGGGAAGGATGGAGAGGGAGGAGGAGGGTTGGGGAAGACATGTGACAGGGAGGGGGATAGTCATTAGAGTTGAGAGAGGACTGAGTGAAGCAGGAAGGAGATAGTCACTAGAATTAAAAGGGGAATGTGAAGATTGTTGGGGGCTGAAGGGGTGGTAGATGTAAATATAAGGGCAAGGAAGAGAAAATGTAGTGATTAGCTGAGATGTGATAGTGGGACAGGTAAGTGAGAGGGGCCTAAGTTAGGTAGAGAGTGTGGGGGAATTGCGGAATTGTGTAGGGCAGGAGAGTGGTAGGAGACAAGCTAGGGAGAAAATAGAGATTCAAGGGGTGTGAGATGGAGAGAAACCTAAAGAGAGGCATGTCCAGGGGATGAGAGAGAGAGAGAGCGGGTAAGGAAGAGATGGGAGGTGGGGAAGGGTACGCAGGGAAGGTAGTGGGAAGGGAGAAGTACTAGAGTTAGGAAGGGGTGTAAAGGGTAGGGCAATGTGTATGGGTAGATTAAGGGATTTTGAGGTATCTCTTTGTCAGTGGCTCAGCAGGTAGCACACTCACCTCTGAGGCCAGGAGATCAGAAGGCTGTGGGTTCTATCCCCACACCAGGCACTTGGGTTACTATCCCAATACTGACACTGTAGTGCAGCATGAGGGGGGTGCTGCACTCCTGAGGTGCCATCTTTCAGATGAGATGTTAAACCGAGGTCCCATCTGCCTGTTTTGGTGGTAGTTCAGGTGGATGTTAAAGATCCCATGGCACTTCTCGAAAAGAGTAGGGGAGATTTTGTTGCAGAAACACATACAACAGTTCCTGTGGTTTACATCTTATACATTAGTGAATCCACAATTAATTTGTAATATTACCACAAATTTTCAAACATCATTCAAATTTCCTTTATATGTCTTGCTACCCTTCTCAGTTCTTTCAAAATAACTCTATTCATTTATATTTAGTAAAGTAATTAAACCCTTTCCACCATTGTAACACCTTATGTGATGAATAAATCAATGCATCCTTAGTATATACGCTCTATAATTCCTGTACTTCTAAAATGCCAAGACTTTCATATGACATTTTCCTTTGGTATAAAACCCATTGACATCTAGACTGCCATAGGTAGTAGTGAATGCAACAAAAGAAGACCAGCAATGTATGCTGATGAAAGTGTTGAAATCTTTAATCATATTTCCCCAATACTAGTACGTCATAGGTCAGATGTTTGAACCATTTCATGTTACATTTTACCGCTAAGTAATCCCACAATGCCAAGGTATAGGAACATTCCAAAAGAAAATGCTCCATAGTTTCCATTTTGTTGATGCATTCCATATAGGGGCAATTTCATTCCTCTAGGACCTTACACTTGGTATTCCCCCTTAGGTTTATTCTGCCGTAAACAGTGAGCCATAAGTGTTTCTACATTTTTGGGGGTATCCTGGGGTATATATTGTAAGTTGTCTCAAAATTAATGGGCTGTCCACCAATGGGCCATTCTTAAAACTAGGTTCTAGGGGATATATTCTAGTCATAATTTCCTGATATAGCTGTTTGCTAGTACCATTTTGTATGGATAATTTTGTGATGTACCATCTGTGTAATTTTTGTGCAGCCGGTTTAAAATAGCTTGGAATATGTATGTGCTGATTTAATTTTGGAGCCACTCTGTTCCATACTTGAAAATATCATCCTAGAGTCAACCTTATCCGTGTATTTTGGATTTTCCATGTACAAGTAAGCCCACTCAATATTGTCTGTGAAAAAAATAATACATGCAAAAAGACCACTGGATCTATCATTCCTAATCCACCCTCCGATTTCCCCAAGTAAGTAAAATATCTCTTTACTGGGTTCAATTTATTACCCCATAGCATTTGGAAAAATAAACTGCATAATTTGGTATCACATTGTGTAGGTAGGGGAAAAATCATTGCCACATATTACACATAGGTATTATGAACTGTTTAAGAATTCCGATCCTTCTAAGATTGGATACCTTCCAATGCCTCCATCTTTGAATTTTTAAGTCTATTTTGAGTATAGCTTTATTCCAGTTATCCTCTGGAAGATTCTGTGGTCCATACTGAATTCCTAGTATCTCTATTGGCTCCTTAAAAATCTTTATACCTGCCACGTCCACTGATGCCAGATGCCCCCTCTAAAAACAAACCTTTACTGTAATTGTAGTTTAATTTGGAGTTGGAGACTTTCCCATATTTAATGATTTCCTGTAAAAAAAAAAAACTGTATCTGGTGTTACACGAGGTCCCTGCACCCTTATTGGTACCCCCAGATGTACACCATAGACAGCTAGCATTTAGACATATGTTATACTAACATATAGGGCTAAGGGCATCTACCGTATAACAGTAGATGTCAGGATATGCATGCATATTATTGTTATTCACTTTACTTTCTAATACATACATGTATTTCTTGCTTACAAGATGTTAGGGCATCTGTGTCCTTGTAATGATTATGATATATGAGTCAGCATTGCCACCTTTTGGTGATTTGTACTATTACACTTATCTATGTATAACTGTACTCCTTTGTCTTACAAAGTGATGACTCTTACAAAATTGTATAATGTTATCTTGGACTATGGAGCCACCTTTAATTTAGCCAATAGGGTCCATCTCTGTAACTAGAAATGTTTATATCTTACAGTAACCATAGTAATTATCATAGGTATCTTGTGTAAGACATTACATCTTCTACCTTGGAGACCCCAAGAGACACAGAGAATCCTCGAGATATAGGGAATGCTTAGCATTGGCTTCCAGTTCATATTGATAAGAACTGCTTAGGGCAACTGTGATTATCCTTTTTGGTAGTAATAAACAAGTTTATTACTCTTATGCAACGTGTCTATGATTCCTTGCATTCCCATTATTGCAAAGAACCTGAGAGTGAGGTTTAGACCTCCTGACACTGGTCATGGTTTTCAAAAAAACAGCAAATGTCATCTGCATATGCCTGCACATGCAGATTATATTGAATGCCAGGACCAGACAAACCCTTCCATTTAGGATGGTTAGTCAATATTTGTAATAGTGGGTCCAGTGAGAAAACATACAGGAGGAGGCTTAAAGGGCATCCCTGCCTGACTCCCAATGGGACCTCAAACCCAGATCCAACCTGTCCTTTAATCAAAGGCTTCGCAGAGAAAGATGAATACAGGGATTTCAGTTGATCTATTAGTTTTACTGGAACATGGTACAATTCCAGGACTGCATATAAAAAAGGGTGATACACTCTATCAAAAGCATTTTCTTGGTCAGCTGACACCAAACAGCCAGTGACCCCTGATAAATTAAGATGCTCCATTGCATCTCTAATAATCATTAATGCGTACTGTATTTTCTTATGTGGGAGCCCACAAAACTGCTGTGGTGAGATGACTAAAGAAGCATAATGCTTCAGGCGATTGTTTAAAATATGAGCTAAAATTTTATAACCTGTATTTAGTAATACTATAGGTCTCCAGTTTGAAATATTAGATGTATTCCCTTTTTTATGGAGATAGATGAGCAAGCCTTCTGTAAACGAAGAAGAAATAGAATTTGTGGAAAAAAAATAAGAATATACTTTTTCTAAACAAATGGCTCAATCCCGATTAGAGGTTTTGTAAAATTTATTCAAAATGCCATCCAAGCCTGGTGCAGTTTCATTTTGTAGGTCCCTTATGGCTAATTCTATTTCTTGCACTACTATTGGAGCCTGCAGTTTGTTAATTTCTTCTGGAAATACTGGGACGCTTACCACCTCCAAAATGTCCTATATCTCTTGCTCCTTTATTGGCTGTTCAGACTCTAATGATTCATAATGTTGTTTTATCAATTCCTCAATCACCTCTGTTGAACTAACTTTGAGCCCATTTGAGGAAACTAAAAAGTCAAAGGTCATGCCTTCCTTAATCTGTTTGCATGCCTCATAGGGGTCTCCAATAGGGGATTTTTGTGTCCCATTATACAGCATTACTTGGATTGTTTTAGCCCTATCATATTGGTACAGTTTCATGGCCTCCTTAATTTCATTACTGTAAGGTGAATAATCATGATTTGAGTGATTTGCTAGGGTGTATAATTTTTGCAATTGTCTTCTTAAAGACAGATACTTAAAAAAATTATCATTCCCTGTTTTCCTCCCATGATTTTTAAACCAAGTTGCAATATCCTTCTTTGTATCAGCCCACCATTCCCCTATGTTGAAGTAAAAAAATGCCACCGACAGTCTGGCTGCAAGAAGGTTAACCATATTCCATTGTACAGCAGGCTCCCTTAACGCTGAGGTGTTAAGTTTCCACCTACCAACCCCTTTAGATGTGCCAGCCACATGCTCTAGCTGTAATCTTAAAAAAAGATGGTCAGAAAATTCCACCGGATCTATACATAAAACCCCTTTGGGTAAATTGGGCGAAATAAATATATAATCTGTAGTTGTTTTAAAAGAATTCCTCATGTAAGTGAATTTAGGGCCTTCTTTGTGATAGGTGTAGATGTCTATCAAACCCGTTGTAGCTATTATCTGTGTTAATGCGTTAGAATTGCAGTACATTTTCTTACCATCTTTTCTTTTCCTTTTTTTCCCTTTAAAAATACTGCAGTTAAAATCCCCATGGAAAAAAAGCTTAGATGTGGTCAATAAATAAGGCTGAATTGATTTCATGTGACTGACCTTTTCCGCTTTAATCTGTGAGTTATAAATGTTTATGAATCTGCAGTCCATTTCTCCCCCGAGCCTATCTAAAATTAAGACTATCTGGGACTAAGTCCACTAGTTTCTGTAATTTAAAGGTATCTAAATTAAGCAAAATCCCCACCCCGTTGACCTTATCCATTCCGAATGATCAATAGGAAGGTCCCCATAACCATTCCTTTTTAAACATCCACACTTGTTCATCAGAATTCATCCAGGTCTCCTGTATAAAACAGATATCCAAACATTTCCTGTGTACATAATGAAATACAGCTTGCCTTTTAACCGTATTCAACAAACTATGTATGTTCACGGACCCTATTTTATAACCAGCCAGTTAAGCAGAAAGAGCCTCATACTATAGTGACTAATTTTTCTTTCTTTTTCTTTTTCCCTTTGTAGGTACTCTGCTCTGGACTTGGAGTCTGATGCTCTGCAGGAGATTTTTGAGAATCTCAGTCCCCTACTTCCATGTCAGACTCCTCCCAGGTTGTAAAAAGAGTTGCACAGGAGTTGTTCATTTCCAAAGGAGGTGGGCCCAGGGGAGATTTGGCCCTCACATTCCTGGTGGACCTTCTGTGTGGAAGAGGAGCCTGAACAGAGGGAGCTGTTATCCCACTCTCCGAGCCCGCTGACTCCTCATAGCAAACTGGGGTAAGTGGCCCTAAATACTGAGCTGAACAAGGCTTCATTTTTCCCTCCATCCCTGGTGTAGTCAGGGCATCCTCAGTAAGATTTATTAAATCCTCTTCCTTTGGCCTGGGTGGGGAGGGAGAAGAAGGGAGGAGAGGAGGTTCCTGAACAGATACAACAGCAGCTGGGGTCTGTGCAGCTGCTGAATCCTATGCTTGCTGACTAAGCAGCTCGGGGCTAATGCAAGAAGCTTTATTCTGTGCTGCCCATGGGCAATCCCTAAACACATGGCCGTACTCCTCACATAAATCACACTTAATGTGGTTTGCGCACTGCATAGTTAAATGACCTGTCTAGCCACAATTGTCACACCTGGGTTATTGCATGTGCTGGATAAATGAGTCCTAGAGCTGCATTTGTAACATGCCCTGAGCTGTTTGGAATGTGTTCAATACCCTTTTCATGCTGTCTTAATTTTTCTTTATATTTCCAACCCCTGGTCCAAAATAATTCACTATCTAAAATTCACCATGAATGTCACATTTCTGTGCCAACCAGTACATAATGTACTCTGCATGGACCCCCTCATTCCTGAACATCACCGTTACATATTTAATTAGTGGTTTGGTCAAAGGAATTACCACAAAGGGGGTCCATGTAGGGAAGAACTTCACTAGCCCATACCTCTCCCAGAATAAATCTAGGGCATAGGCCGAACGAAAGCTCACATCGAAATTATCTTCCCCCGATATATTAATAAACGTGTATACTTCCCTAGGGGTAAAATGTAATGAATCTTTTAGCAATATCTTCCCCACATGATATCTGTCTGGCCTATCTTTAAGCCCCCCTTTGTATCGGATGTGCACTGCATTTCGTCTGGGCACTGCCTCTTTTTTAACTTTTGCAAAAAGTTCAGATAATAATGGCTTTCTTGCTGAATCATTGTCCTGCCTAACATCAGGCTCTTGTTCAGGTGCAGGTCCCAAACATTGTGTGGTTGGAGAATTATTCAAGGTCTTAGCAAGTCCATTTTGTCCCTCTAAGTCATTTGGCCTTATATTTTGCTCTGTCTGAGCCATTGCCTCTTCCCTGCATTCTGTGGGGTGTCTGTAGAGGGTTTCCCAATTTGTCCATCTGTTTTCAGAACCCACTCAGGGGAGGCCTGAGATAAATTAAATGTCTCGTCCCAGGTGGGGTCAGGCAACCAAATTCCCCCAGGAGACTGTTTCCACCCAGCCTCCACAAGGAATTTCTGAGGGGACCAAGCACCACTAGGGGAGAGGGATGCTACCTGTAAAGACTACTTCACTGATTTTGGGATGCTCTCGGGAATCACTCTGATATTTCTATTAGCCAGCGTGAGAGCTGCCCATTTGTTCTTAACTTCAGCTCTCCCAGCTCTCGAACTTCCTCCTTTAAAGGAGAAGCATGTGAGCCCTTCTTGCGAAAGACCAGCCATTTGATATTTAATTTCCTCCAGTTTCCCTGTTGCACTGACAAACCCCTCAGGCTGTTTAAAAACAAATCCAGCCATTTTAGACATTCTGACAGTGGCCCTGCTTTCCCCAGCCAGTTCTTCTGCCCCTGCAAGAGTCTCCTGTAAAGCAGTTTTTTTCAAGTTAGGAAGCTCCTCCACTTTTTCCCCTTGTAAGATATAAACTGTCTCTTTTAGGCTTGCATCAGTCGCAGTGCTTTCAGTTTCAGATCAAGGGATGCAGCAATAGGAGTGATCCAGAGCAAGGCAGCAGCTTATCAGCAACTAGCAGCTGGGGAGTGCTGGAAATTCAAAAAGAAAACTTCCCAGTTACTGTTCTGTACCTGGTGGGGATGCCTTGCTTAGTCGGATGCAGGAGCGGTGGAAGGCGGAGTCAGACAGCCGCGCCGCAGGTGAGGAAATGCCCAAACAAGGTAAAGGCATAGACAAGTCGTGCATGGGGTGTACCTTGAGGTTGTCAACCATAACATGCATGCACCCCATTCCATCAGTAAATAAGCTGATGTGTGTACAGTATATGAGAATGGAGTGAGCATTAGGGTTGACAATTCCAAGGTACACATGTCTGATTTGTAAAGATGCAGAAGAGGTGAAACTGTAATGAGTTTTCCTGTTGCCAACTGTGAGGTGGGGTGTATGAGAGTTGGGAACGTTAATACCACATTTCACTACTTTTGTCACTTTAATCCTAACTGGTGCATTAAGGAAGTTTTTTTCCAATGAATTTCCTTACTTTTTGAGATAGTATAATTGTATTCTCATATGCCTATGGGAGTGCCCTGCACTTCCATCCCTCCAAATATGCATGCATCTATGTTGGTGTGGAAGCACAGGGCCCTCTGGGCTCTACACTACCATTTCTGCCAAAACAGCCATTTATTTGCTTGGTTGTATTGCTTGTTAAACTTCCAATGTTATCCTATGGGAATTTTTAGCAAAGACATTTTTACCTTCAACCTGTACTAAGCTCAGGTGCTGCAGTTTCTTAATATTAGCTTCTGGACTAACATAAGACAGCTCACTTAAACTCACCCTCCATCCATCCTACTGACAACAGTGCCCTCTAAGGAATATGGAAGCATTGGTTACACTCCATTTTAAGTGTCACTTAACTACACTGCAGTTCTAGTGTAACCACACTGTAACTGCAAAGTACTGTAGTTGAATGCCACAAACATGTAACTACAGTGTAATTACCCTGTTGCGTGCAAATAATAATTGGTTACATTGAAATGGACACTTACAGCCTGATATTCGGAACTGCACCTGGCAATGGCGGAAGAGGTTGCGCAGTGCAACTCAGTTGCACTGGAGCAACAAAGGTATTTATTCAAAAGAGATGTGCCATGGTGCATCTCTTCTGAATATATCAAAGAATGCATGTGGCACAAATACAATGCCACAATGCATTCCACAGACAGACCTGCATACCTGGATTGGGACTGCACCAGTGCAACTGGAGCTGCACCTGGCACAATTTCCAGATATTCAGACCTGGATATGCAAATGGGGCCATTATGCATGCAAGGCACAAATGGGGCAATTTGCTTGTCATTATGGCCACATTTGCACGTGTTGTGCAGGGCTGGCCAGCAAAATGCACCTGGCATCCTGCACAGCATGTGGTCCATGTATCATGGACTGCAGTAGTACCCCCTCCCTGCCCGTAAGCTCGATCACCATATGAAATACAGTTTCCCATCCCTGGTGGTCCAGTGATTCCCCCCTTCCTGCTCATAACCCCATTTACTGTATCATTATTATTGATGTATGACCCCTGGCAGTCTAGTGGTACCTCCCTCCCATACCTCTGTTCATTTATGGGAGGGAGGGAAATCCACTAGACTACCGACTTGAGGTAGAGAAATTCACTAAATTACCAGGAAATAGTTTTCAAACTTAAGTTTGAATATTATTTCCTGGTAATTTAGAAGTACCCCACCCTGCTAGTAACAGATCATCCATAAAGTTGACTAAAACAATTCCCTGGTGGTTCAGTGGCACCCACCCACCCACATAGGACCCCCAGTCCACCCAGCTTCCCATCTCCATCATCGGTGGGCAGCAAACCCACCCACATAACTCCACAGTTGCCCACCAAATGACAGCTTACAGTATCAGATGCAAGCCCATTGGTCCAAACTGTGGACCAATGGGCTTGCAGTGCATATTATAGTAGTCATTCACAAATTTGTGAATGAAGTCATTCATTCACATATTTGTGAATGACTATATAAGTACTGCAAGCCCATAGATCCACATTGTGGACCTATGGGCTTGCAGCTGATACTGTAAGCTGTCATTTGGTGGGCAGCCATTGGAGGTATGCAGGTGGGTTTGCTGCCTGCCAATGACTGGGGGGGAGCTGGGTGGGCTGGGGGTCCTGTGTGGTTGGGGGTGAGGGTGCCACTGGACCACCAGGGAATTGTTTTCATCAACTTTACAGGCAATCAGGGTTACCGGCAGGGTAGGGGGTACTACTAGACTACCAATGAAATAATATTCAAATTTATGGGTGATCAGAGGTACAGGAGGCAGGTACAACTAGTGTACCAGGGATCTTACATTAATAATAATAATACAGTGATTGGGGTTACAGGCAGGGAGGAGGACCACTGGACTACCAGGGATGGGAAACTATATTTCATACAGCGACCGGGTTATGGGCAGGAAGGGGGAATCGCTGGACCACCAGCCACATATGTGGGTGCTTGTGAACGGTGTTCTGGGGGTAGTAACCTATGGTTGGTGGCTGCTGTGTTGTGCATTGCACTACAGTAGCATGCCTGTGGGTGGCTAGCAGTTGAGCCATTTTTTACAGGCTCAACTTTGTGCCCAGGTATGTGGCACAATTTTGGGTTGTGCTGGCAGATGCACCGCACATCCAGGGCTGGATATCGGGATATGCTGCATATGCATGGGCATGCCCCCTGGAGATGTGCCACATACTTTATCTTTGTGCCCCAGTGCATCAGGAACTGTACTGCACAATTCCCCCTTTTGAATATTGCCCTGGGGTGCATTTCAGGAGTTGTGCTGGTGCAACTCAGTTGTGCCAGGTGCAACCACTTTGAATACCTCAGCCTTAAAGTGCAACTGAAGCATCACTACTTAAAATGGTAAGTAAACTCTGTTAACATGAAAATTACTAAATAACAAAAAAGAACAAAAAAATATAAAAAGAAAACAGAATTTATATATAAATTTTTTTTCAGTTGGTTGATTCCTTCTTCTGTGTAACTAAAACATAACAATGATACATGTTTCATACAATATTTGAAACTATTTTGTATCTAAGTTTAAGTCAATAATGTTTTAAACAGGTAAAGGTATAGATTTATTTCTAAGATGAAATTTAGATATTAAATACCTACTAAAAGACAAAAAATTATGTTTAAACCCCTGAGATGAAAAACAAAACACATTTTATGGTAACAATAGACAATTAAATGATACACATTTTCATAAAGAATAAAGATTAGCAATAATATAGTATTATCAGGAATGAATGACTGTCTGTTGAGTTACCCTAAATCTGAAATATGTTTTGAAGGGAATGTTTAAGAGCCAAACAGGATCTTATTAATCATCTATAGATAGTATCAATGTAGGACAGTAGTCCAAATGAACCTTGCCAAATCAAAGACATTAATAAATATGTAAACTAAAGGCTTGGGTTTGCTTCCAGTCCAGTGGAATGAAACCCAAAAAATCTCAGCAAATTGTTTAGGGACCACAAAAGATGTTATGTTCCTGACATTGTGCATATTTAGCTTTTACAAAATCATTGTTTTGCTCCTCCCAATGTCCAAAACTAGTATGTGTACTCCAAGAACAGAACAGACACGGCACCTTTTAAAAATATGGATTACTCACTTCTGGTGATGCAACAAGCCTAATGGCAGCCTAGCCTTGCTGCTCTAGGACCCCGGATTGTATAATTTGCTGATCACTAGCCATCCGAGCATTAAAAAGTTACCAAATTATTCCTCAAAGCTCTGTTACAGCTGGCTACCATGGGGAGAACAAAAAGGAAGGCTCTAGCATCAACTCCGAGGCGTACCTTGTCACAGAATGAAAAGTGGCCTACCAGTCCTCCTTCACGATCCTCCCTGCTAACAGCCTGTGGAGAAGATGACTCTGACTCGGAGACCACATTGACTTTTACCAAAGCCAATGGTAAAAGAATACTCAGTATTTTATATTGAATCGACTCCAAAATATCCTGTTTGCAGACTAATTTTAAGAAGCTGGAGAATCATACCACTGAAGTAGAAACACATATGGAAACACTCCAAATGAACATATGGTGTTTGGAAGATCACTGGCTTTCTTGCATGAGAGAGAGAGAGAGAGAGAGAGAGAGAGAGAGAGAGAGAGAGAGAGAGAGAGAGAGAGAGAGAGAGAGAGAGAGAGAGAGAGAGAGAGAGAGAGAGAGAGAGAGAGAGAGAGAGAGAGAGAATGAGAATTAACACAGCGGGCAGAGGATGCAGAAGCTAGGGCTCAAGGAACAATATCTGAATATTTGGAGTTCCAGAGGGTAGTGAACAGGATGATACGATTGCATATTTGGAATTCTGGCTACAATAAGAGCTCTCCCTGCCAGAGAACTTTGAATTTGCCATTGAAAGAGCTCACAGAGCCCTCGCTCCTAAACCTAAAACAGGGGCCCCTCCATGCTCCCTAATGGTTAAGTTTCTTAAATTCACAACAAAAGAGAAAATTCTCCACTTGGCCTGGGGCAAAAAAGATTTAAACCTCGATGGAAAAAAAGGTTTATTTTGACCAAGATTTTCCTCCAGGCATGATGAACAAAAGGAAAAAAGTTCTTTAAGTAGTCAAATTGTTAAGGGAGATGGGACTAATGGCTTATCTTCGTTACCCAGCCAAATTGTGGATGCAAGATTCTGAAGGAATGCAGATTTTTGAAACCTACTGCAAGCTACTCTGATGCTGTAATGACTGGGGATTAGCATTCCAGACACCAGTGATGAGAAAGCAGACCAGGAGATTGAGAGTTTGTTATGGGGTGTGGCACCAGGGATAGATGCCCTCAGAGAAGAAGATATGACTCCCTGCTCCCCTTACATGCCGATGTGGCTCATTGGATCCTACCACACAACTTATCCCCATGAAGTTTTAAGAAGCCTTCAGAAGCTTGTTGGTTTGTAGTCACTCTTGGAACCTCTGCTGTAGATAGGTTTCCCCCCTTTCTTAACACCATGGAAACTGATCAGGCTAATCCGCTCGAATTTGTGCTGGAACTTTCTGATGGACTGCGAGTATCCTGCTCCTAGCTTCCTAGGGGGGGAACTATTTGTTGCAGGGTCAAATTTCACCTTGGGGTACTGAGGCTCCAATGTCACTTACCCTATAATAGCATGTGCGGCCCAACTCCCTCCTGAGTTCTTTCCCACCATCGACCATTCGCGCATGGACTCCACGGAAGCTTTGTCATTCAGTTCAACTGCCAAAATTTACTTAACTTTTATTTTCTTTTTTTCAATGAATCACTTTTATTTAGAAGTGATTCCTTTCTTCTTCGTATGTCGAGAACTACCACTTCATCTGCTCTTTTCCATTGCTGCCACTGTGGAAAAAAAATTTCCTTCACCAACAAACACCATCTCTGTGTCTGCTATCTTGGGCCTAGCCATAATGTTCTCACTTGCAAATCCTGCCAGAAATTCAACCTTACCACCCGGCACCAAAGAAAGAAAGCCCTCCAGAAGTTCCTCATGGAGCAACAGGTAGCCAGCAGAGAGCAGGGGTCTTCCATGACCCTCTCAGCCCAGTCACTGACATCTTCCTCGGGCTTGCAGGCCACCAAGGTCCTGGACAAATCCTCAGGGAAACACTCTTGACATGATGAGGAGAGGCCCAAAAACCGCTGTTCCCATCAGTGATCCTGGTCCCCACAAGACCCTCCTCTTCTTCTCCAGGGATTGCCCCGCTGACAACTTCAGCATCAGCACTTCACCATTTACAGGCCTCTGTATCTTCCAGGCCCACCACAGTGGATTCTCCTCCAGCTTGTCATAGGGCTGTGAAAGGGCTATCAGTCTCCTTGTCATTGGCCCCTGCCCTGCCATCGAGACCTCTTGAGCCTTGGGGTCCATCAGTACTGGGCCTTTGTCATCAGACCAAGGCTTCATGCCCCATCTGTTGATGCCAGAGTCAATGATGATTCCCTTCCCTACTATCGAACTTAAAGAGCTGGGGCGGGATATTCAGAGCGGATGCGCCATGCGCAACAGGGATGCATCAGCGCAAGTGTGGAAATGCGCCGTTGTGCGATATTCAGTGGGAGGCAGCAGGGCAGCACAACAAGCAATGCACTAGAGTGCAACAGTAATGAATGCATGTGCAACTGGAGGGGGCGGAACCATGAATAACATGCACAGTGTGATATTCAACAGCATGCGACGTGAGCAATAGCGGAGCAAGTGGAAGTTGCACAACAGTGGAAATGAGCCAAAATAAAAAGGAGCAAGACAGGACAGGAAGAACACGCCACAGGGAAGCCACAGGTGGGAGCATGGAGACAAAGTGGCAGGGAGGAAATACAGGAAGCAGGGCACAGGAGTGGGCAGGAGTAGGACAGGGCCCACCAGAAGTGTGCCAGAGTGAGGGTAGGAGTGGGTGTACCCATGCCAGTGTGTGGAAAAGGGAGTGAGAGTGCCACAGTGGACTGAGGGCAGTGGCAAGAGGCAAGACAGCCACAGGCAAACAGCTGGAGGTGAATCCGGTGCAGGGGAAGCACCAGGAACAGACAGCAGTGGGAAAAGGAGAACAGCCACCGGGGGGAACACCAGCCAGCCAGGGACATGGCCAGTGTCACCTTCCAGATGGAGGTGGTAATGAGGGGTGTGAGAAGGCAGGCAGCAGGGAGGCACAGCTGTGGAAGGGCCAACTGGTGGTACACCCAGAACAGGCAGTACAGAGCCCCACCAGCTTCGAACAGTACTCTGACACAGAGATTGTGGGCTGGTACCACCTGAACCGGCAATACTGAGGCAGCTCTGTGAGCTGTGCAGTGAAGAGATGCAGGCACCCACGACGGAGCCATGCACTGCCAGTGGAGACAAGGTCACAGCCGTCATGTGCCTGATCACCACGGGCACCTTCCAGAGACCAACAGGGAACAAGACAGATATAATCAAGTTAGCCACATCATGCCTACTCACACAATTCCTCAGCACACTGCTGCCACATGCTGCGGAGTACATACATTTCCCCAGCACACAGGCGGAGCGCACAGCACACATACAGGAGTTCCACAGGGTAGCATGGTTGCCTGGCATGCTTGGGGCCATTGACTGCACCCATGTAGGCATCCGCATGACACCTGGCCCGGAGGGTGTGACATACATAAACTGCAAGGGATACCTGAGCATAAACTGCCAGGTGGTGTGCAGCCAGGGGCACATAACCAATGTCTGTGCCACGATCCTGGGCGCACTCAATGCCTTCATCTGGCACCAGTCTGCACTGTGCCACAGGTCTGAGAGTGAGGACATCCCACTGGCCATCTAGTAGGTGAGTATGCATATCACGCAGGGACAACGTGAGCAGACGATGGGGGGTGCATTGTCAGAGGTGCCATGGGTACTGGCCATGATGGCCCATGGCATAGCGATGCAGACCACCATTCTAATGTCCCCCCTCTACACACAGGTAACAGTGATTACCCGCGAAGGCCCTGGCTGCTCACACCATACCGGCGCCCCATGACCCCATCACAGCTACGGTACAATGAGGCACATGCCACAACACGGAATGTCATCGAGTGGGTGTTCGGGCTGCTGAAGGCACTGTTCTGGTGCCTTGACACATCAGGTGGTGCCTTACAGTACAGCCCCTCAAAGGCCTGTGGGCTATTCCTGGCCTGCTGTATCCTGCACAACATGGCTAATGACTGTGGGATAGCTGTAGAGGTCGAAGAGGGGGGACAGCAGTGGGGACGATGAGGATGCCAGTCCAGCTGGTGAAGGGCAGCCACCTCCTGGGTGACAAGAACCCCGGCTGTTCTGGATGGCACAGCAACACTGGGACATCATTACAGAGGAGCACTTCGGATAACACGGGTAGGTCACAGGGCCATGGGCAACCACCAAGGGCAAGGGCACAGCCCACAGACAGGCAGGGCTGGACACCAGGAGTAGACAGCCAGACCATTTTTCCATTTTCTCTTGTTGCAGCGTGGAGCGTGCAAGGCCACCAGTGATGCACCAGTGATGCACCACTCACGTGTCCACATGTCTTGCATCAGGCGACTGCACCTCCGCCCCCACATTATGGGACCTGGCTTGTTGGCCCCCAGCCACTGCTAGGCAGCAGGCAAGTACCGGTTCATGTCCCCACCCTCCCCTGGCAGAGGAAAGCTGTCCTCCGGATGCTCGATCCTCTCCCACCCCAGCCAACCCCCAGCGACCTGCTTGCACCGCAAACACAGGTCACCGGTATGGCAGGAGGTAAGGCATCACTGCCTCAGCCCTCCATGCCACTGGGCCAGCTTCCCTTTGTGTATTTCTACTCATATTCCTGCTGCATCCCATGTCTTCTCTGTATTTATTGCCGTAAATTGTCACATTACTGCATTTTGTTAATGCTTAGATATGTTATGACTGTATGTATCAATCTGTATGAATTTCATTGCTTTTATACTATGTATGTGCCCTTCTTTATGTAAACCTGTTTGTGTACTACCTTTTTATGTAATTATGTAATCAGGATCTCTTTATGAATGAGGTTGCTCAATGGAGTTTTCCTGCAAATAAACTTGAATTGAACTGAATTCAACAAAGAATTCATATGAAAAAGGATCCCTTCATATGAAAAAAAAATTAAAAAAACAAAAAACTATGTCCAAAATCTATTTTTGTTTGGAGGCATCCTTTTTCATATGAATGAAAATAAAACATGAAAAAGGATCCCTTCATAGGAAAAAATAATTTGATCTTATTTTTTTTGTCTGATTCTCTTTTTCATATGTAAGGATCCTTTTTTGTATGTTTTTTCATTCATATGAAAAAGGATGCCTTCATTGCAAAAAAGGAACTGGCAAAACAATCTAAGTCAAAATAATTTTTCATATGAAGGGATTATTTTTGTATGGCCCAATTCCCTTTTCATTGAAAAAGAAATTTGAGTCATGAAAAAGGATTTTTAAATGTATAAAAATTACATTTCTGGGTCATTTTTCAAAAAAACTAAGTGCAGAATCCACCTAACAGGGTCCCGATGAGCAAGATCCATGTGTTGGTGTGTGTGCAAAATGTCAGTTTTGTGGGTTTTGAAAATTTTTTTTAAATGGAAACAAGATGGAGGACATACCAAAAAATATTTTTTTCCTAACAAAAAAGGATTACCCCGTATGAAAAAGGATCCTTTTTTGTATGGACCATATTCTTTTTTCATGCCAAACAGCTATCCAAAAACTATGCTGAGCATGCTCAGAACTGAAACTTCAAATTTTAATGACTTTGGAATGGATTAATATTTTTTCACCAGACCAGTGACCAAGCCCTTTCTGCACTGAAAATTTTAGACCAAACTTTCAAACCATCTAGGTGCTAGTGGATGAAAAAAAAAACAGCCATCCAGATCTTGGAATCCACACATCTGACCAGAACAATACCTGGCATGTCAAGGGATACCCCCCCCCCAATACTGCACTTGCAAAATTTTGTGCAAATCCATTAAATAGTTGCAAAGGTATTAAAGTACAAAGTTGAGATTTAATATCAACACCCTGCTCAATCTTAACTATAATGGTGCTACCATGCCACTATAATATGGAAAATAAATGATGGCAAAGCATGGTATTCAAGGAACAAATAACATTGAGGTGTCAAACAAGCCATAAAGCTGTAATCCCAAAGGTTGAGTGGCCTTTATGAGCTTGTTTGACCCCAAGACGGTCTTATTTCATGAGTATGCCAGAATTTGCTATCATTTATTACATTGGCTGCTCTTGCACACCCAACATTTAATAGTATTGATAGGGTTTTCTAGGGGTGTCATTGCTGAGCCCATTGTAGTTCACAAAAGCAAAGGCTTGGCAGTCTACACCAATGACCACAGGCTGTGGTTCTGACATCACTCTTTGCTTGGTGGGCTGAAACTTTTTGTATTTCAAAGGACTGAGCCTCTCCAATCAGAGAGGGTTTAGGTCCTTTGATATGCATGAAGCCATTAGCAAACAGCTGAGTGGCTTGTCTTTAGTCATAAAAAACAACACATTTATCAATGCCTGTTTCTGCCCCCCCCATAACTGGCCCCACCTGACCCTCCCTCTCAGCACCCACCACCCCTAAACATAACACTGACACTGGGGGTGCCCAATTCCCCCAGTGTCACCACCTCATAGTCTTTTTTCTTTGTTTAATTTTATTTATAGATTGCCTGTAACAAAGAAAACCATCCCTCAATGTCTGTAGCTTGTGCACCCCAAAACTGCTCCCCTCAACAAACATAACACTGACACTGGGGGTGCTCAGTCTCCCAGTATTTCTCCATCATAATTTTTTTTCATTTTTAATGTTATTGATATTTATTGCCTGTACCCCCCCCACACGACCCCCCCAGAACATAACACTGACACTGTGGTGCCCAATCCCCCAGTGCCATCATCTGTAATATAGAAAACTGTACCCCACTGTTTTGTTGTGGCTTTTGTGTTTTTAATCACTGTAAAAACAAAAACATCCATTGTTGTTGCACTGATAGTCCCCCTCCCAACCCTCCCATTCAGCACCCATCTCCTTGCCTCCCAAGCCCTTACTTACCCAGCGGGGGTTCAATACTCTCATCTTCTCCAGACCACAGAGACGCCTTCACTCTTTAACACTGGAGCGTGAACTGAGGAAATCAGGTATGCAGTACAATGTATTTTAATAAGGTTTTGAACATAGTAGCATAACATGGGCATTTTTCAATATTCTTGCCCCAAATTTTCAACATAATTGTTTTGGGACACCTCTTCATGAACAATGCAAGTGATGTTAGGTAAATCTGTCCCGAAAGGTGATTTTGTGGTCCCTGCATGAAATCATCTTTTGGGCAGGAGCTGAAAATATTCCCCACCATTGTTCATGAAGTGGGGTCATGGAAAAGCAATGTTAAAAAATTTGCATAAAAATATTAAAAAACAACAAAGTTATGAGCTTATATTGAAGTTTGTGAATGCAGGCTTGTTGCTTGGATGCTGCCCTTCCCCTTCACTCACCCTGGTTGATAACAGGTGCTCAATAGGTCATAAGCATCCAGCCCAAGAGGGAAATTATGGGGTAAATGCTGAAGGCTCTCACCCAGACAATAATTCTTCAACCCCCCCATTCCACCCCCAGTTCAAGTCCCCACCTTCGGGCAGTCTTTGAAATCATAAGTATCCTGTCAAAGTTGGTTTCCAGCCAGGCACTGAATGGGACAACAACATTTAATCCAACTCAGTCCTAAACCATTACTAGACATTGACGAAAGTCACCATGATCATGAAGGAATCTTTTTTTTTCATGAGCATGACACAATCTCATGAAAAGATCACTTCATATGAAATAATAATTTGGACTTAAGTTTTTCACATTCTTTTTTTGTTTTAATGGATCTTTTTTTGTGAGATTGTGTCATTCTCAAGTAAAAAAGATTCCTTTATACAAAAAAAAGATTTGGACTTAGTTTTTTTTTTCCACATTTATTTTATTTATTTATTTATTCTTTGTTAACCAGGTAAGGCCCATTAGGCACAAGTGCCTTTTTTCAGGGGTGACCCAAGAGCTTTGGGTTGGTTGACTGACTTGCTCAGAGTCACACAGTATGCAATTGGAGGCTATGAGAATTAAACCCAGGTCTGCAGGTAACAAGCTCAATCACAGCTCATTAGTCTAACCTCTAGGCTATACTACCAGCCCATTTCAGCTTTAACAAGTGATAACTCCATCCATATTTTCAGTTAAGGGACAATGTATATATTGAAAGAAAAGTCTTAAAGACTACTACAGCACTAACAGATAACCTTCCCCCACAATTTAAGGGCCATATAGAAAACCTTAAAAATTAAAAAAAAAGGAAATTCCCACAGAATAACATAGCAACTTTAAAAAAGCTATAACTCCATCAATAATTGGACTTTAGGGGTAATGTACAGTATACATAAAAAAGGTCTCAGTGAGCACAAATACATCCTTGCCCCTAAACATTAATGGGGTAAGTGATGCACTCCAAATTTAGCTCCAGTCTTCACCAAATCCACAATGAAACTCTGATCATCCTCAAAAATACACCAAATGTGTATTTATTCTTCCAGTACATCCATGGTAAATGTCAGAGCACACTGACAAAAATGTACTGACTTATGGGTAAAAAGCAAAACACAGATTTTTCCCATATATATGGTAATCAAGCACTGGCAGTTAAGAGGAACAGTTAATATATTTTCCCTTTGAAGAGAGCACCACAAAAATCAATTACAACCAAGCATATAAACTGGTTTTCTGGAGGCATGGATTCTACAGCCAAATGCATGTGTGCATCTATGAAGGGATAGAAGCACTAGCATGATTTATTAGAAGATGGTGATTTCATATCAATTACAAAATTTAGAACTTATAAAGAAATTATAAATTTAGAAGATAACTGGTATCTATACATAACTTTGAAAAATAAATTTAGTACATCGAAAAACAGACAGAAATATTATGTACTGTAGTTCAGATATATACCAAAATAGTAAATTAAATAGTAAAAAGAGTATTATAGTACACATATATAACAATTATTAGACCCAAAATCTCCTCAGCTTCAGAAAAAAATTATCCTTTACAAAGATAAAATGGGAACAAAAATGCTCATACTTAATACGAGAAAATAGCTGGGCCACCATAAGAAGCTATGCAAACAAACTATATTCAAATGCTAAAAATAAAAACATACAGGCCCAGATAGTCAAACTGTGCCACAAAAGTGCACAATAGCAGGAGCAAGCGCAAGTCCACTGCGCCCATGCGCAACACGTGCAATATTCAAACACTGCGCAGGTCAAGATGCTCCTGTGGCACACGACTGAATATCGTGCCAACTGCGCCATAGTGCAACCAGGGATGTGTCGTGGTGCAGGTCAGATGCTCAATAGCAAAACCAGGGATGCCTAGTGGAGCAGGACAGCAGTGCAACAGCACAACCAGGGATGCGCAGGAACAGGATGCAGGGGCCACCACCCATGGTAGGGATGGGCAGAGGAGCACACAGCAGAACAGACATCACCCCCCACACCCCATGCACCGCACAACCGGAGGACAGCAGGAAGAACCACCAGCCCAGGGACATCAGCAATAAACCCACTGCCGAGGCATGGTGCACCAGCATACCCCCTTGCAAGCTGGGACCGTCACACATGGATGCCCATCCACCCCATGCCACACCATCCCACCAATGCAGAGCACACCCTGCACCACAATCCCCCATACACCCTGCCCAGGAGTAGCGCCCAACAGTGCAAGACACCCCAAGCTTTCCACCACCCCCACTGTGACAATACAACCCTGTGCACCACAGAACCATGCAAGGCAGCCCCACCACGAGCACCCAACAGTGGCCAGCAGCAGACAGCAAAGCAACGTCTGCATACACAGTGCCGCCACGCATGTCCCCCCCCAGGTACAGCTGTGAGGCCGACCCTACATCGGCACATGAGATACCACACACGTGACAGGGCATGCCCCAGACCCCACCACCAGTGTTACAGCCCCTGCACACCCTCCCAAGGACACACCCTATCTCAGCACTGGCCACAACAGCCAGTGCAGACATCCACAGTGTTGCATGGAAGCATGCACCACACAGGATGCAACACAGTGCACAGACAAACAACCAGCCATACCCAAGGGCACACCAACACGGGGACACAGGGACACAGTAGCGGGTCAACCAAGCCCCTGGCGTGTGGCCACGGCAGCCGTGTACACATGGCCAGAACCCCTCCATGGCACAGGTGTGCCAGCAACCCTGTGCAGGCACCACGATGCTGTACGCCACCATCATGCAGCTGGAGCACAAGTGACAGACAGTGGAGCACATCCCCTGCAAGTGACAGCATCGAGGTGGGACAACAACAGCGGAGGCAACAGTGCCACCTGAGGCAGACATGCACCACACCAGTTACAGGAGGCAACCTGGCATTGCACTGGGCACAGTGGCAGTCCAGCATGGGCAGCCACCATTGACATGCCAGTGGACTGTGCAGGCCACAAACATGCAAGGTGGCAGATGCACAGGCCATGGATGGTCTGACAGATGCACCATGGACACAGCACATGCACTGTGTACCACTGCACACAGTCATCCAGTGCATAGGGAACAACACACAAACCACAGACAGTGACTGAGAGCTACGCCCATACCTCCCCTACAGACACACACACACACACACACACACACCATGATAGCACCACCCCGACACCATGCACACCACTGCAGCTGAGCACCATTAGCCCACTGCAAATCAGAGACCACCACAGTAGGCATAACTAAACAAATGTATTAGAAGTATAAACAAAACTATGTACATATTTACAGTAAAAAAGGGGGTGAGGGCCACAAACTGGTGGAGGTGGGTAGAGAGGCAGGGGTGAACACATGGGAGAGGGAAGGAGGGGTGTGAGGGTGGGTCCAGGGGAGTTGTAGTAGTCCATGGGTGGACTGTCTTCAGTGGGAGCCCCACTCCCCGCTCCTATGGCGCCTCCTGCCAGGTCTTCACCGCACACCATGCTGATCCATCTTTCCTAGTATGGCCAGGGAGGCCCTGGCCACCTGGAGCAGCTCCTGCAGCACCCTCTCAATACAGACCATCCTCCATCCACCTAGGACAAGGGATCAGAGTCAATAGGCATGAATGCACAGCCCCCTGCAGCCCACCCATTGTGCATGGCATACAGCCATGGGACATGCCCCTGTGATGGTGTGTGACCACCCACAGAGATCGTGTCCACAAGACCTGCCCACCCAGGCGCACACAGCCATGTGGACCACTGCACACACCCACCATCCAAGTCCCGCACAGCACCATCGTGGCTGTACAGTGACATGGCTTTGCTGTGCGAAGGCAGTGGCACAGCCATGTACCTGGTGCATGCATGGACCACCAGTGATGCACTCCCAGACATGCAGTGCCACTGGACAGTACTGACTGTACTATTTGGCGTGCACGTCAGTGGTGTCAATGGATGGTGGCCATGCCCCGCCGCCAGCCCTGCTACACAGCATGCACAGAAAATCCTGGATGTAAGGCACTCACCATGATCAGGCTGGTCCTGGTGCTGAGCCAGTATGGTTCCTCCAGCATCGGGACGTGCCTCATGCTGCTGCCTCTCCTCCCTCACATGGTGACACTCCTCAGATCCTAGGGTGCAAACATGGAGAGAGGAACATCAGTACAATCCAGTAGCAAAGGCCCCCCACCCCCGGGTGTGTGCGATCCCACACAGCCAAACCATTCAGCCCCCCACCCCTATACCACCACCACCACTGCCCACACTGGACGGACCACCCCCCCATGTGGTGGAAACATGCCCACTGCGATACCCATATGGACATAACCAGTGTATGGATGGGGCACCTACCTGGTCGTGGAACAGCGCCTCTTCTGGTGCATGCCCGCAGGTGGGCAAGCCTGTCTGGGTCCCTCCAGCGTACTG
This sequence comes from Neoceratodus forsteri, assembly GCA_016271365.2. Classification (NCBI taxonomy): domain Eukaryota; kingdom Metazoa; phylum Chordata; order Ceratodontiformes; family Ceratodontidae; genus Neoceratodus; species Neoceratodus forsteri. The sequence continues at coordinate 878,318,042 of CM028136.1, forward strand.
GTGCCTGCACTGCTCCGCTGTCCTCTGGAGCCCCGTCACCTCCTCCAGGGCCACCGCCACCTCCTCCCACATGGCACTCCTGGCCCTGTCCAGGGGTGCCTCACCAAAGAGAGCACCAGCATGAGGCTCAACTAAGGAGACAAGGTTAGCCAGTTCCACCTGGCTCCAGATAGGTGCCCGTCTCCATGCCATCTTTCCACCGAGTCAGAATCAAAATGGCGCTCCCTAGCGCACGTCCACCACGTGCGGATGCTGCGCAGTACAGCGCTGCTATTCCCCATTGCACTGTCACCGAACAGCATGATAGGGGTGCACCCATGTGGACTCATGGTGCCTAGGGGCAAAGGTCAGCCACAGGGTCAGGGGTCCCTCGCACACGGACCACCACAGCGCAATTGGTATTCACCGCATGTAGCATGGTAGGGCACCTGTGTGGCATTTCCTGTAGTGGCCTACCGTGCTGTGACACCATGGCGCCTACAGCACCCTAGGGCAAGAGCGCTATAAATGTGAACAGTGCACTAGCGCCACTGACACAGTGGTGGACGTGCCCTGCACTGCCTCCCATGCTCAGCACATCAGCAGCGCAGCAGGCGTTGGCATCAGCACCCTGGGAATGCACCGTTTGGTGTCTACTGTGCACATCACAGAGCTGCGCCCCTGCCTGAGAATGTTCAACACAATTGTGCAAGGCGCAACAGCATGATATTCAGTCGGCATGTTCAGATCAGCTCATCAGCAATTCAATGGCGCAGCTACTGCATTAGCATCCACTTAAAACTGAGCCTCGCCTCATTTGCATGCGTTGTGCTATATAACTGCGACATGGGGCTGCAGAGGCCATAGTATGGTATTGCGGTCTATTGTGGTGAGTTACATGTTGTTTGCCAGTGTGGACTGTGGTGTGTGGGAGATGCAAGGGACTGCACATTCAGAGGTAACACCTGTCATCCCCACAGGATCAATAATGACCGAATGTGAGGTGGAGGAGGAGGAGGAGGAGGAACAGAGACGTGGGAGATGGAGGAGGCCCAACTTCACCAGGGCAGAATCAGATGCCCTGTTTGAGGCCTATCTTGACCAGGAACCACTGCTCAGCGGACAGTGGGGAACACCACAGGTCTGTGCTGTGGCATGGGGTGAGGTGGTGCATGCCGTCAACCAGCATGGCAGCCACCAGCGGTCCATGCAGGAGTGCAAGAAGAAGGTGGGAACAGACAAGAGGAGGATAAAAGATAAGGTGGCTGCCATCAGGGCAGCTCGGGCTGTGACTGGTGGTGGACAGCCAGCCATGCCACACCTGACACCACAGGAAGAGCGGGTTGCTGGCAGTATGTGGCGTTGTACCCTAGAGGGTGTTCCAGGTGGTGGCTTCCAGATAGGTGGCAGCCCGTCACTGCATGGTAGGTCCTGATCTGTCACTGTGTGGGGGGTGGGGGGAATGTCACAGGGTAGGGCAGAGACATTAATGCTACTGTGTTCCCTTACAGCTCCTGAGCATCTCCATGGGTCAGCGGTGGTGGGTTCGTCCACTGAGGGTGATACCCTGGACACAGAGGAGCGCCCATCCACCTCCACAGGTGTCCGAGGGTCAGGACAACAGTGTGCCTGCCTGGCTGTCTGGACTGAAGTTGGAGGAGCTGGTGCAGAGGAGGCCCTACCTGTGTCCCAGCGTGACAGCGTCCATGGATGCCAGCATGCTGAGACTCGGACTGGTGCCGGATCCGTCACCGATGATGATGATGGAGCTCACATCATGGGCAGTGATACATGTGGGCCACAGGATGGCCCCACAGCAGGTAACAGCATGGGCATAGCCGTGGGCGGTGCCACCGTGAAGGTCTGCGTGACATCACAGTCCCAGCCTGTGCCTGTCTGCACCAGTGGGGCAGCACTGGTGTGTGTCCAGGACAGTGGGGCTGTTGTGGCTGCTGCGGTGGCACCATTGAGCCCTGGCAAGTGGCAGCCGGAGGGGCAGTGTCACCAGTCAGCCAATGGCGACGGGGGGACAGTGTCCGGGGGCAGTGTCAGTGCACCACATGTGGCCATTCCCCAACATAGCTCTGGTGTGCAGTGCCCATCATCAAGGGGTGATGCCCAGCAGGGCCAGGAACACCATGAGGGACGTCATGCCGATCTGGCGGATGACCTCTTTGATGAGCACAGCCGACTACTCCAGGCTTCCGTGGATCAGCAGTTGCAGCTTGTCAGAGTGGTGGACGCACTCAGTGTGGTTCTGCACCAGGCAGAGGAGTGGAGCAGCAGAGACCATGCTCTGCTCCTGGCAGAGATGGCCCGGCAGCAGGAGGATGTGACCGCTGCCATTGACAGGCAGACACGTGCATTCATAGCTGTCATGGCCACATTGGGAGCACAGTTTGTTGCCCATGTGCCGCAGACACCACGCAGTGACATGTCCACCCCCCATTCCCAGCATCATGCAACACCCTCCATGTCGACACCAGCTTCAGCTATGGGCATCCCGAGCACGCCTGGCGCAGGCATGTTCGGTGAGCTGCAGGCCCCTGCTCGAGCACGGTCATGTTCCCGCAGCCTCACCCCTGTGGGACTATCGGTGCCACCCCATGAGGCCAATGGTCAGCCTGTCACGGCTGGCAGGTCTCAGTGGGGCGGCCACGCATCCATGGCAACCATGGCACTGTGCCACTTGACTGACCTGTTTCCCACCATGGCTACTTTCTGACGCTGCCCTGTGTGCAGTGTGTTGTTCAACATGCAATGCACAGGTGAGGTACCCGGCACTGCACACGCATAATCCATGTGCACACCCTCCCAGCTGCTGGCCACTGTGGCATGTGCATGACAATGCCTGCATTGCACTGTCTGCCACAGTGCAATGGTGCCCAGAGTCTGAGACACGCACAATGACGAGCACTGGGCATGGCCGTCTGTGGACGTGTGTGTGTGACATGGGGTGGCGGTCGGGTCGGCATGCCTCCTACCCCTTGTGCATGTCTTGTGGGTGTGTGTGTGTGTGTGTGTGTCCGCGTGCCGTGTTAGGCCTTGCCCATCCCTGACCGCGTATGTGGTTCCACGCTCAGCCAATTACCTTTCCTCCATGCGCTTCTGGGGTTTGACCATGCGAGTTTGGGGGTTGTGCCCTTGCCATTGGTGGTTGTACATGGCCCCATGACTTACCTGGGTTGGTTGAAGTGCTCCTCTGTGATGGTGTCCCAGTGCAGCTGCGACATCCGGATCAGTTGGGGGTCTCTTCACCCAAGGAGGGCTGCCCATCACCTTCTGCACCGGCATCCTCATCATCCCCATCGCTGTCCCCGTCTTCAACCTCTACAGCTATCCCACAGTCATTGGCCATGTTGTGCAGGATGCAACAGGCCAGGAATAGCCCGCAGGCCTTCGAGGGGCTGTACTGTAGGGCACCGCCAGACGTGTCCAGGCAATGGAAATGTGCCTTCAGCATCCTGAACACCCGCTCTATGACATTACGTGTGGTGGCATGTACCTCATTGTACCGTTGCTGCGATGGGGTCACGGGCTGCCGGTATGGTGTGAGCAGCCAGGGATGGAGTGGATAGCCACTGTCACCTGTGTGTAGAGGGTGGACATTAGTTTGGTGATCAGCGTTGCCCTGCCATGGGTCATCAAGGCCAGTACCCATGGCACCTCTGACTATGCCTCCCCAAGATCCATGTCATCCTGTGTGATTTGCATACTCACCCACTAGGTGGCCAGTGAGGATGTCCCCACTCTCAAACCTGTGGCACAGTGCAGACTGGTGCCAGATGAAGGCATCATGTGCTCCCCCAGGGTCTGTGGCACAGATATTGGTTATGTACCCTCTAGCATCGCACACCAACTGGCAGTTGATACTTGCATAGCCCTTCCGGTTGATGTATGCGGCACCTTCCGGGCCAGGTGGTGTGCAGATGGCCACATGGGTGCAGTCAATGGCCCTGAGCATGCCAGGCATACATGCTACCCTGTGGAACTCTTGTATGCGTGCTGTGCGCTCTGTCAGTGTGCTGGGGAAATGGATGTACTCTGCAGCATGTGGCAGCAATGCGCTGAGGAATTGTGTGAGTAGGCGTGACGTGGCCAACTGGGTTATGCCTGTTGTGTCCCCTGTTGGTCTTTGGAAGGTGCCCTTGGTGAGCAGGCACATGACAACTGTCACCTTGGTCTCCACTGACAGAGCATGGCTCCGTCGTGTGGGTGCCTGCATCTCATCACTGCACAGCTCACAGAGCCACCTCAGGATCACCCAGTTCAGGCAGTACCGGACCACGATCTCTGTATCACTATACTGCTCGAAGGTGATGCGGGCTTGGTACTGCCTGTTGGGGCGTACCGCCGACGGGCCCTTCCACGGCCGTGCCTCCCTGCTGCCTGCCTTCTCACACCCCTCATTACTGCCTCCATCTGAAAGGTGGCACTGGCCATGTCCCTGGCTCGTGTTCCCCCCCCGGCAGCTGTTATCCTGTTCCCCCCACTGTGCTTTGTGATACTCCCCCTACACCAGGTACACTTCCAAGCTTTGGCTGTCCTGCCCACTGCCACTGCCCTCAGTCCACTGTGGCACTTCCCCTGTCTCTACTGCACAGTGGCACAGGCTCCCCACTCCTGTCCTGTTGCTCTATGTTCCCAGGTGTGGCCTATCCTGCTCCTTTCCAGTCCCACACACTGCTTCCCTCTCTTCTGTAGCTGTCACCTTGCTCCCACCTCTGGCTTCCCTATAGCGTTCTTGTGCCTCTCTCATTCCTTTTTATTTTGGATCATTTCCGCTATCGCGCAACTTCCGCTTGCTCCCCTATTGCGCATGGTACATGCTGTTGAATATCGCACTGCACCATTTATTCATGGTTCCTCCCCCTACGGTTGCGCATGCATTCATTACCATTGCGTTCTTGCGCATTGCAATTTGGGGGGCACAGCTGCCTCCCGCTGAATATCACAGGATGGCGCATTTTCAGACTTGCGCTGGCGTATCTCTGTTGCGCATGGAGCAAGCCTTTTGAATATCTGGGCCACAGTATAAAATTATAGACCTTGCATATATAACCCCATCATCCTTCTCACACTTCACAACAAACACAAATAAATATTGTTGGCATTTATGCGGGGAAGAAGGAAATCTTACTCATCTGCTGCGGGAGTGTTTATTTATTTATTGAAATATTTCACCAGGAAAGGCACACTGAGCAACAAGATGCTCATCTCACAGTGCAGCCTGGGGGGGGGTTACAGATGGACAGCAGTTGCACACATTGATGCATGGAATAGGAGTTACATTGTACAAGGAATTACAATGACATAGAGAAAATTAGGTTACATACATAAGGTTATCTTCAATAAAATGGTTCAACATGGATTAGGTTAGCACAATACTGTGTTTGACAGCCATAGTACTCTATGGAGAGCACATCAGACAGAGAGAACAAGTATAGAAGTGCAATAGAGGGCAATGCGGAAGTTGATGGTATATGCCAGCATTCATAGCAGTAGCTAACACCACTGGTCAGGCCTCATGGGATTGGTGAGGGGTAGGAGGAGGTAACTCAGTGGGAAGGGAGTTAGGGATAGTGGGGGAAGGAGAATCGGGCAAGGTGAGGTGTAGGGGTAAAGGAGTCAGATACACGAACAATTTACCGTGTAGAAGTTAGCCAGGGCAGAGGACAGAGAATGCCTAGAGGAGGAGTGATGGATTTGGACTGGTAGGTCATTCCAGAGTTTGGGGAGGTGGTAGGAGAAAGTGGCTTGACCCACTGAGGTCCATTGGTGAGGGATTATCAGCAGCCGTAAGTCAGTTGACCTAAGGGCATGAATGGGGGTTGGTGGAAATGATAGAGAGGAGGCAAGGTAGTGTGGAAGGGACCCGAGCCAGAAGTTCAAAGCAAATTTAGCAGGATATAACATAACACAGGACTGGTGGAAATTTACACAGAGGGACTTAGGTAAAATTTTAGGGAAAACAGTACCTTTAGACCATAAATTAACAATTTAGAAAGACATGAGTTATCAGGGTCAGAAAAAAAAAGCTGTGCCTTGGCAACCATGATGACAAAAAGACAAATCTTACAAAGATGGAATTGGCCAAAAATAGGAAAATTGGACCAAAGTAACTGGATACATACATGTCATGAATTAATATATTTAGAAAAACTCACAGACTATATAGAGAAAATAGAACTACCTGAAGACGCTAATAGTACAGATTGGAGAGAGGTCATAAATATATTGCCTCCTATGTTAAGACTAGAACAAAATTGCCATTAAGATACAGTGTACTTTGGAAATGTTTGTGAAAAGAATTAAAAAAGGCAAGTAACCCATATAACCAGAGCATGAACTGTTACTCACTGGGTGTTAAAGTTTAAACCAAGAAAATTAGAGATGTATGCATAATATATATGTAATATTTATATGGAAAAATAAATAAAAAGTATATTAGAAAAAAAGGGACAATGTATATATCGAAAGAAAGGTTTTAATAAATACTATAACACTAACAGATAACACTTCCCCCCCCAACAATTTAAGGGCCATATAGAAAAACGTAAAAATTGAAAATGGAAATTCCGACAGAAAAACATTGCAACTTTAAAAAAGCCATACGTGCATCAATAATTAGACTTAAGGGGCAATGTATACATAAAAAAGGTCTCAGTGAGCACTACAGCGCTAACACATCATCACCCCTAAACATTCATGAGGTAGGCACTGCACTCCAAAATTAGCTTCAGTCTTCACCATGGTGCCAAATCCACAATTAAATTCTGATCATCATCAAAAGCACACCAAAGGTGTATTTAGTCTTTCACTATAACCATGGTAAATTTCAGAGCATACTGATGACAATGTACTGACTTATGAGTAAAAAATGAAAAACACATGTTTTGCCCTGTATACTGTAATTAAGCACTGGCAATTAAGGGGGCAGTAATATATTTTCCCTTTGAAGAGAGCCCCACAAAAATCAATTACCACCAAGCTTATAAACTGGTTTTCTGGAGTCATGGAAGCACAGGGCCTGTCACAGGGCCTGTTGGCACTGTGGGCCCTGTGCTTCTACAGCCAGATGCATGAGTGCATCTATGAAGGGATGGAAGCACAGGACCCTTCAGGCCCTGTATTTCCATAGGTACATGGATGTGTTTATGTAGGTCTTGAATGAGGATATTTATTTACTTATTTTTATTTAGACTTTTGTTCACTAGGTAAATACAGTTGTGAGCCAAAGCCTGTTTTCATGTACAACCCAGGGCCACATTGCAATCAGTCAAGATATTATTAGTACAAAAATACATGCACAATTATGTAGGTTAAACTTAGCACAATACAATATGCAACAGACATAGACATATAAAACTTATAATATATGCAAACAAACAAACATCAATACCGATACTATAAAAAGCAATTGCAATTGATATGGTTATACTATCTGAAAGAGTAGGGAAATTATTTGCAAAAAACTGTGTTAATGCACCAGTCTTGATGCAGATTAAAGTTACAAACGTAGGGAAATGTGGTGTCAGGATTTCCACCCTAACACCCCACCCCCACGCTGCAAGCAGCAAAAGGAAAATACATTATGGTTTTGGTTGTCCTGAGTCTTGGAAAATCAGGCCTGGAGTCTTCCTTGTGGTTATCAACCCTGGAGTTCACCCCTTTCTGATACAGTTGGCACATCTGAGCTTATAAAATCAGTCATCACTTTCTTCACACAGGGCTCTGCACAAAGAATTTTTCAGTTGTCACAATTCCTCAAGCAACTAACAGAGGTATATGGGTTGCAGGACAGTAAACAACATAGGTTTGTGTGGGGGGGGGATCTTGTCAGATATACCTGACTGACGTTTTCTAATTGAATGACTAGGGTTGTTGATAGGAACCAGCCTATTGACATCTGTACGTAGATTTCAGTAAGGCATTCATTTCTGTCCCAAACAGAAGGTTGTTGGGGGAAAAAAACTAGTAGACCTGGACTTGTGGGAGGGGTAGGCAAATATTGTTAAATGGGAGGACTCAGAGAGTGGTACAGAATAGGGTCTTCTCAGAGATGAGAGAGGCCATTAACAGGGTATCTGTGGAATTGATCCCTGAACTGGTAATTTTTAACATATTCAGCTGTGACATCAGTAAATGTATTCAAGGCAAGATATGCCATGTTGCAGATGGCACAAAACTCTGCAGGAGGGTGGATACCAAGCAGGGCATAAGGATACTGAAAAGGATTTGTGGAGGTTGGAGAAGTAATCTAAACTATGGCAGCTGAAGTTCAATGCAGAGAAATGGAAAGTCAGGCGCATCAGAGACAAGTGGAGTACAGCAAGGTTCAGTGCTGGGCCTTGTTTTGTTCAACGTCTTCACTTACACTGCCCTAGAGCTTTTCAAGCTCAAATTCTTAACAGTATGGGACCACCATGCTCCTCTTAGACAGACTCAAGTGAGGGGCAGTCACCTGCCTTGGATTTCTGCTGACATCATGTCCCTTATCAGAGACAGAGACCAGGCTTGGAAGTCCTACAATGCCTCCTGCTCCCCCAGTTTTCACACACTGTACCATTCCCTACACAACGCTTGCACTAGGCAAATCAGGCAGGCAAAAGCTAAGTACTTCACAGCTTCCCTCCAGTCCAATCTAAAACAGCCATCTAAATTCTGACAGGTGGTCAAATCCCTCTTCTCCCTTACCTCCCAACCCCCCACCCCTGTGTTAAACATAGGAGGCATCACTTTATCTGCTCCCCCTGCAGTGACCTCAGAATTTAACTCCTTTTTTTACAAGTTGCACCTTGGCTCTGCTCTCCGCCTCCCTCTCCAACCCAACCCTCCCACCCTGCCCCCCAGGCCAGGTCCCTCCTCTGTCCCATCTTTCTTTCTTTCAATAAGATCACCCTGTTGGAAGTTTACAAGGCCTTGATCTCCCTAAACCCATCTAAATGTAACTGCTCCTCTGGACTGGATTCCAAGATGCTCCACTTGGCAGCCCCTGTCATCATTGCCCTTTTGGCGGCTCTTTTCAATCTCTTTTTCTCCCTAGCGGCAATCCCCTCAGCCTGGAAGCATGCAATGGTTATGCCACTCCCCAAGGGAGCTGACCTCTTGAACCCCAGAAACTATCACCCTATCTCCCTCTTCCCTATTCTGGCTAAGCTTCAGGAGCACCTAGTCCTCTCCCAACTTTCATCCATTCTCAACACCTCCTCCTTCTTCTCCCCCTACCAGTCTGGCTTCCAAAAGGTTCAATCTGCCAACATCTCTCATCTATGACTCACAGACTCCATTCTCGATGGCATAGACAAAGGTCACATTACCTTTGCAATTTTTGTTGCCCTGGCTAAAGCATTTAACACAGTCTCCCATGCCCTCCTCTTAGACAAGTTCTCCTATGCTGGGCTCTCTGCCATGGCTACCAGTTGGTTTCAGTCCTACCTGGTAGGCTGATCCCAATCTGTGAGAATGGGTGACTCCTCCTTTTCCTCCATTCCAGTCACCACAGATGTCCCCCAAGGCTCAGTCCTTGGGCCACTACTATTCTCCATCTTCCACAATGATCTGCCTACCTCCTGCCCACACACATCCATACATATGTATGCAGATGACATGGTTCTGTATGCATCTGGCTTTTTGACTGCTGCTGCTGTCATGACCAGGCTACAGCTCAACTTTGATGCTGTCTAGCTCTGGTTTCACACTTCACACTAACCAGTTTGTCCTCAATGCCAAGAAGACTGTCTGCATGACCTTCAGCATGAGGTAGAGACTCTCATGGCTCTCCATCACCCCCTCCTTCCACACCCTGGATGGGACTACTCTGGAGGCTTGCTCCACCTTTAGATACCTCAGGGTCTGACTTGACCAGCACCTTGACTTTTCTGTACATGCCAATGCCATCCACAAGAAGCTCCACCCCAAACTGGGTGCCCTCTATCACAACCATGGAAGCATCCTGCTGCCTGCCCACTGCAAACTAGTACAAAAAATGATTCTCCCTATATTTGACTCCAGGGATGTAGTCTATAGTGCTGCTCCTAAGTCCACATTAGCCAGACTAGATCACCTTTTCCACTCTTTCTGCCATTTCACCCTTGATTGCCTACCCTCCACCCACCACTGTGAGCTCTATCAGACTCTAAATCATCCATCGCTCCATGCCTGCTATCACTCCCACTGTGCTAAGTTAATGGCTATGTACTGGTCCCAGGCACTGCCGCTGTATCTCGCCTCCACTTTAGCTGCACCTACCCACATTGGGTACTCCCTCAGAATAGCAGATACTCACCTTCTGGCCCTCACATGCATGTCCTCCTCAGCTGGTCAAATAGCATTCCATTATCACATGCCTAAACTATCAAAGTCCCTCCCTGCAGACATCCAGCTCATGTCTTCCCCCAGCATCTAAGCTCCCTCATAAATGAGCACTTTTCCTCAAACTGTTCTTGCAACATAGACATACCTGTGTCTGCTAACACCTGACCTCGGTACCTTCACCTTGACCTGGCACATGTTCTTTGTTGTTTACATCCTCACAATGTAGATGAATCTTGAGCTGATTAGTAATACATTGCAGTTTATTCACAATAACTACCTCTGAATGCCCATTGCTGCACTTTAGTACCCTGCAATTATTTGTACCTCGCTATTTTTTTCCCTGTTTGAGCCTTGTTGCTTTTTGTACTCTGTAGATGACTGTACCTTGCTTTTGTCTCTACTGTTTCCTTCCCCAGGATGCACCTGGAATCGAGCAGTACTCTGCTCAGTGTGCCCTCCTGGTAAAACTTTTCAATAAATAAATCAGTAAATTGCAGAGGGGGGTCAAGAGTAACATCAGCCTGTTCTGCAGATGACACTAAGATTTGTGCAAAAGTGGACAAGAGGAAGGGATTCAGGCACTCAAGGAGGATCTAGCTGAACTCAAACACTGGTCTAGGGAGTGGCAGTTGGGGTTTAATGCTAAGAAGTGCAAGGTCATGCACCTCCGAGCAAGAAATCCTAGGACCAGCTACCGGCTGGGGGGAGTACAGGTAACAGCTTCAGAGAAGGAAAGGGACCTCAGGATAATAGTCACAGGGGACATGAATGTATCTGCACAGTGTAGAAGGGTGGCAGCAAGGGCAAATAGGATGCTGGGGTGCATTGCCAGAGGGATCACCTCTAGAAAGGAGGAGGTTGTACTGCCCTTGTATAGATCACTGGTGAGGCCACACTTGGAGTAGTGTGTGCAGTACTGGTGCCCATACCTCAAAAAGGATGTGAGATTACTGAAGGGGGTGCAGTGCAGGGCTATGAAAATGATCATAGGACTAGGAAAGTTGCTATATGAGGAAAGATTGAGGGAGTACAACTTGTATTCACTGGAAGAGAGACGGGAAAGAGAGGACATGATAGAGACCTTTAAGTACTTGAAAGGCATAAACAAAGTCAGAGAGGGAGGAATGTTCTGCTTAAAGGGGGAAGGGACTCTAAGGGGCACAGTCTGAGTTGGAAGTGGAAGGTTCGGGAGAAGGATGAGGAGGCACTACTTTACAGAGAGAGTGGTGGTGAGATCGAACGTACTGCCGGAGGAGTTAATCAAATTAAGGACAGTGGATAGCTTTAAGTGGGGTTGGGATAGAGTCAAGGGCAGGATTAGTACAGACAAGAATACAGAGGGGGAAAAGACCAGGAAAGGGGAGGAAGGGAGGGGTTTGGGTGGGGCTGGGGCAGCTGTAGTAATATGAAACTAAGAACTTCACAATCAGACAGACTTGATAGACCTATGGGCCTTTTTCTGCTGGCAGTTTCATATGTTCATATGTAAGGGAGTATCTTGATATGTGATAACCTGAAAGCTGCTAAATGCAATAAGGTGGTGGGCAAGGTGAACAAAATGTTGGGTTGCATTGCAGGGAAATGAACAGTAGGCATATGGAGGTGCTATCCCACCGTATACACCCTAGTTGTTGAATCAACACTTGAAAAGAGATAAAAATGGTGAAATCCACACCAGAAGAAAAATTAAAACATGGGTGAAATCCACACCAGAAGAAAAGGGAAATTGTTTAACCAGAAAGGCACAGTAAGCTGAAGCTTGTTTCCAGGTGCCACCTGGGAGCACAAGAAAGTTAAGGATTTGCTCAGTGTCACATAGTATGCCAACGGGGCCTGTGGGATTCAAGCCCAGATCTCAAACCCAGGTCTCCAGGTTTGCAGCTCAAAGCCCTAAACCACAGTGCTATACTGCTTCCTCAAAGAAAGATAAAAACAGGGTGGAGGCAGAGCAGAGAAGTGCCGCCAAGATAATTCAGGAGCAGCAGGGGAAGTCCTACAAGGAAGAGGTACATATGAGAATGATCAATTATTGGATAAATCTTATATCCAGAAATAAAACTAATGTACTTGGTAACAGTTTGCTTGAAAAAAAGTACTTTTGAAGTACTACAAGGGAGGCTGGTTGTCTGCAATATATAACATATTAATGAAGTACGATCTGGACTAACTTTAAGGTTGTACTGATAGCAACATTATTTTTAATGCTGCGTATAGGAAAATTGTATCTAGATGAATTCAATTGTGTTCTAAAGAAAAAGATTTTGAAGAAATAAAACTCTGAAAGTCTCAAACTGGCTGGCAAATAATATGAAAGTGCATTCTTGCAAATATTATTTAGAAGCAGCTTTAACCCCAGAATGTAGAAACATACTTACAGAATTTAGATTTGAAGTCTTCCCAAGCAATGCCTTGGAAAAGAGATATAAGAAAGAGACTCTACAGAAAACAGTATGTAACTGCAATCTACATGACAAAGAGGACCCCATTCATGTGGTCCTTCGATGTCCCTGGTATATAGGGGTTAGACTTAAATACATATGAGAATATATCAAAAACATGCACTTTCCATCTAGATACAGTTTGGACTTTTTAACTCAGAAAATGAAAACCTTTTAAATGCACTGGCACTTTATTTGCTGACTATCAGCAAAATCAGGAAAAAACAAGTACAAAGAATAAACTTAAATATCTAATGCACCAAAAGAGACCTGAACAATAAACAACATTGACTACAAGAAAAGGGTACAGGAACTGACCATGTACTCATTGAAGGCCACAAGAGTGCCAAAGTACATAACAGAGACATTTGAAGGAAAACTACATGCAAAAACTATAAAAGTACATGTTGTGCATTGGGTTTTTGTTTCTCTGATGATCCATATAGAGCAGGAGCCAGGAGCATGTATCTGTGTGTCTGAATCTGAAAGGTTTAATGACTGTTTCTCATGTAAAAAAATCAATAAATCAATCAATCAAATCTTTATTTTACCAGGCAAACATTGTTGAGAAAAAACTCATTTACAAGATGGACCTGGTTCATGGCACACAAAAAACATATGATACATGAGAATTTAAAGCAGATTTTTACAACAGAACATGAGTCATTACGGGGTAGCAAGTATGTACATGGTATACAAACATAGGGAGATACAATGTGCACTGGTGAGTACAAAAAATACAAGATATATGTTCAGCAGTAGAGAAGCAGTGTGCATTGATATATACAATGTGTACAAATTATATGTACCACTAAGCAGGATGCATCAGGCAGGAAGGCAGAAGGTCATCAGTAAGGCAAAGGAAGATGGTAGAGAACAGGATGGTTGGAGGGGATGCTGGTCACCAAGGCCAGAGTGGCGTGCATAGCCTGGCAACCCTCCACTCCTTCCTGCCCTCATAACCCTTAGAAAGCAGACAGAGAGGGGGGACAGGCAGATGCATAGTAGAGCCAGAGGTTCAATGCTAGAAACAGTTACAGGACTCCAGGAAGGACCGTTGAATGAGTTTTTTAAAAGCAGCTATTGATACAGGTGTAGCAAGCTGCAATATATTTTGAGCAGTGTTCCAGAGGACCAGTAAGGCATGGCTAATTGCTTCATGACCAAAGTGCATCCTTACTTTGGGGATATATAGAGTGATTCGAGTTAGGCTTCTCAACAGGTAGTTACCAGGAATGAGAATGGGTAGTCAGTCCTTGATATATTGGGGCAGCTTGTTGGATATGTCCCTGAAGATCCAGAGTACAGAGTTCTTGTGTCATCTGAGGCTAAGTGAGCCCCAGCCTATACTTTTGTAAAGGGTACAGTGGTGTGTTGAGTAGGGGGCTCAGTGATAAATCTAAGTGCCTGATGGTACAGGGTGTCGTGTATGATGAGGGCCGTGCTGGAGCTATGCCTGTACAGAAAGTCTGCATAGTCAATGAGGGGCAAGAACGTTTTTTGTACCAACCTGATTTTCCCCTCATATGTTAATAAATGCCTGATGCATTTTGAACTTACTTTTAACTCAGAAAATGAAAAACTTTTAAATGCACTGGTACTTTATTTGCTGGCTATCAGCAAAATCAGGAAAAAACAAGTACAAAGAATAAACGTAAATATCTAATGCACCAAAAGTCTCCATAATTGATGATCATCTGATTAGGATGATTAAATATACACTATCTCCCCTTGGGTCCCTCCTCTGTCAGTTTTGGTTGCATGGTTGTAACAGTGAAATGAACAATAGAAAAAGTTAACATCAAACATTTAACATGCTATCTAGAGATGAAATTGATAAGCCTTGAACTATTTATGTACTTTGTTAAAATTATGTATTTTAAATCAACATGTCTATTTTTTTCTATGTATATGTATTAAGTGTAACTTTACTTGTGGTGACATTTTTTTGCTGAACAATAAACAACCTTGACTACAAGGAAATGGTACAGGAACTGACCATGTACTCATTGAAGGCCACAAGGGTGCCAAAGTACATAACAGAGACATTTGAAGGAAAACTACATGCAAAAACTATAAAAGTACATGTTGTGCATTGGGTTTTTGTTTTTCTGATGATCCATATAGAGCAAGAGCCAGGAGCATTTATCTGTGTTTCTGAATCTGAAAGGTTTAATGACTGTTTCTCATGTAAAAAAAGTCTGTAGAATTCAGATTTACAACTCTTATTCATCCATAGTTGTACGTTTTCTTGGAAAATGCACTTTCTTAAGAGTAACTAAAAGTTTTACATTTATGTAATAGACTCAGTTTAAATATTTATTAAATCTAATGTATTTAATAGACTCAGTTTACTTAGTTATTAATGTAATTTATTTAATGTTTCAGATATGGCTAGCAAGACTTCTCACAAACCACAAAGGTGATGCATCCTACACACTGATCCAGGAGTTAGCACAGACCATGGAGACCTGTTACCTTTTGATGATGCTCATTGGGAGAAAGTAGTTGATGTAAAGGAAAGGCGTTCTAGTCAAACACTGTCAAAGTACAACATGGTGTGTCTTGAATTGCCTGAACGTTACTCCAGCAGCCATAGGTATCTTTATATCTGCTACAAGAACTTCACTGCATTTAAGAGTTCTGATAAACTTGCAGCTAATGAAACTTAAAAAAGAAGACATCGTAAAGAGTTATCCAGCAAAGCTGCTTCACTCCCAAGTTCATAGTGCTCTATCTGAAACTGCAGCATCTACATCAGGCATATTCCCAAATGAATGTACATTTTGCAAATCATACAAGAAAAGGAATCCTAAGGGGTCAAAGGAGACACGTGTAACTTATGGGGGAGCAGACAACATAAAAAATGCAGCAAAAGAAATGAACACTCAACAGATGGATATGATGGTAGGCAATATTGATCTCATAGCCAAAGAAGTGAAGTACCACAACAGCTGTAGAACAAGTATGTAAAAAAGGCAGAACGAATAAAGGGCACAGGTACAAAATGCGAATACAGTCAGTTGAGGGACAGTCACCAAGTTGCCTTTTCCAGACTTGTTAAGTATGTGCAGTGCATCATTGTTAATGGAATGCAAGAAGAATCATTGCTATCTCTACACAAAAGGTACATGGACATTCTAATGGAGTGTAATGGGTGTGAAACAAATTACAACCCACAGAGCTTGCAGTCAAAACTGGCGGTTCACTTCAAAGTTGGTATCATATTTGATACCAAAAGTAGAAAAGCTGGTACAGTCATCAGGTCTACTAAGAAACAGGTTGACTGGAGGGAAGCACAAGCAGCTCAACACATGAGAGAACAGTTGTTGGAACTCTAAAGGCACAGCCTCATAATAAAACCAAAGTTAAAGATGAAGACTTAGAAGAAAATGTAAAACTGCCACCCATTCTTCAGACATTCCTACATACTGTACTCACAGGTTCATCAGAAGTGGGCAGTGAAAGGAGAGGGTAGTTCAATCTATTGCAGATGACATAGTGTTTGTAGTGTCACGTGGAATAACCAAACCACAAAAACACCTCTTATTGGACATGGGTATTAAATCCATGACAGGCAGTAAGAAAGTTTTAACTATTTTGAACAGGTCTGGTCACTGTGTCAGCTACCACATTGTGGAGGAACTCAAAACTGCAGTTGCAACCAATATAATGGAGAAGAATATGGCTACACCAGATGGATTGCTCAGCCAGGTTTAGCCACTGCTTTGGCTTTTGACAATTCTGATAAGATAACAGAGACACTTGACAGTCATGACACTTTGCATGACACTGTGCGTATATACATACCAAAACATACCATCCAGGAAATCTTGATGGATCAATGAACACAACAATGAAGTCAACACTGCTGAAGAAACTTAAGACTAGAGTGCAAAGCAGCCACCCCAATGCTGTAAATGCCACTTTGATTGATGCCATGTTCTTGATCAGAAGTCTTACAAACCTGCCACCAACATTCCAAGGTGTGGCAAAAACAATCCTGTCTTTTGTTTGCTGTGCTTCCACAAATGAAGTCCACCTTGCCAGTGACTGTTACAAGTCACCATCGATCAAAGGCCTTGAACAAGAGAAGAGAGGAAAGCATAGCATCGCTCCACTCTCCTATCTCATAACTGGTCCTGACCAAAGTTGACCAAGAGACTTTGCTGGATCCCTGTCTTAATCTTCATTCAAGACAGCACTCCTAGGGTTTCTAGCTAAAGCATGGAATTCTGATGTGTACTGTGAAGTTCTAGGTGATGAAAAACTCATGTATGCAGTAGAAGAAACTTGTTACTCATACAAGGTGGAAGCTGGACATATGTTCAGACTAGAGTGCAAGGCCCTAAAAAGCAAACACATAGAAGCAGACACAAGAATCATGCAACACATACACTACATTTGCAGTCAAAATGAGGGTGAAGATGTGCATGTAGTGGTCAGGGCAGATGATACTGATATTCTGGTCATTCTGCTGTATCATGAAAGTCTAAACGATAATCTCAAACTGCATATGGATGTTGGCCATTCAGGGAATAACACAAGAAGATTCATAGATGTATCCCACTTGTCAGCAGAGTTAGGCAGACCTGTGTGTGCAGCTCTACCAGGTCTCCATGCACTGACAGGGTGCGACTATTCACCAGTGTTCAAAGGTAAGGGGAAGGTGCGACCTCTAACAATTATGGAGACGAATACAGAGTACACACAGGCATTTGGAAAACTGGGATGTCCACACTTGTCAAAAGAAACTGAGAATACAATTGAGAGCTTTGTGTGTACCTTGTATGGACAGAAAGTAAAGCATGTCAACACAGCACGCTACAGTATGTTAAACATCAAGTATCGACCGAGTGACAAAAGACACACCCTTAGAAAAGATCAAAGGAGCATACACAAGCTCGCTGCCACCATGCAAATCAGGTCTTTTTTTTAATTAAATTTAAAGTTTATTGATTTTCACAGTATTCTTAGTACAAACATACACACACACATGCAACATTGAAGAATATTGACAGGTTTACAGAATGTGATTCCCCCGCCACCCCCCCTGAACCTCCCTCCCCTGTCTCAGGTGCCTATAATGTATATTCCAAAGGAGCATTTCAAGAGTACATTCTATACTTATAAACCAGTTTGTAACCTCAGTTATGTGGTATAAAGAACATATAATTTCTCCCATCTCTTTTTATAGGATCCCATACAATTAAAAATACTAGCCATCGTTTTTTCTACCCTTAAATTGTATGTGAGTTCCTGCAACCACTCCACATATGTGGGCTGCAAGGAATCCTTTCAATGTCTTAATACAATCTTCTTTAGCAACAATGCAATCATGATACTATGATAATGACGATCCATCTGTGGAAAACCTGTAAAGTCGCCTAACATACATACTTCTGGGGTGAAATATTCCTGTAAGCCTAATGGGGGTCAACCCTGGTTTTAATAAGATCCCTTAAAAGAGAGATTTTTTTGGACATTCCTAAAACATATGATATAAAGTACCTACTTTTTTTTTTTTGATATTTCTTTTTTCCCTCCTACTGCCCCACCAGAGCCGCACCATCGGGTGTCGCCCATTAAGCCTGCCCCTACCAGTGCCTACCTTGCAGCCTCCAGTCCCTCCATCTGGCCTTGGAACCCCGGTGAGGTCAGGGTGAGGGCAGCCCCCGAATCTTGCAAGTCTCATCAGGGTTCTAAGGCTGCAGGCAGGCACTGGCACAATGGGACCCGGCTCGGCACTCCATCTTCCCAGCTCTGAGGGGATGTTTTTCTGATGTTCCTTGTGGGACGATGTGGGCCCATATGTCATGGCGTCTGCTAACATCTGAAACATCCTTCCCCCTCCTTCCTCATAGGAGCAGCCCCCGAGGCTGATTGGTTGCCAACCTACGCCTGCAACCAATCATACCACCAAGACTCCAGCTTGCTGTCACTCCCTCGTCCTCCACCAGGGGTTTCTGCTTGCCGGGTTGGAAGTCCCTCCTCCCTGGAGAAGGCGAGTTGTCATCAGACGGTCCAGCCTGTCTCCCCGCCCAACCCTCGCGCCCAGAGCTCGCCTCCAACCCGGTCACCAGCATGGTGTGAGGTGTGGTGTCCAGCACCTCAACCCTCAGTGCCACCAGGCCGGCAAGTATCTACTTCTATCTTACATTTGTTACACATTGGGTTCCCTGCCCAACCCATTTTATATAACCGATAAGGAGTCAGGTACATATCATTAGGAAATTGTAGCTGCATAATCCATAATCTGTCTTGTGTAATGTATTTATGACAGTTCTCCCAAATTTTTTGGCCATCTAGAAATCAAATTGGGGAGCATGTCCCCCCAGTACTTGGAAATACCATTCACGTTTGGGAAGACCCGAGAATATAAAGAGGTATATAGTGAGGAGACAGCATGTGGGTTCGCAGCTAGAGTTCTACAGGTATTGACCCATTCCTCTTGGTCACCAGAGATAATTTTGGGCCTAAAATAAAGTCACCAGCATGTGATGGCTAAACTGGACATAGTAGCAATTAGTGAGATGTGGTTTACCAGTAACCACACTTGGGAGACTTCAGTACCTGGCTATGTATTGTTCAGAAGAGACCGAGGTGCAAAAAGGGGAGGAGGAGTGGCCCTGTATGTTAATGAAAATATCAAAGCTACAGAAATTCAGAATACACATAAGGAGCCAGAAGAACTGTGGGTCACCCTGGAAACAGGAAATGGGGACAGCCATAAGAACTGGGGTTGTCTACAGGCCCCCAGACCAGAGGGAAGACATAGACACATTACTGTTAGAAGATATACAAAACATGACAGCTAAAGGGAGGTTCTGATAATGGGAGACTTCAACATGCGGATACAGATTGGTCAATACCAGCAGGAACATCTGCCAGAACTAGACTCATAGTAGATTCCCTGCAGGGGAGGGCCTCAAACAACTGGTACAGCAACCCACAAGAGACAGGGCTATCCTAGATCTAGTACTGACTAACAAAGAAGGGATCACAGATCTCCAGGTAGAAGGTCACCTGGGAGCCAATGACCATCACATGGTATGGTTCAATTTGGCTACTACATCTAAATCATCCCATTCCAAGGCAAAAATATGGGACTTCAGAGGAGCTGACTTTGATAAGATGGCCAACAGAGTTAAGCTAGCCCTGGCAAAAAGAAACACAGGTGAGGGGGTACAGGCAAAGTGGGCAAGCATTAAGGATGCAATACTTTAAGCAACATCCCATTGTGTTAGACAGAAAAGGAAGTGCAAAAGAAGAAGGAAACCACTTTGGTTCTCAAATACAGTAGCAGAAACGGTCAGAGCCAAAAGGCTGGCCTTCAGGAAATATAAGGGAACACAGCGGGATGAAGATAGGGAGGCATACCAAACTGCCCTAAGGGAAGCAGGTAAGGCAGTAAGGCAGGCAAAGTCCCAAACTGAGAAAACACTAGCACGAACAGTAAAAGAAGTTGACAAGACTTTCTATAGATACATTAGTGAAAGGAGAAAGTCCAGACTGGGTATTGCTAAGCTTAATGGAGAAAAGGGAACATGTGAGGAGGAGGACCCTGTAAAGGCATCTATCCTAAATAGATACTTTGCTCAGTATTTACTGAAGAGAAGGTAGGGCAGGGCCACAGCTCAGCATCATGGACACAGGGGAGGGAGGTGAGCACTACTCCTTCACAAAAGAAAGGGTCCTACAAGAGCTACTAAGCTCAGGGTGGATAAGGCAATGGGACCTGATGGCATACATCCCAGGGTACTTAAGAAGCTAAAGGAGGAACTAGCAGAGCCATTAGCAGAATTGTTTAGTGAGTCTCTGAGCACAGGAGAGGTCCCAGAAGACTGGAGAAGGGTTTATGTGATCCCGCCCCACAAGAGTGGTAGCAGGAGGAGGCGGGAACTATAGACCGTCAGTCTTACCTCAGTAGTGGGCAAGATTATGGAGGCATCCTTAAGGAAAGGATAGTGCAACACCTGGAATCCATAGGGGCACAGGATCCAAGACAGCATGGGTTTACAAAAGGAAGGTCCTGTCAAACTAATCTCATAGATTTCTTTGACTGGGTAACCTGAGTGGTGGACCAAGGGAGCAGTTGATGTCGCCTACCTTGACTTCAGCAAAGCTTTTGACACTGTTCCACATAGAAGATTGATAAATAAGCTGGGTAGGCTTGGGGTGGGTCAGAAGTTGGTCAACTGGGTGGCAAACTGGTTGACGGGCAGAAAACAGAGAGTGGTGGTAAATGGTATACAGTCAGAAGAGATGCAAGTCGCAAGTGGGGTACCTCAGGGATCAGTCCTGGGGCCAGTCCTCTTCAACATCTTCATTAGTGACCTTGCAGATGGACTAGAGGGTAAGGTTTGTCTGTTTGCAGATGACACCAAGATCTGCAACAGAGTAGATGATCCAGATGGGGTGGGCAGAATGAGAAGAGATCTGGATAAACTAGCAGAATGGTCAGAAGAGTGGCAACGGGATTTAATGCAAAGAAGTGCAAAATCATGCACATAGGGAAGAGAAACCCTGAAGCCACCTATAGGCTGGGAGGAGTTGCTAGCAGTCACAAAGGAAGAAAGAGACTTGGGCATCATCATCACTGATGACCTAAAATCATCCAAGCAGACCTCTAAAGCAGTAGGTAAGGCTAGGGGTGTTAGGTGTATTAGTAGGGGTATCACAAGTCGTAAGAGGGAGGTTTTAAACCTCTGCACAAGACACTGGTTAGGCCCCATCTGAGTACTCTGCAGTATTGGAGGCCATACCTTCACAAGGACATTAACCAAATTGAGGCAGTCCAGAGAAGGGCAACCAAAATGGTGCAGGGACTGCATCAGAAGACACATGAGGACAGATTAACGGAGCTCAATATGTATACCCTTGAGCAAAGGAGGGAGAGAGGTGATATGATCGAGGCATTCAAACACCTTAAGGGCATAAACAAGGTGAAAGAGTCTAACATGTTTAAATATAAGAAAAATAGCAGGACAAGAGGACACAGCATGAGATTAGAGGGAGGCCAATTAAGGGGGAATGTGAGGAAATCCTTTTTCACAGAAAGGGTGGTGGATGCATGGAATGGCTTACCACAAGAAGTGGTGGCTATGAATACAGTGCAGGGCTTCAAACAGGCATGGGATAGGCATAAGGGAGCAATACAAATGACTATGAATAGATAGGCCACTGACAGAGCAAAGGTCGATGGCACATTTATAAGGCAGAAAAAGAAATGGGCAGACTGGATGGGCCTTGCGGTCCTTATCTGCCGTCAACTTCTATGTTTCTATGTTTCTATGTTGGTGGATTTGTTAAATCCTGAAAGACCATTTTGGAGCCAAATCGAATTTAGTAGGGAGATCCTGTGTAGTCAACCAACCTGTACCCTGACTGTAAAAATCTTGTGCTGCTCAGTTTTGCCTTAGTGGGATTGAGTTATAAGAAATCATGTGCCCTCCCAAGAGGAAATTGGGATTCAGAAATATGGGTTGGGTTATATTGCATGTATTCGCATACATCATGGTATTACAGTAAATTAAGGGGTAAAAAAGTTGTGGGAGGATGTTCATTTTAATAATAGTCACCCACCACATATTGTTAAAGGGAGATCTTGCCGTCTTTTTAAATCCTGCTGGATGGTGTTAAGCAAAGTTTCTAAGTTCCACTTACGCATTTGGGTGTCACTGGTGGCAAGATGTAGACCTAGATATTTTAAAGTTTTGGGGGACCAAGATAGGCCCAGATTTAAAATGCCCTGTTTAAGAACTTTATTATTCTGTGGGAAAACTGCTGTTTTATCTGTAGTAAGTTTATAAGTAGAAAATGAACTATATTCTTGTATTAACCTCAGAAGACCTTGAATTGAGGTGAAATGTTAGTAATGTGGAGCAATATGTCATCAGCATATGCCTCAATTTTTCCTCCTTAGAACCAAGTCAAATTCTCTTATCTCCGGGATATCCTAATGGCTATTATGAGGGGCTCTAAATATAGATTAAACATCAATGGTGACAGAGGGTATCCTTGCCTGGTTCCAGCCATCAGGAAAATAGGAAGAGGATCCCATTACAAAAATATGGTCAGCAGGATTGGAGTACAACACCTGTATCCAAGAAATAAATGTAGTGGGGAAACTTATCTATGATGTGCCCTAAAAACTGCCAGTCAGCTCGATTGAATGCCTCTCTGCATCCAGGGAAGCCAATGCCATAGCCAAAAGCAAGTCTAGGATTTTCATGTCGCAACTGAGAAGAGAAATGGCTGATAATTCGACACCCATGTCGGTCTCTATCTGGCTTAGGGAAGTACAACAATAACAGCTTCTAACAATCTGGGGTCAAACTCTTCACCCTGTAACATGGAGGAGTAGACCACCTTTAGCCATGGGGTTAGTTGACTGGCAAATTTCTTATTGAAGTTGGCCAAGTAGCTGTCTGCTCCCGGGGCCTTGTCGAGGGGTAGGTCTTTAATAACTTTGAGAATCTCATCCTCTGTAAAAGGGGTTGAGAGTCCCTCAGTTTGGGCTGTGGTAAGGGTTGGGAGGGGGAGACTAGCTAAATATTGGTCCACTCTATTTTGAGATGGTCGGTTCTGCATTTGGGCATATAAAGTCTTATAATATCATTCGAATTCTGCAGAGATCTCTTTAGCTTGTGTTAGGAGAGGCCTGTGGGGGTCTCGCTGTATTGCTGTGATGCATCTTAATGCTTCTTGTTTTTTAAGTCTAAGGGCCAGTAATCATCCAGCTTTCTCCCATTGTTCAGTATATTTAGCTTTAGTTTTTATTATAGCCTATTCAGCTTTCTCTCTCAATAGTTCAGAATATTTGTTCTTCAGCTTAATTAGTTATTTTTTATTCGCTTTCATGGTTTGGGTTGATAAATATTTTTCCCTCTCTCTAATTTGAGATAGAAGTGTATTAATTTCCTGTTCTTCACTCCATTTTTTAATTGAGGACAATTTAATGAATTCTCCCTGGATAAAACACTTAAGTGTGCTCCATTCCCTTAATGAAGAATAAGTGGCTCCCCAGTTGTCGATTTTGAATTGGCCTAAAGAGGTTATAATATTATTCATTATCTCTTTATCTTTTAAAAGTTGATTATTTAATCTCCATAATTTGTCTGGCCCCCAATTAAGATAAAGGGAAAGCTGGCAGGATATTAAAGAGTGATCTAAGTCTATTTCTGGTTCCATTTTGCTATCTAACAGGCCATTCAACAGGGATTTGCTGATCCAGAAAAAATCCATTCTTGAAGCTGAGCCGTGAACCACTGAGTAAAATGTAAACCCTTTATCTGTCGGGTGTAAAAGTCTCCATGAGTCACAAAGACCCATGTGATCCACTAGTTCCCTCATTGCTCTCTGTGCTTGAGAGAGCCCCCTCAAACTCGATCCCTTAGATTTATCCAGGAGGGGATTGAAAGGAAGATTCCAGTCCCCTCCTAAGAATATTGGGATACTAAGAAAGGGTGTCAGTATGGAGAGAATTTCCATAAAGAAGGCAGGGGAATCGATGGTAGGGCCATAGATGGATCTGAAAATTATCTCAAATTTTTTAATTTTACCTCTAACAAAGACGTATCTTCCATTTTTATCTCTTATACAGTGTTCACAGGAAAATGGGAAGGTTCTAGTAAACAGTAAAGCTACCCCTTCACTATTCCTACTGTCTCCTGCTGTGAAAACGTGCCCTACCTGCTGTCTCCTCAGTAGAGTGCCCTCTATTTCTAGTAAATGAGTTTCTTGTAACATAATGACAACGTTGTGCAAAATCCCCAAATGTTTTAATATTTTCATGTGCTTAAGAGGATGTCTCACCCCCTTCATATTCCATGAACAAAACTTAAAAAGTTGTGCCATCATTCTTGTCCACAATGATGGAAATACCACATGTCCTAAGAACAAACCATTCGTGTTCACCCCTTATTTTTCCTTTATTATATTGGCACCTCCAACCCCCATTTCCCCTAAATATGAACAGCCCTTCTTCCTCTTCCCCCCATAAACCCCAAATTATCCCTAAGTACCTGCCCTTCCTAAATAACCCTACAACAGTGAAAGATTTGTAAATAAAACCTTTGTCATGCCATTTAACACCAACGTCTTGAAACATTAGACAGTAATTGAAACTACCTTCCCCCCTTTGTACTGGCCCATGGTGATCAGCCTGCCAATGACCCTCTCTCCCCCCACCCACTCAACTGCAGTCCTTCAGAAAAGATAAACATATCCCTGCAAGGAGGGAAACCACCCCAGCCTTAACAGGTTACCAGAGCTCCATCAAGCCTCAATGTGCTTTGAGTAGGTTGGATTTTCCCCCTGTAAAAGTCGAGCCACCCACATATCGAGGCCTTAAATACCTTCAACTTCCCTTGTCATACTATCCACCCCAAGAATTGTCACTACAAGTTAGCTAATTAAGAAAACATGGAAAACTTTTCCCACTAATAACAACATTAAGATCGTAGTAAATAAATGAATGTCCTCTTCTTGGGGTATGTCTGTACAATCACTCAGAATTCGTCTACTATTTATGTCCCCAGAATACTGCTCGAACCAGCAGACACAATGTTTAGCTTGACAGTCTTGAAAATGAGGAAACACAATCCAATTCCAACTGAGGCAATTATGGCCTTGGTTAAAAATGCACCGCCATAATTGAATGTCCCCGAATATAAACATTAATCTCGGCCCTCCCCCAGAAATCATAATACTTTCCTTGTAACTGTTAGGAGGGACAGTAAATTGTCAAGTAAAGAAATAAGTCCTGCGAGGTTCTGGGGTATTTATGAAAAAACTAGGGGAACGACCCCCCAAAATAAAGGTCTTTGTGTTGACCATATATTTTAAAGGACTATTCCTTCCTAATCCTGGGATCCCAAAAAACCTGTAAACCTTCTGAGCGGCCCAGCCATATAGTAAAACCAAAAGTTTTTATCATGAATTATATATACTTCACCAAGACATAAGCCAGCAATCTTCTGGGCTCTCTCAGTGGTCTGAGAATAAAGTAGGGCATTTTTGCTTGCAGAAATCTATCGCTGGGGAGACCTCCGCAAATGATGCCCAGTTGCCATCCATTAGTATCTGCAATTTTGTAGGGTAAGTTATCTGAAATTTAATACCTGAAGCAATACATTTAGAGACAATTGGATGGAAAGATGCCCATCGTTGATGGATGGTGGCTGGTAAATCCTGTGTGATTCTTATCCTCTGGCCTTTCCATAGAACATCCTGTATTTCTCTCAGCTTCATAAGAACATGCTGCTTCTCTTGGAAATTCAGGAATCAGAATATCAGAGGTCTAGGCTGCGCATTTGGTGGTGGTATGGGTCGAAGTGCCCGATGTGCCCTTTCAATAATGTAGGTTGACCCGTATGGAGTAGGCCCCACCAGTTTTACTAGTAGCTTCTGTACAAATTGTATGGTATCAGCGCCTTCCTTTCTCTCTCTCTCTCTCTCTGGTAGTCCAATCACTACCACGTTATTGCGCCTACTTGTGCCCTCTAATTCCTGTATTTTGGATTCGAGCCTTTTGAGGGTTTGGCGGTTAGCTGTTATAAGAGAATCCATTTTATATGCCCTCTTTTCCACCGAAATTATAAGGGCCTCGTTGTCCGTAGTCTTCCATGTAACTTCCTCCAGAATGTCAGATAGATCTTTAACATCAGTCACCAGAGAACGAACCTCTTCCTTAAAAGGTTGGAATTCAAGCAGAAATCATTCCAGAGTAAGAGGAGTCAATTTGATAGCCATGGAAGATGCAGTTGCCATTGGATGTATATGGCCTGTAGCTGGAGGCTGCGCCCTGGGTTTCTTCGGCGCTTTTTCTGGTGTAACAGGTGGCGTATGTTGAGGGGCTGCCTGTCGCATCTCTGCTTCCATTTCTGTTGCCAAACTGCTTTACACAGATAAAGAAGAGTTCCACAATTCACTTCTGATACAATTTCTGGGCTAATTGTAGTAAATTCTTACAAGAAAGCTCTGTAATGCCAGTCGGGTGAGTGGAGCTCAGACAGAGCATGTCTTACTCAGTCAGCTGCATCACGTGACTCCATGCAAATCAAAACTGACACAACACATCTGCCGTGCAAATTACATTTCATTGTTATGGAAAGATGCAAAAAAAAAAACAGAAATGACACTACTGAAGCCAGAGGACAGTGGCTGGACCTATGAGGATGGCAAATACAAGCCAACATGGTTCACATGTGAAGTTGTACCACCACCCTTATAGGTGACCTGTAAAGACAATTTGCAGCCTGCTCCTGTCCCCACCTACCTTTAAATATAGCTGAGGGAGTCCGGGGCTGCTATTAGCATCATTTTTAATGCAATCCAGATATTTAAAAAAAAAGCTGAAACTTTTCACCGAACACGGAAGCACCATGTGGGTTCCAATTAATGTAGTTGAATTTTTCAGCTCGTTCTTCATTTCTTGTGCCCTGCCTGACTCACACCCTCCTCCACCCGACTCCACCAATTCCTCCCCCTCCTACTCCAGCTTCCTCTTTCCTTCCTTCACACCCCTGGAAGTTTACACTGCACTCACCTTTCTTAATCAGTCCAAAACCAGCCCTGATGGCTTGCACCCTAGACTGCTCGACATCTCTGCCTCAGCAATAGTTGCACCCTTGTCACACATGCTCAACCTATCTCTCACCACAGCTATGGTCCCCTCCACCTGGAAACTGGCCAAAATCCTTCCTCTGCATAAAGGCAGAGATCTCTCCCTACTGGGACACTATAGACCCATCTCACTCCTCCCCTCCCTCACCAAAATCCAAGAATTACGCATGCTGTCCAAACTGTCAACGTTTCTCTCCACAAACAGCTTCATCTCCCCTTTCAATCAGGTTTTAGAAAACATCACTCCACTATCACCACCTTGCTATGAGTAACTGACTCAATTCTCTCTGCCATGGACAATGGCCAAACTACCACCGCCATTTTCATCTACCTGGCAAAAGCTTTCGATTCTGTCTCCCACCCTCTGCTACTTTGCAAACTAAGCTTTTTTGGCCTTGCTCAACCTGCTATCAACTGGTTCCACTCTTACCTCCAGAAGAGGCAACAGTCAGTACAAATAGGTGACACCCTCTCCCCACACCCATCCTCTCAGGCATCCCCCATGGCTCTATCCTTGGCCCCAGCCTTTTCTCCCTATTCATAAATGACCTCCTCTCTGCCTGTCTCTCCTCTAATGTGCATCTATATGTCGATGACACTATCATCTATGCCTCAGGCACCTCTCACGATAACGTGCTCCCAAATCTCCAAAGCGACTCCAACCAATTCCTAGCTTGGTTCCTGAAAAACCAGCTTAAACTTAATGCCAAAAAAACTGTCACCATGGTATTCAGTACTAGACAAAAGCTCCCTTCCCTACCTGCCCCCCCCACCAATATCCACTCTGGACGGTTCTCCCCTCGAGTCGGTACCCACCTTCAAGTACCTGGGATTCTGGCTGGAAAGCCACCTCAACTTTTTCACCCAAGTCGAGGCTATCTGCACCAAACTCTGGCCAAATTGGCCATCTTCTATCACCACAAAACCAGTCTTCCCCTTCCCACCCATAGTGAACTCGTACGTAAACCATCTTGCCAGAGCTGGACTATGCGGATGTCATCTATGGCACAGCCCCGACCTCATCCCTCTCAAAACATGACATCCTACTCAACACATTCTGCTGTTTCGCCACTGCCTCTCTCCCACTTATTCACCACTGCCTCCTCTACTCCACTCTATCCCTGACTCCACTCTCACACAGGAGAACTGTCCACAGCACCTCCCTCATAGCTAAATATTGGTTAGGCTCCCTATCCCCCTACCTCTCTTCCTGCCTCTCTCCAGCCAATTCCCTTGGCTACTCCCTCCGCCATAGAGACGCACATACTTTCCACCTCTCACGCCCCCTCTCTGCAACTGGTCAAGCTGCCTTTTCCTACCATCTCCCCCTCCTATGGAACAATCTCCCACCCAATCTTCACCAGGCCTCCTCCCTATCAGCCGTAAAACAACTTCTCAGTCTCCTCCATTCCCCTCCCTGCCCTAGATGCTCATCCGAATCCATTCCAACTTGGGCCTAGCCTACCCTCGGAGGCATCTTTTAGTCAATATTTTGCACATATCAGCCTCAAATTGTATTACTGCTGAGCTACAGTACAATTTTTGTGCTAGTTTACACAATACTATAATACTATTACTTGTAAATGCTGTATATATAAACATTTGTAATATTACTGTAAATATCAACATTAGAAATGAATTGTCTTGATGTTGTACTTAATGTCTGTAACAAGCAATTGTTGCACTTCTCTGCCTACCTCAGTATACACCTTGTACCCAGGCCGCACCTGGAAATGAGCCTCAGCTCAGAGTGCCTTTCCCAGTCACCAATTTTAAATAAATAAATAATAATTACCACCACTGTTGCTACAATAAAGGCGGTGTTTGACACATCACAAAAAGGGTGGATTACCCATGACCACTTGAGCCCACAGAATCGGGACCCGCATGGCGCTTCCATGTTCAGCGAAAAGTTTTAGCATTTTTTTAAATATCTGGATTGCATAAAAAATGATGCTCATAGCAGCCCCGTACTCCTGCAGCTGTATTTAAAGGTAGGTGGGGATGGAAGATGGCTGTAAATTGTCTTTACAGGTCACCTTTAAGTGAACAATTGAACAAACATGACAACAATCCAAATGAAGAAGATGACGACAGTGACTGTGATATCGATATTGAGGAGTCAACAATCCAAATGAAGAAGATGATGACAGTGACTGTGATGTCGATATTGAGATAGATCGATAGATAGATAGATAGATAGATAGACAGACAGATATAGATATAGATATAGATATAGATATAGATATAGATATAGACATAGACAGAGAAAATAAATAATGGGTAAGGGTGGTGTACAAGGATGTATACCCATCAAGAGGGCTAATTAGGGCTATAAGGCCATGAGCCCAAATGGTGAGTGGCTTTATTGCCTCAGTTATCCCCAGTGATGGGTATACTTTTGAGTGTTTCACCCTTACCCATTGCTTGTTGAATATAATTCATTAGGATGGTTATTGCTATGGATATCACATTTCAGTCACATTATGGCACCTGAAGTCTCATGTAGCAAGAAAGGAATGGTATGTAGTGAGTGCAGATAGGATTTGGAAGGATTTACTGGTTTGGGAGGGGTTTGCTTCTGTTTTCCAGGTTCTTTTGTAGCTTGTTAATTGGTTTGGCTAACTTCCTGATGATGTGAAAATTGTTTTATTAATTTTGTCCCATTAGTTGTTTGATTAGTGTAGGTATATAACTTTAATTAGTGTAGGTATATAGCTGTAATTGTTTGATTATTGCAGCTATCTAGCTGTAATTATTTAATTAGTGCAGGCATATACTTTTAATTGATAGATTAGTCATAGGTATAGAGGGAAATAAATGATGGCTTTTCTATTGGGAAAAGTTCTCATCCATGTATTGTGTGTGTGTGTGTGTGTGTGTGTGTGTGTGTATATATATATATATATGTATATATGTGTGTGTGTGTATATATATATATCTATATCTACTATATATATATATATATATATATAGAGAGAGAGAGAGAGAGAGACATATATATAGATATATATATTATAGGGGCATGGTTGCACCCCTATAGTCAGGGCCCTAGTGCTCTGCGGCAACATTTTCTGATTTCTTCGGCAGGGCTCCTAGGCTTCTGTGGCAGCATTTTCTGATTTCTGTGGCATGATTTATTCATTTCTGTGTCAGAATGCAGTCCTGCCATTGACTGAAATATGATGTGATGTCATTTATGACATCACATGCCAAGCATAGAGGAGGGGCTTCAGGATAAACATGCTGTGTATGGGAACCTGGCACTATGGAAAAACTGTATATTTAAATGTAAATTCACCAAAAACAATGAATTCTGTGGCACTATATGAATTCTGCAGCATGATGCAAATTCTGCGGAAAATTCCACAACTGCAGAATCGCAGAATTCCAGGGGCCTTGCCTATAGTTAGGGTTATGAAGGCACTTTAATGTTAAACTTGAAATTTTGCTTGTTAATAACTTTGGACCCATTCAACGGATTTGCATGAAACTTGGTATGCATGGTGGGGCATGGTAGATCTCTTGATCTGCCAAATTGCATTTTGGTTGGACATATGATTTCTGTGCAGTGAATCGCTGAAAAATGCACTTTTCAATACTTTTGTGGGCAGTTTTTTGGATTTTGTCCGTGATGCTGCGCGGCTGCAGTGTGGCATACTGGTCTGAAACCAGGCATGCAGAAAGAGCTTAGGTCAAAGAATAATCCACTTTTTTTTGGTGAAAAAATATTAATCCATTCAAAAGTTATTAACCTTTTTATCTCCTATTATAAGTCTATGAAAGAATTTATATGGTTATTTTGCGAAAGAAGAATGAGGTTTTGGTCATCTGGTCACTCTACATGATCAAATAATTTGCAGGCTCATGATCAAAGATTCTTTAATCGCAAGAAGCTTATTGATCACGATGGCCACCATCTTGTTTTCAGTTTGGGACTGCAAAAAACAAATATCTCAGCCCGGGGGTGACTTCTGAAGCACAACTTGGATGGGTTTTGTTCAGGGGGCTTCCCTCTACCGAGCCATGTCTGTGGTTTAATTAACTTATGTCAAGAAACAGTGTCTTAAACTTTTGAATTCTTTGATTGCGAGATTCTTTGATCGCGATCTTCATTCGAGAGGGAGGGATGAGATGGCCAGATTTCTCGGTTGGAAAATAACAAATATCTCAGCCCAGGGGTGACTTGTGAAGTAAAACTAGGATGGGTTTTGCTCAGGGGGCTTCCCTCTATTGAGCCATGCCTGTGGTTTAATGTGCTTGTGTCAAAAAATGGAGTTTTAATGTTTTTTAATTCTTTGATCACGAGCCTGCAAAATTCTTTGGTTGCAAGATTTCTTTGATTGTGAGCTTCGTTCGTGAGGGCGGGACGAGATGGCCAGATTTCTGCTGGACCAGATGTCTGTAGGAGGGACCAGATAGCCCAAATTTCATGACCAGATGCCCCCTCACGATTAAAGATGATCTTTGATTGCGAGGTTGGGGAAGATTCTCATGATCAAAGAATTTTTAAAGGTGCAAAAACTATCTTGGAAATGGTTTGGTCTTTTAACTTGATATTTGGAAGGTGTTGAGGGGGTGTCCTGTAGATGTGAATTATGGTGTTTAGGTGTCATAAAATTAATTTTCTGTAGAGATATTGCATGACACAGTTTAAGTTTTGTGGATAGCATTCTGCGTTGTGGTATTGGCTTGAAATTTATAGGGTAGCTAGCCTTACTGCCATGGAGGTACTTTTCAGTGGTTAGGTGTGGAAAATGTAAACAGGTGCAGAATTATGCAACTCCTACAAATGAAAATCTAAAACTTTAAAATTAAATATCTTGCAAATGACTTGATTTTTAACTTGAAATTTGGATGGTGTTGAGGGGATGTCCTGTAGATGTGAATCATGGTGTTTAGGTGTTGGAAAATTAATTTGCTTATTTGCAAATTAATTAATCTGCGCTCCCACCAATACATATGATATTTAGTGCTTGTACTGTAATGTTAGGCAGAAATGGACAAGTTGGTGGGAGCGTGATGTGAATTCTGGTATTTAGGTGTCGGAAAATTAATTTGCTGCAGAGATATTGCGTGACGCAGTTTACGTTTTGCAGATAGCATTCTGCATTGTGGTAATGGCTTGAAATTTATAGGGTAGCTAGCCTTACTGCCACGGAGGTACTTTTCAGTGGTTAGGTGTGGAAAATGTAAACAGGTGTGGAATTAAGCCACTCTGACGAATGAAAATCTAAAACTTTAAATTAAATATCTTTGAAATGGTTTGTTCTTTTAACTTGAAATTTGGAGGGTAATGAGGGGATGTCCTGTAGATGTGAATTATGGTGATTATGTGTTGGAAAATGTATTTGCTGTGGAGATATTGCATGAAGCAGTTTACATTTTGTGGATAGCATTCTGCATTGTGCTAGTGGCTTGACATTTATAGGGTAGCTAGCCTTTCTGCCATGGACATGCTTTTCAGTGGTTAGGTGTGTGAAATGTAAACAGGTGCAGAATTTTTCCACTCCAACGAATGCAAATTTGGTTTGTTTCACTTCAGTAACTCTTGAACTGTTTGCATGATTTGCGTGAAATGTGGTATGTAGAAAGAGTCATCATAGATCTTGTATTGTGTCGATTTTTGTGTCAGCGCCAGTTACAGTTGCTGAGTTGTGGTGCATGTTCATTATAATTACTGGGAAAACATTTCTGTGCATTGTGAAAGGCATGGCGAGCATACAGTGCCTGCTACAGAAAAGTTTAACGATAACGCAGTTCACCAGTCTATGGAGCTCTGTGCCACTAGATACTGCTAGGTAGGGTAATTTTGCCTCGGTATGCGGTGCGGTATTCTTGGCTTAATTATGCAATTTCCACTGAAGCCACAGGGTGGCAACCCTGAATCATTTTAGCAGGCTCCAGTTCAAAAGTGTATGTGGGTTATTTTAACTACTGGTTTTACCACTTCACCAGCAGGTGGACAGGATTAATTGTACATTTAGCAGCCCTTAAAGGAGATAGAAAATTATTTTTCACTATTTGTATGTGTTACATGAATCACTAATGTTAAACTATAGCCTTTGTGTGTCTTTTTAATGGAGTAAGTGCTCAAACACATATTTGTATGCTTCTGATTACTTTCTGACCATAGATTTGTATGCTCAAAAGTACAAGCATACACCACTAACCATTCATATTATATGTAACACATATTACAGTAAATAACATCTATTAAATTACACTATAGTGAGTAAGAAACACCTTCTGTATATTCAATATTTATACTAAGGATACCTTAAACAAAACTAAAGTATGAATATTGCTACTATTAACAGAAGAAAGAGATATTTAAATAGGAGAACTACAATTGTCTTGTGAGGGTTAAATTAGATTCTACGGCAAAGTTGTGTAGTGAAAAGTTATTGTATCTTACCTTAACTTATTTGAGCATTAATTTAAAATGTGAATCAGTTCATCTCATTGTTCTCCATTAAAGAAACGAGTGAGATCAATCCCCTGCTAAATCAAAAATTAGCAATAATATAGCACAAGAAGATATAGGGGTAGGAAAGCATGAAAATAAGGAAGAAATGAAGTGACAGTTAAGAACACAGGCCCAGATATTCAAAAGAGTTGTGCCATGTGCAACAGGGATGTGCCAGTGCAAGTCCAAAAATGTGCCATTTTGCGATATTCAGCGGGAGGCAGATGCGCCCCCCAAATCACAATGCGCAAGAGCGCAATGGTAATGAATGCATTCGCAACTGAAGGGGGAGGAACCATGCATCAATGGCACAGTGCGATGTTCAACAACATGCACCATGTGCAATAGGGGAGCAAATGGAAGTTGCGCGATAGCAGAAATGATCCAAAATAAAAAGGAACAAGAGAGAGGGACAAGAACGCTACAGGGAAGCCACATGTTGGTGAACTGCAGGCAGCCACACAGGCACACAGAAACAGTGAGCAGGACAGAGCACCTGGAGCCACCAGGAACAGGGAAAGTGTGGGGAGCCTGTGCCACAGCACAGGACAACATTTGGAAGTGCCACACAGCACTGAGGGCACAGACAGTGGGCAGTACGGCCACTACTGGGAGGTGTTCCCGGTGCAGGGGGAGTAGCAGTAAGGACAGTGGGGTGAACAGTAAAACAGCTGCCGGGGGGTAACACAAGCCAGGGACATGGCCAGTGCCACCATCACGATGGAGGCAGTTATGGGGGGGTGAGAAGGCAGGCAGCAGGGGGGCCAGCCGTGGAAGGGTCCGTTGGCGGTATGCCCCCAACAGACAGTACCAAGCCCGCACCAGCTTCGAGCTGTACACTCATACTAAGATAGTGGGCCAGTACTGCCTGAACAGGGTGATCCTGAGGTGGCTCTTTGAGCCATTCAGTGATGTGATGCAGGCACCCACACGACAGAGCCATGCTCTGTAAGTGGAGACCAAAGTGACAGCTGTCATGTGCCTGCTCACCACGGGTACCTTCCAGAGATCAACAGGGGACACGACAGGCATAACCCAGTCAGCCGTGTCACGCCTTCTCACCCAATTCCTTAGTGCACTGCTGCCACATGCTGCAGAGTACATCCGTTTCCCCAGCACACCGGCAGAGCGCACAGCAAACATACAGGAGTTCCACAGGGTAGCACGTATGCCTGGCATGCTCGGGGCAATAGACTGCACCCATGTGGCCATCTGCACGCCACCTGGCCCCAAAGGGGATGCATACATGAATCGGAAGGGGTATGCAAGCATCAACTGCCAGGTGGTGTGTGATGCCAGGGGGCGCATAATCAGTGTCTGTGCCACGCAACCTGAGGGAGCACATGATGTCTTCATCTGGCACCAGTCCACACTGTGCCACAGGTTTGAGAGTGGGGACATCCCCACTGGCCACCTAGTGGGTGAGTATGCAAATCACGCAGAAAGACATGGAGCTTGGGAGGGGCATAGTCAGAGGTGACATGGTTACCGGCCTAGATGGCCCATGGCAGGGCGACGCTGATCACCAAACTAATGCCCACCCTCTACACACAGATGACAGTGGATACCCACTCCATCCCTGGCTGCTCACACCATACCAGCGGCCCGTGACCCCATTGCAGCAACGCTAGAATGAGGCACATGCCACCACATGCAATGTCATCGAGTGAGTGTTCAGCATGCTGAAGGCATGTTTCCATTGCCTGAAACATCTGGCGGTGCCCTACAGTACAGCCCCTCAAAGGTCTGCAGGCTATTCCTGGCCTGTTGCTTCCTGCACAACATGGCCAACAACTGTGGGATAGCCATACAGGTCGAAGAGGGGACAGCGATGGGGATGATGAGGGCACTGGTGAAGATGGTGATGGGCAGCCCCCCCTTGGTCAAAGGGACCCCCGACTCATCCAGATGGCACAGCTGCACCGGGACATCACCACAGAGGAGCACTTCAACCAACCCAGGTAAGTCATGGGGCCATGTGCAACCACCAGTGGCAAGGGCACAACCCACAAACATGCATGGACAAACCCCGGGGTACATGTCGTTAAGGAATTGGTCGAGCATGGAACTGCACACACTGTCAGGGATGGGCAAGGTCTAACACGGCACACAGTCTCACACACACACACATGCACACACACACACCCCCCACAAGACACGCACAAAGGGTAGGAGGCACGCCGACCCCAACCACCACCCCTAGCCACACACACGTCCACAGACCACCACGCCCAGTTCCTGTCATTGCGCAAGTGTCAGACGCTGAGCACCATTGCACAGTGATGGACAGCGCAACACAGGCATCATCACGCACACGCCACAGCAGACAGCAGCCGGTAGGGTGTGCAGATGGAATATGTGTGTGTGTGTGTGTGTGTGTGTGTGTGTGTGTGTGTGTGTGCAGGGCCGGGTACCCCACCCATGCATTGCACGTTGAACAACGCAATGCACACAGGGCAGCATCAGACAGTAGCCGTGGTGGGAGACAGGTCAGTCACACGTCACAGTGCCACGGCCACCATGGATGTGTGGGCGGCCCCGCTGAGACCCACCAGCAGTGACAGGCTGACCAATGGCCTCATAAGGTGGCACCGAAGGTCCACCAGGGGTTCCGCTGCATGAACGCGACTGTGCTCGCGCAGGGGTCTGCAGCACACTGAACATGCCTGCGCCAGGCATGCTCGGAATGCTCACAGCTGAACCCGGTGTCAACAAGGAGGGTGTCGCACAATGCTGGGAATGGGGGGTGGACATTGCACTGCACGGTGTCTGTGATGCATGGGCAAATAACTGTGTGCCCACTGTGGCCATGGCAGCTGTGATTGTCTGTGTCAGTCTGTCAATGGCAGTGGTCACATCATCCCTCATCCAGTCCATCCCTGCCAGGAGCAGACCGGTGTCCCTGCTGTGCTGCTCCTCTGCCTGGTGCAGAGCCGCACTGAGTGCATCCACTGCCATCACAAGCCACAAGTGCTGATTGACTGATGCTTAGAGTATGTGGGTGTGCTCTTCTAAGAGGTCATCTGCCTGATCGGCATGCTGTCCCTCACAGTGTTCGTGGCCCTGATGGGCAGCACCCCTTGAGGGTGGGTGCTGCACACCAGGACCAGGCCTGGGCATGTCCACAGGTGGTGCACTGATGCCGTCCCCCCGACACTGTACCCCCCATGGCCATTGGCTGACTGCTGACACTGCCCCTCCAGCTGCCACTCTCCAGGGCTCAACAGTGCCACCTCAGCAGCCACAACAGCCCCACTGTCCTGGACACACACCAGTGCTGCCCCATTGGTGCAGACAGGCACAGGCTGGGACTGTGATGTCACGCAGGCCTCCATGGCATCACCACCCACGACCATGCCCATGCTGTCACCTGCTGTGTTGCCATCCTGCAGCCCACACGTATCACTGTCCATGAAGTGAGCTCTAGCATCATCAGTGATGGATCCGGCACCAGCCCGAGTCTCAGCATGATGGCATCCATGGATGCTGGCATGCTGGAACACGGGCAGGGCCTCCTCCGCAACTGCTCCACCAACATCAGTCCGGACAGCCAGGTGGGCCCACTGTGGCCCTGACCCTTGGACACCTGTGGACGTGGATGGGCCCTCCTCTATGTCCATGGTATCACCCTCAGTGGACAAGCCCACCACCGTGGACCCATGTAGATGCTCAGGAGCTGTAAGGGAACACAGTAGGATTAATGTATCTGCCCTACCCTGTCCCCCCTCATTGACAGACCAGGACCTACCATGCAGTGATGGACTACCACCTGTCTGGAATCCACCACCTGAAACACCCTTGATGGCACAATGCTGCATGCTGCCAGCAACCCGCTCTTCTTGTGGGGTCAGGTGTTGCATGGCCAGCTGTACCCCACTGGTCACAGCCCATGCTGCCCTGATGGCAGCCACCTTGTCCTTAATCCTCCACCTGTCCGTGCCCATCTTCTTTTTGCACTCCTGCATGGACCACTGGTGGCTGCCATGCAGATTGATGGCATGCACCACCTCTTCCCATGCAGCAGCATGGGCCTGTGGTGTTCCCCGCTGTCCACTGAGCAGTGGCTCCTGGTCAAGGTAGGCCTCAAATAGGGCATCTGTTTCTGCCTTCTTGAAGTTAGGCCTCCTCTTCCTCCCACGTCCCTGTTCCTCTTCCTCCACCTCACGATCACTCATTCTTTATCCTGTGGGAATGACAGGTGTTACCTGTGACTGTGCAGTCCCATGCATGTCCCACACACCACAGTCCACACTCCCAAACAGCATGCAACTCACTACAATAGACTGCAATAACAGACTATGGCCACTGCAGCCCAATGTCGCATTTTTATAGCGCAACGCATGCAAATGAGGCGAGGCACAATTTTAAGTGGATGCTAATGCGGTATCTGCACCATTGAATGGCTGATTAGCTGATTTGCATATGCCGGCTGAATATCGTGCTGTTGTGTTTTGCGCAATTGTGTTGAGCGTGCTCAGGCAAGGGCTCATTTCTGTGACATGCGCAGTGGACTCTGAATGGCACATGCCTGGGGTGCTGATGCCAATGCGTGCCGCGCTGCTGTCGTGCTGTGTGCGGGAGGCAATGCAGGGCACGACGGTCACCATTGTGCCAGTGGTGCTACTGCACTGTTCACATGTCGGTGCTTTGGGCACTGGGGTGCTTACAGCACTGGGGCCACAGTGCGGTAGGCTGCCACAGGAAGTGGCAACACAGGTGTCTCTACCATGCTACATGGTGATTACCAATCGCGCTGTGGCGGGTCCATGCACAAGAGACCCTGACCCCTGTGCTGACCTCAGTTTCCTAGGCACAATGCGTCCACATGGGTGCACCTCTATCGCGCTGTTTGGTGACAGCTCGATGGGGAATGACAGCGCAGTACCGTGCAGTATCCGCATGTGGTGAACGTGCGCTACAGAGCACTATTTTGACACCAGAAAAGTACAGGATGGCACGGAGATGGGCGCCCATCTGGAGCCAACTGGAACTGGCCATTCTGGTCCAGTTAGTGGAGCCCCATGCCACTGCCCTATTTGGGGAGGCACCCCTGGACAGGGCCAGGAGTGCGGTGTGAGAGGAGGTGGCGGTGGCCCTGGAGGAGGCCACAGACATGGAGATGACTGTTGAGCAGTGCAGGCACCGCTATGGTGACCTGCAGTGCTGGGACCCAGAAAGGCTTGCCCACCTGCAGGCACATGCCAGGAGAGGCACAGTGCCATGGTCAGGTAGGTGCCCCATCCATACACTGTTTACGTCCATACAGGTATCACAGTGGCATGTGTCCAGCACATGGGGGGGCCATCCAGTGTTGGCCGTGGTGGTGGTATCGGGGTGGGGGGATGAGTATGGCTGTGTGGGATTGCACACACATGTGGGTGGGTTGTACTGATGTTCCTCTCTCCATGTTTTCACCCTAGGCCCAGAGGAGTGCCGGTGGGTGAGGGAGGGGAGGCTGCACCGTGATGAACAGCAGGCCGAGAGGGCGGCCAGACAAGACAGGCACTGGGACCAACCTGATGATGGTGAGTGCCTTACATCCATGATTACTACTGCATACTGTGTAACAGGGTGGGCAGCGGGGCATGACCACCATCCATTGACACCACTGCCATGCACACAACTTGGTAAAGTCAGCACTGTCCAGTGGCACTGCATGTCTGGAAGTGCGTCAATGGTGTCCATGCATGCACTGGTACATGGTTGTTCATTGCCTTCACATCGCATAGCTACAAGCCACTGAACAGCCACAGTGGTGCTGCAGTGACTTGGCCACGGGTGTGTAGCAGTGACATGGCTGTGCACCGCGTGACGGGTCTTGTGGATGCGATCACTGTGGGTGGTCACACACCATCACAGAGGCATGTCCCATGGCCGTATGCCATGCACAATGGTGGTGGGCTGCATGGGGCTGTGCATTCACACCTTGGCTGACTCTGCCCTTGTCCTAGGTAGATGGCAGCTGCATGACATCAGAGTGGCATCTGGAAGATCCTCCAGGTTGCCAGGGCATCAATGGAGATACTAGAATGTGGTTGACAGGCTGGGTGTCAGGTCGGCTTCATCAAGGGAGGAGAGCTTGAGTGGGGGTGAGGCTCTGCTGAGCTTAGCACGCCCCTGATTTCCCATTTCTGGACACACCTCACACCCCTCCTTCCCTCTACCATTGTTCACCCCTGTCCCTTTATCCACCCCCACCGTGTTTGTGGCCCTCACCCCAAACCTTTGTAAATAGTTGTATATAGTTTTGTTTGCTGTTTTTAAATACATTTCCTTTGATATGCCTACTGTGGTGGTCTCTGATTTGCAGCGGGCTATAGGTGCTCAGCTGCAGTGGTTTGCATGGTGTCAGGGGTGGTGCAGTCATGTGTGTGCGTGTGCGTGGGGAAGTGAGTATGGTGTGGGAGTGGCTATCAGTCAGTGTCTGTGATGTGTGTGTTGTTCCCTGTGCACTGGATGACTGTGTGCAGTGGTACACGGTGCACGCTCTGTGTCCATGGCACACCTGTCAGACTGTCCATGGCCTGTGCAGCTGACACCCTTGCATGTCTGTGACCTGCACGGTCCGCTGGCATGTCAGTGGTGGCTGTCCATTATGGACAGCCATCTTTAAGCGCACAATGCCGGGTTGCCTCCCTGTCACTGGTGTGGTGGCTGTCTGCCCTCGTGACACTGTGGCCTCCACTGCTGTTGCTGACCCACCTCCATGCTGTTGCTTTTGTGTGTCACAGGGATGCACCACTGCCTGCCGCCCAGCTCCAGGTGCATGCTGGTGGGTGCAGCTCCATGGTGCCTGCCATAGAGTGGCTGGCTGTGCAGTCGTGCCATGGAGGTGCTGGCCATGTGCACAGTTTCTGTGGCCACACACTTGGGGATTGCTGCCCCACTACTGTGTCCCTGTGGGTGTGCTTGGGTATGGTTGGGTGTTTGTCCATGCACTGTGTTGCATCCTGTGTGGTGCATGCTTCCATGCACCACTGTGATGTCTCCGTTGGCTGTTGTGACCAGTGCTGAGTTGGAGTGTGTCCTTGGGAGGGTGTGCAGGGTGCTGTACCACTGGTGGTGGGGTCCAGGGCATGTCCTGTCACGTGTGGGGTACCTCATGTGCCGACGCATGGTCGGTCTCTCAGCTGAACTTCGGGGGGGACATGCCTGGTGGCACTGTGTATGCAGTCATTGCATCACTGTGTGCTGCCACCCTCTGACGGGTGCTTGTGGTGGGGCTGCCTTGCATGGTTCTGTGGTGCACAGGGTTGCATTGTCACAGTGGGGTGGTGGCATGCATGGTGTCCTGCACCGTGGACACTGCTCTTGGGCAGGTGTCTGGGGATCATGGTGCAGGTGTGCTCTGCATTGGGTGGGATGGTGTGGCATGGGGTGGTCAGCCCTCCTTGTGCCGGTCACAGCTTGTGTAGGGGTGTGCTGGGCACCATGCCCTGTCTGTGGGTTTGTTGCTGCTATCCATGGCCAGTGGGTATTCCCTGTCTCCACCGGTTGTGCAGTGCATGGGGTGGGGGTGATGTCTGTTCTGCTTTGTGCCCTCTGCCCATCTGTGGTATGGGTGGTGGCCCTGCATCCTGTCCCTGTGCATCCCTGGTTGTGCTGTTGCACTGCTGCCCTGCTCCACTGAGCATCCCTGGTTACGCTATGGTGCATCTGAAATGTTCCACTGAGCATCCCTGGTTGCACTACAGGTGCATCTTGACTGTGCAACTGCACATCCCTGGTTGCGCTATGGTGCAGGTGGTGCAATATT
The DNA here is from genome assembly GCA_016271365.2 of Neoceratodus forsteri. Taxonomy (NCBI): domain Eukaryota; kingdom Metazoa; phylum Chordata; order Ceratodontiformes; family Ceratodontidae; genus Neoceratodus; species Neoceratodus forsteri. The sequence continues at coordinate 878,359,629 of CM028136.1, forward strand.
CAGTCGTGTGCCACAGGCACATCTTGACCTGCGCAGTTTTTGAATATCGCACTTCTTGTGCATGGGCGCAGTGGACTTACACTTGCTCTTGCTGTTGTGCACTTTTTGGGTGCAATTTGAATAACTGGGCCACAGTGTCAATCAATAGTGTATTAAAGTTGGGCCAGTAATCCATAAAAGGAACCCCATTTGGAATTAAAGCTTTCAGCTTGATTCACCATTAGGTGGGCAAGTCTTTCAAACTGGAGAATCTCTAAACACTCATTTCTCCATTCCTCCTCCCCTATCCAATGATGAAGAATAGCATTTTTGACAGAAGCAGAAATAAGTTGAATAATATATTTCTGTTCTTTGGTCCAGGATTGTTGGGCTTCAAAATGCCCAATAACACATGTTTCAGCTGTAAATCTGTCTTGCATCCATTCTATATCTCTGAATACATCTGATGTCGTCATCCATAAACTTTTTAATTTTCCTGCAATCCCAAAACATGTGAGTAGAGATCGCATTCTACTACTACTTTTTCACATGTCAAGAAGTGCGTATGCCCATTTTACATAACACAAGAGGAGAGAATAGTATACATTATGAATGGATTTAAACTGCACAAACTTCATATTAACTGATTTAAAGGCCTTCAAAGACATAGTCCAAATATTCTTCCAATTCCAATTCTGCACATCCTTCCCTGCAACATATGACCACCACCTAATATTTTCAACATCAGTTCCTGATACCTGATCAACCAGTAGATTAGATAGATTAGAAATAGAGGGTCGTATCTGTAAAGACACCAGAAATGCTCTAGTGTTTTCATTCACATTTATTTTCCTCAGATCATTATTATATAAATAATGGATGGAATTGAATAAGATCATATACTCATTAATAGCGTGAGGTCTAAATCAAAAGAGTTACTGAGTTTTTGAAATGAAATAATCTGTGTATCTGAAACCACATCTTTAATAGAGCAAATTCCTTTTATGAGCCAGTCATTAAATAAAATAGTTTTAGAGTTATTAAGTATATTAGGGTTACCCCATGAAGGTTGTAGTCCTGAATATCTGATGTTCATAAATAGAAGTTTTTGAAAAATTGAAATAAGTCTAGAGTTATCTGAGATAATTCTGTTGTGTAAAGCAATATTTGGTTTAGCAAATAATAATGCGGCTATCCCAAGGCCCTTGGTTTCCAGAATGTCTTTCTCAATACTGTATGTAACCATTCAGGCATTTCTCCTCCATTATGTGACAAAGTAAACCATTTAACTGATTGAGAAATTCTACAGATAGATAATACAGATAAAAATCTGAAATTTAGGACTACCATTATGTTAAGTCTGAAATGTTGTTATGCGCCATCCTACACCTTCATAATTCCACAAAATTGTTTATGTTGCTTTGCAAATCTGCAAACCACTTTTTGGATAAAAATTCTGCATCAGTTGAAATATAAATAGAGTTTTTGGTAGGATGTTCATTTTAATAGCTTCCATCCTTCCCCAAAAACCAAAGGTAAACAATTCCATTTAGCTAAGGAAGCAGCAAATGTAGGCCTTTAAGAGTTTTCTGATTGCTACTAACTGTCTTATCAACTAATCTAAATATTTTCTATATTCCAAATAATCTATGCCATCTTTTCCCCATCTCATACCTAGTTTAGTTATATAATCTTTATAATGTAAATATTTAAAGGCAAAATTAGTTTCTGAAGGAAATGTCGTGGCTTCTAAACACTGATATGTGGTCCTGTGGATGAAGGTGGGGCAGTCTAGAGTCAATCCTCTTTAACTAAATATTTTTTTAGCAAACTGAATTTTAAGAATCATATGGGTGGTGGATCTCGTGGTGGTGTTGATGCTTCTGAGCTCGGATCAGCCTTTAGTTCTGGTATTTATTTTAGACAGCTTGATGCTCACCCGTGACTTGGCATGGTCCTTTTACTGTATAGTTTTCTTTCACAGGAAGAAATGGGATCTGTTTTCTTGTACTCAATGGAAACACTCAGCGCCGGAGAAGTGTAGTATTCTGGCAAGTTGACTCTAACCAACGTGGTTTAAAGGTTCATTTGCAGATGGCTTGAGGGTGAATTCAACTGAGAAGACACAATTTTCCTCATTAATAATAAATGGTGTGGAACTTGTCTGTTCTAGGGTACAAGAGATGCACAGAGGTAAGTTTCTCAGTTTATATAGTGATGATTGCTGTAGCTTATTTAAATGCCTAGTGGAGCTTTTGAGCTGAACTTGAGATGGAGCTTCCCATTCCACGGAATATTTCTCTCTGAGTTGATCTTTCATTTATGTTAGGTTTTTGTCCTTTTGACAGGATAATTCTGGCTAGACTCTCCCGGGTTAGTGTATCTTGCATCCTTTTGCTCATACATCTCACAAATAGTCTGATTGTCAGACTATGAAATGTATTTTGATGATTTTGTGGTTATCGGTTCATGTGTCAATGTGTGGAGTATCGATGTTCATTTTTGATTTGCCCATTTTGTTTCGAAACATTCCAGGGCAGTTAAATTTCAAATGTGGGAGACTCCACATGCAGCTAACTGTTCATGCTCTCATGTTCATCTATCGTGCAAGGACTGTGGAGGTACTGCATGGGAGTAAAGGATGACTTATTGTTCTTCTGAGAGAACAGGACAATTTTCCTGCACTCTTTCCATTTTGAAATCTATACTGCATCTAAGAAACTATTATCGGATTTCGTATAGCTCGTGGCGACTTGTGAACAGAAACTACTTCATGTATTGGATTTTTTAACATTTTCCATAGACCGTTAAGTCTCTGTGCATGGGTTTCTGCAGGGCTGAAAACAGACGTGGAAGTCTGTACACTTTGATCGTTAAGGTATAAAAGTTTATTGAGTGTTGATCTAATAACTGACAATAGACCTGAATATTGACTACACGCTTTAGTTTGGTATTTTGCCTGCTATGATGTTGCTTAGTGGTCTCACTTTTTGAGACATATGAACATTATAGGCTTACTGAATATTTTTTATTATCTTATTTGTTTTATAGCCTGGTGAGCATCTAGCAATGACTTGGTGCTCCAAATACTTAATGCTAATTGATGTTCCAATGTCTTATCTATAAGTAGTTTCATTGTTACTACTGTTTAAATTGTTAAATGAAGAAAGGCACCTTTGAAGTATAGAATGATATATTTCATCAAGTGTCGATACTGTTTTGACTATTTTCTGAAGGCAGTATTTCTATTATAATGTCTCATTATATTTCGGGAAAGATAGGCTGTGGGTGGGTAAGACATATGTCCCCTTTTTTTCTCTTGCTCATAACAAGATAATGTGAGTTTTGGTATTGGTCTTTTAAAATCTAACTTAAGAAAGTTGATTGGTGGATATGATGGAGCTATAAATACCAGCAGATAGATGGGTTTTGTTTCCACTTTAAAGATGTACTAGGGGAGGTGGGGTTTCAGGTATCATCAAGAAGTGTTTTTCATACTCCTTTACGATTCTGTAATATATCTATTTCTACTTTTTCTCTATTTGTTTTACCAGTGTCAAAAACAAGTCTTTATTCAACTATCAGCTGGTTATTTAACAGGTTATAGGATAATAAGATTGGGAGGTTTTATCCACTATACAAGTGAATCAGTTGTTGTTGCACTAAGTAAATATGGCTAGTAAGCAACATTTTACTGTTATTTGCTGGAATATAAGATATTTGAACTATAAAATGAAAAGATACTGTACGGTATTAAGATATCTCAAGAAATTTAACCTTCCGTAGTATTTCTGCAAGAACTACCTATTTGGAAACTCTATTAATCTTATGCGAAGAGAATGGGAGATATATTTATGGGCAGGTTTTAATGCTAAGAAAGTGGAGTACTTATACTTATTAATAAGGATTATATTTTCAGATGGATATGTCACTGATTCTGTGGGTCATTTTGTATTGTTAATGGAAGTTTGATTCAGAAGGGATAACCTTAGCTAATGTTTAGGACCACAGTACATCTCATGAAGTATTTTGGAGCTTAACTCAAACTGATTCCTTTCTGAGAAATACTATTATGCTAACTTGGGATACAATAGTATTTTGACCCACTACTATAGGTCTAAGTATGTAGTCAGTAAAATAAAATAGTTTTCAGAGTTATAAAGTATATTAGGGTTACCCCATGAAGGTTGTAGTCCTGAATATCTGATGTTCATAAATAGAAGTTTTTGAAAAATTGAAATAAGTCTAGAGTTATCTGAGATAATTCTGTTGTGTAAAGCAATATTTGGTTTAGCAAATAATAATGCGGCTATCCCAAGGCCCTTGGTTTCCAGAATGTCTTTCTCAATACTGTATGTAACCATTCAGGCATTTCTCCTCCATTATGTGACAAAGTAAACCATTTAACTGATTGAGAAATTCTACAGGAGAGATAATACAGATAAAAATCTGGAAATTTAAGACCACCATTATGTTAAGTCTGGAAATGTTGTTATGCGCCATCCTACACCTTTCATAATTCCACAAAAATCTGTTTATGTTGCTTTGCAAATCTGCAAACCACTTTTTAGGGATAAAAAACGGTATCAGTTGAAATATAAATAGAGCTTTTAGTAGGATTTTCATTTTAATAGCTTCCATCCTTCCCCAAAAACTCAAAGGTAAACAATTCCATTTAGCTAAGGAAGCAGCAATGTAGGCCTTAAGAGTTTTCAGATTGCTACTAACTGTCTTATCAACTAATCTAAATATTTTCATACCCAAATAATCTATGCCATCTTTTCCCCATCTCATACCTAGTTTAGTTATATAATCTTTATAACAGTAAATATTTAAAGGCAAAATTCAGTTTCTGAAGGGAAAATGTCATGGCTTCTCTAAACACTGATATGTGGGTCCTGTGCTGATGAAGGTGGGGGCAGTCTAGAGTCAATCCTCTTTTAAACTAAATATTTTTTTTTAGCAAACTAGAATATTTTAAGAATCACATGGGTGGTGGATCTCTGTGGGTGGTGCTGATTGCTTCTGAGCTCGGATCAGCTTCCCTGTAGTTCCTGGCATTTTATTTTTAGACAGCTTGATGGCTCACCCGTGACTTGGCATGGCTCATTTTTACTCTTATGTTTCTTTCACAGGAAGAAATCGATCTGTTTTCTTGTACTCAACAGGAAACACTAAAGCACATGGAGAAGTGTAGTATTCTGGGCAAGCTGACCTCTAACCTAACGTGGGGGAACAAAGGTTCATTTGCAGATGGCTGGAGGGTGAATTCAACTGGAGAAGACACATATATTTTCCCTTCATTAATAACAAATGGTGTGGAACTTGGTTCTGTTCCAGGGGTACAAGAGATGCACAGAGGTAAGAGCCTCCCAGGTTTACAGTGATGATTGCTAGTAGCTTATTTAAATGCCTAGGAGATTTGGAGCTTTTGAGCTGAACTTGAGATGGAGCTTCCCCCATTCCACGGGAATATTTCTCTCTGAGTTGATCTTTTCATTTATGTTAGGTTTCTTTTGTCCTTTTGGACAGGATAAATTATTGGGCTAGACTCCCTCCCTGTGGGTTACAGTATCTTGTATCCTTTTGGCTCATACATCACAAAATAGTCTGATTGTCAGACTATGAAAATGTACTTTGATGATTTTGTGGGCCATCGGGTTCATGTGTCAATGTGTGGGAGTATCGATGTGTTCATTTTTTTGGGATTTGCTCCATTTTGTTTCAAAAACATTCCAGGGCAGTTAAATTTCAAATGTGTGGGAGACTCCCACATGCAGCATAACTGTTCATGTCTCTCATGTTCATATATCGAACCGTGCAAGGACTGTGGAGGTACTGCATGCTGGGAGTAAAGGATGACTCTAATGTTCTTCTGAGAGAACAGTGACAATTTTCCTGCACTCTTCCCATTTTGAAATCTACACTGCATCTAAGAAACTATTATCGGATTTCAGCATAGCTCGTGCGATGACTTGTGAACAGAAACTACTTCATGTGTAATTGAATTTTTTTTTTAACATTTCTTTTCCATAGGACCGCATAAGTCTCTGTGCATGGGTTTCTGCAGGGCTGAAAACAGATCGTGGAAGTCTGTACACCTTGATCGTTAAGGTACAAAAGTTATTGAGGTGTTGATCTAATAACTGACAATAGACCTGCTGAATATTGACTCACACATTTCTTAGTTTGCTATTTTGCCTGCTATGATGCTTGCTTAGTGGTCTCACTTTTTTGAGACACATGAACATTATAGGCTTACTGAATATTTTTATTATCTTATTTGCTTTATAGCCTGCTGAGCATCTAGCAATGACTAAGGGTGCTCCAAATACTTAATGCTAACTGATGTTCCAATGTCTTATCTATATAAGTAGTTTCATTGTTACTACTGTTTAAATTGTTAAATGAAAGAAAAGGCACCTTTGAAGTTATAGAATGATAGATTTCATCAAGTATACAATACTGTTCTGACTATTTTCTGTGAAGGCAGTATTTTTAGTTAAGACATAAGGGCTCATTATATTATCAGTAAAGATAGGCTGTGGGTGGGGAGTAAGACATATGTCCCCCTTTTTTTTACTCTGGCTCACATCAAGATAATATGGAGTTTTGATATTAGTTCTCTTTTAAAATCTAACTTCAAGAAAGCTGATTGGTGGGGATATGGGATAGAGCTAGTAAATACTCAGCAGATAGATGGGTTTTGTTTCCACATTCAAAGATGTACTAGGGGGAGGTGGGGTTTCAGGGTATCATCAAGAAGTGTTTTTTCATACTTCCTTTACATGATTCTGTTAACATATCTATTTCTCTATCTTTTTCCTCTATTTGTTTCACTCAGTGTCAAAAAACAAGTCTTTATTCAACTATCAGGGGCTGGTTATTTAACAGGTTATAGGATAATAAGATTGGGAGGCTTTGATCTCACTATACAAGTGAATCAGTTAGTTGTTGCACTAAGTAAATATGGCTAGTAAGCAACATTTTACTGTTATTTGCTGGAATATAAGATATTTGAACTATAAAATGAAAAGATATACTGTACGGTATTAAGACATCTCAAGAAATTTAACCCTTCAATAGTATTTCTGCAAGAATCTCACCTATTTGGAAACTCTATTAATCTTATGCGAAGAGAATGGGTAGGACATATTTATGGGGCAGGTTTTAATGCTAAGAAAGCAGGAGTACTTGTACTTATTAATAAGGGATTACATTTTCAGATGGAGCAGGTCATCACTGATTCTGTGGGTCATTTTGTTATTGTTAATGGGAAGCTTGATTCAGAAGGGATAACCTTAGCTAATGTTTATGGACCTAATAGCACATCTCATGAAGTATTTTTGAGCTTAACTCAAAACTGATTCCTTTCATGAGAAATACTATTATGCTAACTTGGGATACAAATAGTACCCTGGACCCACTACTCGATAGGTCTAATGTAAGGTATAGGATAAATAAAGTTGATAGGGATCTCAGAAATGTGATTTCTAATCTAGGTCTCATAGATGCATGGAGAGGTTTTTCACACCCCCAGGAGAAATCCTACGCCTTCTGGTCAGCTCACTGTAACTCTGGTTCTGGCTGAACCAAACATATGCTCCTGAATCTTTTGTGGATAGGATAATTGGCACCGACATTCTCGAGCAAGTTATTTGAGATCATTCCCCAATCAAGATGTCTTTTCTGAATTTACCCCAACACCTATTTCCAAGAAATGGAAAATTAATAATTTCCTACTAGAAGACACTAGTTATATTGCTATAGTTAAAAGGAAAATCACAAACTTTTGGAATGAGAATAATCCAACTGATACAACTTGGGCTGACACATGGGAATGCTTTAAATGTTGTCTGAGGGGGTTCTTATTAGCAGCTCTTCAGCCATTAAAAGGGACAAACAAAACAAAAAAGTAACAGATATTGACTAAACTTAAAGAGATAGAAGAAAAAGTATCTGATGGTTTGATAGACAATTGGAAAATATGGTCTGGTTATAAATCTAGCTATTATGAACTAATTAGAGGAGAGGCAGAGTTTGCCATCAGAAGAGCAAAACTTAGATTACATTGATGCTGACCCAGAGCTACTAAAATACTGGCCATTAGACTTAAACAAAATAATGGAAGCACCAGGATAAGTAGAATGAAAATGAAAAAAAAATGGTTCCTTGGTAACAGGTCATACTGAAATAAATTAAAAATGTTATATATTCTATCAACAACTTTATCATAGTGATTGCAACCCTTCCCTAGGGGACCTATCCAATTTTTGTTCTGAGGTCCCTATACCTAAGGTTTCAGATTATCATAAACTGATATTGGCTGCTCCCATAACTAAGGAAAAAATCTGCTCAGCAATTAAATCTATAAAAAAAATAAGGCTCCCGGTCCGGATGGATACTTTTCAAATTTCTACCATAAATTGCATGAGGTTATATCCCTGATGTTATTGGAAGTGATTAATGAAGCATGGGAAATGGGTGAATTCCCTAAAGATATGATGAGAAACCTGATAACTCTTATTCCAAAACCTAGGAAAGATCGAAAAGAGTGCAAGAATTATAGACCAATTTCTCTTATAAATACTGACATCAAAATACTAGCTGATAGGTTAGAGCAAGTGATGCCTTTCTTAGTTGATAACAGGCAGACAGGTTTTATAAAAGGCAGACTTGCTGCTGATAATACTAGGAAGGTTTTTCATTTAATGTATGCTGTGCAAATAAATCTAAAACTGCTGCTGGTTTTCTTTCTTTAGATGCTGAAAAAGCATTTGAGAGCGTTTTATGGCCTCATATTTTGAACACCTTAATCTTATATGGATTCCCAGAACACATCACTAAGTGGGTTAAGATATTGTACCAGAATGTGCCCTCATCAGTTATAACTAATGATTTGACTTCCCCTAGCTTTATGCTAATGAGAGGCACTAGATAAGATTGTCCTCTCTCGCCTTTGCTTTTTGATCTCACATTAGACCCGATGGTGAGGAGACTCTCTCAAGAGAAGTCCATTAAAGGTATTCCCGTACTGAATCAGGAGTATTTAGCTTCTCTGTATGCAGATGATATCCTTTTGTCAGTATGTGATCCTAAGAGCTCTATTCCAAAGATATTGTATATATTATTTGACTTTGGGAGTATTTCTGGCTATAAATTAAAGATAATTCTGACCATACTACCAGCCTGACAATGTCTATTTTTGTATCAGGAGTCCGCACGCACCAAGCCTCCAAATGCTGACATCACAGACTCCTGGTACAATGCCTGTAACTGCCTAGTGTAACTGCACTAATGTCTAAGAGAAAAATTAAAACTGAAAGGCAACCGGCAGCCCATCTCTTCCACGGTATGTTGCATTGCACAAATACCGGTCGCTCTTCCCTAAAACTACAGCAGCTATTCAGTACAAAAAAACCCCAAAAACAAACAAACAAAAAAACAGACAAACTACTCTCAAAATCTCCCCCGTACCATAGATATACACACATTAAGTACTAGTCAGGCAATTAATAAAATGGACAAAGTTCCTCCCTTTTATGAAGACTCCGGATTGCCCTTTCCATGTCTGCTTTATCTTGACATTCAATCTCCATTCCCTGAATGGATGTGAACTTGTTTTGGGAGTACCTCAGTTGCAATGATCCCATGGCTGCATGTCCCTCATACAACACTAAAGCCATTTTCCTTTCTTTTTTGTCAGTCATCTCGTACTGCATCAAAGCAGATACTACAGATACACAATCTGCAGTGCTGGGCGGGTGTGTGTGTGCAGGTACGAGGTTACCCAAATCGCAGAAACACTGCACATAAGAAGTACCACACTTACCAAAGCTGAGTGTACCAAATCACTGGGCTCTACACAAGAGAAATGCTGCTGTTTGCTTTTATTTGGCAGAAGGCATTCTGCAGGTTGCAGGTGCACAGATAACTACAGGGCTGACCAAAAAACCTAGCACTTTGTAAGCTTTGGCAGGGAGCTGGCTACTGGTCAGAGAACCCCACCTTTTGTACCTGTTCTAGGTACTGCAGATAAATAACTGCCTAGTCTGGTTACAAGTCATGTGACCTTAGAAACATGGCAATGAGGGGTGTAAAACAAGGAAACTAGAGAAAACCAGCATTGTGTTCAAATAAAGCCATTATTTGCTGTACATAAATGAGCAAAGATCACTGGCGACTGCAAGCCATAGATAATGAGTGGAGTTCTAGGGAGGGTGATGCTACTATGGAACAGGAGGTAAGCACCTGACACAGGGGATGGGGGAATGTAAAAAAAACTTGTATGCTCCCACAAAAGCAAGCAAAAAGAGCTTGGCACAAGGGTGCAGCATTAACTTATACTTTTAATAAATTCCAATAAAAAAAAGCATTACAGTACCTGACTGTGCTGTGCTTACAAAGTGCAAAAGTATGACTGGATATCTGACCTGTTCTGATTTTGCATATACTGGCTTTTTCAAGGGTTCCTAGAAAAAGCCTGTGATGTTTTTTTATTGGAATTTATTAAAAATATAAGTTAATGCTGCAGCCTTGTGTCGAGTGTCTTTTTGCTTGCTGTGATATCTTTGTTTGGTTGAGGCACAGGAGCAGTAGTGGAGCAGTTACTTTCTGCCTCTACTACATGCCCCAAAAACTGCTTTAAACATAAATATTCAGTAAATGACACAGATAGGGCTCCTCACACTTCCTTTGTTGACCGCCGAATGGCAAATCCAAACCGTGCTTTCTGCTTTGCAGTAATCTGTAAGTGGTGGGTGAAGAAGAAAAAGAAATGATTTTTTTGGTCCCTGAATATTATCCACAGAAATACTGTATGTAACATGTATGTTACAGTATTTACATTTTCTGGTTTAATAGTGAGTAGGGTCAGGAATGACCCAATGGATTACTGGAAAAAAATAAAACAGAGGCTCTGGTTTTAAAAATTAAAGAGTTATCTTTACTGAATCAGTGCTGCAGTTTTAGGGACCACCAACTGGTATGTGTGCAATGCGACTTACCATGGAAGAGATGGGCTGCCGGTTGCCTTTTAGTTTTAGGCCCGGATATTCAAACTGCGCCAGGCTGTGGCACAAGCCTGGGTGCAGCTCAACTTGGTTGCGTAGGTGTGTAGCCTGGGCAATATTCAACGGACCTGCGCTATGGTGCAGCAGCTTTGAATATCACACCCTGGCCACACCCACTGTGCATGGCACAGTGGCACTGCACCAGCACAAATGGCCAGAGTGGAGCATGGAGATGAGCTAGCACAAGTGCCATTGCACCATGCACAGCACCTGCGATATTCAAAAGGGGACATGCAAATGGGGCCATAATTTATGCAAGGCGCACATGGGGCCATTTGCATGTCATTATGGCTCCATTTGCATCCCATTAGCATGCAGGTGCGCTGATCCCCGACGACTTGTGCCTGGAGTCCTGCCAGGCAGCAGCCATCAGGGACCGACGCCCCCCTGCAGCCCGATCACGGGCATTTGTGTAAACAAAATCCTCATCTAATGTCCCTGGTGGTCCAGTGGACCGAGTGTTGCCCGATTGCGGGCATCTGGTTAAATAAACCCCCCCTCCTATATCCCTGGTGGTCCAGTAGACCGCTATGTTCCTGATCGAAGGCATTTGTCTACAAAAAAAAAGCCTGTCTAATATCCCTAGTGGTCCAGTGGACTGCTATGTGCCCAATCACGGGCATTGGTATAATAACCCCTCCGTCCAATATCCCTGGTGGTCCAGTGGACCGATCACTGCCCGATCATGGGCATCTGTGTAAATCACCCCCCCCGCCAATATTCCTGGTGGTCCAGTGGACCACACTCTGCCCGATCACGGGTATCTGTAAAACACAAAAAATTACCTATTACCTGGTGGTCTAGTGTACCCCTCCCCACCCGCCCACTGGGCCCACCCGCTCCCCAGTCAGCTGGTGGCGCAGCACCCACCAGCCTGCGCCTCCACTGCCGCCGACTGACAGCTCAGTCAGGGCTGCACACCCATTGGTTCTGGCGTGAGCCAATGGGCATGTAACCCATGACACTACACAGTCCAGATATGATGAATGGATCCATTCACATATCTGGACTGTGTAGCTTGCATAGGCTGCACGCCCATTGTCTCATGCTGTGACCAATGGGTGTACAGCCTACCATACAGTGTCAGTTCGAGGGGCGGTGGTCAGCAGCAGGTGGGGAGCTGCCACCCGCCGCTGACCAAGGGGAACGGGGCGGTGGGGCTCAGTGTGTGGGTGGGGAGGGGGTACCACTAGACCACCAGGGTTGGTGTGGTGTGGCATTATGTTGTACTGACACCCATGATTAGGCTGCGAGCGGTCCACTGGACCACCAGGCATATTGGATGTTTTTATTTCTACATATGCCCACGATCGGGCTGCAAGCGGTCCACTGGACCACCAGGGATATAGGAATGCTTTTATTTTTAATAATGCCCACGATCGGGCTGCAAGCAGTCCACTGGACCACCAGGGATATAGGAATGCTTTTATTTTTACTAATGCCCATGATCAGGCTGTGAGCAGTCCACTGGACCACCAGGGATTTAGCACTTTTCATCTAACACATATGCCTGTGATCGGGCTGCGAGTGGTCCACTGGACCACCAGGGATTTAGGACTTTTCATCTAACACATATGCCTGCGATTGGGCTGTGAGCAGTTCACTGGACCACCAGGGATAATAGACGGTAATTTTATTACTTAAGCCCACGATCGGGCATGGGGGGGCGCCACCACGAAGGTGCAGCCGGAGCTCGGGTAGCCACCCACAGGTGGCAGCTGCAGTGTTGAGCCCTGCAATATGGCAGCTCACCTGTGGGTGGCCAGCTGTTGTTCCTTTTTTTTTTGACTCACCTGTGTGTAGCGCAAGTAGGGGTTGTGCATGCATGGGCTCAGCACATCCCGGGCTGAATATTGGGATGTGCGGAGTATGCATTGGCACGCCCGCCCCTACCTGTGCCGCATACATTACTGATGTGTTCCAGCGCATCAGGATTTGTGCCAGGCTCAGTCCCCATTTGAATATCATGCCGGGGCACATCAGTGGGTTGCACATGGTGCAACAGTGTTGTGCCATGTGCAACCCTTCTGAATATTCAGGCCCTGGTATACTATTTTTTAATTTAGGTTCATGACAGTTCGTGCTGTGCAGCAAAGTATTTCTGTCTGTTTTTTTCCTATCTATTGATGTACTCAAACAGTTTTTTTTCCTTTTTAACCAGAAGATCCAAAAAGAGAATACTAGAAATGCTGGTCCAGATATTCAAACTGTGCCACAAAGTAGCGCAATAGCAGGAGCAGGAGCAAGTCCACTGCGCCCATGCGCAACACACGTGATATTCAAACACTGCGCAGGTCAAGATGCACCTGTGGCACACCACTGAATATCACACCAACTGTGCCATTGCACAACCAGGGATGTGCAGTGGTGCAGGTCAGATGCGCAATAGCACAACCAGAGATGCTCAGTGGAGCAGGGCAGCAGTGCAACAGCACAACCAGGGATGCGCAAGGACAGGATGCAAGGGCCCACCACCCATGGTAGGGATGGGCAGAGGAGCACACAGCAGAACAGACATCACCCCCCACACCCCATGCACTGCACAACTGGAGGAGAGCTGGAAGAACAACCAGCCCAGGGACACCAGCAACAAATCCACCACTGGGTCATGGTGCCCCCGCACACCCCTGCAAGCTGTGACCATCACACGTGGATGTCCTGCCACCCTGTGCACCACCATCTCACCAATGCAGAGCACACCCTGCACCACAATCCCCATACACCCTGCCCAGGAGTAGCGCCCAACAGTGCAGGACACCCCATGCATGCCACCACCCCCACTATGACAATGCAACCCTGTGCACCACAGAACCATGCAAGGCAGCCCCACCATGAGCACTCTGCAGTGGGCGGCAGCAGACAGTGATGCAACAACTGAATACACAGTGCCACCCCGCACGTCCCCCAGGTACAGCTGAGAGACTGACCATGCGTCGGCACACGAGGTACCCCACACACTACAGGGCATGCCCCAGACCCCACCACCAGTGGTACAGCACCCTGCACACCCTCCCAAGGACACACCCCATCCCAGCACTGGCCACAACAGCTAGTGGAGACACCCACAGTGGTGCATGTATGCATGCGCCACACAAGATGCAACACAGTGCATGGACAAACACCCACCCATACCCAAGAGCACACCACACAGGGACACAGTAGCGGGTCAACCAAGCCCCCGGCATGTGGCCACGGCAGCTGTGTACACATGGCCAGAACCCCTCCATGGCACAGGTGTGCCAGCAACCCTGTGCAGGCACCACGATGCTGTACACCACCAGCATGTGGCTGGAGCACAAGTGACAGACCATGGAGCACATCCCCTGCAACAGACACAAGTGACAGCATTGAGGTGGGACAACAACAGCGGAGGCAACAGTGACACCAGAGGCAGACGTGCACCACACCAGTGACAGGAAGCAACCCAGCATCGTCCTGGGTACAGTGGCTGTCCAGTATGGGCAGCCACCACTGACATGCCAGTGGACTGTGCAGGTCACAGACATGCAAGGCTGTCAGCTGCACAGGCCATGGATGGTCTGACAGGGGCACTGTGGACACAGTGCATGCACTGTGTGCCACTGCACACAGTCATCCAGTGCACAGGGAACAACAAAAAACCACAGACAGTGACTGAGAGCTACGCCCACACCAAAGTCACCTCCCCTATGGACACACACACACACAAGCCCATGATAGCACCACCCCTGATGCCATGCACACCACTGCAGCTGAGCACCTTTAGCCTGCTGCAAATCAGAGACCACCACAGTAGGCATAACAAAACAAATGTATTTGAAAAGTAATAACAAAACTATATACAGCTATTTACAATCATTATGGGGTGAGGGCCACAAACCAGGTGGGGGTGGGTAAGGGGCAGGGGTGAACATATGGGAGAGGGAAGGAAGGGTGTGAGGGTGGGTCCAGGAGGATAGGTTTCATCCTGGGGCACATGCAATTCAGCGGGAGCCCCATTCCCCACTCCAGTGGTGCCTCCTGCCATGCTTCCTGCGGACTCCATGTTGCTCCACCCACTGAATGATCTCTAAAGAGGCCCGGGCCACCTGCAGAAACTCCTGCAGTGCCCTCTCAATTCTCATCATCCGTCATCCACCTAGGACAAGGGAGCAGAGTCAATAGGTGTGAATGCACAGCTCTCTGCAGCCCACCCATTGTGCATGGTGTACTGCCATGGGACACGCCCCTGTGATGGTGTGCAACTACCCACAGTGATCGTGTCCACATGACCTTCCCACCCAGGCACACACAGCCTTGTGGACTGCTGCACACACCCACTTCCCTAGTCCCGCACAGCACCACCGTGGCTGTACAGTGACATGGCTATGCGGTGTGAAGGCAGTGGCACAGCCATGTACCCAGTGCACACATGGATCACCAGCGCTGCACACCCAGACATGCAGTGCCACTGGACAGTGCTGACTGTACCATGTGGTGTGCATGGCAGTAGTGTTAATGGATGGTGGCCATGCCCTGCCGCTTGCCCTGCTACACAGCATACACAGAATATCCTGGAAGAAAGGCACTCACCATCACTGGCCTGGTCCAGATGCTGACCCATGATGGGACCTCTGGCACAAGGATGTAGCTCCCTACCCCTCAGCTCGTGTCTCTGCCTGTCCTCCAAAGCACGGCGATGCTCATCAGGGTCTAGGGAGCAAACATGGAGAGAGGAACATCAGTTCAATCCAGTAGCAAAGGCCTCCCACCCCTAGGTGTGTGCGATCCCGCACAGCCTAACCATTGTCCCCCCCACACCACCACCACCACTGCCCACACTGGTCGGCCCACCCCCCAAGTGGTGGACACATGCCCACTGCGATACCCATACGGATGCAACCAGTGTATGGATGGGGCACCTACCGGGCCATGGAACAGCACCTCTCCTGGTGCATGCCCGCAGGTGGGCAAGCCTGTCCATGTCCCTCCGCTGGAGGTCCCTGTACCGGTGTCAACACTGCTCTGCTGATCTGTCCATCCCTGTGGCCTCCTTCAGCACCACCACCACCTCCTCCTCCCACACGGCTCTCCTGGCCCTATCCAGGGGTGCTTCTCCAAATAGAGCACCAGCATGGGGCTCCACCAGTGCCACCAAATTAGCCAGTTCAATCTGGCTCCATACTGCAGCCCTCCTACGTGCCATCTCTGGATCTGCTCGGATTCAAAATGGTGCTCCCTAGCGCATGTCCACCACATGCAGATGCTGCATGGTACAGCACTGCCATTCCCCATCGCGCTGTCACTGAGCAACGTGATAGGGGTGCACCCATGCAGATGCACAGTGCCTAGGGAGCAAAGGTCGGGCACAGGGCCAAGGGTCTCTCGTGCACGGACCGCCACAGTGCAATTGGTACTCCCCACGTGTAGTGTGGTAGGGTGCCTGTGTGGGACTTCCTGTAGTGGCCTGCAGCTGTGGCACCACAGCACCTCTCGGGCGCTCAGGGCAGGGCATCATACAGATTGAACAATGCACTAGCCACTGGCACAGTAGTGGACGTGCCCTGCACTGCCTCCCATGCTCAGCAAATCAGCAGCATGGTAGGCGTCGGCGGTAGCACCCCGAGCATGCGCCATGCGGTGCCTACTGCGCACATCATAGAGCTGCACCTGTGCCTCAGCACATTCAACACAGTTGCACAAGGTGCAACAGGATGATATTCAGCTGGCATATGCAAATCAGCTCATCAGCAATTCCATGGCGCAGCTACTGCATTAGCATCCACTTAAATTTGAGCCTCACCTCATTTGCATGCGTTGTGCTATATAAATGTGACATGGGGCTGCAGAGGCCATAGTCTGGTATTGCAGTCTATTGTGGTGGGTTGCATGCTGTTTGCCAGTGTGGACTGTGGTGTGTGGGAGATGCATGGGACTGCACAGTGAAAGGTAACACCTGTCATTCCCACAGGCTCTACAATGACCAAACATGAGGAAAAGGTGGAACAAGAATGTTGGAGGAAGAGGAGGCCCAACTTCACACGGGCAGAAACAGACGCCCTGTTCGAGGCATACCTTGATAGGGAATTGCTGCTCAGCGGACAGCGGGGAACACCACAGGCCCGTGCTGCGGCATGGGGTGAGGTTGCACATGCCATGAACCAGCATGGTAGCCACCAGCGGTCAGTGAAGAAATGTAAGAAGAAGGTCGGCACAGACAGGAGAAGAATTAAAGACAAGGTGGCTGCCATCAGGGCTGCACGTGCTGCAACTGGTGGCGGGCAGCCAGACGTGCCTCACCTGATGCCACAGGAGGAGCAGATGGCCAGCAGCATGTGGCATTGTGCCATAGAGGGTGTTCCAGGTGGTGGCTTCCAGACAGGTGGCAGCCTGTCACTGCATGGTAGGTCCTGTGCTGTCACTGTGTGGGTGGCGGGGGGAGTGTCACGGGGTAGGGCGGTGACATTAATGCTACTGTGTTCCCTTGCAGCTCCTGAGCATCTACATGGATCAGTGGTGGTGGGTGTGTCCACCGTGGGTGAGGCCCTGGACACGGAGGAGTGCCCATCCAGCTCCACAGGTGTCTGTGGGTCAGTACCACCGCTTACCTGCCTGTCTGTTCGGACTGAAGATGGTGGTGATGGTGCAGATGAGGCACTGCCTGTGTTCCAGGATGACAGCAGCCATGGAATCCAGCATGCTGGGACACGGACTGGTGCTGGATCAGGCACTAATGATGATGATGGATCACACATCCCAGACAGTGATACGTGTGGGATGCAGGATGGTCCCACAGCAGGGAATGGCACTGGCATAGCCTTGGCTGGTGCTGCTGCTGTGGAGGCCTGCATGACATCACAGTCCCAGCCCATGCCTGTATGCCCCAGTGGGGCAGCACTGGTGTGCATCCAGGCCAGTGGGGCTGTTGCGGATGATGCGTCGGCACTGGCGAGCCCTTGCGATCGGCAGCCGGAGGGGCAGTGCCAGCAGTTGGACTATGGAGACGGGGGGACAGTGTCGGGGTGGCATCAATGCACCGCCTGTGGACATGCCCAGGCATGGCCCTGGTGCGCAATGCCCAACCTCAAGGGGTGCTGCCCAGCACGGCCGTGAGCACCATGAGGGACAGCATGCCAATCAGGCAGATGACCTCTTAGAGAAGCACACCCGCATACTCCAGGATTCAGTGGATCAACAGTTGTGGCTTGTGATGGCGGTGGATGCACTCAGTGCACTCCTGTGCCAGGCAGAGGAATGGTGCAGCAGGGACACCGGTCTCCTCCTGGCAGGGATGGACCAGCTGCAGGAGGATGTGACTGCCGCTATTGACAGGCAGACACAGGCATTCACAGCTGTCATGGCCACAATGGGCACCCAGTTATTTGCCCGTGCACCTCAAACACTGTGCAGTGCCATGTCAACCCCCCATTCCCCACGTCGTGCGACACCTCTCATGTCGACACCAGGTTCGGCTGTGAGCATACCGAGCACGCCTGGCACAGGCATGTTCAGTGAGCTGCAGACCCCTGCGTGAACACGGTCGTGTTCCCGCAGTGTCACCCTTGGGGGTATATCTGTGCCACCCCATGAGGCCAATGGTCAGCCTGGCACGGCTGGCAGGTCTCAGCGGGGCTGCTCACGCATCCGTGGTGGCCGTGGCACTGTGCCGCGTGACTGACCTGTCTCCCACCATGGCCACTGTCTGCCGCTGCCCTGTGTGCAGTATGTTGTGCACCGTGAGACGCATGGGTGGGGTACCCGGCTCTGCACACACACAGTCCATATGCACACCCTCCCGTCTGCTTGCCACCGTGGCGTGTGCATGATGATGCCTGTGTTGCGCTGTCCGCCAGTGTGCAATGGTGTCCAGCATCTGACACACGCACAGTGATGGCCACTGGGCATTGCTGTGTGTGGGCCTGTGTGTGGCTAAGTGTTGCAGTCGTGGTCAGCATGCCTTCTACCCCTTGTGCATGTCTTGGGGTGGGGGTGGGGGTGTGTGCGCGTGTGTGTGTGTGTGTGCGTGTGCGCGTGTCATGTTTGGCCATGCCCATCCTTGACGGCGTGTGCAGAGCCACGCTCAGTCCCATTCACTTGCCACCATCCACCCCTGGTGTTCATCATTGCATGTGTGTGGGTTGTGCCCTTGCCAGTGGTGGTTGCACATGGCCCCGTGACCTACCTGTGTTGGCTGAAATGCTCCTCTGTGATGGTGTCTTGGTGCAGCTGCATCATCCTGCACAGGCAGGGGTCCCTTCACCCAGGGGGTGGCTGCTCATCACCGTCTGGACCGGCATCCTCATCATCCCCATCGCTGTCCCCCTCTTCGACCTCTACAGCTATCCCACAGTCATTGGCCATGTTGTGCAGAATACAACAGGCCAGGAATAGCCCACAGGCCTTCGAGGGGGCTGTATTGTAGGGCACCACCAGACATGTCCAGGCACCAGAACCATGACTTCAGCATCCCGAACACACGCTCGATGATATTATGTGTGGTGGCGTGTGCCTCATTGTATCATTGCTGCGATGGGTGGTGAGGTGCCAGTACGGTGTGAGCAGCCAGGGACGGAGTGGGTATCCACTGTCACCTGTGTATAGAGGGTGTACATTAGTATGGTGGTCTGCATTGCTCTGCCATGGGCCATCAAGGCCGGTACCCATGGCACCTCTGACTATGCCTCCCCCCACGGCTGCCCATGTCATCCTGCGTGTTGTGCATACTCACCCACTAGGTGGCCAGTAGGGATATCCCCACTCTCAAACCTGTGGCACAGTGATGACTGGTGCCAGATGAAGGCGTCATATGCTCCCCCAGGGTGCGTGGCACAGACATTGGTTATGTGCCCCCTGGCATCGCACACCACCTGGCAGTTAATTCTGAAGTATCCCTTGCAGTTGCAGTAGGCAATGCCTTCTGGGCCAGGTGGTGTGCGGATGGCGACATGGGTGCAGTCAATGGCCCCCAGCATGCCAGGCATACGTGCTACCCTGTGAACTGTTGTGTGTGTGCTGTGCACTCCACCTGTGTGCTGGGGAAATGGATGCACTCTTCAGCATGTTGCAGCAGTGCGCTGAGGAATTGTGTGAGTAGGTGTGATGCAGCCAACTGGGTTATGCCTGTCGTGTCCCCTGTTGGTCTTTGGAAGGTGCCCGTGGTGAGCAGGCACATGACAGCTGTCACCTTGGTCTCCACTGACAGAGCATGGCTCCGTCGTGTGGGTGCCTGCATCTCATCACTGCACAGCTCACAGAGCCGCCTCAGCATCGCCTGGTTCAGGCGGTACCGGCCACGATCTCTGTATCACTATACTGCTCAAAGGTGATGTGGGCTCGGTACCACCTGTTGGGCGTACCACCAATGGGCCCTTCCATAGCCATGCCCCCTGCTCTGCCTTGCTTCACACCCTCATTACTGCCTCCATCTGTCTGGTGGCACTGGCCATGTCCTGTTCACCCCCCGGCAGATGTTGTCCCTGTCCCCCACTGTCCTCTATGCTGCTCCCCATGCACTGGGTACACCTCTGGCCTTCTGCTGTCCTGCCTCCTGCCACTGCCCTGACCACTCTGCAGCACTGCCCTGTTGTCCCTGCTCTGTTTATCTGGCTCCCCAGATGTGTCCTGCATGGCACAAGGGTGCCCTGTCCTGCTCCAGCACTGTCCCTCTCTCTGTTGCTCTCACTGGTATGGCTGCCAGCTCACCCCCACTGCAGCCTTCCTGTAGCATTCTTTTATCTCTCTCTTGCTCCTTTTTATTTTGGCTCACTTCCACTATGGCGCAACTTCCGCTATCTCCCCTATTGCGCATGTCATTGAATATCGCACTGCGCCATTTATTCATGGTTCCTCCCCCTATGGTTGCGCATGCATTCATTACCATTGCACTCTTGCGCATTGCAATTTGAGTGGTGCAGCTGCCTCCCACTGAATATCGCAGAATAGCGCATTTTTGGACTTGCGCTGGCACATCTCTGTTGCGCATGGCGCAACTCTTTTGAATATCTGGGCCGCTGCGATTAATTGTAAATTTTAAATTTCTGTTTCACATATTTAAATGTATATTGAATTCTTGTAGTTCTTATTGTGTTCCACCCCATATACAAAATACATCATCAATAAATCTTTTCCATAAAATTATTTTATCCATAAACCCATTTTTTTTTATTATTGAATACCATTTCAACTTCAAAGTTAATTGTATAAGCATTTGCATAGGCCGGAGCCATGGTGCTGCCCATGGCCATACCTCTATCTTGCTGATAGAAAACACCATCAAATTCAAAATAATTATTTTGTAAAACAAATAATGCTAAATCTTGCAACATTTCAGTTCTTGGTTCCTTATTGTTATGTCATTTATCTTGAATTTTTCCCATATTAATGACTCCTTCTCTATGTGTAATAGAAGTATATAAATCTACTACATCCCATGTAACTAAAATGGCATTTGTTAAATCTCTTGTTTCTGATATTAATTCCAGTTGTTTCATAACATCTGATGAGTCCTGTATATAAGTGGTACTTAGTTCAATCAGAGGTTGTACAAAATAGTTAATGTATTTGGATATGGGGTCAAACAATGACTCTATTCCTGAGACTATTGGCCTCCCAGGTGGGTCTAACTCATTTTTATGAATTTTTAGAATGCTGTAAAAGGTTGGAACTCTCCGATGTTCCTTAATGAGTAATCTCATCTCCCATTCCTGCAGCCAGTTCATATCCACAAATTCAGACAACATTTATCTTAATGTTCCTTGTAATCATCTGATAATAGGAAATAGTCATGCCTATTTCTTAGCAATTTCAAACACATCATTTTGTACTTTTCTCGATCTTGTATGACTATTCCTTCTCCTTTATCTGCTTGTTTTATAATGATTTCACTATCTTCACTTAAATCTTTTATGGCTTGTCTTTGTGCCACTGTCAAATTATGTTGTTTAGGACATAACTATTTCTTATCTTTACATAATGCCATGATTTCCCTTTCAACAGTGCTACAAAATGTCTCAATTCCATGGTTCCTATCCTGGGGGTGGGGAACTTGATTTTATGTTCAGTGCATTTTTGATACATTTTTGTTCTTCATCTACTACTGTTTCTGCTTCAGAAATATTTTTTTAATCTTAAAGTTCTAAAGAACTTTTATAAGTCCACCTCAAATTCAAATAAATTTACTGGTTGTGTGGGGGCAAATGACAAGCATAACCCTAACACTTGTTAGCTTCCTCTGCTAACATCCAGCCATTTACTTTGTCCTGCCTGCCCAGCCCTTGTAATCATTTTCCTTTGTCTTCGCTTTCACACCCACCCCCTGCTGACAAACTGCTGCCAGCTTCCCTGCCTTCCCACCCCTGAAACATTGTCTGCCCTTATAAATAAATGATCCAGCTCTCTTTCTGTCCATAGGATTCACGCCCATAGCCGTGCCGGTGAAAAGCGGCCAGCAACAGCCGCTCCTACGGCCGCCACCACCACCGACTCACTCCAGCAGCCCTTACCGGCCTAAGGGCATTGGGGCACAGATCACAGCTCAGGTACAAACTGCTAAAATCCCTCACAGAGAGCCAGCATGGCTGGCGCCCTTGATTGGTGTGGAGCTGCCCTAGGGGGATCGTGATTGGTCTCTCCACTTGCCTGCTTCGCTCTGATTGGAGTGCCTTTTCTATAGTCTTTTACAGTGTTCCCTGCTTAATCTTGACTTCTCAGCTCTTGTTCTGACTTGAAATTTTCTGCCACTCACACCACCACCCCTTCCCAGGCCTCCTTTAAATACACTTATGCTCCACCTTTCCTAACTCATTGCTGTTTCATTGGCCTAGTATTGTCTGCTGCCAACCTATGATTGGTAGCTGAGTGTGGCCAATAAGCCTGTCCTGTGCGAATATCTTCAGAGCCCTAGCCACTAACTAATCTGCTCCTGCTCTCCTTGTTCCCCTTTCTGCTGTATATCTCACTTAGGTTTTAAGTGAGTACCTAGGTGGGTCAACTACTTGCCTAGAAAAACGCTGCACTAGTACCAATCGTTAAGACCACCCATCCTGGTACTATGGCTTTCTTTACTGTGCTATTATTATTCCTAACATACAGAGTGCACAACAATACAATGCAACCGGAAGTACCTCAATGCAAACCAGTTCTCCAATGCACTTTATCAATACCTTATGTTATAATGGCCTGCTGTGCAGCCACTACTTCATCCTCCTCCCCCCTTTTAGCCTATTCCCCACGGTTTGCCACCACCCCCTTACTGCTGCCCTCACCTATGTCTATTCAAGCACTCACATTGATCACGATAAACTGTCATTACAGTGGTGCTACCTCCTGTGCAGTATGTTATGGGCAACCTCGAAGAATTAAAAAAGCAGTCTCCATCCTTATACGCTCCTTAAAGAAAATTATATTACTTCTTCTTCTCTGCTCAGGAAATGTGGAGCTAAACCCTGGTCCCCCCCTACAACTTACCAAGCTTATCGATTTTGCTGAGGCCACAGGTCTCAAAATGATGATGGTCAATATTCTAAGCCTGCCTAAAAAACTTGTACAACTGCAAGCCTGGGCTGCACATATCAACCCTGGCCTCATCATAATTACTGAGTTGTGGTTAAAAAAGACAAATACCGATCAACAAATCTCACTACAGGGCTACAAACTATTTAGAGTGGGATAGAGAGTCTAGAGGTGGGGGTGTGATTATTTACGCCAAATCTAAGTACTCAGTCACCAATATTAGTTGCAAATCTTTAGCCAAGGAATTTGAGATTGTCTCTCTAAACCTTCATCTCCCTTCTTCAGAATGTATCACTATAATAGGTGGCTATAGACCTCTGTCTGGTGGTGATGAAGTCCTTAATCTTTTGAAATCCATGTTCGCAGATGCAAAAACTGAAACAATATTTCTAGGGGATCTAAATATGGATTGGCTAACACCTAAATCACACTGCCTCAAATGCCTTTGTGATGAGCTAGGTCTTGGGCAATTAGTCAATGAACCTACTAGGAATAACGTTCTAAATACTGCCAATAGCTCCATCCTAGATGTGATACTAACCACCCACCCACATAAAAAATCTCATTCAGCAGTGTTTCACAATGACATGAGTGATCATGGGGTTTTTGCTTGCATAAGATCTAAAATTAAGGCCCGACCACAGCCCATCTTTATAACAAAATGGTCCTTTCACAAGTTCAGTGCAGTAAACTTCCTTTCTGACCTGGGCATGATCAGTTGGCAAGACCTCTACCTAGCCAAATATGTCAATGAGGCAGCTTACACCCTTAATGACAATCTTACTAAAATAATAAATAAGCATGCCCCATTCTTCAAAGTAAGGGCATGGAACAACTCTAACCCCTGGTTCACCTCAGATCTTAAGGCAGCCCTCATAGTCTGAGATAAGCTCTAGGCAAAAACTAGACATTCCAAAGAATCTTCAGATTGGCAAGCCTTTAGAATAGCCAGAAATACCTGTGTGAAAAGTATATGCTCTGCTAAAGCTAACTATTATATCTCTACCCTAGAACAAGCTAAAGGTAACCTTCATAAAATATGGAAGATGATCAAATCTATAGAAGGGCGGCCCACAGCCCCTTCCGTCCCAGCAAAGATAGTTGCAAGTGGCAAGATTGTGGAAAACAAGTCCCTAATCCTGGAGGAACTTAACTCCCACTTTGCCACAGCTGGATTAGCTTTTGACTCATCACCTTATGCTGGTTCTGCGGTGAGCCAGCATACCTCTCCCCCATATCTATTCCTGCATCAAGCCCTTTCCTACTGCACAAGATAACTTACAAATAAGTAGAAGATTCTCTCCTTAATTTAGACACCAAAAAACGCACAGGGGACGATGGCTTGGAACCCTTTTTCCTAAGGTTAGAATATGCCCATCTCGCTGCCCCAATTCTTCACATCTTCAATCTTTCCATTACATCTGCTACTGTGCCATCCTGCTGGAAATCAGCACATATCCTCCCTCTGTTTAAATCTGGTGACTCGTGCGATATAAACAACTATAGGCCTCTCTCCATATTGCCTATCCTTTCTAAAGTTCTCAAAAAACTGATCCACATTCAGTTAAAATCTCACTTGGAAACTTTCTCTCTCATCAATCCAGCCCAATCCGACTTCTGGGCAAATCATAGCACAATCTCTGCGCTAGCAAAAGTAACCAACGACTGGATCTCTGATATAGATGCAAAGAAGGTAACTGGAGCAGTCTTTCTGGATCTAAGCAAAGCTTTTGATACTGTTGACCACAAACTATTAGTCAATTGCCGTGCAAAGTTGGGTGCCACATACCATACCATCCAGTGGTTCTCTAGTTACTTAACTGGGAGATCCCAAAAAGTAAAAGTAGAAGGCTGTTTTTCTGCTGCCTTGCCAGTTGTAAGAGGCATCCCTCAAGGATTCACCTTAGGTCCTATCTTGTTTTCATTATACATTAGTGATCTTGATTCCAACATATCTACATCCAATCTGCACTTTTTCGTGGATGATACTGTGCTGTATACTTCTGGCTCACCGCTATCTGAAGTCAAAGGAGTGCTTCAAGCGGACTTTGCACAACTTGAGCATAATCTAATAAAGGCAAAGCTTCTGCTTAATGCCAAGAAGACTAAAGCTATGATATTCTCCCGTAGTGCTGTCACAGGTACCCCCAATACCCTGCCCCAAGATTTCATTGTTACCACGCTAAATGAGCCTCTGTAAGTTGTCACCAAATTTAAATACCTGGGTATCTGGATCGACAACAAACTATCTTTCAATGACCATGTTGAAGACTTCTCTAGAAGGCTAAAAGCCAGGCTAGGTTTCTTCTTTAGAAATAGGCCCCTCTTCCCCCCTTGAAACTCAAAATAAGCTTGTCCAGGCCACTTTTCTCCCCCTTCTTGACAATGGCGATGTAATCTATTCCTCTACCACTCTTGCAAATCTAAGTAAACTGGACATCCTTTATCACCGTGTGTTACAGTTCATTACCAACTCCCCTTACCATTCGCATCATTGTGACTTATATGCAGCTGTTGGTTGGACATCCCTCACTACTAGATGCCTGCTCCATGCTGGGCTATCGACTCTTAAACTGCTCCTGCAGAAATTACCGAGCTATCTCTCATCCCTCATTAGTATTTCACATAGTGCATACTCGCTAAGAAAATCTGGCTTTATTATGCTTAATATACCGAGGACACGGACCTCCTTTGGTAAACATGCAATTGCACATACCCTTCCCACTATTTGGAACCAATTACAAACCGTACTGAAACTGACTAGCACAGTTTCAATTAACCCTTACAAAGTGCTAAGCTCAGCTTTAATAAAAGATACCTGTAACTGTCATTAAGCCTCTTCTTTCCCCATGTGTGCCATGTGCATCCATTGGTAAGACATAATTGCTTTGTTCATATTAACTACTTATTGCTTGCACTTTCATTTACATTAAGATATTATTCCACTATCTGGCACCTGACTTATATCTGCTACCTTGCTGCAGCAACCAAACTACTGCAATCCCTTTCCTCCTGCTCCTGGCTTTGTCTATGTATACACTTCACTGATCACACTATCAAACCATTCCTACCTTCCTTATCCATTTTATTCTGTTGTTTATTCCATCTGCCAAAATGTATGTATTGCACACACCAGTTACCATGTTTCAATTATCAGTATGCTATCTATAAGTCGCTTCCCTGTGTTACATTAGCTGACTACCACTTGCGGTCATCCTATGTGGTGTCCTTGAATGTATATCTTGCCTGTATTATGTGATGCTTGCATTTATGTATATATTGTTTACTAACTATTTATGTATGTATGTTGTGTAAGTCTATATGTCACAGGACCTCCTTGTGAATGAGCTTGCTCAATGGAGTTTTCCTGCAATAAACTTGAACTTGAACTTGTTGCTCAATTTTAGTTGAGTTTCTTTTGCTAAAATTGAATATTGGAATTATTTCTGCATTTGTTTGAGTAAACCTCTGTCCATATATGGCATTCTTGTTGTTCTTCCACCTGTTCCTCCTTGCCCCCCTCCCCTCCTGCCACCTTGCAACCCAGCTTGTGGTCTGGAAAAGTTTCTATTGGAATTAGAATGTCTAAGATCATATCTTGATTCAGCTAAATTATTAGGGATACAAATGACTATAAAGAAAACGAGATCTGGACGGTGATCTTGAGAGCTTCCACTGTGAGATGTTGCCTGTGATGTTATAGCAGTCCTAAATGCATGTTGGCAGCTTTCGCAACACCATCTATGTGGTCCACATAGGAAAGATTTGAGTCCCGAGATATCCCTAGGTATTTGAATGACTGCACCTGTTCAAGGGTGCTTCCAATTGTAGTGGGGTGTAGGAGGAGTAGGCTGTTGGTTAACTAGGATCTACAGCTTATCCATTAGGTAGGGATATGGGCAGAGTAGGGCCAAGCAGTCCTTATCTGCCATCAAAGTCTATGTTTCTATTTTTAAATAAAGGATTTGTTCCACATTTCTTTAGCAAACCACAGCCATACTATGGAGACACACATATTCCTTATACGCTGAGTATAATACTGTTCATAGAAGTCAAGCCCTCCTGTGGAAATACAAACATATGAAAATCTGAGCAGAAACAGGCCTCACAATCTATCAAGTCTGCTTGATTGTACAGCTAGCACCGCAACTTGCAGCTGCAAATAGCACAAGTTAACAGTATGGATGCTCCAGTAGATCAAACAAAAGTCTAATATTAAAAAAGGAGAGGGAGCCATCCTGTACCAAGTTGAAGGGCAGGTCTTTACCTTCCTCCCCTGACCTGATTTAGCTAATGTAGAAAAGCTAAGCAATCCTCATAAGTAATATAAACAGGAGGGTCACAGTGATTCTTCCTCTTCCCACAGCTAACTAAGTGGCATAGTGTTGTGTGCCTTTGTGGAATTAAATGTTTGTTGGCATAGTAATCAACTGATCTTACTCACAAAGGCATTACCATTTCAATGCACTCAAAAAGCCTCCAGGCCAAAGAGCATGAGTTTATTACAGACCCAGTCCCCTCCATGAAAAGAAGAAACTTTTTGGGAAGCTTAAGGAGACATTTCATTTTTGTTTATTCTTTGGTAACCAGGAAAAGGCACTGGACCAAAGGTCCCTTTTCAAGCCTGACCCAGACAAAAAAACATACAAAAATACACAAATACAATCAACAGCAATACAATACCAAAAAATACAAATTACAAATTACAGTTACAAGTGAATTTATGTAATAAATAACTTTTTAACCTTTGTTTAAAAGTTAAAACAGAGGGAGCAATCCTAACATCAAGTGGGAGTGAATTCCAATACAAGGGTGCTGCAATTGAAAAAGCTGTAGAGCTTAATCTAAGCCGAGACCTGGGGACAAAATATAGGGGGCCATCAGCTGACCTCAGGCTGGGAAGCAGTTCTCTCATTACAACAAGATCAGAAAGAGGAAAAAGGGAACCAAAGTAAAAACATTTATACATTAGACAGCCAACAAAATATTCTATTCTGCAACTAGGGGAAAACCACCCCAACCGAGAATAAAAATTACACCGATGTGTCCTATTGGGGGCTCCTAAAATAAATCTACAAATATTATTATAGGCAACAGTTAGTGCTTGCATTTCTTTTGTACCTATGTTATAATATAAACAAGAACTGTAATCAAAATATGGAAGAAGAGAACCATTAGCAATTGCTAGTCTAGTTGCTTGTGAGAAGAATGACTTGAATTTGTATAACACCCCTATTCTTTGATTTACTTTCTTAACCATTGACAGAATCTGAAGTGAAAAGGTCAAACTGGGATCCAATAGTGTGCCCAAATACTTAAATTGAGACACTTGTTCAAGCAGACCACTCCAAAAATCAGATATCCTCAATTCCGGGGTGTCCACCAACATATATTGCGTGCCAAATAACATAGTTTTTGTTTTAGCTGAGTTCAAAACCATGGCATTTAAAGTAAGCCAAGAACAGATGGCACCAAAATCCTTTTCTAGGGAACAAGAAAGTTCAGACACAGAATTTGACTGAGCAGAAATTACAAGACTATCTGCATAAAGCAGTGATCCACTAAATTTACAAACTCCAGGACGCTGATTAATAAAAATAGACAAATAACTGGGGTCCCAAAATGGACCCCTGAGGCACACCACAACTAATTGGCAAGGCATCAGAAACCACAGAACCTACTTGAACAAACTGACACCTGTTACTTAGATAATCATAGAACCAAAAAACAGCGACAGCAGAAAACCCCAGATCTTTCAATTTTGTGCAAGCCAAACTGTGATCAATCAAATCAAAAGCCTTGGTTAGGTCTACAAACACAATAATACAAAACACATAAAAAAAAATCCCACAGTCCCCACTTGTACACTGAGTTAACTTGAGCAAGTCACTTAATTCCTTGAGCTCCAAGTTTCTATCTGGAAACACTGTCTAACAGGCAACAAATGTATGAAGTACAGTGAGTTAAATGTTCCAACCACTGCTCAGAGGTACTGTAAGAAGCCTTACTGCTACATTCTGCACTCATTGCAGATGTCACATTTGTTTGTAACTACATTGCCTAAAGTACCCCATCTCCCCATGTGCCCACCTGCCACTTGATCCTTGTCAGCTCCCTCCCAAGTTGAAGGTAAACACAGTACCTGCCAGCTGGTTGTCAGATACACTATCATTTTATTATACTATTATTTTACTTCAAATGTCCAGCAAGGGCGTATAGACACTTCCTGAGAGAGCAAAAATCAGGTAGTGCCTGTCTTTTTCTGGCTAGCATGAACTGCTACTTTATTTTATTGATCTGAAATTTGCCACACACAGATGGAAGACACGCCCTGTGAGATACAGTATCTCATTTTTGTTTTTGTCTCTTAAAGCATCAGTATAAAGCAACAGTGCATCTATGAAAATGTTTAAGTTAAAGCCAGTGTGTGTGTGTGTGTGTGTGTGTGTACATGTGCATGTGAGTCTTGGAAATTTATAGCCAGGATAAGGGAACTGTTTTGCCTTTTCTATAGTTTGAACTAAATACCACTGTTTTTATTATTTTTATGTTCATCTGCTGCCAGCCATAGTTATGTAACCATACTGTCTATTGTAAGTTGCTACAGTTGCTGTTTTTCCAGTATCCAGTATAAAAACCACAGAGATCAAAGACACTCATAGTACTGACTACATAGTATCCAGTCTCCATCAGACAGTCTCTCTTGATACATAGTATCCAGTTTGTCAATAAATGGATCATTCACCCTCAGTAGTAACACATACATACAGTAAATACAAAGTTGCATTTATACATTTGTGCAAAACATTTTTTCCCAATGGGCCTACCACCCTGAAACAAAGTTTATGATTTGGATTTTGTCTTTTGAGACCTGAAAGTGTACACTTATTTGACAGTTAACCTCCTCCAGTAAAAGCCATGGAAACAGAAAATATACACTAGCCTGGTACACAATATTCCAGTACTTGACTGGATTAAAATGACATGAACCCATGGGGGTCAGGACAGGGGATTATTTTTTAAACCAGTATTCTAATATGCTGTGAGATAAAACACTATTTATTATTGGTAACTGGTGGTATTATTGCACATTTTTAGTCTATTTTGGGTAGGAAATGCTAGCAATTGGATAATTAGTTTTACATCGGGTTTTGAGTAAGGAAGGCAGTTTTAGACAGGTTTTCTTATTTTTAGCAATAGGATTCCATATTGGGACTCCATAGTGTTCCAGCACTCAGTCTCTCACAAATGTGTAGTTCATATTTAAAATCAAAAGCCTTAATCTATTGTAAAATTTCTCCTGGTTTAAAGAATGAAAGCATTATCCATACATTATTATTCCAACTTGTTTTTACAGTCATATGCTGTCTGTTTTATATACAGCCACATTATTAAGACTGGCTTGCAATATAAATTGAGACTACCAGTTACTGTAGTAGCAACACTTACATTAAAATAAAGCATCTAAACATCTG
This sequence comes from Neoceratodus forsteri, assembly GCA_016271365.2. Lineage (NCBI taxonomy): Eukaryota > Metazoa > Chordata > Ceratodontiformes > Ceratodontidae > Neoceratodus > Neoceratodus forsteri. Next base: position 878,390,623 of record CM028136.1, read on the forward strand.
AGGCACAGTGTCTCTTGCAGTAAAATTATATTGTGGTTCATAGTATGGTAGGAAAAGGAGCTGAACAAAGTGAACCAATGCCTGTTGATGTCAATTACCCATAATAATGTAGTTTGACCCCCTCCCAAAAATAAACATGTCTGTTTAGTTTTTAAGCTCAAGTTTACTTTTACTACTGACAGTAGCAAGGGGAGTAAATTCACCAGGTTTACCATCTTCTGTGAAAAATATTTTCTTTTTAAGGTCTTAAATTGATGTCTTTCAACTGCAATGATGACAAAATGTCTAGCGTGACACTTAGCAGAAACGCCCTGTTAATCCCAGGAATCTAAGTAATTCATGTAACTGTGTCCGTGGCTGGCTTGGAAGGTGCTAAACAATAAGAAAATGTCAAATAGCTTTCTGTTAATGTTTGGTAATTTGAGGAGGTGAAGCCATAGTGCCACGTTTGGAAATGTGAAAAAAAAGAAGAAAGACACATCTCAGCTGAGTTAATCCAACAAACTCAGCTACCTCTGCAGTTCAGCAGGAAATGTACCTGTTGAAATATACAATTTGCAACTCAGATGTATTTTATCATCCTAATGGAATGCTTAGTTTCATCAGTTCATTAGTTTCATCAGTTTAAGGGATCTTTCTGTCTACTTTTGTAGTCAGATGCAAGTGAAGCCATTATACTGCTGTATATGAAGTGCTAGTCAAAAGGATGATATGTATTATCAAAAATAATTAAACCCAGAGGATGATAACAGACACTCCCTCCCACACAACCAAAATCATTTGGCAGTGTGGTAGAGAGAGTCGGATACCCTGCTGCTGCTTTATTATTTTTTTGTTTAAAAAAAAAACACAAAACATCATGGTTCATGAATAGGTGGACTTGTAGGGATGGTTATAATTTAGGGAAAACATCCCTCCATCTAAACAGAACATGATTTACAACAACTGTGAATGAATTGGCTGGTTACAGTACATTTAGTGCATAGATGTGACACTGTATGAATACAAATGCATCACACTGAAATATCTATTTGGCAATGATGGTGCTGTTTTACAATATGCTCTCTGTGAGTGAATCAGTTGTGCTCCTATAGTTACGGAACTGGGCCAGCACCTACACTGCCAAATATACTGTATAGTTAAATTGGGTTCATACAGCGGTCACATCTATACAATACATGCAGTGTAGCCAGCCAATTGATTCACACTTGTTGTAAGTGATCAACAATAAACACAACAAGGCATTTGTCAATGCCGAATGTTGTCGTGTTGGCATTGGCATTGGCAGTGCCAGAGCTAGAGATGCATAATAAGAATGGCAGTGAAGTATTGAAGTGACACCGACCCCACACCCACCCTGTAGAGAGTGACAGGCATTGGGGTGTGCCTTTGGGTTGTCAGCTATAATGCTCATGCCATTGTACCTCACTCTACCCTGTAGACACTGACAAGTGTCAGGGTGTGGTTTGGGGTCTTTGGGCATTATACTTACCCCATTCCATAAGGAAATACACTGATGTGGGTGCAGTATCAGAGCATGGGGTGAACTTTGTGGCCGAACAGTGCAAGGCACACCATGATGCCTGTCAGTAGCTGCAGGGTAGGGGGGTGGAATGGCATGAGCATTACATCCGATGATCCCAAGTGACACCCTTGACACCTGTCAGTCTGAACCAGGTGGGGTGCTACAGTTGGAAACCCTAACACCATAGGCACTGGAAATGGGGGGGCTGGAGGGGCGGCTGCCCCACCACTTTTTTGTGCACCAGAAGATTGTCCCTACAGGCTGCACACTCACTATGAATTATTATTATACTTGTACTGCTTGCAGTGCTTGCTCTGTCGCTCTTTGCCTTAATCTGATTCTGCTATGCTGCCCCCCTGCTCCGCTCCGCTAAAAGAAACAAAAGAAACTGACACCTGCTGCCTGTGTCAAATGCCTCAGCCAGGAAAGATGAGTTGTAAAGTAGGTAGAAGTTAATGGTAGCATAAGAACTTAACACTTCTTTTATTTATATGCATTTACAGGGCAGCTTGGCAGCAGCTTTAACACCTCTGTCTGTCTAGTCTTCTCCCACTCCTCTTTGTTTTAGTGCCTGGAGTCAGGAGGGACGACAAATACACTCTTAACACCCATTTAGCAGTTAGCCATTAGACAGCCCTAGCCCACCAGCTGCCATCATTCCATTTAAGGTTTAACTACTTTGTTATTCACTGGCGCCTCTCAACAACAATACATTCACATCACATTTAATTAAAGTAAGGCTTCAGCTTTTTTTTTTTAATGATGTTCCACAGTCGCAGAAGTTCGGAGAGCCGAGCCCTACCACCCACCCCCGAGAATTGAGAGAGCGTCAACTCAGCGAAGTTAAAAAAAATAAAAATACAGGGCACTAGAGCCATAGGGGGTATAAAAGTATCACACACACATCCCCAAATTCCATTTCACTGACTCCTTCTTCTGGCTTTGTTTTCCATTGGGGTTGACTTGAGTGTTGTGGAGTCGGACTTTTACACTGACTGACTTGCTGCTGAGCTGATTCACTGACCGGTTTTGGCTTGAGCTTCACTGTGTACAAACACAGTCTGTGTTTGCTTTTCCAGCCTTTTCACAATTTGCAGGCTCCGCTTCAGTTCAGTAAAGTAAGTTTTACTTTGTCTCCAAGTGACTCGACTCCCTGGCTGGCTGCCTGCTGTGAAGAATCCGTGCTGCTGTGATGAATCCCTGCTGCTGAGTAAAGAGTTGACTAATTGAATTTGAGTAAGTCAAATGCACAACTAGTCTATGTACTGTCATGATTCATTAATTATTTGCAGTAAACAGTTTTATTTTGATCAATGATTTTCCTGTCCTGCTGCGGCTGCCTGGCACGAAGTGTGTCCAAGTCTGCGGAATTAAAGGGATGAGATATCATGCTAGGCGGTACGTGCTGTTTGCAGATGAGTGATTAATATATTTTTTTATATATATAAGATTTGCATTTGCTGACTTCTGAATCCATCGGACAAAGCATTTTTTTTTTCCCTTGAATTTGTGTTGAAAATGCACAGCAAAGGCAGCATAATAACCACTCGCTAAATAAATCCTAGTAAACTCTACAACTGGGAGATTAATCCATGCAATAGTACATTTGTTGTCTAATATCTGAAGAAATCAGGCAGCATCAACTTTAGTGGAGCCAGATGTAGGCTGCTACATTCAGTTGGCCTGGCCAAATGAACTCTTCTTTGTTTTGTAGTACAATAACTGCCTCACAATGCTGGTACTTAGTTTAAACATGATATCTGGCAGTCAGAGATGTTTTAAAATGTGGATGTTTTTAATGTGTATTCAAGTTCATCAAACCAGGAGTAGACTTCTTTACAACAGTTGCAGGGTTTCAAATGTGTAGATTGAGTCAGTTCTAGGATAGTGAATTGTGTCTTTGAAGGGACCACAAAGGCTGCCTTGTAACTTCACATCAGGTTGTTCCTTCTTTGAAATATTCTAAAAGTTTATGGCAGAAGGGTGAAAACACTGCATTAAATGGCACTGTGAGTACTATCTTCCCAAAGAAAACCTAGCCTTGAGGAAAAAAGCTAACCTTAAGAACTATACTTTGTGTACAGAAGACTTCCATACTGCCAGAGGTAGAAGTGTCTATGAATCTGCACAAACTAAGCATTTTTTTTTGTCTTGCTATTAAGCAAAGGACCCCCATGTAAATAGCTACTGCAACTCATAGGGCCAGCACACTATCTGAGGGTGCATGCAAACCCCAAATAGTTAAAAAAATTTAAAATAAAAAGGCTTGGGAGCCTTACATTGTTAACACTTTGAAAGAGGCATTACAGAGTTCTTTCCTGTATTATGTATTAAAGTAAATGCATTCTTAGGGAGAATATGTTAATCAAGCGGGTGGCAAAGCATGAGATAAAGTGTGTGTGTGTTGGGGGGGGGTTCATGTACACCATTGGGTTTAACTGGGTCTTTTGGATATAGACAATGGTTAGTGGCTTCCATTTAAACATGTCACTTTTAAATGTATTTGCTAGTCTAAGAGAGTATTCTTGCCTTTTCCTTTTGAATGGTCCAGATTCAGCACCACATAGATACAGAGAATGTAATGAAATGGTCAAGAAGCAAAGGTTATCTCAATCAGCCACTGACAGTCTTACAGCATTATTTGGGAACACACACACACACACACACACACACACACACAAACACCAAACTTTAAATGCACATCTATTCATGGTACATTTTCACAGTTCAAGTGTTTAAAATATTTATCCTAAAGTTACAAAAATGAATTTTTTTAGAGGAGAATATGCTCACTGGTTTTTAACATAACAGTTAAGCTGCATATCTGATGAAACAGTGTATGCTTTTGAAACTGCTTCATTCTGAAATCAGCTTCAGTGCATTTCTGAAAACATAACTTCACTTACTGCTGCCTTATACTGGGCAGCTCTGAACTAGCATTCATTATGGGCTGCAGTGAATAATATCAGTAACATTGTACTTTAAGCTTGAAAGGGACACTAAGTACAATACTACTGTTTTTAATTTTTTATTTGAAAACTTTTTACCCTGACTCAGTTGGTTTCTGTTTGAATAAGTCAGTGCAGCAGTATGTGTTTTTGTTTATTTTTAGTAGTGGGTCCCTTGTCTTGTCCCTCCCAACTCCTGGACGGGCTGGTCGGTCCAGTCCCTGCAATGCTGCCTAGCCTAGTCCCTCTTTTTGCTTTCTGATAGCTTCTGAAAAAAAAAAAGCCTTTTAATTCCTGGCCTCTTTATTTTCTTTTCAGCTGCCAGAGTCAGGACGATCTGGTTTCTTTTTCTTTTGTATTGTTTGTATCCTCCCTTCTTGTTGGCAGGCTTAGGGCAGCAACAGCAAAAAAAAATAAAAAATTATTGTTTCTTTGGGGTGGCCGGATGGGGACTTCTCTCTGTCCCCCGTATCCATTATCCACCAGAAGGAGTCAAGTAGGTTTCTTTTCATATTTTATATTGCGAAGTGGGTGAGCTGGCATTTGCATTTTTTGGGAGGGGGGTAATTTTGTTATCTGTGTTATGGGTTTTACTGATACAATGTGCTGGCTATTGTTTTCTTTTGGATTTACTTTGTATTGTTATTTGTAATTTTTCCCTGGTTCTATTATAATAAAATGATAAAACAATAAGTTGGACCTGTGGGTTGATTTTGTGATTGTTACCTGCAAGATTAGTGCCACCACAGTATTTTCTGTAAGTCAGTGGATGAGTATAGATACAGAGATTCCAGGTTCAGTTCTCTGCAGGGACTCAAACCTTTTTGTCTAAGGACATCTGAGATACTAGACACTTTTTTTAACAAGCTACAATAATTTGAGAGAAGGGTAGAGCTTGAGAGAGACATAGCAAACAACGCAGTCTTACAGGCAAGGCAGTCTGATTGAAAGTACCACACAGTAAGTTTTTAAAGTTATTTCCTGCTAACAATTGTCTCCTAATTTAAGATTTATAGTATTTATAACAGTGACTGTATAGTTTAATTAAAGTTCCCTGACAGATTTGTACCAAACATTGATTTAGACCTTGTGTAAATGATCCTGGTGTGTGTCATTGTGACTGTTGTGGGTGCCAATTGACAAGCCTTAAATACATCTATGTAATAAATTATAAGTGGCAAAAATACTGGTTTAACATAAAACTGTTAAGGTGCCACTGCACCTCTGTATTACATTGTGTGTGTGTGTACGTACATGTGCATTTGTATGGGCAGTGGGTACACAGATAATAGCAGAAAGACACAGACTTTTATTATTCTACATGAAGAGATAGGTATGTAGATAGAAAGACAGACAAATTCTATAACATTCATCCGAGCCCATACAAAAAAATATATCTATATATAAATCCCAATTATGCCATCAGAAAATTGAATTGCCACTTTCTTATATGCAAAATGCTGTCAATCCTCTTCTCGCTATTAGCCATTTCCACTTTATATGGATAATGGGTTAGATGTCTTGACAAAATTGATTTTAATTTACATATTATTCAAACAATAAAAATAATTTAAACTGATTCTTAAACATCACCACTGAGTCATTCTCTAATTATACTCACAGACCACTATGAATAATCATTTTTAATGCAGTGATAGTGTATGGTGAAATGCAATTTTACATGGAATTCCATGTCTGGAATATGCATGTTCTGCTGGCTGCAGTACTGACATCATTATGTTGTTCTGCTGCACTGGTGATGTCAGTACTACAGCAGAACAACTTGGAATGCTGCCACATACTTGATTCCCCCAATACACTTAAGCTGAAAGGTGTGTTGTATTTTTTTAACTTGAACTTGCAGAGACATCAGTATCACACCATCAATAATTTTGGGCCTACCACCACCCCTCAAGTGCCCCCCGAAAAAACAGCAGTTCACTGAAACAAAGTGCAGTGTCAGAAATAGGCATGGATGCCCATACACTATATTGAATAGAGGATGGGCAACTCTATGCACAACCAGTGTGTTGTGCCACCTCAGGGATCTGATTCCCATGGACCCCTCAAGCATCACTCTCAAGGTCACAGGGCATCAGAACCCCTCAGTGCCACAATACACTGGTTATGCATAGTCTCCAAACTCCCATCCACTATTCAATCTATAGTGACAGACTGAATTACTTATTGTACCATGGTGTGCAATGTGTTATTTTTTTAGTAGGAGAAAAAACTGCAGTAAATAAAACTTACACTTTCTTGCTTTCCATTGAATGTAAATGGGTTTGTGAACTTGGGGAATAGGCATCAAATCAGTAGCAAAAAGCTATACAGGCCCCTCATGAAGCTAGCACTAGACTTGGGCACAGGGCTATAATAACCTCAGTTGCTGTCTGCTGAATGCCTATGCCAATGCCACTATTATGTATGTTTATACAGAGTGACATGGTCTACTGGAAAGCAGCAGTCATAGTATGTGAACAAAGAAGAATTAAAAAAATAATAGATAAATACATAATTGTGCCCTGTCCAGCAGTTGTCATAACACTTAACAGTGTGGGAAGGAAGGAGGGAGGGAGGAGTAAGAGATCCCAAGAGAGGTTAAAACAGGATGAAGAAGACCTAGGGAAAAATAAGTAAGTTAGTGAAAGGAGACTAAAGACATAAAGAATGGTTTATTCATTTATTTATTTATAAATTCTAACATGACAGTCTCTTGAGCAAAATCTCTTTTAAAAGGTAGACCTGACCAAAATAGTCAGAAAGCATAATGGTCTGAACCATAAACACTGTTTTTCTTTTTGTAACATCTGTGTTGGTACAATAAAAGGTATCACACCACCATTTACTTCTGGATCTACTTCAAACTAAACAACTTAAATCCTTTATTGGTCAGTGATGTGCTGAATATGAAATACAGAGCATGGGTGCCATTTGTATTCATTTATACAAAAATTAGGTGACCACAGCTTGTTTTCTGGTGTGTCCTGGGGGGGGGGAGAGTTAGATGTGTATTTCACAGAAAACTGCACAATCAGTGTATAATGGGTATGTGTTTAACCCTATTTCTTGTGGAACATGAGTTCTGGTTCAGTTTACTGTATAACAACATGCAAGTCAGTCATAACTATTCCCACTGTTGACTGGTCTATTTCTCTGTTAAATACAGCCATCCTTGTAGATCTGGCATCTGGGAGCACTAGGTTTGACAGACCATATAGCACCATTTTCACTCTAGCACCATTTGTTACTTATTTTGTTTTAGTTACCAGATCAGCCACACTAGGCTGAAGACCTATTTTGAGGTGTGCCATCAAAATGAACAATAAACAGTTCACGCAGGCTGACACAGCTTATAATAATACTGCCAGTTTATGTACAGATATGTACAAATATATACATGGTTGAAAATGTGGATTAAAATAATCTTCCAGTTAAAAACTTAAAGCATAGCATTTACTAGGAGATTTTGCAAGTAAGTGTTGTTTTAATTGTTCTAATTGCTTGGATTGCCAGGACTGACATCTCAGAAATCTAGGGAGCCTTATTTGCATTGGAAGTGATGATGTGCAAATGTGTCTGTAAACTGAGCTGGGTATGAAGGAGGCAGCTGTAAGAGTGCTTAGAATGATTAATGATTCATGTTGTTATTTATGTAGTGTGGCACTTGTTTGTGGTGGCACTGGCAAACAATGGCATGGAATCTGCCTTGCATGTTGGACTGGAGTATGGCACTGATGTGTTCAGGGGTGGTAAATGAAGTTGACACTCTGCATGACTTGTGTGAGATAAACCACTGTGAGTGGTATAGGGAGCGCTGTTAAAAAGCAGTACCACTATGTCAAAGTTCTCCCTGTGGGCACCATTTATAAAAAAATGAGGTTTGATGTGATTCTTATATTAAAACAATTCAATGTTGGGTGAATAGCGTATAGTGCTTGCGTGCACTGAACTTTGGCCTTTCTCTGTCCCCACCCTTGGTTGAAGAGCCAGGCAATGATAGGGAATTGAGGACCCAGCAGCAAGTGGAGAAAACATTTCAGAGAAGGAGGAGTTGGGGAAGTTGGGGAGCATTTGAAAATTCTGTGAGTTGCAGCTGCTGGGAGAGGTTGGCTGATATGTGGCATAAGGGAGGAGGAGTCAAATTTCCCAATACTGAATCATGGACAAAAGCTCTGCCATTGTAACTGTTGGGCAGCTGAGCAAAAACAGTGGCATAAAAAAAATACTAGTTTCATTGTCAGTACCAGCCAAATCATGCATTATACATTTTATTGGATCCTCATGTCTTGTACAATAGTGGTGCAGTACACAAGCATTTTGATGCATGGATCACTAACCAAGAATATCTAATTAAGTAGCCCCAGTAGTTGAGGATAAATATTAACTACTGACAAAGATTGAGGGTAAAGAAGGGCAAGATATAAAAAATGTCTTTTTGCCATAGACATTTCATTGCTAGCATGCTTAATAATGTTCATGCTGCAGTGCCTTATCAGAAGATGGTAATCAGATGGGTTCATTAAACTGCATACACAAAATTCTTTCTCAGAGCCTGCACAGTCTGTGTCATTGCATTCAAATATGCCATGGTCTGAGAGATGAAAAAGACAGATGGAGAAACAACTGGCTGATATTGCTGCTAAGATGCCAACAAAACTAAATTACTGGTTTGGGAGTGCCCAGATACCGATATCTTCAGAGCATGCAAGGGACTTCACTGCTGAGAATAATACCACTGACACTGCCACAAGCACTGCAGCTGTCAGCTGTACCAGTATAGTAAGTGACAATGTAAATGTGCATACAGCTTCACTGCCAATGGCTTCGATAAGGGTCAAATGCAACCATGTTTGTTTCAAATGCTGCATCAGTGCCAGAACTGACATGTTCCTTGCCTGATGAGGATTTTCCTGCAGCTGCTATTCCCATGCCCCTGGATGGTAAGGCCTGCTCTGATACAGAAAACAGAGCTGCAGAGCTGTTCCCCATGAACAGCAATAGCGATGGTAACATCATGCATGTCTCTGAGAATACCCAGCTCACAGCAGTTGACCCAGTGCCTAAATCTGCTGTCTCTCTGTCTCTCCCCTCCTGTTCTGAGAATACCTGGGTCACTGCAGTTGAAGCAGTGTCTGAATTTGCTGTCTCTTTGTCTCTCCCCTCCTGCTCTGAGAATACCTGGGTAACTGCAGTTGAACCACCAGTGTCTGAATCTATTGTCTCTTTGTCTCTCCCCTCCTGCTCTTCTGTTTGTTGCCACAATATTAACAGTGTTTTTCAACCAAGCAGTGTTATAGACACGGCCATCAAACAAGTCATTCTGTGAACCAATGGGAGAACTGAAACAAGAACTTGTCAAACACAGTGGTTTTCATCTTTCAGTTGGCTAACCTACTGTGTTTCAAAAGGATGTGTATTCTGCTACTACTGTCGGGCAGCAGTGGAAAGAAAACTAATCACAGGCAGTCGTTGTGGTGAAACAACCTTCATTTCATCAGGATTTAGTGATTGGAAGAAAGCAATTGACAAATTTAAGAAACATCAGACATCATTATTCCACCATGAAGCTGTTGAGAAGTATACTGCATTCAACAACACAAGGATGAATGTTGGTGCTCAGCTCAGCCAGCATCTTGCACAGGAACAGGTGAGAAACCGAGAAATGTTCCTGAAATAGCTAAATGCAATACAGTTTTTAGTTTGGCAAGGACTAACAATTTGTGCCAAAGAAGAAGAGGAAAGCAACCTGAGGCAGGAAATGCTAAGCAGGGCAGTTGACATGCCAGAACTACTGAGATGGATCCAGGAAGGGAAATATCAGAGTTCAGATATTGTGAATAAAGTCATGGAACTCATGGCACATCAGCAGCTGAGGAAGCTTCTGGAAGAGATACGCAATGAATCAAAGCTGTATGCAATCGTAGCAGATGAATCTCGGGATATTAGCCAACATGAACAGATGTGCTCATATGTATACGATGGGTTTCCCTGCCCCATTTTGTCATTTATGAAGATTTTATTGGGATGTTTGAAATGGCAAAGACTGATGCAGAATCCATCACCAGTTCCATTAAGGATGTTTTAGTAAGATGTAATTTACCAATCAACAGCATGAGGGGACAGGAGTATGATGGAGCAGCAAATATGAGTGGATGTATTTCAGGAACTGCAACAAGAATTAAGAGAGAAAATCCACTAGCATTGAATGTCCATTGTGCAAATCATTCCTTGGATCTGGTGTTGCAAAACTGTGGCAAAACAAGTGATGCCATTGACGATGCCCTCAGCTTTGTCCAGAATTTAAGTGTGTTGATTCGGGGATCCCCACAGAGGCTGGCTCTTTATGAAAATATTGCAGTGAATGACAGTGAGGACCCTTACATGATGATAGAAGGCCTGCACTTACTTTGTCCAACGAGATGGACACCAAGAACATAGAGCATCAAGTCAGTTCTCAAAAAATATGGAGTACTCTATGAAACCTTAGAGGAGCTGGAACAAGACAAATCTATGAATGTACGAACTAAGGTCAAAGGCCTGTTGTCAATGATGAAAAAGTTTCTGACCTATTTTGGACTGGTTGTATCATACAATATATTCAGCGTATCAGAACAAGTGGCTTCAATCCTGCAAACAAAAACATTGACAGCAGAAAGTACAATGATGAGTGTAAACTCCCTGAAGAAAAATTTACAAAGCCAGCACAATGACTTTGACCAGGTCTATGAAGGCATCAAAGAGAAAGCACAACTACTGAAAGATGTGAAGGAGCCAAAACTTCCCAGACAGTGCTATGTCCCAGCAAGGCTGCAACATGGTAGTGCACCGCATCACCATCCTGAATCTGCTAAGGACTGGTATCGACAAATGTACTATGAAGTCATTGATGCTTGTCTTGTTGAACTAGACTGACATTTTGATCAAGAAACCTACACTTTGCTGTCATCCATGGAGAATTTGTTGCTTCAAGCAGCCAATGCAAAGGCATTTTCAGTTCCTCCTCAGATCATACAGTTGTATGGTAATAAGGACTTGGACATTGACATTCTGAATGCACAACTGAACTTGCTCCCAGGACTTGTGCAGCAGGTTTTGCCAGAGCTGAGGGCAGTAACTTCAATCAACACCATTATTGATGCCTTAGTGGGAAAAGACTGCCAGCAGCAGATACTGTATTCAGAAGTAGTGAAGCTCATTCAAATTTACCTCCTCATCCCAATGAGTACACCAACTGGGGAGAGATCCTTTTCAACACAGTGGAAGATAAAGTCTTACTTAAGAAACACCATGACAGAGAAGAGGTACAATCACCTAATGCTGTTGAACATTCACAAAGAGAGAACAGACAAGTTGGATTGGACACAAATTGTTCAGGAGTTTGTGTAACGAAATGAAAGACGTCGTAACTTTTTCGGAAAAATTTGATACTGAAAATCTTTACTTTAGGGAACAATTCATATGGTGGTAAATTGGTTGATTGGATGATTCGGTGGCCACCAGAGCCTGGGAATGACTTATCCAGCATACCAGCTGAAAGTGGTTACCAGAGCATCCAGAGGATTCATTCATGGCAGAAGTATAGATGTGATGGTAAATTGGTTGATTGGGTGATTCGGTGGCCACCAGGGCCTGGGAATGACTTGTTCAGCATACCAGCCTGAAGTGGTTACCAGAGCATCCAGAGGATTCATTCATGGCAGAAGTATATATGTGATGGTAAATTGGTTGATTTGGTGGCCACCACGGCCTGGAATGACTTGCCCAGCATACCAACCTGAAGTGGTGATCAGAGCATCCAGAGGATTCATTCATGGCAGAAGTATAGATGTGGTGGTAAATTGGTTGACCGGGTGATTTGGTGGCCACCAGGGCCTGGAAATGACTTGTCCAGCATACCAGCCTGAAGTGGTGACTAGAGCATCCAGAGTATTCATTCATGGCAGAAGTATAGATTTGGTGGTAAATTGGTTGCTTGGTTGATTTGGTGGCTACCAGGGCCTAGAAATAGCTTGTACAGGCATACCAGCCTGAAGTGGTGACCAGAGCATTCATGGGATGATTTGGTGGCCACCAGGGCCTGGTAATGGCTTGTACAGGCATACCAGCCTGAAGTGGTGACCAGAGCATTCATGGGATGATTTGGTGGCCACCAGGGCCTGGTAATGGCTTGTACAGGCATACCAGCCTGAAGTGGTGACCAGAGCATTCATAGGGTGATTTGGTGGCCACCAGGGCCTGGTAATGGCTTGTACAGGCATACCAGCCTGAAGTGGTGACCAGAGCATCCAGAGGATTAATTCATGGCAGAAGTATAGATGTGATGGTAAACTGGTTGATTGGGTGAGTCTGTGGTATGCAGTTGCAACAGTACAGGAATGAATGAGCAGATGGTTTTCCTCTACTGAATTCTTAGGGAACAGTGGCCCATTTCCAAATGTATCCTACTCCTCCATCCAGACTTTGCTGTAAAATCTGTTTTATACCCATATTGTTGTACAATAATATTGTTTACTGTCATTGTATACTATGATTCATTAATAAATACACTTTACATTGTACACTGTGATTCATTAATAAATAAGCTGTGTAAACTTAATGGCTCTGTGTCATTATTTCCCCAGCCTCAGGAGTTTACCTTGTTGCTGGTGGCTGGGCTTAACTGCTAATTTCTATCCTGAAGTTAGTGGAACCAAAAACTCCTAACTCATTAGTGTAAAGACTGCATGCTTGGGAGTGGTGATACACATATTACTATGTCATCTCTCTGTTTCACCTGGTCAGCCACTGTAACAGGTTAAGCAATGTATGGTTCAAACATCATGTGGAGCTATTAGAGGGAATGGGTCGACAGCTGCTCTCTTAATATAGCTGCACACTTGAGCAGACTTAGACTGGGTGGTCTATTTCTGCTGGCACAATCGTATATCTGTAGTTGCATAAATATTCCTATATGGGACTGCATTCTTAACGTTATGATCATCATATGTGTACATTTATTGTATTTTTGTATGGGAAAAACTAGTGTAGAAAAAGTGCCCTTTTTACTCTCATAAGCGCCCTTCTGAGCTTCTGCCCCCTCAGTTTTTTACTATCTTCTGGAACCTATACCCAACACCGTAGGCGTGTGGTGGTAGTTTCATTCCATATTTTCAGCACGGGCTGCTTGTCAGACCACCTCATGAAAAGCGGCACAATCACTTTGTTAGCTGAAAGGTGGTTTTCCACAGCGGCTGTGCCATTTGGTGACAGAGAGATGAAAACACATTTTTGGGCAGCATGTGGAGAATGACAACTGTATTGTTCATGAGGAGGCATAAAAAAATGGCAACGTTGAAAATCTGGAGTGACAATATGAAATATTGGTGAAGCAATGAGCATGCATACAAACTGCGCAACACATGTCCGTAACCCAATTATTTTTGGGAGTTTGTTAGCCACATTTGTAACATAGGCATTTTTGGACCTCCCCTTATGAACAGTGGCACTGCGATTTTGTTAATCTGAACCACAAGCTGATTTCCCACAGTGACCACACCATTGTGTGCCACAGGTGTGGAAACATATTTCGGGCAGGATGTGAAAAATGACAGCTGTATTGTTCATAAGGATGTGTGAAAAAATGCTAGTGTTGAAAATCAGGCATGGAAATATTGCAAATTTGCAGTTACAAGGGTGCGTGGAAATGCGCAACGCACACTTGCAACACAGTCATTTTATGGACTTTCGGCACCAAATTTTCAACATAGGTATTTTAGGACATCTGCTCATGAACAGTGTCACCGTCATTTCCTCAAAGTGTCCTGAAAAGTGATTTTGTACAGCGACCACGCTATTCTGCGCCAGACGTGCAAAAACACATTTTGGCCAGGATATGTAAAATGACAGCTGTACTGTTCATCAGGAGATGTGGAAAATGCCAATTTTGAAAATCTGGAGTGAAAATATTACAAATTCACGAAGTTACCAGTGTGCGTGGAAACAGCACAACACACTCTCGTAAAACAGCCATTTTTTAGATTTTCCCCCCAACTTTGAAACATAGGCTTTTTAAGAGCCCCTCTCATGAACAGTGGCACTGTCATTTCGTTAATCCGTCCTGAAAGGTGATCCCATGCAGTGACCGCAAAATCACCTTTCAGGGCTGATTAATGCCATGTCAGAGCCAGAATTCATAAGGAGGGGTCCCAAAAATCCCATGTTGAAAATTTGGTGCCAAAATTCCAAAACATGCCTGAGATATGCATCAAAGTTGAAAAACCCCTATTTAAGCCATTATACAGCTTACCGGCACTTCCTCAGTTCATGGTCAGCTTTGAAGAATGCAGACGTCTTCCTGGTCTACCGAAGATTGTTGCGCGGACTCCAGAGGTAAGTATGGGTGGGGGGTGTGGGGAGGCAGGGTGTGCAGTGGGTGGGTGCGGGTTGTGGGAGGCAGGAAGGGAGACTGCGAGGGACAGTTTTCTTTTTTACAGGTTAAAAAAAATAAAAAAATAAACATTGGGGGACATTTTTTTATTTGCAGGGGCTTTGGTACACTGGGGTGAGCTCCCAGTGTGCCACCTAAGTGTTTTCTGGGGGGGATGCTATAGCCGACGGGGGATTGGGCACCCCCATTGGCACACAATGAAAGTGTTGGGGGCAAGAGCCGAGGGTGATTGGGCACCCCCCTCGGCACATAACAAATGGGTGGGATGCATTATGCTGGCAGGGAGTGGGCTCCCCCATCGGCATATACATTCGGCCAGGGTATGCCGACAGGGGGATTGTGCACCCCCAAAGTCAGCAGTATGCCACCAAGTCAATTTATTTTTTTCACCACCAGGGAAAGCATGTCGGGAGGTCCTCTACGTATGATGAGCTTAGCTCACATTGCAGTGGACCTTTCATTTGATCTCATCACCGCATTAGGTATGCACAGTGTGGCTCCAGTATGCAGGCTGATTGGGAAATGAGGGACACACCTACTGATGCATGCCCTGCATTCGCCCAACAGTGACCACCCCTCCAAATCTGCACTACCGCAAGATGTTGGCTGCGCAAGTGCGCCAACATAAAAAGTAAACTGAGTTGCAATTGGTGCTCTTTAATGAATCTATTCTTATTGTCCTCCCTGATACCTCACGTGGCTCATTTATTAAACTTTTGATTTCGGTGTCCATTTCTTTTACCTTATTGACTGATTTATAATACAGTACTGCTGTGTCTAGACATGCAAGGCACTGATCAAATAAAGTAGAAAACAAGAACTGAGCCTGGTAATGTTTCTCTTTTGTTCTGTGGCTGACTTCTTTTAAACAGTGTATTGCATGTCTAGACACAGTAGTACTGTAAGTCAGTCAGTAAGATAAATAAAAAAAAAACACCATACTCAAAAGTTTCATAAATGAGCCATGGGAGGTAACGTGGAGGGTAATAAGTTACTATAACTGGGGTCTTGAGTCTCAGAATTTTTTCATTTTTCACCAGGTCTTGACTGTATCTACTGTACAGTATTCTTACAATGTTATTGCTTAGGAAGGACAGCCCATTCAAATAGCAGTGTCTTATTTTAACGGGGGTCCTGCTTTCTTCACTTTTTACAATGTACTGTACAGTATTTGTCTACAGTAAGGAATCTGAGATCCCAAATCTGTTTATTAAATATTTAAGTAGTGCTTGTGTTTGATTAACTACAGTACATCTTCCACATCCCATCACTTTGCATTACAGTAAAAAACAAACTTTCACCATTATAATATTTTTGTGCAGTGACAGCTTAGGGGCACAATCTCAAACAGGCACACAGATTTTTTTTATTTGTTTATTTTTGTGGGGTTATTTTTTCATTAAAGGGATACTGCCATGATCTGCTAGTGCTTTACATGCTGTTTATAGTCAACTACAGTAAGGAACTTTTTTTGTGGGGGAACTAACAACTAGCCCTATCTGTACATCACATGCTACTGTAGTTTTTGACTATTCATAACACATTCTTAGTTTTATACAATACTTTGTTTTCAAGCTCGGGGGGGGGTCAAGTCTCACTTGCTTTCAAGGGCAATGACACAGCTTGCTCAAGCTGCACACAGGGATGCACTGTACTGTATACCACCCCATCATGCCCAAGAAAAATTTTAACTACAGTAGGTAGTTTGACATCAGCCTCACATAAAGCAAATATTTTTAGGATGAGTAGGGGTCAACCACTCCCCACACACACACACATGCCATCATTCACCCCTTGAGCTATGGTATAAGTGTTACCCTGGTGGTTAGCCTTCCCTCCCCACAAATGATCATCTGCAACACAATCAAGTAAATTTCTGATGAGTGGTCCCTCCCTTCACCCGATCATCTGCACCATGTAAAATAATAAATATTACAGTCACTCTCTTCACCGGATCATCTGCCTCTTGTGAAAAATAGCAGTCCCCCCTCCTACATATTGGTCCCTCCCCCAACACTCTGTCAGTCCCAAGTCCATTTTTTTCTTTTGTTGCCCTTCTGTCCCTCACTTTCAAACATCTACAGTACACCATGCCTAATTCATATTTCTCTGGTGGCTAGTGCTCCTTCCTCTCACCAGACTATCAGCACCATTTTAAATAAATACTTTCCTGATGATCAGCGGGCTCTCCCCTCACCATATAATTAGCCAGATACCGTAGATGTAAAATATTTTCCTGGTGGCTAGCAGTCCCTCATACCATCGGAGAATCAGTCCAGAGCCTCATGGTATTACAGCTCAGTGACTATATTTTGCATATCTGTGGTTGACGTTAACATGGTTTGCTCAGTATCCATCTTGTGATGTTTGCTCTAATTGCAGTTAGAGTAAGAGACCACTCCATGGTCACGGTCAGTGAACTTTGAGACCTTTTGTATAATTATTGTAGCTCTCTTACCTTTCCATTCATGAACATTAAATTTGCCCCCCATACCCACCTCCTCAACACAGATCCCCAACACACCCACTCTCATTGTTTGTGTTTTTCATTTATTTATAGTTAAGGAATGTTGTCATGATAGCAATGAGTAAAATGTCGATGGTCTCCCGTAAAGAGTGTGTTTCTTTATTGCTGTCAGCTGTCATTTTAATGAACACTGTTTTTGCTTTTGACCATAATTTTTTCCAAATTTACATTCATAATGCATATCTTGGCATAACCAGCCAGGGCTCAGGTCGATGTTATTTTTTTGTTTTATTAGCACTGTGCAGTGCCTCCATATTGTAACCCAGTACCTGGCTCCCTGGGTTCGGGGAGAAAACTGTTGCTCGGCATTTTGGCTAGGTTTGAAACCTCTGCACAGGGGCACCCAAGTAATCCGGACACAGGAAGCAATAACTGAAATGTCCAAACCAGAAGTGGGATTCTAGAGTGTGGCTTTTATTCTCAACAACAGAATAATAAAGCATAGATGGAACCCCATGAGGCTACACTCCCTGGTAATGCAGATATACAGAGACTAGAACACATCTTCTTACACATGGTAACCCTCAGGTTCTGAAACACAGTGGGCTCTCAGCCCAAACTTGTACTCTAATCTTGGTTTCCCTGGCATGGCACATCCGGCCAGCACTTGGACACACTTTCCTTAAGGCATGGGCATTTATTGGTGGCTCCCTCCACCACCCGTGAGCACATCCTGGCTCCATAAAGGGAAAATCTTCATCCTAATCCCATATCTGGGTACTTTCCATGAACACTGGCCAAGTGCCCGGAAGAAAGCTATAGGTACCCAAAGTGAACCCGTGGAGGTAAATCTGATTACTCCAGATGGGGGGTCTCCCACCTCTTGCTCTCAAGTCTATACCCGGCCATTCATTTGGAATCAACACCTTTCTGGAAACACACTGTTGTAGAATGCTGTCTTGAAATGTATGTCACATTTAACACTCTACTCTTCATAATCGGATATCCTGGCTTACAATGATCTCTGAGTGGCTATGTCCATCCCTCTAGACCCCACTGTTTACATGCATTTTAAGTCCACACAACTGTAGTATTGTACTTGGCTGTCCTTCTCTGACCCTACAGTAACAGATACTCTACTCACTGTCTGGTGAAAACATGGGCTCTCTTTCAGAGCTGAGTCACCCACTGGTTTGCAGGTGCCCCAAGGTTTCTGGCAAAGCAAACGAATCCTGGTGCCTCTGCACTTAAACAACAAAATGACAGACAGCTTTCCCTCTTTAGCAGGGCCAGTGGATTGCCCCTGCAATTGCTGGCTCTCTTCCCCCCATCCCTCTGGGATGGGGCACTGGAAGAAACTGGGAGCGGTCTCTACCACTAGACCTCTTTTCTTCTGTGTCTCTATCTAGGGCGAGAACACACACCCTCTATCTCTGGGTAGCTCTAAACAGAGCTGAGTGCTCTGAGGGACTGCCAACTGTAGTGCACCTCCTCCCTCCACTACAGACTGCACAACACTCACTTAAAACCTCCCAACATTCTAACTAACTCCCTGCTGCAGCATTCCAATGTGGCTTATGCTGCTGTGAGAATTCTATATGATGTCATCCCTCCAGCTCAGCTGAGACTGAGGACAGAGTGAGACAGTATGAAATCCATTTAACTTGTATTTCACAAGCTGCCTTTCTCTGCCTGCCACTAGATCTAAGTGAGATTCTTGTAACCCCAGGTGACAGGGGGTTACACCCACCCTCGGCCAGGAAAATGACTGTCCCCAGTCATTACTAATCCAGCCTAGGCAATCCTACCCGCTGTGCTACCTATGGAGAGGGGTGATCAGGCCCTCTCCTACCATATGCTAGGCACAGGCAGGTGACACTAAGGGCTCAGAGGCCATTGGCTGATGCATCAGCCTCTACTCTATGGTCTTTCTATGGACACCTAGTGGCCCTGGTAGAATTGTCCAGAACATAGCCCTAATAGATCAGTACTGCGGCCCCTATGGCCAGTCAGGACCACAGCCTGTCTATCCCCCCCTAGCCCTCTAGGGAAAACCTATCTGACACTAACCCAAATTACCCAAAAACAAACAAACAGGGGAACCTTCCCCCAACCCTGGACACCTGCAACCAAACACCAGGAGCTAATGCTATACTCTATACATTACTCCCACACTCCCCCACAACCATACCTGTGGAAGGAAAAGTTACACACAGTAAACCTCAACACCCTGTACTTTAAACACTACTACTTTAAAGCACTGTGAGGAACTCTGCTGAGTCCCTCCTCCTCTTCTTGTCTTCTTCAGGAACACCTGCAAGGAAAAGAAAGACAAAACACATTCCTCTCTCTCCCTCTCAGACACTGTGTAATCACTCTAGAGCTGGCTTGGGGGGTGGGACTGATTGCAGTCTCACCAATCACTCAACACCATGCAAATGAGCCTCTCTTTTCTCATGCTCTTCTTCTCCATGGTGATCGTTGAGCAGGCAAAATTTAAACTGCAAACCACACTTTTTTTTTCTCAACTGTAGCTCCTCAGCGGGAGCACAATTTCAACCATTTTTCATGGCATTTTACTCAGCGACTCTCTTAGTCCATACCACAAGCATTTCCAATTTCTAGGGCTCAAATCTCTCTTTGTTTCTCACAGTTTTCCACACTTTTTCCCATCACACAACACTTTTAAAAGCTGGCAAATGTTGTAGTTATGATGCCGGACAAGGGCATACACACTCAGTCTTTTACTGCTCCTTGGTAAACAGTTGGCACATTTACAGCAGCACATAGACAGCAGCATACAGCAGCACATTTAGTTGGCAATGCTTCAGATTTTTGGGCTACCTACTGCCAGACAGCCAAAATGCTAGCCACCATCCGAGCAACCTTTCTTGCATTTTTCTCCCAAAATTCAACCAAATCCCAGAGGTAGCCTCCAATTTGTAACCAGCCAGGGCTCAGGTTGATGTTATTTTTTGTTGTTTTATTAGCGTTGTGTGGTGGCTCCATATTGTAACCCACTACCTCGCTCCCCGGGTTTGGGGAGAAAACTATTGCTCGGCATTTTGGCTAGGTTTGAAACCTCTGCACAGGGGCAACCAAGTAATCTGGACACAGAAAGCAATAACTGAAATGTCCAAACCAGGAGTGGGATTCTAGAGTGTGGCTTTTATTCTCAACAACAGAATAATAAAGCATAGATGGACCCCATGAGGCTACACTCCCTGGAAATGTAGATATATGGAGACTAGAACACATCTTCTTACACATGGTAACCCTCAGGTTCTGAAGCACAGTGGGCTCTCAGCCCAAACTTGTACTCTTTTCTTGGTTTCCCTGGCATGACACATCTGGCCAGCACTTGGACACACTTTCCATAAGGCATGGGCATTTATTGGTGTCTCTCCACCACCCGTGAGCACATCCTGGCTCCATAAAGGAAAAATCTTCATCCTAATCCCACATCTGGGTACTTTCCATGAACACTGGCTAAGTGCCCAGAAGAAAGCTAGAGGTGCCCAAAGTGAACCTGTGGAGGTAAATCTGATTACTCCAGATGGGGGGTCTCCCACCTCTTGCTCCCAAGTCTATACCCGGCCATTCATTTGGAATCAACACCTTTCTGGAAACACACTGTTGTAGAATGCTGTCTTGAAATGTATGTCACATTTAACACTCTACTCTTCATAATCAGATATCCTGGCTTATAATGATCTCTGAGTGGCTATGTCCATCCCTCTAGACCCCTCACTGTTTACATGCATTTTAAGTCCACACAACTGTAGTATTGTACTTGGCTGTCCTTCTCTGACCCTACAGTAACAGATACTCTACTCACTGTCTGGTGAAAACATGGGCTTTCTTTCAGAGCTGAGTCACCCACTGGTTTGCAGGTGCCCCAAGGTTTCTGGCAAAGCAAATGAATCCTGGTGCCTCAGCATTTGAACAACAAAATGACAGGCAGCTTTCCCTCTTCAGCAGGGCCAGGGGATTGCCCTGCAATTGCTGGCTCTCCTCCCCACCCATCCCTCCTGGGATGGGGCACTGGAACAAACTGGGTGTGGTCTCTACCACTAGATCTCTTTTCTTCTGTGTCTCTATCTAGGGTGAGAACACACACCCTCTATCTCTGAGTAGCTCGAAACAGAGCTGAGTGCTCTGAGGGACTGCCAACTGTAGTGCACCTCCTCCCTCCACTACAGACTGCACAACACTCACTTAAAACCTCCCAACGTTCTAACTAACTCCCTGCTGCAGCATTCCAATGTGGCTTATGCTGCTGTGAGAATTCTATATGACGTCATCCCTCCAGCTCAGCTGAGACTGAGGACAGAGTGAGACAGTGTAAAATCCATTTAACTGGTATTTCACAAGCTGCCTTTCCTTACCTGCCACTAGATCTAAGTGGGATTCTTGTAACCCCAGGTGACAAGGGGGTTACATTAGTATAATCATTAAACAGGCTCTATTTTTCTTTTGTTACAGCACAATGCAATTTATATTCCTGAAATGCATTTACAGAACCTAGAACCTGTCCCAGTTCATTAATAACATGCATTAACAATGATTAATGGTGCTGTTTATAAAAATAAATAAAAAAAATATGCTTAACACAAGATACTGTATGCACTCTGACAATCCAGTGTCATTTTCATCACAAGATCAATCACTTTGGTGACAAACATGGTTTGCAAGACTCAATCTCTAGTTAGTCCGTGAACTCATAAAAATACCACCACACCCATGCAGAGTTAGTGGCTAATTTGTGAATATTATGGATTGTTGATGCAGTTAAGTGTTCAAGTTTACCTCTCTTTCATTTGTTTAAAGCAAGCAGTGCTGCAGTGCTATTTGACAATGCAAAAATATACTGTACAAAATCAAATAAGTTTCACTGCAGCTGCGATCTCTGCGTGAGATTGTACGAGTGCATTTTTGGTGGTGCTGGATATTTTTTAATTTCTTTCTAAAAGAGCACTATTAATTCTTGTCACTTTGCGGTACTGCATAACTGGTAAAAGAACAGGGACAGGGTTCAGGGTTCAGTAGATGCATTTTAAGAATATGAACTGCATTGTGCTGAAAAAAATAGTCTGTTTATTGACTATATTAAATGTGCATGATGGATTTAAAGCATAACAAAAACATGGACAGTGGCCATTAAACTGACAGCCTTGAGGAAACAGCGATCTCAATGAGAGACTGGTGGCATTTTTTCACATTGCTATAATCACAAATGGAGTGGCACTAGAGTCACAGCTCTGCACTCAAAGTACTGAGCACTACTGCCGGTCAAAGAGTTGTGGCTTGCACGCATGGTCTACTAAACCACCGGGGAAAATGTAAAATCTGTCATTATGCAAATGAAGAGAAAATAAATTATCATCATTTTTACAACCTAAAATGGAAGTGAGACATTTCATCTCTTGCGTCATGGCATTTGCAGTTTACATTATCTGGTTCCTGTGTATCAAACAGTATGTTGGACGTACGGTGAGGCCTCTGAAAGTGCCCATCCAGGAGCACATTCATACAGTAGTGAATGATTAATTACATAATGCCTTGGGTGTGCATTTTCAGATAGCCTACAATTCAACCCAGAGGGTATCAAGTTCATTGAACCTTGAACATATCCCACCATTAAGGAAGGGAAGCACATGTGTCAATCTACTATTACTAAAGGAGACATAGTGGATTGTTTCTCTGAACACAGTCTCACCAAATGGTTCAAATAAGGGAACAGACTTTGTACTTATTATTATGTTCTATAAAGTTTTGACCCTGTTTTTTCTTCCTTTTTTAAATGAGGTATTTGTAAGAATAAAAAACAGAAGTATAAATATTATTTAGCAGCATTGCACAAAGATAATGTGTTAATTGTAACCAAATGAAATTCAATGTTTTGGTGTGAACTTCCCAGCAGAGTTTCACTTGTGCACCATAACCAAATTATTTATTATTTATGCTTGCTGAATTATTGGGCTGAAATGCATTATTTCATGCCCGTGTGTGTCTTTTCTCTTTGGATACTCTATAGAAGTCCATGTTCTCTCCTTAACTCTCTCCCTTTTTTCTGATCTCTGCATGCAATTGTGAGAGTGCATTTTTGGTGGTGCTATATATTTTTAATTTCTTTTTAAAAGAGCACTATTAATCCTTGTCACTTTACGCTACTGCATAACTGGTGAAAGAACAGGGACAGAGTTCAAGGCTCAGTAGATGCATTTTAGGGAATATGAACTGCATTGTGCTGAAAAAAAGCAGTCTGTTTAATGACTATATTAAATGTGTATGATGGATTCAAAGCATGACAAAAACATGGACAGTGGCCATTAAACTGACAGCCTTGAGGAAACAGCGATCTCAATGAGAGACTGGTGGCATTTTTTCACATTGCTGTAATCACAGATGGAGCTGCACCAGAGTCACAGCTCTGCACTCTAAGTACTGAGCTCTACTGCCTGTCAAAGAGTTGTGGCTTGCACGTATGGTCTACTAAACCACCAGGGAAAATGTTTTATTTTAAAACAGGGGGATTGGAGCTTGTGGGGGGGGCATTGGGGAAAATATTTTATTTGAAAATGGGTGATTGGGATTCCAGGTAGGGGGACCAGTAAACCACCAGGGAAAACTTACACAAATTTAAATGTATTAAACAAATATATTAAACTGCATTTAGACAATGACTACAATTATGTGCATTAAGAATTGCAACAGCAGAGGCTGTGAACTGTCGTGGAATGGACAGATCTATTTCCAATGAGTTTTTTTTTTTTTTTACACAAAGGTCATGAATGATAAATGCTCACCACCCCTGGACAATTACCAGAATGCAACTATTGCATGCCTGAAATAGCGCCACCTGGCACATTTCAGCTGTTGCTAATGAGGATTGATTAAGTGAAGGTGTTATCACATATATACTGCATTCCTGAGTGGTAACGTGTGGTAATGAGGTATTTCTCAGTACCGGTTGGTGTACTGACCCCACCTAAATATACAGAGTTACCATTACACTTTTCTGTAACAGGAACCGTATATTTGGGTGTGTAGGAAGATTTCATGATGAGGTATAAGAGAGCTAAAACTGTATGGCAGATGTATGTGGTTATGGAGTGCTGGGCAATGTGGGAGGGAGTGTGGGGCCCGAAGGCAGAAGTGGACAAGTTAGTGGGAGCATGGGGCCCAAAGGGCCATACGCTCCCAGCAATATGCACTGCTACCAGTACATATGATATTTAGTACTTGTACTGTGATGTTAGGTAGAAATGGACAAGTTGGTTGGAGCTTGGGGCCTGAAGGACCCCACACTCCCACCAGTACGTATGATAATCAGTAGTTGCAGTATGATGTTAGACAGAAGTGGACAAGTTGGTGGGAGCATGGGGCCTGAAAGGGCTCACAGCAATCTGTGCTCCCACCAATACATATGATATTTAGTACTTGTACTGTGATGTTAAGCAGAAATGGACAAATTGGTGGGAGTGTGATGTGAATTATGGTGTTTAGGTGCCGTAAAATTAATTTGTTGCGGAGATATTGCGTGACACCGTTGACATTTTGCGGGTAGCGTTCTGCATTGTGGTAGTGGCTTGATATTTATAGGGTAGCTAGCCTTACTACCACAGATGTACTTTTCAGTGGTTAGGTGTGTAAAATGTAAATAGGTACGGAATTATGCCATTCCAATGAATGAAAATCTAAAACTTTAAAATGAAATATCTTGGAAAAGGTTTGGTCTTTTAACTTGAAATTTGGAGGGTGTTGAGGGGATGTCCTGTAGATGTGAATTATGGTGTTTAGGTGTTGGAAAATGTATCTGCTGTGGAGATATTGCGTGATGCAGTTTACATTTTGTGGATAACGTTCTGCATTGTGCTAGTGGCTTGAAATTTATAGAGTAGTTAGCCTTACTGCCATGGAGGTACTTTTCAGTGGCTAGGTGTGTGAAATATAAACAGGTAAGGAATTATTACACTCCAATGAATGAAAATTTGGTTTGTTTCACTTCAGTAACTTTTGAACCGTTTGCATGATGTGCATGAAATTTGGTACGTAGAAAGAGTCACATAGATCTTGGATAGTGTCAATTTTTGCATCCGTGCCAGTTACAGTTGCTGAGTTGTGGTGCATGTTCATTATAGTTACTGGGAAAACATTTCTGTGCATTGCAAAAGGCATGGTGAGCATATATTTGGGTGTGTAGGAAGATTTCATGATAAGGTATAAGAGAGGTAAAAACATATGTCAGATGTATGTGGTTATGGGGTGCTGGGCAATGTGGGAGAGAGTCCAGGGCCTGAAGGCTGAAGTGGACAAGTTGATGGGAGTGTGGGGGCTGAAGGGCCCAGTGCTCCCACCAATGCGTATGATTTTCAGTAGTTGCAGTGCGATGTTAGGGAGAAATGGAAAGTTGGTGGGACCGTACCTAGGGCCCAAAAGGGCCCTTAACGTATGTGCTGCCACCAATACATATGAGATTTAGTACTGGTACTGTGATGTTAGAGTGAGAATGGACAAGTTGGTGGGGCGTGGGGCTCAAATAGCCCGTGCTCCCACCAATATTCTTCCACTGTCATTGATATTCAGTAGTTGCAGTGTGATGTTAGACAGAAGTGGACAAGTTGGTGGGAATGTGGGGCCCAAAGGGCCCTGTGCTCCCAGCAATATGCGCTTCCTCCAATACATATGATATTTAGTAATAGTACTTGTACTGTGATGTTAGGCAGAAATGGACAAGTTGGTTGGAGTGTGGGGCCCAAAGGGCCCCGTGCTCCCACCAATATGTATGATAATCAGTAGTTGTAGAGTGATGTTAAGCAGAAGTGGACAAGTTGGTCGGAGCATGGAGCCTGAAGGGCCCCCCACTCACAGTAATCTGTACTCCCACCAATGCACATGGACCCAAATATTCAGAGCAGTTGCACATGGTGCAACTGAGTTGCACCAGCACAAGTACAGAATTGTGCTGAGGAGCCATATTCAGAGGGAGCTATGTTGCAGCACAAAATCCATTGCGCCAATGTGCAACTATAATGTATGTGGCGCAAGTGCAGGGGGCGTTCCCATGAATATCCAGCTCAATGGCATATTCAACCATGAAACCATGGCGCAACTGTGGAGCAAATCGAAGTTGCACTGACCAGACTTTTTCCCAGAAAAACAGGGCGCATACACACAGACAGCAGTTGCACCAAGAGTGAGAGTGAGAGTGAGAGTGAGAGTGAGAGATAGAGAGAGACAGACAGACAGCCACAAGACCAGACACAGAGGGAGAGGGACAGAGAGGTGGGGCAGGAGAGGGAGAGAGGGGCAAAGAGATGAGAGAGAGAGAGACACACACACAGACACAAAACCTGTGTACCAGGGTGGCACACAGCCATCAGCCAACTGCCCAGGGGGACAGTGAACAGCAGGAGACATGGAGAGTGTGCCCTTCCTGATAGGGGTGGTAATGAGGGGTGTGAGGAGGCAGGAGGAACAAATACATGGCAGAACACGGGCCTGGCAGCTTTATGCCCAACACAGGTGGTACTGTGCCTGGATCACATGTAAGAACTATAGTGACACCGAGGTTGTGGTCTGGTACAGTCTGAATGGGGCTATTCTGAGGCAGCCCTGCAAGCTGTGCAGTGAGGAGAAGCAGGCATCCACCAGACGGAGCCGTGCCATGTCCATGGAGATGAAGGTGACCACCGTCATGTGCCTGCTCACCACAGACACCTTCCAAAGACCAACAGGGGACACCACAGGCATCATCCAGTCAGCCACAGCCCGCCTCCTCACACAGTCCTTCAATGCTCTGCTGCCACGTGCTTCAGAATTCATCCATTTCCTCAGCACATAGGTGGTGCATACAGCAATTATGCAGGACATCCACAGGGTGGCACGCATGTCTGGCATGATTTGGGCCATTGATTGCACCCACATGGGCATCTGCATGCCATCTGGCCCTGAGGGACTGGCACATATCAACAGGAAAGGAAGCCCGAGCATCAACTGCCAGGTGATGTGTGATGCCATGGGGTGCATCACCAATGTCTGCGCCACACACCCTGGAAGTGCACAAGATGCAGTCATCTGGCACAGCTCTGTGCAGTGCCACAGATATAAATGTGGGGACATCCCCACAGGCCACCTAGTGGGTGTGTTTGGCATGGGCATGGTGCAATGGGCAGAGCAGTCCTGGGGATGGGGGTGTGCAGGGTGTGCATGGTGGCATGGGTGCTAGGGACAGGCAAGGGGTGCAGCACAGCATTGCAGAGGGCTAACCATGTCATGCTCCACACAGGTGGCAGTGCATACCTGCTGAGGCCCTGGCAGCATCTCCCTGGTCTGTCCCACCCTACAGTGCTGTGTGCTCCCAGTGTGCTCCTGTGATGTCCACCACAATTATCAAGGTTGCAATATTGGTAGATGGCCTGTGCTCTTCCGTGGCACTTATGAGGTGCAACGCATGCAAATGAGGTTGTGCACAATGGTAATGATATGCTAATGCACCCAACTGCGCTACACATTGGCTGATGAGCTCATTTGCATGTGGCATCTGAATATTAAGATATTGCTCTGTGCACAATGGTATTGAACCAGAGCAAGCAGCAGCGCAATACCCACACATGCATGGTGCTCAGGCCTGCAGTGCGCATGCACACTGCACTGTCATGGTGTCAATTGCACAAGACACGCAAACAGCATGATGTATCAGCACTGCACAAGCTGTGCATGGCTGGCAACGCTCACTGCACATTATGGCGTGTTCCCTATCATGCACATGTGCACTGTGGGTGGGCATGGTTCCTTGGGCCATTGCACTGATCGCCTGTCCTGTCCCTTGCTATAGGTGTCCAGCATCCAGTGCAGAGACCACAATGATGGATGCTGAGCTGGCTACAGCAGCAGACCTTGCTCATCATATCGAGCATTCTTGAGGTTGTGGTGGCCATGCATAGGATGACGGCGGCGGAGAGAAGGAAATGAAGGGTTGCCAGGGTGGCAGGATGGGGCCATCACTAGAGTTGCACCTGTTTTCCCATTTCCCCTGTTGCACCATCCCATACAGTCCCCCACCCACTGTACAGTCTCTGTTCCCTGCCCCTTTCCTCACTGTACCTACCTGTCCCCAGGCCCTGCTGTTTTTGTACATAGTTGTTTAATATCTATATATATTCTGCCATACCTGCCTGTGTCTGTGTCTGCTTTGCAGGTGGCATAAGGAGCCATGCTGCAGTGGCTCAGTGTCTGTCCATGTTGTGTGCATGAGAGGGGGTGCATGTTGTGCTTCCGTGGTTCCCTGCTGTGTGCTGTGGTGTGTCCCACTGTGGTGGTGTCCATCCCCTGGGTTGGTGGCTGTGCATTGGGGTGCCCATGGACCAGCAGTCAGGGGTGTGTGGCGGGTATGTGCGTGGTGATGTCACACGGCCATGGTCATTGGTTGGGTACTGTCTGCACACTATGTTGGTGTCCTCTGCTTGGCATTGTGTGGCCTGTCCCATGTGCTCTGTCATGCTGCCTGCAACCCAGCCCATTCAGTGCCCACTGCATGGGCTCCCTGTGTGTCTGTGTGGTGTGTGTGTGCTTAGTGGCATGTCCTGGGTGTGGCCTGCTATGGTTTCAGGGGGCACAGCCAGCAGCCTGCTGAGGGGGCTCCTTTGGTGGCCCTCCATTGACTGTTAGTACCTCCTGTCACCTGCTATCCATGCCACTGTTGTGTTCTGGGGTTCGGTGCCTGGGTGTCTGTGTGTGCCCTGACGTGCCCTGCTGGTGGGGGCCTCCTGTGGCTGCTGTTACTGTTCTTCCATGGCTCTGTCCCTGGGCCTGTTCTCTGTGCCCTGCCCCCTCTGTTGTTGTGCTGCTCTGCTGCCCCAGGTGTGCTGGAGCATCTCTGTTTGCGCCATGGTTAAAGCTGATGGCCTATTCTCAGCCTTCTTGCCGATTGCCAGGGGAGTCCCACAAGGCTCCATTCTAGGCCCTATCCTTTTTTCCTTGTACATCAATGATCTTGACTCTTACATAACCAAATCCAACTTTCATTTCTTTGTAGATGACACAGCACTATATACCTCTGGCTCAACGTTGTTTGAAGTAAGGGACTTGTTACAAGCTGATTTCACTCAGCTGGAAATTAATCTTATTGATGCTAAGCTTCTTCTTAATGCCAAGAAAACCAAGGCTATGATCTTTATTCTTAATAACTCCTCTACCTCCACCCTGGACTACCTAAAGATTTTGTTGTTACCTCTCTAGGCGAACCTGTGGAAGTTGTCCCCAAATTTAAATATATTGGCATCTGGTTAGACAACAAGCTCTCTTTCAATGGTCATCTTGAGGACCTATCCAGAAGGCTAAAAGCCAGGTTAGGTTTCTTTTTCAGAAATAGGTCTCTCTTCCCACTTGAAGTTAGAACCAGGCTTGTTCAGGAAACATTCCTTCCCCTCCACTTGATTATGGGGATCTAATTTACACCTCCTCTGCAATCTCAAACCTAAGTAAGTTGGATGTCCTAGACCACCGTGCTCTGTGGTTCATTACCAAATCCTCGTACCGAACCCACCACTGTGATCTTTACGCAGCTGTTGGCTAGACATCACTTACCACTAGAAGTTTGCCCCATGCTGATATTTTGACTCTTAAGTTACTTCTGAACAAACTTCTGAGCTACCTAATATCTCTCATCTGCATTTCCCACAGTGCATATTCACTAAGGAAATCTGAATTCATCTTCCTTGTCATGCCTAGGACTCGCACCACTTTTGGCAAATGCGCCATTTCATATGCTCTTCCAACAATCTGGAACTGACTACAATCCACCCTGAAACTACCCAGCATTGACTCTGTTAACTCCTACAAAGAGTTAGCCGCATCTAAAATAAAAGATATTTGTAGCTGTTTTTAAGCCTCTTCGCTAGCCCTATGTCCTTACTACACCTTCCCATCCATCTGGAACTAGCTCTAGTCAAGACATGAAATTATCTAAATGATCTCTAACGTTATTCTCAAGACTTTCTCCTACCCTTGCCTTCTTTATTTATATCTTACTCCCCCTTACTCTCTCTCTAGCCCTCTTCTTCCTCCACTCACCACTCATTTTCAACCCCTCCTTCTTATTTAACTACTGTCTCCTGTCACTGTACACTCTTCACATTTATTGCTTCTCATCAGCGTATGCCAATAATCCCTACCTCGTCTTGTCTTAATTGAGCACTATGTATTATATGAACCTCAACTGCACTTTTATCTTACTATCATGTACTCTTCTATGTAATGGTACACATGAACCTTATTTGTACATTGTTTCATTTTTTATTCTATGTTGCTTTTTTTATGCAATGTCTCTTTGACTGCTTACATGCTTTAGGTCCTCCTTGTGAATGAGATTGCTCAATGGAGTTTTCCTGCAATAAACTTGAACTTGAAACTTGAACCTCTGTTTGCGCCATGGCACAGCTCTGTTTGCACCATGGCGCAGCTCTGTTTGCACCATGGTGCAACTCTGCCATATTCAGCCACGTTGCGCTGGCACTGTTCGGCCTGCTCAACCTCTGAATATGGCTCAAGTTGTGCCACGGCTCATCGGATTTGTGCTGTGCCGGACTTCCACCAGGCTTTGGCACATTTCTGAATATCCAGGCCATGATATTTAGTACTTGTACTGTGATGGTAGGCAGAAATGGGCAAGTTGGTGGGAGTGTGATGTGAATTATGGTGTTTAGGTGTCAGAAAATTAATTTGCTGCAGAGATAAAATTTAAAACATAGTGGTGGTGTAATTCTGTGCTGTCTTTAATTGCTGCACATTTTCGCCCCCCCTTCCCTTCCCCAACTCTTAATTATATGCCCTGTTAAATCTGATTGACAGGAGCTAAACACAGGGTATAGTAAGGGGTGTGAAGTAGGAGGGGCATAAGGGGAAAGAAGCCCACCCTCAGCACGACAAGTGTTTTGACTCATTTACTTATTTATTGGTTTCTTTTTTCCTTTTTTTTTTTTTAAAGAAAATTATCTGAGGATCAGTGGCAGGAGTTTTAGGACAGTAAATTAATAAAAAGGGAACTAGGAGAGCTTCAGTAGTAGACAAGTGGTGGAATAGCAGTATAATTGCAGTATAATGTGGGGAGTGGTGCAATGCAGTGGCTGTGGGGCAGCCATATTCAGGCAGACCTTCTGGACACTGAGGTGCTGCCCTATCTGCATGCATCTCTCTGGACTGTGGGATGAGGTAGCCAGACTCAGAGTGGAAGTAAACTGGGTCAGGAGTACCATCACCCCTATCCAGAGACCACCCAGTCCAATGCAACTGCCTCAAAGGATGCCAGAACGAGGAGCACTTGGATGACAGTGGGCTCAGGGAGGGTTAGAGCGGTCAGGCAGAGGCACATCCCAGAACTTATTCCACTCAAGAACTCATATGCCACACTGGCAAACGAGGACAACCAAATAGAGGTACCCAGAGAAGTGGAAGGAAAGGATGTGGAGGTTAGCCAAGGAGGTAACCTCAGCGGGGAAAGCAGTGGACCCCAGAGGAGGAGGAAGTGAATCCTGGTGGGGGACTCCATCATAAGAGGGATCCAGCTAGGAACACAGGAGGGGGAGGACAGGGAGGTGAGGTGCCTACCAGGTGCCACGGCATGGAGGGATGGAAGGAAGATCCTGGGGATCACTGGGAAGGCAAGACGGGAGGGTGAGCTGGATGTCATTATCCACCTAGGTACTAATGACCTGGCAAATGGGGAGCCAAAGGAAGTTCAGGAAGAGTTTAGGAAATTGGGGAGGGTCTCAAGCAAGTAGCTACTTCTGTCACTTCTCAGAAGTACTTCCTGGAGAGGCAAGGAGAGCATAGGAGTGCATGCACCAGGAACTTTAACTCATGGTTGAAGAACTGGTTCTGTGAGGAAGGGTTTGGATTCATTGGTGACTGGGGACCCACCTGGAGGATGGAGGTTTGTTCAAGCCTGATGGCCTGCATCCATCCTGGAGGGGAATCCAAGACTCAATAAGTTTAAATGCTACATTGACAAGCATTTAAACTAGCAAGGGGTGGCAGGCCAGCAAGGAGGGTACCTACTTGCTCACCCCCACAGCTATCAGTGGAACCAGTGAACCAGAGGGTGGCTATCTCTGCAAAGCAGTGTGCAAAGATGGAGATTAGTGCCCAAGAGGTGGATAGGCAGAAAGGGGCAAAATTCAGCAGAAGGGCTGACAGCAAGGAGAACCAGGGATAAAGGACAACCAAGGAAGGGGCTGGAGTAGAACAGCGAAACAGTCTAGGGAGGTCAAATCATGGAAAGCCATGTGTACAAATGCCAGGAGCCTTAGCAACAAAACGGAAGATCTGGAGGCTGTCATGGTGCAGTCAGACCTGGACATTGTGGCCATCACTGAAACCTGGTGTAATGATGACCATAACTGGGAGATGGCCATACCTGGCTACAACATATTCAGAAGAGACAGAGCAGGCAGGAAGGGAGGAGGATGGCACTGTATGTGAAAAATGACATAAGGGCCACAGAGATCCAGGAGGAACAAAATGAGGAGAGATACTGTGGGTTAAGCTGGAAAGGAAAATGGGGACATCCATCCGGACAGGTGTGGTCTATAGACCACCAGCCCAGGAGGAAGAAACAGATAGGGAGCTGATGCTAGCCATCCAAAGGATGGCAGACAAGAGTGAGGTAGTACTGGTTGGCGACTTCAATATTCCAGATGTGGACTGAAGCATCCCAGCAGCAGCAGCATCAACTAGGAGCAGATTTATCCTGGATTCCCTTCAGGGTGCCTTCCTCAAGCAACTGGTCATGGAACCAACTCGGCAGAAGGCAATACTGGACCTTGTGCTCACAAACAGGGACAGTGTGATGGGGGTAACAGTCGGGGAGCACCTGGGGAACAGTGACATTCAGTCATTGTGGTTTGAAATCACAGAAAGAGCAGAACCAAAACCACACAAAAAACACGTATCTTGGATTTTAGGGGGCAGACTTTGGGAAAATGGAAGATACTTGAAAGAGGCTATTAAGGGAATGGGACAGAAATCAGGGGTTGAGGAACAGTGAGCAGTATTTAAAATGGGATTACAAGAACAACAGAATTATGCATTACAGGTTAGCAAGAGGAAAAGGAAGAGGAGACCATTGTGGTTTTCAAAGAGGTAGCAAAGAAAGTGAAAGCCAAAAAGATTGCATTCAGGCAATACAAAAAGACACAGGCAGAAGGGGATAGGGAGAAGTACCAGGAGAAGCAAAGGGAGGCAGGGAGGTCAGTAAGGGAAGCCAAAGCTCAGACAGAAGAACACATTGCAAAATCAATGGGTAGAGGGGACAAAACCTTTTACAGGTACATAAGTGAAAAAAGAAAGAAAAAGGGATGGATAGTGAGACTGAAGGGGGAGGATGGGAGCCACGTGGAGGATGACAACAGTAAAGCTGACATATTGAACAGGTATTTCTGCTCAGTCTTTACTGAGGAAGAGGAAGGTAATGGGTCTGAAGGGATTACAAGGGGTGAGAATGGTGCAGAAATGGACACAAGTCCCTTTGCACGAGAAAGGGTCCTGAAGGAACTGGAAGTAATAAGAGTTGATAAAGCAATGGGGCCAAATAGGGTGCACCCCAGAGTCCTTAAAGAACTAAGAGAGGTGGTGGCTGAACCTCTGGCTATCCTGTTTAGCCAATCACTGTAAACAGGGGAGGTACCCAAAGACTGGAGGACAGCAGATGTAGTCCCCTTATATAAAAGTGGGAACAAAGAGGAAGCAGGGAACTACAAACCAGTCAGCCTCACCCGGTAGTGGGGAAGATCATGGAAGCACTACTGAAGGAGAGATTGGTGGAACATCTGGTTGTCAATGGACTACAGGACCCAAGGCAGCATGGTTTCACCAGGGGGAGGTCATGTCAGACCAACCTCATTGAATTTTTTGACTGGGTGACTAGGGAGGTGGATCAGGGAGGGCAGTGGACATGGCCTATCTGGACTTCAGCAAGGCCTTTGACACTGTGCCACATAGAAGACTATTACACAAACTGGGGAATATGGGTGTGGGCAGGAGAGTAGTATGGTGGGTAGGTAACTGGCTGGGTGGCAGGACACAGAGGGTGGTGGTAAATGGCTGTCACACCACAGAGGGAAGAGTGACCAGTGGGGTACCCCAGGGATTAGTGCTGGGACCGGTCCTATTCAACATCTTCATCAGTGACATTGCGCAGGACCTAGAAGGCAGAATTTCACTGTTCGCTGATGACACAAAGCTCTGTAACAGAGTAGACACACCAGAGGGTGTAGACAGAATGAGAAGGGACCTACAGAAACTTGAAGAATGGTCAGGGGTTTGGCAGTTGAAATTCAATGCAAGGAAGTGCTAGATAATGCATATGGGGCACAAAACCCTAGCACAATATATCAGTTGGGGGGTGAGGATATAGCATGCACCAAGCAGGAAAGGGATCTTGGGGTTATCATCTCTGATGACCTCAAGGTAGGGAAACAGTGTGATAAGGCAGCAGGTAAAGCAAATAGGATGCTGGGATGTATAGGCAGGGGCATCACCAGCAGGAAAAGGGAGGTCATAATTCCGCTATACAAGACACTAGAGAGGCCCTACCTGGAGTACAGTGTACAGTTCTGGAGACCATACCTACATAAGGACATAGACAGGGTAGAGAAGGTTCAGAGGAGGGCAACAAAGATGGTGCTTGGATTGCATCACAAGTCCTATGAAGACAGGTTGAAGGAACTGAACATGTACTCCCTGGAGGAGAGGAGGGAGAGAGGGGATATGATAGAGACATACTAGTATCTTACAGGGAGGAACAGGGTGCAGGAATACACTATTTTTAAGTGAAAAATATGTTCCAGGACTAGAGGCCATGGGATGAAGTTGGAGGGAGAACAATTCAGAGGAAACATGAGGAAGAATTTCTTCACAGAACGGGTGGTGGACAAGTGGAACACCCTGCCAGAGGAAGTGGTTGGGGCTGAAACAATCATGGGATTTAAGAATGCATGGGATAGACATAAAGGAATTCTGGAGGTCGGGGTAAGGGGCAACAGACTTCTAGGAAAACAAACTGAACTTACAAGCTCAAATGGGCAGACTGGGTGGGCCATAGGCCCTTATCTGCCGACACTGTCTATATATCTATGTATCTATGATATTGCGTGACGCAGTTTACGTTTTTCGGATAGCGTTCTGCATTGTGGTAGTGGCTTGAAATTTATAGGGTAGCTAGCCTTACTGCCATGGAGGTACTTTTCAGTGTTTAGGTGTGTTAAATGTAAACAGGTGCGGAATTATGCCACTCCAACAAATGAAAATCTAAAACTTTAAAATTAAATATCTTGGAAGCGGTTAGGTCTTTTAACTTGAAATTTGGAGGGTGTTGAGGGGATGTCCTGTCGATGTGAATTATGGTGTTTATGTGTTGGGAAATTTATTTGATGTGGATATATTGTGTGACGCAGTCTATGTTTTGCAGATAGCATTCTGCATTGTGCTAATGGCTTGAAATTTACAGGGTAGCTAGCCTTACTACTATGGATGTGCTTTTCAGTGGTTAGGTGTGTGAAATGTAAACAGGTGTGGATTTATTCCACTCCAATGAATGAAAATTTGGTTTGTTTCACTTCAGTAACTTTTGAATCATTTGCATGAGTTGTGTGAAATTTGGTGTGCAGAAAGAGTCCCATAGATCTTGGATTGTGTCAATTTTTGCATCCGTTCCAGTTACAGTTGCTGAGTTGTGGTGCATGTTCATTATAGTTACTGAGAAAACATTTCTGTGCATTGTGAAAGGCATGGTGAGCATATGTTTGGGTGTGTAGGAAGATTTCATGATAAGGTATAGGAGAGCTAAAAATATATGGCAGATGTATGTGGTCATGGAGTGCTGGGCAATGTGGGAGGGAGCACAGGGCCCAAAAGTAGAAGTGGACAAGTTGGTGGGAGCGTGGGGCCTGAAGGGAACTGTGCTTCCAGCAATATGCGCTCCCACTAATACATATGAAATTCAGTACTTGTACTGTGATGTTAGGGAGAAATGGATGAGTTGGTGGGAGAGTGGGGCCCAAAGGGCCCCACACTCCCACCAGCTGTTGAAGAATGCATTTGAGTGACTTCAGATTGGGTTATATACATGGGTGCTGGGATTTGATGGTGTCCTTTGAAGATTTCATTAAAAATATTACTCCGTTCTAAAGTAATGCTTTTTGGGGGGTCTCTCACTATAGTTAATAATGGGAAAATATATCTGTGTGTATTGTGAATACAGTGAGTTTGTCATCTTTTGTTGTGAAGCAATTACCATATTTCACTGATTAGAAGCCGTGGCTTCTATTACATTATTCTTTTTTAACATGTGGCTTTAATTTGAGGGCGGTTACTATTTGAGGGCGGCCTATATTAGCAACCGTATGGTAAGCCAATTCATATTGTGCTGCTATTTTGCTTCATTCTGCACTGCTCCATATGTCAAACCTGACCGTTCGAGGTCTGTAGCCCCATCTCAGTAAAGGCATGCTCGAAATTTTACTAACCTCTGTCTTTTTTTTCTTTCTAGGTCCAGGTTGTAGTGGCGCGACAGCACAGGAATCAGACTTGACAAACCTTAGCGAGGATCCAGACACAGATGGCAGCGTGGAAGTAGACGTAGAGCCAGATAATGATGAGGAACTGGATTTGACCATGCTCCTTTGATTACTGTCCTAGTTTCTTTTTACTTGCAAATAAAAAAATAAAAAGATACTGGAAGTTGAAAAGGACTGTGTCTGCTTAGTTACTGCGGTCTCAGAATCAATATACAATGTGGTAGCAACCACACACCATGTGGCAGAAACCTGAAACCCATAGCTTCAACTTTATTTCAAGCACCACCCCCCCCCCGAGTAAAAAGTAACACTCGTAAAGCACAACACTCGGTCTCTACTGATTAACAGTGTCACCAAGCTTTCAGTGTTCAGTGTTCAAGTCCATTAGTGCTGCACTTGTTATTGATTACCGGTACTGGTTTTGTGGTGCTTTCTCAAAAATGTTCTACCTCGCTCTTGGGCTACTATTTGAGGGCGGCTTCTATTAACAATACTGAAATGACCTGTGGCTACTATTTGAGGGCAGCTACTAAATGGGGGAGGCTTTAAAACGGTGAAATACAGTATGTATTTGCCTGACTTCAGATTGTTTTGTATACATGGGTGCTGGGCTGTGGTGCTGTTGTTTGAAGATTTCACGAGAAAATGTTACTCTGTTGACAAGTAATTTTTTGCCACTTGTGTGCACTTTTCCGCTTGTGCCTCTCTGGAACTGTTGAAGATATTTGTATAATATTTAGAATACATGCATTGACATGGTACATTTATTTACCAATTTCTATTTCACTAGTGTATACAGTTTTTGTAAAGAGAAGTGCAAAAAATGCAGTTTCTGCTATTTTTGCTCACTGTCTTGTGTGACACATAGCACAGCCAATGTCTGGTTGATTTGTCTGAAACTTGGCAAATAGAATGCCCTTTGTTTAAGGAACATGCCAGTTTTTGTTTGCGGAAAACATGTTGTTCCCTTGCAGAGTAATAAGGGTTTGAAGTTGCCACCCCTCACGATCAAAGATTTTTCGGTCTTGAGGTCTGCCATTTTAGCGCATTTTCAGCCATGAGGTCCGCCATTTTGTGTGTCATGGCCGATTCTCGCAATCAAAGAATTCTTAAAGGTGCACAAACTTTGAAATTCAATATCTCTGAAACGGTTTGGGGTATTAACTTGAAATTTGGAGGGTGTTGATGGGATGTCTTGTAGGTGTGAATTATGGTGTTTAGGTGTCGGAAAATACATTTGTTGCCGAGATATTGTGTGGCACAGTTTACATATTGCAGATAGCGTTCTGCATTGTGCTAGTGGCATGAAATTTATAGGGTAGCTAGCCTTACTGCCATGGACGGACTTTTCAGTGGTTAGGTGTGTAATATGTAAACAGGTGTGGAATTATGCCACTCTGATGAATGAAAAATTCAAACTTTAAAATTGAATTTCTCTGAAATGGTTTGGTCTTTTAACTTGAAATTTGGAGGGTGTTGAGGGGGTGTGCTGTAAATGTTAATTATGTAGTTCAGGTGTCTGAAAAAAATTTGTTGCGGAGATATTGTGTGGTGCAGTTAACATTTTGTGGATAGTGTTCTGGATTGTGGTAGTGGCTTGACATTTATAGGGTAGCTAGCCTTACTGCCACAGAGGTAATTTTCAGTGGTTAGGTGTGTAAAATGTAAAGAGGTGCAGAATTATGCCAGTTTGATGAATGAAAATGTGGCTTGTTTCAAGTTGGTGGGAGTGTGGGGCCCAGAGTGAGTGAGGCTATACACCTACCCTGCAAGATCAGGTGCTGTATTCTGAGTGGAGAGGCACAGGCCAACTAAAGATATAAACATTGTTGTTATACTTCACTGGTAGGAGGTTCACAGAAGTTAGAATGCTGAGGAGCTGTACAGACTCATCCAGGCAATACCGCCATCTGGCAACATCAGGTATTGTGTCTTGAGTGTAGATCCAGAGGAGAACTAAAGCTGCATGTGCTTAGCTAGGTAATAGACTCAGTCCTGTAGACTAGATATTGGATGCTGAGTGCAGAGTCATAGCCCAAGTAAAGGCATAAACATGAATGTTATGCATTTTTTAAAAGACTTCTACAGAAGTTAGGGCACTGTGGAGTTGCACAGCCTCAGGCAGGGAATGCTCTGATTCCCTGAGAACAGGTATTGGATCGTGAGTGCAGTGCCTTAGCGCAAGTAAGTCCATTAACATAAATGTTACATAACTGTGATACTGGTTGTACATAAGTCAGGACATTGAGGAGCTGCACTGCCTCTGCCAGGCAATGGCCCCACCATCCAAGACTAGGTATTGGACCCTGAGTGCACAGCCACATCCTCACTGAAGCCATAAACAGTAATGTTATACTTCCCTGATATCATCTGTACAGAAGTAAGGACAGTGAGTACTTGTATGGCCTCAGTGGGCAGTACCCCACAAGACCAGGTACAGGATCCTGAGCGTAGAGCCACATCCCAACTAAAGCTGTAAACATTAACATTATACCTCCCTGATACCAGCTGAACACAAGCTAGGACATTGAGCAGCTGCACAGCTTCAGGCAGGTAATGCCCCCCACCACCCAAGAATAGGTGTTGGACCCTGAGTACAGACCCACATCCCCATGGAAGCCATGAACAGTAATGTTATGCCCCTCTGATACCAGCTGTACAGAAGTTAGGACAGTGAGTAATTGCATGGCCTCAGCAGGCAGTGCCCCACCCCATAACACCAGGTACAGGATCCTGAGTGTAGAGGCACATCCCAAGCAAAGCTGTAAACATTGACATTATACATCCCTGATACCAGCTGAATACAAGTTAGAACACTGAGCAGCTGCATGTCCTCAGGAAGGCAATACCCCCCACCACCCAAGAGAAGGCATTGGACCATCAGGGCAAAGCCACATCCCTATTGAAGTCATAAACAGTTATGTTATACCTCCCTGATACCAAGTAAACAGAAGTTAGGACACTGAGTACTTGCACACCTGGAGTGAGTAGTTGCAGTGCCTCAGGTAGGCAGTGCTCCCAACCCCCCCAATACCAGGTACAGGAGCCTGAGTTCAGAGCCACATCCCAAATAAAGCTGTCAACATTAATGTTATGACTCTGTGATACCAGCTGAAGACAAGTTAGGACACTTAGGAGCTACACGGTCTGCGCTAGGGAATGAGGTGACCACCCAAGGCCAGGTATTGGAATCTGAGTGCAGAACCACATTCCTACTGAAGCCATAAACAGTAATGTTATACCTCCCTTATACCAGCTGTACTGAAGTTAGGACAGTGAGTACTTGTATGGCCTCAGCTGGCAGTCCCCCCCACCCCCCAAGACCAGGAACAGGATCATGAGTGTAGAGCCACATCCCAACTAAAGCTGTAAACATTAACATTGTACCTCCCTGATACCAGCTGAACACAAGCTAGGACACTGAGCAGCTGCACCGTTTCAGGCAGGCAATGCCCCCACCACCCAAGAACAGGAGTTGGACCCTGAGTGCAGACACACATCTCCACTGAAGCCATGAACAGTAATGTTATACCTCCCTTATACCAGCTGTACAGAAGTTAGGACACTGAGTAATTGCATGGTCTCAGCAGGCAGTGCACCCCACCCCGCAACACCAGGTACAGGATCCTGAGTGTAGAGGCACATACCAAGTAAAGCTGTAAATTTTGATGTTATACTTCCCTGATACCAGCTAAATACAAGTTAGGACACTGAGCAGCTGCATGTCCTCAGGCAGGCAATGCCCCTACCACCCAAGAACAGGTATTGGACCATCAGTGCAGAGCCACATCCCTATTAAAGCCATAAACAGTTATGTTTTACCTCCCTGATACCAGGTAAACTGGAGTTAGGTCGCTGAGTTCTTGCACGCCTGGAGTGAGTAGTTGCAGTACCTCAGGTAGGCAGTGCTCCCCACCCCCCAACACCAATTACAGGAACCTGAGTTCAGAGCCACATCCCAAGTAAAGGTATCAGCATTGATGTTATGCCTCTGTGATACTCACTGAAGACAAGTTAGGACACGTAGGAGCTGCATGGTCTGAGCCAGGGAATGCGGTGACTACTCAAGGCCGGGTATTGGAGTCTGAGTGCAGATCCACATTCCTAGTGAAGCCATAAACAGTAATGTTATACCTCCATGATACCAGCTGTACAGAAGTTAGGACAGTGAGTACTTCTATGCCCTCAGCAGCTAGTGCCCTCCACCCCCAAGACCAGGTGCAGGATGCTGAGTGGAAAGCCATATCCACATCCCAACTAAAGGCATAAACATTTACATAATGCCTGTCTGATAGTAACTGAAGACAAGTTTGGACACTGAGGAGCTGCATGCCCTAAGCGGACAGTGACCCCCCAAACTCCTCATCACCAGGTACAGGATCCTGAGTGCAGAGTCACATCCCAAATAAAGCTATAAACATTAATGTTATAGCTCCGTGATATGAGCTGAACACAATTTAGGACACTGAGGAGTTGCACGGCCTCAGGCAGGTAATACTCATACCCCACTCCCAGGCCAGGTATTGGATCCTGAGTGCATAGGCACAGGACAACTGAAGGTGTAAATATCAAGGTTATAGCTGTGTGATATGACCTGTACACAACTTAATACACTGAGGAGTTGTACGGTCTCAACCAGGTAATTCCCACAGCTCCCCCACCCACCAGCAGAGTAGGTATTGGTTTCTGAGTGGAGATGTATTGCCCACCTGAAGTTAGAGACATGAATGTAATACCTGACTGATAACAATTGTATGCAAGTTATTAGTCTGAAGAGTTGCATAGTGTCAGGGAGCTGAACATAAGTTAGGACACTGAGTACTTGCATGCCCTCAGCTGGGTAGTGTCCCCCACCCCCCCAACACCAGGTAGAGGATCCTGAGTGCAGAGACACATCCCAAGTACAACCATAAATAGTCATTTATACCTTTCTGATAGTACTTGAAGATAAGATAGGGCATTAAGTACTTGCATGCTCTCAGCTGGGCAGTGCCCTCAATGCCACAACACCAGGTACAGTAAGGTGATTGAAGAGAGATATCCCAACTAAAGGCATAAACATTGATATTATACCTCCCTGATACTAGGTGAACAGAAGTTAGGACACTGAGCAGGTGCATGGCCTCTGCCAGGCAATCCTCACACCAGCAAAGAACAGGTATTGGACCCTGAGTGCAGAGCTACAGTCCCATTAAAGCTATAAACAGTAATTTTATACATCCCTTATACCAAGTGAAGACAAGTTAGAATGCTGAGTACTTGCACAACCTCAGCTAGGCAGTGACTCCACCGCCCTCAACACCAGATACAGGATGCTGAGTAGAGAGCCACATCCCAAGTAAGGGCATAAACATTGACATTATACCTGCCTGATAGTGGCTGAACACTAGTTATGACACTCAGGAGCTGCATGGCTTCAGTCAGGCAATGCCCCCAGCTCCCAGGAGCAGGTATTGGATTCTGAGTGTAAAGCGACATTGCAGCTATTTATACCTCCCTGATACCAGCTGAACACAAGTTAGGACACTGAGTAATTACACAGAGTCAGCGGGCAGTGCCCCCACCTCCCAACACCAGGTACAGGACCCTGAGTGCAGAGGTACATTCCAACTAAAGCTGTAAACATAAATGGTATACCTTCGTGATAGCAGCTGAACACAAGTAATTGCATTTATAAGAAGCAGACAAATACCTGATTGTAAAAGAATAATTTTTAACTTAAAATATATATACTTTTAACTTAAAATTGTACAGAAAATATTTTTAATTCATTATTATATAAAAAACTGTAAAATAAAAGTGTTTATTCACACAGGGTGGGGGGATCAAAGGAATAATAAATATAGCATATATTATATTAAATTAAAAATAAGTTTCAGAAAAAAAATATGGCTAGGAGTGGCAGGGAAATGCTAGCCATTCAGGTTGTTGTGCCTTGGGGAGTAGACGAGGAAGAGGAAGAGGAAGACTGTGCAGGAGTCACAGGTAGGATTTGGTGCCCTTCCTCTGTTGGTGGTGGTGTTGTGGAAGGGGCACCTTCAAGGGGCTCATGCTGCAGAGGAGCTGTGGAGGGTGGGTCATCCTGTAGGTGCTGCAGGTCTTGGCGGAGGAGGAGGTGGTGATTTGCCTCTGTGGCCTCCAACTGGTTCTCAGCCAGCTGTACCACAAGTCTTAAGAGATGCAACCGAGGCCTCTTCCATTTCCTGCAGAGTAGTAATGGCTTGGGTGAGGCCTCTGTTGCTACTCTCAAGACCACGAGCAGCAATTAAGGCTGCATGCCCCACACGCCCATGTCGCTGCAGAAAATCAGTATTATCTGTATTTTGTTCAATGATTTTGTCTAATTTTGCTGCAGTGACATGGGCGTGTTGAACTGCAGCCCTGTTGCCATCCTCCACAGACTTGGGCAGCCGGCTGAAATTGGTATTTATAGACTGAAGAACAGCAAGAGATTCTGGGGAGATAAAATAAGAACAAGAGACATATTAGTAAACTGAGCTGTTCTGTACTGTTATGTTAATGTACTGTACTGAAGTATATTTTTTTATTAATGGATAGAGCCACGGCATTTACATCTATGCTTGATTAGTATAGCTGTCTTGATTTCATAACAGTGTAATTAACAAAGTGCATTGCTGCTAGAATTGATGTGATTATGACCCATATTGTGTCTTAATCAGTTGTCATGTGTGAGTTGTACATTGTACTTTACAACAAATAAAATAGAAGAAGTACTTGGTATAAGTGTGGATTGTGTGAAGTTTTATGTAATTTGTTTTCTAATTGCGCATGCTGCTGTGTGTAAGTTTTTTCAGTTTTGATATTCTATTTCACATTTTGATTACCATGCAGGATATCATACAAGCACATTTTAGTACATTTAACATGCATTGCCATAGAGGGGGTGGAATCTTGTAGGTAGGTTGCTATAGCATGTGTGCTCTACAAAGACATGCAGGTGATGGTAACGCTAAACTACAAGCAAAAACAGCTGTTCATAGTTAAAAAGATGGAAGGTTCCTTACTGTAATCACATTATTTTTTTCACATGGTTTGACGTTGGTGGATAAAGAACAAAAATAATATGTTACTGAAATGCATGAACAATTCTTATAAGTGAATATATTCAGTTATCATGTGAAAGTAAATAATATTGTGATTTACGTTGTTCACATGGTGGTAGACATTGTAATTGATTGTGTTTTGTAGGATCAAGTGAGATGGGCGCAACCGTGCAATTGAACCTGGTTTGATATTCAAAAGGTGCAGTAGGTGATAATGATAACAGAACACTAGAAGCAATTCAATATTGATGTTTGTGAAGATTCTGACTTTTTTGGGGGGGACATGTGAGCTCTGTGTGTATCACATGCAGTACATGCACTGAGGCACACTTCATGGGTTTGTTTTGTTATTGCCATGTATACGGGGTATTATATCATTGAAATAGTGACATTTTTACATTGTGTAAATGATGCTTTGATGTGTGCGTGTGTTTCTCTAAATATGTTGGTCATGTCCTATTGCAAGTATGATTATGCTGGGGGATTTGCAGTGTTGCTTGTCTGGGGATTCTAGTACAGGTTTCTGTAGTTTTCATATGAAGGTCCTGATGTTGCATTGTATAGTATTAGTATTTATGCAACAGGTGTCAGGATAAGAACTGACACATA
This sequence comes from Neoceratodus forsteri, assembly GCA_016271365.2. Lineage (NCBI taxonomy): Eukaryota > Metazoa > Chordata > Ceratodontiformes > Ceratodontidae > Neoceratodus > Neoceratodus forsteri. The sequence continues at coordinate 878,435,242 of CM028136.1, forward strand.
AGTTCAGTTATCTGAGTCACTGTGTGGATAAATGGGTGGTGATGTAATCACTATGTGGATAACTTCAAGATATCTACATAGTGATTACATCATCTCCAATTTATCTACACAGTGACTACATCACTAACCACCACTACCTGTGCTGCCTGCTCAGCAGTACTGCCTCCCAGTTTCACTTTCACCTTCTCAAAGTGCTCTTTACAAGCAAAGCTATCAACCTTCTGGGATAACATTAAACAGTTAAATGGGAGTGCACACTCCCCCCACCCACCCAGATCAACATTAATGGTGTGATCTCCTCAGACCCAGCCCTCATAGCCAACCACCTCAACACCTCATTCACTGACCTTAGCCCTATCCTCCCTACAAATTTTTTTGACCCTCCTCCCCCAGCACCTGCCGTAAATCTTTCTTGCCCTTATTTTCTCCTCCGCCGTGTTTCTGCCCAAGAAATTAGGCCGCACCTTGTCACTGCCCTCAAGAGTAATAGTACAGGCAGTGACACCCTGGATCCGTGTATCCTACGGATGGTCTTAGACACAGTCCTTACCCCGATCACATGCCTCATCAACCACTCTCTTTGCCTGGGGAAGGTTCCAACTGCCTTGAAAGTCGCCACTGTCACCCCTATCTTTAAAGGTGGTGATAGGACTGTGGCTGGAAACTATCAACCGATCTCCATTCTCTCTCCTCTCTCCAAGGCCTTGGAAAAAGTGGTGGCCTCTCAAATATCTGACTACCTCTCCACCTACAATGTCCTTTGTCCTGAGCAGCATGGCTTCCGAGTGGGCCACAGTACTAACACAGCCCTCTTAGAGTTCTCCAACTTTCTCCACTCCTCCTTAGACACTGGTTCTCTGGCTGGTGCTGTCTTCATTGACCTCTCGAAAGCTTTTGACACTGTCTCCAACCCCCTCCTTCTTGATGCCCTTAATCTCTCTGGTTTTGCTGCTGGGCCTATCTCCTGGTGCACCAGTTATCTGTCTGACTGCTCACAGCGTGTAAAAATTGATGGTACCTACTCAGACATCTGTCCCATCTTTTCTGGGGTTCCCCAGGGCTCCATTCTGGGCCCCTTACTATTCTCCCTTTACCTTAACACCCTTCCATGCTCTTGCTCGGGGAACATTCTATTGTACGCTGATGATGCAGTCATCTTTGCCTCAAGTCGTAACCCTATTGCCCTCCAGGACTCGCTGCAGAAGTCCTTCACTGAAGCCAAGGGCTGGTTCAAGGAACATAGATTGGTGATAAATCTTAAAAAAACAAAAACCATGTTCTTCACTCATCCCCAAAACAAGTCCTGCAACTTCAAACTCCTCATTCACTCTGGGTCCTCATTCCCACTCGAACAAGTTTGCTCCTATAAATACCTAGGGATCCATTTTGACCCCTCTCTCTCCTTCCATGGACACATCGCTGCCCTAGCCACTGCCACTAATATCCGATTGTGCATCTTACATCGGTATAAACACTGCCTCCCCTGGAGGCTCTTTGACTCGCAGTCACCTCCTCTATCCTGTCCCTAGTGGACTATGGACTGCCGGTGTATGGTGCTGCTGATCAGACCACACTCCATAAAATCCATTTCTCTGAATAAGGCCTGCAGGTTAATTACTGGAGCACCTAGGATGACACACACCTGTCTACTGTATGCTAAAGTGCTGGTACTTGATCTCAATGAGCGCCTCAAATATCTTACCTGTACCCTTACAAAAAGACCCTCCTTGGGCTTTCCCACCAGGATTGACCTCCACCATCGCGCTCTGTCCCACTAGTTCGTGCTCAGACCTCTGGGAAAACCTCTCTTTATCCCTAGAGCTAGGACCTCTCACGGCCAAAGAGCCTTCAGCTTTAGGGCCCCTCCTGGTTCAACACACTGCCCCCTCCATCTCCGAGCTCCAACTATATCGTGCTTCAAAACTTCCTTACGTAACCACCTTATTAACACCCGATGCTGTAATTGCCGCTAGTCAAAGCCGTACTCAATACTTATGACAAAGCTTATTACTAAGCTGCTAAGGACAACATAACTCTGGTATTGTTTGCATCCATCCTACCTGTACCAGCTTGTTTGTATCTATGTCTTAATTTACTGTTATACTTATGTGTTGTACTGCTATACTGTGTATTTTGGTTTGTCTTACTGTGACAAGGTACCTTTGTAAATGAGCCTATGGCTCAAAGGTTTTCCAAACTGCTGTTTAAATAAAATAAAATAAAAACAGTCCCAAAGATTCATAAAATGCACAGCCTAACCACCCCCAAACCAGAAACACATTTTAAATGAAAGCACTCTTAACAAATAAAAAATGTACCTCTTTCTCAGCATAGCAACCCTGCAAACCAAACACAGGAACCAGGCACAGAGAAAAAGACATGGACAGGAACTTAAGAAAAAAAGTAATATATAACAAAACTGAACCCAAAAATTCCTGTTACATAAATTAGATATGCGTGTGGCACCTCTGGGATAACCAAGTTATTTGTACAGGAGTCTGTGACCTTTCGTAAACCTCACTTGTGGCTTCGCCACTCATGAGGTTACTCGAGGTTACAGACTACTGTTCAAATAACTTGGTTATCCCACAGGCACAGCACTCATATCCCTTATATATACAGAGAAAGACTGCTTTGACTTTGAATTTCCCATGTTACAAAATGACCAGTACTATTGTACAATGCTGTTACGTGTCACAATTAGTATGTGTTATACTTATGGAAAAAAAATAGTTCAAGAATACAGAACAAAAACAAAAGCTGTAATTAGATTAGTAACTGTTGAAATCAGGTACTCACATGATGATGCCTAATTGTTGGGAAGAAAAAAATGTTATTGTGATACAACTTGTAACACATATGTAGAATTGGAAAAACAGTTTTGATGTTTACTGTCTGTAGCATAGCATTATGGCAAATAGGTGATTCAAGAAATGCAATATGTCTGGCATCATAGCATTAAGTGGGTATCTGTTGCTGTTACACCATTCCATCTGTGGTTAGTATTTTAATGTGTAATGTCTAACCTGTGTTCTTAGGTACAATGCGTCAGGCCAAGTACCTCATATACTGAAGAAGTAATGATATCTGATGATGTGAGAGATGGTGGAGTACAGTGTGTCAATGTGAAAATAGCATTGAAGCATTTGTGAATGACAAATTTTGCTTGAGTGTGGTTTCTTGCAGATCATACAAGGAATAGGTAAACGTACAAGACCCAGAATGTGTTGTTTCTTATTTCTTCTATAGGTCACAGCTTCTTGTGCCCTGTTGGTTGTGTGTCAAACAGAGGAATGCTGTTTCAAATGGGTGTGTTAATTAAGCATAATACAATGGGCACCAAAACATACCCGAAAATCCTCTACTCTGATTGGCTGCCTCGCACACTCAAGCAAAATTTGCCATTCACAAACGCTTCAATGTTATTTTCAGATTGGCACAATATACTCTACCATCTCTCACATCATCAGATAGCAGGGGATTTACCATGGCTGGAGTGGTTTGCCCACGAGGTGCAGAAGAGTGGGTAAATCCTTGCCAGCCGTGGTAATTCCCCCAATAACCCACATCCTCCGGGTGTCTTATTGCGATTATACCAAGGTTCATTTTTTTAATTATAATAAAATACAAATATTAAAGAGATTGCTTTGTTTTTTTATTTTTATTGTATTTATTCCTGTGCTGAGATGTTATAGATGATATACTAATCAGCAGCCATTGGTTATCAGAGGATGTACAACAGTGGGAAACTGCCAGTCTGATGATTTCATTGGCTGTTCACTTATGTCCATGTATAATTGAAGTTCCTTACATTCCTCAGTTGGCAGCCCAGACGGACCTGCAGCAGCTGTTGGAGGACCTGCTGCTGGAGCCGTTGGACTTACCTCCACAGAGGGGTCAATGGTGACAATTTCGGCCTCCTCTGTGGACTCTTCTGCTCCAGCAGCACCCTCCGTTGCTGGTTCGTCCTCTCTGAAAAACATAGAAAAAGGGAAAACATTATTTGTCTGTAAATTTTCTTATGTGTATGTGTACCTCTGTGATACAAGGTGTAGTGAATTTAAAAGACTGAGGAGCTGCATGGCCTCAGTCAGGCAATGGCCCTAGCTGCCCAGACCAAGTAGTGGATGTGAGTGGAGAGTCACATCTCAGCTGAACCTATATAGTTTAATGTTATAGCTCTCTGACATGACCTGTACACAAATTAAGACACTGAGGAGTTGAATGGGGTCAGCTGGCAATGCCCCATCCCTCTCAGGCCAAGTAGTGGATTCTGAGTGGAGAGTCACATCTCAGATTACTGCCATAGAGTTCAATATTATAGCTCCCTGATACCAGCTGTACAGAAGTTAGGACAGTGAGTACTTGCATGGCCTCAGCAGACATTGCTCCCCACCCTACAAGAGCAGGTACAGGATCATGAGTGCAGAGCCACATCCCAACTAAAGCTGTAAACATTAACATTATACATTTCTGATACCAGCTGAACAGAAGTTAGGAAACTAAGCAGTTGCATGGACTCAAATAGACAATGCCCCCACCACCCAAGACAAGATATTGGACCCTGAGTGCAGAGCCACATGCCCAGTGAAGGCATAAACAGTAATGTTATACCTCCCTGATACCAGCTGTACTGAAGTTAGGACAGTGAGTACTTGCATGGCATCAGCAGGCAGTGCTCCCCACCCTACAAGAGCAGGTACAGGATCCTGAGTGCAGAGCGACATCCCAACTGAAGCTGTAAACATTAACATTATACCTCCCTGATACCAGGTGAACGGAAGTTATGACACTGAGTACTTGCATGCTTGGAGTGGGTATTGCCCCCATCCCCCAAGACCAGTTAGAGGATCCTGAGTGCAAAGCCACATCCCAAGTAAAGCTGTAAACATTAATGTTATACCTCCCCGATACCAGCTGAACACAAGTTAGGACACTGAGCAGCTGCATGGCCTCAGGCAGGCAATGCCCCCACCACCCAAGAGCAGGTATTGGACCATCAGTGCAGAGCCACATCCCTACTGAACCCATAAACAGTAATGTTATACCTCTCTAATACCAGGAAAACAGAAGTTAGGACACTGAGTACTTGCACGCCTGGAGTGGGTATTGCCTCCCACCCCCAAGACCACATACAGAATCCTGAGTGCAGAGCCACATCCAAACTAAAGGTGTAAACATTTACATTATACCTCCCTGATACCAGCTGAACACAAGTTAGGACACTGAGCAGCTGTACGGCCTCAGGCAGGCAATGCCCCCACCACCCAGGAACAGGTGTTGGACCCTGAGTACAGAGTCACATCCCCACTGAAGCCATAAACAGAAATGTTAGACCCCCTGATAGCAGCTGAACAGAAGTTAGGACAATGAGTACTAACATGGCGTCAGCGGGTGGTGCCCCCCACCCCCCAAGACCAGGTTTTGGATTCTGAGTGCAGAACCACATCCTAACTGAAGTGATAAAGATTAACATTATACCTCCCCGATACCAGCTGAAAACAGGTTAGGACACTGAGCAACTGCACAGCCTCAGGCATACAATGCCCCTACCACCCAAGACCAGGTGTTGGACCCTGAGTGCAGAGTCACATCCCCACTGAAGCCATAAACAGAAATGTTATACCGCACTGATACCAGCTGTACAGAAGTTAGGACACTGAGTAGTTGCATGGCCTCAGCTGGCAGTGCCCCCACCCTGCAAGACCAGGTAGAGGATCCTGAGTGCAGAGTGATATCCCAACTGAAGCTGTAAACATTAACGTTATACCTCCCTGATACCAGATGAACAGAAGTTAGGACACTGAGTACTTGTACACCTGGAGAGGGAATTGTCCCCCATCCCCCAAGACCAGTTACAGGATGCTGAGTGCAGAGCCACATCCAAAGTAATGCTGTTAACATTACCATTACACCTCCCTGATACCAGCTGAACACAAGTTAGGACACTGAGCAGTTGCATGGCCTCAGGCAGGCAATGCCCCCACCACCTTAGACCAGGTGTTGGACCCTGAGTGCAGAGCCACATCCCCACTGAAGACATAAACAGTAATGTTATACATCAGTGATACCAGCTTAACACAAGCTAAGACAGTGAGGAGTTGCATGGTGTCCGTTAAACAATGCCCCCACCCCCAAGACTAGGTATTGGAACCTGAGTGTAGAGCCACATCCCCACTGAAGCCATAAACAGTAATGTTATACCTCCCTGATACCAGCTGCATGGATGTTAGGACAGTGAGTACTTGCATGGCCTTAGCAGGTAGTTCCCCCCCACCTCACAAGACCAGGTACAGGATCGTGAATGCAGAGCCACATCCCAACTAAAGCTGTAAACATTAACATTATAACTCTATGATACCAGCTGCACAGAAGTTAGGACACTGAGCAGTTGCACGGTGTCAGGCATGCAATGCCCCCACCAGCCAAGACCAGGTGTTGGACCCTAGAGTGCAGAGCCACATCCCCACTGAAGCCATAAACGGTAATGTTATACCTCTCTGATACCAGCTGTACAGAACTTAGGACAGTCAGTACTTGCACGGCCTCAGTGGGCAGTGTCCCCCACTTTCCAAGACCAGATACAAGATCCTGAGTGCAGAGCCACATCCCAAGTAAAGCTGTGAACATTAACGTTATACCACCCTAATACCAGCTGAACACAAGTTAGGGCACTGAGCAGCTGCATGGCCTCAGGCAGGCAATGCCCCCACCACCCAAGAGTAGGTATTGGACCATCAGTGCAGAGTCACATCCCTACTGAAGCCATAAACAATTATGTTATATCTCTCTAATACCAGGTAAACAGAAGTTAGGACACTGAGTACTTGCACACCTGGAGTGGGTATTGCTCTCCACCCCCCAAGACCAGGTATAGGATCCTGAGTGCAGAGCCACATCCAAATGAAAGCTGTAAACATTAACATTATACCTCCCTGATACCAGCTGAACACAAGTTAGGACACTGAGCAGGTGCACGGCCTCAGGCAGGCAATGCCTCCACCACCCAAGACCAGATGTTGGACCGTGAGTATAGAGTCACATCCCCACCGAAGCCATAAACAGAAATGTTAGACCCCCTGATAGCAGCTGAACAGAAGTTAGGACAGTGAGTACTTGCATGGCCTCAGCGGGCAGTGCCCCCCCACCTCTCAAGACCAGGTTTTGGATCCTGAATGCAGAACCACATCCTAACTGAAGCAATTAAGATTGACATTATACCTCACTGATACCAGCTGGACACAAGTTAGGACACTGATGAGTTGCATGGCATAAGTGAGGCAATGCCCCCACCCCAAAGAACAGATATTGGATCCTGAGTGCAGAGCTACATCCCCCACTGAAGCCATAAACAGTAATGTTATGCTTCCCTGATGCCAGTTGAACATAAGTTAGCCAAGTGACTACTTGCATGGCCTCAGTGGGCAGTGCCCCCACCTCCCAAGACCAGGTACAGGATACTGAGTGCAGAGCCATATCCCAACTAGAGCTGTAAACATTTATGTTAGACCTCCCTGATACAAGATGAACACAAGTTAGGACACTGATGAACTGCACTGCCTATGCCAGCCAATGCCCCCAACAGCCAAGAGCAGGTACTGAAACTTGAGTTCAAAGACACATCAGTACTATAGTATTGTGACTTACCAACAGAGTCGAGCACTAGAAGTTGCTCTACTGGAGCCCCTCTGTCCTCACCTTCTGGGAGTGGCACTATCTGGACATGGTGGGTGGAAGCAGGGATGGTGGCTTCACTGGCTGAGGGAGAAAGAAATAAATTTTAAATGTTTTTATGTGTGTATGTTATTCGATTTTACTTTAGTAGTAGTCAATAGTGTGTTTGCATTATTACTGAAATATTCTGTTGTGCTATATTAGCATGTGTTACATATTGATGTAACATAGTGAGAACTAACACACACTGTTACATATGGTACTATTTATCATTTGATACTTTTTGACTGTTAGCTTATAGTTTAGGAACAGGGGGTGGGATATTCAAACTGTGCCATTCATAGGCGCAAGCCCTTGAGCTGCGCAAAATAGTTGCGCAGGGGTGTGTCCGGGGCGATATTCAAAGGTGCGGCTATTGAGCAACTCCTTTGAATATCACCCCAACCACAACCACTGTGCATGGCACAGTGGAACTCTTATACCACGCAAGTTGACAGAGTGGAGCATTCAACTTGCGGTGGGCGCAAGTACCATCGCTCATCATCGCAAAATCACGATATTCAAAGGTGACATGCAAATGGGGCTATAATTCATGCAAGGCGCGAGAGGGGCCATTTGCATGTGATTATAGCCCCATTGCATCTCGATAACATAACCTAGATGCGCCCGATCCCTGAGAACTTGCGCCTGGCGCCCTGCCAGGCGAGCAGCCATCGAGGACCGGCGCCCCCTAGCAGCCGATAGTGGGCAGCCGACTGTAAATCCCCACCACCACCCCCGCTGTGGCCCTTTCGCGAGCATAGTATACTCCCCACCAGCCCAATGGCAGGCAGCAATGTGGCTCCCCCCCTCCTCGAAGGTATCCCTGGTGGTCAGTGGACCAAAATGCCCAATCGCGGGCAGTAAGTTTAATAAACCCACCCCTCTCCCGAACATATCCCTGGTGGCTGAGTGTCCCCCCACCCCACCACCCACGAAGCCCCACCACCCGCTCCCTGGCACCTGGCGGCAGCATCCACCTGCCTGCCGCCCTGCCTTCGCCCGACAACTGCCGGTAAGGAGCGTACCCGATGGTGGCAGCAAGAGCCAATGGGCGCATCCCATACCGATCCATGACAGTCAGATCTGTACTGTCATATGCGGTATGGGCTGCGCTTGATGGCTGCTTGCGCAACGTAAGCAGGCAATCGGCTCGGCGGTAGCGAACGGCAGGCGGGTGGGGATGCTGCCGCCCATGCTGCGAGGGGTGGGCGGTGGTGGGCTTGTCGTAGTAGTGAGATTGCAACCGCAAAGGGCTTCTTCGAAGAGGTGGGACTGTAACTTACTGCCGCGGCGCATTTTGGTCTGCTGAACCGCAGACACTGCTGGGGAGGAGAGGCTTCGTACCGTGATCGGGCTGGTGAAAGTACACTTATGCCGCGGGCTCCGGGCCAGTGGGGATGGTAGTGAGGACTTGATCAGCTGCCAGCGATCGGGCTGTGGGGGGGCACAGGGACTGGGTTGGGGGCCAGCCACAGGTGGCAGCTGCTGTGTTGCGCCCTGCAATAGAGCAGCTCACCTGTGGGTGGCCCTCGACTTAAGCCTTTTTTTTTTGGTTCAAAGTCATGCAGGCGCAGGTTGGGGGTTGCGCCTGCACAACTCTGCACAGCTCGGCTGAATATCGGGCTGTGCAGTTTATGCATGGTTCCTCCCCCTCCAGTTGAGCATGCATTCATTTGCATTGCGCTGTTGCTCAGCCTGTTTTCAGTGGCGCAACTGCCTCCTGCTGAATATCACAGAATGGCACAATTTCGGACTTGAGCATTCGCGCCCCTATTGAACATGGCGCAACCCTTTTGAATATCCCACCCAGTATGTTTTATGCTATCTGTCATCTTAGCTGAGTGGTACAGTTAAAAGTTACATATATAGGAAAAGGCAGGTACACTAGGTAAAGACTAAATATTTCATAACTGAGATAAGGCACTACAGAGGGTGAGTCATGGTGGGATAACACGGTTTGTGAGGTACTGTGTTTTGTGGTAGAAGATATGTGAGGTGTTTTGTTATTTCACCATGACACATCTACTATCATGTATTATTGGTTTAATAGTATAATACACTTAAAAAGCAGTTTGGGTGGTTTCTGTTACTGACTAAGTGATTCAAGAGGATAAACAAAGTCTATCAAAAGCTTTGAAAATGTGATAAAAATGCACACATGTGAGACATACAGGTTGAGAGAGTAAACAACAGTGATCCAAAGGAGCTACATTGTAATATGACAGCCTTGTCAGGCTAGAATCACAGTTACATGGTAATTGTTTTCAGCATGTTAGTTAGTTAATTTGGTGATTTTTATATAGTAATTTGATTTTTACTTATGTTTCTGTGCTGGAGTGACTGCTGCTTCTTTTCTACTTTCAAAATGGCCACACAAGTGTTATTGTATGATTCTATTGGTTGAGAGAAGTCACATGGCGAAGTTTGCCATTTCTTCCTTTGCTTGGATGCAAAATCTTTGCGACTCGCATTGATCGTGAGGATCATTCGCAAGCTTGCAAATTTTTTGATCACGAGAATAACGCTTTTTGATTGTAGAACATATGTACTTTTGAAAAATCAATTTTTCTTTACAGTTTTCAGTAATGTAGTTATATGTGTTTTAATTGCTTATGAGAAGTGGATTTTACAGTAAAAATGATTTTTGAAAGTTTTCTTAAATTTTATCGTGTTTTTAAATCTTTGATCGCGAGTGTGCAGATTTATTGATCATGACTTGCTTTGATCGCTAACATCGTTCGCGAGGATACTAAATCTTTGATCATGAGAATAACGCGAGATTTTGCATGCAGAAGTTGTATACTTTGGAAAAAATATTTTTTTTTGCAGTTTTTCATGCAGTTTGTAGTTGAATGTGGTTTTATTGGCTATCACATGTCGACTGGCCAAAAATATTGTGTTTTGCAAATCTTATTTTGTTTTTTCTTGTTTTTTCAACCTTTGATCGTGAGCCTGCAATCTTTTTGATCGCGACTCGAATTGATCATGAGGATCGTTCACGAGGTTGCAAAATCTTTGATTGTGAGAATAACATGAGATTTTGAATTCTGAACTGGTTTACTTTTGAAAAAAACATTTTTTGGATAGTTTTTCATGCAGTTTGTGTTAAGATTTACTTTTATTTACCATGACAAGTGTATTGTGCACAAATATATATATATTTTTTACATGTAGTTTCGGATTTTATTGTTTTTGGGATCTTTGATCATGGCCATGCAATTGTTTTGATCGTGAGTCACATTCATTGCGTGGATCATTCGCGACCTTGAAAATTATTTTGATAGTGAGAATATGGAGAGGCTTTCACTCTACAACTTGTTTAGTTTAAGAAAAATAATTTGGGGGGGGCAGTCTTGTATATGGTGCATAGTTAACATCTGATGGGCTCATTTATTGCAGTCATCCTTATTTTTGCTTCAGTTGACAGCCGGCTGTGGTAGTGAGAAGACGGCTGAGTTGGTCAATGGCTCTGATTTTGGATGTTTTTGGGATGAGCAGGGGTGTCTATGCAGGGTGGGGAGGACTACTGGACCACCACAGAAAATAATGTTTTCAAGGTGGCACATCTGGGAAGAATTCATGCTGGGGGCTCGGGGTACTACTAGACTAAGAGACAAAATAATGTTTTTATAATGTGGAATAGTGGTCGGGATTTGTGATGCAGGGCATGGCACTAGACTACAGTAACAGGGTAAATTATGTTTAATACTGTGGAATGCAGGTTTGGATTTCTGTTAGGGGTGGGGGTACCGCTAGACTGCCAGATAAAATTAGGTTTCATGATGTTGAATGGGGGTTGGGATTTGTTGAGGGGGCTGGAAATGATTTGTATAGTTCTTGTAACATTTTCTATCGAGTTCTGTTCCATGTTACAGTACTATGTAAAGATGACAGTATAGTAATCAGTATAGTTTTAAGTGCTTCTAAGTTTTTGTAACATTGCTTAATTTCAGTATTATGACATTGTGTTGTATTGTGTGTTGTTAATGAGTAACAGAGTATAGATTTGTTATGGACTTTTACTACAGTACTTTTGTATATGTTTTCATGATTCATTACCACTAATAGTGTTTTTTTTTCTTTTCTGTTTCTTAGGAGAGTGCTACAGAGAAAAAAGTGAGCATGTGATTGAGTGTTTGCATCATGACCATTTCCCGTAAAGTCAAGGGACACACAAGAAGTAGTAGGTGTAGTGGTGGTTTGCTGTCATACCATGTAAAGAGTGAAGGTGTAAAATGTACACACAAGAAAAATAAAGTTTCTTCTGGTTCATGTGTACATATCAAGAGACATGTGCATGTGAAGTAACACATGAGCTCTTCTAGTCATTTAGAAATTAATAGACTTCATAAAGGTGCTCTGGACAAACAATGTCCTGCACTGTCAACAGTGACTCATACGTCTCTGAGATGGAAAAAAATCTTGGAAGTGTGACTTCTGCTACTGTACAGCACAGTAAAGCAAATTTTTTTAAAAGACTTGTCCATCGCGTTAAAATTGATCGTCTCATCTCAGGTATCATGAGATGCAAAGGCAAGAAACTGCAAAATAAGGTTGTGTTAATGAAGTTACAATTGAGAATAAGACGTTTTGTTAATATAGCTGTTGCAATTCGTTCTCAATTGTGGACTGTTTTGATGTCAGCCATTGATAAGTTAAGCTCAGAGATTGAGGAGATGAGGAACAAAGTCATGTCTTTTGAACACTTGAACAGAGAAAATGTCTCCGTGGTGTTTCAAGGAGATTGGTTGCACTCTGAGCATTCAGAAGCATTCTTCTGGGAAGAGACATATCATATGCACAATACCAATGTTACTTTGACAGTAGACATACATGGTAAAGTGCAGAATATTTTAGTTGTCTCAGATGAGAATGTTGAGTTCAATGATGAGACTGGAATGTCACGTCTGCTAAGAAGTGGCCATGTGACAGTATGTGCAATGTCAGGGAAGAATCATTCATGTCAATTGAAACTTTCCTGTTGTCCTTTGCTAGCATAAAGAGGTCTATGCGATATACGTTGATTGGTAATATTGACAAGTGTGAGATTCAACCTCATACAAGCCTAATGGGCCATTCTCTTGCATGCTTGGAGAGTAGCAACTTCAACAGTGTGTTTCATCATTATCGCATGGTAGCAGTGCATCACTCTGGCATACGCAGATTTGTACAAAGATTATATCAGGTCTGATCTATTGTCCGAGACTTTATGCACTTTCAATCATTGCTGGATGGTGCAGATGTAGACACACTTATGGAGTTCATCAAAGAGTTGCAAATAAGCCATAAGTTGAGGTCAAATGCTGCTGTTGACAAACATGTAAATATGCTGCACACATCAGTAGTGCAAGAAGCTCAGCTTCTGAGAAAATTTGGCACTGAGTTTGCTAAATTTGAAATTAACAAGACAAAAAAATGTGATGTTGTTTGTGTATCATGTGAGCGCCTCTACTATAAAGAACATTGTGTCAACATACACCTACAGACCATTATACGTTGGAATGTTATGTGGTGGCATCTTGTTGCATATCTGCTTTTAAAGACAGATTTTGCTGAAGTCGAAACTATGTCACTGTGTACATACTGTTGTAACAAGATTAAGAATGACACTACCACCTCGCTCTGTTCTGAATAAAATGGATGTTCAAGAAACTCCTGCTGAGATTGCAGACTTGAACTTGTTTGAACAAATTCTAATTCAGACAATGAAGCCATTTCAAACAATTATTAGGCTTAATACAAGAATGCGAGACCTACTGAAGAAAGAACTGGTATGGTCTCTGAAAGGCTCTGTTGTGTATTTGCCTTTGCCTTTGCCTTTGCAAGAAAATGTGAACACTATTTCTCAATATAATAATGTTGTGATTTTGGTGAATGGTGTCCCAACTAAGGCAAAAAACATGGCAAGAGATAGTCAGTGTTGAGAAGGTGAAGCATGCTTTGCGGTGCCTAACGGGGCATAATGTTTTTTATGCTGACATTGACATTGACACATTTGCTGGTCTTTCCACAGGAACTGTTGTGGAAGACTCTGACAAGGCAATTCTGGAGAAAGTTGACACTGCATCTACAAGGAATGTTTATAAACAATTCACCATACGCCCATTGCATGGGAAGGATCCAGTGGTGGATAACATTGAATTGTATCAGATGAAGCAAGTGGAGGGCAATCCTGTTAGCATATGGGAGGCTACACTTGAGGCACTTTGTTTTCCAGATCTGTTCCCACTTGGTACAGGTGGGTGGCTACATGAACAAGAACTTCATGTTCTAGGAGCTGAGCATAGGACCTCAAGAGTTCTACATAAGGATGGCAAATTTTGTAGGAACATAGCATACCTGTTCAATCTTCTTTGAGAGCGTGAACTTAGTGTCTTGTCTTCTAGTATTGCTCATACATTAAGACTTGGCACAGAGTTCAGTAATATGACAGCTGCACAGTTACTACACAAGTTGCAGGAAAAAGATGAGACACTACAAGTCAGTCTTTCTTCTATTTTGTCTAGCATGTGTGGTACTAAAGAATATTGGTACAGATGACACTCTGAGGTGATGTGCATGCTGAGGGAGTTTGAACCAGCAACATGGTTTGTGACACTAAATTGTGCTGAATACTATTGGGATGATCTACTTGATCTTCACAGATGGGCAAACTCTGATGTTGATAACATACAGAGTATGACTGTCAGTGAGATGTGCTCACTTGATCCAGGGTCCATCTCACATTATTTCCACCATCAATTCCAGGCTCTTTTGAAGTTCATACTGCCTAAAACTAATATTCCTCTTGGGGTTCTTGAACACTACTTCTAGAGGGTTGAGTACCAAGCTTGGGGAGCTCCACACATACACATGTTGCTGTGGATTAAAGATGCCCCACACATTGGTGACAGTGAGACAAGTGAAATTCTGGACTTCATTTTGAAATATGTCACATGCCAGATTCCAAACAAGTATGTCAGTGCAACACTTTGGGAGTTGGTTCAGAAATTCCAACGACACTTGTGTGGAAAGTACTGTCATAGAAAAGTGAAGAACAGGGGACAGTGGTACACACGATGCCATTTTGGTTTTCCAAGATGAGCTTGTATGGATGCTTGTTTAAATGATGTCTTTTCTGCTATGCACCACCACGTAAAGGCAAAATCAACAAAGCAAGTGTATGAATTGCCTCGCAGAGAGTCAGAAGTCTATATCAATGACTATAGCCCTTCTCTTCTGTTGATGTGGCAGGCAAACATTGATGTTCAGTATGTTGCTGACAATTCAATGGCTTTGGTGAGGTATGTAACATCATACATCACTAAGCATGAGCAGACATGCCTGCAAGAAATGTGGGAAGACTTGTCAAACTGCAATAGGTCAATCGCTTCTAGACTGTGGTCACTTGGGCTTAGAACTCTCTCTCACCGTGAGTGTGGAGCTTATGAAGCAAATGACAGCCTTACATGAATATGTCTGCATGTAAAGTCAGAGTCCATTCATTATTTGAATGTAAACTACAAGCAGAACAGACATCATGTGATTAAGAGCCATGATGAGATTGAGGATCTGGCTGCTACAAGTCCAACATCCACTAATATCCTGAAGAGCAACTTAATTGACAACTACTATCCACAGCGCCACAGTGCAATGAAAGATCTGTATCTGTATAAGTTGATCAATGGTATGATTATAAGTGGGCTGTTTCTTCTGATTCTGAGAAGAACATATATAAAGTTTCTGGTTTCGATGATTTGCTTTTGAAGAAGCGAAAGCCATGGCTAATTGACCACTTTAAACTCAGCTTGAATACAACAGAAAGCAAGGAGCATTACTATTTTACTCTACTGTTTCTCTTCAAGCCTTGGAGATCAGAAACTGAATTGAAAGGATCATCTGACAAATATGAACAAGAGTTCATGCTAACTTATGATTCCTTTAAGAGTGACATGTCTGACACTTACATTGAGAGACTCGAAATGGAAACAAATCAGTTGGACAAAAAGGGAGGTTTTGGACGATAATACCCCAGTAACATCATAAGATATGCTTGATGTTGAGGGTGAATGGACACTTGGTGTCCCTCTTCCTCCTAATGACCCAGCTGTGCTGATGTCAGAGATAGAGGGTGCCATGCAACAAAACATGCAGTTGTCAGAGGCAGCTACAAACATTGTTGAACTGAATTTGCATCAGAAAGTTGTGTATCACTCTGTGATATGTGGTGTTCAACATGTTATTCAGCACAGTAGCAGAGACTGTGTTTGTGACAAAGAGAACCCAGTAAGGGATGTTTGTCAGTGGTGCTGCTGGGACTGGGAAAAGTTTCTTATTTGAGGCTATTAGCAGGGGTGTGCGTGACCTTACTAATTCTGCAACTTCTGTTATTGTGGCTGCTCCTACAGGCCTGGAAGCTTACAACATAGGTGGTGTCATGCTTCATAGGTTGTTTATGTTGCCAGCTGAACATGGCAAAAGTGGTGATTATAGAAAGTTGTCTTTTGAGGTTGCCTCTGAACTGAGGTCAATGTTTGACAAGATGCAGTTGCTGATAATAGAAGAGATCAGCATGGTTTCAAATGTTCTCCTTACATATATTCACCTACGCCTACAGGAGATACTTGGTACTGATGATGACATACCATTTGGTGGCAAGAATAGTCTTGTTTTTGTGGACCTCCTGCAGCTGGCTCCTGTGAATAGCAAGCATGTTTTCTGAACTGTTTCTGTTGAAGAGGCTAAGAAAACAATTGGATGCATAGGTGGTGTCAATCTGTGGGAGTTCTTTTCATATGTCAAACTTTTACAGAATATGAAGCGGCAAGGTGACATGTCTTACAAAGCATTGCTTGATGAGGCTCAGATTGGTGCATTGCCACCCATTCACCTTGAAATGCTAAGGCAGCGCATAATCTCTAGAAATAACACTCCTATTCAGGATGCTTGTGATGTCTTTGCACATGTGCAGAAATCTGGGGGACATGTTGTATGTCTATTTCCAAGACTAAAGCAGTGTGCAGAGTTCATTGAGATCATGATGAAGAGAGAATAGAATCTATTGTGAGTCTTACATCCTTAGATACCATAGATGATGTTAGTCTAACACGCACAATGGTATCAAAAATGGTTGAGCATCTGAGAGACCTCACAAGTGGTGTGTTACATACTGCTGGTTTGAAAGCTGTGTTACCACTGTGTAGGAATACACAAGTCATGCTTCACAGAAACATTGATGTTGAGCATGGTCTTGTGAATGGAGCTATGGGATACATTCATGAGTTCCAGTATAATGTGCAGAAGACAACTGTGGAGTTTTTGGTTGTTAAATTTGACAACTGAGATACTGCTCTACCAATAGACAGAGTGATGGTCAAGTTTGAGATTGTCAAAGACATATATGTGACACAGAAACAATTTCCATTGTGTGCTGCTTATGCAGTGTCTATACACAGGTCACAAGGGCTTAGCCTTGATAGTGCCATTGTAGATATAGGCACTGGTATATTGAAGGATGGCATGTCTTATGTTGCTTTGTCTCAAGTAAGATGATTGTCTGGACTGCACATAGTGAATCTTGCAGAAAGTAAGATCCATGCTGATAGTAAATGCATTGTTAAGTACAATGGATTACATATGTTGTACCAACCAAATGCTCCTTTGCTCCCAGTTCCCAGATATGTGTCAGTGACAGATGTGCCAATGGATGCAGGATGCAAACTGAAGAAGAAACACACTAAGGCTCCACAATCGTCACCAAACCATTCTATTGGTAATTAGTCTCTATGTCAACAGATCAAATTTCCACCTGTAAAGAAATGCATTGGGGTTCAGAAACTGCCAATATTTGATACCAGCACAGTAGTAAACTGCTATGCTAATGCTACAATGCAGGCACTTCTGCATATGCCTGAGTTTGTTGATGTTTTGAGCTCAGGTCAGTCAACAGCTTTGTCTGAAGCATTGAAGAGAGTAATTAGAGCTAGTCAAGAGGAGTTGCCCAGTTTACAAAATTTGACTCCTCTATGACTAACTCTCACAAAGTATGCAGGACAAGCGATGTTTGCTGATAATGTACAACAAGATGCCACAAAGTTTATTATGGGAATCATAAACAGTTTGGCAGATGATGGTATTGATTTGCGCCAACACTTTCAAGTTGATTATGTGTGCAAGTACACATGTTTGTCATGCGGACACAAAGAATCACAAGCAGCTCATGACATGCTGTGGTTGTCTGTCTATGTTCATGAACAGAGATCTGTGAAGTTTTGTAGGTTGTTTGCAAATGCAGAAGCTGGTTGGCTGTGTCAAAGATGTGGTCGGTCTTGTGTTTGCTCTTTGAGAGTTATATCTTTCTGTTCATACATTATGATTGTATTACAACGTTTTAACTCTCAAGGCATGACAGTCACAACACTGATTTCTGACATTATTTCTGGAAGAACTATGTTCTCAGGAAGTCAGTTTGACACACATGCTATTATTTTCCATTATGGTCTATCTATTCACTCTGGACACTATGTCACATGATGAAGGTTCAGAAAGGGATGGGTGGAGTGTAATGATGCAGTATGCACTATGAGAGAATGATTACCAAGGAATCTAAAAGATGCATACGTTATCATTCTCAGTTGTACAAATGTTGCACGAAATGTGGAAAAGTGATGGTATCTGAACACGCCAGTTTATTTAACCACTATTTTGCAGATATATCATTCCCTCTGTATTTTATGGGTACATACATTTTTGCATTTTTTAAATATTGATTTTCATTTGATAGAAGAGCTGAGATGTTCTATGTGAAACAACCACTGTGCAATATCAGTGATGGTGAACTAAGTCTTTTTGATGTTCTGCTGTATTACTACGGGCAGTGTGTATTACTCTAATTTGCCTGTCATTACAGGACACAACCACAATAATGCACCTACATAACACAGTGTTGCAGACACTGAGTTGTTGATCTCAGTGTTATGCTGATATGCTGTATGCAAAACGGAATAGTTTTGTTGATTTATAACAAGACAATTTCTAGAACCATTTGTGTTGCTATATGAAGCATTTGCAACTTTGATGTACTTGCTACAATGACTGCCGTGTTACTGCTTAAGTAGACTTGAGGGTATTGAACAGTTATCATTTGACATTCAGTGAGTAATGTCTTTTTGCAGGTGTTTCAGTTAATCTTGTAAGTTTTGCGCATGTCACTGTGTATTCAATTGTTTCACAGTACTGTGTTATATGGTAATGACAGAATAAGTAATATTCTCATGTGATTATGAGAGTTTTAAGTCCTCTTCTCTACATGATGTGTGAGAAGTAGTGCTTCTTTTAACAATCTGCATCAGGTTAAGTTGCACTTCTTTTCCTGTTGTTGTCTACATTGTTGACCTTGACTATTATACTTACTGAATTGACTTCCACCGAATCCAAGCAGACTCAAGGGTGCTGGATATTAAACATATGTCAGTCAGTAAGTTATGTCTTGGCAGATGTAGCTGTGTAACTCACATTAACGGAATGACTTTCTATATGATAATGCCATCTGTTTGCAGTGGGCTGCATTTGTTGAAGTGTATCTGACTGCATTATATGTCCCTGTTATGGGAATATGGTGTTAAGACTTGATATGACAACTTCTATCAATACAATGCGACTCAGTTTTGTACATATGTATATAATGCTGAAATGCAGATTTATGCTATGTTGCTTATGTTGCTTCATAGTTGTTTTTCTTTGATAAAAAAAGAACAAAATTGCATGCATTCTTAATTTTACTGTTTAAAAAATTTTATATACATGCATTTAATGTTATTGCATTGCATTAAGTGTTACTGCTGATGTTGGTGATCACTAAACATAGACATGTATAAATGGGAAAATCTGTCCCATTTCAGTGTATGTATGCATTTCTGTATGTATGTATGTGCAGATGTCTACAACTCATCATTTGACCGGTTATGACAATGATGATTGTGTACTTCTGCACCACAATGCAAACTATTGGTATGCTCCTGCTTTTATAGGATCATCCATAGTTTGGAGGTCAGACAAGGATTTTTTTCCCAGTTCAAGTAATGTTAAATAATAAATAACATGCATGAATTTGGACATTGATTTATTTATTTATTTAAAATTTGATGACCGTGAAAGGTACACTGAGCTGAGGCTCATTTCCAGGTGCTACCCTGGTACAGTTTGTACAGAGAGTAACAATAGATTGAGGAATACAGACAGCCTGCACAACATTTTTACAAATAATTAAAATACACTGACTCAGTGGTTAAACAGCAAAAATTGCATGTGAAGTGGGAGAAGGGAGATGAGGTCAGCTAGGACTAGGTGGCTGGGGTAGGTGGGTGGGGACTGTGTGGTGCAACGGCTGTGTGCTGGGACCATTTGAGCATTTAGGGCAGTGCGGGGTGGATTGGAGCCTGATGAGTCATGTAAAAGCAGAACAAGAAGGGGCCAGGCAAAGGTTGGGGTGAGGTTATTCCAGAGAAGGGGGAGACAGTACGAGAAGGCAGCTTGGTCCATAAGAGAGTGAGGGCAAGGGAGGTGGAAAGTGCAGGGGTCCCTGTGGCAGAGAGGATAGCTTAGGGAGGAGGCTGGGGTGAGGCAGGAGGTGAGGTGGGGGAGGGACCCATACCAGTATTTAGCTAGGAAGCAGGCACCATAAATGGTTTGCCTATGGGAGAGTGGAGCCAGGGAGAGGAGCATAGAGCCAGCAGTGGTGAGTGAGTGGGGGCAAGGCAGTGGTGAAGCGGCAGAAGGAATTGAAAAAGATGTCAAGTCTGGAGAGAGAGGAGGAGGATGGGGCCATACCATAGACTATGTCAGCATCGTCAATAACTGGCAAGATAGTTTTATGGACAAGCTCGCACTGGGTGAGGGTTGGTAGGCATAATTTTTGGCAATAGACGATGGCGACTTCAGGCCAGAGTTTAGTGCAGATCACCTCGATGTGAGTGGAGAAATTGAGGTGGCTGTCCAGCCAAACTCCCAGGTATTTGAAGGCTGAGACTTGCTCCAGGGGAGAGTCATCCATAGTGGTGATAACGGGAAGGAGGCTGGGAGGGTGGCCAGCTTCTGTCTGGAGCCAAAGACCATTGTGACCAGTTTTTTGCATTTAATGTGAGCAGGTTCTCAAGGAAGCAGGATTGGACTCTATCAAAATCATTTTGGAGAGTGGGGAGGACACTGACCTAGAAGGGGCCCGTGGCAAAGGTGATAGTGTCATCTGTGTAAAGATGCATGTTTGAGGTGAGGCAGGAAGAGGGAAGGTCATTTATGAAGAGAGAGAGAAGAGGAGGGGACCAAGAATAGAGCCTTGGGGGATGCCAGAAATGATATGAAGAGGAGAGGAGAGAGTGTCACCCACTTGAACTGATTGTTGCCTGTTGTGGAGGTATGAGTGGAACCAGGCAATAGCAGGTTGGGCAATACTGAAAGAGCTAAGTTTGCTGAGTAGAAGTGGGTGGGAGACAGAGTCGAACACTTTAGCCAGGTCTATGAATATGGCAGCTGTGACTTGGCGATTGTCCATAGCTGTGAGGATGGAATTGGTTACACTTAGAAGGGTGGTGATGGTGGAGTGGTGTTTTTGGAAGCTGGACTGAACTGGTGATAGGTAGTTGTTGGAAGAGAGAAAGTCAGACAGTTTGGTCAGTATGAGGGACTCCTGGACTTTGGCAAGGTAGGGAAGGAGTGAGATAGGCCTATAGTTTTCCATCTGGGAGAGGGGTCCCCACCTTTGTGAAGAGGGATGATTTTGGCCAATTTCCAGGCTTTAGGAACTGTAGCTATATTTATGGAAAGGTTCAGAATGTGAGTTAGGGGGGCAACAATGGCTGCAGCAGAGATACGGAACATTTTGGGGTGGATTCCATCAGGGCTAGACTTGGATGAGTTAAGGGATTAGAGTGCATTGTAAACCTCCAGAGGTGTGATGGGTGGAAAGAGGAAGCCGAGGTCAGGGGAGAATTGATAACCCAGGTTTGGGGAGGGAGGGGTGGAGTAGGGTAGGGCACAGGAGATAAAAAATGTGTTGAATAGCTCAGCCACAGAGGCAGGATACAAGATGGTTTTACTGTCTATATTAAGGGTCAGGTAAGCCTGTTTAGTGGGGGTGGGGTCAGATAGGGAGTTGATCAACTTCCAGAAAGATGCATTGGGGTTCTGGGATTGAGAAAATTGTGCTTTAAAATAGGAAGATTTTGATTGCCGGGTGGCCTTAGTGCATTTATTTCTGAGGTACTTATAAGATTGAAGATTGCTTGCTGTGTGGGAGGCTTTGTAAAGTCACCACGCTTAGTCCCTGGAGCAACACAAGGTGATAAGGTCAGCTGTGATCCAGGGGTGGTGGAGGCATTTTACCCTTGCTTTCCTTAGGGGAGCGTGCATGTCCCAGATTCTCTGGAATATACTGCAGAACTGAGATAGGGCAACGTCCACATTGGACACGGACAGGACGGGTAGCCAGTCTGCATGAGCAAGGTCTTGGAGTAAGGCAGGGACACTGATGTTGTGAAGGTAGTGGGACCAGATGAATTTGGGAGGGGAGAGTGGTGAGTGGATTTTGCGGATGCAATAAGTAATACAGTGGTCACTGAGGGCATCAGAGAAAACACCTGAGGTGGAGATATGGTGGGGATGGGAAGACAGAATCCAATCCATAAAGGTGTGGTTTTGGACCAGTGGTTTAGGTGAGTGGGTTTGTGGATTAGCTGGGAGAGATTTAGGGATTTGAGCCTTAGGATGGAGGGTTTAGCAGAGGGGGAGAGCCAGTCGAGATTGAAATCATCAAGTAGCATGAGCTCGCCCTTGGATGTCTTGATGGAGATTGAAGAGATGGCTTTGATGACAGAGTCAGGTGAGGACTTTGGTGGCACATATAGGGGCCCAATGTAGAGGGGGGCAGAGGAGGGGAAGGAGAGGTGCACCACAATTGATTTGTGGGAAGACAGTCAGGATTCATTGAAGATGATGGAACATGAGAAGGAATGCCTAATGTATGGTGCCTTGCCCCTGCCTCGCTTGCCTCGGTCCTGATGGAATAAGTTGTAGTCAGGAATGGCGAGAGAGGAGTTAGGAATTTTGGAGGTTAGCCAGGATTCCATAATGCAGAGTATGTCAGGGTTGTATTGGGTGACCCAAACTGCTAGGACATCCATTTTGGGGAGAAGACTCCTGGCATTGAGATGGAAAATGTGGAGGCCTTTGGGGAATGAGTTATGGGCTAGGGAAGGGGGCAGTCTGGTAGAGGCAGAGGATGAGGTGGAGGAATGCCTGAGCATAGAAGGGCCAGGGTTGGGATATATGTTGCCCACAAGAAGTAAGAGCATAGTAGAGTATATGCAAAGTGGGGAGTGTTTGAACATGTCGGAACAGCACTTAGAGAGTGGCATGTGGAGGATCAGGCATCATTTTAGTGCCTCTAGGTGGAGGAGGGAGGAGTGGAGCAGAGAAGGGTGGGTGGAGGTGGGGTAGAAAAGGGTGGATGGGGAGGAGAGCAGGGGTGAAAGGGAGTGGAGAGAGTTGCAGATTAAGCATTGGGGTGGGGTGTACAGGGGTAGGAGTGGGTGGTTCCTGTAGGAAGGGGCGGGTGGAGGGTTGTTTGGGGGGTGCAGAGTGGGCACTAAAGTGAGGGTAAATGAGATGGGGAGATGGGTGTGAGAAAAAGACAGCTAGAAGGAGAAAGCAGCATAGCAGAAGCTTCTGCATTATGGATTAGGGTTGCCAGAGAGGGACTGTGTTAAAGAAGAGCAGTAATGCAGATATTGGCCACTAGAGGAGAGACCTAGTTCGTAGCTGGATTGGAGCTCAACTGTCACAGCTACAATTAGAAAGACAGGTGGCCACTAGAGGCACGAGCAGGTAACCTACAGATGGGAAACTAGCCCGATACATTTTCAGCCGTCACGTGTCTGACACTATAAAGGTCTGAGTTGATCAGGGGTGGTGGTGGTGGGGGTGGCGGGGTCCTTCCTATGGCAACACAAAGTTCTTGGCTTTTGAAAATTGAAGCCAATCCTTCTCGCCGACTCAGCTGAGTGTGTTGCACTGTAGCAAACCACTGAGAATTTGTAACTTTGCTGTGGGAGAGGCTTATGCACTCACCAGCCTCATGACCCATGGGGCTCTTGGGAGCTGGACCCTCTGGAGGAAGGAGGCAGGGAGGGAGAGAGTTTTTAAATTCAAGTAAGGGATGTGGATGTGCCCCTGCAACAAAATGGGGGAGGGGGTCACGACAGCGACGATAAGCCTCTAATTCCCTGCTTGTGAAAATCACTGCCTGCTTGTGGTTAAGCTACTTTTAAAGCTTTAAGGCAGTTGAAAAATTGTTGATTTAAAAGGTCTAAGTTGCATTGTAGTGAAGGCAGTATTGCGAGGCAAAAAGTTCAGTTAATCTAAGGATGAGAGCTACTAAAATTGTTTAAAAGCAGGCTTAAGCAGAAATAAATTAAGGAGCTAAGCTGCAGTGCAATAAAGACAATATTTTCTTTGCAAAAGTTGGTACTTGGCTAAACTGTGGCTAAATGCAGTTCTGAGGCTGACAAATTGCATTTTGAAACTGCTGCCTGAGATGCAATTAAGGTGCTTTGGATAGTCCGAGGTAAAGCAGTACATGTAGGCAACTAGCAACATTAACAATGCAGTTAGAGTTCCACTTAGGTGCACAGTTAGTAACACTTCTAGCTAAAACAACTAGATTAAGAGCAGTCAGAGTTTACAATTAAGGTGCACGGCTAAAATGTATCACAAGGCAGTACTTTTCAACTAATGATTTGGTGACAAAAAACAATCAGCACTCGTATGGCGACACAAAGCTCTTGGCTTTTGAAAATGGAGCCAATCCTTCTCACCAGCTCAGCTGAGCATGTTGCACTGTAGCAAACCACTGGGTATTTGTACCTTTTGCTGTGGGGGAGGGCTGTGCATTCACCAGCCCTCATGACCCTTGGGGCTCTTGGGGAGCCAGAATCTCTGGAGGAAGGAACCAACCTTTGCAAGTATGGGTCATGACATGGCTGTGATATGTAATATGTTTACCACAGCATGATATCGTTAAGAATTTGTCACATTATTTTCTGCTGTGCCTGAGCTAGTTACAGTACAGCAATGGCTATTTATGTATCTACCACTGTATGTCATTACTTTTACTTGCTCTTTATATATATATATATATATATATATACTGATAGCGTAATGGATGCCTCTTCACGTTTGAAGACCAGAAGAACACATTTATGTGTAGTATACAACGTTTGTGACAGAGATACACTGTGATATTAATTTATCTTTATTTTTTTTCTTTTGACTTCTTGCTATTGATTGGTTCAGTTTCAAAGAATTAACTGGTAACAATCTACTAAGGGTCTGAAAAGATGTAGACAGATTTCTTAAAAAGTATGATAATTGCCAAATAGAATATTTAACAATTACATCTAAATTATTTGTACACAATTAATAAATTAAGATATATGCTATTTCTTTATATTTGTGGTTGACCTCAGACTTAACTTTTCTAATAATATGAAGAAGATTTATACTTCTACAAATGTAGTATATGTTTTAAAACAGTATCTTAATGTGGTGATGTGAACTGCAACTTTGTTGTTAGTGTGTCATCTACCTATGTAGTGAAAAACTAAATGTTGTAAAATGGTTCAGTGAAACAAATTATATTTTTCTTCTTATAACTCAGTTTAAACAGGTGCAAAACATTGATATTCACATGAACAGTTATTGATTGTTATTGTTGGTTATCTAAATGTGTAACTAGGTAGCCTATGGAGTTAGTGTCACAGTGTTGATGGAGACATTATTAATCCCACTTAGCAATAGATGTATATGAAATATGAAATACTACAATACATCTTCTGTTATATAAAGTCACATTGGTGATTACTTAGTCACTCTATGTGAATTTGAAGTTAGAGTTCTAATAAGGTAAATAATGTGATAGTATAGATTTAGCATTTGGAATAGCAAGACTTAAAAAGAGAACAAATAATTATGATCGTTTATATGGAACTGTTTTTTTGTCCATCCCAGGAGCAACCAAATAATTCGGCAAAAAATATTTAAATAATTAACAAATAAAAGTCATCTTAAGCCTTATCCTATGTGTCTTGTGTATTATTTATATACAGTAGATAAGCTGGAACAGTGTGTATGCTTTTCTGATAGACATGAGCTTTTGTGTGAGTTTAGAACTTTAAGTTATCAAGGTTAAAGAATGCACTTGCATATGCATGTATACAACAACAGACTAATGAACATATTTTTTTAAATTTTTTTTTATTGTGTATTGCAACTAGCCATTGTATAATAGCAACAATGCCCTGTAGGGTGTGTTTTGTGCTGGGATAATGTCACATCTCAGGTGTTGGATATAGTTGGCTTGCAACGTTGTGCCCAACCGAGGCATGATGTTATCCTAGCACAACAGACAGCCTGTTGGCTATTATTGCTTAAGTGTGTCATGCCATACCCATTAAGTGTCAGGATGGCTTAGATGTTGCATCAACTGGCTAAGTTGCATGATGTTGAGATCCACCACACATAGGGCATAATACACATCATGAAATTGGTAGAAATAATGATACTTCTGATTGCCCAAGAATACCTTTCAGCTGAGCTGTTATGCCAGCACAATGGTCCAGCTGAAAGTAATATCTTAATAAAAGGGATAAAATGTACTAAAAATGAACCTTTTCATTCCCACTGTTAGCTACTGCAGGGGACTGTTATGTTGGGTTGATAGCCCTTCTCACGTGGTGGAAGCATTCAGTATGCCTTGTGATGTAACCCACCCAAAATGGGTTGTCATCACACCATTATGCACCACCTGCCATGCCTTATTGTTTAAATGAAGTAGATGTTGGCTACATTGAAGGTATTTTGTGAAGCACTTAGTGAACCTTGATGCCACTGTAAGACAACAGAAACATACTTTACATTGTTGTGCTCTTTTGTGGCACAACAACTTTGCTGAAGCTGTTACCATAGGTTTTATCCATTTTCTGTTGTCTCACAGAAACAATGAATAACTATCTCTGCATTATGAACTATTACAAAGTATGTTTTATTCATATTGAACAGCTATCATCTAACATTGAAACAGCCTACAAAAAAGTTATGTTGTTTATCTGAATTTACTACTACATGTCTTTTAAAAAACTTTTGAGTTTTAAAGTGTATGCACAGAGACATATTTTTCTTCACTGAAAGCAATGTATTACTTTGTACATTGTTAGAAATGTGTATTTTTATAAAGGTTTCATAATCTTGTTTACATGTACTGTGGTAACAGAAGCTACTAATTTTAATTTCTTTCTCAAAAAGTAAGGAAATTCTTTGAAAAAACTGCATTAATGCAACAGTTAGGGTTTTCCACAGTGATGAAAGTGAAGAAATTCGGCATTAGGGTTTTCAATCCTAACTCCGACTCCCCCCCCACACTACCACACATACACACAGACAGACAAAGAGACACAGACACACAGATAGAGACACAGAGATGCACACACACACACACACACACACACCACCACACATACACATGGGGGGTCATACAAGGCAAGACAACTAATCACAAAACACACCATAATGCAACAGAAATAACAAACAACTTCTTAAACGTACCACAACAGACATCCATCATCATGTTTCAACAACTGTTGCACTTCTATGTGTGAGAATATCAATGTACCTATGACCACATAATATTGTAAAGTATTAACACTACCCATGACTATAAATTAATCCTTCATGATAGTACCCCTTATAGAAGAAAAAACTGACTATATTCACTATTATTAACAAATGCATACAGTTTCATTATCCACACTTACTTGTTGCTTAACTTTAAGCTGTTCTACCTATAACAGTTCAAGATGCTTTACATGTAACAAATATCCCTTTAAATGAGACTTCCACTACCTCTACTTACAGCATCCCTTCTGACAAAATAATATCTAGTGAGAATAATCACGCTATTGTGAGTAGTACAGTGATTTATCCATCTGATGTCTCTAAAAAAGAGCTAGAGAAGATGAGCACAGTTTGGTAAACAGCATAGAAGATACAACTTGGTATAATGTGCAAGGGTATAAAGCTACTAAAAAAAGAAGGAGAAAGGCTGAGTATTTTAACATTCCACTACATAATAGCTTTGACCCATTGTCCACTGCCCCTGTCGATTCTAATTGTATTCCTATTGAGTCCCCTAATGAAGGATTAAATTCTAAAAACACTTCCCAAGTCATGGTTGATATGTCAAATTCTTCAACACCACCACCTAATTCCACAACTGATATTCCTTTGATTGATTTTGCTACTATTCAAACTGGTGAAGAGGCACCCTCTATGTGTGTTCCTAATACTGTTGATTCACATACCAGACAAATATTTGTTCTGGGTGATTCCTTAGTTAAACATCTGGATAGGGTTTTATGCGAGCCTGACAAACATAAAAGAACTTGTTCTAGTTTCAGTGGTGCTAAGATCTCAGATCTAACATATGTGGTCGATAATATTATTAGCTCTCAAGACATAAATCCACTGTGTATTATCCACGTTGGAGCCAACAACATCTATAGGGACTCTGTTCAGAATATCAAATTAGCCTATGTTTCTATGACTAATAAAATGATTGATCTCCGATGTGATATTATTTTTTCCGGAGATTCTACCTATACCACGGTACTCCCGGTTTCTTAATCATAAAATTAAAATTATTAACAACTGGCTTAGGCAATGGTGTTTACGACAGAATATTCAGTGCATGACCCATTGGGAAGAGTTCTCTGATAGATCTGAGCTTTACTGTCCTGACGGCTTGCATCTTGACAAACTAGGGAATGCATTGCTGAGTCAACAATTCCTATCTACAATTAACATAAATTTAAACTAAATAATGGGGGGGGGATGCAAATGTACACACCTCTTCATCTCAATCTTATAAAGTCTCCAGTAAACAATTACAGTTTCTTAGTTTTAATGTGAGAAGTTTGACACATAAATTCAATGAGTTACAAACTGTGATTTCAAATAAGGATTTTGATATTATTACGGTTCGTGAAACATGGGGTGATTATAACTCCCACTGGATCAAGCAACTCCCTGGATATATCTCTTATTATCTAAATTGAAGTGAAAGAAAGGGTGGAGCTGTTGCCTCATTTATTAACAATAAAATCAACTCAGTCAATATTTCTAGTTCTATAAAAATTCATAATCTCCCGACTGAGAGTCTTTGGCTTACCATTTTCCTATCCAAACAGGATTTTATTATCCTTGGGACATGTTATGTTCCCACAAATTCATCTAGTTTAATTATGGACGCCATTCTTTCCGAATTTGAAATAGCTACTCAAATGGGTTATGTTATTATTACAGGGGATTTCAATCTCCCAGATATAAATTGGCAGTCATTCACAACATCTAGCAGTATTAGTAATACATTTTTGTCCACTTGTTCAGAACTGGACTTACAGCAATGGATAACTTCTGCAACCCGAGGTAATAATATATTAGATCTTGTCTGAGTAGTACCGCCTTAGATATTAGGGATGTGCATATTTCATCACCAATTGGCAGTAGTGATCATAATTCTATTTTATTTAACTTGCAGAGACATATTGTCTTTAATACTAATTCTTCGATTATATACCTGTACGACAAAGCTAATCTTCACAGTATCAATCTATACCTTGAAAAAATAAACTGGTTATCTTTTTTTGATAACCAGTCCTTATATCAAAGTTGGGTACTTTTCAAATCACTTATTTCGACTCTTTGTGATACTTATATTCCATCAAAAAATAAGAATTTGAATGGGAAACAGACTCCTAGATGGATGAATAAAAACATAAAACGTTTAATAAATATAAAAAATAAAAAACATCATAACTACCTAAAGAATAGGACAACTTCTAATTGGGAATCCTATTTAAAATCAAGTAGGAAGTGTAAATTAGTCATCTGTAGGGTCAAATCTAGATGGGAAATGAAATTGGCAACAACAGCTAGTAAGTCTAATTCCAAACAATTTTACTCTTATGTAAACTCCCTCAGGAGAAGTCCATGTGTAGTGGGGCCTCTTACAACAGAAAACATACTTATCTATGAGCTGAAAGCCATGGCTAATGTATTTAATAATGAATTTTGTAAAGTTTTCTCTGCATCAGAAGTTCAATCACGTGTACCTATGATTTCACCATCAGATACTTTTATCACATTCTCCGTTGAGTCTATTCTTAAAAAACTACACTTACTAAAAGGTAAATTTCGTTCAGACCCAGACAATATAGCAGGGCATTTACTTTACCTATTATCTAATACATTGCCTTTCCACTCAAACTTTTATTCGACCTTTTTTTACAATATAATTTTATCCCTTGTGAATGGAAAGAGGCGTTTGTGGTACCAATACATAAGAAGGGATCAAAACAGCTATGGGAAAATTATTGGCCGATTAGTTTGACTTCATCCATATGTAAGGTGTTAGAAAGTCTACTAAAGGATATTATTGCCCCTATTATTGATGCATCTGATTTGGAACAACATGGCTTTAAGAAGGGTAGAAGCGGTCTGACAAATTTGCTCTGCTTTTATGAATATTTTAGTTCTTGTTTGGATAACTGGTTAGCCTGTGGCATTATCTTTATTGATTTCAGCAAAGCTTTTGACACCATGCCACACTGGGCTCTAATTCAAAAACTCACAGGTCTTGGTATTAATAGTCATATAATTACATGGATTCATAATTGGCTTTCAAACAGAACTCAAAAGGTGATGATTAATGGGGCATTTTCTAACTCTGGTAAAGTTTTAAGTGGTGTTCCACAAGGCTCGGTTCTCAGCCCCTGTCTTTTTCAGGCTTTTATATCTGATTTAACTAATTCCTGCCTTTCATTTACAATTAAATATGCAGATGATGTGAAGATCGGAGGACCATGTTCTAATTTAGACCAAATATCTTGTATTCAGCATGATCTTGATATTATTAGTACCTGGGTTAATAAATGGGGCCTGAAGTTAAACTCCACAAAATGCAAAGTAATGCATTTGGGTTCTAATAATTTAAATTTCCAGTATATTCTGGATGATTTACCATTGTGTGCCACTAATGATGAGAAGGATTTGGGTATAAACATTTCAGGTGACTTAACATATTCCAAGCATATGCATTCGGTTATTAGTACATCTAATAAAATTATTTGGTCTATTTTGTGTAATATTAGATCTCGAGATCAGGAGGTTTTGTTACCCCTATTTAGGTCCTATGTCCATCCCCATCTTGAATATGCTTCACAGTTGTGGTGTCCTTTTAAAACATCAGATAGTCACTCTCTTGAAAGGGTTCAGCGAAAATACACTAAAAAAATATCTGGTCTCGAATCCTCATCTTATGAGTTTAGGTTGGATACATTGAAACTAATGCCTCTTACTATCAGATGCATTAGAGGTGACCTTCTCCTCCTATATGACATTATTCATGACCCCTATATCATGACTGAGTTAGGATTTTCTTTTAAGTCATCAATACATAATACTAGAGGTCATTTCCTCCAGTTAACTGGTAAATCTTTTAAACACAATGATCATAAGTTTTTCTTTTCTGTAAGAACTATTGGGCCTTGGAATAGACTTCCATCTGCTGTAGTAACAAGTAATACTAAAGAGATTTTTAAACATCGCCTTGACACGCTAATTATGTCTGAGTATGACTTAACATTCTACTCTATGGCCTAGCATAGGAGCATTATGGGCTTTGGCCTACTAGCTCTTTCTTCTAAACTTAGTATGAACCTTAGTATGAATCATGCACTGAAGATGAATGAGCAGTTACATTTTATGAACAAGTAACATGAGGATATAGTTAACTATGCACAGCATGACACAGTATTTATATAAAGCTTTACTGCACCTTTTCATACTGTGGTGTTACCCTGACCTTTAGAGAAAAATACTCATTAATGGAATAGTTTTACTCATCAAGTTATGACCGTATAACTCGAATACGTTTTTTTTTCACACTTTTTATATGTTTATATTTGCTGATACTATTGTGCCAGTGCCAGCGGTATCCACCGTAAATTGCATATTGCTCCTCCAAGTAGCCGGATGACTGGGACCGCCCACCGTGCTCAAGCCCAGTTGCAGTACCAGAAGCCCAGCCGCAAGTTGGTACCTAGAGCCGCTAAAGCCGTATTTGTCGATAAGTCCTTCCAAGCCCTCCGGGGCTTAGGATCACTCCTCCCTGCTCCCAGCACTGCCACTGACCCACCCCGATAGTCTCTGAAACCCGCCTCTGAAACCACTGGCCCAGCGGTATCCAGAGAAGACTGCACTCTCTCCCCTACATATCCTAGCTACAGGGGCCGCCCGCCGCACTCATGCCCAGAAGCAGTACCAGGAGCCCGGTCGCTTTCGGGTACCTTGTGCCGCAAAAGCCGTAATAGCGGTAAAGTCCCTCCAAGCCAATTTTCTGGGCTTAGGATTCACTCCTCCTCGCACCCCAGTGCTGCCGTGGAACCACCACTGTAGCCTAAAGGGACCCACCCATGGAACTGATTGCCTCTCAACTAACACTAAAGACTGCACCTTGCCCCTCCTAGGAAGCCTGTTGTCAGGGGTTGCCTGCCGTGCTCACACCCAAGAAGCAGAACCATGAGCCCGGTCACTTGCTGACACCTTGAGCCGCCAAAGCCGTAATCGCTGTTAGGTCCTTCTCCTCAAAGCCCTTTGTTTCCTCGGATTGCCCTTCCCCTAGCATCTCACCATACTCACCTACTTACTTATTACCCCCCCCTGCTTGTCTACACTTCTTATTCTGCCTGGTGAACATTGAATAACCCTATCTCTGATACTGTTAACCACACTGCCTGTTATATACTACACTGAACAATGCTGTATTTATGTACTGACCAGTGATGTCTTGCCTAGATCAGTGCCGCTGTTATCTCAGCCACATAACCTCTGCTCTACTGTCTAAACATTGTATTGCCTTACTTATTGTATTGTCTATGTAAAAACACTTACAGTATGTATTGTCTTGTACTCTCCTGGGTCGTGCCTGAAAATAGTCACTAGCTGGCTAGTGCACTTACCCGGTTAACAAAAACTAAATAAATAAATAAAGTTTATGAACAAAACTCTGCAGTCACAAAAGAAGTCAGTGAGTACTGTATATCTCTACCATTTCTTGCAGAATAGAAACAGTAACAAAGCACTATTTGCAGACAATCTAACAGAATATGAGTATGACACTATTACCAGATAACTTGAGGCACAATTGACACCAATATCTTGTTTGTTTAATATTTCCTTATTCTGGCTCAGTATTACCAGATGGTATTTTACATCTATGTTAGAAACAATTACATGCATGGGGTATGTTAATAAACAGTTCCTGTATGTATATGGGCATAAATGTGCGGCCAGTACTGAACGTGAAGTTTAAGAAATCAGCTGGGCATCTCATTATTAAAAGATAGCATCAGGTAGCATTGTAACAACACTTCACTGTGTGTTAACAATATCAGATGTTACTGTGACATAACAAATTTGCTTTATCACTATACTCCCAGTTGTATCGGCAGCAATACATAGCAGTAGACAGCATTTTGTAATGAAGTACAGTATTACTTTAGTATGTTGAACAAATGTTCACAGTAACATCATTCACGCTTCACTAATACATCTATGTATGTTTTTTCTCTAGTGTTAAACATGAAGAGAGAAACAGTTTGTTACAAGGATAGTGAAAATCGCTGTCTCATAATGAATGCATTATATGATAGCAGTCACACCACCGTTTGATGTGTATGAATGTATCCATATTGTACTCTAACATAAGAAAATAGTCTTGCTTATGATGGCATAGCATTACCATTAATTTAGGCACAGTAAATAGTGGTATATATGCTATGTGATGTTATGCAGCCATAACCACATATGCATGTTGGTTGCTACTCTGGTAAAGCATGTCTCTGTCCAAGTGAAGTACTGTGCAGAATAGCATACACATTTTATGCAGTAAACATCTCCCATGCTTCTAGTGCAGTATGTGTACACATTCAAGACACTGAGATGGCAGCAAAAGTATAACAGTTGTTGAAACATGATGATGGATGCCTGTTGTGGTATGTTTAAGAAGTTGTCTGTCATTTATGTTGCATTATGGTGTATTTTGTGATTAGTTGTCTTGCCTTGTATGACCCCCCCCATTTGTATGTGTGTCCTGTGTGTGTGTGTGTGTGTGTGTGTGTGTGTGTGTGTGCATCTCTATGTCTCTGTGTGTCTGTGTCTCTTTGTCTCTTTGTCTGTCTGTGTGTATGTGTGATAGTGTGGGGGGAGTCGGAGTTAGGGTTGAAAACCCTAACATCGAATTTCCTCACTTTTGTCGCTGTAGAAAACCCTAACTGTTGCATTAACACAGTATTTTGCAAATAATATATATATATATATATATGTATATCTATATGTGTATATATATATATATATATATATGTGTGTATATATATATATACATGTGTGTGTGTGTGTATATATATATATATATATATATATGTGTGTATATATATATATGTGTGCAACCCCCCACCCCTGCCCCCATGTTTTAACTAGTGAGCACACAGTTTAAAATCTGGAACACTGGTACCCACATAATGGCATACCATTTTACTTTACAAAAGGTTGGTACCACCCTTGGCGTTAGGATGTATACCTGGCTCATTTTCTAGAAGAACAGAGGAGTGAGAGTACAAGAACAAAATAACATGATGAACCTTGTATAAATATTACAATCCAGGTCCTGGGTGGAGGCAGCTAGGCATCTGCTAGATCTAACCTGCTGAGGGAACCCCCAGTAAATCCAAACAACCAGAAGCAATAATTAGAATGTCCAGAACAGTAACTGGGATTGTGCAGTATGGCTTTATTCAACAGATGGAAATTTAAAGCAGAAGTGGACCCCCAAGGGTTGGTCTAGACAGGACAGGTACATTTCATGAACTCTCCTTGCATGCAGTACAGTTCATGAACACACAAAGAACATCTTCTTCCCATTTCCCAATGGTGCAATTAATGGGCACCTGGCCAGGCACTTGAACATTTTCTTCCCATGAGTGTTATTTAGTGAAACATAGCCACACACTCAGAACTCTGCTATGAACATAGGTGCAATTATGTGAAACTCAGCCACACACCTAAACCTGCAGCTTGGCCCTTGCTCAGGTATAACTGGTGCCCTTTATGAACCAGGAAGTCCTGCCTTGTAAGCTTTCAGAAGACATTCCTCCCCTTTGCCCCAACAGACAGTCTCTGCCATTCTTCAGGGTTACACCATTGAAACCCCCATTTTCCACTGAATTGCTAAAGATCCCACACTTTAAATCCGTCACTCACTGGAGTGACCAAAGAATAAACTGCACTCTCCTGGGTGAATAGTTTAACAGCACATTCACTCTCTTGGGTGAACTAGGGGCACTGACAGGTGAGATCCAACCTCATCTATGGGCACACACACCCCAGACTATGTTTCCCCTACAATAGTGGAGACCCTGTCTCCTAGAACAGTACTCACAACTGGTTGTCCCATCCACCGGGCATGAAGTAATGAAAAAAGGCACCTCTCCTAGGTAGCAGATAAAACAGTTTCTCAAAATTCCTTTCCAAGGCAGCTAAAACACACACAGAACCTTCAGGGGATTGCCCCTTGAGTCCAATGAGAATAAACAGTTTCTTCCACTTCACTGGGAGCAGAAATCAGGAAATCGTGCTGTAGACTGGTCTCCATCACTTCACTGGAAGCTGGAAATGACATGCCACTAGGGTGAGAAATGATGGGCCCTCACCTCAGAGTCCAACTAGCAGTCCTTCTGCCACTCTTGCCTCCTCACTGAACAACAACTCACTACCTACTAAACATTCTAAGCTCCCCAGAACAGCTGTCCACATGGTGTGGCTTATGCTGCTTTGAGAGTTCCAAATGACCTAATCATTCTTCCCTCAGGCTAGCTGATTAAACAATAATATAATTATGTAAGAAGCCCCTAATGAGCTCCCTACCAGTTGCCTGCTGCCTTCCTAACAATAATACTAATAGGATTCTGGTAACTCCAGGAGACTGGATGGTTACACTCACCACAACCAGACCACTGGCTGTCTGCAGCCAGTACACAGCCTAGTACCAGACCATCCTACCTCCATGCTCCCTATGCAGAGGGTTGCGCCAGTCCTCCCCTACCATGTGCCAGGCACAGGCAGGTAACACTAAAGGACAGAGGCCTACTGAAGAAACTTCAGTTACTATCCTACTACTGCACTATCTATGGATTCTCAGTGGCTCCAAGAAACTGCCTGAAGCTTGTCCTAACAGACAGTATTGGTGACCCCTATCTAGAATCAAGACCACCAACCTGCCTTCCCCCCAGCCCTCTAGGGGAAATCTACCTCACCTATTCTACCTACCAGGTGCCCAAACCCAAGAACCATTTTACACCAACACACCTGTAAAATGAAAAAAGGTTAGACATTGTACTACACAGTTACACAAACCTAACAACTCTACACAAAAGGAGACTCTGATGAATCCCACCAAATCCTCTTCAGTGATTCTTGTCTTCTTCCAGGAACACCTGCAAATGAAAACACTACAAAACACATTTCTGCATACAACTACAACCTGTAAAAGCCAAAAACAGTGACCAAAACTGTAGGAACAAAACCTTTGATGGAAAAATTATTTTATTTTTATTATCAAGAATTGATTTTAATTATTATTATTATTTTATGTGATTTTTATATGGGACTAATTTCTGGTTAAGATTATTGTTTTCATAAGTTCCGTAGAAAAAACTAAAAGTGTTAGTTAATTAAACCTTAAGACAAGATATCTGGCTTTAATGTTCCCTAAGCATCCCTTTGCCATATGGTAAATGAGGTCTAAGGAAATGAAGATGAGATTCCTTTAGTGAACACTTTCCAGGTTAAGTCTGTAGAGTGATGTTGTCCTTAGGGGCCTAGCCACATTCCAGAAATACTTCAGCCAAAGTTAGCTGGTACAAGAGAAGCATCCCTGTGATCTGACTGATTTACAACCATGTTTTTAAATCCAGACTAGAGTGGATATTTCAGAGCTAGGTATCCATGACTACAATCAGATAGGAGGTCATGTGACTGGTACAGACTTACAGAAAGAAAAAAAAAACTGTTCCTCTGTTTAAACTTTGTATATTAAGAAAAGTACTTTGCATATAACTTGAAAACACATTATGGTGCCGCCATGAGAATTGGACAGCTATTTGACACTAGTATGATGAATAAGCTTACTAACATTCATGACTGCAGGACCAATAGTTCAGAAGTTATGATTAAAACTTATTTAATATAATTTTCTTATTAGAAAACTAAACAAATCTAGTATTGTGTGATAACTCACCTTTTGAGAAATCTAACAAAATGACTCTTAAGTCTGTATTGTGTTGCTATGTGGAGAAAAACCATTTAAAAGAATCTTTGAGACAGTTTAAGATTTATGTCTTTAAATAGAACAAACAACCCATGTGTTTCTGCAAAAAAGTAATGTTTTAAAGACTTTAATAATGGATTTTCCTTACATACCTTATATCATTCTGTAGCTTAGAATATTTAGAGCAAGACTATCACTTTATTTTAAGAAGTTTTATTAAAATTATGGAGTTATAACCCTTAATAGTGTAACTTAAGAAATATAAATGTCAGAAATATCACAACCATGCCAATATGTTCCCCTTGAGGAGAAACATCTGAATATGTAAGTTTAATGTTTATATTAGATTACATGATTATCTTACAGGGAGGAACAGGGTGCAGGAATACACTATTTTTAAGTGAAAAAGATGTTCCAGGACTAGAGGGCATGGGATGAAGTTGGAGGAAGGACGATTCAGAGGAAACGTGAGGAAGAATTTCTTCACAGATGGTGGACAAGTGGAACACCCTGCCAGAGGAAGTGGTGGGGGCTGAAATAATCACTGGATTTAAGAATGCAAGGGATAGACATAAAGGAATTCTGTAGGTCAGGGGTAAGGGGCAACAGACTTCTTGGAAAACATAAACTGAACTTACAAGCTCAAATGGGCAGACTGGATGGGCCATAGGCCCTTATCTGCTGACACTGTCTATGTATCTATGAAAATTATATTAAGGAAAATAATTTTGAACCAAAAACAAGTCTGAGGAAAAAGGGAATGTCTTAAGAGGCATGTCTGTATGTCATTATTTATCATCTAAGAAGTCCTACCTTTTTAGGAACTCAGGCCAATCAAAATCTGGTGATGACATCACCAGGGCAGTTTTATATTACTAAATTTGTCTTGTCACACCTCAGTCTGAGCCAACCACTGATGTAGAAAGACCTATGTTAGTTTAACTAAAAATTCTAATGGCTTTATACTGTAGCTAGGCTAAAGAGATTTGGACCACGCCTGTTTGGAACACAGGGTCTAGCCTAAGGATAGCCAAATGCTTATGCAGTGCTGCTACAAGATACAGGTGCAAAAACCAGATGCAAGGACATTCTCATTGTGTATGAAGCAAGGTCTGTGTTCTATTTGCTGAGCATTTTGACTGAAGTAATGTTGCCCGCTGATGACTAGACACAGACTTATCTTTAAAACTCACACAAGCTATACAGTGTGCTGAACAGAAGAAAGTCTAGTGTCCTAAGGTTTTAAATGCAAATGAAACATGAACAGTCATCAAAGTTCTAATTGTTGAAACAACTTGCTAACCACAAGAAAGTTCTTTGAATTCAGTATCACTATGGACTATGCACATTGAAGCTGTGTTCTACAAATCCAAGAACTGACTTTTGGTAAAGTGTCTTTCAGCAAAGAAAATTTAACTTGCAGTGGTAGTCCATGTCAAGAAGTTCCAAGGTCAAAAAGATTAACAAAGAGACTTCTAATCAAGAGCCAGACTCAACCAAGAGTTCAAAGTTGAGAGAAGAAGAACTACTTTTACAACCAGAAATATAAGTATAATTTTGATACTTTCACTAATTAATTTCAATTAATAGTTAAGTAATTTAAATTGGCTTATCTGGGAAAATAAGAAGGGAATCTACTTTTAATTATAGAATCTGGGCATCTAGTTTAAACTTTAAACTAAGAAATATTTTGCATGATTTGAAAGGTTAAAACTGAGTTTTATGAAATAAGAAAAAAACACTGATGTAATGAGTTGTTTCCAGTTCTCATACAAAATACATTTTACATGCTATGAAGTTTTGAAACAAGTTTTATATGGAAATAATCTGAGATAGTGATCTGATAAGTATATGTTCTTATGCATGAAGGTTATGTTAAATACTAAGGGCAGGATTCACAAAAAAGATGCGCTGAGTGCATCTCAGATACGCCGGTGCAATGCAAAGATGAGCTGTAGGATGATTCACAAACAGGGTGAATGCACCAGCGCAACTGAGATGGCCTGCACCAAACAAGATGCACCATATGTGCAACATAATGAAATGCAGTGCAAATACAGGGGGTGTACCCATGCATACACAGCGCAACACAATTCACAGTGCAAAACCACGGTGCAACTATGGGCATCTCCAGTGCAAAGGCAAGATACATCATAGAAAGATAAGTATAAAAGAAGTAGACTTAAGTCCAAGCCACCTGCAGGTCATTGACTGAACAGCAACAGCAGCACACTGCCAGAGACAGGGGGAGAGTGTGAGAGACAGAGATACAGAGATACTGAGAGCCAAGCAATACAACACCAACAGGATGGACCCAACAGCAGTAGCCATTGTTGGTTTACTAATGAGGAGGAGACAGGGTGGTGGTAGGCACCGTAGGTGGCCAGCCCCATGGAGGTATTGTGCCAGACTGTCATTTGAGCAGCTCACAGATGTGGAGACAGTAGGCCAATACCACCTGAACAGGGCCATGCTGCGGCAGCTATGTGAGCTGTGCCATGAAGTGATGCAGGCACCCACTGCACAAGGTCATGCCATCTTTGTGGAGACCAAGGTGACAACAGTCATGTGCCTGCTTGCCATGGGAACCTTTCAGAGGCCCACAGAGGGCACCACTGGCATATCACAGGCCTCAATGTCCTGTCTCCTCATGCAGTTCCTCACCGCACAGCTACCGCATGCTTCAGAATACATCCATTTCCCCAGCTCTCAGATGGAGTGGACAGAAGCCATGCAGGGGTTCTACAGGGTGGCATGCATGCGAGGTGTCATAGAGGCCACTAACTGCACCCACATGGCAATCTGCGTACCACCTGGTGATGACACCATCACTTACATAAACTGGAAGGGCTACCATTCTGTGAACTGCCAGGTGGTGTGCAATGCCACAGGGTGCATCAGCAATGTCTGTGCCACACACCCTGGAAGCACACATGACGCTTTCATATAGCATCAGTCAGCTCTCTGCAGGAGGTTCGAGACAGAGGACAAACCAAGTGGCCATCTAGTAGGTGCGTGTAACATGGACCCAACAGCACAAGAGGGCACCAAGGGCAGGACACATGGGGTGGGCTGTGGGCAACCTGCACAGTGTGATGCAGGTGCATGGGCCCTGGGACAGCAGAAGAGCGCAAGGGTACACAGGCAGACAAAGGGTGGCACACGGTCACTGTGTGCCATACAACACATGGGGCATGCAGGTAAAGCAGGTGTAGGGATGCAGGACTGCCTGAAAAAGGGATGCATGGCTGGTAGAGCAGGACAGGTATACACACCACCGAGGCCAGGGGTGAGGACAGGGTGCATGCCACAGTGGTAAACAATGTAGTAACAGACACACATCTTCCTCCACAGGAGATGTGGCATATCTGCTCAGGCCCTGGCTCCTCACACCCTTCCAATGACCCAGAACAGAGGCAGAGGAGTGATACAATGAGGCACACATGACATGCGCCATCATAGAGAGTGTCTTTGGCATACTGAAGATGTGCTTCTGGTGTCTGTGTCGGTTAGGTGGTACCTTACAGTATAGCCCTGAGAAGGCCTGTGGTATATTCCTGGCCTGTTGTATGCTACACAACATGACCCTAGACCATGGAATACCTGTCGAGGCCGGTGAGGCGACAGTTCAGGGAAAAGGAGGAGGGTGGGGAGGGGAAGAGCACTGCCACAGGGCAGGGCAGTGATGCTGCAGAGCCAGAGGCCGAGAGTGGTCGGGCGAGGAACACAGCAGGTGTGTGGTGGAGAAAAACTTTGGGAATCGCAGGTGAGTATGCAGGTATGTATGGAGGGTGTGCACCAAGGTGTGGACATGGAATGTCGTGGGCACAGTGGATGCTGGACACTACACAGTGGTGCACACAGGCACACATAAAGTGAGAGACACACAGACATGGCACACACACACACACACACACACACACCAGGCATGCAACAATCTTGTACCACCCAGTCCATGGCACAGATGTCATGGATCAGTGTGCACTGCAGCCTGCACACAGGCACAGCAGACACTAGAATGCACTCATTATGCCCATGACACATGGCACAACAATGGCACACACAGACACACACAGGTGGAACTGCATAGGTAGCACAGGGTGGTGCAAGGGCTGCAGTAGGGCAGGTGCCTGCCACACACATCACCCCAGGCACCATCAACAGGGCATCCAGTACACACAGGTGTGACATGCCTCCACCACAAGACCAGGGACATGGGCATCACAGGGTGGCACCCTATCTGCCATGGACATAATGGCAGCCTCTGCCATGACAGGTGGTGATGGGTGTGCCATCACTGGCCACAGGGGGAGTAGCCATCAACCCAGCAAAAGTGCTGCACTGAGACTGAATGGGTGCTCAGTGGTGTTGCCGACCCATGGCCAACTTCCAAGCCATGGACGCTGGGCATGGAGGTCAGCGGCGATGGTGTCAGCAGCAGGGGGATCCACCTGGTGCTGCTGCTGGGGTGTGCAGGACATACTCCTGGGCATCCAACTGGATGCCTGATGTCCACAGCATGACACGGAGCCAGCCACCACCTTCTCAGCAGCTGCAATCTGCTCCAGTGCTGCAGTCATGTCCACCCACATGAGGCATGCCTCTGCCAACACCTGTGCACACCATGCAGCCATGGACTCATGCTCCTGGACCATCACAGTTCTGTGGCTATGGAACTCCACACAGAGGGCCTCCTGCCCCTTCACAGTCACCTGCAGGAGGGTGAGTTAGGCCTCCATGTTGTCAGTGGGTGATGCTTCATGGTGGTGTTGCCGATGAGTAGGGGATGAAACAGCCTGTCCCAGTGCATCCATGGGTGGTGGGCTGTGACATAGGCGGGCCATGGCCCTGCACTGCCACTGACTGCCCATGGCTGGTTTGCTCCCAGGCCAATGGAGCAGGTACATGCACCACAGCACCCTGCCCAGATGCCACTGACATCGCCAACACTGCACATGGCTCTGGTGCAGGGGGCACATCAGTGGGCAGCTGTGTCACGTCTGCATTTGCACCGCATACAGGGGGGATATCAGTGTCAACTGGGGCCATGTGCACAGGCACCCATGTGCTGTGTGTACCCCTGTCAGCCATGTCCACACTGGAGGTGGCAATAATGACTGTGGTGGTACCGAGGCCCCCCCCCGTACACCACTGGCGAGCATGAGGAGGGCATCCGCAATGTCCATCGTGTCACTGGGATCATCGTCAGATAACCCAGACAGGCACCCCAGCCATGAGATGTCCCCACTGGCAGTCTTGTCAGCAATGGCAGAGGTGCCCATGGAGCCCACCTGTACTGGGGCCATGACCGCTGTGCCACATGCAGTGGATGGTTTAGGAATGGAGTCATCCACAGTGTTGTCATCTGCCCTGTGTGACTGACCCACATCATCACCTGCAAGGGTTTTGAGTGCAGCCATGGCCATGGCTGCACCTGAGAGGTGTGATGGTGCTGTGGAAAGAAGAAGGGAGAACATGGTTAATAAACAGTACACATAATTCACATCAGTGTTGCACACCAGTAAATGGCTGTCCACACGGCACCACGGTCCACAGCTGGGCCATGACATAACAAAGCTACACAGGCCATGGTATTGGCGCATCCATCACTGTCCCACAATGCACAATGCATGGTGTAGGTGGCACGTGCCACATGGCTGTGCAGCAGACAGGTGCCCCCCAGTGCAGTGGCATGGTTGCTGTGGCACTGCTATGCATGTTGCATCTGGCCAGGGGCAACCATCCACATGATGCAGTGCCTGGGTACAGAGTGACAGTGCACAGCACACAGGGAAAGGCATGGTAGCCATGGCACACATGGGCCCAGGCATGCCAAGGGCACATAGCCACTCACAGTGCTGTGATGGGCTACCATCAATCTGGAACCCACCACCTAGGACACCCTGCACAGCAGTCCTGGTGATGCTGGTGGCCAGTAGAGCCTCATTTGGGCTGAGACAGACCTCTGTGCTTGGGCCACCACCAGTCTGCCGCAGGGATGCTTGTATGCTGACCACCTTCTCCTTGGCCCTTCTGCACCCATCATGCCAATGCTTCCTGCACTCTTGCACTGTGCGGTTGTAGGGGCTAACAGCATTGACCTGCTGGGCCACCTCCTCCCATCCATCTTCCTGCACAGTCCAGCTGTCACCCCTGCCAATGAGGACATCCAGGCACAGGTTGTATGCCTCGATCAGCGCCCTTTCCTCATCTTTCATGAAGTTGGGATGCTGCCTGGTGGCGGTATTCATGCCTTCCAACATCTTGGCTTCTGTGGGGGGAAGCATCCAGCCATTAATCATGCCTGTAGGGTACACATGTTCCTGCAACTGCCTGGCTCTGTGTGTGTTCTGCCACCTGGAACCCAGAAGCTGGTGTGCTGGGTGGGGGCCTGCAGGTGCATGGCCTGGCACAGAGGGCAGTGCCCCATGGGATTTGGTCCATTAGGGACAGTGCACTTGCCATGTACAGCCACCAGTCCATGGCTGGGGCAACATTTCTGCTACCCAAGGGGGAAATCAGTGCAGTCTGCCATGAACATGCATTACTACCTCAGCAGCATGTGTGCACCCACCTTGGTACCCCCGTCCATCCCGGGTACCACCCTTGGTACACCTGTGTGGCTGTGGGGGGGTTCAGGCACAGGACAAGCAGCTACAGGCCATGGTGCATCTGGATGCAGTGTTTGGCATAGCAACTCTGTCAATG
This sequence comes from Neoceratodus forsteri, assembly GCA_016271365.2. Lineage (NCBI taxonomy): Eukaryota > Metazoa > Chordata > Ceratodontiformes > Ceratodontidae > Neoceratodus > Neoceratodus forsteri. The sequence goes on from CM028136.1 coordinate 878,479,133, forward strand.
TGCCTGCACAGGCACTGCTGTGTGCCTCAGACAGTCCCGTAGCATAATGCTGCGTCCACCACACATGGCCAGTGACACCCATTCACATGGTAAATCCCCCCAGTAAGTGTTGTCAACCTTGTAAAAATAGTTGTGTACTCACCTTCAAGGCTCTGTCTCCTCTCAGTCACCTAGACTCAGCCTGCTGAATTGGGAGCATTTATGGCTCAGGGCATGCAAATGAGGCCTAGGCCTCTGGTAATGAGATGCTAATCAGCTGAGATGCCCATGCATGTGGAATGAGGCTGTTTTAGGTGCCTTGTCTGTGAATTGCAAAACTGCCCTCAGCTTATCTCACTTTACAAGGAGCATCTCTTAATTTGCGCCCATCATATTATGGCACATGACTGGCGCATGTGCATAGCACTGGGCAATGTCCCTGAATCAGGGGCAGTCTACACGGCACATGTCGTGACATGTGCTGTCAACATGTTCAATGAGGCATCCACCCATCATGTGCAACTGCTATGCTTGTCTGATGAGCAGCTGAAGAGCTGCCTAGCATTGTACTGTGCTCTCTATTGCACAGTGTATGTCCACATGTGTGATACATGCAGCAATGGTTGTTACTATTGGCATAGTAGATCATGCGATGTGCAGCGATAGTTGTCCATAGTGCATGCCGTGCACAACATGGCGGACACATGCGCATCACCCATGTGCCACCTGGATGTGACCTTGCCACATCTTTGCGGTCATCATTGTTCATGCATGGCTGTGTTGCATCAGACCTATCACACTTCATGCACTGTGCATGGTGTGCTGCATGTGCCTCACACTATCTCACGTGGTGCATATCATGGCCTACATCGTGCGTTATCGGGTTGCCCCATTGTACAGTGCACAACTGTTTAAGAATGCCTAGGGCTAGGACTCTGACACCTAGGACCATGAACTGATCCCAGGTGGACCTACTGCACCTGGTGGCATTGGTGATGTATATGGAGGGGCAGCTCTTTGGGCACGAGGACCTACATGTACCCAGAGCTGAAGTGTGGCCTCCATTTCTAGTCGATTTGTGCAGCATACAGGGATGCCACACACAGGGAAGCAGTGTAGGTATCGCTATTGCGACCTCCAGAGGCAGAACCCCAAAAGACTGCAGCAGCTGCATCATCATGCACACAGGAGTGCACTGCCACAGCCAGGTAGGTATTTCTCATCCAGCTGCTTTTGTGGCATGTACTGGGTGTGTGTGTGTCTCTGCCCTCATGGGGCACCCAAATGGGTCACAATCATCCTGCACACATAGCTGTGGCTGCACCTGCCCGGTGTTGCTACTCGGGGGAGCACTGGGCAGTGCTGTGTATGTGTGCAGGCTGCTGGGGATTGCACAGCTGGATACCACTGTGTGGTGCATGCACACTGGATGGCATCCGGGGGTGGGAACTGTGGTTGTGCAGCCAGTGCTGTGGCAGGGTTTAACTGTCCATACACCACCTGTGCACACAGGTGTTGTGGTGTGTTTCTGGCAGTGCTGTGTTGACTCATGGCACTCTCTGTCTGTTGTGTTTTGCAGGGCTGGAGGCCAGAGGGTGGGCTGCAGAGGCTGCTGAGGTGTGGAGGAGGGTATCACAGGTGCCAGGCATGGTGCCTGTGTGGGGGAAGGTAAGCAGTGCATTCTGCTGTTGCTGCATTACTATTGCTCTGGGTTACTGCTAGGTGGGGGTGTTGTCTATGGTGTGGCCCTCAGTGCATGTGTTTCCTCTGTCATTGCTGTAGGTCTCCTGGATCACCATGATGTAGTCGGGGGTGGAAATGACCATGACCTGGACCAGAGGATCCATAGGATCATCCAAACTGCACTTAGGTCACTGTATAGGATGGTGCAACACCTAACAGCTACCCTGCAGGGCATCCTGCGGCTTCTGCCTGTCCATGACCATGTGTAGGTGTTGTGCAAGGATGCATGGTCATGGTAGTGGCCCCCTGCCTTTTGTACGGGCCACCTTCTGTATATAGCCCCCTGCTCCTGTTCCCTTCCTGCCTCACGTTCTGATCCCTGACATTCCCACCCTGCCCCTTTTTTATTGTTGTTGATTGTTGTTCTGCTTTGTGTTGGTTTGATGTTGTACAGTTTCTTTTTTCCACTTTTATACCTGTGTCTGTGTGGTTTCATTGTTCCAGCTTCCTTGTTGCTCCCTATTGCCCTGCTGGCTTGCTCCATTTGCTCTGAGTTGCTACCCTGTGCAGCTCAGTACTTCCAGGATGCGCTGGTGCATCTCCAGTTGTGCTGTACTGTTTCTGAGTGATTCACAGTGGGGCTGCGCTCAGTACATCCCATTACGCATGCCTCTGTGAATCACGCTGTCTCTGCTCAGCGCATCTTTTTTGCGCCGGAGCATCTGAGATGCCCTCAGTGCATCTTTTTTGTGAATTCTCTCCTCTTTGCTGCTTTTAACTAACTCCAGTCCAGAAGCACAGCTTGGGGGTGGCCAGTCCCAACTGAGCCAGTTACGAGCACATAGTGCAGAGCAAAAGCAGTCCACCTCTGCACTCAGGGGCACACTTCTTGAGCCTTTCTCCATATGGACATCGGGAGGCTCCATGGAAGCCAAGGCCAATGGTGACTCACTTGGTCCCACTGCAACCATTGCAGCTTCTTCCTCTTCCACACATTCTACCCAGGAGCTGGCAATTGTGCCAACCCCTGAAATTGTCCACTCTCCACTGGCCTCCCAACACCATGCTTCCTTCACATTGAACTCTCCCACAAGACTTGTACTGGGGCCTTCCACCCGCGGAGCTACTGAACCTGCCCTTGCATCATCCAACTCCTCCCTCTGCAGCGTGGGACACTTAACTTCCTCTGGGCTTTGCAAGGCATTGACACAGACAATGTCTAAGAACTCCTTTACAAACTCTATGGTGCCTCTCTCACTGCACCCAGCCTGTTGCTATTGTTCCAGTTCTACAGGGTCCCCTGCCTGTGTCCAAGCTGGAGCTAAACGGATGTGTTTTGCTTTAGCTACCCTTGTGCCATGTGATATGCTCATCCCAAATCACATTCTACAGTCTGTGCAATGTGAAATTGGCAAAACATCTCTTCCTGGCTTTAGGCATACTACACACACATTATTTCATAGATTTCATAGATGTATACAAGTTCAGGAGGCAGGTGCCCATAAATGAACTCACCACCAACTAATTCAGTGGTGGAAGGAAAATTTCCTGTCACCCTGTAATAGGGTCTGTAACACCCCCCCCCCCATTTAATGTTTCTATACTCCTGCATAGCATTCAGAATCCTGGAGAAGTATTGGATTTATAGGCTGAGATTTCGTTTGGTCACTGGGACTATAAATATCCTTCAAAATCTGTTGCAACAGTATCTCCTTTTCTCTCTATCTGTACTTTCCCTGTTACCTCCTTTATTCTTTGTTTCCCCTACCATAGGGTGGCCTCCTATGTGTAGTCTTACTATCACTAGCTTTTTCTTTGCTTTCCTTCGATATTTTAAGTCCCATGCCATTCAGAAACCCAGTTTGGTTCTCAGAAAAGCCATTTTTTAGTAAAGCTGCACGAACGTGTGCACATTCGTGCTGTACGACTGTGCAACTGTGCGATCGTGCATAGATGCTGAAATTGCATCAAAAAGCTACTTTTGTCAAAATAATGAAAAATAAGCAGTTCTTGCTTTCCCTGGCTAACGCTAGCATTTTTAGAAAGAAGAACACCCCTGGTTCATTTCTTTGAGGGCTACAAGTAAAATTACTACTGCTGTAAGCCAGTTTCTACAATTCAATTTAAAAGCAGTGTCCTGTTGTTTTCAAAGTGTAGCCATTATGCCCAGCTGCTTAGACAAGCCTGCAAGTAGAAATATAAGCTAGTTTAGCTTTCAAAACTTCATTATTTCAGCTTAGTTGCTGAAGCACTGAAATGCAGTCTTGTACTGCTGAGTTGTTTGGTGCATATAATGTCTCTATTAGGATTAAAAGTAAAGGATACAACTTACTTTCTGTTGGTATGTGTAGCAGGCTTCCAGACCCTTCCCTCAGCATTCCATGTTTGTTATAGAGCCAGCCAGCCTCCTCTTCCCCTTTTTTATAATGAATGCTGTTGGGAGGAGCCTGGGATACACAGAAATATTGTAAATAAAATATATAAAGGTTTTTTATGTTTGCTTTAAAACTGATTATGATTCATCTAACTAAAGCATGTTTATTTTAGTTTTGTAATTATATTTAAAGCTGTATAAACAAGTTAAAGTTCTGTTAGGGAGGAGTTAGCCCTGTCATATGACCCTCCTTCTGTATAAAAGAGAGGATTTCAAGTGAACAGATCAGAGTGTGGCTGGAAGGAATTCCTGCCACATGCCTAGCTGCCTTCTAGGTATGGTTCCTGTGGAGATGAAAACTGCTGGAATATTATAGTTTATGTATTTTTATTTATTTTCCGTACTAAGTCCATTTATGTTTGCCTGCTTAAAGGAATAAATTTATTTTGGTTTCTTCACATCTTGACTGCTTTCTGGACTCCTTTTTGATCCCACGTGTACATTTGGTGTCAGAAGTGGGATTAAAGGAAGTTGAGCCAACCTCTGAGTGGAAGTTGTCCAGTATCAAGCATGGAAGAACCTAAGAAGCAGGGGTTGACAGATGCACCTGTGCCTGAAGGTGCATGGACACGGACTATGGTCGATAAGTTTCAGCTTCCATTATCTACCGGCCTTGGTGATGTTAGATGGAAAGAGACTGTGAGACATTTGAAAACAGAGGGTGCCTCCAGAGCTGAGGACACTAGTTCCACAGAGGAAGAAAAAGGTGCTACAGGAGGAGGTGAGACCTATGTGATGGAAGAAGAAGAAGAAGATACACCTCCTAATGAGATGCAGGACCTTCTCTGATGGTTGGGTTTAAAACAACTAGACTTGGACAGACAGAGAGAAAGAGACAGGCTTCAGTATGAGGCAAAGATGGGCGGAAACCCTTAAAGCCATACAAGCCATAGGGACAGTCAGACCCATCCCAACTAGTGGAGGACCAAGAGACATTAAACTTGATCAAAATTGATGGACACCGATGATATTGAAGCCTATATCACCACATTTGAAAGGGTGGCAACCGCCTGTGGGTGGCCCAGAGACCAATGGGTGATACGATTGGCTCCATACCTCACTGGTAAGGCACAGCTAGCCTACAGCCACGTCGAGACCCAGAATGCTACTAATCATGACCATGTGAAACAAGTAATTCTGAAAAGATATGACATCAGTGCAGAAACATACAGGCAACGGTTCCGGATATTCAGGTATCAGACTGCTGATTCCCCCCAAGAAGCTTACGTTCGACTGCAAGACTTCTGCATGAAGTGGCTCCAACCCACAACACGAACCATAACTCAAGTAATAGAAGTAATAGTACTTGAATAATTTATTAAAATACTACCTCATGAGGTCCAAATCTGGGTTCGAGAGCACAGGCCAGAAACTGCAGAAAAAGCTATCAGCCTAGCAGAGGACTTTATAACAGCACATCCCCAACGTCAGAAGGGATTGCATGGGCCTTCCTCCACCACCAGCTCTACGGTAAGACATTCTGCTACTACTTCTACTACTACAGTGTAAATGAAAAACATGTGCCTTGTCCTTACAACCCTGACATAATTTGTCGGAAATGTCAAATAAAAGGACATATTGCCCGATTTTGTCCCAAAAGGAAAACTGACTCTTCTCATTTGGCCTTAATGAATTGGGGACAGTATACTGTGACCATCAGCATAGCAGGAAAGGAAGTACCGGCCCTAATTGACTCTGGGAGTAAACAAACCCAAGTACACACTGAAGTGATGAGGGAGATTCCTCAGAGTATAAATTTAGGACAGACAACAGTGACTTGTGTACATGGGGACAACCAGATATATCCCTTGCAAGAAGCTACCATCATAGCTCATAGTTTGGAACAAAAGATGAGAGTAGGAGTGGTACCTTGACTGCCTGTACTGGTAATACTGGGACATAATTTCCTTGGGTTTAACAAGTTATTGTCACATGCCTCCACCATTTGTGCAGTTTCAACATGGGCTCAGGCCCAACAAGAACAGTTAGATGCAGATCTTTTTCCCTTTGAAGAGACAGTGTTTGAACCCCCGGGTAAATCCAGGAAATCCAAGAAGCAAAAGAGACTGGAAAAATGGCCTTGGACTAAGAGAAGGGACTCATGTACTGATGAACTATTACATAATGCTAAAGATATACAGTCATTTACAACTGACCAAAAAAATGACAAAACACTAACACCTTTGTATTCACAGGTTGTTCCGGAAGGGAAAGAAGGTACACCTCCTATGTATAGAATCCATCAGGAAAAACTATACAGGGTGTGCGAGTAAATCCAAAAACAGGAGAACGAGTGGATCAATTAGTGGTCCCACAGAAATATAGAGAGCAGCTTATTTTTTTGGCCCATGATGTTCCTTATGGGGGTCATGCAGGAAGGGACAGAACATTGCATAGACTCCTGTACAGATACTTTTGGCCAGGAATTCATATGCAAGTGGATGAGTACTGTAAGATTTGCAATGAGTGTCAAATGGTAGCCCCAGTGACAAAAAATGATAAAGTTCCCCTGCAACCATTACCATTAGTTACAGCACCCTTTGAACGTATAGCAATGGATATTATAGGACCCCTCCCCAAAAGTTCCAAAGGAAATAGGTTTGCTCTAATCATTTGTGATTACGCTACCAAATACCCAGAAGCTATTCCTCTACGTACTGTAACTGCTGATAAAATAGCAGAGGAATTGCTGAAAGTATTTGGGAGAGTAGGCATTCCAAAGAATATACTCACAGACAGAGGAACTAATTTTTGCTCTGCTTTGTTAAAGCGTCTGTACCAGGCCTTAGGGGTGAAAGCTGTGTACACCTCATCTTATCATCCACAAACTGATGGCTTGGTCAAACGCTTTAATAAAACCTTGAAAAAGATGATTCAAAAGTTTGTAGAGGATGAAGGAAAACAATGGGACTTACATCTACCATTGCTTCTTTTTGCCTATCAGGAGGTCCCTCAGGCATCAACTGGATTCTCGCCATTTGAGTTACTTTATGGTAAAAATCCTAGAGGCCTCTTAGATGTGGTGAAAGAACAGTGGGGAGGATACCACTGTATGGAAAAATCCAGCTACCCTTGAATATGTCACTCAGCTGCGAGAAAAGGTAGCCCAGTATTCCCAATTAGCCCATAAACACAATCTAGCAAAACAAGTTTACCAAAAAGAACAGTATGACACAGGGGTTGGCGACAAACAATTTAATGTAATTACCATCTACTGACAATAAGCTGACCATGAAATGGCAAGGTCCTTATGTCATTCAAAAACGAACTGGTCCTGTTACCTATCTGGTAGAAATACCAGACAGAAGAAATAAGTTACAGATTTATCATGCTAATTTATTAAGGAAATGGAATGAACATCCCCAGTAATGCTATGTATGTGTACCCTACTACCTCTGATGATGAGTTAGATGTAGCATACACTCGCTTAGAAGGTGATCATACACTTACTGAATTGGTGATAAATCCATTGTTAATAAAAGATCAAGAACAGGACCTAGCTCGAGTAATAAGTCAGTTTCAATGTGTATTTACAAATAAACCTGGTAAAACATCTGCCATAACTCATAAAATCCAGGTTCCCCAAACTGCTCCCATTAGGGTGAAGCCTTTTCGAATCCCTGAGAAGGTAAAAACTGAAGTTATAAGGGAGATAGAAAAAATGAAAGAAATGGGAGTCTTAGAAGAGGCAAATAGTGAATGGGGGTTCCCAATGGGTATAGTTCCCAAAAAGGAGGGCGGAGTGCATATTTGTCTAGACTTCCGCAAACTAAATGCCATCTCCAAGTTTGACGGGTACCCCATGCCACGAGTGGATGACATAATAGATCAGCTTGGACAAGCCCAGTATGTCAGCACACTCGGTCTGACTAAAGGTTATTGGCAGATCCCATTAGAGGAAACAGCCAAAGAGAAAACTGCCTTTTGTACCCCACTAGGATCATTTCAATTCACCATGATGCCTTTTGGACTTCATGGTGGCCCCACAACATTCCAAAGACTAATGGACAAGTTGTTACGACCGCATTTGGGCTATAGTGCAGCCTATCTAGATGATGTTATTATTTATAGCCCTTCTTGGACAGAACATGTAAAACATCCAACTCAGGTACTGGATACTATTTCACAAGCCGGTCTTACTATCAACCCAGCAAAATGCTCCCTTGCTATGAAGGAAGCAAGGTACTTAGGTTTTGTGATTGGAAATGGTCAGGTAAAACCTGAGGTAGGAAAGCTAGATGCAGTAGCAAAGAGTCCTTGCCCTACCACTAAAAAACAAGTGCATTCGTTTTTAGGAATTGCGGGGTATTACAGACGCTTTGTGCCCCAGTTTCCTACCCTAGCATGTCCTTTGATTGAACTGACAAAAAAGAATAAACTCACTAAAGTTATCTGGACCCCTGATTGCGAAGAGTCTTTTCTTGTTATAAAAGCTGCACTGTGTTCATCTCCTGTGTTAAAAAGTCCTAATTTCGATATACCATTTATTGTACAGACGGATGCTTCCAATTTGGGTATAGGAGCAGTGTTATCCCAAATTTAGGACGGAGAGGAACACCCTGTACTTTTTATCCACAGGAAACTTCATGCTAGAGAGACTATATACTCAACAATAGAAAAAGAATGCTTGGCCTTGAAGTGGGCAATAGAGTCTCTACAATTTTACTTATGGGGACATCAGTTTGAAGTCTGGACTGACCTCAACCCTTTGTGCTGGATAAATAACATGAAAGACAATAACCCAAGAGTTATGTGGTGGTACCTAACACTACAACCTTACAAATTTACCATGAAACACAGAGCAGGGACAGCTAACAGTAATGTGGATTATATGTCCCGATTTGGGGCAGATATAATGACAGGGACAGGAGTAGACCTCAGGGTATTTGTTTGCTTATAGATTAGAAGGCATATTTTGTCTTCTCCGATGTTTAATATATTCTAGTTTATAAGGGACCCCGAGGTGGAGCTTTAGGAGTGGGTGGGCTGAAGCTCCATCTCTCTGATAGTAAGGATTTCTGTTAAGTGATATTTTGCTTAGAAAACCTGTGGTTTTCTCTTGAGTAGGGAGGACTGTAATAGGGTCTGTAACCCCCCGCCCCATTTAATGTTTCTATACTCCTGGATAGCATTCAGAATCCTGGAGAAGTATTGGATTTATAGGCTGAGATTTTGTTTGGTCACTGGGATTATAAATATCCTTCAGAATATGTTGCAACAGTATCTCCTTTTCTCTCTATCTGTACTTTCCATGTTACCTCCTTTATTCTTTGTTTTCCCTACCATAGGGTGGCCTCCTATGTGTAGTCTTACTATCATTAGCTTTTTCTTTCCTTTCCTTCGATATTTTAAGTCCCACACCATTCAGAAACCTGGTTTGGTTCTCAGAAAAGCCATTTTTCAGTAAAGCTGCATGAACGTGCGCACATTCGTGCTGCACGACTGTGTGAATGTGCGACTGTGCGATTGTGCGCAGATGCTGAAATTGCATCAAAAAGCTACTTTTGTCAAAATAATGAAAAACAAGCAGTTCTTGCTTTCCCTGGCTAGCTCTAGCATTTTTAGAAAGAAGAACACCCCTGGTTCATTTTTTTGAGGGCTACAAGTAAAATTACTACTGCTGTAAGCCCAGTTTCTGCAATTCAATTTAAAAGCAGTGTCCTGTTGTTTTCAAAGTGTAGCCATTATGCCCAGCTGCTTAGACAAGCCTGCAAGTAGAAATATAGGCTAGTTTAGCTTTCAAAACTTCATTATTTCAGCTTAGTTGCTGCAGCACTGAAATGCAGTCTTGTGCTACTGAGTTGTTTGGTGCATATAATGTCTCTATTGGGATTAAAAGTAAAGGATAAAAGTTACTTTCTGTTGGTATGTGTAGCAGGCTTCCAGACCCTTCCCTCAGCATTCCATGTTTGTTATAGAGCCGGCTGGCCTCCTCTTCCCCTTTTTTATAATGAATGCTGTTGGGAGGAGCCTGGGATACACAGAAATATTGTAAATAAAAGATATAAAGTTTTTTTATGTTTGCTTTAAAGCTGATTATGATTCATCTAACTAAAGAATGTTTATTTTAGTTTTGTAATTATATTTAAAGCTGTAGAAACAAGTTAAAGTTCTGTTAGAGAGGAGTTAACCCTGTCATGTGACCCTCCTTCTGTATAAAAGAGAGGATTTCAAGTGAACAGATCAGAGTGTGGCTAGAAGGAGTTCCTGCCACATGCCTAGCTGCCTTCTAGGTATGGTTCCTGTGGAGATGAAAACTGCTGGAATATTATAGTTTATGTATTTTTATTTATTTTCCGTACTAAGTCCATTTATGTTTGCCTGCTTATAGGAATAAATTTATTTTGGTTTCTTCACATCCTGACTGCTTTCTGGACTCCTTTTTGATCCCACGTGTACACACCCATATAAGAGTCAAGTCTTTTCTTGAATTGTTGAATGTTATTACTATTAATAAGTAGTTTGGCAAAGCCACTTCAGCGGGTGCTGATGAACAGTCATACAACTTGTCAGAATTAGTTAGTTCTTGTTGGGCTACCCACACCTTGGCATGGAGCAGGTAGTGAGGGGGTTGCTGCATCATGTTCTGCAAATTAAACACACAAGTCCCAAAGTTACTATTTTTGTAAGTACTCTGAGATTTGGTTTTAACACACTGGAAAAGTTCACTAACAGGCTGCCTGGCTGCTGCAATTGTATTACACAGCACTTAGCAAGAAACCATTTGAAACTTTGTTTTGGGTTTGAAAACACTTGTCTAAAATTGTGCTGCTTTGTTTACATTACTGGCTACACCCCAACATGACGACTGTAACTTTGAATCACACTCAGTCTAAAATTGCTAGGATTCTGTCTGGATCTTTTGCATTTCAACTGATTTTCTCAAGCACAAGTTCACTTTACTTTTTCTTAGTCCATTACTTTACTAGCACCTGAACCAGAGGGATCATTTGTCTTAAAGTTCACTTTCTTTGAAAACAGTACCTTCTCACACACAGTCCCAGATTTAAATGTTCACAAAACTCTCTCAGTACTTTTGCTGCATTTGCTCAAGTTCTTGCACAGTTTTCCGACTTTAGCATCACAGTCATTTATTTTTGCACAGGATACTTACAAGCTGTAGCTGATTTTCACTGTTGGTGTAATATGGCCTGCTGCAGACTCAAGGAAGGCCCCTGGGGTGAAACTGACTGGCGGTCCTGCTGATTGTAGCTACGATCTCCTCAATCATTCTCCAATCAGTCGTAACACAGTTTGAGCTCGGTTTCTCTCTCTTTCTCTCTTCTCTCTTCTCTCTCTCTCTCTTTCTCTCTTCTCTCTCTCTCCGCCACACTCCTGCATGGCAGTCATCAAGAAGGCACAATTTAAACTGCAAACTGTCACTTTTTTCCTTGGCTTGAAATTTCAGTAGGGCAAGCATTTTAAGGCATTTTCACTCAGTACTTGGTGCATTTTCCTTAGTGACTCCCCCAATTTTCATCGTACACACTTGAAACATTCTGAGCACTTAGAAAACACCATCCTTTAAGTCCAGAAATACTTTTCTCTGGAAATTTCAACTTTTAAACAATCTTTTAAGTGCTTTCACTACAAGGCAAGGGCAATCATTGCTCAGTCCACATTTTCAAAGTAAACACAGAAGCAGCATGTTTTTCCACTTTCTTTTCCACAGAAACTCAGGCAGCAAAAGCTTTTCAGGTGGCATTTTCCTTGGCACCACTTTGCTTTCTGGTAAATGATCTTCTGTTTGGGTGGACTGACACCAGACAGGAAGATTCTAGACATACCCAGTTCTATGTGATAATAGCGAAAGCCTAAAAGTGATCACCGTTATCGCGAAGTCACAGTGCCGAAAAACTTTATCGGCACTGACATCCCAGCACACAGGAAAACAGCGCAGGGGACTTACATTTTAATGTTTTCTGGGGGGGCTGTGCCCTCCCACACCCTCCCAACATGGGGGGGATTCACCCCCCACACCCCCTACTAAAGGATTCTCAACTCCAGGGGGTGCATGCAAGGCTGTATATGAAAACATTAAAAGGTTCAGGCTGGGCACAACAAAAATGCATCAGCGCCCAGACCTGAACCCAGTACCCTGAGGACCAGTGCCACCAGCCGACCCCCCAAGCCACAGGGTCAACTTGGCAACCCACAGCGGCACCACCCCTCACATCCCCTCCGGCCCCTCGCTGTGCATGCCCACTCTCCCACGCGTACGTATAGCAACATCCTGTAGCTATTCTCACCCACCCACCATCCAGCCACTCTGCTGTAGCCCTCCCTGTAATGCACTGGGGAAGGGGTCACCGTTATTGTAGGCACACTTTCCCAAGTGCCAATATCACGGGCTACCGACATACCCTCGGCATGACTCTCACCCCAAAACATATTTCTTCTGGACACGCCACATTCTTTGTAACTCTTACCCAAATTAAATATCACCAGATGAGCTCCCATTTTTGTAACCCCCCCTGCCACTTTTTAACTAGTGAGCACACACATCATTAAAATCTGGAACACTGGTGCCCATATACTGGTATACCATTTTACTTTACACAAGGTTTGGTACCACCCTTGGCATTAGGATGTACACCTGGCTTATTTTCTGGAGGAAGAGAGGGGTGGGGGTACAAGAACACAACAACATGAACCTTGTGTAAATATTCCAACCCAGGTCCTGGGTGGAGACAGCTAGGCATATGCTAGGGCTAACCTGCTGAGGGGGCCTCAGTAAATCCAAACAACCAGAAGTAATTGTCATAACAGCCAGAACAGTAACTGGAATTTTGTAGTATGGCTATAGTCAACAGATGGAAATAAAGCAGAAGTGGACCCCCCAAGGATCGATCTAGGCAGGACAGGTACATTTCACAAACTCTCCTTGCATGTAGTACGGTTCATGAACACACAAAAAACATCTTCTTCCCATTTCCTAATGGTGCAATTAGTGGATACCTGGCCATGCACCCAAACATTTTCCTCCCATGAGTGTTATTTAGTGAAATTCAGCCACGCACTTAGAATGCTTCTCCGAACATAGGTGCAATTATGTGAAACTTAGCCACACACCTAAACCTGCAGCTTGGCCCTTGTTCAGGTATAACTGGTGCCCTTTACAAACCAGAAAACCCTGCCTTGTAAGCTTTCAGATGGCGTTCCTCCCACCCTTTGCCCCAACCAACAGTCTCTGCCATTCTTCAGTGTTACACCATTGAAACCCGCATTTTCCACTGAAATACTAGGGGTCCCACACTTTAAATCTGTCACTCACTGGAGTTACCAAAGAATAATCTACACTCTCCTGGGTGAACAGTTTAACAGAACATTCACTGTCTTGGGTGAACTGGGTCACTGACAGGTGCCATCCAGCCTTATCTATGGGCACACACACCCCAGACTATGATTTTCCTAAAATATGTGGAGATCCTGTCTCCTAGAACTATACTCACAACTGGTTGTCCTATCCACTGGGCATGGAACAATGAAAGAAGGCATCTCTCCTAGGTAGCAGATCAAACCATCTCTCAAAATTCATTTCCAAGGCAGCTGACACACACACAGAACCTTCAGGGGATTGCCCCTTGAATCCACTGAGAACAAGCAGTTCCTTCTACTTCACTGGGAGCAGAATTCAGGAAATCCTGATGTAGACTGGTCTCCACCACTTCACTGAAAGCTGGAAATGGCACTCCACTAGGGTGAGAATTGCTGGGCCCTCACCTCAGAGCCCAACTGGCAGACTTTCTGCCACTCTCACCTCCTTACTGAACAACAACTCAGTACCAACTGAACACTCTAACCTCCCCAGAGCAGCTGTCCACACAGTGTGGCATATGCTGCTGTGAGAGTTCTGAATGACCTAATCATTCTTCCCTCAGGCTAACTGAGTAAACAGTTATGTCATTATGTAAGAAACCCATAATGAGCTCCCTACCAGCTGCCTGCTACCTTCCTAACAATAATACTGCTCTGATTCTAGTGACCCAGGGGACTGGGTGGTTATATCTATCTATCTATCTATCTATCTATCTATCTATCTATCTATCTATCTATCTATCTATCTATCTATCTATCTATCTATCTATCTATCTATCTATCTATCTATCTATCTATCTATCTATCTATCTGTCTGTCTGTCTGTCTGTCTGTCTGTCTGTCTGTCTGTCTATCCATCCATCCATCTATCTATCTATCTATCTATCTATCTATCTATCTATCTATCTATCTATCTGTTTCTATCTATCTATCTATTATACTGGTCCTACAGTATAATTAGGGTTTTAAAGAGTGTTACATAGATACATAGATATATAGACAGTGTCGGCAGATAAGGGCCTGTGGCCCACCCAGTCTGCCCATTTGAGCTTGTAAGTTCAGTTTATGTTTTCCTAGAAATCTGTTGCCCCTTACCCCTGACTTCCAGAATTCCTTTATGTTCATCCCATGCATTCTTAAATCCCATGATTGTTTCAACCCCCACCACTTCCTCTGGCAGGGTGTTCCACTTGTCCACCACCCGTTCTGTGAAGAAATTCTTCCTCACGTTTCCTCTGAATCGTCCTCCCGCCAACTTCATCCCATGCCCTCTAGTTCTGGAACATCTTTTTTGCTTAAAAATAGTGTATTCCTGCACCCTGTTCCTCCCTGTAAGATACTTGTATGTATCTATTATATCCCATCTCTCCCTCCTCTCCTCCAGGGAGTACATATTCAGTTCCTTCAACCTGTCCTCATAGGACTTATGATGCAATTCATGTACCATCTTTGTCGCCCTCCTCTGAACCTTCTCTACCCTATGTCCTTACGTAGGTAAGGTCTCCAGAACTGTACACTGTACTCCAGGTGGGGCCTCACTAGTGTCTTGTATAGTGGAATTATGACCTCCCTTTTCCTGCTGGTGATGCCCCTGCCTATGCATCCCAGCATCCTATTTGCTTTACCTGCTGCCTTGTCACACTGTTTCCCTACCTTGAGGTCATCAGAGATGATAACCCCAAGATCCCTTTCCTGCTTGGTGCATGCTATATCCTCACCCCTCAACTGATATATTGTGCCAGGATTTTTGTGCCCCATATGTATTATCTTGCACTTCTTTGCATTGAATTTCAACTGCCAAAGCCCTGACCATTCTTCAAGTCAGAGGTTTGGCAAAATTTGTTTAATGATAAAGAGCAATTTTTCCTGGTTAATAACTTTAATTTGGTTCCACAGATTTTCCTGAAATTTGGCATGCATCATTTGCTGGGGTGGGTCTGTTGATGTACCAAATTTGGTCAGAATCCCTTTTGAGAGGTTTGAGATATAAAGTGTTGAAAAGACAGAGATTTCCCTGGTTTTTGCTGTTTTTTTCTGTCACCTGAATCTCAGAAACGGCTTTAGGTGTTGGGCTGAAATTTTCAGGGTATAAAATCTTCGCCTCACAGATGTGCTTTTTGAAGGTTTGGTAAAAAAAAGAGTAATCAATTCCAAAGTTATTAAATCCTGAATTTGCCATTATTTCCTATGGGATAAATTAGATGTAAAAGTGAAAGTGATTTTTGCACACTGTCATCCAGTTTTGTATACTTTGTACCTGAATAACTTTGCAACACTCCAACAGATTTGTAGGAAACTTGACAAGCATCAGCCTAAAGCACAGAGCACAGGTCTCTTGACTTAAAAAATTTGGCTTGAATCCATTGTTTGGTTTCTGAGATATATAGTGTTGAAAAAAACAGATTTTTGAGGATTTTGCTGTTTGTGTTTATTAAAGGGCAGTTTTGGATATTAATAACGTTGTAATGGTTAAAGTGATTTCTACAAAATTTGGCATGCATAATTACCCTGGGGAGGTGTTTGTAAGTGATAATTTATTTTTCTTAATAGCTTTAGCCATTTCCGAGACACAGAGTGTTAAAAATAAAGGTTTGGGAGATTTGACACTTCTTTTGTCCACCTGTATCTCAGAAATGGCTTTAGCTTCTGGGCTGACATTTTCAGGGTAGAAAGCCTTGGCCTCACAGATGTGCCTTTTGAAGAGTTGGTGGGAAAATATAAATTTGTTTCAAAGTTATGACATGTTGAATTCCCCAATAATTCCTATGGGGAAAAAGAGATGTCCCACACAACACAGGATTCTGCTTTGAACTAGGATTCTGCTATGAACTAGGATTCTGATTTGAACCAGGATTGTGCTTCAACCTAAGATTCTGCTTCGAACTAGGATTCTGCTTTGAACTAGGATTCTGCTTTGATCTGGGATTCTGATATGTATGAGCCCTATGGAAAGGGATTCTGCACTGAACAAGGATGCTATTTTGCAGTACTAAATCCCTTTTGGCAGACAGAACCAATACAGTGGGGGAACAGGAACCAAAAGTCAACCAACCCTGCCTATTCTACAGCCCCCATGGTCCCACCCCAGGCTGCATAAATCCCCTAGAGTTTTTTTTTTTTTTTTTCAAAACATAATCTCCACTCTGGGGTGATCTGCCAGGCTTTGTTTTCTGCAACACTGTGAACTGAGATTTAAACTTACTATAGGACTGAATGAAGCGCTGCACTTTTTGCTGGTTTTCCAGCTCAGTGCTTTTCAACTGAGTTTAACACCCTGGTAAGTGCACCTCATTCTTGAAAACTAAAAGTTTTGTGCCATTGGGCTACTGTCTTTAGTGATTTTTGCTATTTCAATATCTTATTCCTCTCCCACACCACCACCACCACCAGCACAGTAGGACACTGTAGAGAACACTCCCAGTGTCCCAGATAAAGCACCCCACCCCCACTGTGGGACACTGGGGAACCCACTCCCAGTGTCCTGAAATATGTATGTAATGATTTTGCCAACAGTGGGGTGCCCATTCCCCATGTAAGCACTACACTCACCCCCACAAGCAGTGTGTGACTCTAGGGAACCCACTCCCAGTGTTCATAGTGTGCCCAGCTATGTTGTACCCCCCAGAGAAGTGTGGGACACTGGGAAACCCACCCCAGTGCCCTGAGAAATGGTTTTACTGTTCCTGTGAAAAAAGAAAACAGTCCACAACATCTTTTTTTAAACTCCTGTAAAACTGGTCTGTCATTGTTTCCCCATCCCCCTCTTGCATAACGACCCTCCCACTGAGCAACCAACCACCCCACACCCATTGCCCTATACTTACCAACCGGAGTCAGCGGCTATCATCTTCTGTGGACCAGAACACATCTGCACTCTTCAAAGTTGAACAGCGAACTGAAGAATAAAGGTAAGTGCCATACAGAGGTGGTCAATGGCATTTTTAACATACTACATGTTAATATCTCTGCCATTTGTAGGTATTTTATACAGATACCTAGAGACTGTTGGCAGATAAGGGTCTATGGTCCACCCACTCTGCCAGTTGAGCTTGTAAGTTCACGTTATGTTTTTCTAGAAGTCTGTTGTCCTTATGTCTATCCCATGCATTCTTAAATCCTATGATTGTTTCAGCCCCCACCACTTCTTCTGGCATGGTGTTCCACTTATCCACCACCCATTCTGTGAAGAAATTCTTCTTCATGTTTCATCTGAATTGCCCTCCCTCCAACTTCATCCAATGCCCTCTAGTCCTGGAACATCTTTTTCACTGGAAAATAGTGTATTCCTGCACCCTGCTCCTCCCGATAAGGTACTTGTATGTCTCTATCATATCCCCTCTCTCCCTCCTCTCCTCCAAAGAGTACATACCCAGGTCCTTCAGCCTGTCCTCATAGGACTTGTGATGCAATCCCTGTACCATCTTTGTTACCCTCCTCTGAACCTTCTCTACCCTATGTCCTTACATAGGTAAGGTTTCCAGAACTGCACATTGTACTCCAGGTGTGGCCACACTAGTGTCTTGTATATTGAAATTATCACCTCCCTTTTCCTGCTGGTGATGCCCCTTCCTATGCATTCCAGCATCCCTTTTGCTTTACCTGCTGCCGTATCACATTATTTCCCTACCTTGAGGTAATCAGAGATGATAACCCTAAGGTTCCTTTCCTGCATGGTGCATGCTATATCCTCCCCCCCAAACTGATATGTTGTTCCAGGGTTTTTGTGTGCCATATGCATTATCTTGAACTTCTTTGCATTGAATTTCAACTGCCAAACCCTTGATCATTTGTCAAGCTTCTGCAAGCTTCTGCAAGTCCCTTCTCATTCTGTCTACACCCTCTGGCATGAACCAAATTTCAGCGTGGACTTTTTGGGACCCCACCTCATGAACACTGACACTGTAATTTTGTTACTTTGTCCTGAAGAATGATTTCACTGTGGCTGAAGGAATTAACCTTTTGGGACTGAGCAATGAAATGGAAATGCCATTGTGCATGAGGTGGGGTCCCAGAAAGCCCATGTGGAAAATCTGGTGCAAAAATACCACAAAACACCAGAGTTATGCATGGTCATTGAAATTTTCCTTTGCACGCGTATTACTTTGCCAATTTATATCTTCTCTCCAAGTTTTTAACATAGCCACTTTTCACACCACCTCATGAATAGTACAGCTGCATTTCTCACATCCTGCCCAAAATGAGCTTTTGCTCATGTGGCGTGGAATGGTGTGGTCAATGTGCAAAATCACCTTTCAGGACTGAGTAACTAAATGACAGTACCAGTGTTCATAACTTAGGGTCCCAAAAAGACAATGTTGAAATTTTGGAGCAAAAGTAACAAAGAATGCTTGAGTTACATGCAATCAATGAAATTTTCCTACACATGTATGAACTGCCAATCATTTATATTTTCACTCCAAAGTTTGAACATAGCCATTTCTTCACAGTGCCTCATGAATACTACAGCTGTCATTTCTTACATCCTGTCCAAAATGTGTTTCTACAGTTTTGGCACAGAATGCCATTTTGCCATGGATTAAGAAATTTACACCTACAGTATGAGGGTTATGAGGTGGGGGTGATAAGAAGACTATGTCAAAAATTTGGGGTCACAATGTGAAAAAAATGACAAACTTATGAATATTTGTTGCAATTTTGTTACACACCTATCTCAAAAAGTAAGGAAACTCATTGCAAAAAACTCTATTTTACAAAACCAGTTAGAGTTTCCATTACACCTTTAAAAGTACAGAAATTAAGTGTTAGGGTTAATACATGTATCAGCACAACACCACCAATCTCTGCAAACATTAGAAACAAAACAGTTATTTGATATATCCCTTGGTGTCCTTCCACTCAACTCGTACGTCATTTGAGCTGTTACTTATGTGATATAGAACAATATATTTGTATGGAGTACGAGTTAGGTGGAATGACACCAAGGGAGATGTTCAGTATCTCAGCCTTTTCACAGTCACCCTCTGCCCACCTCCCCTCCTCTTTATTAAGCCTCACTATCCCTCTCTTGGTCTTCCTTTGCTCCCTGATGTAGCTATAAAAGATTTTATACCCCTTCTTAACTGAGTTGGCTATCTTTTCCTCGGTTTAGGCCTTCACTATTCTGACTGTCTTCCATGCTTCCTTCTGCTTTAACTGATACAGTTCTCTGTCCTGCTCCCTCTGTGATTCCTTGTATATCCTGAATGCTTTTTCTCCCTAACCTTCCCTGCCACCTCCTTTGAGAATCATAGTGTTTTTTTTTACTTCATTTTGTTTTGTTTATTTGCTTCATACAAAGGCTTGTTGCCTCTGTGATAGCAGTTTTGATTTTTCCCCATTGTTCTTCCACCCCTCCTTCCTGTCCATATGCTAGTGTATTCCTTAGGCACTCACCCATTTTGGCAAAGTCAGCCCTCCTAAAGTCCAGTACCTTTGCCTTTGTATGGCTTGACTCTACTGCTGTGTTTATCGTGAACCATAATGTTCAGTAGTCGCTAGTTCCTAGATGGCTACCCACTTCTAAATCTGTGATCCTCTTTCCATCTCTATTTGAGAGTACTAGATCTAAGATTGCTCCCTCCTGAGTGGGTTCCAATACTAGGTGTCTGAGGCATGCCCCCTGCAGGGCATTGAGAATGACCACGCTCTTGGATGTGGCTGCACCAAATGTGCTCCAGTTAACATCTGGCATATTCAGGTACCCCATCAACAATATCTCCCCTTTTTCTGCCATTCTAAGGATGCCTTCTATCATTACCTTGTCCATTTCTTCCCCTTTAGATGGGGGTCTGTATACAACCCCCATGCAGATTGTGGTGCCATTGCCTGTCTCCAAGTTGACCCACAGTGCCTCCTCTCCTCTCCTCCCTGTTTGCCCTTTATTTCTGTTGCTTTGATCCCTTCCCTTATGTAGAGAGCTACTCCTCCTCCTCTTTTATCCTTCCTGTCCCTCCTGTAGATTGTGTACCCTGGTATGTTTACATCCCAGTCATGGTTCTGTGTATACCAAGCTTCTGTAACTGCCATGATATCCAGGTGTCCCTCTTCCATCAATGCCACTAGTTCAAGAAGCTTGTTACCAAGACTATGGGCATTGTTACTCATTACTCTCCATTTCTTGATGGCTTTACCTCTTTTAGCCCCATCCCTGCCCTTCCTGACTTTGTCTTCTCCATTTATCCCTGTCCTGCTCCCTATTGACCTTTCTACCTTGATGATTACCTTGCTAATGATCCTGTTTTGTGGGGGGAATCTGGGAATTCCCTGCTTCTTATCAGTGCCCTCCTTGGCTAGTTTAAAAGCTTGCCAATGAAGCATTTAAACCTATCACCCAGGAAACTAGTTCACCTCCCAGACAGATGCAGACCATTGTGCCAGTATAGGTGTATATCCCTCCAGGTGGTACCCCAGTCCCCAATGAAGCCAAAACCCTATGCTCCACACCAGTTTTTCAACCATTCATTGAATCCCATGGTGCAGAGTACCCTCGCCTCACTCATGCCATAGACAGGCAGTGCCTCTGAGAAGATTCTGTGTATGTTACTTGTATGAGGCCCTCCCTCAACTCCACAAATTCCTCTGGCACTGCTCTGATCCCATGCCCTGCCAAGTCATTTCTCCCTATGTGGACAAAGATGTCCAGCTCCCTCTCCTATGCAGCTGCTCTCGTGATTCTGAGGATTCGCTTCCTGTCCCTCCTAGCCATGGTGTCGGGCAGGCACCTTTCTTCATGTTCCCCTGTTTCCCCCAGTTTTACCCCTAATAACTGAGTCCCACACCAGGAGCTGCTTGCTTCCCCTGTGGTGTCACATGCCATCTTCCTGTGGGCCTCCCTTGTGGCAGTTCCCAGCAACCTCCTCGGTCTCCACTACAGGTTAGTACAAAATGTGTAAAAAGAGGGTTTAGGTGTTCTTTAAACAGCAGCTGATGCATTTGGGGAAACTTTGGAAAATGTAATATTTATACACAATTCCACTTTTATTTCATATATCTGCTATACATTCCTCCTCTCCATTATTTATTACTGAAGAAGTTCCCACAAAAACAAGATCTTTATCCCTTAGTGTTCATCTGCCTCTGTAGATGAATCCTTACTGGAAGTCATAATGCTCAGTTGTGACATCACAGTCTGTTGCCATGGGAATAAATGTCATGTCACAAATAAAGTATTATGACAGGTTGCAAAAAAGCAATAGGAGCTGATAAATCCTCAAGGAGCAACTATCCTGTTTTCATACATGACTTTTTGGCTAAGAGATTATGAGCTTATGAGAAATATAAGCTGCTTTGTGTCCAAATAGTATGTTTTTTAAAGTTCTTATTGAGGCACCAGTACCTGTTTAAGTGTGTGTGTGTGTGTGTGTGTGTGTGTGTGTGTGTGCGCGTTGTTCCTTAACTTATCAGATAATTGCACTATTAAGAGGTTGTAATGATCTGGTTGGCTTACACATGTTGAACTTTTTTGAAAAAGGAAGCCAATAAACAAAGACATCAGTGATTGACTTACTTTGCCATGGAGAGCTGTTTAATGAACTGTGAAACCTGAGCTAATGTACTGCAGATTCCACATTGCAGTGAATGAAGGATGCAGAGGGATTCCACTCTCTCCTAACAACACAGCTAGGGTGAGGAAATAGTGTAGTGAATGTAGCTTTGGTTACATTCCACTGCCTCATAACAACAAAAGCTGTCCTGCGTTAGGAATTCAGACCCTTTTCTTCTGCTGATAGCAATACGTCTGCATGGTTCCACGCATGCAGCCAAAAAACAATAGCCAAATGATAAAAACACTACCAAATGGGTGTTTCAACAGCTCAGAGGAACGGTATTTCCTCTTCTGAAGCTGGCGATATGAGCAGTTGCACTCGGTGAAATTAACAGTCTGCCATTCACACAAACCCTTGTATTAGTATCTATACTGTAGTTTCACTATCCTCTTCAGCACATTTGTATTTTACTATCTCCATGGAGATCAATAAAGCAGTAAAAATAAAAAATAAAATGAAACAACCTAGACATGTGATGGAAAGAGTACACTTTTGTCTTGTGTATCTGTTTGACTTTAGTTGCATGAGTTTGAGTTTAACTCAGTCCTTCTGTGCCAAATATTATGTGGCAAGGCTAAAGCATCAGTATTTGCTAATCAACAAACATACGCACCATATAGGTTGCTATATTTCTGACACCCTTAGATAGATAGTCAGTGTATTTTAATTCTTCAGATATTTAAACAGTTTTTATAACTATTTTGTAATTTATAACTTAAGTCATTGTTCATTTATTTATTTGTTTTTGGTAACTGGGTTGGGTGTGCTAGACATAGAAATGCCTATTTTTCAGACATGACCTGGGAGGTTACAACATAGTGATACATGACAATGGAGGAAATACAGTCCAACATTTAGCAACATAAGGATACAATGCAGATGATAAAAACAGTCAGTAAAAGTTTAGTTAACGTTGTAAAAAATAGCATCCACAGTTTCAAAGACAAAATATAATTTAAACAATAAATAAGTGCCATCTATTATGAAGAATCATTATAAGAGAAAGTAGAGCAATAGAGAAATGGAGCAAGAGTACAAGAGAAATAAAAGAGGGTGACTGAGACCTAAATAAGTTAGAGGAGTGGACAGAATAAGTTTAAGGGAAAATAGGGAGACAAGAATTGGAAGTAATTGTAGGGTGACAAGGGCAGGGTGAGTAAACCAAGCAGTAGTAGGTATAAGGGGGCTTAAGGTGGATAGAAGCATGTATATGAGGCTAGTTTAGTAAGGTGATCTAAGTGTTTCTTTTTAAAGAGGTCATGACTAGGAGCTAATGGGATATCTAGAGGAATGAAGTTCCAGTAATGAGGGGCAGTATGGGAGAAAGCATGGACACCCATGGCAGTTTTATACCTCAGTCGATTTAGTAGAGCATGGTCAGCTGACTATAGTCTATGCAAAGGCATTTGCCAGGACACCAGGAAGGCTAAGGATGTTGGGGTTCTGGATCTGATAATGCCATCAGTGATCCAAGAGAGAGGAGTCAATTAGTGGATGGGGAGGGCTGTTGTAGGTCAGCAGAGAGCTCATAGTGGTTTATTATGAGAGGAGGAAAAGACATAGTAGCAGATGTTATTGTAGGTTGTGTCCCACCTTTGAAGAGAGTTTTGAGGGTGCCTAAGTATGTAACAGCACCATAAGTGAAGCTATAAGCAGGATGCCACGGCAATAGCCAATCTAGCAGATGGGGTAAGAGTATAGCTAGTTTTATAAGCCACACCAATTTTGACATTGACGGATTTACAGATGGAGGAGATGTGTTGGTCAAAGTTCAAGGATCCATCAAGCAACATGCCCAGGTATTTGAATGATGTAACTGTGTCTAACAAAGCCATTTGCATGGTGGATTTTTTGTTTGCTTTTATTGTTTCTGAGCTTTACATCAGAACCAAAAAGCATAATGTGACTTTTGGCAGAGTTTAATATAAGCTTGTTATTGGAGAGCCAGAACTGAATGGTGCTGAAATCAGATGAGAGCATCTGGTTGATGTCTGCTGTATTCCTACAACTGTAATATAGAACCAGGTCACCAGCATACAGCAAGGATGAGCACAAAGGGGTGTACAGAGAGATATCTTGTTCATAAAGATGGAGAATAGGAGAGGACCAAGTATAGACCCTTGAGGAACTCCTATATATACAATTGCCAGATTTGACAAGACAGAGTTAAATTTCACAACCTGTTTCCAGTTTGATAGGTAGCTATCAAACCAGTCCACTACCTGTGGCAAGAAGCCCAAAGATAATAGGTTTGCAAGGAGAAGGGGATGATCAACAAGATCAAATGCTTTGGTTAGATTTATGAAGATCACACCTGTAAGAAGGCCCTTGTCCATAGCAGTAAAGACATTGGTCACTATTCACTAATAGGTGCAGAGCATGCTTGTAAAAGTGAGCACAGCTCCACACCTCCAGGAGATCCATGCAGGGTACTGCATTCATGAAGCAGCAGCCCCTATCCAGCTCCCTTCTATGTCCCCACCCCCCCAGTGCAGAGGTTCATGGGGGTGGGGTTGCAGACCTGGGTTGGTGACCAATCTGCTGTCTTACTCAGGTCCATAGTGGATTACTTGCACTGGTATGGTGTCACCTTGCAGTGGGGTGCACAGAGCACTGGTCAAGCTGCCTGGGGCATCTGCTGGCCACCCATACCTGGCCCAACCACAGCCCCTGACACCTGCTGTAACATCCAGAGGGGGGGTCTGATGACCCCTCACCTGCACCAGCAGCTCTGGTGGCAGTATCTCAAGGGGCCACATATCCATTATGGCTGCTCTTCAGGTGTGTAGCCACCAGCCCTCATGTGTGATACTCTGCACTTTCGTGAATGGTGTGGATTGCCTCTCCCCAGGGAGACCCTGGCCTGCCCATGTGTGGAGCTCTGCACTCAGCCAGGGATCCGGTATGGAGGTGGGAAAAGGTAAAAGTGAATTCCATCAAGGGAGTGCAGTGGTGTGAGCAGGAACAGGGTGGTTACGTGACCCTGGTTATGTATTGCATAGCCACACTGGCCCATTTTAGAATAGGGCCCATCATTTGTAAATTTAAGAAGGGCTGTAGTAGTACTATGACCTTTATGGAAACCATGTTGCTATCAGAGATAGGATTATTGTCCAGTTGGAAGGATATGGTTTGTGTTGCCACCAGTTTCTCTAGATTTTACCTAGAACAGAGAAAAGAATAGCTATAGGGCGATAGTTTGCAATGTCCTTAGGATCCCTTTTTGAAAACTGGAGTGATTCTGGTGATTTCTCAAATGCTAGGGACTAGATTATGGCAATGAAAAGGTTAAAGATCTTTGTCGGGGAGTGCAATAAAGGGAAGCAAGTTGCAGTAAGCTGGGTTCAAGACCATCAGAGCCCATGCTAGTACTGTCAGAGATGGTATTTAAAAGTGTAAGGACCTCAGTCCTGGTTATGGTTTTAAAATGGAAGAGTGGATTCGTAGGAGTGGTGTCTGGTTCCTTGTGGAGAGCAGTGGACCAAGAGAGTGAGCAAAGATGTATATGTATATAATAAGTGTCAGTGGCTCAGTGGGTTGTACACTCACCTCTGAGGCTGGGAGATCAGAGGACTGTGGGTTCCAGTTCCCACATCTGGCACCAGGTTAATATCCAGTGTGACACTGTATTGCAGCATGAGAGGGTGCTGCACTTCTGAGAGTGCCGTCTTTTGGATGAGATGTTTAACTGAGATCCCATCTGCCTGGATTGGTGGTAGTTGAGGTGGATGTTAAAGATCCCATGGCACTTATCGAAAAGATGTGGAATTTTTATTCAAGACTCAAAACAAAAAACAACAATGTATTACATCATACAACATTGTAACAGAAAAAACAAAAAGCAAGTAGTACATCATACATAAATCACAAACCTAAATAATCCATACAATATCCCCCAACCCCACAAAAGAGTAGGGGTGTTTCATTAAAACTGAAAATGCAGTATACAGCAAAAAAAAAAACCACCTAGAAACCAGTATCCAACCACTGTATCGCCTTCCATTTCAGCTGAAATTGTTGTTTCGATGAAGTATGAAAATCTTGATGCCAAAGACCTGACAACCAATTATGAAGTTTCAAAAATAATTGATATGGGGAAAAAAAAAAGAGCTTGCAAGGACCAGGTGCACCGAACCTGCCAAATGTGATATTTTATACCTCCAAAAATCAGTCTGACAGTATCAGCATTAAAAAATCCCAGTCTGAGCTTAAAATCCCAAAATACAAACATGTAGGGCTAATAGTTGGAAAACAAAAAGAAGCCCATCTAACAGAAAGGATCGACCAAAATTGTAAAATATAAGGACATTCAAAAATAAATGAAACATTGTTTCAAACTGATGTAAGCAAGTAGTAGACCTAGGACAGTACGTTCCTCCTTACTCTTATGTTTTAAATTATTTTTAGATTACATTTTCCATGTGCAGCAAGCCAGGTGACATCCACATATAATTTGGCAGGGTAACAGAGGTAAGCATAGAAAAACTTGAAGTAAATCCGAGTCTACCATATCTGGAAATACAGCTCGATCTAAAAATGTTGATCCAATAATAAATAATACATATGTTTCCTAAAAATTGAGTAATGGAGGTGTAAGAAATGTTCCATTTCTTAAGTTTACTAAAACAAGAATAAAATAAACAGGCAATTGAGAGATAGGTTCCTGCTTGTGAATTACTCCATCTCTAGACCACCCATCCAACCACGGGAGACATGGTCCAAAATCCACAAAGTCCATATTCTAGGAGTACCAAGAACCAGAGGAGCAACATTCTTATATAAAAATACTAAAAAAAATAAAACAGGATTGATCATATTTAAACCACCTAGTTTAACAGGATTATATAAAACATTTTGTTTTATGGGGTTCAAACGATTACCCTAAATCGTACGAAAAAAATACCATAAAGTGCTGTTTCTTTGGAAACCGGTAGAGCATAAACTGCACTTAAATGTGAAAATAAGCCAAGAAGAAAAATATTTATCATATATAACCATTTTTTTAGACATTTTCCATTTATTCCAAAGTAATACCTTCCAATTCGCTGTTTGAAATAATTTATCCCAATTATAAATTGCCGTATCAGTCCCTCAAAAAAAATAAATTCCCAAGATTTTACAAACCTGCATCATGACAGGGATCCCCATAATTACTGAATGTGTAGAGCCATGGTTACCAAAAAAAGATACTGGCTTTTAGATAAATTAAAAGAGGCTCCAGTTCCATTCATATAAGCAACAGCCAACGTTTTCATAGCTGTACAGGAAGGAACATCTGAGAAAAAAATACATAAGTCATCTGCATATGCTATAACTTTGATTTCCATATCGTCGGAACCCAAGGATGGACCCCTACTAGCGTCCATACTAGTGATTGCTGAAAGCAGTGGTTCTAAAGATAAAATGTAAAGAATAGGGCTTAAGGAGCACCCTTGACATACACCCTTACTACAAGGTAGCATAGAACCAAACCAGCCATTAACATAAGGAATAAGAGTTGCGTGTTGATAATACTGTCTCAACCAATTAATGAAGCAGGACAGAAATCCCATTAGTGCCATACAGGTCCAAAGATAAAGATGTGATACACTGTCAAAAGCCTTCGCCTGATCTAAAGTAACACAGATCCCGACCAGTTCATCCCTATCACCTCGCTCTGTAATTTCCCTAATAAGAATCAAGGCATCTGATATGGTACGGCCAGGCACCAAACAAAATTGTGTGGGAGAAATAATGTCACACAAAAGACAAGAAATTTGTAGACTTAAAATCTTAGTAAATATTTTACAGTCAGAATTTAACAGTGTTATCAGATGCCAATTATTTAAATCACCCTTATCTCCAGATTTATGCAGAAAAATCAACAAACCTTCATTCATACTTAAGGAAATGTACCTTGGAGGAGGCAAGAATTAAACATGTCAACTATTTGGTGTTCCAGGAGTGAACTAATCAAACCATAGATGTCATTAGGAAGGCCATCCTTACCAGGAGATTTATTTTTCTGAAGATGTTGAACAACTGCACTAAATTCCAATAATGTAATAGGGGCCAATAAAGAAATCAAAAATTTGTCAGGGAACCGTCTCAGGGAACTATATCGCAACCAATCATCAATAGATTGTTGTGTAATGATCGAATTCTCCGTAAACAGTGAACTAACATGATAATCTACAGTCTGAAAGAGATCCTGATGAGCAGTAACTCTTTCACCTGCAGAATTTAATAGATCATGCATATCCTTTTTGTGCGTCTGTATATGTTGCTGTCAAAAGGATTAGTAAAGCAGACAGACCCTGTGTTCCAAATCTCTGTTCTCGCTCCAGTTGTAATTGTCTGGAATTATGTAATTGAACCAATTCAGCTTTAACTTTATTGACAGTAAGAACATCCACCTGAAGACCCACATTGATTTGAGAATAAAAGTAATTCAACATAGACTGTAAAGACAGCCTATAAGATTTACGGAAGGCACCCAATATACAACCAATGTCAGTAAAGTATTCCTTAAAAGCCAGTTTAGAATCTTCCCACCATGTTGGTTTGGAATCATACAGAAAAAACACAGAGTCACATGCTTTAAGTACTTCCAGAAATCCAGTCTTCACTGCAGGAATATCTAAAAGGGACAGATTCAATTTCCAATAGCCGGGACCTTTAGAAGTGTGTCCAAAATTGGAAAGTGAAAAACTGTGGAGACAATGGTCAGAAGAAGCAACTAATGTGACCTGAGGGGTGAAAATTTGAAGAGAGTGAGAAACAAACCAATAATCAATCCTTGATTTCCTACTACCCTGAAAATACGCAAAAGAAGGAATATTTTCAAAAACATCACAAAGCCCTGTAACGCTCAATAAAGAGTTCAGGCAAGTCATATCACAATAGGTTTCAGAAGTAACTATTTTGGAAGTCCATGAAATATTAAAATCCCCCAAATAAAATATTTCTACAAGAAAAGAGATAAGGCCAAATAAGGTGTAACAGTTGAATACTTTCCCATTTACTCTGAAGGTATAGATGTTAGTCAAGCGAAAGGGACTGCATCAACACTAACATCCAACACTAGTGCCCTCCCTGGGGAAAGATGAACTACATCTGTAACCTTAATGACATTGGAGGTAAAACATATTCCAACACTGGAACATAAGTCAGTGCCCATGGACCAATAACATGGACCCCATTCCCATAAATCAGTAGCTTTCAAAAGTTCCTGAATCGTGTACAACCTAGTATCTTGGAAAAATATAATATCGTAACATAAATCTGAAAAAGTAACCCATTTTTTAAATAGAGTATGAAGACTATTGGCATTAAGACTAGCCACCGAAATATCAAATCCAGTACGAGAAGAGCGAGAAATAAGTTGAGTGAGAGTGCAATTTCCTATTACTTTTACGTAAACCTACATGAGTAGTTTTCTTCAGTTTACATTTTGCTCCCACCCTAGGATCCAAAACTGATTCTTGGTCAGAAGTCATGTCCACCTGGGAAGGATTCTGAGAAGTAGAATCAGAATCATGATCCCCAGTATCTATAGAGGCCAGAATTTCAAATTTATTTGAAACAGACACAGGAGCTGGAGACTGAGCCCAATCCAGTACCGAATGCTATGAAACAACATCCGGGATAGAGGACTGATAAACAGCTTCTTTAACCACAGGGGTCTCTGAAGAAGGCTTCAACAGAGAACTATGGGGAATCACCAAAGGAATAACTGGAATTGGAGGGGCAGAAGCAACAGACTAGAGGAGTCAAGACCAGTACCTGGCTGGAGGGAGTCTGCCTAGGTGGACAGGGAAAGGCCACTGGGTTTTAGTTGCAAAGCAGCACAATAAGACTTAGGTCTTTGAGGAGTAGTAGGCCCAACACCATCCAAAAGAGCCGGCAGCTTTAAAAATTATCAGGTCTTGCATAGCATAATCAGCTTCCTCAGTATTGTGAGCTGCCAGGGACAATCTGAAAGGAATGCCCTAAGTCCTCACAAAGGTACATTTAACAGGATTGTCACATTGACAACCAGAATGTCCACCCTCCCACATAAAAAAACAAAGACTTTTCTCACAAGACATACTAAATTGTCTCGGAGAGCCACATATATAGCATCGCCTGGGTTGACCAGGATAAAACAGAAATCCTTTATCCCAGCCAATAAAGAAACAATTAGGGAGATGTACAAAATCATCCTGAACACATTTCAATTTAATTTTAAACTTCCATCCCCCATTCCAAAACCCTTCCCCACCTAAAATAGGGTCAGACATGCCTTGCACCTCACATCTTTTCATTAACCAAAAAGGAGAAGAAGAAGAAGCCAGAAGGGGAAGGAAGGAAACATATTCAATTCAGTGCTTTAGAGTAACTGGTAATTGCTATTTTTCTTTTAAACTTAGATTGTGGGCTTTTAGTGACACTATACTTTCTTTGTTGTCTTTACTTATAATTGTTTTGGGCTCTTGAAAATTTAAAACATAGTGGTGGTGTAATTCTGTGCTGTCTTTAATTGCTGCAAATTTTATCTTGGCTTGTCTGACTGCCCTGTAGTTGGGTGAAGGGTGTTAATTGTCTGGCCTCTGACCTCAGCTACATGATAACTGGAGGTGGGGCTTAGTCAGAGTTAAAGTAGCAAGCAGAGGTTTATTTTCTCAGAAAAAGCCAGAAGGGAAGGAAGGAAACATATTCAATTCAGTGCTTTAGAGTAACTGGTAATTGCTATTTTTCTTTTAAACTTAGATTGTGGGCATTTAGTGACACTATACTTTCTTTGTTGTCTTTACTTATAATTGTTTTTGGGCTGTTGAAAATTTAAAACATAGTGGTGGTGTAATTCTGTGCTGTCTTTAATTGCTGCAATTTACTCCTACCTCCTCCCCTTCCCCCAACTCTTAATTATGTGCCCTGATAAATCTGATTGACAAGAGCTAAACACAGGTTATAGTAAGGTGTGAAGTAGGAGGGGCATAAGGGGAAGAAGCCCACCCTCAACACGACAAGTGTTTTGACTCATTTATTTATTTATTGGTTTCTTTTCCCTTTAAAAAAAAATATCTGAGGATCAGTGAGAGGATTTTAGTACAGTAAATTAATAAAAAGAGAACTAGGAGAGCTTCAGTAGCAGACAAGTAGTGGAATTGCAGTATAATGTGGGGAGTGATGCAATGCAGTGGCTGTGGGGCAGCCATATTCAGGCAGACCTTCTGGGCACTGAGGTGCTGCCCTATCTGCATGCATCTCTCTGGACTGCGGGATGAGGTAGCCAGACTCAGAGTGGAAGTAAACTGGGTCAGGAGTACCATCACCTCTATCCAGGGACCACCCAGTCCAATGCAGCTGCCTCAAAGGATGCCGAGACGAGGAGCACTTGGATGACAGTGGGCTCAGGGAGGTTAGAGCAGTCATGCAGAGGCACATCCCAGATCCTATTCCACTCAAGAACTCATATGCCACACTGGCAAACGAGGACAACCAAATAGAGTACCAGAGAAGTGGAAGGAAAGGATGTGGAGGTTAGCCAAGGAGGAGTGACCTCAGTGGGAAAGCAGTGGACCCCAGAGGAGGAGGAAGCAAATCCTGGTGGGGACTCCATCGTAAGAGGGATCCAGCTAGGAACACAGGAGGGGGAGGACAGGGAGGTGAGGTGCCTACCAGGTGCCATGGCATGGAGGGATGGAAGGAAGATCCTGGGGATCACTGGGAAGGCAAGACGGGAGGGTGAGCTGGATGTCATTATCCACCTAGGTACTAATGACCTGGCAAATGGGGAGCCAAAGGAAGTTCAGGAAGTTTAGGAAACTGGGAGGGTCTCAAGCAAGTAGCTACTTCTGTCACTTTCTCAGAAGTACTACCTCAGAGAGCAAGGGAGCTATGAGTGCATGCACCGGAACTTTAACTCATGGTTGAAGAACTGGTGCTGTGAGGAAGGGTTTGTTCATTGGTGACTGGGGACCCACCTGAGGATGGATGTTTGCTCAAGCCTGACGGCCTGCATCTATCCTGGAGGGAATCCAAGCACTCAATGATAAGTTTAAATGCTATATTACAAGCATTTAAACTAGCAAAGGGGTGGCAGGCCAGCAAGGAGGTACCTACTTGCTCACCCCCACAGCTAGCAGTGGAACCAGTGAACCAGAGGAGTGGCTATCTCTGCAAAGCAGTGTGCAAAAGATGGAGATTAATGGCCAAGAGGTGGATAAGAAAAGGGGCAACATTCAGCAGAAGGGCAGACAGCAAAGAGAACCAGGAATAAATGACAACCAAGGAAGGGGCTGAGTAGAACAGTGAAGCAGTCTAGGGAGGTCAAATCATGGAAAGCATGTGTGCAAATGCCAGGAGCCTTAGCAACAAGATGGAAAATCTGGAGGCTGTCATGGTACAGTCAGACCTGGACATTGTGGCCATCACTGAAACCTAGTGTAATGATAACCATGACTGGAAGATGGCCATACCTGGCTACAACATATTCAGAAGAGACAGAGCAGGCAGGAAGGCAGGAGGAGTGGCACTGTATGTGAAAAATGACATAACGGCCACAGAGATCTAGGAGGAACAAAATGGGGGAGAGATACTGTGGGTTAAGCAGGAAAGGAAAATGGGGACAGCCATCCGCACAGGTGTGGTCTATAGACCACCAGCCCAGGAGGAAGAAACAGATAGGGAGCTGATGCTAGCCATCAAAGGATGGCAGACAAAGTGAGAGTAGTACTGGTTGGAGACGTCAGTATTCCAGACGTGGACTGGAGCATCCCAGCAGCAGCATCAACTAGGAGCAGATTTATCCTGGACTCCCTTCAGGGTGCCTTCCTCAAGCAACTGGTCATAGAACCAACTCGGCAGAAGGCAATACTGGACCTTGTGCTCACAAACAGGGACAGTGTGATGGGGGTAACAGTGGGGGAGCACCTGGGTAACAGTGACTACCAGTCATTGTGGTTTGAAATCACAGAAAGAGCAGAACCAAACCACACAAAACACGATCCTGGATTTAGGGGGCAGACTTTGGAAAATGGGGAGATACTTGAAAGAGGCATTAAGGGTAACTGGACAGGAATCAGGGGTTGAGGAACAGAGGGCAGTATTTAAAATGGGGATTACAAGAACAACAGAATTATGCATTAAGCAGGTTAGCAAGAGGAAAAGGAAGAGGAGACCATTATGGTTTTCCAAAGAGGTAGCAAAAAGTGAAAGCCAAAAGATTGCATTCAGGCAATACAAAAGACACAGGCAGGAGGATAGGGAGAAGTACCAGGAGAAGCAAAGGGAGGCAGGGAGGTCAGTAAGGGAAGCCAAAGCTCAGACAGAAGAACATATTGCAAAATCAGTGGGTAGAGGGGACAAAACCATTTACAGGTACATAAGTGAAAAAAGAAAGACAAAGGGAGGGATAGTGAGACTGAAGGGGGAGGATGGGAGTCGCGTAGAGGATGACAACAGCAAAGCTGACATATTGAACAGGTATTTCTGCTCAGTCTTTACTGAGGAAGAGGGGGGTAATGGGTCTGAAGGGAGAA
The DNA here is from genome assembly GCA_016271365.2 of Neoceratodus forsteri. Lineage (NCBI taxonomy): Eukaryota > Metazoa > Chordata > Ceratodontiformes > Ceratodontidae > Neoceratodus > Neoceratodus forsteri. Next base: position 878,512,597 of record CM028136.1, read on the forward strand.
CAAGGGGTGAGAATGGTGCAGAAATGGACACAAGTCCCTTTACGAGAAGGGTCCTGAAGGAACTGGAAGTAATAAGAGTTGATAAAGCAATGGGGCCAGATGGGGTGCACCCAGGGTCCTTAAAGAACTAAGAGAGGTGGTGGCTGAACCTCTGGCTATCCTGTTTAGCCGATCACTGGAAACAGGGGAGGTACCCAAAGACTGGAGGACAGCAGATGTAGTCCCCTTATACAAAAGTGGGAACAAAGAGGAAGCAGGGAACTACAGACCAGTCAGCCTCACCTTGGTAGTGGGGAAGATCATGGAAGCACTACTGAAGGAGAGATTGGTGGAACATCTGGTTGTCAATGGACTACAGGACCCAAGGCAGCATGGTTTCACCAGGGGGAGGTCATGTCAGACCAATCTCGTTGAATTTTTTGACTGGGTGACTAGGGAGGTGGATCAGGGGAGGGCAGTGGACATGGCCTATCTGGACTTCAGCAAGGCCTTTGACACTGTGCCACATAGAAGACTATTACACAAACTGGGGAATATGGGTGTGGGTAGGACAGTAGTGTGGTGGGTTGGTAACTGGCTGGGTGACAGGACACAGAGGGTGGTGGTAAATGCTGTCACTCCACAGAGGGAAGAGTGACCAGTGGGGTACCACAGGGACAGTGCTGGGACCAGTCCTATTCAACATCTTCATCAGTGACATTGCGCAGGATCTAGAAGGCAGAATTTCACTGTTAGCTGTTGACACAAAGCTCTGTAACAGAGTAGACACACCAGAGGTGTAGACAGAATGAGAAGCGACCTGCAGAAACTTGAAGAATGGTCAGGGGTTTGGCAGTTGAAATTCAATGCAAAGAAGTGCAAGATAATGCATATGGGGCACAAAAACCCTGGCACAATATATCAGTTGGGGGGTGAGGCTATAGCATGCACCAAGCAGGAAAGGGATCTTGGGGTTGTCATCTCTGATGACCTCAAGGTAGGGAAACAGTGTGACACGGCAGAAGGTAAAGCAAATAGGATGCTGGGATGTATAGGCAGGGGCATCACCAGCAGGAAAAGGGAGGTCATAATTCCGCTATACAAGACACTAGTGAGGCCCCACCTGGAGTACAGTGTACAGTTCTGGAGACCATACCTACGTAAGGACATAGACAGGGTAGAGAAGGTTCAGAGGAGGGCAACAAAGATGGTGCATGGATTGCATCACAAGTCCTATGAAGACAGGTTGAAGGAACTGAACATGTACTCCCTGGAGGAGAGGAGGGAGAGAGGGGATATGATAGAGACATACAAGTATCTTACAGGGAGGAACAAGGTGCAGAAAACACTATTTTTAAGTGAAAAAGATGTTCCAGGACTAGAGGGCATGGGATGAAGTTGGAGGGAGGATGATTCAGAGGAAACATGAGAAAGAATTTCTTCACAGAACGGGTGGTGGACAAGTGGAACACCCTGCCAGAGGAAGTGGTGGGGCTGAAACAATCACGGGATTTAAGATTGCATGGGATAGACATAAAGGAATTCTAGAGGTCAGAGGTAAGGGGCAACAGACTTCTAGGAAAACAAACTGAACTTACAAGCTCAAATGGGCAGACTGGGTGGGCCATAGGCCCTTATCTGCCGACACTGTCTATGTATCTATGTATCTATGTAAGAATATCAGCCAAATTGACTCCCTCACTATGAAATAACACAGTTACTACTCTAAAAGGTTGTTTTGTTAATGGAACTACCTGAAATTGAGACCATAGTGGATTACTTTAAGAGATGCAGATCGTAACCAAAAGGTTTCTACAAGTGCAGGAGTCCTGAACTAACATCAAAGGAAAATGTTCTCCAGGAGCATGAATGAGGGCATAGATATCTGAAGGCGTAAGGCCTAAGACTGTTTAATTAAAACTCTGCCCACATAAAACAATCCGAAGTTCAGTCAATCAACCTAAATAATGAAACTAGATGGCATTTCTCCATTTTACCAATTCCAAAGGTTTGCAAATAAATCTACAGAAGGACGTAAGGATGGTCTGATAATGGAGGAGTAGGAGTAGCTGAAGTGTCCACTGCTATACCCACAGGCTCCACATCTGGCATTTCTAAAGAGGTACTACCTGGATCAAGAGTTCATTGAGTAGCAGTCTCCTCCAAGCCTAAAACTCTGTCTGCAGAAGAAATGTCAATACTATCAGTCACATCAGCTGAATGGGCCAACACATCCGTTGCCATATTCAGATCAGCTATCCAAGAACCATCTGAACATTGTTTCCATCCTGCATTGGTAAGGGCAGATTCAGGGGACCAGGGTTCCTCCATCAAGCGTGTGACTGAATCTCCAGTAGCAGGCAAAACTGATTCCGGCGCAGAGGAAACCACATCATCAGTAGTGCTCGGCCCAAGTTTGAACGTCCGATGAGATACCTGAGGAGAAACCCGAAGTAGTCATTTTCTCTTCTTTTTATCCAACAATTCGGCTCTTGCAGAGGTAAAAGCCACTTCTGTCTGTAATAATTGATGCTGCAAGGCTATTCTCTGGTGTAGTATTGCGGTAACCGCATCAGTTTCAACATCGCTTTCCACTGCATCCAATATAGCAGGGGTATCCATAGAAAGAACTGCAGACTCTAAGGCCAACAGTATAGAATCCTGTGTAGTCGCACCATACACCACTCTGACTCCTAAAACATGACCGTCCTCCTCCATCACTGACACTAAACTGCTCATCTCCAAAGACGCCATATGGGACAATACCCCCTTCCAGAGTAGGGGAATTTCCTCAGTGTCCTGGCCAAATTTCCCTCATCCACTAAAAAAATACCACCAACAGCTTAATCTGGTTCAATGTCAGTTGGCATTCATCTGTATCCCCCTCACCCGGGTCGTGCCTGAAAATAGGCAGGATTTGTCTAGTGCACTTACCTGGTCAACAAAAAACTAAATTAAAAAAAATAAAAATGTAGACAGATCCAAGAAGTGGAGGTTAAAGGAGTTTGCAATAGTAATTGAATTACTATAGTGGGTTCCATTAATAACCATATCATTAACTGATTGGGAGCAATTGGCCCGAGGAAGGTTTTAATGTGAGACCACAATTTACAAGATGTCATTGTCCACCTAGGGACCAATGACCTGGCTATGAAAGGGATTAGAGAAGTGCAGGAAAAGTTTGTGGAATTGGGGAGGGACCTTAGACAAGTAGCATGCACTGTAACCTTCTAGGAGGAGCTGCCCATCTATGGCGTAGGAGAGGCTAGGGTGTTCCGCACCATGGGATTCAATCAGTGGTTGAAAAACTGGTGTGGAGCTCAGGGATTTAGCTTCATTGGGGACTGGGGATCCACCTGGAATGATGCAAGCCTATACTGGCATGATGGGTTGCATCTGTCCAGGAGGGAACTAGGATCCTAGGTGATAGGTTTAAATGTTTCATTGGCAAGCATTTAAACTAGCCAAGGAGGGAGGCACTGGAAAGGAACAGGGAAACCTAGCCCCCCAAAAAATCATGGTAGCAAGTGTGGTAAACACCAACATAGAGGTGTCAATAGGGAGAAGGGCTGGGGTAAATGGAGAAAGTGACAAAGGCAAGAAGGATAGGGATGGGGCAAAAAGGAGTAAGGCCATCAGGAAATGGAGGATAATGAGTACCAATGCCCATAGTCTGGGCAGCAAGCTCCCTGAGCTGGTGGCCTTGATAGAATAGGGATGCCTGGATATTGTAGCAGTCACAGAAACATGGTACACAGAGAACCATGACTGGGATGTTAACATACATAACCTACAGGAGAGACAGGCAGGGGAGAAGAGGGGGAGGAGTAGCTCTCTATGTAAAGGAAGGGATAAAAGCAACTGAACAAAAGAGTAAACAGGGAGGAGAGGAGGCACTGTGGGTCACCTTGGAGACTGAAAAGGGTACCACAATCTGCACAGGGTTGTGTACAGACCCCATGTCAGGGGAGAGTATGGACAGGATATGATAGAAGGCATTCTTAAGATGGCAGAGAAAGGAGATACTGTTGATGGGAGACCTGAATATGCCAGATGTTAACTGGAGCACATTTGCTGCAGCCACATCCAAGAGCGAGGGGTCATTCTTGATGCCCTTCAGGGTGGCAGGCCACAGACAGCTAGTTTTGAACCCGCTCGTGTGGGATCAATCTTAGACCTCGTACTCTCAAACGAGGGCAGAGAGGATCTCAGATCTAGAAGTGGGTTGCCATCTGGGAACAAATGACCATCAAACAGTGGGGTTCACGTTAAACTCAGCTACAGAGTCAAGCCATACAAAAGTGAGGGTACTGGACTTCAGGAGGGCTGACTTTGGCAAGATGGGAGAGTGCCTCAGAAAAGCACTAGCAAACAGGCTAGGAGGTGCGGAGCAACAATGGAGAATCATCAAAACTGCCATCACAGAGGCAACAAGCCTTTGTGTGAAGCAAATAAACAAATCAAAATGAAAGAAAATGCCACTATGGTTCTCAAAAGAGGTGGATGTGAAAGTCAGGAAGAAAAAGATAGCATTCTGGAAGTATAAGGAAACACAGAAAGAGCAGGACAGAGAGCTGTACCAGTTAAGGCAGAAGGAAGCAGGGATGGAAGTCAGAATATTAAAGGCCCAAACTGAGGAAAAGATAGCCAACTCATTTAAGAAGGGGGATAAAACCTTTTATAGGTACATCAGTGAGTGTAGAAAGACAAAGGGAGGGATAGTGAGGCTGAATAGAATGAATGGTGGGTGGGCAGAGGGGGACAGTGAAAAAGCAGGGATACTGAATGAATATTTCTGCTCAGTATTCACAAAAGAGGAGGGGGAAGTGCCTAATCCAATTAACAGAAGCACTCTTGATGGGGTCAATCCCAGTCCTTTCACAGAAGAAAGGGTTCTGCAAGAACTCCTAAAACTGAAGGTGGACAAAGCAATGGGTCCTGATGGAATTCAGTCCCAGAATTCAAAAAGAATTAAGGGAGAACTAGTGAAACCACTGGCAACTCTTTTAATAAATCATGGAGGATGGTGTGGTACTAGAGGACTGGAGGAAGGCGGATGGATTCCCCTTCACAAAGTGAGACCAAGACAGAGGCAGGAAACTACAGACCTGTCAATCTGACCTCTGGTGGTAGGGAAAGTGATGAGTCACTTCTGAAGGAAAGAATAGTTGAGTACCTAGAGGCCAGTGGGGCTGGGACCCAAGGCAGCATGGGTTCACAGTGGGAAGGTCATGTCAGATGAATCTAATAGATTTCTTTGACTGGGTGACCAAAGTAGTAGACCAGGGAGGGGCTGTGGACATGGCTACCTAGACTTTATGCAAGGCATTTGACACAGTCCCACACAAAAGATTAATAGTCAATTAACCAGCCTGGGAGTGGGTCCCAGGGTGGTAGCCTAGGTAAAACATTGGCTGGACAACACGACACAGAAGATAATTGTAAATGGAGTCCACTCTGAAGAAAGTGGGGTTACTAGTGGGTACCGCAGGGTTCAGTATTGGGTCCAATCCTTTTTAATGTCTTCGTAAGTGACATTGCAGAGGGATTGGAAGGAAAAGTATGTCTCTTTGCAGATGACACAAAGATCTGCAACAGGGTTGATACACAAGGAGGTGTGGAAAGGATGAGAAGGGACTTGGCAAGGTTGGTGGAATGGTCAGAAATATGGCAGCTAGGATTCAAAGCAAAGAAGTGCAAAATAATGCACCTGGGAAACAAGAACCCAGGGGAAAAATACACAATGTGGAGGGAGGTAGTAACAACAACAAAAAAGGAAAGGGACCTGGGGGTAATCATATCAGATGACCTTAAGGTTAGCAAGCAATGTGAGAAGGCAGTAAGGAGGGCTGGGGGGTATACTGGGATGCATAGGGAGAGGCATCACCAGCAGAAAACAGGAAGTTGTTATCCCTCTGTACAGACAGTTGGTGAGACCCCATCTAGAGTACTGTGTCCAGTTCTGGAGACCCCATCTCCACAAGGACGTAGACAGGATAGAGGCAGTCCAGAGGAGTGCAACTAAATGGTGCAGGGTCCGCAAGAGAAGCCGTATGAAGAGAGACTAAAGGATTTTAATATGTATACCCTTGAGGAAAGAAGTGAGAGGGAGACATGATAGAAACTTTAAGTACCTCAGTGGAATCAACAAAGTCCAAGAGGGTAGCATCTTTCAGAAAAGAGACGTCAAGAACAAGGGGACACAATTTAAAGATGGGGAGGCGTTCAAGGCAATGTGAGGAAGTATTATTTCACAGACAGGGTAGTGGATGCATGGAACAGCCTTCCTGTGGAGGATGTGGGGTCTAAAACTGTGGAAGAATTCAAGTATGCATGGGACAGACATAAGGCAATTCTTGTGGGAGTAGGAAGAAATAGACTGTTGGTTAACTAGGATCTGTGGCCTATCCTGTAGGTAGGAAATGGGCAACTGGATGGGCCAAGTGGTCCTTATCTGCAAATCAAAGTCTATGTTTCTATGTAAGAGTCCCCAACAGCATCAGTCAAGAGCCCTTTACAGTAAGAGCCTTTTGCTAGGTGAATTTCTATTTTACAAGCATTTCTTTGTGCGCTATTAGTATTATAATCAGAGGAAGTCCAGACATTTTGAATCACCTCCAGCTCTTGTCATGGGGTGTAAGTTGTGCTAGGAGGTCTTTGTGTAATCACCTTGTTTGAGTGCCCCTGACTCTATGTGTACAGGAGGGCATGCTTGTCCTGAAGTGCACCAAACTGGGCTATAAAATGGTTCAGTGCACTCTCAGGATCACTGGCATAGTGGATGGAGGACCAATCCACCAGGGAGATGTCATGCAGAAATTTAGCTCGATCGAGTTAGGCAAAGTTCCTAAAGGTAATGCACTTGTGTGGGGGGCCTGCACCAATGTAGAGTGCCTAATGCAATTCGTGGGGGAGTGGTCACTTAAGGCATCAGCCAAGGTTCTGGATGCCAAGATTCTGTCAATATGATTTGATAGAATACAGTCTATTAGCATGACTGATTTAGAGGAAGACACAACCCTAGTAGGGTCTTTGATGAGTTGAAGAAAGTTATGCCCTTGAACAGTGGACAGGATTAGATCACTAGTTTTACCAAGCCAGTTAAGGTTTAGGTTACCCAGGATGAGAACACATTTCATCCAAGAGATAAGGCAACCTGGCCAAGCAGTTGTTCAAGGCCTGTGAGCCCACTTGGGGCAGATTGTAGGCACACACTATGTGTAATTTCTTTGTGCCTAGGAGGAGGATAGTATGAAGACATTTACAGTGAATAGGGTAGGGGTAGGCAGGGTGGAGAGCTTAAGGTGGGATTTGAAGGCACAGTAACCCCTCATTTTGAGGTGTACCTATCAGACCTGATAAGGTTGTAATTTGTTAAGGAGTAGGCAGTATCCAGTACAGATGGCTTAAGCCAGGTCTCAGATAGGCAGAGGATGACTGAGTGATAAAGTCCAATCCATGCTTTAAGTTCAGCTAGGTGACAGAGTAGGCTCCTGATGTTGAGGTAAATAACTCAAAGGCCTTTAAATTCTTTCCAAGTAACATCCAAGTGTGAGAGATGACTAGTTGGGACAGGATTTGGTTCAACATTACCAACCAGGATGAACAAGAGTACAATAAGGAAAAGATACAAGAGCTTCCGATGGAAAAAAAAAAGAGGGCAGGATACCATTGCAGTGGAGGCACTCTTTAGAGATAAAGATAAAGGCTGTGAGGTGGAAAAAGTATTTTGGGATGAGAAGTGGGGTGAGATCTCAGTGAAAACTTGACAAGGCTAGCAGATTCAAGAAGGTAAAGTTGGTAGGATCAGGTGGGGAGGTAACAGGATATAGGGAGTAAGGGGTCAAGGCACACCATAGCACAAAGTAAATGGTAAAGCAGGTAACCAGCATTACAGTGGAACCATGAGAGAGAGAGAGATAATGGGTCAGGAGAAAAGGCACACCTATATTTATAGTGAATGATAGGGTGCAGCAATATTTAAGCATTGCAGTAGAGCATGATACTGGAATTGTGTGCCTCTGCCTCTCTCTCTCTCTCTCTCTCTGCCTCTCCTCTCTCTCTCTCTCTCTCTCCCTCCCCCAGGCCACTTAATCATTTTCTGCCTTGCTGTGCAATCTTGTCCTCCCCCACCTAGCTTCCTAGCTCTAGATTTTAAATTCTAATCTTACGGTGGCAACTGTCCAAATGGCTATCCATCTTTTGCTGCCTGGCTGCCCACCCCCCCTTCCTCATTTCATTCTCCTCTCACTTTGTCCCTTTGTTATATCTCCCACCCACTGATTTAGTTAATTGGTTGTTGCCTTGTCCCTGTGCTCCTTTTATACCACTAACCTCTGGCTTTCCTTTCTCCCTTCAGGTGCTCTTGACTGGGTAGACTTCTTTCCTAACCCTGGCAGCAGGCACAGGATAAGCCAACTGACTGTACATCTTCCTCAGCCTGCCTCAAGCACTTCAGAGTCTGGATGAGCCTGTTTGTTCAACCGGGGACTCTTTCTGAACTACGACTGACTCCTGTGCTGGCCCACCTGCATCCGATTGGTAGCTGCCTTATGGCTTTCTCTGGGATTGGTCCTTGGGCTTCCCCTTGCTTTTTCTCAGCTTTGTAACACACCAGTTTTTACTAAAGAGTAATTTTTTCCATCTGCCCTCCTCAACCCTGGCCTTGGCCTCTATTACATACACTTATAACCCCACCTCTTCCTTCTCCATTGGCTGCTGTTGTCTACCCAGTAGCTGACCTGCTGTAGACAACTCAGTCTTTATTCTGGCCCTAATCTCCTGCTATTTTCTCCCTTATCCTTCTCAAGCTCTCCTATCCTTGTCTAGCTATCCACTGTGTGTAGCACTGCATTCAGCTCCCTACTGCAACCCCGTCCCATTCCTTCCTCTGTTTGTATTCATTTTTCTCACCCCAACTGTAATCTGCCCCTGTGTAATTTTCCTCCTTGGCTTCCCTGCGCCCTCGAGTCTCTGTGCTGTGATCTCATCTTGTTGTCATTTAATCCTAGGACTATACCTTAGCTAATCACTCTCTGCATCCCCTCTACACTGTTGTTTCATCTCCTACCCTTTCTTCTGGAACTTTTCTCTCCCCAGTACCCTTATTACCGTACCATACCCCGTTTTTTCTTCCTGAGGTCTTTCCATTAATGTCTTCATCATGGGTTGCTTAGGCTGGGTAGTTTCTCTGTCCTGCCTTTCCTTCCTTAATTATTGTGCTGACCAGCTTATCACTGAGGCTTTACGTTACCCTTTTTCCAGACAGCTACCCTCCCCCTCCATTTCATATCTGGCCAGAATCCTCTCTTGCACTCCTATGCATCCCTTGTCTTCCAAAGCCAGGCACTGCTCTACTTGGGCTGTGGTTCCACAAACGCCTATCTATATCTAATGTTAGAACTGCCCCAGAGATGTTCTCTTCCTGTACCTTATCTTGGGTCCATATTTCTGTCCTCCTCCTCATCCTGGCTTGAGCCAGGGATATTGAGCCTAATCCAGGACCCCCTTTCCCTATGCCTACCCATTCCCCCCTCTACACCATCCATACCCCTGATGAAAGGCTTAAAAGTTGCTCATATGAATGTTTACAGTCTCCATCTTAAAATGGCTAAACTTGAGGCCTGGGCCCTTCAGATGTCCCCTGATATCTTATGTATATCTGAATCCTGGCTTAAACCAGCTATTAAACAGCATGAGGTGACTCTACCTGGATATAACTACCTCAGAAAAGACAGAGTGGGTATGAGGGGTGGAGGTGTTCTCATCTACTCTAGGTCAGATCTCAACATCACTGAAATCTCTGATCTTGACACAGGCTCATCCCCATAGAACACCTATTCATCTCCTAACCCTTGGAAATGTTAAAACACTTATCATTAGGTGTGTATACTTGCCCCCAGTAAAGCTTCCCTTGGCTTGCCTTCCCTCCTACCTTTCCTAGCTAACCTCCCCTCCTGTTACCTTATGCTCTGTGGTGACTTTAATTTAAATTAGTTACACGCAGATGCTGATAAAATGCGTGCCTCGTTTGCCAACTCCAACCAACATGTATCGGCACCAAGTCCAGAAAACATTCTTTGCCTGATTGGATGGCCACTAATTGTCCTCAGAAGATCAATGCTGTGGGTGTCCTCTCTGACTGTATAAGTGATCATTCCACCACTTTTTGCGTGTGGAGAAACAATTGTCCTATCCCCCCTCCCTGGGTCTCCCTGGTCCGGGACAAGTTTGGTTTGATGTCTGTAGCTTTCTTACCTCTATTAACAACACTGACCGGAGTCCTATTAAAACACTCCCTGATATAAATCAAGCCTTGGACTTTCTAATACCTACCTTCACTCAAATTATAAAGTGCCATGTCCCCCATAAAAATGTAGATCAAAGGTGTCAAGGCTCTTGACTCCACCAAAGAAATCATATCTCTCATGGCCCACCATGATAAAGCTTGGTGGACCTATAAAAAGAGTGTACTTCCCTCAGATTGGCAAGTCTGCAGACAATTCAGAAATAAGTGCAAAAGTTCCATGAACAAAGCCAAATGCCACCATTTCAAGTCCCTACAGACTGAACACCTTTGCAACCCTAAGGAATTCTGGAGGCAAGTTAACTCCCTGGTTAAACTTTTAGCTTCTGCCCAGCTTGGATGCAGCTGTTAAATTTTTTCAATTCACATTCTCCACAGCCCTCAACCTCCATGCCCCACTAAGGAGAATATTCACAAAAGGCCTGTGCTACAGGTGGACCACAAGGGAATTAAAATCCTTAACGATAAGCCATGACATGGCCTGGAAAAAAACAGAGGTACTCGACCCTTCCAAGTGACCTAGCTGCCTATAGATCTCTCAGGAATCAATGTAAGAAAAACACAAAAAACGTGAAGAGGGAGTACATTAAAAACCTTCAGCAGACTAATTTGTCGGACCCTGGGTCCTTCTGGTCCTGCATAAATGACCTGATAAAAGGCAAAAAGAAAACTCCCCAGAGCCAGATAATCGGCAATGGTCAAACACTAACTAATGGCTGTGAGGCTGCTACTGCCTTCAACAGGTTTTTCACAGACCTGGACACCTATCAAACAAGCTTACCCCCCCCACCCCAAAAGCAAGATACGGTAATCACTGAAGTATAGAATCTTCCATTCCTGCACTTCAACCTAAGGACAGTACACACCACTGAAGTTCTTCACCTCCCACAGTCCATAAAACCAAAGGGTATGGAGGGACCAGATGGCCTGGACCCTTGGCTGCTCAAGGCCTCAGCCCCAGCCATTGCCCTACCAATTACTTGGCTCATAAATTGGTCTTTAATGGAGGGAGTAGTTTCCAAGTTCCGGAAGCAAGCAAATGTGATGCCAGTGCACAAGGAAGACCCCTGGGAGCCATTAGAAAACTATAGACCTATCTCACCCTCTGTACCCTGGTAAAATCCAAGAGGTTAGTCTACTACCAACTTCAAGACTACATGGAAGCAAACCAGCTGCTGCTTCCCAACCAGCACAGCTTCTGAAAAAACATGGCACAGACACAGCACTCATCAGACTCACCACTGATGTCCTCTCAGCACTTGACAAAGGCTCCCCAGCTGGGACTATCTTCATTGACCTTACCAAGGCCTTCAACTTAGTCAACTACACTGTTCTGATAGCAAAACCAAATAAGATCAGTCTTGATCAACACTCACGGAATTGGCTCAGCAGCTAACTGACTGACCGCTCCAAGCAGGTCAAGTGGAAGGGGGCTTTCTCTGGATTGCTCCTGATAAATACGGGGGTTCCGCATGGCTCAATATTAGGTCCCCTTTTATTCTCACTGTTTGTCAATGACCTCAGCAACCATTGCAGGAGCTGCTCTGTGGTCCAGTATGCCGACGATGTGGTCCTATATAGATCAATGAATAAGGCTGATGAACTGGGACCACACCTCCAGGCAGACTTTGCCTCAGTGAATACCTGGCTATTAGAGTATCACTTGGTACTAAATGCCAAAAAAACAAAAGCTATCATGTTCAGACTAAGATCCCTAGGCCTGGATCGCAGCCCCTTACTTCCACTCACCACATCGTCCAGGCTCTACCATAGAGGTGGTACAATCCTTCAAATATCTCGGCCTAGAGCTGAACAAAGGCCTCGCCCTAAAACCCATGTGGATCTTGTATCTAAAAGAATCCACCAAAAGCTTGGCCTGCACTACTGCCTTAGTGCCCAAATGATACCTGAGACCAGGGTAGCGACTTGACAAGAGTATCCGCCTCCCTATCCTTACCTATGTTGCTCAATTCTGCATGGAGTGGCAAAACAGAGTTATAGTAGCTTACAAACTCTCTACCATAAAACTGCATGCTTTGCCACAAAATCCCAACCATGGAGCCATCACTGTGATGCACTGGCCTCACTTAGCTGGCCCTCCTTCAGTCACAGACTCCAGTACCTCCTTCTTTGCAACATATTTAAGCTTCTCACTGACCACCCCAGCTAGTCTAGCTAGACTGCTAACCCTAAAATGTACCAAGAGGCAGCTCCATGCACCACTGGGCAATGGCTCTTAGAGGAACCAGGGTCCGAACCATAGCAGGTGATAAATCCTTTGCCCATGCTGCTCCAATTCTATGGAATAAGCTCCTGGCCACCTACAGGAATCTACCTCCTAAGTATTTTCTGAAAGGGCCTACACAAGTATCAACTGACCAGTCACTGCTCCTGCACTGGTGATTAAATACCCCAGAGCAAATCCTTTCTTCCTCTGCCACCCCTCCTGCTAGTACTTGAACCTAATCTCACTTAAGTTTGTCATGACTATACCACCTAACCCCATTCTATCAAATTGCAATTATAACATTACGCTTGTTGTAATTGTAACGATACGTCTGTAGCCAGCTGTATAACCTTACTGTATCTAACCTTGCTGTGCACTATACACTGTATCTCTATCCTTGTATTTCCTGTTAAAAAAAGTGTTGTACTATACAAAGGCTTCCTCCTATGTAACTAATCCCAGGTCGCCCCTGAAAAAGGGACCTTCGGGGCTCAGAGGGTCTACCCAGTTAACAAAATTAATAAAAATAAATAAATAAATAAATAAAGGGAAGGCTGCTGATGTCCCGAGCTCCATCACTGCCAATAGATCCACCCTGATTGATTTTGCATCCATCGTCTCCGGATTTAATAACTATTTCACTGATCTTCACAAATACACCTTGCATTCCCAAACTCCTCCTCACTCCCTCTACCCAATCCCTCTGAACACACCTGTAGCTCATCCTGAGTCCCACTTGAAGTTAAGCAATCCTTAAAGAGGTACAGAAACTTCTCTCAAACCTAAAGTCAGACTGCTGTCCTGACCATGACTCTTGAGCCAAAATTCCTAGTTGTGTGCCTCAGTCCTTGCTCACCCTGTTTGCGACTTATTCAATTGTTCCTTCATCTCTAATACTGTACCAGATAATGGAAGGTCACAGTAGTAGTTCTGGTGCACAAGGGTGGCTCAAACTCCATTGTTGACAACTATAGACCAGTATTCATCCTCTGCTCATTAGCAAAGATTCAAGAGTGAATAGTTTATAACCACTTTCAGGACTACCTGGAATCTCACAATCTACTATCCTCTTATCAGCAAGGCTTCTGAAGGAATCACAGTACCCTAACTGCTCTGATGAAAGTGACAACTGACATATTTCATGCAATGGTCCAGGGCTATGCCATTGGTGCCATCTTCATAGACCTCACAAAAGCATTTGATTTGGTGAACCACAGTCTTCTGCTTCATCAGCTTCATGTTCTTGGTCTGGATTCCAGTGCTCTGAACTGTGTAGAAAGCTATCTGTCCTGCCGCTCCCAAAGAGTTAAGTGGGAAGGTTCCCTTTCCAATCTGAGGCCCATAACTCATGGGGTTCTGCAAGGATCCATTTTGGGTCCTATACTGTTCTTTCTCTTCATTAATGACCTTCCCAGCTTCTGTAGAGGGGCTTCCGTATACCTTTATGCAGATGATGGTATTCTCTATCGCTGTTCCCCACATACTGATCTGATTAATAGAGAGCTTGCCTTTGACTTTGCTTCCCTTGAGGGCTGGTTCAATCATAATCATCTTGTTCTCAATACTAAGAAAACCAAATGCATGCTATTCACCCACCGTTCCTCCACAAAGTTTGTCCCCCCCTAGAATTACCTCTCCTCAATAGTGATAACCTACAGTTGGTCCATTCCTTCAAATACCTGGGCATCATCTTGCACTCTGCATGCTCCTTTAACACACATCTCCAATATGCTGAATCCTAAACCAGAAACTTGGACCCTCTACCGAATCCTCCTTTTTCTCATCTCTTCCTCTGTCTTAAGATCACTTCATTATCCCTTCTTCCTCCTCTCCTAACCTATGGTGCTCCACTGTTGCTCTCTTCAAACTCCTCCTCCGTCCCTCTCTCTCTCCTATCCCAGGTTTACTATAAGGTTGGTAGATTTGCCTTGGGAGCTAATACCCGCTCACACCACTGTGATGTCCTCTCCTTGCTGGGTTGGTTGCTTTACAAAGCTAAATTAAGGTATTCCTCCTTGAGTCGCATGTTTAAGCTTGTCCACAAATTCATGCCTCCTTGCCTTAGTGAGCTGACAAGCACCAAGTACCCTGCCCCACTACTGCTTTTTGTCATCCCTAATTTGTGACTAACTGTCACCCAAAGGTCTTTCTCTTTTGCAACTGTATCTGACTGGAACTCCCTTCCTCCCTCAGTCCTGTTTTGTTCCTCTCTCCCCATGGTCCAAACTAATCTGTATGCCTTTCTCTCAGACTCTGTATCCTACTCCTGTTTCCACTAATGATATTCCCTCCTTGTACTCTTTCCTTCCTTCCCCCTCTTCTGACTGTCCCTAACTTCACCCTGCTCCCCACCTTCAATCCTTAAATGCTTACTACCTGTCTTTGCCTCCTGCCCTCTTGTGCCATGAATTTATTTTTCTTTTGCCCCAGTCCTATAGACCTAAGTCTCAATCGCATGTGCCCAATAAGTAAGATATTATCAAAGTTTACATTCTATACTCAGTCTTACTTTTGTAATTCTGATTGTCAATTTTGCCATATTGTGTTGCTTTTCTGTATTTTTGAACTATTTTCTGTTCTTATTTTTGAAACCCTGGATCGACCCTCAAAAAGGGGCTGTTATTGTCTCAGTGGACTTACCTGGTTACCAAAATTCAAATAAATAAATAAATAAAATTAAATGGAGAAGAGTTGACCCGAAATTACTGAGATGGAACAGTAATAGCAGTATATAAGCAATGCAGCCAAGCAATGACTACAGCAATGGAGCCACCTAGTGGGCAGTTGGAATAAAGAGCAAATGAGAAAATGGACACATAAGCCAATCTGGTCATGTAACCATACATAGCTATAAAGTAAACTGACCAGATAGGGTGGTCAGGGAGCCAGCACAAAGCTCCAGCAGATTTAAGCTTGAACTTGGAGTGAGGAGTGAGGGTCAAGCAAGTCTCTGCACCTTTAGCTGAAATGAAGGTAGTCAGGTGGCTTGAGGAAAACTTGCTGGGTGGCTTCAGAGCAGGCAGCAGAACTGTAGTTGCCAGTTGAATCCAGTCACGTCCAATCAGGCAGGGAAGCACCTGAGGAGAAAAGGGACAGAGATACAATAATTAATCAGAGATCCTAAATGGGAAGGGAGTTAGCCATCTGCTGGGGAAGGTAGCAAAATGAGCATATTTTCAGGACAAAAGGAGTAGGTAAAAAGGCTAAATTGGGGAGAGGGAAAGGGAGCAAAGGGGGGGCAGGAGCAGGGCTGAGGGTCAGGTGTAAGAGCAGAGGCAAAGAGCAAAGAAAAATTGTGTGAGAAGTAAATTAAACAGACAGCAAAACGGGGGAAGGAATGCGAATGAAATTGGGAGAAGCTGTAGAGTAGAGAGCTGGATGAAAAACAGCAGAGGCAAATACAAAGAATCAGAGCTAGCACAGAAAACAGGCTTCAGAAAAATAGTCACCAAAATCAGACAATCTCCAGCATATAGGCATTTATTGTATCTAAGTGGGCTTATCAAAATAAATCCAAGATCAGAGCTATCGTATAGGCATTAATTAAATTAAGCACTAGCAACAGTCTCTGGCTTTAAGAGCCAATAGCTGGTCAGTCAACAGATACATCAGCCAATGAAGAGAAGGCAAAGTAGTGCCAGGTTTCAAATCTTCTTTTTAGGCAGTGAGCAAGCTGGAGCCCGGGGTGAGGAGTGAAGGTCGAGCCAGTGTCCATACCTTTCACTGAAGTGGAAGTGGGTGAGAGGCTTAAGAAAAGCTTGCGGGCAGCTTCATAGTAAGCAGCGGAACCACGGTTGCAGTTTGAATTCAGTTAATGTCTGCCAGTCACAATATTTAAAAATCCACTTTGTTGAGGGTGCCTTTAGAATGTGCATACTGGCTTTATACCGAGAATGTATTATAATGGTGCTAGAATATGTTTCTTAAAGTCAGCAACAAAGCATCTTAGTCACACCAATATATTTCGTTTTTTTTATTTGTTTGTTTTGTTTTATTTATTTTCATGGAGGGCATTGCAAGTAATCAAGAACTTTTAAAACATCAAAATCATCTTAGTTCAGGAATGAAAGAAAATGAAAACAAATATTGTTTATCTTAGTGTTTTTACCAGAAGCAAATTATTACTAAAAATGACATTGTCACTGACAAATAATGCTGAGGTCAGCAACAGAAGGCTTGGACTTAGAAAATCATTAATGAAAGAGATTAGTTTTTAACTTTTTGTTTGTTTGTTTGTTTAATGTCAAAGTTCTTATTTAATTCATGACTGAAGATCTGATTCCCTTCTTACCAAGCTGAAGTAACTTCTATCCTGGATAACTACTGACAGTGTATTTCCTGAAAACTGTTTTGCCTATTTGCAACTGATACAATTGTTTGCTCTGTGCAGCTGCTGTAACCATGCCTGTCAACCTCCTGCTTCTTAAATCTCAGACAAAACTTAAAAAATTAGGGGCAAATGACCTAAATCAGAGACACGGCTGAAAAAAATAGGGCTATCAGCTCAGGAAGCTGTATACATTATGCTGTTTAGTTATGCTATTTAGTGTAAATAGTATTTTCCTAAAGAACAAAACAAGGTATCACTAAAGGCTGATATTATTTTATTATTCAGATCACTACTCATCAGACAAAAATTCCAGATTTAGAAGTGTTGGAGGAAATTTATACGGCAAAATCAGGGAGGACCCTGAAAATCCATGACAGTTGAGCTGTATGACTGTACACAGGGACCACCATGAACATAAAATGTATCTCATGAGACAATGCTGATATCTTGTTAAATAAAAACAGAAAAAACAGAAAATGATGGCAGAAAAATACTATTGGTCCACCCCGTCTGCCCATAAAATCCTAACAAACCCAGGACCTATTGTCCATACAGGGTTCTAACTCATACTATTCGCCCCCATGCTCCCTGCCCTATCACTACCACCCTGAACAACCACTAAGCGCTTTACTCTGTCCCAGCCATGTTTGAAATCATTGATAGTTTTGACACCCACCACATCAGGTGCCAAATTGTTTCATGGCTTCACCACCCTTTCTGTAAAATAAAACATTCTCCCTTCCCTCTTGAATTTTCCTCCCCAACAGTTTCCATTCATGCCCCAATGTTCTTGATCCATTACTTATGCTAAATAGTTCCTTGCAATTTACCTCTTCATTTCTTTCAGGAATTTGAAGGTCTTTATCATAACTCTCCTCTTTCATCTGGCCTCCAGCGAGTACATGTTTAGTGCCTTGAGCCGATCTTCATAAGAGCTTCCCTGCTGGCCCCGAATTATTTTTCTTACTTATGTTGCACTGTCTCCAGCCTACCCTTATCTTTCCTTAGGTGAGGACTCCAGAACTGGGCACATTACTCCAGGTGGCACCTCACCAGTGATCTATAGAGAGGTAGTAATACCTCCTTCCTTCTGCTGTCAAGACCCCCTCCATACACCCCAGATGTGTTGTGGGATGTGACCATTAAATAAAAAACAGTAAGGCACCAAAAACATAGAGAATCACACTTACTTGAAAAGGAGTATTCAACCTGAATCAGATGCACAGAGCTGTATTCCTTTGCTGCACAGGACACAATGACTGACAGTCAAGAAACTAAAAATCTAATAATCTTTCAGAAACAGCTGAGTGTTTTAAAATCTGTACTATAGTTTCTTGTTTGCATGTCAGAGCGAGCTACAGCTTGCAACTCACATATTTTCAGCCAGTGAATACTGAAAGTAAATGTTTAAGATGTGCTGTAACCAATGCAGGTAAATTATCCCTCTTCACCTCTCATGCCTATGTCCTAGGTTGTTTTATACACAAACCACTCCAGGCTAACCCCCTAGTCACCCACATCCCACTACTACTACCCAGTTCCTGAGACACCTACTCCCTTAGGTCCCTGGTCTCTACCTCGCTCATAGCATCCAAATGATCGACCAAGATGGGTGAGCAGGCTTTTTCTTCATTTGCTCCCATGCACTGCAACTCACTTCCTACAAATGTCTGCTACTCTTACCACCATGTCTTCTTTCAAATCAGTCCTAAAGTCCTACCTAACCCAGTATGCAATCTATAACTGCTTCCAGCCCCCCGACAACAATTGTATGTACATTGCTTAATTTGTTTTTCACACCTCAGAATGTACTTGTCTCAGCCTACGTTGTTACTTAACTAATTACTTGTCAACTTGTAATATTTTCATGTTGTGTTTTCCTGCCATTAATTTTTGCACATGCCTTGTCCTAATTTGTTAATTATTCTAATATGTCAACTTACACTATTTTCACACTGTATAAATCCATACTCCATAATTGTTAACTCTCTGTAATTGTATCTTGTTGACTTAATGTACCTGTGTTTTTGACCCTGGTGTATCTCATGCTTTGTACTCTCCAGAGTCATACCTGCAAATAGACATTCAGTTGTATAGTGTACCTACCCAGTCATTAAAAAACAAATAAATAACACATAACATGATGTGGTATATCGTGAGATATTGTCACTCCGTGGGCATGTTAAGAGGCATTAGTTAATGCTGAGTGTTTTCAACCACCCAAGAATGATGATATTACCATATATACTCACATGTAAATCATTTTTTTGAGTTTTCTGAGCATGTTAAGTTAGGGGTACCAATTTATGAGCGAGTACTCACTCTAAACAAAACAAGTTGCTAACAATGCATGAAATTAGAAACAGTTGTACACTCCCTGTTTCACACGGGGATAATTAACTTATGCTTAGCTGCTGACTGAAACAATTCTGCATTTAGCTGTTCAATTGTTATCACCTCTGCTGGTGCTTAATGGTGCTTAATGGCCTGCCATTCCCTGCCTTTGCTGTCTGTGATTAAATAATTAAGTGATTAGTGTCAGTGTTTCTCAATCTTAATCTCAGTATCCTGTATTAAACCCCTATTCAAACCCCTGTTCATATCAGCAGTTGTGCCTCTCAGAATGCCCTCAATCAAAAGAAAATGGAGCTCCTATACTGCAGATTTTAAACGTCGCGTGGGACGATATGCGGAAACACATACAAATGCCACTGCTGAAAGAGAGTTTCATGTTAATGAAAAATTAGTATGGTACTGGCAAAAAAAACATGAGCTTCAGTCAGTGGACAAAAGTATGAAGAGGATGAAGAGCAGCACCGCACCTGTTGCAGCAATCGAGTCCGAGCTCAGTGAATAGGTGCTTGAACTTAGGCAGCAGGGGTACATAGTAAACTGCATGGCTATTCAATTACAGGCTTTGTCCATTTCAAATAAATTTGGTCTGCAAGGTGGCAATACCTGTAAGTTTCCGGCTTCAGCTGGGTGGTGTACTCAGTTTACGCAGCACCATGGTTTATCTTTGAGGCAGAGAACACACATTCCGCAAAAGCTGCCAGTTGATGTGAATAAAAAAGTGGACCGTTTCCACAACTTTGTTTTGAATGAGAGAAAACAGCACAATTACCCCCCCCCATATCGATTGGAAACATGGATGAGACTGCAATTAGCTTCGACCTCCCCTCAAACAGAACTGTCCTCATTAAGGGGGAGAAGACAGTAACTGTCTGTACTTGTGAAGCTGAGAAAAATCACTTCACAGTAGTTCTCTGTTGCCTTGCAGATGGGAGCAAACTTAAGCCCATGATTGTTTTTAAGTGAAAAATGCCCGCTGGTGTTCTGGTAGCGGTGCATGGAAAGGGCTGGATGGATGAGGCACTGGTAAATACGTGGGTGGATGAAATCTGGAGCAACAGACCTGGATCTCTAATTCACAAGTGAAGCCTGCTTGTGTGGAACATGTTGTGGGGGTATCTAGTAGATTCAGTCAAGCAGAATCTAAGACAAAGAATGACACACACTGATGTGATTCCAGGGGGCGGTACATCCCTACTGCAGCCACTTGATGTAAGCCTCAGCAAGTCCTTCAAGGTGAAAATGAGGTAGTACTGGTGTCACTGGATGATCATAGGTAAACACACACTTGCTTTTTTATTTCTTTGTTAGGACATTGATAAGGGTAAGAGAAAGGTTTTTTTATTGTGCTCCAACAGTGAGAATGATTTTATTTATTTGCCGGTAACAAGGAGTACACGGTAGGAGAGAACGTAAAAAAGCCAAGTTTTGCAATGATATGCGAGTGGATCTGTGATGCCTGGAATGCCATCCCCTGTGAGGCCATCATAAAATCTCTTAAAAATGTGGCATTTCAAATGCCTTGGATGGCACCGAGGACCATCTACTATATAAGGGTCTGATGGGTTCTGATGCAGACTGTCCTGACGATGTTAAGGCAGAAGAGAGAAATGTAGAGTTTGAAGACATGTACGATGACATTCCACTCTCTGAGCAGCAGCTACATATTCTTTTTGCATCAGATGACTAAGATGACACTGAGTTCTTCGGGTTTAGTGATGGGGATTAATTTAAAAACCAAGAGACTTGATAAATGAATGATAGCACTATTAATTTAAGTAAACAGTTTTTTCACACATACTTTGTTTCATGTTCTCTTATATTTTCAAAATGTGGCTTGATTTGGTTTAATGCTGCCATATGCACTTGCACATAAATGGTATGCTCTACAACATTGGTATGGTATGTTGCATCAGCCCTCCCCCCCGACTTATATGCGGATCGACTTATGTGCGAGTATATATGGTACATTAGATACAAATCAGACCCAGGAGTATATTATTTGAAAATAAATGACTCCAAGGTAAATTGCTGATCTTGGTAATCAGTTTTGAACCATAATGATGTACATAGATATCATCTTGGGTTAAACCCTGCTTCAGCTAGTTAGCTTCCCAGATTCCTCCCATCCATCTATATAATTCTATTTGTGAACCATGGCCAAGATATTCAAAGGAGATGCGCCTGTCGCAACTGAATTGCACTGGCCCATCTCCAGAGGTGTGCCCCAGGGCCATATTCAAACCCTGAAGATGCACCACACAGCTCCAGATGCACTGAGAAACATCTGTAATCTATGTGGCACATCTCCAGGGGGCATGACCATGCATATGCGGCACATCACGATATTCAGCCAAGATGTGTGGCACATTTGCTAACACATCTCGGAGAATGTGCGATATAGCTGTATACAGATGGCTATCCCCCCATGTCCTGACTCCCCGAACTGTTCCAACACAACATCGATACCCTGATGGTTCTGTGGCCCCTCCTCCCCTCCACAAGATCCAGTCTCTGGAAATTTCAAATCAAAATGTTCCCTGGTAGTGCAGTGGTACCTCTGAGGACTGGAGGAGGGCAGATGTGATTCCCCTTCACAAAAGTGGGAGCAGGGTAGAAGCAGGAAACTACAGACCTGTTAGTTTAACCTCAGTCTAGTGGTCCTCCCTCCAGTCCTCAAGACAAATCCCCATAAATGCAAGAATAAAATACTCCCGGATAATCTAGTGGTGCCCCTCCCATTCCTGAGTCCCAATCCCCATAAATGAATTAATAAAATTATCCCTGGTAGTCCAGTGATACCCCCCACCCCCATTCAGGAGTCCAATCCCCATGAATGACAAAGGAAAACCCTGGCATCTAGTGGTACCCCCCACCCACACAAGACCCTCATCCCACCCCACTCCCCATCCCAGCAGTGGCTGTACATTGGCAGGCAGCAAAACCCACCAACACACCTCCCGCAGCTGCCCTCCAAATGACAGTTGTGAATGGAAATGTATAGTACATACTGCAAGCCCATTGGTCAAAGTTTCGACCAATGAGCTTGCACCACCACTTTCCTAAGCCACATGACTGCACATCAGGGGTGGAGGAGTCACAAACAGGCAGCTGGCAATAGTGCATGCTGGCTTTTGCATGTCTCTGAGAGGGTGCGGACTGGCGAAGGACAGATACGCATTTTGTGTGTACTTCATGGCATTTGTGCATAGCCCCCCAAGTGAGGATTTATGTCAACATGCTATGGGCCAACATAGCCTTCCGACATGAGTGCCACATCACCCCAACCAAGGACGATGTAATCCATGAGTTAAATGGAGTGACAGTGTTTTCAAAGTTAGAACTTAAAGTCAGTTACCATCAACTGGAGCAGCATCCAGACAGCAGGTATATCACTACTTTCTGTACTGACATGGGGCTAAGACGGTACAAGCGATTACATTCTGGGATATCATCGGCTGCAGAAATATTTCATAATGCTATACATCAAACATTGCAAGGCATTACTGGCATAAAAAAACCTAAGTGATGACATCATCGTATGCAGGACCAATCAAGAAGAACATGATAGAAGCCTCACAGCAATTTTCCAGAGATTAAAGGAAAGTGACCTCACATTCATTTGCAGAAAATGTGAGTTCAATAAAAGCAGACTAGAATTCTATGGCTTCATACTCTCAGCCAGAGGAGTGTCAGCTGACCCAAAGAAAGTAGAAGCCATGCAGTGGGCCAGCCAGATGATATCCAGCTGTACTTGTCCTGTTCACCCGATGCTCAGGTGTCATTCTCTGTATTTAACAGCTGCCTTGAGGAGATCCAGTCATGGATAACTCAAAATTGACTTAAACTTAACCCAGACAAGACAGAGGTACTGGTTGTGGATCCAGGTTGTTGGGGGGGGAGGTGAGGGGTTACCCCCTGGTCTAGTGTCAGGAAGTGTTCTCCTTACCCCATCTAGACAGGTGAAGGACTTGGGAGTAATCCTGGATGATGGTCTAACACTTGACACTCAGGTGTCAGCCATCGTCAGGAGTGGATTTTACCATTTTAAGAATATCATCCAAATCCAGACCCTGATCCCACCTGAGGACCTGACCTCACTGGTGCTTGCTTTCGTCACTTCCAGGTTGGACTACTGTAATGCCCTGTACCTAGGGTTATCTGGAGACAACCTCCACAGGCTGCAGCTGGTGCAGAATGCAGCAGCAAGATTGTTGACTGGGGTGAGACGGTTCGAGCATATCACCCCAATCCTCCATGGACTGCACTGGCTGCTGGTCAGGTGGAAGATTGTCTTCAAGGTAGGGCGTCTGACCTTCAAGACCCTGCATGAAGGGGGACCTGTCTATCTGCAAGATCTCTTTGTCCCCTACCATCCTCCCTGGCAATCCATTCTGCTGGGGGAGGCCTCCCAGGGTTAGGTTGCTGCATTCTAGTGACAGGGCATTCTCAGTGGCAGGACCTACCCTGTGGAACTCCTTTCCTGCTCATTTAAAGGAAGCTTCCTAGGTAAAAGCCTTTAAAAGGGGCTTAAAAAGTATTTATTCCAGCCAGCTTTTATTGATTGATTGTTTATTTTAAAGAGGTAGATAGATTAATCTTAACCTCATCCCAGCTGAATTGTTGTGTACATTTTTCTATATTGTTTCTATTGAACAGCACCCAGAGTCCCTGGAAAATAAAAAAATAGAATATCTATCTATCTAACCTCAAAGCTGCTAGTGAAATTTGAAGCCTTCTTGGAATGTTGACTTATTGTTCTCATTTCATTCCACATTTCGCAACAGTGACAGCACCACTGAGAGAGCTCACAAGAAAGGACAGCAAAAGGTGTTGGAGCGAGTAACAAGAAACAGCACTAAGGATGCTTAGAGGAAGCCTTACAAGTGAAACAACGATGGCATATTTCAACCCAGACAGAAAAACAGAGATAATTGTTGACACTAGCCTTGTAGGACTAGATGTCATCCTCCTACAAAAAGAGAATTCAAAGCAATACATCACAGCATACGTCAGTGGGGTTTTCAGGGATGTTGAAAGGCGATACTCCCAGACTGAGCATGAAGCTCCAGCTATATCATGGAGTTGCAAACATTCTCACCCTTACATTTAATGCAGTCCATTCACACTGGGCACCCACCATAAATCTCTAGAAGTGATATAGAATAATCCGTGATCCAAGCCACCAGCATATAACAAACGATGGGGACTACAGCTACAGCCTTACAACTTCAAGGTCCAATACAGAAAGGGAACAGATAATCCAGC
The DNA here is from genome assembly GCA_016271365.2 of Neoceratodus forsteri. NCBI lineage: Eukaryota > Metazoa > Chordata > Ceratodontiformes > Ceratodontidae > Neoceratodus > Neoceratodus forsteri. Next base: position 878,537,059 of record CM028136.1, read on the forward strand.
TGACTACCTGTTACACCATCCAATCCCAGCAAAGATGACTGGAAGCTCAAGAGCAGCAAAAGTAGCAGAAAAAATATGCCAACAATGAATTCAGTAATTCCACTTTTTTATTATGTATTGAAAGTTGCCTTCCATTGCCTTTACTGTCATATGTCTCTCCACCCTCTGTAACCACCGGAGAGCTAATGTTACTAAAAATGTGATTGTACATAAATCTGTATATAATTTTTGCTTGTATATAATTTTCCTTGTTCCATCTGTCTTCCCCCAGCTCGTGTTCCCCCTCCACCCTCTGTAACTGACGTGGAGCCTTTGCAAAAGAGTCTTTGACTCAAAGGTTTGTAATTCTGAATTTATAGTAAATAAATAAATAAAATAAAAAAATATGTTAACATCCTAACGCAATACACCACGCCTAGAGCAATGACACTGGAAGAAACACAGCAGGAGAAGATGACAGCTCCAGTCCTACAAACAATCAAAGCACTAACACAAAGTGTGAATGGCACACCATTAGCTGCAGTACACCCTATCCAGATGAATTAAAGTTGTGTCAATGAGTTTGCAACAACTCACTTTCTCACCAAGAAATGACATTACCCTACGAGGATCCAGAATAATAATAATAATACCTTTTACACTTTGACAGAAAGCACTCTCACTGGCCCATGAAGGACATGAAGGGATAGCAGACAACAAAGATGCCAGCACCAGTGTTCAGTACAAAAAAGCATACAGGTTTATTAAATACATACAAAAATAGTGACAGTACCTTGGCAGTTAAAAACCACAACAGGACATTCCCCCAACCTGGTTTCACTCATAGGCTTTATCAAAGGATACTACTCCTGGTTGTCATGGGTCACTTTAAAGTTCAAGCAGCCAGTCGTGTAACGTTTCCAAATTAAAGGTGCAGTGCATAATTAAAGGGTCTATCAAACAGTTAAAAACACATTTGATCTCAGTTTAACAAGCACAATCAGATTATTCTAAATGAAGAAAATGGCAGCATATGGGCAGCGTTCCAGGACAGAAAGCAACACATGCTGTCCGGTGGATTTCTACACTTACCTCTTTGCTGATCTGATACAATCACCAATCCAGTCTCCACTTTAATCTCTCTCTTTTTCCCAAATTGAAATAACTAAAATATGTATCAATTTAATCACTGATAAAGGAGGGAGGGGTCCTTGAAGGGAGCAAAACAACACCCTTCTCCTTTATCTAGCTACTATGGGGAAGGGGGTTCTCTTGCCAACAGAGGAAGGACATTTCTAGAAAATCATAAAAAAATAAATCTATAATTTTTTATAACTTACTTTCCACACTTTTCTTACATACAATAACACCCACGGTATAATCACAATAGTGTAGTCCAGGGTGTGGCTTGTCGTGGGATTTAAGCACTTCTGGAGTAGCCATGTCACTTGGCCTGCAATCTTGTGACACACCATACCAGATGTGGGTAAATCCCACAACAACCCACACACTGTCATGTATTATTGCTTAACAAAACTTGAGTAAAATTCATTTCCATAGGCCTACACAATGGTCAGGATTCATAAAAGAGATGCGATGAGTGCAACTCAGATGAGCTGGCGCAAACAGGATGCACCAAGCAGAGACAGAGCAATCCACAGGGGCATGCACCATGGGATATGCCAAGTGCAACCTGACTGTGAATCAATCAGAAACAGTACAGCTCAATTGGAGACGTGTCAGTGCATCCTGGATGTGCTGAGCCACACAGGGGAGCAACCCAGGGTAAGTGGAGCAAGTCAGAAAGGCAAGAGGGAGCAACAGGGCCAATACTCCCATACACTGGAGTGAGGGACAGAGGGCCAATGGGACAGCCACAAGCCAGTGTGGTAAGGGCACAACAGTGGCCACAAGAGACATGGAACCAGTACAGGGACACAAGAATAGTAGAGACCGTGGCCACGAGTGCTGGGGTAGGCACACAGAAGGGGCATGCTGTGGCACACAATGCAACACAGAACAGTGCTGAAAGGCACAGGGCAGGGTGGAGGGCCATGGACAGTATGAACACTGCACATAGTCAGCACCAAGGTAGTGCAGGGAGTATGGCACAGGGTGGCTGAGAGTGAACCAGGGGACCAAGGCACCACAGCACCAGACAGACAGGCCACCACCCCAAGCACAGGAACAGCATACAGGCACATAGGAGATGGACATCAGTGCAATGTAGACATGACACACACACACACAGAGCATGCACAGAGACCAGGAGCAGTGACATGAGCCACTGGACAGTAAGCCATGGACACCACATGGGCAATGCCAGCACTACACAGAGAAGGGGGCAGGAAAGTGGAGGCCGCATACCACACAACGCTGCATGCACACACAGCCATGGGGGGATGTGCATATGGGACATACCCATAACATCACACACACAGGAAGATGGAACAGTGAAACCACATGGACACAGGTGCAGATGTTAATAAGTTTATAAAATTATAAAACAGTAAACTCCAAAATGTACAAAGTCAACAACACACAGCAGAACAATAAACAACAATCATTAAAAAAGGGAGCAAGGTAGGACTGTCAGGGACCAGAATAGGAGGTAGGAAGGGGACAGAAACAGAGGGCTATATACAAAGGGTGGCAATCACATATGGCAGGGGGCCTCTACCATGGCCGTGCACCCCTGTGCTCTACCCCACATGGCCATGAGCAGGCATTAGGTGCAAGATGCCCCTCATGGTTGCCATCAGCTGGTCCACCATCCTGTACAGGGGGCAAAGAGCTTGCTGGATGGGCCTGCTGATCCGCTGTCCAGGTCCTGTACTCTAGCTACACCACTGCCACTCCTGACCACAGCATGGTGATCCTGGAGACCTACAGCAATGACAGAGGAAACACACACTGAGGAACACACCGTAGACACCACCCCCACCTAGCACCATCCCAGAGCACCAGGATTGCAGCAACAGCAGAATGCAGCACCTACCTGCCACTGCAAGGGCACCATGCCTGGCACCAGCAACACCCCTCCTTCATAGCTCAGCAGCCTCTGCAGTCTGCTGCCTGGCCTCTGGCACTGCAAAACACAACAGATAGAGAGTGCCATGAGTCGACACAGCATTGCCAGAACCGTACCACAACACCAGTGTGCACATGCAGTACAGGGACAGCCATCCAGTGTCACAGCACTGGCCAAACAGCCACTGTGCCCTCCCCCCGATGCTATCCAGTGTACATGCAACACACAGTGGTATCCAGCCATGTGATCCCCAGTGCCCTGCACGCATACACAGCACTGCACAGTGCCCACCCTGAGTGGCACACAGGAGATGGCAACACTGGGCATGTGCAGCCACAGCCCTGTGTGCAGGAGGAGTGTGACCCATGTGGGCACCCCATGAGGACAGAGACACACACACCTTGCCTGTGCCAGAACAACAGCTGGAAGTGCAACACCTACCAGGCCATGGTAGTGCACCCCTGCATACATGGCGATGCAGCTACTGCAGTCTGTCCCTGTCCCACCTCTGGAGGTCACTCTAGCGATGCCTGCACTGTTCTTCAGTGCGTGGCAGTCCTGTGTCCCCATCTGACTGGCAATGGAGGTGCACACAGAAGCCCTGGGCACATGTTGGTCCTCCTGGCCAAGCAGTAACAGTGTCAGTGGCTCAGTAGGTAGCATGCTCACCTCTGAGGCCAGGAGATCAGAGGGCTGTGGGTTCAGTTTCCACATCTGGCACTTCGGTTAATATCCCAGTACTGACACTGTAGTGCAGCACGAGAGGGGTGCTGCACTTCTGAGGTGCCATCTTTCGGATGAGACGTTAAACCGAGGTCCCATCTGCCTGGATTGGTGGTAGTTCAGGTGGATGTTAAAGATATCATGGCACTTATTGAAAAGAGTAGGGGTAATTTTTATTGAAAATAATCACATATTATACATACTGAATAATAAAGAACAGGAAAATGTAGTCAACAATTGAAAAAGGGGAGAGAAGAAAAATAACAATTCCAAAACTGGTTCAACAATATATACTGAATTGGCACATATATTAAAATAAAAGACTTGGGAAAGAAAAAACAAAACACATTATTAAACCATACTCTAAATCTCTTACAAATTCTGATAGAGAAAATGGAAAAGCAAAGAAATGTAAAAAAAAGAAAACAAATATAGGGATTAACTATTACCCTTATTTAAATTTAATGATATGAGAAAACCCTTTCCACCACATTCTGACTTTCATAACATTAAACTGTTGAACATCTGAATTAACAATATTATTTAAAACATTTGTAACGTAAGCCCTAAAAACTTGAACTGATGGTTTCTTTTGATATAGGACCCATTGGCATCTAATTTGCCAGAGACAATATCTTAAACAAGCAAAAAATATCTGTAAAGTTCCTTTATGGAAAGACTGAAAAGAAACCGGAAAAGACCCAATTACTAAAATATCATAAGTGAGGTAAGCCATCCAAGGAAAATTCCAGGCAATAGCTAAATGATCCCATATTTTGCGTGTTATTGAACAATGGAGAAAAAAATGTTCCATAGTTTCTTCTTGGTCTGTACAGTCTAAATATGGACATATTCTCTCCGTTTTAGCCTTGTATTTAGCTGTACCCTAACATTTAGTTTACCATATAAGGTAAGCCATTGGGTTTCCCACATAAAAGCAGGTAATCTTGTATTATTCAGTTGACTTAAAATATCTTCTATTATGAAGTTTGTGGACAATTCCTAAATTCTGGAGTATTTGAAAAATAGAAGCTAATAATTTTTGTATAATGTTTTCAAGGAACATCGAATATTTGCTGTTTTGTAACCTTCCATTTAAAAAGTTTCTGTGCTGCAGGTTGAAAAAAAATTGGTAGGGCTAGGTGAGTAGAAGGTTTAGGCGCACAGTGTAACCAAGCTGTAAGATATCTGCTCAATAGGCTATTAAGAAAGGGAAGACCTGTCTATCCGAACCATCTAAACAACTTTTAAGGAACTGAGAAAATAGTAAAGCAAAAAAGAACTGGGTCAATCATTCCTAAGCCTCCCTTTTTTTTTTCCGAGGTATGTATAACATCTCTTAACCGGATTCAATCTATTGCCCCAGAGTAACTGGAAACAGATGCTATATAGCTTAGTGTCTAGGTTGCCTGGAATAGGAAATATTGCAGCCATATGTTGTAAACAAGGTAAAATAAATTGTTTTAAAACCTGAATCCTTTTCTCCTTGTTAAACCTATATCGTTTCCATCTGAGAACTTTTTGTTCAATTTTTCCAAGGACAAGCTTCCAATTTTCTGCTGGGCAATTTTGGGCCAAATTGGATCCCTAAAATAGTTATAGGTTCTGTTGTAAATGTGATTGAATTCAGAACAAATGGTGCTTGAAAGATCCCTCCTATAATTAAGCCTTTTGTTTTAAGTAAGTTAATTTTAGTGTTAGCTACAACAGCATATTCCTTAAAACTGGTAAAAAAAGGATTCAAGCTGGTTGATGTGTGCAAAAAACAAACAAATATCATCTGCATAAGCCTGGATGGTGAGAGATGTATCGGAATCTGAAAATTTAAACCCTTGCCATAAGGGGGACATGCTGAGAGACCTTAAAAGAGGTTCTAGGGAAAAATTATATAACAGGGGGCTTAGAGGGCAACCCCTGTCTAACTCCACAGTTGACCGGAAATCCAGTCCCGAGTGTCCCATTAAGGAAGGGATACACTTTACCTGTACTATAAAGGTTTTTAATTAAATTTCGAAGATGAAAGGGGACTTGAAAGAAATCTAATGTCGAAAATAGGAAAGTATGATTTACCCTATCAAATGCCTTTTCTAAGTCTAGTGAAACAAGGAAACCACTGGTTCCCAACTCATTAGATTTTTCAATTGAGTCTCTTATTGAATATAACATAGCTTGAATGCTACGATTGGGAATGCCACAATGCTGGATTGGAGAAAAATTATATTTAGCCAACTCTCTAAGTCTATTATTGATTACGGACATCAAAATTTTATAGTCGGAGTTCAACAAAGTGATTGGTCTCCAATTCCGAAATAACCCCTTATTCCCTGATTTATAAATATAAGTTTGTATACTATCTGGGAAAGATGCTATACTAATTCCCTGATCCATAAAAAAATTATACACAATTACCAAAATAGAACTTAGGTCTTCAGAAAAAGTTTTATAAAAGGAATTAGAGAGACCATCTGGACCTGGAGCAACATTTGATTTTAAGGATTTTAGAGCTGTCATAATTTCTTCTTTCAGAAAGGGTTGTGTAAGAGAGGTAGCTAGATCTGGTGGTAAAGCCTTTGTTATGGGGCATCCTAATACTTTATTAATTTGGGTTTGAGATGGAGTTTGAAGGGGCTCAAGATCCCTGAAATATTTATGAATTAAATCTTCTAGTTTTGTAAGTGAAGTAATGGTCTTATCACCATCAAGTAAAAAGGAGAGAGAACCATGCTCTCTAACCTTTTTACATAGTTCAAAAGGGTCACCAAAAAACTGATTTCCGTAAATGATTGGAAATAACCGCTTGCAATGTTCCTGCTCGGTTGTACTGAAAGAGTTTCATTTGTGATTTAATTTCCGCAATTTGTGAAGAAAAATTCTCTTTGGTGGAAGTGGCTCTGGATAATAATGTTTGCAACTGAGTCCGAAGTTGGAGATAGCGAAAAAAATTATTTTTTTGACAGGATTTACCATGTTTCTTAAACCAATTAATACAATCATTTTCGTCTCTAACCACCAAATCCCCATATCTTGATATAAGAAACAAACAGATAGTCTGGCTTGTAAAATTAATCTAATAGAATTTAGAACCAAAGGTTCTTGTAGCATGGAAGTGTTAAGTTTCCATCTTGGTTTCTGCTTCTGAATAGAGCTCGTAAGGCCTATGTGAGTCAGTAAAAGAGCATGGTCTGAAAATTCCACTGGAATGATATGAGAATGGTGGAATGAGATATGTTTGGATACAAAAAGATGATCAATAGTATAACCGATGCCACATTTGAAATAGGTACCTATCGGGCCCGAGGCCTGTTTATTCATGCAGAAATTAAGTCAGCACTTTTAATAATATCTAACAGACACACCGTGTCACAATACACTTTCTTTGAGGTTTCAGTTTTCTTTTTCAATGTTATCCCACAATTAAAGTCTCCACCCCAAAAAATAGGGACAGTAGTTACCAAGAAAGGTTGTATTTGCCTCATACAAGTCACCCTACCAGATTTTGTCTGGGGATTATAGATATTAATTAGACAAAGGGTAAAGGAGAACCAAGTCCCTTCTAGTATTAATGTTCAGTCCGGGACATAAGTCAATTAATTTGTGTAAAATAAAGTTGAAAGAATTAAAAGAATACCACACCATCTGCCTTGTCTTCCCAAAGGACCAATAAGATGGACCCCAAGGCCAATCCCTGACAAAAGCAGAGCACTGCATCTTATTACACATCCATGTTTCTTGAAGAAATATAATTGAATAGCTAAGATTATGTAGCATATGAAAAAGTGCATATCTTTTTTTTGGTTTCAACAAGCTATGTGTATTTAGGGATGCCCAAGAAAATGTACACTCCATATTTTAAGATTTGAAAGGAGAATGAAACAGCTTCAATTATTTTTTTCTCCTTTTCTTTTTTTCCTTTATAATCATCCCTCATGGTCCCCAAGCTATCTTGTAATGAAACTTGTGAGTCTGTGTCACCTAGTTCAACCTCTGAATCTCCCCAACTCAAAGCCTCATAGGAGTTTTTGGTATCTATTCCTTCAGAGTCAGGAAGCACTATAGTTTTTTGAGTTCTACTCGATCTTCTAAGAAGGAGTGGAGGTTTCGAGACTACTTCTTCTGTGTCCCCGGAGCCTTCTTTCGAATCTACATAACAGACTGGCTGTAAGGAAATTGGAACACTTGTTTTCCGAACATTCCCTTTTTGTCCTACTTGCTTCATAATACACTCTGGTTGAACCTGTTTGGGTTTGGGGGAGGTATAAGAGGTTGTTTCGAACTTTGGTGACTCATGTCTTCTTGGGCTTTTTGTATAAGAGAATCAGATTTCCCACTCAAATTGGTTTTATTTTGTGTTGCCCAAGGACATTCCCTAAAGGCATGGTTTGATTCTTCACAAAGATCACATTTGATGGGGTTATGACAAAACATAGTAACATGCCCTATTTCCCCGCAGTTATCACATTTGGGCTGGTCACAAGTGCTTGATAGATGATTCTTAGCCCCACACCTGTAGCATGCCTCGGCTGACCACTATAAACACTACCCCCTATCCCTGCCTAACAAAAAGGAGTTGGGAATGTGTTCAATACCTCAGCCATCTGACGAACTTAACTTTAAATTTCCACCCCTGTCCAAAATTGTTCAGCATCCAAAATAGGTTCTGGCTCACTTTGATTTCACATTTTGTGCTAGCCAAAAGGTGATATCTTCAACATGCACACTTTCGTTTCTAAACATAACTGTGACAAATTTAGGGGTTTAGACAGTGGAATAACCAGAAAAGGGGACCAGAGGGGGGAAAACTTAACCTGATTATATCGATCCCAGAAAAGATCCAGTAGGGCTGGGGAACGAAAACTAACATCAAAGTTGTCTTCCCCCGAAATATGGATAAATGCAAAAACATCTCTAGGTAGAAATTTCAAAGAGTCCTTCAATAACAATTTACCCACATAATATCTGTCTGGTTTGTCCGTTAGCCCTCCCTTATACCTGATGCGCACAGCATTTTTCCTGGGCGCTGCTTCCCTTTTACTTTGAGAAAACAGACTTGACATAAGAGGTTTATCTGCTACAGCGTCACCTTTTGTCTCCTGACCCTTAGTATCTAAACACACATTATGAACTGGATTGTCCCCTTCTATACCCCCCGTCTGAGTCACCATTAATTCTGAAACAGGTAGAGGTTTTGCCTTAGGATTATCTGGATGCCATGTAGCAACATGTTTGTTAAGATCAAAAGAACTATCCCAAACAGTATCAGGAGTCCAAATCCCTGTCCCTTAAAGGTTGTTTCCACCCTGCAGCTGTTAAGGCTGCTTGCGGTGTCCAATTGGCATCATGTTGGCCTATAGGAAGTGAAGGCAAAGTTAAGGACACTTTATCTTGGGTTACAGTTTCTATTTCAGGGGTTTTTCCCGTGTCAGTAAAGAAAAAATCTGTGACCCCCACTTGAGAGCCAGTTCTTGTCTGATAGACAATATTGTCACCATTTTCACAATGCACAGAGGTAGTAGCCTGCTGTTTAAATACAAAGCCTGCCTCTTTGTCCAAAGTAAATGTAGAAAAAGCATTGTTTGAAGTGGCAGGAGAAGCCTGTTTCTGAGTTCCCAAAACTATAGGAGGATTTTGGCTTCCCCTTCGTTGTAGTTTGAACGCCAGAAGCTGCACTGTCCTCCATTTCGGTTACTATCTGGTCTCCGTGCCATAATCTCTGCCGCCAGGATGTGAGCTGCGTACTTCTCTGGGCCATTCCTGCTGCTTCCACTGCTGTGAACGCCAGGAAAGAGAGCAGTGCTACGCACTTCCTGATTCTGACGTCCGTCTTCCTCTGAGCCGCCACAATGTGTTCTGATGCAGGAAGCGTAGGCATTACTGAAGGTTCCATTGGAAAAGCTGTTATTCCATCTCCTGATGTCCAAACGGGAGTCGTACAGGTCGGTAACTCGACAAACACAGTACTGCTCGTTGTGATATGCACTGACCCAGTGGTATTCACTTCTAAGACCGTCGGGACCTCCGACTGCTCTGTTTCAAAAACTGACCATCTCTCTACAGAGACCACTCCCAACACCTCCTCCACCTGCCTTGCAGAGGCCATTACTGACCCTTGCACGCCCCTACTGGCCTCCCAGCGCCAGCAGAGTAGGGGAATTTCCCCGGTGTCCTGGCCAAATTTCCCTCATTCACTAAAAATACCACCAGCAGCTTAATCTGATTCAAGGTCAGTTGGCATTCATCTGTATCTCCCTCCCCCCGGGTCATGGCTGAAAATAGGCAGGATTTGTCTAGTGTGCTTACGCAGTCAACAAAAACTAAATAAAATAAATAAATAAAGCAGATGCCCCTCCACAGGCAGTGCCTATGCCACCAGGTGCAGCAGCTGCTCCACATGTGACCAGTTTATGGCCCAAGGTCCAACTCTCCCTGCCCTAGGTATTGTGGAAGAAAATCACACAATGGTGCAAACCTGTGATGTGCAATGTGGGACACGATATGCACCATGTGCGACTTGTTGGGCGCGTGCAGCACACCGTGCAGAGTGCATGAAGCGCAATTGGCCCAGTGGAGCATGGCCGTGCATGTGCAATATGGATAGCAGAGGTGTAGTGGGGTCACATCTGCGTTGCGCATACATGATGCGCATGTGACCGCCACATTATGCGTGCCATGTGCCATGGACAACAATTGCACATACTGCGCGATCTGAGGACAATGACAACAACCACTGATGCATGTATCATGCAGGTGGGCATACAATGCATGATGGGACACACCATGCGACATTCAGAGGCCCTCTAACCAAGCATCAGATGGGCATGACAGTCATGCATAGGGGGTAGACACTGTCGGAGCATGTGCAGCAGATGCGCTGTATAGAATGCCCCCGATTCAAGGACATACGCCGAACACAACACACATGCGCTTGAGATGCATCATAACGGGATAGGTGCAAAGCAAGAGGTGCTCCATGTTAAGTGAGATAAGCAGGGAACAACTATGCAATTCACAGACGATGCACCTAGAACAGCTTCATTCACCATGCATGAGCATCTCAGCTGATTAGCATCTTATTACCAGAGGCCTAGGCCTCATTTGCATGCCCTGAGCAATAAATACTACCAATTCAGCAAGCTGAGTCTAGGTGACTGAGAGGATAGACAGCCTTGCAGGTGAGTACACTGCTATTCTCACAAGGTCTACAGTAGTTACTGTGGGTGTTTTACATGTGAATGGGGATCACTGGCCATGTATGGTGGATGCAGTGTTGTGCAACAAGCCCATCTGAGGCACACAAAAGTGCCTGTGCAGGCACATTGCCACTGTTGCAATGCCACAAACTGCGGCCTGCTGGGCCATGCACAGTGGCTGAATGTCCTGTGCATGACCCCCTGACAGCCACAGTGGCATAGCAAGGGTGGTACCCTGGATGGACGGGGGGCCCGATGCTGGTGCACACACACTACTGTGGTAGTAGTGTGTATCCATGGTGGATAGCACTGCTTGCCATCCTGGGGTGGGAACAGTGATCCCCCAGCCATGGACTAGTGGCCATATATTGTGATTGCACCATACACAATGTACACAGTCCCATGGGGCACGACCCACTGTGCCTGGCCACGCACATGCATGCCCCCCATGTCACCAACTGACGGAGTCTAGGTGGCGGACAACACACACAGACAGGGGACTGCAGGAACAGGTTTACCCTGCAGGCATGGCTTACATCTGTATGCTTCCCCCCACAGAAACCAAGATGTCGGAAGGCACTAATACTGCCACCAGTCGGTGTCCTAACTTCAGTAAGGACGAACAGAGGGCACTTATCAAGGTGTGCAGCCTGTGCCTGGATGTCCTCACTGGCAGGGGTGGCAGTCGAACTGCATGGGCAGAGGGATGGGAAGAGGTGACCCGGCAGGTCAAGCTGTTGCCCCCTACAACCACATCGTCCAAGAGTGCAAGAAGCACTGGAACAATGGGCGCAGGAGGGCCAAGGAGAAGGTGGCCAGCATACAGGCATCCCACCAGCAGACTGGGGGTGGCATGAGCACAGAGGTCTGACTTAGCTCAAATGATGCACTACAGGCTGCCACTGTCACCAGAACCACTGTGCATGGTGTCCTGGGTGGTGGCTTCCAGACTGGCTGTAGCCCATTGCAGCACTGTTAGTAGCAGTGTGTCCTTGGCATGCCGGGGCCCACATGTGCCATGGCTGCCATGCCTGTCCCTGTGTACCCAGTCATTAAGCACTATAGCCGGTTGCCCCAGGCCAGGTGCCACATGTCATCATAGCACCTGTGCCACCATACTGGGGTGGGGGGCACCTGGCTGCTGTGCATCTGTGTGGCATGTGCCACCTATGCCATGCAGTGTGCAGTGTGGCAAGATGGCAGTTATGCAGTGTTGTAAGGCCTGTGTGGCATTGTCGCAGCATGGCCCAGCAGTGGATAGGCATGTGCACCCCTGGTGCCACGGCGAATAGCCATGTACATGTGTAAATACCTGATGTCAAATGTGTGTATTGTGCATTAACTATGAGATCTCCCTTCTTCTTTCCACAGCACCATCATGCCTCATGGGCGCAGCTGTGGCCATGGCTGCACGTGACACCCTAGCAGGCCATGATGTGGGTCCATCACACATGCAGATGGCACCACTGTGGACAGTGCCATTTCTGACCCATCTGCCACACCAGACACAGCAGTCCCCAGCCCCAGAGCAGGTGGGCCCTCAGGCACCTTGGCCAGCACTGACATGACTGCCATCAGGGACATTGCATGGCTGGGGTGCCTGTCTGGGTACTCTGATGACAACCACAATGATGCGGTGGACATCGCAGATGCCCTCCTCATGCTCACCAGTGGTGCTTTGGGAGGGCGGACATGACACCACAAACATTCTTGCCAATAACACCAGTAGGGGCATGGCTGACAGTGGTATGGGCAGCACGCAGGTGCCTGTGCATGTGGCCCCGGATGGCACTGGTGTCCCCACCGTACATGGTTCAGCTGTGGTTGCCTCACAGTTGCCCACTTCTGTGCCATGTGCAGTGTCGGTGACATCAGTGGTATCCAGGCAGAGCACCATGGTGCACACACCTGCCCCATTGGACTGGAAGCACACCTGCCAGGGGCATACAGTGGCTGTGCATGGCCATGGCCCACCCTTGCCGCAGCCTGCTGTGGTGCAACCAACACCCGTGGATGCACCGGGACAGGCTGTTCCATCCCCTACTCATCTGAGATGCCACCATGAAGCCTCACCCGCTGATGACATAAGGAAGGCTACTCAATGTGTAGAGCTCTGTAGCCCCAGAACTGTGATGGTCCAGCAACATGAGTCTGTGGCAGCATGGCATACACATATGTTGACAGAGGCACGCCTAATGTGGGTGAGCACAACCGCAGCACTAGAGCAGATCACAGCTGCTGCAGAGGTGGTGGCTGGCTCTGTTGCACACCATGGACAGCAGGCGTCCAGTCAGACACCCAGGAGCACATCCCACAAACCCAGCAGCAATGCCATGTGGGACCCCTGCAGCTGATGTCATCGCTACTCACCTCTGCGCCCAGTGTCCATGGCATGGATGCTGGTCATGGACCGACAACACCACTTAGCATGCATTCATGCACTCAGTGCAGCACCCCTGCAGAGTTGGTGGCTCCACCCACTGTGGCCGATGGTGGCACACCTGCAACCGCCTGTCATGGCAGAGGCTACCCACATATCCATGGCAGCAGGGGTGCCGCCCTGTGATGCCCATGTCCTTGGTCCTTTGGTGAAGGCATGATACACCTGTGTGTACCAGTTGCCCTGCTGATGGTGCCTGGGGTGGCGTGTGTGGCAGGCATCCACCCCACTGCAGCCCTGACATCACCCTGTGCTACCTGTGCAGTTCCACCTGTGTGTCTGTGTGTGCCACTGTTGTGCCATGTGTCATGGACATAATGAGTGAGTTCTTGTGTCTGCTGTGCCCATGCACAAGCTGCAGTGCACACTGACCCATGACATCCCTGCCATGGTCCTGGTGGTATGTGTGTGTGTGAGCCTGTATGCACCACTATCTGTGTACTGTTCAGTGTCCACTGTGCCTGCGACATCCCATGTCCACACCATGCTGCACACCCTGCATATGTACCTGCATACTCACCTGCGGTTCCCAAAGTTCTCCTCCACCAGACGGCTGTGGTGTTCCCATGCCAATGCCACCAGTCACAGATCCCTCCATCCTGGTATGAAATCCATGCCATGGTCCTGTGGCTTTGTCCCATCCCCCCTCACCTCTTCCTCCCCAGAATTGTCACCCTCACTGGCCTCGACAGGTATTCCATGATCTAAGGCCATGTTGTGTAGCATACAACAGGCCAGGAATATGCCACAGGCCTGTTTAATGCAAAGAAGTGCAAGATCATGCACATAGGGAAGAGAAACCCTGAAGCCACCTATAGGCTGGAAGGAGTGTTGCTGGCAGTCACAAGGGAATAAAGAGACTTGGGCATCATCATCACAGATGATCTGAAATCATCCAAGCAGACCACTAAAGCAGTAGGTAAGGCTAGGGGGATGTTGGGGTGTTTTAGTAGAGGTATCACAAGTCAGAAGAGGCCGGTAATAATCCCTCTTTACAAGACACTGGTTAGGCCCCATCTGGAGTACTGTCTGCAATATTGGAGGCCATACATTCACAAGGACATTAACCAAATTGAGGTAATCCAGAGAAGGGCAACCAAAATAGTGCAGGGACTGCATCAGAAAACATTTGAGGGCAGATTAACGGAGTTCAACATGTATACCCTGGAGCAAAGGAGGGAGAGAGGTGATATGATCAAAACATTCAAACACCTTAAGGGCATTAACAAGGTGAAAGAGTCTAACATGTTTCAATATAAGAAAAATAGCAGGAGAAGAGGACACAGCACGAGATTAGAGGGAAGAGGATTAAGGGGTAATGTGAGGAAGTTCTTTTTCACAGAAAGGGTGGTGGATGCATGAAACGGCCTATGTCAGGAAGTGGTGGCTATGAATACAGTGCAGGGCTTCAAACAGGCATGGGACAGGCATAAGGGAGTAATACAGATGAGTATGAATAGATAGGCCATTGACAGAGCAAATGCCAATAGCACATTTATAAGATAGAAAAAGAAATGGGCAGACTGCATGGGCCTTGTGGTCCTTATCTGCCATCAACTTCTGTGTTTCTATGTTTTTATACTGTAGGGCACCACCTGACCTACACAGACATCGGAACTGCATCATCAGCATGCCGAAGACACACTCTATGATGGTGCAAGTCACGCTGTGTGCCTCATTGTAATGCTCCTCTGCCTCTGTTCTGGGTCATTGGAATGGTGTGAGGAGCCAGGGCCTGAGGGGGTACACCATCTCACCTGTGGGGGGAAGATGTGTATCCATTAGTACATTGGTCGCCTGTGTGGCATGCACCCTATCAGCACTCCTGGCCTCAGTGGTGTGTGCACCTGTCCTGCTGTCCTGCTCTCCTGCTCAAGCTTCCCTCTTCCATACGGTCTTGCTTCCCTACACCAGCTGCAGTTGCATGCCCCATTCGACTGTGGTGTCTGTGTCACTGCCACAGTGGCACGGCCATGTCAGTGCCTCATGTGCAGCATGCACTGACTGCATGCCACCTGTGCCCTCCTGTGTCTGCCTGTGTACCCTTGCACACCCCTGCTGTCCCACGGCCCATGTGCCTGCACTGCACCACACTGTGCATGTTGCCCACTGCCTACGTCCCATGTCCTGCCTGTGGTGCCCTCTTGCGCTGTTGTGTCCATGTCGCACACACCTATGAGATGGCCACTCGGTACATCCCCTGTCTCAGACCTCCTGCAGAGGGCTGATTGATGCCGTATGAATGTATCATGTGTGCTCCCAGGGTGTGTGGCACAGACATTGCTGATGCACCCTCTGGCATTACACACAACCTGGCAGTTCACAGAGTGGTAGCCCTTCTGGTTGACATATGTGATGGCATTCTCACCAGGTGGTGTGTGGATTGCCACATGGATGCAGTCATTGGCCCCTATGATGCCTGGCATTCACGCCACCCTGTAGAACCCCTACACGACTTCTGTCCTCTCCACCTGAGTGCTGGAGAAATGAATGTATTCTGAAGTATGTGGTAGCAGTGCAGTGAGCAGCCAGGATGTGGAGGCCTGTGATATGCCAGTGGTGTCCCCTCTGGGCCTCTGGAAGGTTCCTGTGGTGAGCAAGCATATGACTGTTGTCAGCTTGGTCTACACCAAGATGGCATGACCTCATGCATTGGGTGCCTGCATTTCTTCATGGCACAGCTCACAAAGCTGCCTAAGAATGGCCCTGTTCAGGTGGTATCAGCCTACTGTCTCCACCTCTGTCAGCTGCTTGAATGACAGCCTGGCACAATACCACCATGGGGCTGGCTGCCTACAGTGCCTTCTACCTCCCCATCTCCTCAGCCTCATTAGTACTCCAGCAATGGCTACTGGTGCTGGGTCCATGCTGTCAGTATTGTGTTGCTTGGCTCTCTGGCTGTCTGGCTCACAGTCACTGTCTGTCTGTCTGTCTCTCTCTCTCTCTCTCTCTCTCACTCTCTCCCCTCTCTGGCAATGTGCTGATGTTGCTGTTCAATCAGCAGCCTGCAGATGGATTGGACTCAAGTCAGCTTCTTTTATACTTATCTTTTTATAGTGCATTTGGCATTTGCACTGGATTTGCTTCATCACTGTGCCGTGGTTTTGCACTGTGAATCACATTGCACTGTGTATGCGTGGGTACCCCCACCGTTAATGCACCGCATGTCATTATGATGCATCTATGGCACTTCTTTTATGGTGCAGGGCATCTCTGATGTGCTGGCGCATTCACTCTGTGTGTGAATCACTTTATGGCATATCTTTGCATTGCACCAGCGCATCTGGGTTGAGCTCAGTGCATCTGTTTTGTGAATCCTGCCCAATGAGTGTAGTGTTATACTTGTGTGACTGAGAGAAACTATTTGGCCATTCACCCTCTCTATTCCATGGGGAATTACCACCCTGTAGGGGTACTGAAGGCAAGGAACCTTCAAAGATGGTTCCACCACTAGAGGTGCCACAGGATGGATTCTGTTGGCTAAAGGTACTTAAGAAAGAACCCCCCAATAAGAGAGGCATGCCACTGGAGGAGGGGGGGAGGATGGTGGGGCAAAGAAAAAAGTGCTTCTGAGGGAGGCTGGAAGGAATTGCTTATATAGCTCAGGAAGGGGGAGTGGTTGGTTGCTTCACCCCATTGAAATGCAGGCATATCCTTTTAATTCAATAGGCCTGCGCAACCAGTGAAGTGCTATGCTTGTGTAACTGTCATAAATGGTTTGGCCATTTGCAGTCTCTATTCCATAGGAAATTACCACCCCTAGAGGTGCCACAGAAAGGATTCCCTTGGCTAAAGGTACCTTAGGAAGGAGCCTCAAAATGAAGTATTGAGCAGCAAGCGTGACTATGAGGCTGAGGAGCACAGATTGACAGCAATGAGAAACAACTGAAGAGGCAAAATTGAGATGAGCAGGTTGTCAGGATTGAACTGATAACATAGTGGGGCTTCCTAAGGAGAGAGGGAACAGTCGAGGGAGAGCCACTATCCAACTCCATCCAACAGTGGAAACATATCTAAGTAAACTAGAGAAATGTACTACATAATGAATGCCAAATGTTTATGACCTTTGGCATACAGGAAAGGAAACATTCCTTCTGAGGAGGAAGCCTCTGGGGATCCAAGGCATTGGTCACCTTCCATCCTGGCTTGGGATACTTTAGTGATGGCTCAGCTACTGCAATTTAGAGATCCAGTTCAAAGGGCTTTTGAATTTGGAGGAAGGCTTTTGCTCTATCCCTGTATGGGAACTGCCATGATTGGGCTGTGAGTATTGCTCTGTAGCAGAGGGAGACTCCTGCATAGGAGGCCCTCTCTCCAGGATGGGAGGAGGACAGCAAATACAGCTGAAAGTCACACACCCAGCCTCCATGAGGGAGGCCTAAAGGTGAAGGTAGGTGTCCAACAGGCTTCTCTGAGGATCATCTGAGAGTTGAGACTGGACAGGAAAGGGAAGGGCATGGAGACCAGCTGAATCTTAGGGAGTTGTAGGGAAAACACTTTCAAAGGTACTGCCAACATGGTCTGCAGAGCCAAAGGAGCCCCCTTGGGTTTGAGGATGCCACCCTTCATTAGCTGAAGTCTTACATTCTACATCAGGAGGTGCCGCCGAGTTGTTTGCATGGCTAAAGCTCCACCCAGAGCAAAAGCATTTCCATTATAGGCCATATGAGAAGGAACTAGCCCCAAGTTTCACATGCTCAAGATGTGGATTTCATGGGTGCAGAGCAAGACCATCAGCTGTAGGGGAGGCCCTGAGCCAAAGAAAGTAACGGCCATGGTTGGCAAGCCTCCAATTGATGAACGAGAGCATAAGGTCAACTGTGAGTGCTAGATAGGAGGAGACTGGGTGAAGTGAGCAGCCATAGATTAGGCAATGGGATGCTAGGTGAAGAAAGCAGCTGGAGTTGAGGTAGTAGCAGTATTTGATAAAGTAGTAGCATTTGCAACAGCAGTATAATGTGGTAGATTAAATAGCAGGAGCAAAGCCAGCACAAGGCAAGCCAACCAATTCCATTAAGGAAGCCTAATATACATGACATCGAAAATACTCACATTGTGGTAGGTAATACTGATGGAGGTAGGTGGTAGGAGGCTGGGTGAAGTCAGCAGCCATAGGTTAGGTAGTAGGAGTGAATGCCAGTAATGAGTTGATGAGGTGTAGGTCATCTAATTGATATGGTTTATGCATGAATACCTTAAATGCCATTTAGACTGCAAGGGAGCAGAGCAAAATTCATATAACTTACATCAAAGCATACTCCCGCTACCTGGAGCCACAATGCCCCACTGTGACATCACATTCCACTGCCAGGGGAATAACAAGGAAGCCACAAGCTGAGCACCATGAGCCCAGACAGCTAATTTAATGACTGAAAGTTTCACTATGGGTAGAAATCAGAAATGGACTGCTGTGGTTTTGGTAAAAGTATGGTGTGGTAAAGGTATGAATTAGCAACAAATGAGCCTGAATGACATAAACACAGAAATGAGGAGTAAATGTAGTAGGGCATGACACAGCTAGATCAGCCAGGGGAATGAAAGACAGAGTTATAGCTGCTAAGGGGAGCCAGTACTGAGTGAGGCAGTTGCAAACAATTAAGGTGTGTACAGAGACCACTACAACATGGCGACTGCTACAGCAGAGACAGCAAATGGAACTGAGAGCACAGATAACAAGAACAGATAAAGAAAGGGAATGCTGAAAGTATGATACAAAGGAAATGAGTCTGATTATCAATGTATTTGAATATTAAAATGCAAACAAAAGGGGAGCTAGAAAAAAAGGAAAAAAAAAAGGCAAACACAAACACAGGAGCTGGAGGAGCAAAATCAATCAACTAAGAGAGAAGCACAAACAGTCTCCAGCCAGAGGCAATGACAAAGTACTGACTTAGAAGCAGGAGATGCGCAAGCCAGGCAGACAGTCTAGTATCAGCCAGCAGAATCCAAACACAAGGGAAGGCAGGAGACAAACATGCAGAAAGGAGGGGGGGAGGGGCCCAGGGAGAGGTAGGGTCCAGAGAGAGGTCAGACAGAGCCTCCAGCTGCAAACAAAAAGTGTTTCTGAGGGAGGCTGGAAAGAACTGTTTCTATAGCTCAGGAAGGAGCTGTGGTGTGTTGCTTCACCCCATTGAACTGCAGGCATAGCTTTTCAAATGAATCTCACTTTAGTGGAAATAGGAACAAATCAAACACTCAAGATAAAGAACATACCAGCTGATAGAAATAGAATTTTGAAACATTTATGGTATAATGCCATTTTTGTGACATCATAGGCCTGTGGAAACAGTTAAGTTTGAGATATATGTATGTATGAAGACACTTGTGTATAGTGGTGTGTAGAGTTGGCAAACTTCTCTTCATGGTTAAATTTGTAAATGCACCCAGATTTGTGAATTTAATCCATCCTGCAAACTTCCAATTTACATTACAAGGCTAACTTCATGAATGGCAGATTTGATAACACTGCCAGCAAAGTTGGGACCACAGGTGAGGTTTGCAATGTACCATGGGATTGCAGGTCACATGGTACTAAAATGAGCTGCATAACATGCAGAAGCTGTGTTCAGTCTAATCTTATGATGAGAGAGTTGGAAAGAAGTCTGTTCCTGATTGTCTGATAAAAAAACCTTTAAAGGTACGTTGAACATGGAATATTTAAACCAAATTGCTCAGAGAAATATCTACAGGCCCAGATATTCAAAAGGGTTGCGCCATGAGCAACAGGGTTACGCGTGCGCAACTCCAAAAATGCGCCATTCTGCAATATTCAGAAGGGGCCAGTTGCGCCACGGAAAACATGCTGAGCAACAGCGCAATGGAAATGAAGGCATGCGCAGCGAAGGCTGAGTCCATGCATAAAGTGCGCAATGCGATATCCGAACACTGCGCACGCGCAAGAGTGGCGAGCCGGAAGTTGCGCAGAGGACCAGATTTGAGCCAAAATAAAAGGTTTCAAGGAAGCGCAAGAACTCTAGCAGGCCGCAAACTGGGGGAGAGAGACAGAGAGAGAGAGAGAGAGAGAGAGAGACAGGAGCTGGAAGGGCAGAGAGGGACAGTGGGTCCAGGAGGACAGAGAGGCCAGTGGGGGTGCCCGGTGCAGTGGAAGCAGCAGTGGGGGCAGCGGGGGTAACACAGGAACAGCAGCTGGGGGGGCAGAAGCCAGGGAGATGGACAGTGTCAGCTTCCACATGGAAGCTGTAATGAGGGGGGTGAGACACCATGCTGCAGGGGGACGTGGCCACGGAGGGGCCCGTTGGCGGTATGCCCAACAGGTGGTATCGTGCCCGCATCAGCTTCGAGCTGTACACAGATGTCGAGATTGTGGCCCATTACCACCTGAACAGGGCAATACTGAGACGGCTCTGCGAGCTGTGCAGTGATGTGATGCAGGCACCCTCACGACGGAGTCATGCTCTGTCCGTGGAGACCAAGGTGACAGCCTGCATGTGCCTGCTCACCACGGGCACCTTCCAGAGGCTGACAGAGGACACCACAGGCATTACACAGTCGGCCATGTCATGCATCCTCACCCAATTCCTCAGCGCACTGCTGCCTCATGCTGCGGAGTACATCCATTTCCCCAGCACCGCGGCAGAGCGTACAACAAACATGCAGGAGTTCCACAGGGTAGCACATATGCCTGGCGTGCTAGGGGCCATAGACTGCACCCATCTGGCCATTCGCGACGCCGTACGCCCATTGGCTCATGCTCTGAACTAATGGGGTATGCATTGAGTTGCCGTCAGTCAGGGCTGAGGGTGGCATGGTGGGTGCTGCCCTACCGCTGACGGGGAGCGGGTGGTGGAGCCGTGGCAGGTGGGTAAATACTAATCACCAGGGATTTCGGATATTGGGTGAGGATGCAGCCCATTATCGGTTAGCGTCCACTGGACCACCAGGGATATTGGACTTTGGGAGTCTGATGCCCGCGATCGCTACCGGGGAGGTGGAGGGACGTTTGTGTTATGTCATATCGGGCACGGGGGTAGATTACTGTTCTGTCGCACGATCGGGCTGCTGGGGAGGGTAAGAATACTGTTCGCCCACGACGGGCTGCTGGGGAGGGAAGAATACTGTTCTGCCTGCTGATCGGTTGCAGGGGGCGTCGGTTCCCGATGGCTGCTGCCTGGCAGGGCGCCAGGCGCAAGTCGTCGGGGATCGGCGCACCTGCATGCTAACGGCATGCAAATGGGGCCATAATCAGATGCAAATGGCCCCCCATGCACCTTGCATAAATTATGGCCCAATTTGCATGTCACCCTTTGAATATTGCAAGTGTTGTGCATGGTGCAATGGAACTTGTGCCACCGCATCTCAATGCTCCACTCTGATCACTTGTGCTGGCGCAGTTCCACTGCACCATGCACAGTGGGTGTGGCCAGGGAGCGATAGTCAAAGAAGTTGTGCCATAAGCGCCAGCTCCGTTGACTATAGCCTGGCCACCCCTGCGCAACTATTTTGAGCGTCACAGGGGCTTGCGCCACAAAATGGCGCAGTTTGAATATCTGGGCCCTTGACTAATATAGATCATTATCGTTACTTAAAAGCACAAGACTATTTACAGAATAAAAGGGTTAAAGACCCAAACCAGGAAAACATGCACTCCCTGGTGTTTTTGATTTGCATATCCCATTAAATCAGTGTACTAGCTCATTTTATTTCTGTAGCATATAAAGCTGTTAATGTTCCCACATAAAATAAATTCAGGATGACTAAGTCAGAACAACAAAATAAGAATTAATAATTCGAGTCTCAGAAAAGAATTGGGACCAAATTAATGCACAATGAAAACTATCTTTTTTAAACCTATGGAAAGAATTTGCTTGGAAAACCACAGTAAGATTTTTCAGGACTCCAAAGATCACAGCTAAATTTACAAACAGTGGCCAAGCTCATTGCTGGAGACAGTGTGGGGAGCAACATGCCTCTCACTCACACATAGTTTGGTGTTGCCCTACCTTGAAATCTTTCTGGCAAGCAGTTGAACTAGATCTGAAGGACTTAGGGCTAGAGATGTTGAGAAATGTTATTTCGCCTCGTGAAATATTTCATGAAATTGAGGTGAAACTCACAATTTCGCCTGCAATTTTGCCTGCTACCATATATGACCCTTTTTTTACCAATTATTTTACCAGGTGAGACACACTAAGCTGAAAGCTTGTTTGCAGGTGCAACCTGGGAGCACGAGGAAGTTAAGTGACTTGCTCAGGGTCACACAGTATGCAAGTGGGGGCTGTGGGATTCAAACCCAGGTCTCCAGATTTGCAGCTCAGAGCCTTAAACCACTGCGCCATACTGCCTCCTTTTTGAATTTTGTTGAATGTATACCCCTCCCTGGTGTTTCGAGATCCCCCAGGCCGATCAAAAGCTGAATTAAAATCAAGAAAACCCTCCCTCACCCTGAGCCCCGGTCCCCAATTTTTGCAAAAAAAACCCACCCAATAACAATCCCTTCCATGTCCCTGTTGTCTAGTGCCTCTCCCCGGCCGATCACCGGGTGAATTCAAAAATCAAGAACCCTCCCCCCCAGTCACCCTGAGCCCCAGCAAAAACAATCCTATCCCCTGTCCCTGGTATCTAGTGGACCTCCCACCCCAACCCTGTCTTAAGTCAGAGCCCACCCTGCTCCCCCCAGGGGCTCAATGAATGAGTGCATGCATACCATGCTCATTCATTGAGCACTCCAATGGGCTGCAAGCTGTGGAGGTAAGTGGAGGACTGTACCGGTGGCCCGATCAGAATACTGAGGGGAAGAGCGAGGTGAGCTGTGACTTAACACAGGGTGGGGGATCCACTAGACACCAGGGACAGGGACAGGGGAAGGGAGGGGATTGTTGTTTTTTTTTTACAAAGATTGGGTGCTGGGGCTCAGGGTGAATGGGGGGAAGGGAGGGTTCTTGATTTGAATTCAGCTGGTGATCGACTGAAGGGGGACCACTTGACACAAAGGACATGGATGGGGATTTTTTTTTGTTGTTGAAAAGATTGGGGGCCAGGGCTCAGGGTGACGGGGGGATGAGGGTTCTTGAGTTTTATTTGGCCGGTGATTGGCCAGGGATGACCACTAGACACCAGGGACAGAGGAGGGGATTGCTGTTGTTTTTTGAAGGATTGGAGGCCCGGTGGCAAAATTAAGAAATTTCACCCACGGGTGGTGAACTTTTGCCCACTAGTGGCAAACTTTCTGGTTTGAGAGTGAAATTTCGCCCGCCCTAAGGGTAGAAATTTCACATTTTACCCGGTGAAATATTTTGCAAAATGCGCAAATTCCACAAAATATTTTGCCCAGCAAAATTTTCCAATTTCACACACTACTTAGGACCCAGTTTCCCACCCCTCACCCAGCACTCTTTCTCCACTTTCCAAAGGACAAATTCAGTAAGCAGCAAAGGTACTTACTGAACATTTTATCACCTGCAGCAAAAATAGCCATTACAAAGTTATGGTTACAGCAACAGCCACCAAAAGCTGCACAATGGCAGAAATTAACTATACCAATACCTTGTACTCCTGTTTATACCATTGTTTCTGTATTTGAATTTGTATTTGTCATTGCATTTGTATTCTAATTTTGTATTATTACAGTATTTGTACCTCATCCTATTATCCCTAATCCCAGGTCGCCCCTGAAAATGAGCTTTGGCTCAGTGTGCCTTTCCCAGTTACCAAATGTTTAAATAAAATAAAAATATAATTAAGGAAAAATTAGCCCATAAAGTGAGACAGCAACTGGAGCTATTTAACAACAGATGGCAAGGCTGGATAATGCACATAGTGGAAAAAAGTGACAACTTTGTTTCTTGATCTGATTAAGTAAAAGCAGTGCTTGGAGTACATAGGGTACCAAGTGTCCACTGGGTGTTGAAA
Source organism: Neoceratodus forsteri (assembly GCA_016271365.2). Taxonomy (NCBI): domain Eukaryota; kingdom Metazoa; phylum Chordata; order Ceratodontiformes; family Ceratodontidae; genus Neoceratodus; species Neoceratodus forsteri. The sequence continues at coordinate 878,561,288 of CM028136.1, forward strand.
CTGAAGGCAAAGGCGGAGGAGAACTCCAAACACAGACAGGCCTAAGAAAAACACAAAACAAAGGAGCACTTATAACTGTGCATGATTTTGCAGACTTACTAAGCTAAATACTATGGACTTCCACTTTGTTGAATAGACCAGTACTACTAACAATTAGTCTATTGCAAAATGTACTGTAACATTTTTTTCTATTTAGTTTTTGTTGACCAGGAAGGAGAACTAGACAAGGTTTTGCCTATTTTCAGCCTCATCTTTGGGTGGGATATGGATGGATGGCAACTGAAACTGAACCAGATTTTAAGCTGTTGGTGATATTTTTTTAGTGAAGGGGAGAAATTTGGCCAGGATACTGGGGAAATTCCCCTACTGCCAGCAGGGGGCTTGACTTCCTGTGAGCAGGGATGGAGGAGCCCAGTTGGGAGCCGGACCGAGGAGGAGGAGGAAGTGCTGATGTGGCAGAGGAGATGGCCTCCTCCCCTGATCTCATAGTGCAAGAAGCTGCTTTACTGGAAATAAACCAAGAATTAGTTCAAAATAAACAAGAAAAGATGTTTTTCTTGATCGAGGACTTGAGTAATATTGATGGAAATAAGGACTGTGAGAGAACTCCAATGGGAGGAATTAAGTGCAAAAGTAAAGAAGAACTTCTGCAGGAATTACAGAAAGCCAAGGAGAAATATGAAGCTTTTATGGCAAGAAAACAAGCTGAATTAAAGTCGCTGGATCACAGTGAAGAAATTGACAATGGGTATGACCCAGCTGACAGCTCCGAATATGATGCATCGACATCAAAGGACGAGGAAGAAGCAAGCCAACAGGCGCTCCCGCAGGTAAAATTTCACCCTATTATTTCAACCACTGATGCAAATGTGAATAAGGCTGGCAGGAAAACCAAGGGATTAGGGTGCCTAGAGCCCCAAGGGGTGAATGTTTTGAATAACCTGAGGGAGGTAGAGGGCAGTGATATTAAGGCAGAAGTTCCTACCGAAACTAGCTCTAAAACTGAGAAAAGGAGCGAGAAGGGGAATGAAAGTTTAAAAACTGCTGTACAAGATAAAGAAATGCCTAATGTAGTCTCAGGACTGGAAAACAATCCTAATTCTGGTAATACAGTCCCCTGGTTCAACATGAAGATTCAAAAAGGCCCAAATACAGAGGAAAAGAAAACTGGGGAAGTCATTTTCCAAAATAACCCCTTTGAACAGACTGATGCTACCATGTTTTCTTTCTCAGCACAATCTGCTAAACCAGGATCAAAGGAAGGAAAAAACAGAAAAGAGGCTATTATGTTGGCAAAACGCAATCTAGATGGGCCTAATACTCATAAAGGGCCAGTAGAACACAAGGGACAAAATATATCTGTGCAGTCCTGTCCAACAACAACAGAGGCAATTGGCAAAGCATTTTCCCTACAAACTAATCTAAATCAGGGACTTGAACCCTTCTGCAGTTGGTCATCGGGAAAAACAGTACAGGAGGCAGGATGGAAGAAATTGCCTTCAGGCCAGTGGTTGCCAGACCAACCGTGGCCTGCAAACACCCCAGAATGGTGTCCCAGGGGTATGCCTCAAATCTCTGTTGGGGAAAAGGGGAGTAAAAATCTAGATTCTGCCCAAGATATGGGGGATATAAATATGGGAAAGGAAAATATAACTGAACTGATTATGCTGGAAAAAGAGTCTTTAGAGAAAAACATACGGGAACCCCGGGGGATCCGGCACAGGACAGGAAGAATGAAACAACCTTTGCAGGGACCCCGGATCTCAGAAGAAGAGTGACTCCTGAAGGTGAAGAAAAACAAACTGACACCCCCCAGCACCCACTATTGTCAGAACTCTTTTCTAAATCAAAAAAAGAGGCTGTTCCTAGAAGGAACGCAGTTAGGATTCGGTATAAAGGAGGTCTGGAAATCAGGCCAGATCAGCAATACGTGGGAAGAAAGCTCCTGAAGGACTCACTACACTTTTCACCAAAAGATGTGTATGCTTTTATAAACATCTCAGGAGAGAACAACTATGACATTAGTTTCAGATCTGCATACACCCTAGATTTGTTCTGGCAATGCTTCAATCAAGTTAAATTTTCACCTCTGTGGTCCACCTTTATGGTGATCCCCTTGACAAAACCCCTCATTAAATATCTGGCAGTGATGTTTCGGAATGAAGGGGCACATGTTGATGACATTACATACTGGCTTCAACAAAAATGTGAAGTATTGAGTGCACCAGAAGCACAACTGGATTCTGAGATGTTTTGGACTGGGGATGGAAATATAATGTTAAATTGAGGCAACTGGAGAGTGACATAGAGCATATACCAAACTCCTTCATGCTGGGCAGAGATAGAGGAGTGTGTTTTTATTCAGGGCAGCCACGAGCATGCTACAAGTGTGGGGCTAGGACCCACCTCTCTAGCATATGTGATCACCCCCACTGTGACAACTGTGGGGGTGGTGACAAGTATGTATGCGCGGCCACAAACTAACAAGATGTGAGTTATGTGAGGACACAGGTCACACATTTCTGGAGTGTCCATGGGCTGCAAGAAATAAGGCAATAGTCATTAGCCCTGAGCTTCTTATCCAACAAACTCAGGAGGAAGCAGCCAAAAAGGTGGTAGAGGCTGAAGCCCCTCCTGTGGAACACAACCCCCAGATAAGGCTCCAGACCCTATTCCAGGCAGAAAGGAGGAAGTCGAGACTGAGGAGATAAGAATAGATGAGGAGAATCATCCACTCTGTCCCAATCCTGATAAGTCCATCCAGTGGGGGGTCCTACTACCGGTTTGCTACACAGATAAGCAATCCACTGATGTGCAGGTGATCCTTCTTCCACCCCCCCAAAAAATCCCTCCCTCCAAGAAGGACAACTGGGAATACAAAACCAAACCCGCCCCCCAACCCCACAAGTGAGCAAGCAGGCCTAGCGGGACCTAATCCCTTTGAGGTTTTGGCTCCCATTGAGGTAGAATCAGACACAGAACAGATGGATGTAGTCCTTACACCCCCATAAGCTGAAGGAGGGAAGGATGATATGATTGAGTACAAAGGGAAGAAAAAGGAAAAGAGGAAGAAAGGGCCTTGAACTCTTAAATTGAATGGTTAAGTTATCCCTGGGGTCATGTAACTGTCAAAGCCTCTTACATTCCCTTAGGAGAACAGTGTTGTTTCACCTATTGATAGATATAAAACTGGATATCTGTTTTTTGCAAGAAACATGGATGCTCACATCGGACCAACTTAATCTGTTCCAGGCTGAATGGAGATGGAGGCCATCCTATTGGTCCTTTGGGCCAGACAGGGCCAATGGAATAGGTATCGTATTTAGTACCTTTTCCTTCCAAATGACCAAGATGGTGGATTTGGTTCCGGGGAGGCTGTTCATCCTAGATGGATATTGGGATAAGGTCCCATATAGATTAATAAATGTATACAGCCCACAAACAAAAGCAGATAGAGTGGCTCTAATTTCCAAACTTCAGCCATACTTACATACATCCAGTTATGTAATCCTGGGAGGGGGGATTTTAATTGCAACTTACCCAAAGGGGGACTGAGGGGGAAAAGAGGGAAAACATACTGCGATTCAAATGCCTTGCAAAAATGTGTCGATACTGGTGAGCTGAAGAATTGTGCGCACTACCAATCCCAAGGACCCAAATATACATACACAAGGGGACACCTGTCATCAAATATAGACCATATTTTTGTTTCCGGAAATCTCCCTGACCCAAACTTTCATACTATCCCTATAGAATTTTCAGACCACCTTCTCTTACAAATAACGTTTCAAACATCCCCAGAAAATAAGGAGGGAGAAAAGATGGAGATTAAATGTTTCAATGCTCACAGACCTTTTGTTAAAGAGAAAATTTCATCATTACTCTGGGCTAGGACCTCAGTGAGTGATCTCTACGAAAAATTGGGGGTATGGTGGATGGACACAAAAAAAGAGATAGCAATATGGTTCCAAAACTATGGCAAGCATAGGGCACAAAACAATTTTTTTAGCTATTTAAAACTAAGATCAAAACTTCAGAACATGCTTTCACAGTCTGCTATGTCTAGACAAGATTATGACCCTGACATTGAACAGATCTAGGATAAAATGAGGAAATTTCAATATGACAGGGCAAAAACTTTAAATACAGAATTGCAATTTGGAACACAAAAAAACCCAATTGGAGACCCCTTTGAAGCCTGTAAAAAGAAGAAAGAGACATTAGATATGTTTCAATTAGTAGATGATAGAGGAAACATAGTGGAAGATGAGAAGGGGACCCATGAAATAATCTGTGGGCCTTTGACATCACATGAGAGTTCCCCTCCTCCTTCTACAAATTTGATTAATTCTTATTTGGAGAAAAGCCAGGTAACCTTGGCCTGGGAGGATCAAGAATTTTTAACCTCTCCTTTGAAATTACAGGAAATAGAAGATGTAATTATGAAACTAAAAAATGAATCTTCACCCGGACCTGACGGACTGCCTTATGAGTTTCACAGATCATTTCCCAAAATAATGGTGAGGTGTTTAGTAGAACTGTTTTTAGTATTTTTTTTGACAAAGGGGTGGTCCCCCCTCAATTCACAGCAGAACTCTTAATTTTTATATATAAGGGAGGGCGAAAGGTAGACATCTCAAACTGGAGACCTATAACTCTCCTGAATGCTGATTTTAAAATATTGTCTCAGGTTCTTAACAATAGGCTAAGGCAAATAGCTCCTTTATTAATACATCCAGCACAGTTTTGTGGGATCCCTGAAAGGAAGCTACAACATGCCTTAATGATTATCAGAGATGTAATAGAGATGTGTGGTACTGCACAAACATCCAGTTGTATCATTACTTTATATCAAAGCAAGGCTTTTGATAGCGTATGCCTTCCTTTCCTATTTCAGACCTTATTACATTATGGTATTCCAAAGGAATTTGTGCATAAAATCTAACTTATATATTCTAGAGTCCATGTGCAACCAATTATTAGAGGGTTGGTAATGAAAGGTATCACCATAAATACAGGGGTTCAACAGGGCTGCCCCTCAGCCCACTCCTTTATAACTTTTCCCTGGACCCTCTGACTAGAGTTCTGAGCAATACTCAGGAATGGGAAGGTTTTGGGGGGTTCCCAGGCCAAACGGAACTGAAAATCCAAGCCTATGCGGACAATATATGCCTGTTTATAGCACACCTGGTGCAATTACCAACAATAATAAAACAACTGCAGGAATATTCTAGAGTATCTAATGCCACCCTCAATCTAACTAAATGTAAAGGGCTGTATTTAGGAAATACAGAGAGGGCACCTGTAACAGTAAACCATATTTATTTCTCCTCAGAGCCACAAAAAATCTTAGGAATAACATTTGGACAACATAATCTACTGCTTGAGAACTGGGAAAGGGCTCTTCAGGGGGCTGAAAATAAAGTCCAGAGATGGAAGTCATGGAGGTTGTCTAAAATAAAAAGGGTACACATAATTAAAAGGTTCATTATACCCACTTTGTTGTATATAGCCATGATTTTCCCAACCCCAGTGATCTTAGAAACCAGGTTATATGCATGCTTTTTTCAGATGGTTTGGGGATCCAGATTGAACCCAATAAAAAGGTGTTTTACATAGTTGTCTAAACAACGAGGGGGTCTGGGTATGGTGGACCCTATAATCTTTTTTGATAGCCTTTTTCTGTCTTACAATCTTAAAATTGGACTAGGGGAACCAACCGGTGTGACATACCATTTGTTTTGTAAGACTTGTAGTGCATATTTGGAAATTTGGATTGGAAACCTTCCCCCAAAATTGTCCACCCACATCAAAATACCAGAATACATTAAACCAGTGCTCAAAAAGCTTTGCAAATGGGAGATCACTAAAGCAGATATCTCCAGACTCTCAGGACAACAATTGTACTCGCACATGGTGATTCAAATCCATCAGGAACAACCTGAATTTAAAAATTGCCCCCCAGATCTAAAGGAAGGGGTGTTAAAACAATTAAATAACAACAGAATTCCAATGCACATGTGGGAGGTATTATGGCGTTCAGCTTACGGGAGACTGAATGAAAGAGGCAATGCAAAAAACAAGGCCCAAGAGGAAAGGAATTGTCCATATAACAGTTGTATAAATATTGAAGAGACAATGGATCATTTCCTTTTTACCTGTTCCTATGCAAAAGCCCTATGGGGATATTTAAAGACAGAATGGAATCTAAGGTGGTTAGATAGTTTAACCTATGAGTCTTTGGTCCTTGGGCATTGTCCCATCCTCAGGATGAAGTATGATTATGATAGTTTAATGGTGTTGTTTTGCTGTTTAAAGTTTTACCTTTGGCAGGCTCACTGTCAATGGACACTCCAACAGAGACTGATGTCATATACCACCTATAAGACACTGGTAGAACACGCTATGGGGGCAGTGTTTAAGAAAGATCTGCAGGCTAATCCTAAGAGCTATGTTTTAAGGAAATGGAAAGGGTTGTTTGAATTTATCAAATAAAAGCAAGGAGGTAGACTAAAAACCTATTTCTAAACAAGATGTGTTTAAAAAGTACTACTGATTTTTGCCCTAATAGTTTATTGGTTACTCAGTAGTTGGAAAATTATTTTTGAACAATCACTTTTAACCAGAGTATGAATGAAATACTTGTTTATTTGGGATTAAAATTGTATTCTTTCGTGTGAATTAACACACTCAGAAGTAATTAGGTTTGAGAGCTACAACTAGCAAAATTCCCCTGCCACAGTGATATGGGGGAAAGATAATAAGGGGAAGGGGGGAAGGTTTCTTTGGGGTTAAGGAGTGATTATTGTGTGGTTTTAACAGAATGCATCAAGTGTATGAAGTGAATACCTGCTGTTCTTTCTTTCTGTATGTTTATTTTTTCTTTCCTCTTTATTTTTTGTACAATGTGTTATGATTTGTGATGATGTGATATCAATAAAAAATTCCCCTACTCTGACAGTAGGGGGAACCTGTGCTTCCCTATGATAGCAGAACAGTGTGTGAGCAAGATGGATGTAGACGTGTTGGAGGAATCCTCTCTCCTTGTCGCTGGAGAGGTTGAGACTGAAAAGTTGCATGCAGAGAACCCCTTTAATCAGCAGGAGGTAATTGTGAATGAGGAGGCTATTTGGATTAATGTGAAAAATTTTATCGGACACACTCAAAAGCAGACTGAGCTTGAGCATGGTAATCCATGGGTAACTTCAGGAGAAACATCGCGGAACCTGCAAGGGATGCCCTGATGTTGTCAGATCCAACCAAGCAACAGAGAATGCTGCGAGTGGTATGCAGTGCTCTGGAGATATTGCTAAACCCTTGGACAGACACGGCACCTAGGAACAGGAGACACACAGTCCATTACTGCATCACAACAAAACTGCAAACAGTTTGGCTTACCTTGTGAACAAAAAGACACAGACTGGCCAGCGACTAACGTGTTGCTCAATACGGAATGGAAGAGATATGAAGCAGGTTGATAGATTCCTGATCTGGACTGGGGGGATGAGGTTCAGGAACTCATAGAAGACAGGCCTGCAAAGGGGAACATCACTGGGCAAACAAATAAGAAAACTCTGAGCTCAGGTAATCAGACTACAGTACATTTGTCCCTTAATGAGGCCTCACTCACATCAAAAGCACATACTTTAGTGGGTGGGATTCGGGACACTGAGTGGCCTGAACCATCTGGGGTAAAAACTGCTGCTGAAACAATTTTTGAAGGAGCAAGTACCTTAGGCAGGGAGAACAGGGAACAGACTGAAAATCAGGGGAACCGGGCTGGAAATGCTAGATGAGTGCCCATGTCTGAATTATTCAAAAATAAACTGAAGCAAGCTCCCAGAAAAAAATGCAGTTAGGCTGCGATATAGGGGTGTCCTGACTGAGCATCCTGACAGATACTACATGGCTAGAAACCTGCTAAAAGGCTCCATGAGGGTCTCCCTATCAGAAATGTATGCATTAATTCTTATTTCTGGTGAGGGCACCTTTGACATGAGCTTAAGACTAATGCTGGTCTAGAAAAGTTCTGGGAAAAGTTTAATAACCTAAAACAAACTCCCTTAAGGACTCACTTTCATGCAATTCCATTAACAAAACCCCAAATACAATGGGTGACCATTATGTTCAGAAATAAAGGAGTTAATGTCAGTGACAGCTACCACTGGCTGCAAAACAGGTGTGACATCCTGGGCCCTCCAGAAGCCATTATAGACACAGAGGGAATATGGACAGGAGGGTGGAAATTCAAGGTAAAGTTGTTCCAAGTTAACTCAGAAATTTTGCACTTGCCAAACAACTTTTTCCTGGGAAAAGATAGGGAAGTATGCTTCTATGGGGGGCAATCAAGAGCCTGCTACAAATTTGGGGCTAGGTCCCACTTAAGCAGCACCCATGACATGTGAAAATGCTCTCTTTGTGGTGGTTATGGTCATTCCAGTGATTTGTGTGAAAACATTTTTCAGTGCAACCTCTGTGACGAGAAAGGCTATGCCTTTCATCAATGTCCATGGGCCAGGTGCAACAGATCTGAAGGGTGGGATCAAGATGATTTGGTCCAGAGAGCACAGGAAAAGAGGAGAGGAGGGATTTTACACCATCAAATACCTCCACTGAACAGGAGGACCCTGTAACTCTCTTGACTGATAATAGGCAGGGGGGAGACAGTTCCGAAGGGACCCAGAAGAGGATTCTACCACTCCAGAACCCCCTCAAGTGACCCAAGACCAAACTCAACCTGAGCACCAGGAGCAGGAAGGGATGGAAACAGTTCATGAGGTTGCAGAGACACAAATGCCCCCTTCCCTTTAAACAACAAAAACAAACAGATGGGTCACCAGAGCAGTGACAAAGCAAGCTGCAACACCTTTTGTAATCCCTACCCAAAACCCCTATCTTCCCTTACAGGAAGAAGTGGGGGATTCTGAGCTAGAATCAGATGTATCTAACCATTCCAAAATGATCTCAGAAGGACAGGAGGAGGAGTAAAGACAGTCTGAAGAATTGGCAAAAGAGAAAAAGGGGAAAAAAGGGAAAATGAGATCTAAACATACAGGAGGGAATTAATCTTATAAAGTTTCAGAAATGGCCTCCCTACACTTTGCTTCTCTTAATACTTGTAGTTTAAAAAACAACAAAAGAGAGACCACCATCTTAGCATATCTAGGTCAACTTAAATGTGATCTAGTCTTTGTTCAAGAGACCAGGCTAAATCGCTTTACGAAATGGAATAACTTAGCAGGAGCTGGGTGTGGAGTCCTTCTTTCTGGACATTCAGCACAGAGGTTGCTGAAGGATTGGGCATTCTATTTAAAGGAAAAAGGTTTTAACATAACCAGAGTAATAGATATGAGCCCAGAACAGACTCTGTTATTAGATTGTACATATGGCGATTTCTTTTTCCGTTTTATTAATGTATATGCACCCCAAACAAAGACTTCTCGAATAGAGCTCTTTGAGGTGATTAAACGCTAATTATATACCAGAAAACATATTGTCCTGGGAGGGGATTTTAATTGCAGCTTAGATCTAAAAGTTACCAGGGATATAGCACAAAAAGTGTACTGTGATTCACAGGCTCTGAAAAGACTTATGTCAGATGCAGGCCTAGTAGATTCTTACAGGGCTTTAAACAAAGAGAGAGGGACCACATACTTTAGACACATGTAAGCCACATGGATAGATTTCTTTTTCCATTCTAAGTATCTAAATCCTTTATGGATGGTAATTAAGCCCACTGAATTCTCGGACCATAATATTTTATTAGGACAATTTTGTTTAGCTTCTGTGCCCCCAAGGTTTTTTCCCATGCACAGCGATGGAAATTAAACTCATCCCTCCTGGAACAGCCCTAGTGCGAGAAGCAAATAGAGCTGTTTCTGGAAGAAACATAGAAACATAGAAGTTGACGGCAGATAAGGACCGCTAGGCCCATCCAGTCTGCCCATTTCTTTTTCTACCTTATAAATGTGCCATCGGCCTTTGCTCTGTCAGTGACCTATCTATTCATAGTCATTTGTATTGCTCCCTTATGCCTATCCCATGCCTGTTTGAAGCCCTGCACTGTATTCATAGCCACCACTTCTTGTAGTAAGCCATTCCATGCATCTACCACCCTTTCTGTGAAAAAGAATTTCCTTACATTCCCCTTAATCGGCCTCCTCTAATCTCATGCTGTGTCTCTTGTCCTGCTATTTTTCTTATATTTAAACATGTTAGACTCTTTTCACCTTGTTTATGCCCTTAAGGTGTTTAAATGTCTCGATCATATCACCTCTCTCCTCCTTTGCTCAAGGGTATACATATTGAGCTCCGTTAATCTGTCCTCATATGTCTTCTGATGCAGTCCCTGCACCATTTTGGTTGCCCTTCTCTGGACTGCCTCAATTTGGTTAATGTCCTTGTGAAGGTGTGGCCTCCAATACTGCAGCAGTACTCAGATGGGGGCTAACCAATGTCTTGTACAGAGGATTATTACCTCCCTCTTCGACTTGTGATACCCTACTAATACACCCTAACACCCCCTAGCCTTGCTCTACTGCTTTAGAGGTCTGCTTGATGATTTTAGGTCATCAGTGATGATGATGCCCAAGTCTCTTTCTTCCTTTGTGACTGCTAGCAACTCCCTCCCAGCCTATAAGTGGCTTGGGTTTCTCTTCCCTATGTGCATGATTTTGCACTTCTTTGCATTAAATCCCAGTTGCCACTCTTCTGACCATTCTGCTAGTTTATCCAGATCTCTTCTCATTCTGCCCACCCCATCTGGATCATCTACTCTGTTGCAGATCTTGGTGTCATCTGCAAACAGACAAGCCTTACCCTCTAGTCCATCTGCTGGGTCACTAATGAAGATGTTGAATAGGACTGGCCCCAGGACTGATCCCTGAGGTACCCACTTGTGACTTACATCTCTTCTGACTGTATACCATTTACCACCACTCTCTGTTTTCTGCCAGTCAACCAGTTTGCCACCCAGTTGACCAACTTCTGACCCACCCCGAGCCTACCTAGCTTATTTATCAATCTTCTATGTGGAACAGTGTCAAAAGCTTTGCTGAAGTCAAGGTAGGCGACATCAACTGCTCCCCCTTGGTCCACCACTCTGGTTACCTAGTCAAAGAAATCTATGAGATTAGTTTGACAGGACCTTCCTTTGTAAACCCATGCTGTCTTGGATCCTGTGCCCTATGGATTCCAGGTGTTGCACTATCCTTTCCTTAAGGAGTGCCTCCATAATCTTGCCCACTACTGAGGTAAGACTGACCGGTCTGTAGTTCCCCGCCTCCTCCCTGCTACCACTCTTGTGGAGTGGGATCACATGAGCCCTTCTCCAGTCTTCTGGGACCTCTCCTGTGCTCAGAGACTCACTAAACAATTCTGCTAATGGCTCTGCTAGTTCCTCCTTTAGCTCCTTAAGTACCCTGGGATGTATGCCATCAGGTCCCATTGCTTATCCACCCTGAGCTTAGCAAGCTCTTGTAGGACCCTTTCTTTTGTGAAGGGAGTAGTGCTCACCTCCCTCCCCCCTGTGTCCATGATGCTGAGCTGTGGGCCCTGCCCTACCTTCTCTTCAGTAAATACTGAGCAAAAGTATCTATTTAGGATAGATGCCTTTACAGGGTCCTCCTCCTCACATGCTCCCTTTTCTCCATTAAGCTAGCAATACCCCCTCTGGACTTTCTCCTTTCACTAATGTATCTATAGAAAGTCTTGTCACCTTCTTTTACTGTTCGTGCTAGTGTTTCCTCAGTTTGGGACTTTGCCTGCCTTACTGCCTTACCTGTTTCCCTTAGGGCAGTTTGGTATGCCTCCCTATCTTCATCCCGCTGTGTTCCTTTATATTTTCTGAAGGCCAGCCTTTTGGCTCTGACCTTTTCTGCTACTGGATTTGAGAACCAAAGTGGTTTCCTTCTTCTTTTGCACTTCCTTTTCTGTCTAACACAATGGGATGTTGCTTCAAGTATTGTATCCTTAATGCTTGCCCACTTGCCTGTACCTCCTCACCTGTGTTTCTTTGCCAGGGCTAGCTTAACTCTGTTGGCCATCTTATCAAAGTCAGCTCCTCTGAAGTCCCATATTTTTGCCTTGGAATGGGATGATTTAGATGTAGTAGCCAAATTGAACCATACCATGTGATGGTCACTGGCCCCAGGTGACCTTCTACCTGGAGATCTGTGATCCCTTCTTTGTTAGTTAGTACTAGATCTAGGATAGCCCTGTCTCTTGTGGGTTGCTGTACCAGTTGTTTGAGGCCCTCCCTGCAGGAATCCACTATGATTCTAGTTCTGGCAGATGTTCCTGCTGGTATTGACCAATCTGTATCTGGCATGTTGAAGTCTCCCATTATCAGAACCTCCCCTTTAGCTGTCATGTTTTGTATATCTTCTAACAGTAATGTGTCTATGTCCCCCTCTGGTCTGGGGGCCTGTAGACAACCCCAGTTCTTATGGCTGTCCCATTTCCTGTTTCCAGGGTGACCACAGTTCTTCTGGCTCCTTATGTGTATTCTAATTTCTGTAGCTTTGATATTTTCATTAACATACAGGGCCACCTCCCCTCTTTGCACCTCGGTCTCTTCTGAACAATACATAGCCAGGTACTGAAGTCTCCCAAGTGTGGTTACTGGTAAACCACGTCTCACTAATTGCTACTATGTCCAGTTTAGCCTCTGACATTATTGCCTGCAGGTCTGGGTTCTTATTTCCCAGGCTGTGAGCATTTGTGTACATGATTTTCCATTGGCCAGATTTTGGTGTGTTAGTTGTTGGGTGAAGTTTGGCATCACCCTGTGCATCGTATGGGGAGACAAACCTTTTTCTTACCTGGTGATGCAAATGAACGGCAAACACGCTGAATTCCTGTTTGACCACTAGCTGAGGGGAGGGTGTTCTTCCCATTCGACGTGGGGTGCTGCCCTCTCCCCATTTGCTAGTTTAAATATTCTGCAAAGGCGTCAAACTTCTGCCCCAATGCACTGACTCCTTCAGTCAGATGCAGTCCATCAAATTTAAAGAACTTTCGCTCCCAGAACTGTTGCCAGTTCCCTACAAATCTGTGTCCTTTTCCTGGCACCAGTCCTTGAGCCATGTGTTTAGCTCCCCTATCTCCCTTCTCTGACCTTCCGTCCATCTGCTCCCTTCTCCCAGACTGGCAGGATCTCAGAGAAGGAGATGCGACGAAATAGATGATAGTTTGTCACCCAGCCTAGTCAGGTGTTCCTTGGTCTCCACAACTGACCCGGCTGGCGAGATCGATAGTCCCTATGTGTACTAGGACATCAATGTTTTTCTCCTGCTTTGTGAACAATTTTAGTAATGCGGTCAGTGTCTCTCCATGCTGATGTACCTGGGAGACATCTGACCATCACCCCTGGCTGGAGATGGGTATCAACTCCCGAATCATGGAGTCTCCTATGATCAGAAGTTTTTTGATTTCCTTTGTGCTTGTTTAGTTTTGGTTCCTGATTTGGGTGAGTATTGTTGTGCTAGCTCCTGTGCGCAGTGTCCTGCTCTGCAGTGTCTTCTGCCTCTTTATTTGATTTCAGAGATAGAGGCAGATACCTGTTTGTAGTGTTTATATGGTTTTTGGAGGTAATGTGTTGGAGAGCAGAGAGTGATGGGGCACCTGATTTGCTCCTCCTAACCACCTGCCAACCTCCTGGACCAACTACCCTCTGCGGTCGAGGTTTTTCTGTTGGATGCTGGGGAAATGGCTGGTGGTTCTTATAATGTATTTCCTCTTCAATATGAAATTTGAGGTGTGCAATCTCTGCCCATGCTGCCCAGAGCTGAGACCTAAGATCTCCAAAGGCCCAGCATGTAGGACAGTGTCCTAAATCCTGTAAGACTGTCCTTCTGAAAATTGTTCCACAGTACCTGCAGTTAATGAAATCCATTCCAAATAAGTTGCTGGGTTTGTAACCTAGTCAGAGTAATTAGAAGGAAAAAATGCAAGTAATGGTTTAATTGTGTTTGTTTAACTTGTTATAACAAGTTAAATTACTAGTGCTCTGTAAATGAGATCACTCTTGTGGAGGCCCCACTGATCCGCCTCTTCCTGCTCTGCCACAGGAAATGTCACAACTGTGGTACCCTATAAAAAGGAGTGTAGCGTGGGGTGGTTGGGGATGGGGGTGGGTGGCTGGGCCCTTCCCTGCCTAAAAGAAGAACCATGGACGAAAGAACAAGGAGGTAGAGCAGAAACAATCAGTCAACAACAAATGCAGTAACCCTGAAAGCTTATCCTAATGTTAGATAAAACTGTAAAACCTGTAAAGCACCACCTGTAATGATTTCAGAGAAGATATACCCTGTAAGAAACACTTTGCTCCAGAGAAAAATAAAGCAGTAACAGAAGATATACCTTGCAAAAGACAATTTGAATCAGAAGATTACAGCAGTAATCTGTTAGCACACACCTGTAGGCACACCTTGTAAAAATGCAGAAGAAGGTATACCAGCAACAACAATTTGAATCAGAGAAAAAATAAAGCAATGAAATGTTAGCAACAAACAGTAGCAATCCCTGTGAGTGAAAAATCAAAACACCACCACACAGTAAATCTGCTTAGCCAAACTAAGTCTTAATCCTTCTCCCTTGCTCTGGTAAGTTTCTCTACTCTGCCTTTCAAGCAGTCTTAGAAGGAAAGAGCTCAGGTGAAGCTAGGTGCCTTGGCCAGCAAACCAAGTCTTCTCAGCTAGATTTTCTGCTCAATGTATGTACGATAATTTATGGGACTGGTGGTCAGATACTAAACATGATTTAAAATGCCTTATAAATTCTTTTGAGAAAGAAACAGCCAATTCAAAATACTTTAAATACCTGGGTTATAGGAATCAATTATATAAATTAATGTCTTTCCCACCAAGGTGCCGAATACAATATCAATCTCAATTAGTAGATTTAAAATCGCAAATGAAGGCATATCAGTATGATAGGGCAAAATCCTTGGATATGGAAATGAGATTCAGTGCTTTAAAACAACCTACAGCTGACCCCTACATGGCCTGCAAGCAAAGACTAGATAAGATCCTCATGACCGGATTACTTGCTCAGGATGGAACGGTCATAACTTCTGTACTAGGGATGCTTTCAATAGTTCAGCAATCTTTGAAAGAAATTTTCTTTGATGATCCCCTCGACAGTAGTGACCTACAGAATTTCTTTACTGCCCCAATAATTAATATGCAGACTAGGTGGGCCAAGCGGTCCTTATCTGCCGTCAAAGTCTATGTTTCTATGTTTCTATGTTTCAATACTCCAAATAGGAAGCCAGGAAGGTAACTGCCTGGTTTCACCAATCTCACCAGAAGAAATAACAGAGATAATAAAAGCCTTAAAGCTTGGTACTTCCCCAGGGATAGATGGTATTATAAATGAATTCTATAAAAGGTTTACAACAGAAATCAGTTGTCGTTTAGCTGTACAGTAGTAGCCACAGACAATGCCAGCTATTTCCAGATATTTCACAAAATTTCTAAAGGGTTTCTCTCTGCTGCCCCTACTGTGGAAATGCAGAAAGCAGGAGATTTCTCTAGAAATATCACAGGCATTTTGGGAAATAGCCGGCAGTGTCTGTGGTTACTACTGTAGTTCATAATTATTTACTAGAATCTGATCAAGACTGTAAAGATTTTGGAGTAGCCATTATCAGTTATATATTAAAGGAAGAGGAAGGAGAGGCAGAATTTATCAAATTGGAGGCCGATTAGTATTTTAAATGGTCACTATAAAATCTTAGCTAAGGTCCTGAATAGCAGGTTACAGAAATCAGCAGAGACCCTGATAGATAGTGCACAGACATGTGCAATCACCCATAGAAAGATCCAACATAATCTTTATCTTTTAAGAGAATTACTGGCAGCAAGTAGTAAAACAGACTTTAAGGGATATATTTAGCCTTAGATCAATCAAAAGCATGTGATTAGCTGAGCACCAGTACGTATTTCAAATTTTGAAAATGTATGGTATCCCAGGGTAAATGGTGAGGTGGATAAACAAATTATACACCAAGGCTAGTCTCATCCCAACTGTGAACGGTATATTTGGGGAAAATGTGACAATAGAAAGAGGTGTCTGACAAGGGTGTCCTCTAAGCCTGTTGCTCTATACATTTGCACTGGACCCCATAATCAGACAGATAAAGTGGGACACTCAGATCGTAGGACTGGCACCTAGTCTCTCTTTACATTTAGAGAAAATTTCAGCATATACTGCTGATGTGTGTCTTTTTGTCAGGGATGTTGCATAAGGGGAAAAAGCAATTCAAACTTTTGCTAAATTTTCTTCAATATCAGGATCAAAATTAAACATAGAAAAAAGCTTTGCACTTGCGCTAGATAATATTTTGGGGCCCGCAGTGATATCAGGTATCCCTGTTACCTTTTCTCCACAAAAAATTCTGGGTATTTGGTTTGGGACGGGAGACTTGCCATCTCTCAATTGGGAAAAACAGCTGGAAGTCTGTGAAAAAAGGTGTCAGTGTGGAAAACATGGAAACTTGGGAAAAAGAAAAGAGTTCTAATAATAAAAAAATTCTTACTCCCAATATTCAGGTATTTAAGTTATATATATATATATATATATATATATATATATATATATGCATCACTGATACAACTGGAAACAAGAATTCTCAGTAATTTCTTTCAGATGCTATGGGGTTCACTTTTAAACCCGGTCCAGAGGGAGGTTACTTATTTGCACATTAATAAAGGGGGTTTGAATATGATTAACCCAATAGTATTTTACCATCCCTTTTTTATATTTAACACCCTAAAATGTGGTTGGGATACAGCTGCATTGACATGGCCGGAATGGATACATTATTTACTACAGACATATGATTTAAAATGGGACAACGTTCCACCTAAACTCTTATCTCATTTTAAGTTCCCTAGTTATGCCATCCCTTCATAGAAAAAGTTACAGCAATGGAAAATGACTTAGCCAGTACTTATGTCCTTTGATAGGAAACAAATTTACAAGCATGTGATTTATGTGGTTTATGAGGTACAGACAATTATTTTAATATTATTTTAATATTTTAGTATTTCCAGAGAGTTCCCCCACCAAGATGCCACTAGCATTAACAAAGTTAATGGATGCAGGGGTCCCCATCCATTCAGACATGGGATATTGTGTGGTTATGTAGCCAGGGGAAATTGGGGGTTTGTGGAAACTGGAAGCATATAATCCATTCAGGATAGAGATTGCCCTAGTTCTTCATGTATTACCACAATTGAAACAATGTCTTGCTTTTTTCTTGAATGCCTGCATAGTGTGCAGTTCTGGAAAGATCTGGCCCTGAAGTGGAATTGGCCATTCTTGACCCGTATCTCCTACAATGCTTTATTGTTGGGAGACTACTCTGGGGTATGGACACATTTCCACAAAAGCACATTACATGTTATTTTCTCATGAATTCAATATTATATGCGGCAGGCCAGATGGCAGTCTTTATTGCAACAGTTACAAGTCTCTAATAGCGTCCTGATTTCTCAGACAGAAACATCAAGTTAAACAAAATGATGTAAAGAAATATGCACAAGGGAAAGTTCAATGCTGATGGAAGAATTTAGAAAATCTTGTGTAATGGAAAAATAAGTGATTATGTATTCTTTTCGGTTCTGAAGCTTTCTTTTATAGGAGCTTATTCCTTTCTAGACTGTTATTTCTAGAAGATTGTTTGGTATCTTCTTTTTTTCCCTTATTTGATTTTTCTCTTGCTTTGAATTGTTTAAATATTCTTACCTGCCATTTTGTATATAATTTCCTTTCTTAGTTTCTTAAATTGTAATGTCCTGTTATTTTTTCTCAATAAAAATTCCCCTACTGTATTCGACAGGTGGCGCTGTTTCTGTCGAGAAGAGTCTCTGCAGTATGAATGATGACAGTGGAGGAAGCCAGGCTGCTGAACACCCACATCATGTTCAAGGAGAGAGGAATGGTATGGCAGGGAGGCACCAGAGTGGTGGCCAGCACATCATACTCCATTCCTCACCATCTGGGGTGATGTCCAATGGTGCTGGAGTCACCGGTAGGAATGAGACGTCTGAATCCCCTACCATTTTAGATAACTACTTGGTATGTTTACCAGCAACCGTTCCCGCTACTGGAACGGTACAGGACGCAGGATCTACCTTGGAGGAGAAAAGAAAAAATCTACAAAGAACAGCAGAGGAATTTCGATTAGCACAACTTTGTGCTGTAGAAGAACTTAAGAAAAGGAAATGGCCCAAGCGCAACTCACCGATGGTTATGCCTGAGTTCCCCTCGAAATTCTTCATTTTCACCGCTGGAACAGACGAGATAGGTCACTCTACAACTACACCTGAGTACAAACAGCAACCTGATGAGG
This sequence comes from Neoceratodus forsteri, assembly GCA_016271365.2. Taxonomy (NCBI): domain Eukaryota; kingdom Metazoa; phylum Chordata; order Ceratodontiformes; family Ceratodontidae; genus Neoceratodus; species Neoceratodus forsteri. Next base: position 878,579,646 of record CM028136.1, read on the forward strand.
AACAACAATGGTCTCCGGAGAGTGCTTTGTAACGCGCTGGCTGGCTACAATTGGAATCAGGTCCATGGATTGTAGACCCTGGGATCCCACTTCCGGGTTCTTCAGATTTGGGGAACTTAGATAATCCTGTTTCTAATACACACAATGCGCTACCTGCTCAGCATTAGAGGGAAATAAACCCTGATAAAGATAGTACCATTTTAACCCCGATAGAGAGTCCCACCATCACAGCTCCCCCAGGGCAGCCTCATATAGACATTCTTACAATGCAATCTGTGCAACCAGAGCCTGTGCCATCAGGTACCATTTCTTTCCCCGCCTTGAAGTACTTTGTCTAGAAGAATTTTTTGATGCACCTAATGACACAGGTACTCCCCTGGCCCCATGTCTCTCTCAAGAGATCCGGCTCTGGCTCTTCCTATGGAGGATGAACCTCCGGCCCTGACGGAGACAGTGCCCACTTATGCCAGTCTTTTTCATAAGCCTGTTTCACTGGCCAAATGCAGAAATGCAGTCTGTTTGCACTATTTGGGACCCACGGACAGTATGCCAGATCGTGTCTATGTGGGGAAAGGTCTGTTAAAACAAATGCTTGTTTTTTCCCCAGTTGAGGTGTATGCCCTGAAACATACCCCAGGAGATAATACCTATGACATCCATTTTAGAACCCCTGATATTCTTAATATGTTTTGGATGAAATATGTGCTTTTAAAATTGAACCCAGCATGGTCCCATTTCCAGGACATACCCCTTACTAAACAGTCCTTCAAGATGATTACTGTTCTTTTCTGGAATGAGGTATGAACGTGGTGGACATTACATATTGACTTGAGAAAAAATTCACTATTCAGGGTAATCCAGAACTGATTCTGTATTCAGAGGGTTTCTGAAATGAGGGATGGTGCTATAAGATAAATTTAACTCAAACTGAGGATGGTCTACAACATCTCCACAGCTGTTTCTATCTAGGCTGGGACAGAGGTTTTATTTTTCACCTGGGACAATCACACCACTGTTACAAATGTGGCTCCTGTAGACATTTGAGTAGGACTTGCGACACACTAAAATGTGCTCAATGTGGAGAACTGGGACATATCATGTCTGACTGCCATCACTCGGCAAAATGCAATCTATGTGATGACGGCCACTATTTCTCAGACTACCCATGGGCAGCCCACAACACTACCAATAGAGATTTCTGCATACAGGATTTATATATCAATACAGCTGTGAAAGCTGCACAGTGTCAACAAGGCCACCCCTTTGGGAGAGAACACTTGGTGGTTCCATCGGGTCAGACCATTGTGACTCCCACTGAACCACAACCTACAACTCAGCCTGAGAAAGGGCTCTTACCTAACCCCCACCGTGGTAGCTAAACTCCTACCACAGCCCCTGCACGACATATTAACTATACCCCCTCTCCTTCCACTGGAGGATACTTACTATTGTCAACAACAGAAGACGGAGTTTACGGAAAGGGGGTACAACCCATCTGACCTCTGATACCCCTGAACTCCCCTTGCATAATACATATTCAGCATTGCAGGAGGAAGAAATAGATGCAGGGACAGAACCTGACTCAACTTCTGTCCAATCCTCTCAGGCTGAATGAGGCTCAGCTACAGAGCAGACGATTGAGGACTTAAATAAAATCCTCCAAAAATCCAGAATGGGCTCCCGAAAAATGGGTTAAAAAAATAGTTCCTCTATCTAGTGCTGTTTCTGGTGATGTTTTTTTCCCCCATAGGTAATTTGTGGCCTTCTCTACTCTGACGAATGGCTTATATAACATTACTGTTGCATCTCTCAATACTAACAGCATCCAGTCAGAGAGAAAAAGGCTTTTGATTTATGTTTTGTTCAAAACTGGACTGTAGGATGTGTTTTTTCTCCAAGATACCCATTTACATACCTGTTTGGAGATGGAACAGACCACTCTAGGTTGGAAATAGGGAGTATCTTACTGGTCCATTGGGAAAGATGTGTGTAATGGGGTGGGTATATGTGTTAACAACCTTACTGCTCAACTAGTACAGACTCTGGATATAATTCCAGGATGTGTTCTTATGCTCGATCTTATGATCTATGGTTTGCATTGTCATTTCATAAGTGTTTATGCACCTCAATCTAAAGTTTCTAGAATAGAGCTATTTCATACCATACAGCCTTACCTTTTTACTGCTAAATATGTTTTTTAGGTGGGGACTTTAATTGTAGCCATTACCTTGCTGATAGGGTGTTGAAGACACAAAAAATGTATTGTGATGCAAATTGTCTGAATGCCCTTATTTCTCAAACTGGCCTAATAGATGCACTGACACATCTCGCTACACCTGAGAAAACCTTTTTCCACAGTACTCAGACGACCAGAATAGACTTTTGGTTCCTTTCCTCTTCCCTGTGGGTAATCCACAGCAAAACTCAGCCGGTGGCACCTTCAGACCATGCTATCATAGAAGTCACAGTTTCTAATTATGACAGCGTGCACTGCGGTCCAGGGTACTGGAGGTTGAATTTAGAGTTGTTGTCCCTTCCATCCATAAAAGAAGGCTTTTCATCCCTACTTGAAGCTTGAAAATCTGTGAAATTTATGTATGACATCTCCCAGGAGTGGTGGGAAGATACAAAAAGAGACATCAAGAGCTATTTCCAAAATATTGGCAGACTTAATGGGAAATATAAAACAGATATGTATCAGGCCTATATGTATAAATTTCAGGATCTTTTATCCCAGGCAGCCCAAGGAAATGATCAGGTTCTCCCAGAATTATGAGAGGTTAGACAAAAACTGAATGATGTACCGTATACTAGACTAAAATCCTTAGATCAGGAATGAAGATTTGGGTCTCAAGAGAATAAAGATTTTATGAACCCCTACCAGTTTTGTGCCCAGCAATGACACCAAAAACACATGTCATTATTGAAAGACCCACAGGGTGTTGTGCTAACCACTAAAACAGATATCTTACATGCAAACGACAGCCATATCAAGACACTTTTTTGTCAAGTTGGCCCGGTGGCACTGAGGGTTGAGGCACTGGACACCATACCTTGTGCCATGCCGAAGACCCGGGTTCAGGACCGAGCTCGGGCCATTGGAGGTCAGAAGGGGGAGGACAGGATTGAGCATCTGGAGGACTGCACTCCTGGCCTGGGAGGTACAGGGGTTCTGACTTCAGGCACTGGCAGCTCCTGGCGGCATTCGGGGGGCACAGTTAGCCTGAGGTCTAGCAACCACAGGATTGGCTGTGGCGATGATCCTGCAGGCACATATGGGAGCATGCGTGCCCATGCTGGATATATTGCATGTCCAAGCCAGGGGTGGAAAGCAAGAAAAACCCCTCTCGGCTGGGTGAGGTGACGGCGACCTCCAGGAACCAAGGCTCCACATGCCCATTGCCGGCCATGATGCCCGACTCTACCCCCTGGGGATCCACGGCCTCTCCAAGGGGCCCAGGAGAGACAAGGGTCCTGATAACGATGCTACTGTTGGGGAGAGTGGTTCAGGCGGGTGGTTAGGGGCTGCATGGTGAGTGAGAACTGCCCGAGAGATACCCCGGAAGGTAGGAGAATAAATAGAATAAAAAAATACCCTTTTTTGTCCTGAGACACCCCCACACACTTTACATATTACATAGCTTGAAGGCTGTACATTGTCAAAGGCCTCACTACCAGATTCAAAGGCACTCACTTCTCCAATCTTGCCCTTGGAACTATCGGCTACCCTATCTCAAATAAAAGATGGTACAGCCCCTGGGAAGGATTGGATTCCCTATGAGTTTTATAAAATTATTTTTTTAGTTTTACTACAGGAATGTTTAAAAGTACTACAAGACATATTGACATTTGGCTCTCTACCTGAGAGTATGGGTGAGAGCTTGGTGATTTTTATGTTCAAAACCGGAGATAGAGCTCAACTGAGGAATTGGCGCCCGATTACTGTACTAAATACTGATTTTAAACTCCCTACTAAACTTCTAAATAATAGATTAATGACTTGTGCCACTTCTTTGGTTCACCCATCCCAAATCTGCACAATCCCCAAATGAAAAAGAACCGATAGACTAATTTTATTGTGGGAAATATTGCATAGGGGACACACGGGAGAACTTACAGGTCTCATTTTCAGCCTTGACCAGGCAAAAGCTTTCAACAAAATAAGTCATAATTTCCTCTATGAATGTCTGAGACAGTATGGGATCCCATCCAAGTTTATCCACCGAATACAAACTTGTTATGCTACTGCAACAGCCAAAGCCTTTTGCAACGTCTGGATGGGCCAAAAATGTAACATTATGGGGCGGGGGGGTTTGACAGGGCTGTCTATTTAGTCCACTCCTATCAATATTTACATTGGTCCTTTGATTAGATGCATAAACAACATGGCCACCATTCAGGGGGGTTCCTTTTCTAGTATGGATGAAGAAATAAAGAGTATAGCATATGCTGACGACATATGTTTTATTGTTGGCAATTTAGGTTCTGCAAGGGAATTAGGACAAGTCCTGTGTGACTTTACTAGACTGACAGGAGCCCAGGTAAATTTTGAGAAGAGTAAATGTCTCTCCATAGGCATGGAAGGCTTCCCAGAACCGAATATTAGTGGTATTCCAATAGGTTGGAAGTCCTGTACTATTTTAGGTTTACAGTTTGGTGCAGGAGAATTAGCTCTTCAGAACTGGTCCTGTAAACTCCAGCTGGCACAAGACAGAGTGGTCTTATGGAAAATATGGAGACTGTCTTAACTGAAGCGAGTATATATGGTGAAAACCTTTTTATTGCCTATGCTCCTTTATTTAAGCACTATTTTTTGCCCACTCCCACAACTGGAAACCAACATTTATAGTTGTTTATTTTCTTGTATATGGGGCAATAGGCTAAATCCTATTAAAAGGTGCCTGTTACTCAGAGAAGGAAAACGTGGAGGGATTAAAATGGTGCAGTCTATTGTGTTTTTCTTTTCCATGTTTGTTTCTACCAATCTTAAACAAGTATTGTCCAATCACACAAACAATTGGATTCCCTGGGTAGTGGACTTCTTGGCCAAGATTCTACCAGCCTGGCCTGTACATACAAATATCTCAAGAAAAAGGTCCTTGCAGCATCTTCCGGATACCTTTAAGGTATGTTTCGGCAAAATTAAACTGTGGGGCTTAGCTAAAGATCAAATAACTAGACTTAGTAGGAAAGCTCTCTATGGCTTCATTTTACAGAATTTTTTCCAAGACTCTGCACACTTCGATTTATGTACACCACCAGATATAACTTCAATTGGGAAAATGTTGGAATCCCCACGCATCCCGACATACATGTAGGATGTTACGTGGCTTTCCCTGCATGGGAAATTGAATGTCAGAGGAAATTTGAAGCACCAGAGTCTTGAAGACAGATACTGTCCTAGAGACACATGTCATGACACTGTAGAAACTATGTAACATTTGTTTTTAGGCTGTCCTTTTATACAGAAATTTTGGCAGACTTTACAGCATAAATGGCCTACACCACCCTTTTATAACCTAACTTTAGAAATATTGTGTCTCGGAATCTTGCCTTTTCTCTGGACCAAACACGACAGGACAACACTTTGATTATTTCTGGTCTGCTTTAAGTTTCATATCTGGTATGTTCGATGCCAGTTTACTATTCAACAACTTTATTTTACTGCAGAAGAACTGTTCTATATGATTGAGGCTACTGTTACGAAACAAAAATCTTATGAGTCTGGTTTGGTTTCCCCTAGGGTATTTCACGGAGGTGGAATAGTGTAGACTGGTTGCCTTGACTCCTCCAGATATATACAGAGAGAGGTATGTTTTTTTTTACTACTGTTGTGCTGTGAACACAGTGTAAAATACTAGCTTCTTTGAATATTGGACCAAGTTCCAGGGTGGTAAGATTTGATTCCTCTACCCATTTCAGGGATGGGGTTTTGTACCCAGTCTTTCTTATTGTATTCTGGGTTTACACATATACAACTTGGTTCTAGATATAGGAAGTATTAATTCTTTATGTTATTTCTTATTATTCTGTTATGTTTTTGAGTATTGTACCATTCACATGTATGTAATTTTCTGTTTATGGTATAATAAAAGTTTCCCCTATTCTTTTCGTGGGTGGGGGAGGAGTTTTCTTTTAAATTCAGTTTATGCATTTCAACAAATTGTTTATTGATGTATGAAGAAATACTTATTTACATTGTTGTTTGTTATCCTGTTATGCTTTTGTGGGTTGTACTATTAGTATGTATGTCATTTTCTGTTTACAATGCAATAAAAAATTCCCCCTACTCTTTTCTAGAATTGCCATGGGATCTTTAACATCCACCTGAACTACCACCAGAACAGTCAGATGGGACCTCGGTTTAACGTCTCATCAGAAAGACAGACATGTTTATATATTATGTCTCTGGACAAATGTACTTGCAGTGTATTAATGTGTACTGTGAAACATGATTGTGCACATGTAAACTTTTAATAAAAATGCAATAAAAAATATCAAAACATGTTAGATGAAAATAATAAAACTGTTGAGTGACATTTTCAAAAGAGATGTGCCCAGCACACCTGAGATGCACTGGTGTATCCCAGAGATGTGCCCAGTTGGCATATTCAAAGAACAGAGATGAGCTGATGCATCTCGGATGCGCTGAGTGCATCCCAGATGCACCTAAGACCACTTATAATGATATGCAGTGCATCTCAAGGGTCGTGTACCTGAATACATGGTGCAACTGTAGTTTCAAAGGAAAATATGGGCACATCTATGGTGCATCTCCCCAGATGCACCCAATTGAGATAGGTTTAAAAGGAATAGACCTAAGGCCAAGCCCCCAGCAGGAAGCCAACAGCATAGCAGCAGCCACAAACAGCAAAGAAGCTTCTAAGCAGGGATAGATGAGGCACCATTCTTGATGGTGGAGATAATGGGAGGGGAGGTGAGGAGAAGGCTAGAAAAGCAATGTGACCACAGAAGAGCCCATCGGCGGTATGCCTAGAGGCGGTACCGTGTCCATGTCACCTTTGACCAGCTTACTGACACAGAAATTGTGGGCTGGTACTAGCTCAATAGGACAGTTCTGAGGCAGCTCTGTGAGCTGTGCCATGATGAACTGCAGGCACTCACCAGAAGGGGTCATGCCATATCAGTGGAGATCAAGGTGACAGCAGCAATGTGCTTGCTTGCTACAGGCACCTTCCAACTGCCAGTGGGTGACACCACTGGTATATCACAGTCAGCCACGTCCTGCCTCCTCACCCAGTTCTTCACCACACTGCTGCCACATGTTTCGGAGTTCATATGATTCCTAAGCACACAGGCAGAGTAGACAGAAGCCATGCAGGAATTCCACAGGGTAGGATGCATGCCAAGCGTGATAGGAGCCATTGACTACACCCATGTGGCAAGTATGCGCACACCTGGTGATGATGCCTTTGCATATTGCAACCAAAAGGGGTACTACTCTGTCAATTGCCAGGTGGTGTGCAATGCCACAGGGCTCATCACCAATATCTGTGCCACACACCCTGGGAGTACACATGATGCCTTTATATGGCATCAGTCAGCCCTGTGCCACAGGTTTGAGACAGGTGACATCCCTAGTAGCCACCTAGTGGGTGAGTGGGGCATGACACCATGCCCACACAATGCACACTGTGGCACAACAGCTGTCAGTACATAGTGGCGGGCGGCTGTGACAGGGACAGTGCAAAGGCCAACAAACATAAGGGACAGTGGAACTGGGCATAAAGCAGACTGGGGACCACAAACACAGTCATAGTGAAGTGCCAGAGCAGAGGTTGGGCAGTGTAAGGGCTCTGCACATCAGACATATGGGCCAGGGCAGTAGGCAACACAGCCACCCATATGGGCAATGGCAGGTGTATGTAAGGTAAAATGTCTGCACAGGACAGTAGGAGGCAGAACCAGAAGCAGGGATGGGGAGGTGCAGGCTGGGAGGGGGCAGCCAGGACATGCTAGGCCAGGTGGTGACACAGTGACAGATGAGGGTCGCCACCGTCATGGCACATGCATGCGGGGGTGTAAGGCATAGTTTGGCATTGGCAGTGGTAGAAGGGACAAGCAAGGAGGGTGACTTTTGGAAGGTATGTGCATGCATGACTGCCATTAACACACTGCTCTATTCCCCACAGGTGATATTGTGTACCCCCTCTACCCATGGTTGCTCACCCCTATCCATCAGCCCGTCTCTGAGGCTGAGCAGAGGTACAATGAGGCACACACCGCTATGCACAATGTCATTGATCGTGTGTTTGGCATGCTGAAGATGCACTTCAGATGCCTGGACAGGTCTGGTGGTGCCCTACAGTATAGCTCTGGAAAGGTCTGTGGCATATTACTGGCCTGTTGTATGCTACACAACATGACCATTGACCATGGAATACTCATCCAGAAATGGGGGGGTGACAGTTCTGAGGAGCGGGAGAAGGAGGAGGAGGTACCTCATGGTGCAGCTGGGCAGTCTCCCCTGTAGCGGAGGGACCCACACCTGGCAACTAGGGCCCAGCAGCACAGTGACACCATCAATGAGGAGCATTTTGGAAACCAACAGTGAGTAGCAGAGGGGGTCACCACAGGACAGCCACACATACACATGCACACACATCACAAGGGGGGTGCAACACACACACACACACACACACACATACACACATGCATGTGTCCACAACATGGCTGGTGCAGATCAGAATTTAGGCCATAGAAAAACCATCACAGATGTCTGGTGTGGACCAGTATGGACAAGGGGGAAACAGTGCCATTGTTGGTCTGGCATGGATCAGTGGGCATCTGCCAGCACACAGGCATAACGGACTCACAGCTGCACTCATCACGCCCATGCCACGCAGCCCAACACCGTATACCCAGGCCATGCCCAGTGCACCACACAGTTGGCCCAGGTAGGCACTGTCCTGGGGCATACGTGTGCCACAGCATGCAGCCCCGGGCACAACCAGCAAGATGTGTGCCACAATGACAGCAGGTTGCATGAGCCATGTGACCCACACCACCAGGCATCACAGGGAGCCCCCTTGGCCACCACACCCATGAGCATGTCCATGCCCTGTCATGCCATTCACAGGAGGCACAGTACTGGACACAGAGAGGGAGTCCTTAACCTCTGCTGGGGTAGACCCATGAGACCATGACTGTCTGCTCACGTGGGTGTCAGTCTCGAATTCCAGGTGGGATCCAGAGGTGTTGGGGATGGTGAGGGCTAGTGATGGTGTCAACAGAAATGGGATCACCTGATGCCATGACCTGGGGGTGCTTGAGACACTCCATGGTGTGCGGTGGGAATCACGATCTCCATGGGGCATAACGAATGCACTGATCACCTCATGTGCAAGTGCCATCCTCTTAAATGTTGCAGTCATGGACACTCACATTTGGCAAAACTTGCCAAGCATCTGAGCATGCCATGCAGATGCCTGTTCATGCTCACAGCCCATCTGTATCTGCAGACTTCAGAGCTCCTTCCTGAGTGTCACCTGCCCTTCCATGGTTGTCTGCAGGAGGTGAGCAGATTCTTCAACCCTTTTGGTGGGGGAATCATCCCAGGCAGTGCCCTGATGGGCAGGTGGTATCTCTGCCAGCTACACTGCATCCACAGTCTGTGGATGCCATGCAGCATGCTGCTCTATGGGTGGGGACTGGGCACAGGGTACCATGGCAAGCCCAAGGGCAGTTGCAGCATGGTCCTCATCCACCTGTTGAGGCACAGTAGCACCCTGCTGGACAGTGGTGCCCTTTCCCTGGCCAACCCCAGCCACTGCAGCAGGTGGGGGGGCACGGGGGGCCTGTGGGGGCAACAGGTCCACCCACGCTGCCCAGAGCAGCATGTGTGGCCACCTGGACCATGGCTGGGATGATGTTGGGTGCATCATTCCATATTTGGGTGGCATTCTCATCATCATTATCATCGTCCCCCTCTGTTGCCAATGCCAGCACCAGCAGGTCGTCAGTGATGCTAATCCCGGACTCTTGATCCATGTCAGTCAGACCTAGGATATGCCACAGCCAGCGCTGTTGATCCTGACCCACAGCATTGGCCCTGGCCATGGAGGAGTTAGAGGGTCTAGGCGCATCATCAGCCAATTCCTCCAGCCATTCCCCGGATCCTGCAGCACCCAAGAGGTGTGATGGAGCTGAATGACAAAAAGGGCAAAATGGTTAGTATCATGTGGCTATGAGTCAGACTTCACTATACATGGAGGCATACAATACATCGTGCCATGAGTCTGCCTCTCCCAATGCACAGTCCTGTGATACCCAGTGTATGCAGTGGTGCACACGGGCACCAACGGTATCTGTAATGCATGTAGCTGGAAGAGTGCCAGGTCAGACATGTGTGTGGTATAGACCTACAGTGGGCTGGATTTCCCCACAAGGGGTCCAACACACATGTGCAATTCTGTGGACATGCTGTACTCCATGGCCACACAGTGCAGCCAGACACCTGGACAGTCCAATTGGAGCACACACTGCTGACACAGCACACAGGTACCTTTGCAAACACATGGCCACCAGCAGTGCATAACGGAGCTCTGAGTAATCCCTGTGTGCCCCTTTATGCCGCTGGGACAGCACAATGGGTCAAATGGGAGTCTGTGTGGATCGCTCAGACATGGGAATGGCAGGAACCATGCACACTGACACATGAACCCCTACCAGGGCTGTGTGTGGCATGAAATGGTCACTAGTAGCAGGCACACACACACACACACACACACACACACACACACACACACACACACACACACACACCCTTCCACAGGGAGTGACAACAGCATACTCACAGTGCTGTGATGGACTGCCCCACCTGGTACCCCAGTGACAGTGGCCCTGCCCATGGTGACCATAAGCATCTCTTCTTGTGGGGTTAGCCACTCGTCTGTTGCTGGCCCACCCCCTGTTCTCTGCAGGGAGGCCTGTATGGTGGTGATCTTATCCTTCTCACACCTCTTGTCTGATGCCATGTGCTTCTGGCACTCCTTAGCTGTCCTGTTGTGGATGCCATGGGTGTTAACATGCTGGGCCACCTCCTACCACATCTGGTCCTGCAGCTGTTGGTTCCCAACCCTGCCAGCCAGGATCTTATGCTGCTGGAAGCAGGCCTCTACCTGGGCTCTATTTTCATCATCTGTAAAACTTGGCCTTCGCCTGCCAGTATTCATGTCCTTTTCGCACATTGTGGTGCCTGTGGAGAGATAAGGTGCAGGCATCAGCACAGTATCAACAGCCAGTGATGTGTGTCAGCAAAGGTGCAGCCATCATTGATATATGACAGCAAAGCTGCAGGCATCAGCACAGTTCCAACAGCTATGTCTTTGTGCCAGCCAAGTTGCAGACAGCAGCCCTTTCTGAACCACATTGATAAGAGTTAAAATCCACTGTATGCAGTCCTTCAAAAACTGCTCCAAGTAGTATGTAAACAAACCTACCTTCAAGGTTGTAGTACCTGTCAGTCACTTGTGGAGTGGGGTGGCATTTTTGGGCCCTATTTATAGCCCAGCACATTCAAATGAGGTTTGGAGTACCTGTAATGCGATGCTAAGCGGTGAGATGAGCCTGAATTGGGCCATAAGCCCATTTGCATGTTATGTCTGAAAACTGCAGATTTGCTCCCAGCCCATCTCAATCAGTAAGATGCATACTGATTTGCTTGGAGCATCTCCCTATGGTGCATCTCCGCTCATGCGCGGAGGGTTTGGTTTAACTGATGCACTCAGTGTATCTCCATACGGCACATTTCCATGCATGCGTGATATGGCTTACCTGGCTTAACATGCATGTTGAGCTTCTGAGAAGACACCATCTCTGAATCACGCATTTTGCGCTGTTGGAATGTGTGGTGCATGTGTTGTGACTAGCACGCATGGGCATAGTTGGAGTGTGGCATGTTGTGCGTCTATCACATATCCTTGGACTTGTGCTTGGATGTGCTACAGCAATGTATGGTGCATGTCTGCTGGTCTGCGCCATCCACACTACGGTGCGCATGCGTGACCATTGACCCCTTGACCCCTCTCTCCCACCCAGGGTGATGTGTTCCATGCATGTGCAGTGCTGCATGGTGGATGTCTATTACATAGCTGTATTACACATCTCTGACATGTGCATTATGGTGCATGGCGGCCTATCATACATCAGGTGTGATTCTGCCATTTCAGCAGTAGCTGCACAGGAGCTAATACTTGCACTCACTACTGTACTGGAGAAAGATGCCACATGCACAGGCTGCAGGGAAAAGGGCACGCAACTGGACAGAGGTGGAGCTGGCCAACCTTGTCCAGCTGGTGATGCCACATAAGGAACAGCTATTTGGCAGCCAGGCCCTGGAGAGCCCACACTCTGCTGTGTGCATCCAGGGTTGCTCAGCACCTCACCACACACACAGGGGTGCCCTGCACTGCTGGGCAGTGCTGACGCAGATATGGGGACCTCTGCCAGAGGGCCCCGAACCATCTGAGCAGCCTCCAGGACCAGGCCCACAGTGGTGTTGTGCCACGCCCAGGTACATATGTGCCTGCATTCTTCAGTAATATCCTCAGGGGGATTGAGGGGCCGGTGCGGGGGGGGGTGCATCCCCTCTTACATGATTAGCATTGCCCTGCTGGTGGGCCTTTGTTGGTGCAGCCATGCATACCATGCATCCCCCTGTTGATGTCACTGTTGCACTGTGCACACCACACTGTGTTGTCTACCTGGGATGGGCACACTGCCATCTGCGCCATGATGCATTGGGTCATTGGGGAGGGGTTAGGGGGGTGGTGGTTGCTCTACCTGCATGCTGCTCATGGTGCTATTCAGTTGTGTTTCCCCTGCAGACCACTTGGAGAGACAACAGGCCACACAGTGCACTCTGGTGCGGGGCAGTAGTGAAGGAGCTGGACCTTCAAGTGGAGCCACACCTGCACATGTTCCTCGCAGTGTGGCCAGTAAGTGCACTGCCTGTACTGCATCTGTATGTGCAAGTGTTAGGAGGGGTGGGGTGGAGTGGGGTGTACATTGCCCACAGCAAGCCACCGCCTGTGTCCTGTGCATGTCTGTGTGGTTGCTGTCACACACACACCTGGATTGTTGCCTCAATGGCATGTGGTGGTGCCACTGTGATGTTGGTTCTCGGGTGTTTGCCACCATTTGACACATCTGCTCAGGGATGGGGGGACCCATTGGCGCTCCAGTAGTGGTTATAACAGAGCCAGCACAGTTGTGCACACAGTTGGCATCCACACATACTGTGGGGGACATGGCCACGTGTTCCTCGGCATACTCCTTGGCATGCACCTACGGGCCTTGACTGTTCCCTGTGCCACTCCACGGTCCCTGTGTGGGCCAGCCTGTTGCCCAGGTGCAGTGTGTATGGTGGCTGTTTGCCCTTGGCATGGATGCAGCCATCATCACACATGCATGGCAGGCATGGGGGGGGAACTATCATGGGTCATTGCACTGAGTCCCTGTGTTCTGTCTCCCCACTGTAGTTCATCAAACAGAGGTGGGATCAGGAACCCAGAGGACATGGACATGGCTGCTCTTTGGTTGACACCTTGCGACGTCAAGAGACATACTCTCGGCCATTTTCAGGAGACAGGGGGTGCTCCTTCAGATAGGGCAGGCTATCCTGGCTGCCCTACAAGCCGGCAGAAGATGGGGGAGGAGGACAAGACTAGGAAGGGCTGCACCACCGCAGGGGCAGTAGGTCTATGCTGCCTATGGACTTCTTTTTAGTTAATAGCCTCATCTCAACACCCCTGCAACCTGTCATTCCCCCTGTAAATAGTTTGATCCCTGTATATCCTGTTCCCCCCGCCATCCTGCCTGTGACACTTTTCTTTGCCATGATTTTGTTGTTGTACGTAGTTGTTTTGTTGTTGCTATTTCAGGTTCTAGTAAATTTTAAAACCTACATGCCTGTGTCTGTGTCCTTTCTCATTTGTATTTGTAGTTACCTGTTATCCTGTGTAGTTGGCCCAATACCGTTGCTGCCCTGTGCCCATTTCTGTCTGTGCCATTGCTTGGCAATATGCCCTGTCCACCTTATGCTGCCCCCAAGGTGCATGCCCAATGGGGTGTCCCTGGTGTGTCTGGTGGGAATGCTGTCATGATCTCTTGCACACTGCCTTGTTCTGGGGAGGGCACGCCTGTCTCGCTGTCCTGCTACACCTGCTGCTGTGCTGTTCTGCTTGCACTACACATGTCACGTGGGCATGTGCCACATGTGTGGCCAACCAGCAGTGGGATGTGTTCCAGTGTGTCAGTGGTGTGACTCCCATGTCCACCATGCCAGATTCCTGTTCACTGGTACATGCATGCATGGCCATGCTGTACTGTCCATTGCACCTCTGCTGCTGGGCCCCTTATCCTTGCACACCTATGTACAGTACATGCCCACTGTGCTTGTTTGTCCCCTGGGTTGGTGGTGCTTCTTACTGTGGCCATGACTGCTCTCTGTGCCCCTTTTGTGCTTTATGATGTCACTCTTCAGTTCTTTGGCCTTGGACGCACTCCCTATTTGGGCTGCCCACTGCCATCTTTCCCCTCTGCAGTACTTGCCTGTTGCTACAGTGTTCTTGGATGGGTTGCTCCTATTTGGGATTTTCAGTGTTCACAGTTGCGCTAAGTGCATCTCAGATGTGCTGTCCCAACTGAGATGCACCCAAAGCTGATATTGGTATTTTCAGATAGAGATGCGCCGGAGCATCTTACGACTCATCTTCTCAAAATAGCAGTTTTTCCCTTGGGTGCATCTCAGTTGGGATGGCACATCTGAGATGCAGTATAACCTAGAGGTTAGAGTAATGAGCTGTGAATAAGTTTGGTACATCCAGCAGACCAGACGTGGGTTTGATTCTCACAACCTCCACTTGCATATTGTGTGACTCTAAGCAAGTCACTTAACCACCTGGTGCTCCCAGGTCTCCCCTGAAAAGAGGCACTTGTGCCTAGTGGGCCTTACCCGGTCACCAAAGACTGAAAAAAAAAGATGCGCTCAGTGCATCTTCTTTGAAAATGCCACCCAGGGTACTTTGTTACTGGTCTTAGTTGGACAACCTGATGATGCACTGATGCACATCTTCACAACAGATATGTATCTCACATACAAAAGCTCTTGACTTTATATCATTTATTATGAAAAACATGGAATACGTAACATACAAACTAATTCAGTGGCTGTGGAATCTATTTTATTTCTATTGATAAGATTTTTGGAGTTTCCTGAGCACATAGCTATGTTTAATAAATAAACATAACAACATTAACAAAAGTAATATAAAATAATATGAGTTGTAATTAGTTACTTATTACTTTTTATGACAGAGTAGTAAATAACTGTAAGTGATTGCATTTATTTGACAGTAACTAGTAACTGTAACTCATTACTTTTTAAAAGTAACTTAAGCAGCACTGGATATTGGGGTCTACAGCACTGCATAGTGGTTTAAGGTAGACTGGCATTTGTGAACACCCATCACACGCGACTGTTGCAGCTGTTGCTGTGCTATTTGCATGTTGTGGACAGGGGAAGGGGATGCCTTAACATTTGTGAATGGAGCATCTGTATCTCGGGTAGGGGAACTGGAAATGGCAGCACTTAAAGCACAAGAGGAAGAAAGCACTGTGGCTCTACACTTCTCAGGATGGTTTCATCACTAGATGCACTAAGTAACTTGTTGAAAAGGTTACTGGGAGTGTGAGTGGAACCCGTGGATTTCTGGGGACTAATAAGCCATGTTTTTTAAGATGTGCTATCACACACCTAGCATTCTAGCCCTCACAGCTCTGTGACTCCAGCTCCCAGTGCTATCACACACCTAGCATTCTAGTCCTCACAGCTCTGTGACTCCAGCTCCCAGTGCTATCACACACCTAGCATTCTAGCCCTCACAGCTCTGTGACTCCAGCTCCCAGTGCTATCACACACCTAGCATTCTAGCCCTCACAGCTCTGTGACTCCAGCTCCCAGTGCTATCACAACCATGACCATCTTCTCCACCACCCCCAGTTGCAGAACTTGTACTTGGTGGAACTTGTACAGTGCAACCCTTATCTGCACTTCCCTCTGCATCCCCTACCCCTTTCTTCTCCTCCTCTTCTCTTCCTATATTTTGTAAACTGACAGATGATGATGCTAAAATGATGCAGCTGCTGGATGCTAACTATGATGCCTCACAACACTTACTGATGATTCTTAGATGCCCACGTGGTCATGTGGTTGTGCACGCACAACTGCATGACTTGCAGGTTGAGAGGGACTCAAGGGACACAAGGGAAAGTGACACCACAGAGCCACAAGCCATTGGCACACCCTCACACTATCCACTGACACACTAAGAGACCTACTGTCTCACACAGAAGCCAACTTAACGTTTGACATACTGACTGGCTGGATCACGGTCACACACAGGCAAAAAAAAAGGCAAAAACAAAATGAAATAAAACGATGAATAGCTGTGCCCTGCACCACCAGTGGTTAGTAAAATAGCAAATATTTGTCAAATTAATCCTCCATAAATTAACCCTGCCCCTTTCCTTGTCTGCTAAATCATGCTGCAGGGCTGCAGCAAACATACATTGCGCTTTTCTCGCCTCTGCAGCAGCATGCAATTTTATTGGCTCACCTGCCTGAAACCACAGTTTACTGCTGTTAACTAGCTAACTAGACTGATAGTGCAAGATTCCCTTATGATTTATGTCTTTCTGATCCTGAATCAATTTTTTGGCAAAGAAATGAAGAGCACTCAGAAGCCACATCCTTCACCCCAAAGAAACAGCTGGAAATGGCATGGAGTAATGAGGAAGAAGACTCATCAATAAAATAGTTTTGAGATGCTTCTAAAATATCACTGAGATTTTTCAGAGATGTCTCAAAACTACTATATCAGTGTACCCACTTATATGTCACTACTAGCTGACGGAGTCAGATAACAGCTAGACAAGGAAATGAGTGGAAGGTATGTGCCAGCTGCTGTTGCAGGACCATATGGGTGGGTCGGGGGCAGTCTGGGGGTGAGGGTGCCACTGCATACCAGGAATGAAGATAAATGGGACTGGGTGAGTGAGGGGGTCACTGGAAACTGGGATGATGATTTCTGAAAGGGTGAGACGGAGGGGTTGTGTACAGTTATTCTTACCCCACACAGACAGCACTAGTATGTATGATGCAGCCCTAAGCTTCCATCAACTGCATAGAGCAATGTCCTTGATATTAAGCATGTATGAGATGGTAAGTATGGATAACGTAGTGTACTTTTGTATTTGAACATCAGGCAGTCATATCAGCATTGATACATGGAATAGGACGAAAAGGCAGGGGAATGTGTAAAGAGGTACTGCACTGAGAACTGTATAGCTGGACCACAACCACTACTTAAGGTACTCTGTGACCTTAAACAAATTCACTTTCCTTTTCTGTACTTCTCTCACTTTCTCGATGCTAAGCGCCCTGACTGCTATCCCAGAAGACTGTGTAAGGGGTTTTAAAAATACAGTACATGCTTTCCCATATGCTGTGTGTATGAAAAACCCTAATTCTAAGGCTAATCTAGGATGTGCGATCTCTCCCATGTTACCCTTCTTCACTAGCGAGGGCTCCTCAAAGGGACATCAGGACCAAAAGAGCCCCCCACCCCCAAGCAGCAGGTAGTCTCTCCCTCCCATCCCAGACAGTCTGCACTCTGGGG
Source organism: Neoceratodus forsteri (assembly GCA_016271365.2). Lineage (NCBI taxonomy): Eukaryota > Metazoa > Chordata > Ceratodontiformes > Ceratodontidae > Neoceratodus > Neoceratodus forsteri. The sequence continues at coordinate 878,597,348 of CM028136.1, forward strand.
ACCTAAAGATTTTCACCAGTTTATAAATAAGGTCCTGTTCTGTCTCTTACTCATCAGTCCCGGAAAACACAGACACAATGATTGAGCAGCAGAGGGGAGCCACAAAATGTACCCATTAGAAGCAATGACTCAGTAACAGAGTACAAAGCCAGGTTTGCACTTTTAGGCTTCAGGAGACCAGACCGCGATCTTTTGTTTGAGTATGAATTAACAGTTCTACAGTAGATTATAATGGAGTGGGCAGAACTGTGCATTTTGAGTAGGGTCATTAGCATGATACATATGCATATTATAGTAGTTTACTGCTTCAGCACTATGGGCTTGTTCTGAGTAGCGTGCTGCTTGGCACATCTCAGCGCTCTTGAGCTCTTCACTCAAGCCTGTGTTAGGACTTTTCTTTGTGCTTTGAGAAAGTACAGTATATTGAAAACCTCTTAGCACCACCCAGATTTTTAGAGCTCAATTACTATTAGACCTCATTTTGTGCCTCACGCATGTTAACCTGAATACACAGCCCTTTGCATGACAGGCTTCCAGTATGCTGTACTTTATCCTTTGCACAACAGTATAACATTTGTACAGCTGTCATGCTGAATTTGGGTTTTGCTTGATTTCCCCTCCGATGTACCTTACTCCCTCCCCCGATTCATAAGAAACAAGCTGCTTCTCAGCTCAGTACACCTTTGTGCTAAAGCGCTACAAATTAAATAAACACCATAAATAAATACATTGGTTTTTCATGTGTCTGAAATAACATACAAGTAGAGACATTGGGGAGTTTTAATCCACCAGCGAATTTAAGGCAGATTTGCCAAATTTGCCTTCGTAGATTAATTTGCAGATTTTTGCTATTTACTGCAGAATTCACCTTTGGCAACTTCACCTGTAACTTCACCCTTGGAGCGCACCAAGGCGAAGTTTGGTCAAAATGAGATTACTGGTAAACAAATGTCTCAAGGTCTCATTGAAGAGCTTCTGCAGGTCACATGGTGCATCTCTGTATGAAATAAGACAGCTTTCCTTTCTGTTTTGCATCGTTAGTTAAAAAAGAGTACCAGGTATAAGGAATAAAGTATGGGGGCCATATACAATGAGCCTCTGTTTCCATTGAGGGGATGAGATGTCAGCGTATGGACCTCAAGAGTGAAGCTTGAGAGGTCCATGCTGGCATCTCAACCCCGAGATGGAAAAGCAAGGCAAGTTGTATATGGACCCCCATACTTTATTTTTCATAGTATATGATTTAAGGAAAGAAAAGCCGGCAGCTTATTTAACTACAAACTAGGTCTGTGAGGCCCTTAACTTTGGCAAGGTCTCATACTTTGTGTTGGCAGACCTGCTTTGTGTCTGCAGCTCTGTTTACTTCGAAGTCCATGTGTGCAGTTCCATTGCCTTCCTGACACTCCACAGATTCACATAGCCCTTTATAACAACAGAAAAAAAGAACTGTGAAGTTACTGTGGTTTGGAGCATGGAGCCGGCTACAGCAGTCCATGTCCTAATCGTCCCGATGAACTGCTCACTAACTGGCTCCGCAATGTTTGTTTTTCTTCAGCAGATCTGTTTGCTCCAATTGGGAAGCAAGGAGTGGAACAGCTCATGAATAATAATGAGAGAATGTGCACAATAATTTTTAGAATATGCACAACTTTCAGAATGTGCACACAACTTCTAGAACGTGCATAACAACATTTTGGCACCTATCATTTTTTTATACATAATATGTCCAAACCATATACTATAAAATAATTATGTAGCTACTGTATGTGTTTTTACAGCAGAGATGTATAAAATTTAACCTTATTTTCACCACTTTCTGAGCACTTTTTTTCTTCTTCTGTTTTCATTCTGTATCAAGTCTGTGTTCTTACTAGTAAAGTAGATACATTTTCTCTTTGCTGTACTTTTTAAGTTAGGATCCCTCTGTGTTTTTTTTTTGTTTGCCATCCAATCTGTCTGTAAGCCTCTTTCTCTTCTGTCTGTAAGCCTCTTTATTGTGAGTCCTGTTCTCTTCTTAAAATGGAGTCTCCCTTGGGTACTGCAGCAGCTCCCACTGCAGAAGAGAGGGATACAGCAACAGCCTCTATTCTCCTTGGTTCCCACTCCAGCTCCACCAGATTCCCCAGAAGTGCATCATCCTCTGTCCCTCTCTCTCCACAGCAGCCTGAACCCCCGCGGCAGCCTCCATCACCCTGTAATCCCATTCCAGCTTCCCTAGCTGAGCAGCAGCCCCTATCCCACCTGTTCCACAGTTCTATCAATGTTTTCTGCATCTAGATTTTCTTTTTATGGTGCTGTTTATGCACCATATCATTCTCTTCTCTCTCACTACTGCTTTTATTGAAGCACTATTGTTTACACATATATATATGTATATATATATATATATATATACGCACATATACAGTGCATTTGAAAAACACTATATCCCCTAGTTTCTTGTTCTTAATATTCTATTTCTGTCCAGCAACTGATAATGTGCTATATCACTTGTTCATTTGCACTGCATGACTTGTTCCATCACACAAAACAGCCTCTGTTTTTCCTGGTCTTATTTCCATAAAATGTATGCTGGACATGAAATTATGAAATGGTAGTAGCTACTGCTGTGCTGTTAAAGTCTTCATGTCATATAGGATTTAATTATAAAGAACATTAGGCAAGTCTACACAACTACTCAAGACTTTTTCCAGTCATTTTTGCTAGTTACATGTTTAAATACTGCAGTAAAACTAAACAGTATACCAGCAGCAGAGACAATAAACACCTCAGCAGAGAAATGTGATCTTAAGCACAACAGACCAGTTTAATGAGCTAACAGTAGCTACAGTAAAAACACCACAAAAATATTTTTTTTTTTAACATGGCAGTCATTAACAAGACACACAACAAGACAAGAGCAATTCTAAACAAGTTAGGGCCAGATATTCAAAGCTTTGCACCCAGCGCAAATCCGTAGCACTGGAATAGCACCAAATTTGCGCCGGACTACAATATTCAAAAGCCCTTTTAGCACTGTCACTGTGTGATAGTGCTGATGCTAAAAGTTAATGTATGCAAGGGAGGGAGGTAGGGGAGCAGCCATGAATGCTGGCTTATCGGCATATTCAAAATAGTACCACTGCGCTACAGGTTGCTGTGCCACCGGTAGCGTGGTGCTAAATACCTCCTGCAAAAAGAATGATGTAAGTGGTGGTTGAACCTGAAATAATTCAGAGTGACACTTCAAATTACTACCATAGTAATTTGAACTGTACCTTCTAATTACCACAAGTTCTAAATCCTGGCAGTCTAGTGTCCCCCACCCCCATTTTTATTGCTGACGGGGGAGCCCAATCCCCCTGTCAGCATCATGACTCCCCCCAGCTCATGTGGCAGATGGGAGCCCACCCCAAAAGTTATTTTATTTGTAATGTATAGCCTTGCCAATGGTGGTGTCCAATCCCCCTGTTGGCAGCATGTATCCCCCCCGCAACTCTTGTGGCACACTGGGAGCCTACACCAGTGTGCCCACATTTATCCATTTATTGTTTGGTCCTGTAAATAAAGAAAACTGTTCTCCAACATAGATACATAGATACATAGACAGTGTCAGCAGATAAGGGCCTATGGCCCACCCAGTCTGCCCATTAGAGCTTGTAAGTTCAGTTTATGTTTTCCTAGAAGTCTGTTGCCCCTTACCCTTGACCTCCAAAATTCCTTTATGTCTATCCCATGCATTCTTAAATCCCGTGATTGTTTCAGCCCCCACCACTTCCTCTGGCAGGGTGTTCCACTTGTCCACCACCCATTCTGTGAAGAAATTCTTCCTCATGTTTCCTCTGAATCGTCCTCCCTCCAACTTCATCCCATGCCCTGTAGTCCTGGAACATCTTTTTCACTTAAAAATAGTGTATTTCTGCACCCTGTTCCTTCCTGTAAGATACTTGTATGTCTCTATCATATCCTCTCTCTCTCTCTCTCCTCCAGGGAGTACATGTCAGTTCCTTCAACCTGTCCTCCTTAGGACTTGTGATGCAATCCATGCACCATCTTTGTTGCCCTCCTCTGAACCTTCTCTACCCTGTCTATGTCCTTACGTAGGAGGTCTCCAGAACTGTGCACTGTACTCCAGGTGGGGCCTCACTAGTGTCTTGTATAGTGGAATTATGACCTCCTTTTCCTGCTGGTGATGCCCCTGCCTATGCATCCCATCATCCTATTTGCTTTACCTGCTGCCTTGTCACACTGTTTCCTACCTTGAGGTCATCAGAGATGATAACCCCAAGATCCCTATCCTGCTTGGTGCATGCTATATCCTCACCCCAACTGATATATTGTGCCAGGGTTTTTGTGCCTATATGCATTATCTTGCACTTTTGCATTGAATTTCAACTGCCAAACCCTGACCATTCTTCAAGTTTCTGCAGGTCACTTCTCATTCTGTCTACACCTCTGGTGTGTCTACTCTGTTACAAAGCTTTGTGTCATCAGCGAACAGTGAAATTCTGCCTTCTAGGTTCTGCACAATGTCACTGATGAAGATGTTGAATAGGACCGGTCCCAGCACTGATCCCTGTGGTACCCCACTGGTCACTCTTCCCTCTGTGGAATGACAACCATTTACCACCACCCTCTGTGTCCTGCCACCCAGCCAGTTACCTACCCACCACACTACCGTCCTGCCCACACCCATATTCCCCAGTTTGTGTAATAGTCTTCTATGTGGCACAGTGTCAAAGGCCTTGCTGAAGTCCAGATAGGCCATGTCCACTGCCTCCCGATCCACCTCCCTAGTCACCCAGTCAAAAATTCAATGAGGTTGGTCTGACATGACCTCCCCTGGTGAAACCATGCTGCCTTGGGTCCTGTAGTCCACTGGCAACCAGATGTTCCACCAATCTCTCCTTCAGTAGTGCTTCTATGATCTTCCTCACTACCGAGGTGAGGCTGACTGGTCTGTAGTTCCCAGCTTCCTCTTTGTTCCCACTTTTGTATAAGGGGACTGCATCTGCTGTCCTCCAGTCTTTGGGTACCTCCCCTGTTTCCAGTGATTGGCTAAACAGGATGGCCAGATGTTCAGCCACCACCTCTCTTAGTTCTTTAAGGACCCTGGGGTGCACCCCATCTGGCCCCATTGCTTTATCAACTCTTATTACTTCCAGTTCCTTCAGGACCCTTTCTCGTGTAAAGGGACTTGTGTCCATTTCTGCACCATTCTCACCCCTTGTACTCCTTCAGACCCATTACCCTCCTCTTCCTCAGTAAAGACTGAGCAGAAATACTTGTTCAATATGTCAGCTTTACTGTTGTCATCCTCCATGCAGCCCCCATCCTCCCCTTCAGTCTCACTATCCTCTCCTTTGCCTTTCTTTTACTTATGTACCTGTAAAGGTTTTGTCCCTCTACCCACTGATTTTTCAATGTGTTCTTCTGTCTGAGCTTTGGCTTCCCTTACTGACCTCCTGCCTCCCTTTGCTTCTCCTGGTACTTCTCCCTATCCCCTTCTGCCTGTCTTTTTGTATTGCCTGAATGCAATCTTTTGCTCTCACTTTCTTTTGCTACCTCTTTGGAAAACCATAATGGTCTCCTCTTCCTTTTCTTCTTGCTTACCTGCTTAATGCATAATTCTGTTGCTCTTGTAATCCCCATTTTAAATACTGCCCACTGTTCCTCAACACCTGATTCCTGCCCCATTCCCCTTAATGCCTCTTTCAAGTATCTCCCCATTTTCCCAAAATCTGCCCCCCTAAAATCCAGGATACGTGTTTTTGTGTGGTTTGGTTCTGCTCTTTCTGTGATTTCAAACCACAATGACTGGTGGTCACTGTTATTAACATGTTATTTGTTTAACCTGCAAGAATGAAAATGGTCCCTTGTTGTCTTCCCAGTTCCCTCTGCTCCATCCCCACCCTCCCACTGAGCACCCACATCTCTGCAACCCCCCCTTACCCCATACATACCTCCAGAGGTTGATGCTGTCATCTTCTGAGGACCAGGATACATCTTCACTCTTCAAAGCCAAGCTGCAAAATGAAGAATCAAAGGTAAGTGCCGCATAATGGCTGTCAATGGGAGTTTCAACTTATGATGATATCTTAGCCATTTGTAGGAATTTTGACCCAACATTTCAACATGGGGTTCTTGTGACCCCTCCTCATGAACACATTCACTGTCATTTTGTTACTCAATCCAGAATGATGGTTTTGCAGTCATTGTGTGGAATCACCTTTTGGGACCAATTAATGAAACAACAGTGCCACTGTTCATGAGATGGGATCCCAAAAAGCCCATGTTGCAAATTTGGAGAAATAATTCCAAAAAAATAACTGCGTTATGAGCGTGTGTTGTGCAATTTCTATGCACACTCTTAACTTTGCTCATTTTTTATATTTTCACCCTGGAGTTTCAACATTGCCATTTTTTCACATCTTCTCATGAACAGTACAGCTGTCATTTTTCACATCCTGCCTGAAATGTGTTTTCACACCTGTGGTGCAGAATGGTGCTGTTGCTGTGCAAAATCAACTTTCGGGATGGATTAACAAAATCACAGTGCAACTGTTTCAAGAGGGAAGGTCCCAAAAAACCCATGTTGACAATTTGGTGAAAAGAATTCCAAAAAATGACAGAGTTATGAGCGTGCATTGCGCAGTTCCTGCACACGCTCGTCACTTCACCAATTTTTCATGTTTTCACTCCAGATTTGTAACATTCCCATTTTTCACACCAGCTCATAAATAGTACAGCTGTATTTTTTTAAATCATGCCAAAAATGTTTTTCTGCACCTGTGGTGCAAAACGGTGTTACAGTTGCACAGAATTATATTTCCACAGGGATTTGAAGAGTTTCTGTACTGGATACATACAGTGAGGTGATAAGAAGGTTATGTTAAACATTTGGGGTGAAAATTATTTAAGACAGAACAATTATGACTATTTGTTGTGATTTCGCCATGCCTGCTCATAACTTTATGTGTGGAAGTGCAGGGGTCAGAGACCCCTGTGTTTCCACAGCTAGATACATATGTGCATCTGTGGAGGGAAGGGAGTGTAAGATTCAAAGGACCCTGCACTCCCACTGCGACATATGGATACTGTTGTACTCTCTGGATGGAGGGATGGGAGTGCAGCAAAATGAGGATACAAGTATACTATCTGAAAAAGAAGGGAAATTCATTGCAAAAAACTCCATTAATGCATCAGTTAGGGTGAATACCATAGTGACAAAAGCATGGAAATGAGGGGTTAGGGTTTACGACCATAACACCCCACCCCCAGGGTTCCCATCCTTACCACTCCAGCCCCACCCCTCCACCTTCCACATACCAACAGGTGTCTGAGTGTGCATTGGGGTCGTTGGCCTAACTTTCACCCAATTCTCCTGTACCACACCACCTTAGCTGGTTTACACGTGGAATGGGGTGAGTGTTAGGCCATCAACCCCAGTGCACACCAGATACCTGTTGGTGTGTGGAGGGGTGGGGTGGGGTAGGGGAATCCTGTGGTGGGGCATTATGTTGTAAACCCTAACACCTAATTTCCCTACTTTTGTTATTATATTATTCACCCTAACTGATGCATTAATGGACTATATATATATATATATATATATATATATATGTATATATACATTCACACAGTTATACAGTCCTCTACAGTGTCCCTCAGTACAGGGGACATCCCTCTGCATTCTTCTCACTAAAGCCTTGACTTGCATTCATCCCTCCTGGGAACAGTGGTGCACACACAGAGACCGTACTGTACATACAGGGCCAGATATTCAAAAGAGTTGAGCCATGCGCAATAGGGTTGCACCTACACAAGTCCAAAAATGCACCATTCTGCGATATTCAGAAGGAGGCAGTTGCGCCCCCCAAATCATGCTGAGCAACAGCGCAATGATAATGAATGTATGCGCAACTGAAGGGGGAGGAACCATGCATAAATGGCACAGTGCGATATTCAACAACATGCACCATGCGCAATAGGGGAGCCAGCAGAAGTTATGCCATAGTGGAAATGAGCCAAAATAAAAGGGAGCAAGGGAGAGGCACAAGAACGCTACAGGGAAGGCACATGAGGCTGAACTCTAGCAAGAGAAACTGGGCAGCAGGGACACACAGGGCAGGCCAGGGAAAGGGCACCTGGAACCCACATGCTCAGGGGAAGGTGTGGGGAGTCACAGTGCAGAAGGGGGAAGTACTTGCCACACAGCAGTGAGGCCAGCACAGTCAGGTGTTTCCGGTGCAGGGGAAGTAGCAGCCAGGACAGCGGGGGGAATACAGAAACAGCTGCCGGGGGGGTGAACACAAGCCAGAGACATGGCCAGTGCCACCATCCAGATGGAGGCAGTAATGAGGAGGGTGAGAAGGTGGGCAGCAGGGGGGCATGGCCGAGGAAGGGCCCGTCAGCGGTATGCCCCCAATAGGCAGTACCAACCCTGCACTAGCTTCGAGCTGTATATTGATACAGAGATCGTGGGCCGGTACTGCCTGAATTGGGCAATTCTGAGGTGGCTCTGTGAGCTGTGCAGTGATGTGATGCTGAGGCACCCACACGACAGAGCCATGCTCTGTCAGTGGAGATGAAAGTGACAACTTGCATGTGCTTGCTCACCACAGGTACCTTCCAGAGACCAACTGGGGATACCACAGGCATAACCCAGTCTGCCACATCATGCCACCTCACCCAATTCCTCAGTGCACTGCTGCGCGACATGCTGCGGAGTACATCCATTTCCCCAGCACACTGGCGGAGCGCACAGCAAACATACAGGAGTTCCACAGGGTAGCACGTATGCCTGGCATGCTAGGGGCAATAGACTGCACCCATGTGGACATCCACACACCACCTGGCCCCAAGGGGGCCGCATATATAAATCGCAAGGGCTATGCCAGCATCAGCTGCCAGGTGGTGTGTGATGCCAGGGGGCGCATAATCAATATCTGTGCCACGCACCCTGGGGGAGCACATGATGCCTTCATCTGGCACCAGTCGGCACTGAGCCACAAATTTGAGAGTAGGGATATCCCCACTGGCCACCTAGTGGGTAAGTATGCAAACCACACGGACAATCATAGGGCCTTGGGGGGCATGGTCAGAGGTGACATGGGTAGTGGCCTACATGGCCCGGGGGCAGGGTGATGCTGATCACCAAACTAACCTCCACCCTCTATACACAGGTGACAGTGGATACCCACTCCGTCCCTGGCTGCTCACACCCTACCGGTGGCCCGTGACCCCATAGCAGCAACGCTACAATGAGGCACACGCCACCACACATAATGTCATTGAGCGGGTATTTGGGATGCTGAAGGCACATTTCCATTGCCTGGACACCTCCGGTGGTGCCCTACAGTACAGCCCCTCAAAGGCCTGCGGGCTGTTCCTGGCCTGTTGCATGCTGCACAACATGGCCAACAAATGTGGGATAGTCATACAGGTTGAAGAGGGGGACAGCGATGGGGACGATGAGGGCGCTGGTGACAATGGTGATGGGCAGCCCCCCTTGGGCGATGGGACCCCCGACTGCTCCGGCTGGTGCAGCTGCACAGGGACACCATCACGGAGGAGCACTTCAGCCAACCCAAGTAAGTTATGGGGCCAAGTGCAACCACCAGTGGCTAAGGCACAACCCACAAGCATGCATGGACACACACCAGGGGTGCATGCCGTCAAGGGAACTGGCCGGGCATGGAACTACACACACCACCAGGGATGGGTGAGGTCTAACATGCCACGCAGAGACACACACACACACATGCACACACACACAAAAAACGCACCAGACAAGCACAAAGGATAGGAGGCACACCGACTCAGAATGCCACCCCTAGCCACACACATGTCCACAGACCACCATGCCCACTGCCTGTCATTGTGCATGTGTCAGATGCTGAGCACCATTGCACATTGGTGTACAGCACAATGCAGGCATCATCATGCAAACGCAACTGCGGACAGCAGCCAGGAGGGTGTGCAGATGGACTGTGTGTCCGCGTGCAGGGCTGGGTACCCACACGTGCATTGCCCACTGAATGACACAATGTACACAGGAAAGCACCAGACAGTAGCTGCATTGGGTGACAGGTCAGTCATGCGCCACAGTGCCCCGCTGCCATGGATGTGTGGGTGGCCCCGCCAAGACCCGCCAGCACTGACAGGCTGACCACCGGCCTCATGGGGTGGCACCGATGGTCCCCCAGGGGTTCCACTGTATGAACGCGACCGTGCTCACACAGGGGTCTGCAGCACACCAAACATGCCTGCACCAGGCATGCTTGGGATGCCCACAGCTGAACCTGGTGTCGACAAGGATGGTGTCGCACGACGCCGGGAACGGGGGGTGGATAGTGCACTGCGTGGTGTCTGCAACACATGGGCAAATAACTGTGTGCCCATTGTGGCCATGACAGCAGTGAATGCCTGTGTCTGCCTGTCAATGGCAGCGGTCACATCCTCCCACAACCGGTCCATCCCTGCCAGGATCAGAGCGGTGTCTCTGCTGCGACGCTCCTCTGCCCACTCCAGAGCCGCATGCAGTGCATCCACCGACATCGCAAGCTGCATCTGCTGGTTTACTGATGCTTGCAGTATGTGGGTGTGCTCATCCAAGAGGTCATCAGCCTCCTCGGCATCCTGTCCCTCAGGGTGTGCATGGCCCTGATGCTCAGCACCCCTTGAGGGTGGGTGCTGCACACCAGGACCAGGTCTGGGCATGTCCACAGGCGGTGCACTGATGCTGCCCCCTGACACTGTACCCCCAAGCCCATTGACCAACTGCTGATGCTGCCCCTCTGGTTGCCACTCCCCAGAGCTCACTGGTGCTGCCACAGTGGCCGCAACAGTCCCACTGTCCTGTACACACACCAGTGCTGCCCCACTGGTGCTGACAGGCACAGGCTGGGACTGTGATGACACACAGGCCTCCACAGCGGCACCACCCACAGCCATGGCCACGATGTTACCTGCTGTGTGGCCATCCCGTGGCACACATGTGTCACTACCCATGGCGTTAGCGACATCATCATCGGTGACAGACCTGGCACCAGCCCGAGTCACAGCATGCTGGCATCCATGGATGCCGGCATGCTGGAACACGGGCAGGGTGTCCTCCACACCTGTTCCAACAACATCAGTCTGGACAGCCAGGCAGGCCCACTGTCACACTGAGCCACGTATACCTGTAGAGGTGGATGGGCCCTCCTCCATCTCCATCTGGCTGGCCTCAGTGGACAGACCCACCACCACTGACCCATGCAGATGCTCAGGATCTGTAAGGGAAAACAAAGTTGCGTTACTGCATGTGACCTACCCTGCTCCCCCCCAATAGACAGACCATGACCTACCATGCAGTGATGGGCTACCACCCGTCTGGAAGCCACCACCTGGAACACCCTCAATGGCACAACGCTGCATGCTGCCAGCAACCCTCTCCTCCTGTGGGGTCAGGCGTAGCACCTCCGGCTGTCCCCCACCTGTCGCAGCTCATTCTACCCTGATGGCAGCCACTTTCTCCTTTATTCTCCTCCTGTCTGTGCCCATCTTCTTGCACTCCTGCACGGAATGCTGGTGGCTACCATGCAGGTTCACTGCACGTGCCACGTCCTCCCATGCAGCAGCACGGGCCTGTGGTGTTCCCTGCCGGCCACTGAGAAGCGGCTCCTGATCCAGGTAGGCCTCAAACAGGGCATCCTTCTCAGCCTTGGTGAAATTAGGCCTCCTCCTCCTCCCACCACTCTGTTCCTCCTCTCCCACAACTTGCTCGGTCATGATTTAGCCTGTGAGAATGAAAGTTGTTACCTGTGACTGCACAGTCCCATGCATGTCCCAAAATCCACAGTCCACACTCCCAAACAGCATGCAACTCACCAATAGACAGCAGTAACCGACTATGGCCAGTGCAGCCCAATGTCGCACTTTTATAGTGCAACCCATGCAAATGAGGCGAGGCGCAACTTTAAGTGGATGCAAATTTCAGTGCTGCGCCATTGAACGGCTGATTAGCTGATTTGCATATGATGGCTGAATATTGCACTGTTGTGCTTTGAGCAATTGTGTTGAACGTGCTAGCCAAGGGTGCAGTTCTGTGACATGCGCAGTACACACCTAACTGCACATGCCCGGGTTGCTGACACAGGCGCCTGCTGTGCTACTGATGTGCTGTGCATGGGAGGCAATGTAGGGCACAGCCCCCATTGTGCCAGTGGTGCTACAGCGATGTTCACCTATACGGCGCTGTGGCACTGGGGCATCATAGGTGCACTGGGGCAACAGCATGGTAGGCCGCTATTGGAGGTAGCACACAGGCATCCAATCGCACTACATGCATTGGGTTCAAATCGCGCTGTGCCTGTCCATGCGCCAGAGACCCTTGACCCTGTGCTCAACCTTTGCCCCATAGGCACCACGTGTCAGGCATGGGTGCACCACTATCATGCTGTTCGGTGACAGTGCGATAGGGAATGGCAGCGCTGTACCACGCAGCATCTGCACTTGGTGGAACCGTGCTGCAGAGCGCCATTTTGAACCTACTGAGCAAGAGAGATGGCACAGAGGAGAGCTGCCCAGTGGAGCCAGATCGAAATGGCAAACCTGGTTGCCATTGTTGAGCCACTTTATGGCCCACTGTTTGGGGAGACACCCCTGGACAGGTCCAGGAGCCAGGTGTGGCAGGAGTGGCCGACGCCCTGGAGGAGGCCACAGGAATGGGGCAGATGGTGGAGCAGTGCCTCCACAGGTATGGGGCCTGAGGTGGAGGGACCCAGACCTGCTTGCCCACCTGCAGGCACGTGCCAGGAGGGGCATGGTGCCACAGCCAGGTAGGTGTAACGTCCATAAACTTTTATCTTCCATATGGGTATCATGGTTGCATGTGTCCAGAACATGGGGGGGGACTGTCTGGTGTTGGCTGTGGTGGTGTCATCAGGGTGTGGGGTGGGTGGGTCTGACTGTGTGGGATGCCACACACATGGGGGCAGGGGGACTTTGCTACAGGATTGTACTGATGTTCCTCCCTCCATGTTTGCACCTTAGGGCTGGAAGAGAGATGACTGGCGAGAGAGCGGTGGTGCCAGCTGGACAACCAGAACAATCGGAGGGGCGAAGGTCCACAGCACCAGAGGAACTAGCCTGATGATGGTGAGTGCCTTACCTCCATGATTACTATTGCATGCTGTGCAACAGGGTGGGCAGTGGGGCATGGCCACCATCCATTGACCCCACTGCCATGCACGCAACTTGTTACAGTCAGCACTGTCCAGTGGCACTGCATGTCTGGGAGTGCATCAATGGTGGTCCATGCATGCACTGGGTACATGGCTGTGCCACTGCCTTCGCACCACATAGCCATGTCACTAAACAGCCACGGTGGTGCTGTGCAGGACTTGGCTGGTGGGTGTGTGCAGCGGTCTGCATGGCTGTATGTGCCTGGGTGGGCAGGTCTTGTGGACGTGATCACTGTGGGTGGTCACACACCATCACAGAGGCATGTCCCATGGCCGTGTGCCATGCACAGTGGATGGACTGTATGGGGCTGTGCATTCACACCTATTGACTGTGCTCCCTTGTCCTAGGTGTCCGCCAGCTGCAGGCAATCTGGGAGGCACTGCAGGAAATACTGACCATGGCAAGGGCATCACTGGACATCCTGCGAAGGACTGAGCGGCTGGTGGTCCGGTGGAGACATGGGAGGTGGAGCAGCCGGAGCGGGGAGCGGGGTTCCCACTGACCATCTATATGCCCCTGATTTCCCCTACCCCCCTGGACCCACCCTCACACCCCTCCTTTCCTGTCCCATTTGTTCACCCCTGCCCCTTACCCACCCCCACCTTGTTTGTGGCCCTCCCCCCACACATTTGTACATAGTTGTAAATAGTTTTGTTTGATGTTTTTGATTACAATTCTTTTGATATGAATACTGTGGTGGTCTCTGATTTGCAGTGGGCTATAGGTGCTCAGCTGCAGTGGTGTGCATGGCATTATGGATGGTGCAGTCATGAGTATGTGTGTGTGTCTGTGGGGAAATGACTATGGTGTGGGAGTAGCTATCAGTCAGTGTCTGTGGTGTGTGTGTTGTTCCCTGTGCACTGGATGACTGTGTGCAGTGGTCCATGGTGCATGCTCTGTGTCCATGGTGCACCTGTCAGCCCATCCATGGCCTGTGCAGCTGACACCCTTGCATGTCTGTGACCTGCACGGTCTGCTGGCATGTCAGTGGTGGCTGTCCATGCAGGGCAGCAACTGTACCTGTCACAATGCTGGGTTGCCTCCTGTCACTGGTGTGGTGCATGTCTGCCTCAGGTGACACTGTGGCCTCTGCGGTTTTTGTCCCACCTCCATGCTGTGGCTTGTGTGTATTGCAGGGGATGTGCACTACTGTCTGTGACTTGTGCTCTGGGCAAATGATGGTGGCGTACAGGTCCACAGTGCCTGCGCAGGGTGGCTGGCACTCCTGTGCCATGGAGGACTGCTGGCCATGTGTACACGGTTTCCATGGGCCCATGCTGGGGGCTTGGTTGCCCCGCTACTGCGTCCCTGTATTGTTGTGCCCTTGGATATGTGTGGGTGTTTGTCCATGCACTGTGTTGCATCCGGTGTGATGCATGCTTCCACACACCACTGTGGGTGTCTGGGCTGGCTGTTGTGGCAAGTGCTGGGTCGGGGTGTGTCCTTGGGAGGGTGTGCAAGGTGCTGTACCACTGGTGGTGGGGTCCAAGGCATGCCCTGTCACGTGTGGGGTACCTCGTGTGCTGGCGCATGGTTGGTCTCTCAGCTGTACCTCGGGGGGGCTGTGTGTGGTGGCACTGTGTATACCATTGTTGCATCGTTGTGTGTTGCCACCCACTGATGGGTGCTCGTGGTGGGGCTGCCTTGCATGGTTCTGTGGTGCACAGGGTTGCATTGTCACAGTGGGGGTGGTGGCATGCATGGGGTATCCTGCAGTGGTGGATGCTGCTCCTGGGCAGGGTGTCTGGGGGTCACGGTGCAGGGTGTGCTCTGCATTGGGGGGATGGTGTGGCATGGGGTGGTCGGCCCTCCTTGTGTGCCGGTCACAGCTTGCCAGGGGGTGTGATGGGGCACCATGGCCCAGCTGTGGGTTGGTTGCTTGTTTCCATGGGCCAGTGGTTATTCCAGCCCTCTCCCAGTTGTGCAGTGCATGGGGTGTGGGGGGATGATGTCTGTTCTGCTGTGTGTTCCTCTGCCCATCTGTGGCATGGGTGGTGGGCCTGTGCATCCCTGGTTGTGCAGTTGCATTGCTGCCCTGCTGCTGGGGGGGCATCCCTGGTTGTGCTATGGCACTTCTGGACTGCTCAGCTGAACATCCCTTGTTGCGCTATGGCACATCAGATATGCTCAGCTTCCCCTCCCTAGTTGCGCTATGGCACAGGTGGTGCGATATTCAGTCGCCGGCTGTAGGCGCATCTTGGCCGGCTCAGTTTTTGAATATCGCGCCTCTTGCACATGGGCACAATGGACTTGCACTTGCTCCTGCTATTGTGCACTTTTTGGGTGCAGTTTGAATATCTGGGCCACAGACTTTTAAGCAGGGAGTCATATTATACTGTGGTGTTAAAAAAAACTCTTACCTTGTGTACATACAAAGGTTTATTTATTTATTTCAGTTTAGGGATTAATATATTTGAGTCCAGGACTCATTTTCAAAGGTTCCAGGTCATTGTTGAACAAACATTACAAATATAACAGTGTTTACAGAGAACAGAAAACAGATACACAAACATTCAAATACCAAAGAAATCTTATATATCCCACTAAAGGTTGAAGAGGATAGGGTAAATAGGGTTCAGCCTTGTAGTTCACTATTTAGTTGGTCAGTCTAGCCTAAGGGGGATAGGGGGTCAGCCAGGGATGGCGTTGTTGTGGTGGAAGTCATTTGTCAGCAGAGCAGGCCTCGTTCGGGGATGGGGGGTTGATGAGATAAAAAGGGGGGTGAAAGAGAGAGGGTTGGGTGGCTGAAAGGTAATGGTTTCCATTATGTCCTGGGCTTGTGTCTCCATGTTTGTGGATGTGCCTCTCGTTATGGGGATCAGTGTCCCTCTTTGTTCCACATTCAGAGTGTCTGTGTCCCTCATTCCAGTGCTGACTGGGTGGGAGGTATGCACTGTGTATGCCTGCCGACACCCATGGCCTGCAGCTAACAAATGGTTTCTCAAGGCTGTCATACAGGTGGAGCTGTGTGCACACCCCAGCCTGTGGCTTTTAGCCTGTACATCCAGTCTGACCTACAGGTGGAGCTATGGGCACCATCCAGCCTATGGTTTTTGACCTGTAGTTCCAGTCTGACCTACAGCTGGAGCTGTGTGCACCATGGAATAGCACCATGCAATTTTCATGCTAATGTATGCTAAGCAGGCCTTAATGTGATGCTAATGTGGCTGTTTGCACATGGATTGCCTAAGTAGGCTCATTTGCATAGGAGCTTTGAATATAGCACACTTTTGCCCCAGGCAAAGACTCTGTATCAGTTTTCTACAGGCTTGAACTAGGAGTATTGTGAAGTTGGAGTTGGAGTTGTTTGAAGAATGAAGAATTTCTGGTCACTGAGTGGCCATCTCTTGCCACTGTGACCACTTAACCTTCCACTTGTGTGACTGTGCAAGGTTTGATGTTGTATGAGGTAGATAGCTTGTTGGTCTTCTGCTGCTGGTACAGCACAGTATCACTAGGTGTAAATGTGGTAATTGTTGTGTGGTGACATCTATCTGAGTAGGCTTTCAGCTTGGCTTTGGCAACATGATCTTTGCATCATAGGGCACTATCAGGTACTGCAATTCTGTCAAGTGCAGCAGTGGGAATCTTAGTTCTCATTTTGCAGTTGAAAAGCAGTTCTGCAGGGGATTTGTCTGTGGTGCTGTGTGGTATGGAATGGTAGTCTCAGAGAAACTTGCATGTTTCCTGTTTCCGTGGTACACCTTGCATTCCAACTACTTTCAGGAATTTTCCTATTGTTCACATGAATCTCTCTGCAGTAGCATTGGCTTCTGACCAGAGAGGGTGCTCTTCCTGTGCTTAAAACCCAAATAGACTGACAATTTGCTAAACTGATCACTGTTGTATGGCGGGCCATTTTCTGTCTTTACAATTTTGGGAATGTCAAACAGAAAAAACATTGTCCAGCACTGATATGACAGCATTGGCCGAAGTGGATCTGATGATGTCTATAATAAGGTATCTGGAGTACTCATCTACAATGACCAGAAGGTAGCCTTCAGTGGGTAGAAGTTTGTAGAAGTCTGCACTGACATTTTGCTGTGCTACTTCTGGTAGTTCAGGCATCTGCAATGGCTCAGATTGCAGGCATTGTGGCATGACTTGCTAGCCAGTTTCTTATCATGATTTCAGCACTCTGGTCTATGTTTGAGAACCATACTTTCTCATGAAGGAGTCTCATTGTCTTCATGATCCCTTGATGTGGCAAGCAAGAGGCTGCCTCTCCACTCCAACATACCTGTGCCTGGCTAAAAAACATAAGGTGGACAACAAAGATGCCATCACCAGAGTTCAGTACAAAAGAAGCATACAGGTTTATTAATACTTACAAAAATAGTGGCAGTACCTTGGCAGTTAAAAGCCATAACAGGACATGCTCCCACCAGTAAGCTTTATCACAGGATACTAGTTCAGGTTGCTATGGTTAATTTTAAAGTGCAAGCAGCCAATCATATAAAATGTCCAAATGAATGGTGTAGTGCATAATTAAGTGGTTTCAAACAATTGCATCTATCCCACAGTCAAAAATACATACTCAAAAGAGTAGGCTTCTCATACAGATATAGTTACAGGTTCCGAATTAAGGCTTATTTTTCACTATGTCTGTATGAGTGGAATAGAATGTCCAGCAGTAGAGGGCAGCAGGTATCATACTCAGTATGTGTGAAGGCCACTGGAACTTACCTATTTGCTGCTTTAAACTTTGAAAATAGATGAGGTGATATTTAGCTTATTCTGTAAATTTGTGATGATAGTATATGTGCCTATTCTTTTGAGTATGTGTTTTTAACTGTTTCATAGATGATGATGATGAAGAAGATGCAATTGTTTGAAACCATTTAATTATGCACTGCACCTTTAATTTGGAAACTTTACATGATTGGCTGCTTGGACTTTAAAATGATCCATGACAACCAGGAGTAGTATCCTTTGATAAAGCCTATGAGTGAAACCAGGTCAGGAGCATGTCCTGTTATGATTTTTAACTACCAAGGTACTGTCACTAATTTTGTATGTATTAATAAACCTGTATGCTTTTTTGTACTGAACTCTGGTGCTGGCATCTTTGTTGTCTACTATCCCTTCATGTCCTTCATGGGCCAGTGAGAGTGCTTTGTGTCAAAATTAAAAGGTATTATTATTCTGGATCCTCATAGGATGATGTAATTTCTTGGTGACATCATTCTACAATGATTTTTTTTTTAAGTGCTGACTTTTCCATTAGCAGATTATATCTTTTAGCCACTACAGGGCTATATCTCTGGTAGCAGTGACATTTTCTGTGTCTACTCCACTATTAGCAGGTTATATGCAGCTGTCACTATGGGCTCCTATGCTATCTGGCACATCACACACTCTGTTCTCCAGATTTTATCATCACAACATTCCTCCCCCAGTGGGCTCTCCTTATCCTTTCTCTCACCCTCCTTAAAAAACTAGATAAGCCTGCCATCCACTCTCACCTCTAACCACTTGCTTCTAGCTACAGTCTCCCTACAGGGGTTAAACGCAGATGCTGTCCCACCATCTGTAAACACATCTAGGGAATTCTTTCCTTGCTGTAGCCCACAATATGTTCCTCCTTAGAACCCTCTCTCTATTTCTATCATTTCTGATACTGGCCCCCTCTACAGGACAGGACCACACAAAACGCTCGCCCCAATACGAATATGACCCCATCAAGAATGCACTGCAGAATATCAGGAGGACATTAATTCTCCTCCTCCAGACTGTAGTGCCACAGTATCACCACCTGGATAACACTAAAACCACAAATGCGCAGCTGTCAGTAACACGACACATCATACCCCCTACTACATGGGTCTATATGAGCAGAGGACAGGCTGGCTATCCCCTCCCGCCACCTGGTAGTGATGTACCCCTAACCTATCCATGTACCATGCCAAAAAAATCTCATCACATTACACAGTCGCAGGCCCTAACTTATCTAAAATGGCAAGCTATAAGGATCACATGGCTGCTGCTACTGATCTCAGGTAATATTTATCCCAACCCAGGCCTGATGACATACACTGCAACAGGTCATAAGAAACAGAATGGACTAACAATAGAATCAATAAATATCTGCAGCCTGCTAGCAAAAAATGGACACTCTCCAAGTCTGCATCCAGCAGCACCAGCCCAACATTCTTGTCATAGTAGAGACCTGGCTATCACCTAGGGTGCCAGACTCTGCTATACAACTCACTGGATATGCTGTGTTCAGACTAGATAGACTCGATAAAAGAGGAGGTGGTTGTATTATATATGTTAAAGACCACATTCAGGGCCAAATGCTTAACCCATGTAACATCAAATGTGGGGCTCAACTGATGGCCATAAAAGTAATACTCAGCAAGAACAGGAAAACCCTAACAATAGTCTTGGCCTATATCCCTCCTAAGGAACAAGCAAACAGTTTCAATTCTGTCATCAACTACCTCTCTGAAGGGGGGACCAAACACAGAGCTGATAATGGTTATAGACTTCAAAGTCAACTGGTCCTCTGCTGAAGCAGTACACTACAAGGACTCATTAGCCACTCTCAACCTTGTGCAATTGGTAGACTCCCCCACTCAGTATAACAGCAGAATAGGCACAGGGTCAATAATCAACTGGGTGGTCACAAATCAGCAAGAAAGAATATCCTCCATTATGGTTCTTCCCAACTCCCTCAGTGACCACTCCCTGGTAATCTGTAAATGGTCAAATAAGGCCATAAAGGTGTCAGCCAGGACTATTACTGCTAGACTTCTGAAGAAAGGCAAGTTGGGAGCTCTTAGAGCACACCTCAGCCTCCAAGATTGGAGCTCTATTGACCACAGAACAGACATCAACACTGCTCTAGAATGCTTTATAAGCAAATTCAATGAAGTGTGCAATGTCTACGCCCCCTACACCAAAAGAAGGATCCGCGACTATGACAGCCCCTGGATCACACCACAGCTACTAGCCCTCATGAAAAATAGAGACGACTTGTGGTACAAAGCAAGGAACTCCAGTACCCAGACAGACTACCAAAACTATAGAGCCACACGGAATAAATGCACCTGGGCTATTCATAAGGCCAAAACCACTCACTTTAAAAATGAGCTGACAAATTCATGGCGTGATAGTAGATGGTTCTGGGAGAACATCAAGTCCCTAACCGGCAAACCTAATAAAACTCCCCCCACCTTCCTGAACAATGAGGGTCAACCTAAGCAGGATCACAGTCACATAGCAAATGTCTTCAACAAAGCTTTTATTGACTTCAGTGGAGTGTTATCCCCTAGCTTCGTTCAACAACAATCAGATACTTGCACCAAACGAAACCCGGGGACCCAATCAGACTCCCATCTGCCTTTCTACTTCAGAGCCATCACCTTTATGGAAGCAAAAAAAGTACATCCTAAAAGCGCTAGGTAATTCCAGAACTAGCTCTGATCAACTTGACCTAAAACTAATTAGGCTCACCCTGGACATAATTCTCAAAACCCTCACCAAAATCTTAAATCTCTCCTTGGTATTAGGTGAATTCCCATGGCTCTGGAAAGCAGCGGTGGTTACCCTTATTTACAAAAGTGGTGACAGGGCCAACTCTACAAATTACTGCCCAATATCTATCCTTCCTCCACTCTCCAAGGCCCTGGAGTGAATCGTAACTGATTAACTGACAGAATATCTAGACAAGTATCATTTACAATGTCAGCAACAACATGGATTTCGAAAACAACACAGTACCACAACCGCTCTAGTGGAGTTTACCAACTTCATCCATAATGCGCTAGACAGAGGGCTCTTGGTGGAAGCAACATATATTGATTTCATGAAGGCCTTCGACACCATCAATCACAATCTGCTCCTGGATTAGCTCTCCAATACCGGCCTCTCCCCTGCAACAGCAGCATGGTTCAGAAGCTACCTCTCAGGGAGGGTCCAAAAAGTGAAAATCCTGAACACCTTCTCCGACAACCTTAGTGTTAACACAGGCATTCCTCAAGGCTCTATCCTTGGCTCTCTACTGTTCAGCCTGTTCTTAAACAACCTCCCTCAATTGGTAAATGAGCAACTACTACTATATGCAGATGATGTGGTCCTATATTCATGTAATGCTGACCCCTACATACTGGAAAAGCAAATGCAAGCTAATTTCACTGCGGCTGAGCACTGGTTCCTTCGATCAAAGCTGCTCCTCAATTATAAAAAAAAAACAAGACTATGTTATTCGCATCATCACATAACAAACACCGCACCCACCAACTTTGCATTCGTAACAATCAGAACACTTCCCTGGAGATGGTTCAAACATTTAAATACCTAGGATCGAAACTGGACCATACCCTCTCATTTAACCAACACATAGATGCAGTCGCAAAGTCATCAAATGCAAAACTAGGATTATTGTACAGACACCAAAAAGGCCTGACTTCTGAGGCACTAAAAACTGCTGCAAATAGCTCAGTCCTCTCAGTGATAGGTTATAGTCTAGCAGTATATGGGGCTGCCTCCCAAACTGCTTTGAAATATATCAAAACAACACTAAACAAAGCATGTTGTTTAGTCCTAGGTGTGCCCCATCTCACTCACACCTGCGAGTTGTACACTCATACGAACTGGCTCAACCTTGACAGTTGCCCCCAGTATGAAGTATGCATTCTCGCCAAGAAGTCTATGCTAGGACTTATCACCCCAGGCCTGCAAAGCCTTCTTAGCCAACCTAATTTCATCAGATACACTAGGGGTACAAACAACTTGTCCCTCTGCATCCCTTTCTGTAGAACCACATAAGGCCAACGGTCCTACGAATACCGGGTGCCACTTTGGCTTAATGCGCTTGACCTAGACAGCACGAAAGAGGGCAAAATTGGTGCCTTTAAAGATAAACTCTGAGTGGCCCTTGCCACAAACAGTAACTGTGACTGTGAGACCTGAACCCCCCACACTCTTCCCTACTCTTCCCTCCTCTTTCCTGCTACCCTCATTCTAACCTGCACCCTTGCCTTTTCCTCTCTTCTTGCTAACTAACACTCCCCTAGTAGGCACCAGGTCCCCACCTCAGCACTTCCCCCCAATGAGTCTAGCCCTCCTTTATGACTACACTCTTTAGCACTTAAGACAAAAGAGCTGCTGCCCATCAAGTTCTCGCCTACTTGCATACAGTATTAGTTAATTTATAGACAATATCATCCTCTGTTCCCTACCTGATTTGCTCAATATCCTGTAGATTTTCAAGTTGTTCACTTAAACTTTTTGTCAACCTAGCCTGCTATAAATTATGTATCTGTATATTTTTACTTATGTAATCCCTGTTATTGTAATTACGTAATCTCTGTAACCTGATGTACTCATGTTTGTCTAGGCATGGAACCTCCTTGTATCTGCTCATGTATTTGTAACCATTGTAAATGATGTTATGCTCATGTATTACTACGACATGGAACCTCTGTAAAAGAGCCTTTGGCTCAAAAACAAAGGGTGGTCAGAAGCGCCCCCCACTTTAAAATTTACTATTGGGACAGTCATGCTGCGAAGTATATGAGATGGTTGGAGAAGCTCAATAACTTTTCACTAGATCAATACATTCTTATTTGGTTAAAGCTGGAAAATGAACTCATCTCTTCAGCAAACATCTCTGCCCCCACCCTCTATCATGTTTCACTCAAATCAATTCCCCAGACACTAGCGTGCACTCCGATTGACATTTCAATCAAAGTATACACCCAGTTATTGCCTCTGTCAGATACAAGCATACACAAGACCCATTCCAACCTTTGGTAGGCAACCCAAATTTTACAATGGGGGGAGATTGGTGACTGCTGCGTGGCTTCCCCAACTTGCACAGGCCAAGATTATGGACTTTTGGCATGCAGGGCAAGTCAGGTCAACAGGAGAAATCCTCAGCAGATTCCATCTAGGCCCTCATTCGAGCTTCAAGGTGTTCCAACTCAGGCACATGCTAATCGCATCCCAAATAGAAGTAACAGGGGATAGAGGCAGTTTCCTGCAGTCACTCAGTGTAGGTTTCACCCAACAGCATGCAGTCTCTAACATATATAAGTTCCTGATAGATAAAGCCTTTCCAATTCAAGATGGGTCCTCTCACTATTGGAACTCCCAATTTCCAGAGGCTGCCTTCAACTGGGAGAGGGTCTGGTCAGACACCCACCATTTTATAGCACAAGATAGACTACGGTTGATGCAATTTCAGATTCTTAACAATATGTATTTCACGCCACTCAAATTGGCGAAAATGGATAAGTCCCTCTCCCAGAACTGCAAACGCTGTAGGCAGGAAGTAGGCTCCTTATATCATATCTTTTGGAGCTGCTCCAAAGTAGCCCCCTTATGGGCACTTATAAGAAAGAGACTCGATCCCCTATTGGGAATTGAGGAACATATAGAACCATGGGCATGCCTAGTGGGTGACTACTCCAACATAGATGTCAATGAAAGGAAATACCATCTGGCAATGATTGCAATGTCAGTTAAAAAAGCAGTACTTAGACGCTGGTTAGATAATGAAACCTTCTCCTATACTGAGTGGCTGCAGGAGCTCTTGTTTAATCTCTCGGTAGAGAGTACAATTGCTAGCATACGCAATAAGATGCCTAAATTTGAGAGATACTGGAGTAAACTGCAAACTCTATACTCTCTTTAACAGATACTGGATTTGTCCAAGAAGTTATATTCTATAACACCTCTGATACCACAGGAGGGGTTGGCTAAGGGAGGGTAGGGGTAGCTTTAGGTTTTATGTATTGTACTGTATTGTCTTGTCCTTTTCCTTTTTTTTTTTTTTTTTTTTTTGTATTTTGCTTCTTTGTATTTCAGCAAAACTGCCTTTTCAGGCCACCTGTGTAAACCAAATAAAATGTGTTGAATTTCATTAAAAAAAAAAAAGAGCCTTTGGCTCAAAGGTACTTCCTAGAAATAAATAAATCAATACATCAATCAATCAAACAAACAATGTGAGTTCAATGCAAACTCATTGATACAGCTTTAGTTCATCTGGATAGGGTGTAGTGCAGCTAATAGTGTGCCATTCCCAGTTTGTATTAGTGCTTTGATTGTTTGTAGGACTGGATCTGTCATCTTCTTCTGCTGTATTTCTTCCAGTGTCATTGCTCTAGGTGTGGTGTATTGAGTTAGGAAGTTAATGTATTCTTCTGCTACTTTGGCTGCTCTTGAGCTTTCAATCATTTTTGCTGGGATTGGATAGCATAACAGGTAATCAGCTGGATTATCTTTTCCCTTTCTGTACTGGACCTTGAAGTTCTAAGGCTGTAGCTGTAGTCCCCATTGTTTGTTACATGCTGGCGGCTTGGATCTCGGATTATTCCATATCAGTTCTAGAGGTTCATGGCGGGTGCCCAGTGTGAATTAATTGCAATAGATGTAAAGGTGAAAATGTTAGCAACTCCATGATATAGCTAAAGCTTCATGCTCAGTCTGCGAATATCACCTTTCAGCATCACTGAGAGACCCGCTGACATATGCTGTGATGTATTGCTTTGAATTGTCTTTTGTAGGAGGATGGCACCTAGTCCTACAAGGCTAGTGTCAACAATTATCTCTGTTTTTTCTGTCTGGGTTGAAATATGCCATTGTTGTTTCATTTGTAAGGCTTTCTTTAAGCATCCTTAGTGCTGTTTCTTGTTCCTCGCTGCAACACCATTTGGTGCTTTTTCTTGTGAGCTGTCTCAGTGGTGCAGTCACTGTTGCAAAATGTGGAATGAAATGAGAACAATAAGCAACCATTCCAAGAAGGCTGCTTGGCTTCTACTTTCTTTGGGTCAGCTGACACTCCACTGGCTTTATTGAACTCACATTTACAGCGTTTGAGTGTGAGGCCACTTTGCTTTAATCTCTGGGAAAACTGCTGTGAGGTTTCTATCATGTTCTTCTTGATTGGTCCTGTATACAATGATGTAATTACTTAGGTTTCTTTATGCCAGTAATGCCTTGCAATGTTTGATGTATAGCATTCTGAAATACTTCTGCAGCTGATGATATCCCCAGATTTAGTCACTTGTACGTTCTTAGCCCTATGTGGGTAGAGAAAGTAATGAAATAGCTGCTGTCTGGATGCTGCTTCAGTTGATGGTAACCAGCTTTAAGTTCTAACTTTGAAAACACTGTTGCTCCATTTAACTCATGGATTACATCAACCTTGGTTGTGGTGATGTGGCACTCATGTAGGATGGCTATGTTGGCCCGTCGCATGTCGACATAAATCCTCACTTGGGGGGCTATGCACAAACATTGGGAAGTATGCATGGAATGTGCATATCCCTTCCACACCAGTCTGCATCCTCTCAGAGACTTGCACAAGCCAGCATGCACTAATGCCAGCAGCCTGTTTGTGACACCACCTCCTGGTGCACAGTTGCGTGTATTAGGAACATAGCAGTGTGGGGGCAAAATATGGTGCATTCGTGATGCATCGGCTCATCGGTCCCCTCCCAGAATTGCACTAGTGCGCAAGTTGGGATGCGCTGGCACATCTTGGATGTGCTGGGCACATCCCTTTTGTGAATCCTGCCCTTAGTGGGGAACAACATTCATCTCACTCACAAATATTTTGGTGTTGCCCTACCTTGAAATCTTTCTGGCAAGCTGTTGAACTAGATCTGAAGGACATAGGTCCCAATTCCCCATCCCTTACCCCTGACCTAGCAGTCTTTCTCCACTTTCCAAAGGACACATTCAGTAAGCATCAACAGTATTTATTTGACATTTTATTAACTGCAGCAAAAAAGCCATTACAAAATTATGGTTACAACAACAGGTACCAGCAGAAGCACAATGGTGGGAATTAACTACACCACTATACTGTACAATTAAGGAAAAAAAAAACATAAAGTGAGACATCAACTGGAGTTCTTTAACAACGGATGGCAAGGCTGGATAATGTACAAAGCAGAAAAAAGATACAACTTTGTTCCTTGGTCTGATTAAGTAAAAGCAGTGCTTGTAGTACATGGAGTACTAAGTGTCCATTGGATGTTGAAGCTGAAGGCAAAGCTGAAGGAGAAATCCTAACACCAGCAGGCCTAAGAAAAACACTACACAAGGAACAGTTATAACTACATGATTTTGCAAATTTACTGAGCTAAATATTATGGACCTCCACTTTGTCTACTAGACCAATATAATACTAACAATTAGTCTACTGCAAAATGTACTGTAACATGCTTATATATTATATCACTGGACAAACGTATTTGAGGTGTACCAAAGTGTACTATGAGCTGTGATTGTGCACATGTAAACGTTTAATAAAAATGCAATTAAAAAAATAAATATGTTTGTATAGTTGCTGGAATTGAAATTATGAGACAAAAAACATATTACAACATATGACATGAAACATTATCCATAGAAAGACTGTTGAAAAAGAGCGAACAGAACGTTCACAGAGTAAATAATACACTGGCAACTTGGTCAGCAACATCTGCAGTGTCAGCACAGTCATAAAATTGCCATTACATATTGGATATTGTGCTAGACAGTGTTTTCAAAGTTTTTTTGCACATGGAAAAGGAAAACTTAACATCTTACATTTGCTCTACTGGCGCCATAGTAGCTTCTTCTTGCCCTGACCAAAAAATGTTAGATGAAAATAATAAAACTAATGGTACTTATGTACTGGTCTTAGTTGCATAACCTGATGCTGCACTGATGCACATCATCACGACATACTGTATATACATCTCACATACTAATGCTCTCGACTTTTTATATTTTATTATGAAAAACATGGAATAAACAACATACAAACCCATTTGACGGCTGTGTAATCTATTTTATTTCTATTTATATAATTTGTGGAGTTTCCTGAGCACATACTGTGACTATGTTCAATAAATAAACATAACAAAGTTAACAAAAGTAATAGAAAGTAATATGAAAAGTAATATGAGTTGCAATTAGTTACTTATTACATGTTATGATAGAGTAGTAAATAACTGTAAGTGATTACATTTATTTGACAGTAACTAGTAACTGTAACTCATTACTTTTTAAAAGTAACTTAAGCAGCACTGGATACTGGGGTCTAGAGCACTGCATAGTGGTTTAAGGTAGACTGGCATTTGTTAACACACAGTCACATGCAGCTGTTGCAGCTGTTGCTGTGCTATTTTCATGTTATGGACAGGGGAAGGGGTTGCCTTAACATCTGTGAATGGAACATCTCTATCTCGGGTAGGAAAACTGGAAATGGTAGCACTTAAAGCTCAAGAGGAAGAAAGCAGTGTGAGTCTACACTTCTCAGGATGGTTTCATCGCTAGATGCACTGAACAACTTGCTGAAAAGGTTACTGGGAGTGTGAGTGGAACCTGTGGATTTCTGGGGGACTAATAAGCCATGTTTTTTAGCTGTGCTATCACACACCTAGCATTCTAGTCCTCACAGCTCTGTGACTCCAGCTCCCAGTGCTATCACAACCATGACCATGTTCTCCACCACCCCCAGTTGCAGAACTTGTACTTGGTGGAACTTCATCTGTGGAACCTTTATCTGCACCTCCCTCTGCATCCCCTACCCCTTTCTTCTCCTCCTCCTCTATTCCCAACTTTTGTAAACTGAAAGATGTTCATGCTAAAATGATGCAGCTGCTGGATGCTAACTATGATGTCTCACAATACTTGCAGATGATTCTTAGATGCCCACATGGTCATGTGGTCATGTGGCTGTGCACCCACAACTGCATGACTTGCAAGTAGAGAAGGAACCAAGGACAAAAGGGCAAGTGATATCACTTAGCCACATGTCATTGGCACACCCTCACACTACCCACTGACAGACAGTAAGGGACCTACTGTCTCACACAGAAACCAACTTAACTTTTCACATACTGACAGACTGGCTCATGGTCACACACAGGCAAAAAAGGCAAAAACAAAATGAAATAAAAAGATGGATGTCTGTGCCCTGCACCACCAATGATATGTAAAATAAAAAATACTTGTCAAAGGAATCCTCCAGAAATCCACCCTGCCCCTTTCCCTGTCTGCTAAATCACTGCCCTGCTGCAGGGCTGTAGCAAGCATACATTGTGCTTTTCTCGCCACTGCAGCAGCATACAATTTTACTGGCTCAGCTGCCTGAAGCTACAGTTGACTGCTGTTAACTAGCTAACTAGACTGATAGTGCAAGATTCCCTTAAGATTTATGTCTTTCTGATTCTGAATCAATTTTTTTGGCAAAGAAATGAGCACTCAGAAGCCACATCCTTCACCCCAAAGAAACAGCTGGAAATAGCATGGAGTAATGAGGAAGAAGACACATCAATAAAATAGTTTTGAGATGCTTCTAAAATATCACTGAGATTTTTCAGAGATGTCTCAAAACTACTATATCAATGTACCCACTTATATGTCAATACTGTCTGACGGAGTCAGATAACAGCTAGACAAGGAAATGAGTGGAAGGTATGTGCCAGCTGGTGTTGCAGGAACATATGGGTGGGCTGGGAGACTCTGGGGGTGAGGGGTGCCATTGCATTCCAGGGATGAAGATAAATGAGACTGGGTGAGGGAAGGGGTCACTGGAAACTGGGATGATGATTTATAAAAGGGTGAGAGGGAGGGGTTGTGTACATTTATTCTTACCCCACACAGACAGAACAAGTATGTGTGATGCATCACTAAGCCTCCATCAACTGCATAGAGCAATGTCCTCAGTAATAAGCCTGTATGAGATGGCAAGTAGATTATAATGGAGTGGGCAGAACTGTGCATTTTGAGTAGGGTCATTAGCATTATACATATGCATATTATAGTAGTTTACTGCTTCAGCACTATGGGCTTGTTCTGAGTAGCGTGCTGCTTGGCACATCTCAGCGCTCCTGTGCTCTTCACTCAAACCTGTGTTAGGACTTTTTTTGTGTTTTGAGAAAGTACAGTATATTGAAAACCTCTTAGCACCATTCAGGTTTGTAGAGCTCTATTACTAATATACCTTCTTTTGTGCCTCACGCATGTTAACCTGAATACACAGCCCTTTGCATGATAGGCTTCCAATATGCTATACATTGTCCTTTCCATAATACCCTCAAATTTGTACAGCTGTCATGCTGAATTTGGGTTTTGCTTGGTTTTCCCTCCCATGTACCTTACTCCCCTCACCAGATTCATCAAGAAACAAGCTGTTTCTCAGTTCAGTACACCTTTGTGTTAAAGCACTGCAAATTAAACATGATAAATAAATACATTGTTTTTTTATGTGTCTGAAACAACATACAAGTAGAGACATTGGGGAGTTTTAATCCACCAGTGAATTTAAGTCAAATTAGCCAAATTCGCCTTCATGGATTAATTTGCAGATTTTTTCTATTTACTGCAGAATTCACCTTTGGCAACTTCACCTGTAACTTCACCCTTTGAGTGCACCAAGGTGAAGGTTGGTCAAAATAAGATTACTGGTAAACAAATGTCTCAAGTTCTCAGTGAAGAGCTTCTGCAGATATATGGTGCATCTCTGTACGAAATAAGACAGCTTTCCTTTCTATTTTGCATTGTTAGTTAAACACGCTCTAGCCAGAGCCAATAGAGCTGTGAAAAGCTACCAAATGACCAATTTTATTTTCTTGTTGGTGCCATATAGTGCTGTTTCAACACAGTGCTCCCAGATCCAAATGACCATTTTCCCGTAACAAGCCCTCATTTTCCTGTATTTTCCCTGTACAGGCAGCATTAAATCCTTGTAGATTTTTCCATAAGCCACTAATTCCTTATTTGTGACTTTATTGTTTATTTAAATTTAATATGTTGGCAGCCTTTTATCAGTAAAAGGGCTCTGATTTGCTGTTGAGTATAAAAATGATTTGTCAAGATGGCCTTGGAATGATTTGGATTTATATGGAATCCGTAAGGTATA
The DNA here is from genome assembly GCA_016271365.2 of Neoceratodus forsteri. Classification (NCBI taxonomy): domain Eukaryota; kingdom Metazoa; phylum Chordata; order Ceratodontiformes; family Ceratodontidae; genus Neoceratodus; species Neoceratodus forsteri. The sequence goes on from CM028136.1 coordinate 878,627,424, forward strand.
ATGGGGGAATTTATTTATTTGTTGAATTTTGTTGACCGGGTAGGCCCACTAAGACTAGAAGTCCCTTTTTCAGGGGTGATGTGGGTGGGGGGTACAGATAGTAACCAACTGAAATTGTAACATGGCATAAATCCTTACTTGAACCAGATTGAGCTGTTGGTGGTGTTTTTAGTGAATGGGGGAAATTTGGCCAGGACACTATGGATATTCCCCTACTTGAAAAGTGCCATAGGATCTTTAACATCCACCTGAACAAGCAGACAGAAAAGATAACACCTCAGGAGTGCACCCCCCCTCCTTGCTGCACTACAGTGTCAGTATTGGGATTTAAAGAGCTAGTGGAGCCAAACCAGGCACACAGGAAAATAATATAAATTTTAAGAAGTAGTCAGTTATAAAATTGTATTTCTGAAGTACCTTTCTTTTTCCTTTTGCCCATCAGAGAATCTTCTATGTCATAATGTTGTGGTGGATGTGTGGAACAGGTCTTAGCATAGCAGCTGACATATCTAGCTGTACTGTCCCATTACATCATCAGCATTGTGATTTTGCTGACAGTGAAATAACAGGTGAATGACCTGGCAGTCACTGAACTGTTGTTCCTAAGTAGCAGTGATGTCACAGTCAGTGAGGTCACAATGCTGGTGATGTAGTGGGGGCAGTATAGCTAGCTATGTCAGCTGCCACACAAAGTGCTGTTCCATACATCACACATATTAACATCAGGTAAACAATCTTCTAATTAAACAAAGGGAAAAGAAAAAGTACCTCAAATATAAAAACTAATGGTTGACTGCTTTTAAAATCTAATATTAGTTTTAGGCAGTACGCTAGCTCTTTAACCCACATGCCTAGTGTGGGGATAGAACCCATAGCCTTCTGATCTTCCAGTGTCAGAGGCCAGTGTCGATGTTATTTTTTTGCATCTTTCATTTGTCAGTTTTTATATAAATTCTCTCAGACTTTTTTCTGACCACCTGATGAAATCTTGCATGAGTTACATAAATATTATTTTCTTCAACACCCTGACCCTGCAACTAAATATACACTCAGTACATCATATTATAAAATGAGAAAAAAAATCAGTCTCCTGTTTCCAGTGCGTGCCTGTAACCTGTCCTGCTGAAAGGAATGACAGCTAACAGACTGCAATGCCACTCTCTGTAATCTGACAGTGAGTCTGTCTTTTGCTTTCACAAAAGCCAAGAGAAAACGAGTTAACCCCTAGGCTGCTGAAAGAAATAGAACAAATCTTTTGTTAATATCCTGAGAAGTTCTGAGGTAAAATACAGTAGCACCCCCCCTTCAGATGCCCTTAACATAGAGCAGCAAATAGCAAAAATCAGAGGGGGGAGTGTACTACTTTGCAGTTGTAGAGGAATACATACAAATGTCTAAAAAGGAAGTTCCATGAAAAGCTGTTTTTAGAGCTACAGTCTGAACAATGACAGGAGGGCTGTAGGCTCCACCCACAGCCCTAAAAAGGGCACATGATGAAAGAATTATGTTACTACTGTATGTGCTTTTACAGCAGAGATATATGAAATCAAACCTTATTTTCACCACTTTCTGAGCACTTTTTTGATTCTGTTTTCATTCTGTATCAAGTCTGCGTTCTTACTAATAAAGTAGATACATTTTATATTTGCTGTACATTTAAAGTTAAGATCCCTCTGTGTTTTATCTCTTTGCCATCCAATCTGTCTGTAAGCCTCTTTTTCTTCTGTCCGTAAGCCGCTTTTTTTGTGAGTCTTGTTCTCTTCTTAAAATGGAGTCTCCCTTGGGTACTGCAGCAGCCACCACTACAGCAGCCAGGGATATACAGCAGACTCCATTCTCCCTGGTTCCCTCCAGCTCCACCAGCTTCTCCAGCAGTGCAGCATCTGCCGTCCCTCTCTCCACAGCAGCCTGAACCCCTACAGCAGCCTCCATCACCCTATGATCCCATTCCAGCTTCCCTATCTGAGCAGCAGCCCCTATCCCACCTGTTCCACAGTTCTATCAATGTTTTTTGCATCTAGATTTTCTTTTTATGGTGCTGTTTATGCACCATACCATTCTCTTCTCCCTCACTACTGATTTTATTATTGTTTACATATATATACAGTACATTTGAAAAGCATTATATCCCTTAGTTTCTTGTCCTTGATATTCTATTTCTGTCCAACTGATAATGTGATATATCACTTGCTCATTTGCAGTACATGACTTGTTCTATCACACAGAACAGTCCCTGTTTTCCCTGTTCTTATTTCCATAAAAATTTGCGCCTGCCTTATCCCACCAGCAAAACATGCATTTATGTTGCTCATTGCTCATACTTGATGCACACGCAATGCCAACAAATCCTCTTTTCTGGTTCCCTTCTGCCAACCCTCTCAGGCCCAATGCTCCTTCTATGTCAGGGCTCCCTTCCTGGTGAATGGACTCCCTACAAAAGTCACTGCTTAGAATAAGCTTGGCCGATAGAAATTCAAACTGCTCCACCACCTCACCAATCTCAGCAGTTGCGACTGTACCCTCTAGGTTGTCACCACACTCCTCCCCATTCTACCCCCTCAGCTACTGACTCTTCTCCCTCTCCCACTCTTTTCCCACCTGTTTCCTCTCCCTCCTCCCACCCCTGCCACTTGTATTCACCTCCTTCCTTCCCTTTTTTGTACCTCCTTCCCCTTATTCCACCCTTCCTTCCCTTTACCTACCCTGTTACTCCCTCCCTCTAATACCCCTCATCTTGTTCCTCATGCCTTCTATTCTTCCCCTAGCCTCACCCCCTATGGTTCAACCTTACTCCCTCCCCTATCCATGCCTTTCTTCCAACCTCTCCTATACTCTAAACCTCCTTCTCACCTGCCCCACTCCCCTTCCCCTCTATCTCACCTTTTCTCCCCCTCACCTCTCTCCCCAGCTCCTCCTCCCCCTACACGTGCCTGCCCTTCCTTGCACTTTTGTAGCCACCAGCACTTAAATGTCAAAGTCACATTTATGACTGCCTTTTCTGCTACACCCTTCCCTTGCCCTGTACTCCTGTTAATATGCTCTAATTTATTTTTTGTTCCTTAATTGTTTTAATCCTTACGTAATTGACATTGTTTGCATCTGTTCCACTCCTATTGTTTGTTCATTGATTGTATCTGACACGGAACCTCTGTAAAAGAACCTTTGGTTCAAAGGTATATTGTAATCCTAGTACTCAATAAACCAATAAATCAATAAATCACAAAAAATAAATACCAAACATGAAATTATGAAATGGTAGTAGCTACAGCTGCGCTGTTAACGTTTCTGTCTCATATAGGATTTAATTGTAAAGCACATTAGGCAAGTCTACACAATTATTCAAGCCTTTTTCCCTTCACTTTTGCTCTTTACATGTTTAAATACTGCAGTAAAACACAACAGTATACCAGCAGCAGAAACAATAAACACCTTAGTAGAGAAATGTGCTGTAAAGCACAACAGAACAGTTTAATGAGCTAACAGTAGCTACAGTAAAAACACCACAAAAATATGTTTTTCTTAACATGGTAGCAATTAACAAAACACACAAGATGGGCAATTCTAAACAAGTTCCTGTACAACAAGTTTTAAAGTAACACCGTCACTTCAATAACTAAAGAACTATAATCAATATAGTAACCGGCTGACAAAAATGGTTCACTTAAATACACAAAACTGTACTACAGAAATAAAACAACAAATCACAGACCACAGGCAAACATAATTATGAAGAAAGACTGAGGAAAACAAGTAAGACTAGTGCCCACAGGGCTGCCTTGCTTGCTAGTTAGAACAGTCTGCCTCCCCCCAACACACAGCACTACTTCAATAAAGAAAACAATTACTTTAAACCAAATAAATCTACAAAACTACAAACAATGAAAATCTATCTGCACAAGGCACTGTAGATATTTCTCTGAGCAATTTGGTTCTAAATATTCCATGTTCAAAGTACCTTTAAAGGTTTTTTTTTTTATCAGACAGTCAGGAACAGACTTCTTTCCAACTCCCTCATCATAAGATTACACTGAACACAGCTTCTGCATGTTATGCAGCTCATTTTAGTACCATGTGACCTGCAATCCCATGGTACATTGCAATCCTCGCCTGTGGTCCCAACTTTGCTGGCAGTGTTATCAAATCTGCCATTCATGAAGTTAGCCTTGTAATGTAAATTGGAAGTTTGCAGGATGGATTAAATTCACAAATCTGGGTGCATTTACAAATTTAACCATGAAGAGAAGTTTGCCAACTCTACACACCACTATACACAAGTGTCTTCATACATACATATATCTCAAACTTAACTGTTTCCACAGGCTTATGATGTCACAAAAAATGGCATTATACCATAAATGTTTCAAAATTCTATTTCTATCAGCTGGCATGTTCTTTATCTTGAGTGTTTGATTTGTTCCTATTTCCACTAAAGTGAGATACATTTGAAAAGCTATGCCTGCAGTTCAATGGGGTGAAGCAACCAACCACAGCCCCTTCCTGAGCTATAGAAGCAGTTCTTTCCAGCCTCCCTCAGAAGCACTTTTTGTTTGTGGCTGGAGGCTCTGTCTGACCTCTCTCTAGACACTACCTCTCCATGGGCCCCTCCTCCCTCCTTTCTGCATGTTTGTCTCCTGCCTTCCCTTGTGTTTGGATTCTGCTGGCTGAAACTAGACTCTCTGTCTGGCTTGTGCATCTCCTGCTTCTAAGTCAGTACTTTGCCATTGCCTCTGGCTGAAGTCTGTTTGTGTTTCTCTCTTAGTTGGTTGTTTCTGCTCCCTCCAGCTCCTGTGTTTGTGTTTGCCTTTGTTTTTTTTTGGCTTTTCTATTTTTTTCTAGCTCCCCTTTTGTTTGCATTTTAATATTCAGATGCATTGATAATCAGGCTCATTTCCTTTTTATCATACTTTCAGCATTCCCTTTCTTTATCTGTTCTTGTTATCTGTGCTCTCAGTTCCATTTTCTGTCTCTGCTGTAGCTGTCACCATGCTGTAGCGGTCCCTGTGCACACCGTAATTGTTTGCAACTGCCTCACTCAGTAATGGCTCCCCTTAGCAGCTATAACTCTGTCTTTCATTCCCCTGGCTGCTCTAGCAGTGTCATGCCCTACTACATTTACTCCTCATTCTTATGTTTATGTCATTCAGGCTTATTTGTTGCTAATCCATACCTTTACCACACCATACTTTTACCAAAACCACAGCAGTCTGTTTCTGATTTCTACCCATAGTGAAACTTTCAGTCATTAAATTAGCTGTCTGGGCTCATGGTGCTCAGCTTGTGGCTTCCTTGTTATTCCCACGGCAGCAGAATGTGATGTCACAGTGGGGCATTGTGGCTCCAGGTAGCGGGAGTATGCTTTTATGTAAGTTATATGAATTTTGCTCTGCTCCCTTGCAGTCTAAATGGCATTTAAGTTATTCATGCATAAACCATATCAATTCAATTACCTAAACCTCATCAACTCATTACTGGCATTCACTCCTACTACCTAACCTATGGCTGCTGACTTCACCCAGCCTCCTACCACCTACCTCCATCAGTATTACCTACCTCCATGTGAGTATTTTCAATGTCATGTATATTAGGCTTCCCTAATGGAATTGGTTGGCTTGCCTTGTGCTGGCTTTGCTCCTCCTATCTAATCTACCACATTGTACTGCTGTTGCAAATGCTGCTACTTTATCAAATACTGCTACTACCTCACCTCCAGCCGCTTTCTTTACCTAGCATCCCACTGCCTAATCTATGGCTGCTCACTTCACCCAGTCTCCTCCTATCTAGCACTCACAGTTGACCTTATGCTCTCATTCATCAATTGGAGGCTTGCCAACCATGGCCATTACTTTCTTTGGCTCAGGGTCTCCCCTACAGCTGATGGTCTTGCTGTGCACCCATGAAATCCACATCTTGAGCATGTGAAACTTGAGGTGAGTTCCTTCTCATCTGGCCTATAGTGGAAATGCCTTTGCTCTGGGTGGAGCTTTAGTCATGCAAACAATTCGGCAGCACCTCCTGATGTAGAATTTAAGACTTCAGCTATTGATGGGTGGCACCCTTAAGCCCAAGGGGGCTCCTTTGGCTGTGCAGGCCATGCTGGCAGCACCTTTGAAAGCTTTTTCCCTACAACTACCTAAGATTCAGCTGGTCTCCATGCCCTCCCCTTTCCTGCCCAGTCTCAACTCTCAGGTGATCCTCAGGGAAGCCTCTTGGACACCTGCCTTCACCTTTAGGCCTCCCTCATGGAGGCTGGGTGTGTGGCTTTCAGCTGTATTTGCTGTCCTCCTCCCATCCTGGAGAAAGGGCCTCCTATGCAGGAGTCTCCCTTTGCTGCAGAGCAACACTCACAGCCCCATCATGGCAGTTCCCATACAGGGATCGAGCAAAAGCCTTCCTCCAAATTCAAAAGCCCCTTGAATTGGATCTCTAAATTGCAGTAGCTGAGCCATCACTAAAAGTATCCCAAGCCTGGATGGAAAGTGACCAATGCCTTGGATCCCCAGAGGCTTTCTCCTCATAAGGAATTTTTCCTTACCTGCATGCTGAAGGTCATAAACTTTTGGTATTCATTATGTAGTACATTTCTCTAGTTTACTTAGATATGTTTCCACTGTTGGATGGAGTTGGATAGTGGCTCTCCCTCTACTGTTCCCTCTCCCCTTAGGAAGCCCCCTATGTTATCAGTTCAGTTCTGACAACCTGCTCATCTCAATTTTGCCTCTTCAGTTGTCTCTCATTGCTGTCAATCTGTGTTTCTCAGCCTCATGGTCATGCTTGCTGCTCAATACTTCTTTCTGAGGCTCCTTCCTAAAGTACCTTTAGCCAAGGGAATCCTTTCTGCGGCACCTTTAGGGGTGGTAATTCCCCATGGAATAGAGAGTGCAAATGGCCAAACCATTTATCACAGTTACACAAGCATAGCACTTCACTGGTTGCGCAGGCCCATTGAATTGAAAGGCTATGCCTGCATTTCAATGGGGTGAAGCAACCAGCCACCCCCCCTTCCTGAGCTATATAAGCAGTTCCTTCCAGCCTCCCTCAGGAGCACTTTTTCTTTGCCCCACCATCCTCCCCATCTCCTCCGATGGCATGCCTCTCTTCTTGGGGGTCTCTTTCTTAAGTACCTTTAGCCAAGGGAATCCATCCTGTGGCACCTCTAGTGGTGGAACCATCTTTGAAGGTTCCTTGCCTTCGGTACCCCTACAGGGTGGTAATTCCCCATGGAATAGAGAGGGTGAATGGCCAAACAGTTTATCTCAGTTACACAAGCATAACACTACACTCATTGGGCAGGATTCACAAAACAGATGCACTGAGCTGAACTCAGATGTACTGGCACAATGCAAAGATGTGCCATAAAGTGATTCACACAGAGAGTGAATATGCCAGCACATCAGAGATGCCCTGCACCATAAAAGAAGTGCCATAGATGCATCATAATGACATGCGGTGCATTAATGGGGGGGTACCCATGCATACACAGCGCAATGTGATTCACAGTGCAAAACCACGACACAATGATGAAGCAAATCCAGTGCAAATGCCAAATGCTCTATAAAAAGATAAGTATAAAAGAAGCAGACTTGAGTCCAATCCACCTGCAGGCTGCTGACTGAACAGCAACATCAGCACACTGCCAGAGAGGGGGAGAGTGTGTGAGAGAGAGAGAGAGAGAAAGAGACAGACAGACAGTGACTATGAGCCAGACAGCCAGAGAGCCAAGCAACACAATACTGACAGCATGGACCCAGACCCAGTAGCCATTGCTGGAGTACTAATGATGCTGAGGAGATGGGGAGGTGGAAGGCACCGTAGGCAGCCAGCCCCATGGTGGTATTGTGCCAGGCTGTCATTCAAGCAGCTGACAGAGGTGGAGACAGTAGGCCGATACCGCCTGAACAGGGCCATTCTAAGGCAGCTCTATGAGCTGTGCCATGATGAAATGTAGGCACCCACTGCATGAGGTCATGCCATCTCGGTGGAGACCAAGTTGACAACAGTCATGTGCTTGCTCACCACGGGAACCTTCCAGAGGCCCACAGGAGACACCATTGGCATATCACAGGCCTTCACGTCCTGTCTCCTCACACGGTTCCTCCCTGCACTGCTACCGCATGCTTCAGAATACATTCATTTCTCCAGCACTCAGGCAGAGAGGACAGAAGTCATGTAGTGGTTCTACAGGGTGGCATGCATGCCAGGCATCATAGGAGTCATTGACTGCATCCATGTGGCAATCCACACACCACGTGGTGAGGATGCCATCACATATGTCAACAAGAAGGGCTATCACTCTGTGAACTGCCAGGTGGTGTGCAATGCCAGAGGGTGCATCAGCAATGTCTGTGCCACACACCCTGGGAGCACACATGATACATTCATATGGCATCAATCAGCACTCTGCAGGAGGTTTGAGACAGGGGACATACCAAGTGGCCATCTCATAGGTGTGTGCGACATGGACACAACAGCACAAGAGGGCACCAAAGGCAGGACATGGGAAGTAGGCAGTGGGCAACATGTGCAGTGTGGTGCAGTGCAGGCACATGGGCCCCGGGACAGCAGGGGTGTGCAAGGGTACACAGGCAGACACAGGAGGGCACAGGTGGCACGCGGTCAGTGCATGCTGCATGTGAGGCACTGACATGGCCATGCCACTGTGGCAGTGACACAGACACCAGAGTCAAATGGGGCATGCAACTGCAGCTGGTGTAGGGAAGCAGGATCATATGAAAGAGGGAAGCATGAGCAGGAGAGCAGGACAGGTGCACACACCACTGAGGCCAGGAGTGCTGATAGGGTGCATGCTCTTCAGGCAGCCAATGTACTAATGGACACACATCTTCCTCCCACAGGTGAGATGGTGTACCCGCTCAGGCCCTGGCTCCTCACACCATTCCGATGACCCAGAACAGAGGCAGAGGAGCATTACAATGAGGCACACAGCGTGACATGTACCATCATAGAGTGTGTGTTCGGCATGCTGACGATGCGGTTTCGATGTCTGTGTAGGTCAGGTGGTGCCCTACAGTATAGAAACATAGACACATAGAAGTTGATGGCAGATAAGAACCACAAGGCCCATGCAGTCTGCCCATTTCTTTTTCTATCTTATAAATGTGCCATTGGCCTTTGATCTGTCAATGGCCTATCTATTCGTACTCATCTGTATTGCTCCCTTATGCCTGTCCCATGCCTGTTTGAAGCCCTGCACTGTATTCATATCCACCATTTCCTGAGGTAGGCCGTTTCATGCATCCACCCTTTCTGTGAAAAAGAACTTCCTCACATTACCCCTTAATCCTATTCCCCCAATCTCATGCTGTGTCCTCTTGTCCTGCTATTTTTCTTATATTGAAACATGTTAAGAGTCTTTCACCTTGTTAATGCCCTTAAGGTGTTTGAATGTTTTGATCATATCACCTCTCTCCCTCCTTTGCTCCAGGGTATACATGTTGAGCTCCGTTAATCTGCCCTCAAATGTTTTCTGATGCAGTCCCTGCACTATTTTGGTTGCCCTTCTCTGGATTGCCTCAATTTGGTTAATGTCCTTGTGAAGGTGTGGCCTCCAGTACTGCACACAGTACTCCAGATGGGGCCTAACCAGTGCCTTGTAAAGAGGGATTATTACCTCCTTCTTCTGACTTGTGATACCCCTACTAATACACCCCAACATCCCCCTAGCCTTACCTACTGCTTTAGTGGTCTGCTTGGATGATTTCAGGTCATCTGTGATGATGATGCCCAAGTTTCTTTCTTCCCTAGTGACTGCCAGCAACACCTCTCCCAGCCTATAGGTGGCTTCAGGGTTTCTCTTTCCTATGTGCATGATCTTGCACTTCTTTGCATTAAACAGGCCTGTGGCACATTCCTGGCCTGTTGTATGCTACACAACATGGCCTTAGACCATGAAATACCTGTCGAGGCCAGTGAGGGTGACAGTTCTGGGGAGGAGGAGGAGGTGAGAGGGGACAGGGCAAAGCCACAGGGCCATGGCATGGATGTTGTACCAGGATGGAGGGATCTGCAACTGGTGGTATTGGCATGGGAACACCACAGCCATCTGGTGGAGGAGAACTTTGGGAACCGCCGGTGAGTATGCAGGTACGTAGGCAGGGTGTGCACCATGGTGTGGACATGGGATGTTGCAGGCACAGTGGACACTGAACAGTACACAGATAGTGGCGCATACAGGCACACACACACACACACACACACACACCATCAGGACCATGGCAGGGATGTCATGGGTCAGTGTGCACTGCAGCTTGTGCACGGGCACAGCAGACACAAGAACTCACTCATCATGCCCATGACACATGGCACAACAGTGGCACACACAGACACACAGGTGGAACTGCACAGGTAGCACAGGGTGGTGCCAGGGCTGCAGTGGGATGGGTGCCTGCCACACATGCCACCCCAGGCACCATCAGGAGGGCATCTGGCACACACAGGTGTAACATGCCTCCACCACAGGACCGGGGACATGGGCATCACAGGGCAGCACCCCTGCTGCCATGGATACATGGGTGGCCTCTGCCATGACAGGTGGTTATGGGTGTGCCACCACCGGCCACAGGGGGTGGAGCCACTAATTCTGCAGGGGTGCTGCACTGAGTGCATGAACGCATGCTAAGTGGTGTTGTTGGCCCACGACCAGCATACATGCCATGGACACCGGGCATGGAGGTGAGTGGCGATGGCGTCAGCTGTAGGGGGCCCACATGGCATTGCCACTGGGGTGTGCGGGATGTGCTCCTGGGTGTCCGACTGGATGCCCGCTGTCCATGGTGTGCAACACAGCCAGCCACCACCTCTGCAGCAGCTGTGATCTGCTTCAGTGCTGCGGTCATGCTCACCCACATTAGGCATGCCTCTGTCAACATATGTGCATACCATGCTGCCGCAGACTCATGCTTCTGGACCATCACAGTTCTGGGGCTACAGAGCTCTACACATGAGTAGCCTTCCCTTATGTCATCAGTGGTGAGGCTTCATGGTGGCATCTCAGATGAGTAGGGGATGGAACAGCCTGTCCCGGTGCATTCACGGGTGTTGGTTGCACCACAGCAGGCTGTGGCAAGGGTGGGCCATGGCCATGCACAAGCCACTGTATGCTCCTGGCAGGTGTGCTCCCGGTCCAATGGGGCAGGTGTGTGCACCATGGTGCCCTGCCCGGATACCACTGATGTCACCGACACTGCACATGGCACAGAAGTGGACAACTGTGAGGGAACCGCAGCCGAACCACGCACAGTGGGGATGCCAGTGCCATCCGGGGCCACATGCACAGGCACCTGCGTGCTGCCCGCACCACTGTCAGCCATGTCCCTACTGGTGTTAGTGGCAAGGATGTTTGTGATGTCACCTCCGCCCCCCCAAAGCACCACTGGCAAGCATGAGGAGGGCATCCATGATGTCCACCGTATCATCGTGGTTGTCATCAGAGTACCCAGACAGGCACCCCAACCATGCAATGTCCCCACTGGCAGTCATGTCAGTGCTGGCCGAGGTGCCTGAGGGACCCACCTACACTGGGGCTGGGACTGCTGTGTCTGGTGTGGCAGATGGGTCAGGAATGGCTCCGTCCACAGTGGTGTCATCTGCATGTGTGACGGACCTGCATCATCACCCGCTAGGGTGTCACATGCAGCCATGGCCACAGCTGCACCCATGAGGCATAACGGTAGTGTGGAAAGAAGAAGGGAGATCATGGTTAATGCACAATACACACATTTGATATCAGGTATTTACACATGTACATGGCTATTCGCCATGGCACCGGGGTGCACATGCCTATCCACTGCTGGGCCATGCCGCAACAATGCCACACAGGCCTTGCAACTGGCATGACCGTCATCATGACACACTGCACACTGCATGGCATAGGTGGCACATGCCACACAGACGCACAGCAGCCAGGTGCCCCCCACCCCAGTATGGTGGCACAGGTGCTATGATGACATGTGGCACCTGGCCAGGGGCAACTGGCCATAATGCTTAGTGCCTGGGTACACATCGACAGTGTACAGCACACAGGGAGAGGCATGGCAGCCATGGCACACATGGGCCTCAGCATTCCAAGGAAACACTGCTACTAACAGTGCTGCGATGGGCTACTGCCAGTCTGGAAGTCATCACCCGGGACACCATGCACAGTGGTCCTGGTGATGGTGGCAGCCTGTAGCGCATCATTCGGGCTAAGTCAGACCTCTGTGCTCAGGCCACCCCCAGTCTGCCGGAGGGATGCCTGTATGCTGGCCACCTTCTCCTTGGCCCTCCTGCGCCCATCGTTCCAGTGCTTTCTGCACTCTTGGACCGTGCGGTTGTAGGGGGCAACAGCATTGACCTGCCAGGTCACCTCCTCCCATCCCTTTGCCCGTGCAGTTTGGCTGCCACCCCTGCCAGTGAGAACATCCAGGCACAGGTTGCACACCTCGATAAGCACCCTCTGTTCGTCCTTACTGAAGTTAGGACACCGACTGGTGGCGATATTAGTGCCTTCCGACGTCTTGGTTTCTGTGGGGGGAAGCATACAGATGTAAGCCATGCCTGTAGGGTACACCTGTTCCCACGGCCCCCTGTCTGTGTATGTTGTCTGCCAGCTAGACCTCATCAATTGGTGACTGGGGGGCATGCGTGTGCACGGCCAGGCACAGTGGGTGGTGCCCCATGGGACTGTGTACGTTGTATATGGTGCAATTGGCATATACGGCCACTAGTCCATGGCTGGGGGATCACTGTTGCCACCCCAGGATGGCAAGCAGTGCTATCCACCATGGATACACACTACTACCACAGCAGTGTGTGTGCACCAGCATCGGGCCCCCTGTCCATCCAGGGTACCACCCTTGCTATGCCAGTGTGGCTGTCGGGGGGGGTCATGCACAGGACAATCAGCCACTGTGCATGGCCCAGCAGGCCGCAGTTTGTGGCATCATGACAGTGACAATGTGCCTGCACAGGCGCTGTTGTGTGCCTCAGACAGGCCTGTTGCACAACACTGCATCCACCATACATGGCCAATGACCCCCATTCACATGTAAAACACCCACAGTAACTACTGTAGACCTTGTGAGAATAGTTGTGTACTCACCTGCAAGGCTGTGTATCCTCTCAGTCACCTAGACTCAGCTTGCTGAATTGGGAGTATTTATGGCTCAGGGCATGCAAATGAGGCCTAGGCCTCTGGTAATGACATGCTAATTAGCTGAGATGCTCATGCATGGTGAATGAAGCTGTTCAAGGTGCATCGTCTGTGAATTGCATAATTGCTCCCAGCTTATCTCACTTAACATGGAGCATCTCTTGCTTTGCGCCTATCCCGTTACAACGCATCTCAGGTGCATGCGTGTTGTGTTCGGCGCATGTCCCTGAATCAGGGGCATTCTATACAGCACATCTGCTGCACATGCTCTGACAGTGTCTACCCCCCTATGCATGACTGTCATGCCCATCTGATGCTTGGTTACAGGGCCTCTGAATGTCGCATGGTGTGTCCCATCGCGCATTGTATGCCCACCTGCATGATACATGCATCAGTGATTGTTGCCACTGTCCTCAGATCGCGCAGTATGCGCAATTGTTGTCCATGGCGCATGCCGTGCATAACATGGTGGTCACATGCACATCACGCATGCGCAACCTGGATGTGACCCCGCCACACCTCTGCTATCCACATTGCACATGCACGGCCGTGCTCCACTGGGCCAATTGCGCTTCACGCACTCTGCACGGTGTGCTGCACGTGCCCAACACAGTCACACATGGTGCATATCGTGTCCCACATTGCATCATTGTGTGGTTTTCTTCCACAATGCCTAGGGTAGGAAGAGTTAGACCTTGGGCCGTGAACTGGTCACAGGTGGAGCTGCTGCTGCACCTGGTGGCACTGGCGCTGCCTGTGGAGGGGCATCTGCTTTTTATTTATTTATTTAGTTTTTGTTGACCGGGTAAGTGCACTAGACAAATCCTGCCTATTTTCAGGCATGACCTGGGGGAGGGAGATACAGATGAATGCCAACTGACCTTGAACCAGATTAAGCTGCTGGTGGTATTTTTAGTGAATGAGGGAAATTTGGCCAGGACATGGAGAAATTCTCCTACTCTTTTCGATAAATGCCTTGGGATCTTTAACATCCACCTGAACTACCACCAATTCAGGCAGATGGGACCTCGGTTTAACGTCTCATCCGAAAGACAGCACCTCAGAAATGCAGCACCCCTCTCATGCTGCACTACAGTGTCAGTACTGGGATATTAACCCATGTGCCAGATGTGGAAACTGAACCCACAGCCCTCTGATCTCCCGGCCTCAGAGGTGAGTGTGCTACCTACTGAGCCACTGACACTGTTACTACTTGGCCAGGAGGACCTACATGTGCCCAGGGCTGCTGTGAGGGCCTCCATTGCCAGTCAGCTGGTGAGGGACACAGGGCTGCCACACACTGCAGAACAGTGCAGGCATCACTACAGTGACCTCCAGAGGTGGGACAGAGACAGACTGCAGTGGCTGCATCGCCATGTACGCAGGGGTGCACTACCATGGCCTGGTAGGTGTTGCACTTCCAGCTGTTGTTCTGGCACTGGCAGGGTGTGTGTGTCTCTGCCTTCATTGGGTGCCCACATGGGTCACGCTCCTCTTGCACACATGGCTGTGGCTGCACATGCCCACTGTTGCCATATCCTGTGTGCCACTCGGGGTGGGCACTGTGCAGTGCTGTGTATGCGTGCAGGGCACTGGGGATGACATGGCCGGATACCACTGTGTGTTGCATGCACACTGGATAGCATCAGGGGGGAAGGCACTGCGGCTGTGTGGCCAGTGCTGTGGCAGTGGATGGCTGTCCCTGTACTGCATGTGCACACTGGTGTTGTGGTGCGGTTCTGGCAATGCTGTGTCGACTCATGGCACTCTCTATCTGTTGTGTTTTGCAGTGCCGGAGGCCAGGCAGCAGACCGTAGAGGCCGCTGAGCTATGAAGGAGGGGTGTTGCTGGTGCCAGGCATGGTGCCCGTGCAGGGGCAGGTAGGTGCTGCATTCTGCTGTTGCTGCATTCCTGGTGCTCTGGGATGGTGCTAGGTGGGGGTGGTGTCTACGGTGTGTTCCTCAGTGTGTGTTTTCTCTGTCATTGCTGTAGGTCTCCAGGATCACCATGCTGTGGTCGGGGGTGGCAGTGGTGCAGCTGGAGTACAGGACCTGGACCACGGATCTGCAGGCCCATCCAGCAAGCTCTTTGCCCCCTGTACAGGATGGTGGACTGGCTGATGGCAACCATGAGGGGCATCTGGCATCTCCTGCCTGCTCATGGCCATGTGAGGTAGGGCACAGGGGTGCACGGCTGTGGTAGAGGACCCCTGCCATATGTGATTGCCACCCTTTGTATATAGCCCTCTGTTTCGGTTCCCTTCCTACCTCCCATTCTGGTCCCTGACAGTCCCACCCTGCTCCCTTTTTAATGATTGTTCTGCTGTGTGTTTTTGACTTTGTACATTTTGGAGTTTACTGTTTTATACTTTTATAAACTTATTAACATCTGCACCTGTGTCCATGTGGTTTCACTGTTCCACCTTCCTGTGTGTGTGGTGTCATGGGTATGTCCCATGTGCACATCCCCCCATGGCTGTGTGTGCATGCAGCATTGTGTGGTATGCGGCCTCCACTTTCCTGCCCCCTTCTCTGTGTGGTGCTGCCGTTGCCCATGTGGTGTCCATGGCTTACTGTCCAGTGGCTCATGTCACTGCTCCTGGTCTCTGTGCGTGTTCTGTGTGTGTCACATCTACATTGCACTGCTGTCCATCTCCTATGTGTCTGTATGCTGTTCCTGTGCTTGGGGTGGTGGCCTGTCTGTCTGGTGCTGTGGTGTCTCGGTCCCCTGGTTGTTGGTTCACTCTCAACCACGCTGTGCCATACCCCCTGCACTACCTTGGTGCTGGCCATGTGCATTGTTTGTACTGTCCATGGCTGGCCCTCCACCCTGCCCTGTGCCTTTCAGCACTGTTCTGTGTTGCATTGTGTGCTGCAGCATGCCCCTTCTGTGTGCCTACCCCGGCACTTGTGTGTCGTGGCCATTGTCTCCACTATTCTTGTGTCCCTGTACTGGTTCCATGTCCCTTGTGGCCACTGTTGTGCCCTTGCCACACTGGCTTGTGGCTGTTCTATTGGCCCTCTGTCCCTCATTCCAATGTATGAGTGTATTGGCCCTGTTGCTCCCTCTTGCCTTTCTGACTTGCTCCACTTACCCTGGGTTGCTCCCCTGTGTGGCTCAGCACATCCAGGATGCACTGGCACATCTCCAATTGTACCGTACTGTTTCTGATTGATTCACAGTCAGGTTGCACTTGGCATATCCCATGGTGCATACCTCTGTGGATTGCTCTGTCTCTGCTTGGTGCATCCTGTTTTCACCGGCGCATCTGAGTTGCACTCAGCACATCTCTTTTATGAATCCTGCCCATTGTGTAGGCCTATGGAAATTAATTTTACTCAAGTTTTATTAAGCAATAATGCATGACAGTGTGTGGGTTGTTGTGGGATTTACCCACATCTGGTATGGTGTGTCACAAGATTGCAGGCCAAGTGACATGGCTACTCCAGAAGTGCTTAAATCCCACAACAAGCCACACCCTGGACTACATTATTGTGATTATACCGTGGGTGTTATTGTATGTAAGAAAAGTATGGAAAGTAAGTTATAAAAAATTATAGATTTATTTTTTTTATGATTTTCTAGAAATGTCCTTCCTCTGTTGGCAAGAGAACCCCCTTCCCCATAGTAGCTAGATAAAGGAGAAGGGTGTTGTTTTGCTCCCTTCAAGGACCCCTCCCTCCTTTATCAGTGATTAAATTGATACATATTTTAGTTATTTCAATTTGGGAAAAGAGAGAGAGAGATTAAAGTGGAGACTGGATTGGTGATTGTATCAGATCAGCAAAGAGGTAAGTGTAGAAATCCACCGGACAGCATGTGTTGCTTTCTGTCCTGGAACGCTGCCCATATGCTGCCATTTTCTTCATTTAGAATAATCTGATTGTGCTTGTTAAACTGAGATCAAATGTGTTTTTAACTGTTTGATAGACCCTTTAATTATGCACTGCGCCTTTAATTTGGAAACGTTACACGACTGGCTGCTTGGACTTTAAAATGACCCATGACAACCTGGAATAGTATCCTTTGATAAAGCCTATGAGTGAAACCAGGTTGGGGGTATGTCCTGTTATGGTTTTTAACTGCCAAGGTACTGTCACTATTTTTGTATGTATTTAATAAACCTGTATGCTTTTTTGTACTGAACGCTGGTGCTGGCATCTTTGTTGTCTACTATCTCTTCATGTCCTTCATGGGCCAGTAATAGTGCTTTCTGTCAAAGTGTAAAAGGTATTATTATTCTGGATCCTTGTAGGATAATGTCATTTCTTGGTGACACAGTGAGTTTGTTGCAAACTCGTTGATACAGCTTTAGTTCATCTGGATAGGGTGTACTGCAGCTAATGGTGTGCCATTCATACTTTGTATTAGTGCTTTGATTGTTTGTAGGACTGGATCTGTCATCTTTTCCTGCTGTGTTTCTTCCAGTGTCATTGCTCTAGGTGTGGTGTATTGCGTTAGGAAGTTAATGTATTCTTCTGCTACTTTTGCTGCTCTTGAGCTTTCAGTCATCTTTGCTGGGTTTGGATGGTGTAACAGGTAGTCAGCTGGATTATCTGTTCCCTTTCTGTACTGGACCTTGAAGTTGTAAGGCTGTAGCTGTAGTCTCCATCGTTTGTTACATGCTGGTGGCTTGGATCTCAGGTTATTCCATATCAGTTCTAGAGATTTGTGGTGGGTGCCCAGTGTGAATGGACTGCAATAGATGTAAAGGTGAGAATGTTTGCAACTCCACGATATAGCTGGAGCTTCATGCTCAGTTTGGGAATATCACCTTTAAACATCACTGAAAGCCCCGCTGACGTATGCTATGATGTATTGCTTTTGTCTTTTTGTAGGAGGATGACATCTAGTCCTACAAGGCTAGTGTCAACAATTATCTCTGTTTTTCTGTCTGGGTTGAAATATGCCATTGTTGTTTCACTTGTAAGGCATTCTCTAAGCATCCTTAGTGCTGTTTCTTGTTCCTAGCTCCAACACCATTTGCTGTCCTTTCTCATGAGCTCTCTCAGTGGTGCTGTCACTGTTGCGAAATGTGGAATGAAATGAGAACAATAAGTCAACATTCCAAGAAGGCTTCAAATTTCACTAGCAACTTTGAGGTTACATAGATAGATATTATATTTTTTTTATTTTCCAGGGACTCTGGGTACTGTACAATAAAAACAATATAGAAAATACTATATAGAAAAATGTACACAACAATTCAGCTGGGAGTAGGTTAAGATTAATCTATCTACCTCTTTAAAATAAACAATCAATCAATAAAAGCTGGCTGGAATAAATACTTTTTTAAGCCCCTTTTAAAGGCTTCTACCTAGGGAGCTTCATTTAAATGAGCAGAAAAGGAGTTCCACAGGGTAGACCCTGCCACCGAGAATGCCCTGTCACTAGAATGCAGCAACCTAACCCTGGGAACTCCAAGGAGGCCTCCCCCGGCAGAATGGATTGCCCGGGGAGGATGGTAGGGGACAAGGAGATCTTGCAGATAGACAGGTCGCCTTTCGTGCAGGGTCTTGTAGGTCAGAAGCCCTACCTTGAAGACAATCCTCCACCTGACCAGCAGCCAGTGCAGTACATGGAGGATTGGGGTGATATGCTCGAACCGTCTCACCCCAGTCAACAATCTTGCTGCTGCATTCTGCACCAGCTGCAGCCTGTGGAGGTTGCCTCTAGATAACCCTAGGTACAGGGCATTACAGTAGTCTAACCTGGAAGTGACGAAAGCAAGCACCAGTGAGGTCAGATCCTCAGGCAGAATCAGGGTCTGGATTTGGGTGATATTCCTAAAATGGTAAAATCCACTCCTGATGATGGCTGACACCTGAGTGTCAAGCATTAGACCATCATCCAGGATTACTCCCAAGTCCTTCACCTGTCTAGATGGGACAAGGGGAACACCTCCTGACACTAGACCGGGGGGTAACCCCTTACCCCCGACAACCTGGATCCACAACCAGTACCTCTGTCTTGTCTGGGTTTTTAAGTCAATTTTGAGTTATCCATGACCGGATCTCCTCAAGGCAGCTGTTAAATACAGAGAATGACACCTGGGCATCGGGTGCACGGGACAAGTACAGCTGGATATCATCTGGCTGGCCCACTGCATGGCTTCTTCTTTCTTTGGGTCAGCTGACACTCCTCTGGCTGAGAGTATGAAGCCATAGAATTCTAGTCTGATTTTATTGAACTCACATTTTCAGCAAATGAGTGTGAGGCCACTTTCCTTTAATCTCTGTGAAATTGCTGTGAGGCTTCTATCATGTTCTTCTTGATTGGTCCCATATACGATGATGTCATCACTTAGGTTTTTTTTATGCCAGTAATGCCTTGCAATGTTTGATGTATAGCATTCTGAAATATTTCTGCAGCTGATGATATCCCAAAATGTAATCGCTTGTACCGTCTTAGCCCCATGTCGGTACAGAAAGTAGGGATATACCTGCTGTCTGGATGCTGCTCCAGTTGATGGTAACTGACTTTAAGTTCTAACTTTGAAAACACTGTCACTCCATTTAACTCATGGATTGCATCGTCCTTGGTTGGGGTGATGCGGCACTCATGTCGGAAGGCTGTGTTGGCCCATAGCATGTTGACATAAATACTCACTTGGGGGGCTATCCACAAATGTCAGGAAGTACGCACAAAATGTGCGTATCTGTCCTGCGCCAGTCTGCACCCTGTCAGAGACATGCAAAAGCCAGCATGCACTAATGCCAGCTGCCTGTCTGTGACTCCTCCACCCCCCCGGTGTGCAGTCATGTGGCTTAGGAATGTGGCAGTGTGGGGGCAGAGTGCAGGATGCAGGTGGGCATCCAATAAAATGTGCCCATCCCGATTCCCATTGTGGATCCCCTATGCAGTGGGGCAGGGGAGCCTGGGACAGTGCTCAGCTGACCCTACACAAAGAAAAAACCTGGTGGTCTAGTGGTACCCCACCCCCCTCCACCCACACAGAACCCTCATCCAACCCCACTCCCCATGTCCCAGCAGTGGCTGTACATCAGTGGGCAGCAAAACACACCCACACACCTCCGCAGCTGCCCACCAAATGACAGCTTACAGTATCACCTGCAAGCTCATTGGTCGAAACTGTTGACCAATGGGCTTGCAGTGTGTACTGTACATTTCCATTCACAACTGTCATTTGGCGGGCAGCCACGGAGGTGTGTGGGTGGGTTTTGCTGCCTGCCAATGTACAGCCACTGTTGGGATGGGGAGTGGGGTGGGATGAGGGTCCTGTGTGGGTGGGGGGTACCACTAGACTGCCAGGGTTTTCCTTTTCACATTCATGGGGGATTGGACTCTGGAATGGGGGGGGGGTATCACTAGACTACCAGGGATGATTTTATTAGTTAATTTATGGGGATTGGGACTCAGGGATGGGAGGAGCAGCACCAGATTACCCGGGAGTATTTTATTCTTACATTTATGGGGATTGGTCTTGAGGACTGGAGGGAGGACCACTAGACTACCAGGGATTAATTTAATATTTCATATTAATGGGGATTGGGTCTCGGGGAGGGGAGGGGTACCACTGTACTACCAGGAAACATTTTGATTTGACATTTCCAGGGACTGGGTCTTGGGGAGGGGAGGAGGGGCCACTGGACCACCTGGGTATGGACGTTGTGTCGGAACAGTTCGGGGAGTCGGGACATGGGGGAGTAGCCATCTGTATACAGCTATATGGCACATTCTCCGAGATGTGTTGGCAAATGTGCCACAGATCTTGGCTGAATATCGTGATGTGCCACATATGCATGGTCATGCCCCCTGGAGATGTGCCACATAGATTATAGATGCACCTCAGTGCATCTGGAGCTGTGTGGCGTATCTTCAGGGTTTGAATATGGCCCTGGGGCACACCTCTGGAGATGTGTCAGTGCAATTCAGTTGCGACAGGTGCATCTCCTTTGAATATATTGGCCATGGTTTACAAATAGAATTATATAGATGGATGGGAGGAATCTGGGAAGCTAACTAGCTGAAGCAGGGTTTAACCCAAGAAGATATCTATGTACATCATCAAGGTTCAAAACTGATTACCAAGATCAGCAATTTACTTTGGGGTCATTTATTTTCACAATAATATGCTCCAGGGTGTGATTTGTATCTAATGTACCATATATACTTGCACATAAGTCGGTCTGCATATAAGTCGGGGGGGAGAGAGAGGCTGATGCAGCATACCATACCAATGTTGTGGAGCATACCAATTGTGTGCAAGTGCATATGGTAGCATTAAACCAAATCAAGCCAAAGTTTGAAACTATAAGAGAACATGAAACAAAGTATGTGTAAAAAAACTTTACTTAAATTAATAGTGCTATCATTCATTCATAAAGTCTCTCGGTTTTTAAATTAATCCCCATCACTAAACCCGAAGAACTCCGAGTGATCTTCGTCACCTGATGCAAAGAGAATATCTAGCTGCTGCTCAGAGAGTGGAATGTCATCGTACATGTCCTCAAACTCTACATTTCTCTCATCTGCCTCAACATCGTCAGGACAGTCTGCATCAGAACCCATCAGATCTTCATATAGTAGATGGTCCTCGGTGCTATCCAAGCTGTTTGAAATGCCACATTTTTAAAAGATTTTATGATGGCCTCACAGGGAATGGCATTCCAGGCATCACAGACCCACTCGCATATCATTGCAAAACTTGGCTTTTTTACATTCCCTCCAGCCGTGTACTCCTTGTTACCGGCAAATAAATAAAATCATGCTCACTGTTGGAGCACAATAAAAAAACATTTCCCTTACCCTTATCAATGTCCTAACAAAGAGAAATGAAAAAGCAAGTGTGTGTGTGTACCTATGATCATCCAGTGATGCCAGTACTCCCTTATTTTCACCTTGAAGGACTTGTTCAGGCTTACATCGAGTGGCTGCAATAGGGATGTACAGCCCCCTGGAATCACAACAGTGTGTGTCATTCTTTTTCTTAGATTCTGCTTGACTGAATCTACTAGATGCCCCCAAAACAGGTCCCATACAAGCAGGCTTTGCTTGTGTATTAGAGATCCAGGTCTCTTGCTCCAGATTTCGTCCACCCATGCATTTACCAGCTCCTCATCCATCCAGCCCTTTCCATGCACTGCTACCAGAACACCAGCGGGCATATTTTCTTTTGGCAGCATTTTTCGCTTAAAAATAACCATGGGCTTAAGCTTGCTCCCATCTTCAAGGCAACAGAGAACAATTGTGAAGTGATTTGTCTCAGCTTCACAAGTACGGACAGTTACTGTCTTCTCCCCCTTAATGTGGACAGTTCTGTTTGAGGGGAGGTCGAAGCTAATTGCAGTATCATCCATATTTCCAATCGATATGGGGTGGTAATTGGGCTGTTTTCTCTCATTCAAAACAAAGTTGTGGAAACTGTCCACTTTTTTATTCACATCAGCTGGCAGCTTTTGCGGAATGTGTGTTCTCTGCCTCAAAGATAAACCATGGCACTGCATAAACCAAGTACACCACCCAGCTGAAGCCAGAAACTTACAGGTGTTGTCGCCTTGCAGACCAAATTTATTTGAAATGGACAAAGCCTGTAATCGAACAGCCATGCAGTTTACTATGTACCCCTGCTGCCTAAGTTCAAGCACCCATTCACTGAGCTCAGACTCGATTGCTGCAACAGGTGAGGTGCTGATCTTCATCCTCTTCATACTTTTGTCCACTGACTGAAGCTCATGTTTTTTTTGCCAGTCCCGTACTCATTTTTCATTAACATGAAACTTTCTTTCGGCAGTGGCATTTGTATGTGTTTCCGCATATTGTCCCATGCAACGTTTAAAACCTGCAGTATAGAAGCTCCATTTTCTTTTGATTGAGGGCATTCTGAGAGGCACAACTGCTGATATGAACAGGGGTTTGAATAGAGGTTTAATACAGGATACTGAGATTAAGATTGAGAAACACTAACACTAATCACTTAATTATTTAATCACAGACAGCAAAGGCAGGCAATGGCAGGCCATTAAGCACCATTAAGCACCAGCAGAGGTGATAACAATTGAACAGCTAAATGCAGAATTGTTTCGGTCAGCAGCTAAGCATAAGTTAATTATCCCCGCGTGAAACAGGGAGTGCACAACTCTTTCTAATTTCATGCATTGTTAGCAACTTGTTTTGTTTAGAGTGAGCACTCACTCATAAGTCGGTACCCCTAACTTAACATGCTCGGAAAACTCAAAAAAAATGACATACGTGTGAGTATATATGGTAATATCATCATTTTTGGGTGATTGAAAACACTCAGCATTAACTAATGCCTCTTAACATGCCCAAGGAGTGACAATATCTCATGATATACCACATCATGTTGTGTGTTATTTGTTTGTTTTTTAATGGCTAGGTAGGTACACTATATAACTTAATGTCTATTTGCAGGGATGACTCTGGAGAGTACAAAGCATGAGATACACCAGGGTCAAAAACACAGGTACATTAAGTCAACAAGATACAATTACAGAGAGTTAACAATTACGGGGTATGGATGTATACAGTATGAAAATAATGTAAGTTGACAAATTAGAATAATTAACAAATTAGGACAAGGCATGTGCGAAAATTAATGGCAGGAAAACACAATATGAAAATATTACAAGTTGACAAGTAATTAGTTAAGTAACAACGTAGGCTGATACAAGTACATTCTGAGGTGTGAAAAACAAATTAAGCAATGTACATACAATTGTTGTCAGGGGGGTTGGAAGCAGTTACAGATTGTGGACTGGGTTAGGTAGGACTTTAGGACTGATTTGAAAGAAGACATGGTGCATGGGAGCAAATGAAGAAAAAGCCTGCTCACCCATCTTGGTCGAGCATTTAGATGCTATGAGCGAGGTAGAGTCCAGGGACCTAAGGGAGTAGGTGTCTCAGGAACTGGGTAGTAGTGGGATGTGGGTGACTAAGGGGTTAGCCTGGAGTTGTTTGTGTATAAAACAACCTAGGGCATAGGCATGAGAGGTGAAGGGGGATAATTAACCTGCATTGGTTACAGCACATCTTAAACATTTACTTTCAGTATTCACTGGTTGAAAATATGTGAGTTGCAAGCTGTAGCTTGCTCTGACATACAAACAAGGAACTATAGTACAGATTTTAAAACACTCAGCTGTTTCTGAAAGATTATTAAATTTCTAGTTTCTTGACTGTCAGCCATTGTGTCCTGTGCAGCAAAGGAATACAGCTCCATGCATCTGATTCAGGTTGAATACTCCTTTTCAAGTAAGTGTGATTCTCTATGTTTTTGGTACCTTACTGTTTTTTATTTAATGGTCACATCCCACAACACATCTGGGGTGTATGGAGGGGGTCTTGACAGCAGAAGGAAGGAGGTATTACTACCTCTCTATAGATCACTGGTGAGGTGCCACCTGGAGTACTGTGCCCAGTTCTGGAGTCCTCACCTAAGGAAAGATAAGGGTAGGCTGGAGACGGTGCAACGTAAGTAAGAAAAATGATTCGGGACCAGCAGAGAAACTCTTATGAGGATCGGCTCAAGGCACTAAACATGTACTTTCTGGAGGCCGGATGAAAGAGGGGAATTATGATAAAGACCTTCAAGTTCCTGAAAGAAATGAAGAGGTAAATTGCAAGGAACTATTTAGCATAAGTAATGGATCAAGAACATTGGGGCATGAATGGAAACTGTCGGGGAGGAAAGTTCAAGAGGGAAGGGAGAACGTTTTATTTTACAGAAAGGGTGGTGAAGCCATGAAACAATCTGGCACCTGATGTGGTGGGTGTCAAACTATCAATGATTTCAAACATGGCTGGGGCAGAGTAAAGGGTGGTCCCTAGGTACAGTCATACAGCTCAACTGTCATGGATTTTCAGGGTCCTTCCTGATTTTGCCTTATAAATTTCCTCCAACACTCCTAAATCTGACATTTTTGTCAGATGAGTAGTGATCTGAATAATAAAATAATGTCAGCCTTTAGTGGTACCTTGGTTTGTTCTTTAGGAAAATACTATTTACACTAAACAGCATAACTAAACAGCATAATGTATACAGCTTCCTGAGCTGACAGCTCTACTTTTTTCAGGCATGTCCCTGATTTAGGTCATTTGCTCCTAATTTTTTAAGCCTTGTCCGAGATTTAAGAAGCAGGAGGTTGACTATAGAGGCCTTTAAGAGTCGTCTGAAGACTTTTTTATTCATGCAGGCATTTGGTGATTAAGCTTTTATGTATTTTATATTTGTATGATATTGTAATGAAATGTATACAGTATGACATACTGTACAGTTTTTGTGCGGCGCCCAGAGCCTTCGGGATTGGGCGTCTTTTTAAATAAATTTGATTTGATTTGATTTGACAGGCATGGTTACAGCAGCTGCACAGAGCAAACAATTGTGTCAGTTGCAAATAGGCAAAACAGTTTTCAGGAAACACACTGTCAGTAGGTATCTAGGATAGAAGTTACTTCAGCTTGGTAAGAAGGGAATTGGATTTGCAATCATGAATTAAATAAGAACTTTGACATTAAACAAACAAACAAAACTAATCTCTTCCAATAATGATTTTTTAAGTCCAAGTCTTCTGTTGCTGACCGCAGCATTATTTGTCAGTCACAATGTCATTTTTAGTAATAATTTGCTCCTGGCAAAAACACTAAGATAAAAAATATTTGTTTTCATTTTCATTCATTCCTGAACTAAGATGATTTTGATGTTTTAAAAGTTCTTGATTACTTGCAATGCCCTCCATGAAAACAAACAAAACAAAACAAACAAATAAAAAAACCCGAAATATATTGGTGTGTCTATGATGCTTTGTTGCTGTCTTTAAGAAACATATTCCAGCACCATTATAATACATTCTCAGTATAAAGCCAGTATGCACACTCTAAAGGCACCCTCAACAAAGTGGATTTTTAAATATTGTGAGTGGCAGCCATTAACTGAATTCTAACTGCAACCGCGGTTCCGCTGCTTGCTATGAAGCTGCCCGCAAGCTTTCCTTAAGCCTCCCACCCACTTCCACTTCAGTGAAAGGTATGGACACTTGCTCGACCTTCACTCCTCACTCCGGGCTCCAGCTTGCTCACTGCCTAAAAAGAAGATTTGAAACCTGGCACCACTTTGCCTTCTCTTCATTGGCTGATGTATCTGTTGATTGACAAGCTATTGGCTCTTAAAGCCAGAGACTGTTGCTAGTGCTTAATTTAATTAATGCCTATACGATAGCTCTGATCTTGGATTTATTTTGATAAGCCCATTTAGATACAATAAATGCCTATATGCTGGAGGTTGTCTGAGTTTGGTGACTATTTTTCTGAAGCCTGTTTTCTGTGCTAGCTCTGATTCTCTATATTTGCCTTTGCTGTTTTTCACCCAACTCTCTACTCTACAGCTGCCCCCAGTTTCATTCTCATTCCTTCCCCGATTTTGCTGTCTGTTCAATTTACTTCTCACTCAATTTTTCTTTGCTCTTTGCCTCTGCTCTTACACCTGACCCTCGGCCCTGCTCCTGCCCCCACCTTTGCTCCCTTTCCCTCCCCCCCAATTTAGCCCTTTTACCTACTCCTTTTGTCCTGCAAATATGCTCATTTTGCTACCCTCCCCAGCAGATGGCTAACTCCCTCCCCATTTAGGATCTCTGCTTAATTATTGTATCTCTGTCCCTTTTCTCCTCAGGTGCTTCCCTGCCTGATCGGGCTCGACTGAATTCAAATGGCAACTGCGGTTCTGCTGCCTGCTCTGAAGCCACCCAGCAAGTTTTCCTCAAGCAGCCTGCCTGCCTCCATTTCAGCTAAAGGTACAGAGACTTGCTTGACCCTCACTCCTCACTCCGGGTTCCAGCTTAAATCCGCTGGCGCTTTGCGCTGGCTCCCTGCCCACCCTATCTGGACAGTTTGCTTTATAGCGGTATATGATCACATGACCAGATTGGTTTATATGTCCGTTTTCTCATTTGCTCTTTATTCTAACTGCCCACTAGGTGGCTCCATTGCTGTACTCAGAGTCATTGCTTGGCTGCATTGCTTATATACTGCTGTTACTGTTTCATCTCAGCAATTTCAGGGTCAACTCTTCTCCATTTAATCTTAGTTTATTTATTTATTTGAATTTTGGTAACCAGGTAAGTCCACTGAGACAATAACAGCCCCTTTTTGAGGGTTGATCCAAAGTTTCAAAAACAAGAACAGAAAACAGTTCAAAAATACAGAAAAGCAACACAATATGGCAAAATTGACAATCAGAATTACAATGCATACAAAAGTATGACTGAGTATAGAATGTAAACTTTGATAATATCTTACTTATTGAGCATATGTGATTGAGACTTAGGTCTATAGGACTAGGAGCAAAAAAAAATAAATTCAGGGAACAGGAGGGCAGGAGGCAAAGACAGGTAGTAAGCATTTAAGGATTGAAGGTGGGGAGCAGGGTGAAGTTAGGGACAGTCAGAAAAGGGGGAAGGAAAGAGTACAAGGAGGGAATATCATCAGTGGAAACAGGAGTAGGATACAGAGTCTGAGAGAGAGGCATACAGATTAGTTTGGACCATGGGAAGAGATGAACAAGACAGGACTGAGGGAGGAAGGGAGTTCCAGTCAGATACAGTTGCAAAAGAAAAAGACCTTTGGGTGACAGCTAGTCACAAATTAGGGATGACAAAAAGCAGTAGTGGGGCAGGGCACGTGGTGCTTGTCAGCTCACTAAGGCAAGGAGGTGTGAATTTGTGGACAAGCTTAAACATGTGACTCAAGGAGGAATATCTTAATTTAGCTTTGTAAAGCAACCAACCCAGCGAGGAGAGGACTTCACGGTGGTGTGAGCGGGTATTAGCTCCCAAGGCAAACCTACCGACCTTATAGTAAACCTGGGACAGGAGAGAGAGAGGGAGGGAGGAGGATGAGTTTGAAGAGAGCAGCAGTGGAGCACCATAGGTTAGGAGAGGAAGACAGGATAATGAAGTGATCCTAAGGCAGAGGAAGAGGTGAGAAAAGGAAGGATTCGGTAGAGGAGTCCAAGTTTCTGGTTTAGGGATTTAGCAAATTGTAGACGTGTGTTAAAAGAGAGTGCTGAGTCCAAGATGATGCCCAGGTATTTGAAGGAATGGACCAACTGTAGGTTATCACCATTGAGGGAGGTAATTCTGGGGGTGGGAGCAAACTTTGTGGAGGGACGGTGGGTGAATAGCATGCATTTGGTTTTCTTAGTATTGAGAACAAGATGAATACAATTGAACCAGCCCTCAAGGGAAGCAAAGTCAAAGGCAAGATCTCTATTAATCAGATCAGTATGTGGGGGAGAGTGATAGAGAATAGCACCATCTGCATAAAGGTATATGGAAGCCCCTCTACAGAAGCTGGGAAGGTTGTTAATGAAGAGAAAGAACAGCATAGGACCCAAAATGGATCCTTGTAGAACATTATGAGTTATGGGCCTCAACTTGGAAAGGGAACATTCCCATTTAACTCTTTGGGAGCGGCAGGACAGATAGCTTTTTACACAGTTCAGTGCACTGGAATCCAGACCAAGAACATGAAGCTGATGAAGCAGAAGACTGTGGTTCACCAAATCATATTCTTTTGTGAGGTCCATGAAGATAGCACCCATGGCATAGCCCTGGACCATTGCATGAAATATGTCAGTTGTCACTTTCATCAGGGCAGTTAGGGTACTGTGATTCCTTCTGAAGCCATGCTGATAAGGGGGATAGTAGATTGTGAGATTCCAGGTAGTCCTGAAAGTGGTTATAAACTATTCATTCTTGAATCTTTGCCAATGGGCAGAGGATAGATACTGGTCTATAGTTATCAACAATGGAGTTTGAGCCACCCTTATGCACTGGAACTACTACTGTGACCTTCCATTTATCTGGTACAGTATTAGAGATGAAGGAACAATTTAATAAGTCATGGACAGAGTGAGCAAGGGCTGAGGCACCCAACTTAAGGAATTTTGGCTCAAGGGAGTCATGGCCAGGACAGCAGTCTGACTTTAGGTTCGAGAGAAGTTTCTGTACCTCTTTAAGGGTGGTTAACTTCAAGTGGAACTCAGAATGAGCTACAGGAGTGTTCAGAGAGGATTGAGTAGAGGGGGGGAGAGGAGAAGTTTTGGAATAGTGAGGTGTATTTGTGAAGACTGGTGAAAAAGTTAATAAATCCGGAGATGATGGATGTGAAATCAGTCATGGTGGAGCTATTGGCAGTGATGGAGCTCGGGACATCAGCAGTCTTCCCTTTTTTTATTTTTTATTTTTTCTATTAATTTTGTTAACCGGGTAGGCCCTCTGAGCCCCGAAGGTCCTTTTTTCAGGGGTGACCCAGGATTAGTTACATAGGAGGAAGCCTTTATATAGTACAACACTTTTTTGAACAGGAAATACAAGGATAAAGATACAGTGTATAGCGCACAGCAAGGTTAGATACAGTAAGGTTATACAGCCGGCTACAGATGTATCGTTACAATTACAACAAGCATAATGTTACAATTGCAATTTGATAGAATGGGGTTTAGTGGTATAGTCATGACAAACTTAAGTGAGATTAGGTTCAAGTACTAGCAGGAGGGATGGCAGAGGAAGAGAAAGGATTTGCTCTGGGGTATTTAATCACCAGCGCAGGAGCAGTGACTATGGTCCAGTTGATACTCGAGCAGGCCCTTTCAGAAAATACTTAGGGAGGTAGATTCCTGTAGGTGGCCAGGGAGCTTATTCCATAGAATTGGAGCAGCATGGGTAAAGGATTTGTCACCTGCTGTGGTTCGGACCCTGGGTTCCTCTAAGAGCCATTGCCCAGTGGTACGGAGCTGCCTGCTGGTACTTTTTAGGGTTAGAAGTCCAGCTAGACTAGCTGGGGGGGGTGGTCAGTGAGGAGCTTAAATGTGTTGCAAAGAAGGAGGTACTGGAGTCTGTGGCTGACGGAGGGCCAGCTAAGTGAGGCAAGTGCATCACAGTGATGGCTCCATGGTTGGGATTTTGTGGCAAAGCATGCAATTTTATGGTAGAGAGTTTGTAAGCTACTATAACTCTGTTTTGCCACTCCATGCAGAATTGGAGCAACATAGGTAAGGATAAGGAGGAGGATACTCTTGGCAGTCGCTACCCTGGTCTCAGGTATCATTTGGGTGCTAAGGCAGTAGTGCAGGCCAAGCTTTTGGTGGATTATTTTAGTTACAAGATCCACATGGGGTTTTAGGGTGAGGCCTTTGTTCAGCTCTAGGCCGAGATATTTGAAGGATTGTACCACCTCTATGGTAGAGCCTGACGCTGTGGCGAGTGGAAGTAAGAGGCTGCAATCCAGGCCTAGGGATCTTAGTCTGAACACGATAGCTTTTGTTTTTTTAGCATTTAGTACCAGGCGATACTCTAATAGCCAGGTTTTAACCGAGGCAAAGTCTGCCTGGAGGTGCGGTCCCAGTTCATCAGCCTTATTCATAGATCTATATAGGACCATATTGTCAGCATACTGGACCACAGAGCAGCTCCCACAATGGTTGCTGAGGTCATTGACAAACAGTGAGAATAAAAGGGGACCTAATATTGAGCCATGCGGAACCCACGTAGTTATCGGGAGCTATCCAGAGAAAGCCCCCTTCCACTTGACTTTTTGGGAGCGGTCAGTCAGTTAGCTGCTGAGCCAATTCAGTGAGTGTTGATCAAGACCGATCTTACTTAGTTTTGCTATCAGAAGAGTGTAGTCGACTAAGTCGAAGGCCTTGGTAAGGTCAATGAAGATAGCCCCGGTTGGGGAGCCTTCGTCAAGTGTTGAGAGGACATCAATGGTGAATCTGATGAGTGCTGTGTCTGTGCCATGGTTTTTTTGGAAGCTGTGCTGGTTGGGAACCAGCAGCTGGTTTGCTTCCATGTAGTCTTGACGTTGGTAGTAGACTAACTTCTCTTGGATTTTTGCCAGGGTGCAGAGGAGTGAGATAGGCCTATAGTTTTCTAATGGCTCCCTGGGACCTCCCTTGTGGACTGGCACCACATTTGCCTGCTTCTAGAACTTGGGAACTACTCGCTCCATTAAAGACCAATTTATGAGCCAAGTAATAGGTAGGGCAATGGCTGGGGCTGAGGCCTTGAGCAGCCTAGGGTCCAGGCCATCTGGTCCCTCCGTCCCATTTGGTTTTATGGACTGTAGGAGGGGAAGAACTTCAGTGGTGTGTACTGTCCTTAGGTCGAAGCGTGGGAATGGAAGATTCTGTACTTCAGTGATTACCGTATCCTGCTTTTGGGGGGGGGTAAGCTTGTTTGATAGGTGTCCAGGTCTGTGAAAAACCTATTGAAGGCAGTAGCAGCCTCACAGCCATCAGTTAGTGTTTGACCGTCGAAGATTATCTGGCTCTTGGAGTTTTCCTTTTGCCTTTTATCAGGTCATTTATGCAGGACCAGAAGGACCCAGGGTCAGACAGATTGGTCTGCTGAAGGTTTTTATTGTACTCCCTCTTAACGTTTTTTTGTGGTTTTCTTACATTGATTCCTCAGAGATCTATAGGCAGCTAGGTCACTTGGAAGGGTCGAGTACCTTTGTTTTTTCCAGGCCATATCATGGCTTATCATTAAGGGTTTTAACTCCCTCATGATCCACCTGTAGCAGAGACCTTTTGTGAGAATTCTCCTTAGTGGGGCATAGAGGTTAGCGGCTGAGGAGAATGTGAGTTGCATTCAAGCTGGGCAGAAGCTAAAAAGTTTTACCAGGGAGTTAAATTGCCTCCAGAATTCCTTAGGGTTGCAAAGGTGTTCACAGTCTGTAGGGACCTGAAATGGTGGCATTTGGTTTTGTTCAGGGAACTTTTGCACTTATTTCTGAATTGTCTGTAGACTTGCCAATCTGAGGGAAGTCCACTCTTTTTATAGGTCCGTCAAGCTTTATCATGGTGGGCCATGAGAGACCTGATTTCTTTGGTGAGCCAAGGAGCCTTGACACCCTTTGATCTACATTTTTATTGGGGGCATGGCACTTTACAATTTGAGTGAAGGTAGGTATTAGGAAGTCCAAGGCTTGATTTATATCAGGGAGTGTTTTAATAGGACTCCAGTCAGTGTTGTTAATAGAGGTAAGAAAGCTGCAGACATCAAACCAAGACATGTCCCGGGCCGGGGAGATCCAGGAAGGGGGGTTAGGACAATTGTTTCTCCACACACAAAAAGTGGGGGAATGATCACTTATACAGTCAGAGAGGACACCCACAGCATTGATCTTCTGAGGACAATTAGTGACCATCCAATCAGGCAGAGAATATTTTCTGGACTTGGTGCTGATACATGTTGGTTGGAGTCGGCAAGTGAGGCACGCATTTTATCAGCATCTGCGTGTAACTAATTTAAATTAAAGTCACCACAGAGTATAAGGTCATGGGAGGGGAAGTTAGCTAGAGAAGGTAGGAGGGAAGGCACGCCAAGGAAAGCTTTACTGGGGGCAAGTATACACACCTAATGATAAGTGTTTTAACATTTCCAAGGGTTAGGGAGATGAATAGGGGTTCTATGGGGGATGAGCCTGTGTCAAGATCAGGGATTTCAGTGATGTTGAGATCTGACCTAGAGTAGATGAGAACACCTCCACCCCTCATACCCACTCTGTATTTTCTGAGGCAGTTATATCCAGGTAGAGCCACCTCATGCTGTTTAATAGTTGGTTTAAGCCAGGATTCAGATATACATAAGATGTCAGGGGACATCTGAAGGGCCCAAGCCTCAAGTTT
Organism: Neoceratodus forsteri; assembly: GCA_016271365.2. Lineage (NCBI taxonomy): Eukaryota > Metazoa > Chordata > Ceratodontiformes > Ceratodontidae > Neoceratodus > Neoceratodus forsteri. The sequence continues at coordinate 878,660,240 of CM028136.1, forward strand.
AGCCATTTTAAGATGTAGGCTATAAACATTCATATGAGCAACTTTTAAGCCTTTCATCAGAGGTAAGGATGGTGCAGAGGGGGAATGGGCAGGCATAGGGAAAGGGGGTCCTGGATTAGGCTCAATATCCCTGGCTCAAGCCAGGATGAGGAGGAGGAGGACAGAAATATGGACCCAAGATGAGGTACAGGAAGAGAACATCTCTGGGGCAGTTCAAACATTAGATATAGATAGGCATTTGTGGAACCACAGCCCAAGTAGAGCAGTGCCTGGCTTTGGAAGACAAGGGATGCATAGGAGTGCGAGAGAGGATTCTGGCCAGATATGAAATGGAGGGGGAGGGTAGCTGTCTGGAAAAAGGGTAATGTAAAGCCTCGGTGATAAGCTGGTCAGCGCAATAATTAAGGAAGAAAAGGCAGGACAGAGAAACTACCCAGCCTAAGCAACCCATGATGAAGACATTAATGGAAAGAGCCCAGGAAGAAAAAGCGGGGTATGGTAGGACAATAAGGGTACAGGGGAGAGAAATCTCCAGAAGAAAGGGTAGGAGATGAAACAACAGTGTAGAGGGGATGCAGAGAGTGATTAGCTAAGGTATAGTCCTAGGATTAAGTGACAACAAGATGAGATCACAGCACAGAGACTCGAGGGCACAGGGAAGCCAGGGAGGGAAATTACACAGGGGCAGATTACAGTTGGGGTGAGAGAAATGAATACAAACAGAGGTAGGAATGGGAGTGGGATTGCAGCAGGGAGCTGAATGCAATGCTACACACAGAGGATAGCTAGACAAGGATAGGGGAGCTTGAGAAGGATAAGGGAGAAAATAGCAGGAGATTAGGGCCAGAGTAAAGACTGAGTTGTCTACAGCAGGTCAGCTACTGGGTAGACAACAGCAGCCAATGGAGAAGGAAGAGGTGGGGTTATAAGTGTATGTAATAGAGGCCAGGGCCAGGGTCGGGGAGGGCAGATGGAAAAAATTACTCTTTACAGAGAAATCAGAAAAGCCGTAAAACCTGATGTGCTACAAAGCTGAGGAAAAGCAAGGGGAAGCCCAAGGACCAATCCCAGAGAAAGCCGTAAGGCAGCTACCAATCAGATGCAGGTGGGCCAGCACAGGAGCCAGTCATAGTTCAGAAAGAGTCCCCGGTTGAACAGGCAGGCTTACCCAGACTCTGGAGTGCTTGAGGCGGGCTGAGGAAGATGTGCAGCCAGTTGACTTATCCTGCTCCTGCCGCCGGGGTTAGCAAAGCAGTCCACCCAGGCAAGAGCACCTGAAGGGAGAAATGAAAGCCAGAGGTTAGTTGTATAAAAGGAGCACAGAGACAAGGCAAAAGCCAATTAATTAAATCAGTGGGTGGGAGATAGAACAAAGGGACAAAGTGAGAGGAGAATGAAATGAGGAAGGGGGGTGGGCAGCCAGGCAGCAAAAGATGAATAGCCATTTGGACAGGCGCCACCGTAAAATTAGAATTTAAAATGCAGAGCTAGGAAGCTAGGTGGGGAGGACAAGATCACACAGAAAGGCAGAAAATGATTAAGTGGCCTGGGGAGGGGAGAGAGAGAGAGAGAGGAGAGGGAGAGAGAGAGAGAGAGAGAGAGAGAGAGAGAGGTCAGAGGCACACAATTCCAGTATCTTGCTCTACTGCGATGCTTAAATGCTGCTGCACCCTGTCTTCCACTATAAATACAGGTGTGCCTTTTCTCCTGACCCATTATCTCTCTCTCTCTCTCATGGTTCCACTGTAATGCTGGTTACCTGCTTAACCATTTACTTTGTGCTATGGTGTGCCTTGACCCCTTACTCCCTATACCCTGTTACCTCCCCATCTGATCCTACCAAGTTCACCTTCTTGAATCTGCTAGCCTTGTCAAGTTCTCACTGAGATCTCACCCCTCTTCTCATCCCAAAATACTTTTTCCACCTCACAGCCTTTATCTTTATCTCTAAAAGTGGCCTCCACTGCAACGGTATCCTGCCCCCTTCTTTTTTCCATCGGAAGCTCTGGTATCTTTTCCTTATTGTACTCTTGTTTGCCCTGGTTGGTGATGTTGAACCAAATCCTGGCCCAGCTATTCATCTCTCACACTTGGATGTTACTTGGAAAGAATTTAAAGGCCTTTGAGTTATTCACCTCAACATCAGGAGCCTACTCTGTCACCTAGCTGAACTTAAAGCATGGATTGGACTTTATCACTCAGTCATCCTCTGCCTATCTGAGACCTGGTTTAAGCCATCTGTACTGGATACTGCCTACTCCTTAACAAATTACAACCTTATCAGGTCTGATAGGTACACCTCAAAATGAGGGGTTACGTGTACTTCAAATCCCACTTTAAGCTCTCCACCCTGCCTACCCCTACCCTATCTCACTGTAAATGTCTTCATACTATCCTCCTCCTCCTAGGCACAAAGAAATTACACATAGTGTGTGCCTACAATCTGCCCCAAAGTGGGCTCACAGGCTTCGAGCAACTGCTTGACCAAGTTGCCTTAGCTCTTGGATGAAATGAGGTTCTCATCCTGGGTGCCCTAAACCTAAACTGGCTTGGTAAAACTAGTGATCTAATCCTGTCCACTGCTCAAGGGCATAACTTTCTTCAATTCATCAAAGACCCTACTAGGGTTGTGTCTTCCTCTAAATCAGTCATGCTAATAGACTGTATTCTTTTAAATCTTATTGACAGAATCTTGGCATCCAGAACCTTGGCTGATGCCTTAGTGACCACTCCCCACGAATTGCATTAGGCACTCTACATTGGTGCAGGCCCCCCACACAAGTGCATTACCTTAGGAACTTTGCCTAACTCGACGAGCTAAATTTCTGCATGACATCTCCCTGGTGGATTGGTCCTCCATCCACTATGCCAGTGATCCTGAGATTGCACTGAACCATTTTATAGCCCAGTTTGGTGCACTTCGGACAAGCATGCCCTCCTGTACACATAGAGTCAGGGGCACTCAAACAAGGTGATTACACAAAGACCTCCTAGCACAACTTACACCCCATGACAAGAGCTGGAGGTGATTCAAAATGTCTGGACTTCCCTCTGATTATAATACTAATAGCGCACAAAGAAATGATTGTAAAATAGAAATTCACCTAGCAAAAGGCTCTTCCTGTAAAGGGCTCTTGACTGATGCTGTTGGGGACTCTTACATAGAAACATAGACTTTGACGGCAGATAAGGACCACTTGGCCCATCCAGTTTGCCCATTTCCCTACCTACAGGATAGGCCACAGATCCTAGTTAACCAACAGTCTATTTCTTCCTACTCCCCACAAGAATTGCCTTATGTCTGTCCCATGCATACTTGAATTCTTCCACAGTTTTAGACCCCACATCCTCCACAGGAAGGCTGTTCCATGCATCCACTACCCTGTCTGTGAAATAATACTTCCTCACATTGCCGCTGAACCGCTCCCCCATCTTTAAATTGTGTCCCCTTGTTCTTGCACGTCTCTTTTTCTGAAAGATGCTACCCTCTTGGACTTTGTTGATTCCACTGAGGTACTTAAAAGTTTCTATCATGTCTCCCTCTCACTTCTTTCCTCAAGGGTATACATATTAAAATCCTTTAGTCTCTCTTCATACGGCTTCTCTTGCAGACCCTGCACCATTTTAGTTGCACTCCTCTGGACTGCCTCTATCCTGTCTATGTCCTTGTGGAGATGGGGTCTCCAGAACTGGACACAGTACTCCAGATGGGGTCTCACCAACTGTCTGTACAGAGGGATAACAACTTCCTGTTTTCTGCTGCTGATGCCTCTCCCTATGCATGCCAGTATACCCCCAGCCCTCCTTACTGCCTTCTCACATTGCTTGCTAACCTTAAGGTCATCTGATATGATTACCCCCAGGTCCCTTTCCTTTTTTGTTGTTGTTACTACCTCCCTCCACATTGTGTATTTTTCCCCTGGGTTCTTGTTTCCCAGGTGCATTATTTTGCACTTCTTTGCTTTGAATCCTAGCTGCCATATTTCTGACCATTCCACCAACCTTGCCAAGTCCCTTCTCATCCTTTCCACACCTCCTTGTGTATCAACCCTGTTGCAGATCTTTGTGTCATCTGCAAAGAGACATACTTTTCCTTCCAATCCCTCTGCAATGTCACTTACGAAGACATTAAAAAGGATTGGACCCAATACTGAACCCTGCGGTACCCCACTAGTAACCCCACTTTCTTCAGAGTGGACTCCATTTACAATTATCTTCTGTGTCGTGTTGTCCAGCCAATGTTTTACCCAGGCTACCACCCTGGGACCCACTCCCAGGCTGGTTAATTTGACTATTAATCTTTTGTGTGGGACTGTGTCAAATGCCTTGCTAAAGTCTAGGTAGGCCATGTCCACAGCCCCTCCCTGGTCTACTACTTTGGTCACCCAGTCAAAGAAATCTATTAGATTCATCTGACATGACCTTCCCACTGTGAACCCATGCTGCCTTGGGTCCTCTGCCCCACTGGCCTCTAGGTACTCAACTATTCTTTCCTTCAGAAGTGACTACATCACTTTCCCTACCGCAGAGGTCAGATTGACAGGTCTGTAGTTTCCTGCCTCTGTCTTGGTCTCACTTTCGTGAAGGGGAATCACATCCGCCTTCCTCCAGTCCTCTAGTACCACCATCCTCCATGATTTATTAAAAAGAGTTGCCAGTGGTTTCACTAGTTCTCCCCTTAATTCTTTTTGAATTCTGGGACGAATTCCATCAGGACCCATTGCTTTGTCCACCTTCAGTTTTAGGAGTTCTTGCAGAACCCTTTCTTCTGTGAAAGGACTGGGATTGACCCCCATCAAGAGTGCTTCTGTTAATTGGATTAGGCACTTCCCCTCCTCTTTTGTGAATACTGAGCAGAAATATTCATTCAGTATCCCTGCTTTTTCACTGTCCCCCTCTGCCCACCCACCATTCATTCTATTCAGCCTCACTATCACTCCCTTTGTCTTTCTACACTCACTGATGTACCTATAAAAGGTTTTATCCCCCTTCTTAAATGAGTTGGCTATCTTTTCCTCAGTTTGGGCCTTTAATATTCTGACTTCCATCCCTGCTTCCTTCTGCCTTAACTGGTACAGCTCTCTGTCCTGCTCTTTCTGTGTTTCCTTATACTTCCAGAATGCTATCTTTTCTTCCTGACTTTCACATCCACCTCTTTTGAGAACCATGGTGCATTTTCTTTCATTTTGATTTGTTTATTGCTTCACACAAAGGCTTGTTGCCTCTGTGATGGCAGTTTTGATGATTCTCCATTGTTGCTCCGCACCTCCTAGCCTGTTTGCTAGTGCTTTTCTGAGGCACTCTCCCATCTTGCCAAAGTCAGCCCTCCTGAAGTCCAGTACCCTCACTTTTGTATGGCTTGACTCTGTAGCTGAGTTTAACGTGAACCCCACTGTTTGATGGTCATTTGTTCCCAGATGGCAACCCACTTCTAGATCTGAGATCCTCTCACTGCCCTCGTTTGAGAGTACGAGGTCTAAGATTGATCCCACACGAGCGGGTTCCAAAACTAGCTGTCTGTGGCCTGCCACCTGAAGGGCATCAAGAATGACCCTGCTCTTGGATGTGGCTGCAGCAAATGTGCTCCAGTTAACATCTGGCATATTCAGGTCTCCCATCAACAGTATCTCCCCTTTCTCTGCCATCTTAAGAATGCCTTCTATCATATCCTTGTCCATACTCTCCCCCTGACATGGGGGTCTGTACACAACCCCTGTGCAGATTGTGGTACCCTTTTCAGTCTCCAAGGTGACCCACAGTGCCTCCTCTCCTCCCTGTTTACTCTTTTGTTCAGTTGCTTTTATCCCTTCCTTTACATGAGGCTACTCCTCCCCTCTTCTCCCCTGCCTGTCTCTCCTGTGGGTTATGTATGTTAACTATCCCAGTCATGGTTCTCTGTGTACCATGTTTCTGTGACTGCTACAATATCCAGGCATCCCTATTCTATCAAGGCCACCAGCTCAGGGAGCTTGCTGCCCAGACTATGGGCATTGGTACTCATTATCCTCCATTTCTGATGGCCTTACTCCTTTTTGCCCCATCCCTATCCTTCTTGCCTTTGTCACTTTCTCCATTACCCCAGCCCTTCTCCCTATTGACACCTCTATGTTGGTGTTTACACACTTGCTACCATGATTTTTTGGGGGCTAGGTTTCTGTTCCCTTTCCAGTGCCTCCTCCTTGGCTAGTTTAAATGCTTGCCAATGAAACATTTAAACCTATCACCTAGGATCCTAGTTCCCTCCTGGACAGATGCAACCCATCATGCCAGTATAAACTTGCATCATTTCGGGTGGATCCCAATCCCCAATGAAGCTAAATCCTGAGCTCCACACCAGTTTTTCAACCACTGATTGAATCCCATGGTGCGGAACACCCTAACCTCTCCTCGCCATAGATGGGCAGCTCCTCCTAGAAGGTTACAGTGCATGCTACTTGTCTAAGGTCCCTCCCAATTCCACAAACTTTTCTGCTTCTCTAATCCCTTTTCATAGCCAGGTCATTGGTCCCTAGGTGGACAATGACATCTTGTAAATTGTGGTCTCACATTAAAACCTTCCTCGGCCAATTGCTCCCCAATCAGTTAATGATATGGTTATTAATGGAACCCACTATAGTAATTCAATTACTATTGCAAACTCCTTTAACCTCCACTTCTTGGATCTGTCTACATTTTTATTTTTTTTAATTTAGTTTTTTGTTGACCAGGTAAGTGCACTAGACAAATCCTGCCTATTTTCAGGCACGACCCGGGTGATGGGGATACAGATGAATGCCAACTGACATTGAACCAGATTAAGCTGTTGGTGGTATTTTTTTAGTGGATGAGGGAAATTTGGCCAGGACACTGAGGAAATTCCCCTACTCTGGAAGAGGGTATTGTCCCATATATGGCGTCTTTGGAGATGAGCAGTTTAGTGTCAGTGATGGAGGAGGACGGTCATGTTTTAGGAGTCAGAGTGGTGTATGGTGCGACTACACAGGATTCTATACTGTTGGCCTTAGAGTCTGCAGTTCTTTCTATGGATACCCCTGCTATATTGGATGCAGTGGAAAGCGATGTTGAAACTGATGCGGTTACCGCAATACTACACCAGAGAATAGCCTTGCAGCATCAATATTACAGACAGAAGTGGCTTTTACCTCTGCAAGAGCCAGATTGTTGGATAAAAGAAGAAAAATGACTACTCGGGTTTCTCCTCAGGTATCTCATCGGACGTTCAAACTTGGGCCGAAGCACTACTGATGATGTGGTTTCCTCTGCTCGAATCAGTTTTGCCTGCTACTGGAGATTCAGTCACACGCTTGATGGAGGAACCCTGGTCCCCTGAATCTGCCCTTACCAATGCAGGATGGAAACAATGTTCAGATGGTTCTTGGATAGCTGATCTGAATATGGCAACGGATGTGTTGGCCCATTCAGCTGATGTGACTGATAGTATTGACATTTCTTCTGCAGACAGAGTTTTAGGCTTGGAGGAGACTGCTACTCAATGAACTCTTGATCCAGGTAGTACCTCTTTAGAAATGCCAGATGTGGAGCCTGTGGGTATAGCAGTGGACACTTCAGCTACTCCTACTCCTCCATTATCAGACCATCCCTTACGTCCTTCTGTAGATTTATTTGCAAAACCTTTGGAATTGGTAAAATGGAGAAATGCCATCTAGTTTCATTATTTAGGTTGATTGACTGAACTTCCGGATTGTTTTTATGTGGGCAGAGTTTTAATTAAACAGTCTTAGGCCTTACGCCTTCAGATATCTATGCCCTCATTCATGCTCCTGGAGAACATTCCTTTGATGTTAGTTTCAGGACTCCTGCACTTGTAGAAACCTTTTGGTTACGATCTGCATCTCTTAAAAGTAATCCACTATGGTCTCAATTTCAGGTAGTTCCATTAACAAAACAACCTTTTAGAGTAGTAACTGTGTTATTTCATAGTGAGGGAGTCAATTTGGCTGATATTCTTACATAGATACATAGATACATAGACAGTGTCGGCAGATAAGGGCCTATGGCCCACCCAGTCTGCCCATTTGAGCTTGTAAGTTCAGTTTGTTTTCCTAGAAGTCTGTTGCCCCTTACCTCTGACCTCTAGAATTCCTTTATGTCTATCCCATGCAATCTTAAATCCCGTGATTGTTTCAGCCCCCACCACTTCCTCTGGCAGGGTGTTCCACTTGTCCACCACCCGTTCTGTGAAGAAATTCTTTCTCATGTTTCCTCTGAATCATCCTCCCTCCAACTTCATCCCCTGCCCTCTAGTCCTGGAACATCTTTTTCACTTAAAAATAGTGTTTTTCTGCACCTTGTTCCTCCCTGTAAGATACTTGTATGTCTCTATCATATCCCCTCTCTCCCTCCTCTCCTCCAGGGAGTACATGTTCAGTTCCTTCAACCTGTCTTCATAGGACTTGTGATGCAATCCATGCACCATCTTTGTTGCCCTCCTCTGAACCTTCTCTACCCTGTCTATGTCCTTACGTAGGTATGGTCTCCAGAACTGTACACTGTACTCCAGGTGGGGCCTCACTAGTGTCTTGTATAGCGGAATTATGACCTCCTTTTCCTGCTGGTGATGCCCTGCCTATACATCCCAGCATCCTATTTGCTTTACCTTCTGCCGTGTCACACTGTTTCCCTACCTTGAGGTCATCAGAGATGACAACCCCAAGATCCTTTCCTGCTTGGTGCATGCTATAGCCTCACCCCCAACTGATATATTGTGCCAGGGTTTTGTGCCCCATATGCATTATCTTGCACTCTTTGCATTGAATTTCAACTGCCAAACCCCTGACCATTCTTCAAGTTTCTGCAGGTCGCTTCTCATTCTGTCTACACCTCTGGTGTGTCTACTCTGTTACAGAGCTTTGTGTCAACAGCGAACAGTGAAATTCTGCCTTCTAGATCCTGCGCAATGTCACTGATGAAGATGTTGAATAGGACTGGTCCCAGCACTGATCCCTGTGGTACCCCACTGGTCACTCTTCCCTCTGTGGAGTGACAGCCATTTACCACCACCCTCTGTGTCCTGTCACCCAGCCAGTTACCAACCCACCACACTACTGTCCTACCCACACCCATATTCCCCAGTTTGTGTAATAGTCTTCTATGTGGCACAGTGTCAAAGGCCTTGCTGAAGTCCAGATAGGCCATGTCCACTGCCCTCCCCTGATCCACCTCCCTAGTCACCCAGTCAAAAAATTCAACGAGATTGGTCTGACATGACCTCCCCCTGGTGAAACCATGCTGCCTTGGGTCCTGTAGTCCATTGACAACCAGATGTTCCACCAATCTCTCCTTCAGTAGTGCTTCCATGATCTTCCCCACTACCAAGGTGAGGCTGACTGGTCTGTAGTTCCCTGCTTCCTCTTTGTTCCCACTTTTGTATAAGGGGACTATATCTGCTGTCCTCCAGTCTTTGGGTACCTCCCCTGTTTCCAGTGATCGGCTAAACAGGATAGCCAGAGGTTCAGCCACCACCTCTCTTAGTTCTTTAAGGACCCTGGGGTGCACCCCATCTGGCCCCATTGCTTTATCAACTCTTATTACTTCCAGTTCCTTCGGGACCCTTCTCGGTAAAGGGACTTGTGTCCATTTCTGCACCATTCTCACCCCTTGTTCTCCTTCAGACCCATTACCCCTCTTCCTCAGTAAAGACTGAGCAGAAATACCTGTTCAATATGTCAGCTTTGCTGTTGTCATCTCTCACGCGACTCCCATCCTCCCCTTCAGTCTCACTATCCCTCCCTTTGTCTTTCTTTTTCACTTATGTACCTGTAAATGGTTTTGTCCCTCTACCCACTGATTTTGCAATATGTTCTTCTGTCTGAGCTTTGGCTTCCTTACTGACCTCCTGCCTCCCTTTGCTTCTCCTGGTACTTCTCCCTATCCTCCTGCCTGTGTCTTTTGTATTGCCTGAATGCAATCTTTTGGCTTTCATTTCTTTTGCTACCTCTGGAAAACCATAATGGTCTCCTCTTCCTTTTCCTCTTGCTAACCTGCTTAATGCATAATTCTGTTGTTCTTGTAATCCCCATTTTAAATACTGCCCTCTGTTCCTCAACCCCTGATTCCTGTCCATACCCTTAATGCCTCTTTCAAGTATCTCCCCATTTTCCCAAAGTCTGCCCCCTAAATCCAGGATACGTGTTTTGTGTGGTTTGGTTCTGCTCTTTCTGTGATTTCAAACCACAATGACTGGTAGTCACTGTTACCCAGGTGCTCCCCCACTGTTACCCCCATCACACTGTCCCTGTTTGTGAGCACAAGGTCCAGTATTGCCTTCTGCCGAGTTGGTTCCATGACCAGTTGCTTGAGGAAGGCACCCTGAAGGGAGTCCAGGATAAATCTGCTCCTAGTTGATGCTGCTGCTGGGATGCTCCAGTCCACGTCTGGAATACTGACGTCTCCAACCAGTACTACCTCACCCTTGTCTGCCATCCTTTGGATGCTAGCATCAACTCCCTATCTGTTTCTTCCTCCTGGGCTGGTGGTCTATAGACCACACCTGTGCGGATGGCTGTCCCCATTTTCCTTTCCTGCTTAACCCACAGTATCTCTCCCCATTTGTTCCTCCTAGATCTCTGTGGCCGTTATGTCATTTTTCACATACAGTGCCACCCTCCTGCCTTCCTGCCTGCTCTGTCTCTTCTGAATATGTTGTAGCCAGGTATGGCCATCTTCCAGTCATGGTTATCATTACACTAGGTTTCAGTGATGGCCACAATGTCCAGGTCTGACTGTACCATGACAGCCTCCAGATTTTCCATCTTGTTGCTAAGGCTCCTGGCATTTGCACACATGGCTTTCCATGATTTGACCTCCCTAGACTGCTTCACTGTTCTACTCCAGCCCCTTCCTTGGTTGTCATTTATTCCTGGTTCTCTTTGCTGTCTGCCCTTCTGCTGAATGTTGCCCCTTTTCTGCTTATCCACCTCTTGGCCATTAATCTCCATCTTTTGCACACTGCTTTGCAGAGATAGCCACTCCTCTGGTTCACTGGTTCCACTGCTAGCTGTGGGGGGTGAGCAAGTAGGTACCCTCCTTGCTGGCCTGCCACCCCCCCTTTGCTAGTTTAAATGCTTGTCAATATAGCATTTAAACTTATCATTGAGTGCTTGGATTCCCTTCCAGGATAGATGCAGGCCGTCAGGCTTGAGCAAACATCCATCCCTTCAGGTGGGTCCCCAGTCACCAATGAACAAACCCTTCCTCACAGCACCAGTTCTTCAACCATGAGTTAAAGTTCCTGGTGCATGCACTCCTATGCTCTCCCTTGCCTCTCGCAGGTAGTACTTCTGAGAAAGTGACAGAAGTAGCTACTTGCTTGAGACCCTCCCAGTTTCCTAAATCTTCCTGAACTTCCTTTGGCTCCCCATTTGCCAGGTCATTAGTACCTAGGTGGATAATGACATCCAGCTCACCCTCCGTCTTGCCTCCCAGTGATCCCCAGGATCTTCCTTCCATCCCTCCATGCCATGGCACCTGGTAGGCACCTCACCTCCCTGTCCTCCCCTCCTGTGTTCCTAGCTGGATCCCTCTTGATGGAGTCCCCACCAGGATTTGCTTCCTCCTCCTCTGGGGTCCACTGCTTCCCCACTGAGGTCACCTCCCTTGGCTAACCTCCACATCCTTTCCTTCCACTTCTCTGGTACCTCTATTTGGTTGTCCTCGTTTGCCAGTGTGGCATATGAGTTCTTGAGTGGAATAGGATCTGGGATGTGCCTCTGCATGACTGCTCTAACCCTCCCTGAGCCCACTGTCATCCAAGTGCTCCTCGTTCTCGGCATCCTTTGAGGCAGCTGCATTGGACTGGGTGGTCCCTGGATAGAGGTGATGGTACTCCTGACCCAGTTTACTTCCACTCTGAGTCTGGCTACCTCATCCCGCAGTCCAGAGAGATGCATGCAGATAGGGCAGCACCTCAGTGCCCAGAAGGTCTGCCTGAATATGGCTGCCCCACAGCCACTGCATTGCATCACTCCCCACATTATACTGCAATTCCACTACTTGTCTGCTACTGAAGCTCTCCTAGTTCTCTTTTTATTAATTTACTGTACTAAAAATCCTCTCACTGATCCTCAGATATTTTTTTTTTAAAGGAAAAAGAAACCAATAAATAAATAAATGAGTCAAAACACTTGTCGTGCTGAGGGTGGGCTTCTTCCCCCTTATGCCCCTCCTACTTCACACCCCTTACTATAACCTGTGTTTAGCTCTTGTCAATCAGATTTATCAGGGCATATAATTAAGAGTTGGGGGAAGGGGAGGGAGGTAGGGGCGAAAATTTGCAGCAATTAAAGACAGCACAGAATTACACCACCAATATGTTTTAAATTTTCAACAGCCCAAAAACAATTATAAGTAAAGACAACAAAGAAAGTATAGTGTCACTAAATGCCCACAATCTAAGTTTAAAAGAAAAATAGCAATTACCAGTTACTCTAAAGCACTGAATTGAATATGTTTCCTTCCTTCCCCTTCTGGCTTCTTCTGAGAAAATAAACCTCTGCTTGCTACTTTAACTCTGACTAAGCCCCACCTCCAGTTATCATGTAGCTGAGGTCAGAGGCCAGACAATTAACACCCTTCACCCAACTACAGGGCAGTCAGACAAGCCAAGATAAAATTTGCAGCAATTAAAGACAGCACAGAATTACACCACCACTATGTTTTAAATTTTCAAGAGCCCAAAAACAATTATAAGTAAAGACAACAAAGAAAGTATAGTGTCACTAAACGCCCACAATCTAAGTTTAAAAGAAAAATAGCAATTACCAGTTACTCTAAAGCACTGAATTGAATATGTTTCCTTCCTTCCCCTTCTGGCTTCTTCTTCTTCTCTTTTTTGGTTAATGAAAAGATGTGAGGTGCAAGGCATGTCTGACCCTATTTTAGGTGGGGAAGGGTTTTGGAATGGGGGATGGAAGTTTAAAATTAAATTGAAATGTGTTCAGGATGATTTTGTACATCTCCTAATTGTTTCTTTATTGGCTGGGATAAAGGATTTCTGTTTTATCCTGGTCAACCCAGGCGATGCTATATATGTGGCTCTCCGAGACAATTTAGTATGTCTTGTGAGAAAAGTCTTTGTTTTTTTATGTGGGGAGGGTGGACATTCTGGTTGTCAATGTGACAATCCTGTTAAATGTACCTTTTGTGAGGACTTAGGGCATTCCTTTTCAGATTGTCCCCGAGCAGCTCACAATACTGAGGAAGCTGATTATGCTATGCAAGACCTGATAATTTTTAAAGCTGCCCGGGCTCTTTTGGATGGTGTTGGGCCTACTACTCCTCAAAGACCTAAGTCTTATTGTGCTGCTTTGGCAACTAAAACCCCAGTGGCCTTTCCCTGTCCACCTAGGCAGACTCCCCTCCAGCCAGGTACTGGTCTTGACTCCCCTAGTCTGTTGCTTCTGCCCCTCCAATTCCAGTTATTCCCTTGGTGATTCCCCATAGTTCTCTGTTGAAGCCTTCTTCAGAGACCCCTGTGGTTAAAGAAGCTGTTTATCAGTCCTCTATCCCGGATGTTGTTTCATAGCATTCGGTACTGGATTGGGCTCAGTCTCCAGCTCCTGTGTCTGTTTCAAATAAATTTGAAATTCTGGCCTCTATAGATACTGGGGATCATGATTCTGATTCTACTTCTCAGAATCCTTCCCAGGTGGACATGACTTCTGACCAAGAATCAGTTTTGGATCCTAGGGTGGGAGCAAAATGTAAACTGAAGAAAACTACTCATGTAGGTTTACGTAAAAGTAATAGGAAATTGCACTCTCACTCAACTTTTTTCTTCTTCTCGTACTGGATTTGATATTTCGGTGGCTAGTCTTAATGCCAATAGTCTTCATACTCTATTTAAAAATGGGTTACTTTTCAGATTTATGTTACGATATTATATTTTCCAAGATACTAGGTTGTACACGATTCAGGAACTTTTGAAAGCTACTGATTTATGGGAATGGGGTCCATGTTATTGGTCCATGGGCACTGACTTATGTTCCAGTGTTGGAATATGTTTTACCTCCAATGTCATTAAGGTTACAGATGTAGTTCATCTTTCCCCAGGGAGGGCACTAGTGTTGGATGTTAGTGTTGATGCAGTCCCTTTTCGCTTGACTAACATCTATACCCTTCAGAGTAAATGGGAAAGTATTCAACTGTTACACCTTATTTGGCCTTATCTCTTTTCTTGTAGAAATATTTTATTTGGGGGATTTTAATATTTCATGGACTTCCAAAATAGTTACTTCTGAAACCTATTGTGATATGACTTGCCTGAACTCTTTATTGAGCGTTACAGGGCTTTGTGATGTTTTGAAAATATTCCTTCTTTGCGTATTTCAGGGTAGTAGGAAATCAAGGATTGATTATTGGTTTGTTTCTCACTCTCTTCAAATTTTCACCCCTCAGGTCACATTAGTTGCTTCTTCTGACCATTGTCTCCACAGTTTTCACTTTCCAATTTTGGACACACTTCTAAAGGTCCCGCTATTGGAAATTGAATCTGTCCCTTTAGATATTCCTGCAGTGAAGACTGGATTTCTGGAAGTACTAAAGCATGTGACTCTGTGTTTTTTCTGTATGATTCCAAACCAACATGGTGGGAAGATTCTAAACTGGCTTTTAAGGAATACTTTACTGACATTGGTTGTATATTGGGTGCCTTCCGTAAATCTTATAGGCTGTCTTTACAGTCTATGTTGAATTACTTTTATTCTCAAATCAATGTGGGTCTTCAGGTGGATGTTCTTACTGTCAATAAAGTTAAAGCTGAATTGGTTCAATTACATAATTCCAGACAATTACAACTGGAGCGAGAACAGAGATTTGGAACACAGGGTCTGTCTGCTTTTACTAATCCTTTTGACAGCAACATATACAGACGCACAAAAAAGGATATGCATGATCTATTAAATTCTGCAGGTGAAAGAGTTACTGCTCATCAGGATCTCTTTCAGACTGTAGATTATCATGTTAGTTCACTGTTTACGGAGAATTCGATCATTACACAACAATCTATTGATGATTGGTTGCGATATAGTTCCCTGAGGCGGTTCCCTAAAATTTTTGATTTCTTTATTGGCCCCTATTACATTATTGGAATTTAGTGCAGTTGTTCAACATCTTCAGAAAATAAATCTCCTGGTAAGGATGGCCTTCCTAATGACATCTATGGTTTGATTAGTTCACTCCTGGAACACCAAATAGTTGACATGTTTAATTCTTGCCTCCTCCAAGGTACATTTCCGCCAAGTATGAATGAAGGTTTGTTGATTTTTCTGCATAAATCTGGAGATAAGGGTGATTTAAATAATTGGCATCTGATAACACTGTTAAATTCTGACTGTAAAATATTTACTAAGATTTTAAGTCTACAAATTTCTTGTCTTTTTGTGACATTATTTCTCCCACACAATTTTGTTTGGTGCCTGGCCGTACCATATCAGATGCCTTGATTCTTATTAGGAAATTACAGAGCGAGGTGATAGGGATGAACTGGTCGGGATCTGTGTTACTTTAGATCAGGCGAAGGCTTTGACAGTGTATCACATCTTTATCTTTGGACCTGTATGGCACTAATGGGATTTCTGTCCTGCTTCATTAATTGGTTGAGACAGTATTATCAACACGTCAACTCTTATTCCTTATGTTAATGGCTGGTTTGGTTCTATGCTACCTTGTAGTAAGGGTGTATGTCAAGGGTGCTCCTTAAGCCCTATTCTTTACATTTTATCTTTAGAACCACTGCTTTCAGCAATCACTAGTATGGACGCTAGTAGGGTCCATCCTAGTTCGACGATATGGAAATCAAAGTTATAGCATATGCAGATGACTTATGTATTTTTTTCTCAGATGTTCCTTCCTGTACAGCTATGAAAACGTTGGCTGTTGCTTATATGAATGGAACTGGAGCCTCTTTTAATTTATCTAAAAGCCAGTATCTTTTTTTGGTAACCATGGCTCTAAACATTCAGTAATTATGGGGATCCCTGTCATGATGCAGGTTTGTAAAATCTTGGGAATTTATTTTTTTTGAGGGACTGATACGCAATTTATAATTGGGATAAATTATTTCAAACAGCGAATGGAAGGTATTACTTTGGAATAAATGGAAAATGTCTAAAAAATGGTTATATATGATAAATATTTTTCTTCTTGGCTTATTTTCACATTTAAGTGCAGTTTATGCTCTACCGGTTTCAAAGAAACAGCACTTTATGGTATTTTTTTCGTACGATTTAGGGTAATCGTTTGAACCCCATAAAACAAAATGTTTTATATAATCCTGTTAAACTAGGTGGTTTAAATATGATCAATCCTGTTTTATTTTTTTTAGTATTTTTTATATAAGAATGTTGCTCCTCTGGTTCTTGGTACTCCTAGAATATGGACTTTGTGGATTTTGGACCATGTCTCCCCGTGGTTGGATGGGTGGTCTAGAGATGGAGTAATTCACAAGCAGGAACCTATCTCTCAATTGCCTGTTTATTTTTATTCTTGTTTTAGCAAACTTAAGAAATGGAACATTTCTTACACCTCCATTACTCAATTTTTTAGGAAACATATGTATTATTTATTATTGGATCAACATTTTTTAGATCGAGCTGTATTTCCAGATATGGTAGACTCGGATTTACTTCAAGTTTTTTCTATGCTTACCTCTGTTACCCTGCCAAATTATATGTGGGATGTCACCTGGCTTGCTGCACATGGAAAATGTAATCTTAAAAATAATTTAAAACATAAGAGTAAGGAGGAACGGTACTGTCCTAGGTCTACTACTTGCTTACATCAGTTTGAAACAATGTTTCATTTATTTTTTGAATGTCCTTATATTTTACAATTTTGGTCGATCCTTTCTGTTAGATGGGCTTCTTTTTGTTTTCCAACTATTAGCCCTACATGTTTG
This sequence comes from Neoceratodus forsteri, assembly GCA_016271365.2. Classification (NCBI taxonomy): domain Eukaryota; kingdom Metazoa; phylum Chordata; order Ceratodontiformes; family Ceratodontidae; genus Neoceratodus; species Neoceratodus forsteri. The sequence goes on from CM028136.1 coordinate 878,677,155, forward strand.
TATTTGGGATTTTAAGCTCAGACTGGGATTTTTTAATGCTGATACTGTCAGACTGATTTTTGGAGGTATAAAATATCACATTTGGCAGGTTCGTTGCACCTGGTCCTTGCAAGCTCTTTTTTTCCCCATATCAATTATTTTTGAAACTTCATAATTGGTTGTCAGGTCTTTGGCATCAAGATTTTCATACTTCATCGAAACAACAATTTCAGCTGAAATGGAAGGCGATACAGTGGTTGGATACTGGTTTTCTAGGTGGTTTTTTTTTTGCTGTATACTGCATTTTCAGTTTTTAATGAAACATTCCCCTACTCTTTTTGTGGGGTTGGGAAGGGGATATTGTATGGATTATTTAGGTTTGTGATTTATGTATGATGTACTACTTGCTTTTTGTTTTTTTCTGTTACAATGTTGTATGATGTAATACATTGTTGTTTTTTTGTTTTGAGTCTTGAATAAAAAATTCCCATACTCTTTTCGATAAGTGCCATGGGATCTTTAACATCCACCTCAACTACCACCAATCCAGGCAGATGGGATCTCAGTTAAACATCTCATCCAAAAGACGGCACCTCAGAAGTGCAGCACCCCTCTCATGCTGCAATACAGTGTCAGTACTGGGATATTAACCCAAGTGCCAGATGTGGGAACTGAACCCACAGTCCTCTGATCTCCCAGCCTCAGAGGTGAGTGTACAACCTACTGAGCCACTGACACTTATTATATACATATACATCTTTGCTCACTCCCTCTTGGTCCACTGCTCTCCACAAGGAACCAGACACCACTCCTACGAATCCACTCTTCCATTTTAAAACCATAACCAGGACTGAGGTCCTTACACTTTTAAATACCATCTCTGACAATACTAGCATGGGCTCTGATGGTCTTGAACCCAGCTTACTGCAACTTGCTTCCCCTTTATTGCACTCCCCGACAAAGATCTTTAACCTTTTTCATTGCCATAATCTAGTCCCTAGCATTTGAGAAATCACCAGAATCACTCCAGTTTTCAAAAAAGGGGATCCTAAGGACATTGCAAACTATCGCCCTATAGCTATTCTTTCTCTCTCTGTTCTAGGTAAAATTCTAGAGAAACTGGTGGCAACACAAACCATATCCTTCCAACTGGACAATAACCCTATCTCTGATAGCAACATGGTTTCTGTAAAGGTCATAGTACTACTACAGCCCTTCTTAAATTTACAAATGATGGGCCCTATTCACAAATGGGCCAGTGTGGCTATGCAATGCATAACCAGGGTGCGTAACCACCCTGTTCCTGCTCACACCCACTGCACTCCCTTGGTGGAATTCACTTTTTACCTTTTCCCACCTCCATACCGGATCCCTGGCTGAGTGCAGAGCTCCACACATGGGCAGGCCAGGGTCTCCCCTGGGGAGAGGGCAATCCACACCATTCACGAAAGTGCAGAGTATCACACATGAGGGCTGGTGGCTACACACCTGAAGAGCAGCCATAATGGATATGTGGCCCCTTGAGATACTGCCACCAGAGCTGCTGGTGCAGGTGAGGGGTCATCAGACCCCCCCTCTGGATGTTACAGCAGGTGTCAGGGGCTGTGGTTGGGCCAGGTATGGGTGGCCAGCAGATGCCCCAGGCAGCTTGACCAGTGCTCTGTGCACCCCACTGCAAGGTGACACCCATACAGTGCAAGTAATCCACTATGGACCTGGTAAGACAGCAGATTGGTCACCAACCCAGGTCTGCAACCCCACCCCCATGAACCCTCTGCACTGGGGGTGGGGACATAGAAGGGAGCTGGATAGGGCTGCTGCTTCATGAATGCAGTTTCCTGCATGGATCTCCTGGAGGTGTGGAGCTGTGCTCACTTTTACAAGCATGCTCTGCACCTATTAGTGAATAGTGACCAATGTCTTTACTGCTATGGACAAGGGCCTTCTTACAGGTGTGATCTTCATAGATCTAACCAAAGCATTTGATCTTGTTGATCATCCCCTTCTCCTTGCAAACCCTATTATCTTTGGGCTTCTTGCCACAGGTAGTGGACTGGTTTGATAGCTACCTATCAAACTGGAAACAGGTTGTGAAATTTAACTCTGTCTTGTCAAATCTGGCAATTGTATATATAGGAGTTCCTCAAGGGTCTATACTTGGTCCTCTCCTATTCTCCATCTTTACCAACAAGATCTCTCTCTGTACACCCCTTTGTGCTCATCCTTGCTGTATGCTGGTGACCTGGTTCTATACTACAGCTCTAGGAATACAGTAGACATCAACCAGATGCTCTCATCTGATTTTAGCACCATTCAGTTCTGGCTCTCCAACAACAAGCTTAAATTAAACTCTTTCAAAAGTCACGTTATGCTTTTTGGTTCTGATGTAAAGCTCAGAAACAACTAAAGCAAACTAAAAATCCACCATGCAAATGGCTTTGTTAGAACAGTTACATCATTCAAATACCTGGGCATGTTGCTTGATGGATCCTTGAACTTTGACCAACACATCTCCTCCATCTGTAAATCCGTCAATGTCAAAATTGGTGTGGCTTATAAAACTAGCTATACTCTTACCCCATCTGCTAGATTGGCTATTGCCCGTGGCATCCTGCTTATGGCTCTCACTTATGGTGCTGTTACATACTTAGGCACCTCAAAAACCTCTCTTCAAAGGTGGGACACAACCTACAATAACATCTGCTACTATGTCTTTTCATCCTCTCATAATAAACCACTATGAGCTCTCTGCTGACCTACAACAGCCCTCCCCATCCACTAATTGACTCCTCTCTCTTGGATCACTGATGGCATTATCAGATCCAGAACCCCAACATCCTTAGCCTTCCTGGTGTCCTGGCAAATGCCTTTGCATAGACTATAGTCACTGACCATGCTCTACTAAATCGACTGAGGTATAAAACTGCCATGGTGTCCATGCTTTCTCCCATACTGTCTCTCATTACTGGAACTTCATTCCTCTAGATGTCCCATTAGCTCCTAGTCATGACCTCTTTAAAAAGAAACACCTAGATCACCTTACTAAACTAGCCTCATATACATGCTTCTATCCAACTTAAGCCCCCTTATACCTACTACTGCTTGGTTTACTCACTCCTGCCCTTGTCACCCTACAATTACTTCCAATTCTTGTCTCCCTATTTTCCCTTAAACTTATTCTGTCTGCTCCTCTACCTTATTTAGGTCTCAGTCACCTTCTTTTATTTCTCTTGCTCCAATTCTCTATTGCTCTACTTTCTCTTATGGTGATTCTTCATAATAGCTGGCACTTATTTATTGTTTAAATTATATTTGGTCTTTGAAACTGTGGATGCTATTTTTGCCTACGTTAACTAAACTTTTACTGACTATTTTTATCATCTGCATTGTATCCTTATGTTGCTAAATGTTGGACTGTATTTCCTCCTTTGTCATGTATCACTTTGTTGTAACCTCCCAAGTCATGTCTGAAAAATAGGCATTTCTATGCCTAGTGCACCCAACCCAGTTACCAAAACAAATAAATAAATGAACAATGACTTAAGTTATATATTACAAAATAGTTATAAGAACTGTTTAAATATCTGAGGAGTTAACATACACTGACTATCTATCTAAGGGTGTCAATATAGCAACCTATATGGTTAGTATGTTTGCTGATTAGAAAATACTGCTGCTTTTAGCCTTGCCACATAATATTTGACACAGAAGGACTGAGTTAAACTCAAACTCATGCAACTAAAGTCAAACAGATACACAACACAAAAGTGTACTGTTTCCAACACATGTCTAGGTTGTTTCATTTTATTTTTATTTTGACTGCTTTATTGATCTCCATGGAGATAGTAAAATACAAATGTGCTGAAGAGGATAGTGAAACTACAGTATAGATACTAATACAAGGGTTTATGTGAATGGCAGACTGTTGATTTCACCGAGTGCAACTGCTCATGTCACCAGCTTCAGAAGAGGAAATACTGTTCCTCTGAGTTGTTGAAACACCCATTTGGTAGTGTTTTTATCATTTGGCTATTGTTTTTTTGGGGCTGCATGAGTGGAACCATGCAGCTGTATTGCTATTATCAGAAGAAAAGAGTCTGAATTCCTAACACAAGACAGCTTTTTACGTTCGCTTGCGCGCATGTGCAAGGAATGTCTTGGGAGAATGGGACACTTTGGAGGTGTGCCCCTTCTCTGCAATCCCCTGCTCCATTGAGCAGGTGTGGCAGTCCTGCACCAATTGGACGTGGTGCTGTGTATGACAGTGGTGGTCTCTCTTCAAAGAAAACCATCGCTGTGTGCTTGCACCGCATCACGCCGCCCCCCCCAAATCTTTGCAGCCACTCTGGGAGCCCACCCAGTGTGGCAAACTTCCCGCATCATCTGCCAATGGGGTGCCCAATCCCCATCAGCTCCCACAGCCCCCAGCCATCCTTCTGCCATGCTGGATGCCCACCCCTGCATGGCAAACATCCCACGTCATCTTTTTTTTTTAAAAACCTGTAAATTAAAAACGGTCACACGGTGCTTCTCCCAGCCCCCCCTCCGACAACCTGCACCCACCCACTACACACCTTGCCTCCCCATACCCCCCTCACTCCATACTTACCTCTGGAGCGTGGCACGACGATCATCACTGGACCAGGAGCACGTCTACACTCTTCAAAGCCGACCGTGAACTGAGGAAATACCAATAAGCTGAATAATGGGCTAGATAAGGGGTTTTCAACTTTATTGCATATCTTAGGCATTTTTTTGAATTTTTGCATCAAATTTTTAAACATGGGGTTTTTGGGACTCCTTCTCATGAATGATGTCACTGTCATGGCGTTATTCAGGCCCAAAGGGTGATTTTGCAGTCACGTGTGAAATCACCCTTTGGGCCAGAATAACACCATGACAGTGACAACATTTATGAGAAGGGGTCCCAAAAACCCCATGTTGAAAGTTTGGTGCAGAAATTCCAAACAATGACTGTTTTACGTATATGCTATGCAGCTCCTATGCAGGCTCGTAAGTTCGCAAATTTTTAATATTTTCACTACATATTTTCAACATTGCCATTTTACCACACCTCCTTATGAGCAGTACAGCTGTCATTTTCACATCCTGCCCAAAACATGTTTCCATCCATGTAGCGCACAATGGCGCCAGTCAGTGTCGCGAAATTAATGTATGGGACACATTAAGAAAAATCACAGTGACACTGTTCATGAGCAGAGGTCTTAAAATGGCTATGTTGAAAATTTGTGAAAAAATTCCTAAAATGACTGTTTTATAAGCGTGGGTTGCGCAGTTCCTACGCACGCTCGTAAGTTCGCGAATTTTCAATATTTTCACTCCAATGGCTTCCAAATACCTAAACAGCACATAGAAGCAAGCAACATTCAGCACTGACAAATACTTGTACTTCTTTGTCACTGATTTTTTTAGGCCATGTCCAAGTGCCAAATACCACTGCAAATACCTGCAAGCAAACATTCGGCATTAACAAATGCTTGTTTTGTTATGAGGCAGTGGAATGTAATCAAAGCTACATTCACTAAACTGTTTCCTCCCACTAGCTGTGTTATTAGGAGACAGTGGAATCCCTCTGCATCTTCCCATTCACTGCAATGTGGAATCTGCAGTACATTAGCTCAGGTTTCACAGTTCATTAAACAGATCTCCCTGGCAAAGTAAGTCAATCACTGATGTCTTTGTTTATTGGCTTCCTTTTTCAAAAAAGTTCAACATGTGTAAGCCAACCAGATCATTACAATCTCTTAATAGTGCAATTATCTGATAAGTTAAGGAACAACACACACACACACACACACACACACACACACACACACACACACACACACACACACACACACACACACACTTAAACAGGTACTGGTGCCTCAATAAGAACTTTAAAAACATACTATTTGGACACAAAAGCAGCTTATATTTCTCATAAGCTCATAATACTAGCCAAAAGTCATGTATGAAAACAGGATATTTGTTCCTTGAGGATTTATCGGCTCCTATTGCTTTTCACAACCTGATGTCACAGTACTCTATTCGTGACATGACATTTATTCCCATGACAACAGACTGTGATGTCGCAACTGAGCATTATGATTTCAGTAAGGATTCATCTGCAGAGGCAGATGAACACTAAGGGATAAAGATCTTGTTTTTGTGGGAACTTCTTCAGTAATAAATAATGGAGAGGAGGAATGTATAGCAGATATATGAAATAAAAGTGGAATTGTGTATAAATATTACATTTTCCAAAGTTTCCCCAAATGCATCAGCTGCTGTTTAAAGAACACCTAAACCCTCTTTTTACACATTTTGTACTAACCTGTAGTGGAGACCGAGGAGGTTGCTGGGAACTGCCACAAGGGAGGCCCACAGGAAGATGGCATGTGACACCACAGGGGAAGCAAGCAGCTCCTGGTGTGGGACTCAGTTATTAGGGGTAAAACTGGGGGAAACAGGGGAACATGAAGAAGGTGCCCGCCGACACCATGGCTAGGAGGGACAGGAAGCGAATCCTCAGAATCACGAGAGCAGCTGCATGGAGAGGAGCTGGACATCTTTGTCAACCTAGAGAGAAATGACTTGGCTGGGCATGGGATCAGAGCAGTGCCAGAGGAATTTGTGGAGTTGGGAGGGCCTCATACAAGTAACATACACAGAATCCTTCTCAGAGGTGCTGCCTGTCTATGGCATGAGTGAGGCGAGGGTACCTGCACCATGGGATTCAATGAATGGTTGAAAACGGGGTGGAGCATAGGTTTTGGCTTCATTGGGGACATGGGGTACCACCTGGAGGAGTATACACCTATACTGGCACAATGGTCTGCATCTGTCTGGGAGGTGAACTAGTTTCCTGGGTGATAGGTTTAAATGCTTCATTGGCAAGCTTTTAAACCAGCCAAGGAGGGCACTGATAAGCAGAGGAATTCCCAGACCTCTACAAAACAGGATCATTAGCAAGGTAATCATCAAGGTAGAAAGGTCAATAGGGAGCAGGACAGGGATAAATGGAGAAGACAAAGTCAGGAAGGGCAGGGATGGAGCTAAAAGAGGTAAAGCCATCAAGAAATGGAGAGTAATGAGTAACAATGCCCATAGTCTTGGTAACAAGCTTCTTGAACTAGTGGCATTGATGGAAGAGGACACCTGGATATCATGGCAGTTACAGAAGCTTGGTATACACAGAACCATGACTGGGATGTAAACATACCAGGGTCACACAATCTACAGGAGGGACAGGAAGGATAAAAGAGGAGGAGGAGTAGCTCTCTACATAAGGAAGGGATCAAAGCAACAGAAATAAAGGGCAAACAGGGAGGAGAGGAGAGGAGGCACTGTGGGTCAACTTGGAGACAGGCAATGGCACCACAATCTGCATGGGGTTGTATACAGACCCCATCTAAGGAGAAATGGACAAGGTAATGATAGAAGGCATCCTTAGAATGGCAGAAAAGGGAGATATTGTTGATGGGGTACCTGAATATGCCAGATGTTAACTGGAGCACATTTGGTGCAGCCACATCCAAGGTAGGTCATTCTCAATGCCCTGCAGGGATGCTTCAGACACCTAGTATTGGAACACACTCAGGAGGGAGCAATCTTAGATCTAGTACTCTCAAATAGAGATGGAAAGAGGATCACAGATTTAGAAGTGGGTAGCCATCTGGGAACTAGCGACTCACTGAACATTATGGTTCACGATAAACACAGCAGTAGAGTCAAGCCATACAAAGGCAAAGGTACTGGACTTTAGGAGGGCTGACTTTGCCAAAAAGGTGAGTGCCTAAGGATATTCTAGCATATGGACAGGAAGAGGGTGGAAGAACAATGGGGAAAATCAAAACTGCCATCACAGAGGCAACAAGCCTTTGTATGAAGCAAATAAACAAAACAAAATGAAGTAAAAAAAACCACTATGATTCTCAAAGGAGGTGGCAGGAAGGTTAGGGAGAAAAACAGCATTCAGGATATACAAGGAATCACAGAAGGGGCAGGACAGAGAACTGTATCAATTAAAGCAGAAGGAAGCATGGAAGGCAGTCAGAATAGTGAAGGCCTAAACCGAGAAAAGATAGCCAACTCAGTTAAGAAGGGGTATAAAATCTTTTATAGCTACATCAGGAGCAAGGAAGACCAAGAGAGGATAGTGAGGCTTAATAAAGAGGAGGGAGGTGGGCAGATGGTGACTGAAAAGGCTGAGATACTGAACAAATGATGTTGCTCAGTATTCACAAAATAAGAAGGGGGAGTACCTAAACCAAACAATAGAAGCACTCTGAATTGGGATGTGAATGAATGAATTAATTCACATATCTGGACTGATTTGTGGCGTATGGGCTTGCACGCCCATTAGCTCATGCTTTGAACCAATGAGCGGCAGCCCTACCAAGCTGTCAGTCGGGCGGGCGGTGGGCGTGCAGGTGGGTGGGTTCTGCCACCCATTGGCTGATGGGGAGCGGGTAGGGGTCTGCATGGTGGGTGGGAGACCACTAGATCACCAGGGATTTCAGATGTGGGGGTGAGGATACCACCCACGATCGGGTTACTCACGCATCCACTGGACCACCAGGGATATGGACTTTGGGGAGGTCTGATGCCCAAGATCGGGCTACTCGGGGTGAAGGGATGTTTCAGTTATGCCCGCGATCGGGCTAATGGTGGGGAAGAATACTGTTCTGCCCGCGATCGGGCTGCTCGGGGATTACTGTTCTGCCTGCGATCAGGCTACTTGGGGTGACACTTCAGCCCACGATCGGGCATGGGCGGCACCAGGTGGAGTAACAAATTAGTCACCCACAGGTGGCAGCTGCTGTGTTGAACCTGCAATGCAGCAGCTCACCCGTGGGTGGCCCTCGACTTGTTCCTTTTTTCAGCTGAATTTGTGCACGCGGCAGGGGCTGCGCCTGCATAACTCTGCACAGCCCGGCTGAATATCGGGCTGTGCAGTTTATGCATGGCACGCTCATCCACCTGTGCCTGCCTACATTACTGATGCGCCCGGTGCATCAGGATTTGTGCATGACTTTTCCCTTTTAAATATCGCACCAGGGTGCATCAGTGGGTTGTGCATGGCGCAACACTGTTGCGCCATGCGCAACCCTTTTGAATATCTGGGCCAATGAGTATTTTTGTTTAAGTTGAGTAAACATTCATGGGAGGTTACCCTTATAAAATTAATGTATAGTCATACACCAACCCTCGTTTTTCCCATGGACAGAATCTCATATCCAGACATGCTGAATGAAATTCTTTATTGGGTGTTAAAACATGTAGCTGCTGTAAAGCTACAATACTTTAAGCCTTTTGATTTTTAAAATCTGAGACCAAACCTCAAACACAAATTGTGTAAAGATGTTATCCATCAATTGTGTACTGCTCAGCAGGGGAATGGAAAATAAACTTTTGGCCAAGTTATAGTGGAGGTCATGAATATTAGTGGATTTCCAGCGTGCTTTATATGTTGGGGCTAGCCATGCACAAATGGGACAGATTTGCACTACTTGAAAGTAGCACTGCAAATGAAGTAATGCTTGATCTCCCTTTGATTTTTATATAGGTAATTGTAACTTTCTATATGCTATTTGGGGAGGAAAGCCTGCCCATATGAATCTGGAGACCAGTCTGTCCCAGTCATTAAAATCCCTCTGTGTTGGAGAGACTGGAAAAATCTGTCAAAAAAAAACCCCATAAAGTCCTTGGCAGCAGAGTCATACAAATAAATTCTGGAGTCCTGATATTGACTAAAGAGCACAAGTGCGGCACAAATATTTGCTATGCACTTGCAATAGCGCCCGACGTGGCAGCTGCTACATTCAGTCATGTAGTGAGCCAGCACTATGTGACTGAATATCGGACCATGTCAAGGCAGGGATAAGTGAAACTGTGCTATCCTGACATGGACCTGAGTGGTATATAGGTATACAGCTCAGCTTTTCCAGACCGTGGACAAACTGTGCAATCCACTCTGTCTTCAGCCCGGAAATGCTTTTTCTGAAGAGCGGTGTGAGGAGATTGCTCAATTCTTTGTGGACAAGGTTGCCACGATCAGGTCCGATATCCACCTGACCCTCTCTCAAGGGAGTAGCAGTGGTCAGCAGGAGATTTCGGACACCTAGTTTGTGGGGTGCGACTTTAGCCGCCCCACAATCAGCGATATTGTGATGGTTATCCAGTCATTACATCCTCCCAACTGTAGTTTGGATCCGGGTCCCATGCGCCTGCTGGTTGGCTGCATGGATGTTATCAGTCCAGTCCTTGCTGAGATAGTTTGGCTGTCCTTGGAGAGGGGGATCTTTCCAGATCCCCTTAAGGAGGCCGTGGTTCATCCCCTTCTTAAGAAGTCCTCCTTGGATCCCGACTGTCTAGCAAACTACATGCCTGTCTCTAACCTACCCTTTTTGGGTAAGGTTCTTGAGAAGGTGGTGGCATTACAGCTGGAGGACCATTTGACCAGCCACAATGTCTATGATACTCTCCAGTCTGGTTTTAGGAAGAGACATAGTACCGAGACAGGGCTTGTTCGGGTACTAAATGACCTCCTGATAGCGAGAGATCGAAGGACTCGTTCCATCTTGGTTCTTCTTGATCTCTCTGCAGCATTTGACACTGTGGACCATGGTGTGCTTTTGGATTGCCTGCAGCTCATCTGTGGACTCTTGGGATCTGTCATCAGATGGTTTTGATCTTTCCTCACAGGTAGGACCCTCTGTCCTTACTGTCCCCTCCGTCCTCTCCGATCCACCGATGAGGGATTGCTAGAGATTCCCAGGGTTCAGTTACAAACATCTGGGGCAAGGGCATTTAGTTTTGCAGCACTGACCCTGTGAATTCTCTACCTCATCGGGTATGAGATTGCCTGACCATCCACAGTTTTAAGATTGCTTTAAAGACGTATCTTTTTGGTTTGGTATTTGTTGATTACTGAAGCTGCTACTGTATTTTATGTGCTTTATTCCTTTTGAGATAAGTATTTTAAATGTTTTATTGTACAGGCGCCTTGGTTTTGAAAGGCGCCTTTTATAAATAAAGATGATTTGATTTGATTTGATTTTATATAGCCCACAGGGAATAGCACTTCATGAAACAAACAGCATTAAGACCTCTGTGGTCTATATTCAGCAACAATATGCAAATGAGTGCATTAGGCAGGCAAGATGCTAAAGTGCCATTTGCATGCCCAATATGGGCAATTGACATGCACGCAGGGCCAGATTAACAAGTTATGGGGCCATGGGCAATTTGTAAGTGTGGGGCCACATGTGACTTCATCAATAGGCTGGGAGTTGGGAGCAGGCTAGGCCCCCAAAGCCGAACAGTTTTTTGATACCTTAAAATGCATTTGGATGGGTTTCCAGCTACTCTGAATGCCATTTCTTGGGGTGAAAATGGAAGGTTAAAATGTTTAAAGATTTATTTGTTTATTGAATATTGTTGATCAGGTAAACCCACTGGGGCTCAGAGAGTTCCTTTTTCAGGGGATACCCGAAATTCATTGCAAGAATTAAACAACAAGAGTACAGTTACAGAGAAGGTCTGGACAGTAGCTAGTACATTAGAAACAGGTTACATGACAGAGATAACTTAATATTCAACAATAAACCTACAATTGGACTACAGTGTGAATTCACATCAATGTACATATGCATTTAGTAGAATTTGCCACTGTGCATAGAGGGATAAACCGCAGTTCTGCCATTCACAAATAATCAATAGAGTTGAGAAGTAGCGTATATTTTTCAGTGGTAACAATTGCATTGGTTTCTTTCTATAATGTGGGTTTTAGGCCCTTTTTAAATCCACCCAGAGAGCAGAGTATCTGCAGAGCACTGGGAAGGGCATTTCAAATGTTGGGGATAGAATTTACAAAAGGCCTACTATCTGTTGCTGTTTTAACTTTGGGGACCTGGATGAAGTTTTGGCTGGAAGATTTGAGGGGTCGCCTATCAGGTTTGTTCATTAATAGGCCATGTAGGTCAGGGTGAGCATGTGGGCCTTTTAGTTTGAAGGCAAGGCATAGTGATGCATATTCAAGTCTACTGGCGAATGAGGGCCATTTGAGGGAGGCACCAACTGCAAAGTGAGCTATTGTATGGTATAATGTTATTTAACTTTTCCAGTAGATCAGAGCATCTAACTGAGGGGAGGACAGGGAGAGCCATAGGGAATGGTGAGTAAAAGGATTGAATTGGCTATACGTAAGTGGGACCCTTTGGAGAGGTAGGGGCTTAGACGGTATAGTAGTCCAATTTTTTGGTGAAAAGTTTTCAAAAGATGTTCAATCTGGACTTTAAAGATGATGTCCTGATCAAGACAAACACCCAGATAGTTGATGGAGTCAACCATCTTGATATTTGTCCTGTTTGAGAAGGTAGGGGTAGACAGATTCCCCCTTTGGGAGCCAAAACTATTTGGGCCAAAGAAGATAGACTTGGTCTTTTTACTATTAAGAACCAACTTGTTTACTAAGAGCCAGTCCTTTAGTAAATGTATATCAGAAGTAAGCAGTGTATTAATTTCAGTGCTATTATTAGAGCTGCAATATAGTATTGCATCATCAGTGTATAGTAATAGTTTTGCCCCACCACAGTTGACTGACATTTCATTGATATAAAGTGAACATTGGAGCAGACTCAATATTGACCCATGAGGGACACCATTACAGATCAGGTACCTATCAGACAAATCACCCTTCCAGTTTACAAATTGAGATCTGTTTGCTAGGTAATCTGATGTAACCTCCCCCCACTGCCCCCCCCTTGTTTCTGTCAACAGGGCTGTTTCTCTCACATCTAGGCACCACCGAGAGGGGTGGGGGTAGTCACTAAAAATATCTTTCACAGAATCTCTGTCTGACCCATTACTTCTACTACTGAGCCTGCCATCCTTAGACAGGCAGACCAAGTGTGGCAACTACCTGGCTTACACCTGGGGGGATCATTTAGCATGGCCATCAACCTGGGTCCCTGGGAGAAAACATCTGCTCAGCATTATGCTAGATGTATACTTCTGGTCAGTGGCACCCAAGTAAATCCAGACACTGGAATCAATAACTGAAATGTACAAACCAGGAATGGGATTCTAGAGTGTGACTTTTATTCACATAACACTGAGAATAACAAAGCAAAAATGGACCCCCACAGGGCTACACTCACTGGTAATGCAGATTACTGATGTACGGAGCACACTTCTTCACCATGAACCCTCAGGTTCTAAACGGATTTGAGCACACACAGCTCAAACTGGTACACTTCTCTTCTATTCCTTGACATGGCACTCCAGCCAGTACTAGGACACTTTTCCATATGGCATGGAGTTTGATGGTGGCTCCCTAAACCACCCACGAGCACTTTCCAGCTCTCAGGGAAAATCCAAAATCCCACATCTGGGTGCTTTCTTCAGACACTGGCCAAGTGCCTGAAAGAAAACTATAGGTGCCCAAACTGAACCCGGAGAGGTAAACCTGGTTACTACAGTTGGGGGGGGGGGTCTCCCACCCTTCACTCCCAAATCTATAATTGGCCATTCATTTGGTTACAACACCTTTCTTCGAAATTCTGTTTGTAGATGCTCTCTCAAAATGTTTAGTACATTTAACATTCTACATTTCACTCTGGAGGTGTCCTGACTTTAAAAGTTCTGTATGTGGCTATGTCTTTACCCTAGACCCCCACTGTGACAGATGCTTCTAAGTCATACACAATCTAAAAGTTCTGTATTTGGCAAGTCTTCCTTTGACCCCACAGTAGGCAGACACTTTTACTCTAAACACTGTCTTGGTGAACATAGTCCCTTTATCAGAGAACTCACCATGGTATGCAAGTGCCCCAGGGCTTCTTACCCACAACACAATTTCTGGTACTCACAGAACAACACGACTCTCAGGCAACTTCTCCCTCTCCAGGCTGGACCAGGGCATTGCCCCTGAATTCCTGGAATTCCCCCCATCCCTCCTGGGATGGGTCACTGGAACAACTCTAGGAACAGTCTCTACCACTTTGCACAACTGGTCTTCTGTGTTCCTCTCTAGGGTAAGAACACAAAACCCACTTTTTTCTAAGGTAGCTCTATATCAGAGCTTGGCTCTGAGGAGCTGCACACTGCAGCACTCCTCACTATCTCGAGTCTCCACGCAGACTGACTTGAATCTCCCAACATTCTACTGCTAACCCCTGCAGCTAGCATTGCATTGTGGCTTATGCTGCTGCGAGAATTCTATGGTGACATCATCACTCCAGCTCAGCTGAAACTGAGAACAGAGTGAGACAGTGTGAAACCCATTTAACTGGCATCTCACAAGCTGCCTTTCCCTGCCTGCCACTGGTTCTAAGTGGGATTCTAGTGACCCCAGGGAACAAGGGGGTTACACCAAGAACCAGCATAGGGAGGTATACCTTCAATAGGGCGACTGAGATTGAGCGACTCAAATATGAGTGACTCAATCTCAGCACCTGTCTTGTAGGCTACCCTGAAAGGGTAGTGACAGACAATGACAGGGCGAGAACACAGCAACAGGATACTGGAAGATTTCCATGACATATGTTGGGGGTGGTGAGGAAGCAGCCGAACTGGCCTAGTGGTGCGATGGTTAGGGAGACTGGCTGTGGTGAGGAGGATTCAAGGTTTGGGGCTGGGGATGGAGCACAGTGTTTTTGTGCTTTTCATGGCCTGTTTGTGTGTTTTTTCCTTGCATCCTGGTTCTCTCCCCTCCCTGACATGCACTCCCCTGGAGTCAATTATTCTAGTTTGGGTGGGTGCAGGGGGGAACTAAACCCTCCACAGGAAACAATGAGGTATGTTTTTCTCACTGCGATTGTACTGTACGTCACAGTTTTTGTTTTCGGTGATGTACATTCGCCATAATGGCGATCGCCATTATCACATAGAACCACATAGGGATAGGTTATCTAGGCCTAGTGAGTTAAGCTTGGTTAGCAGTATCTGGTGAGCCACAAGGTCAAAGGTCTTAGTTAACTCAATAAATAATAATCATGTCATCAAACCATTGTTTATGATATCTAAAATATCTATGGTCAGTCAGGCTAAGTCTGTTCCATGGTATTTAAAGTCAGGCTGGAATAGGGTGAGTCAATTATGCTGCTCAACATAATCTGTGATTTAGATATAGACTAACCTTGCAAGTAATTTACTTAAGGTACAGCTGTATGACTGGAGTACATTCTCACAATGATACTGCTCAGTTTTATTTATTATAAATATATTTGCATGTTTTGTTTGTTTCTGTTTTGTGGTTGTCATTGATTATTTATATTATAAGGGAACTGAGCCTTGGAAGGGCACCATTTTATAAATAAAAGTACAATGTCATACCATAAGCACACACCAAAACTTAAACATGAAACAGATACAAGGTAACTTTAAAATTAAAGTTTAACTTTGCTGGATCAGAACAAAAGATTATAATGTGCCCACCCCCATTACTTCTTTATTTGTTATGGTTTGATTAGTTATTTTATGTGTCCCCCTCCCACTCATTGGCGGTTGGCACCAGCTATAAGAAAATGTACAAAATAAGATGCCGTCACTATCTAAATATGTCATTATAACCAATGAAGGGTTCCTGATTAGGAAATGTATCCATGATATAACCGTGGCGTCCTATCAGTCTGTCTGCCCATCCTTCTCAGATTGCACATGTTCTGCCTCTGAACAAAGGAGAAATTAGCCCCCATGTAAACCCTAGTCCACAGTGTCTCATCTAGCTTCACCTATTAAATTAATGACATAATATAAGGATGCACTCAACCTTAAAGATCAATGCAAATATAGTAATAATAAAATAAAAATCTCTCTTCCGCAGGTCATATGACTGGCAGTGTAATAAAAAATTGCTAATTAAAAAGGACTCACATGTTTATTGTGGGTGTTTTTTTGTCTAAACAGTATATTTTATCTCTGTGAGTGTCACTAATTAAAATGGCAGTTCAGAGATTTTTTTATTAATTGTGGCAGCTGGCTGGAATAGCTCATGACATCAGTGAAGGACTGACATCAAACTTGTAATGCTCGAATGCTGCATGCTCTGTGCTGTACTATTGTACAGCTGTACTTCTGTAATCACAGACTTCTTAATTGACTTGAGTCAATCAGGAATTTCAAGAGTTGACACTTCCTTCATTCAAAAAACAGTCTGCAGTCATGCTGGCAAATACTGGCTTTGTTTTTGGATCAAGGCAGGTACTAACAGCTATTTGCACAACATAGTTTAAACTGCTCTGCCTTTTTTTAAGTACTGGTTTCTTTTTTACTCACAATTCATGAATTGCAAATTAAGGTTTTCTATAGCTTCAGTGAGACAGTCTCACAGCTGATCACCCACTAAGATAAACATTTTCGTTTTTCAGAGGAGTTTCTAATCGTTGGTAATTACATATTTTGAACAGATCTCAGTATTGTCTGTGTCTATTTCATAACGAGTGTGGCACTGCTGCTGTGGGTATTTTTAGTAAAGGGTGTTGGGTTGGGGATTGCATAGGAATAAATCATACTGTCATTTGCAGAAAGAGATCTGCTGTACACATGGGACGAAATGCACTGTGAAAGTTACTTTGTTGCATCTTGCAGGTGACACAAGTATCTGTAACAGTGTATATACCCAGGTGAGGGCAGTGATCGTATACCTTTACCTTCTGTTTCTGCAAATGACAGTGTGATTTATTTCTATATAACCCACAACCCAGCACCTTTTACCAAAAACACCCACAGAAACAGTGCCAATTCATTATCAAATAGAAACAAACAATACTGAGATCCTTTCAAAATATGTAACTGCCAATGATTAGGGAAAGTGAATTATATAAAACTCTAATATGCACTCAGTGAATTGTGAGTAAACAGGGAAACTATTACTAAAAAAAGAAAGAAAAATGGCAGATCAATTCAAATGATACAAGTAGAAAGTTAAAAAAATAAAGTACTAGACAGTATGACCGCAAACCTTTTTTTTAAATGACAAATGTGCCACCACCAGATTTCTATGATTCTATGATTCTTATCACTCCCATTACCATCTCCATTTGTTGTTCATCCCTGTCATATCTTTTCATTTTTCCTTTTTTTTTTTTTTAAGGCTTTTAAATTCAGCTTGGTAGTGGTAATGAACACTCAAGAAAACAAGTATGTTAACATCAGGTACAAACCCAACCGGCAGTTACTTAGCTAATTACCCCCCCCCCACACACACACACCTTTACCTCTTAACTTTCCAGGCAGGCAGCAGGTGGTGTACAGTCAACAGGTGACCAATGATAGTCAGCAGTTAGATGATCCAAGGCAGGCTGGCGGTAAGGTGGTGGAACTCACTGTGAGTAAGTAGCCGCCAAATGCAAAAGCAAAGCAACCATGACTGTGCATCCTACAAGGAGCCGTCGAGCTGCACTTCAAGTGTATGTAAGGCAGCAGACAGACACAGAGAGACGAGACAGAGAGGACTCTTCCAAATTCAAACCAGCTTGCCTTCTGTTCTGCAGGAGGAAGGTCACGGTGGGTCATCACTGGTAACAGGACTGGGGCAGCAGCATGCACAAGGCCATGTTATAGCTCATCACTGCTCTTTTGTTTTAACATATAACAAAAGGAAAGTGAATGAGATATTTAAACAACTAGGGAGGAAGGCTCCAGCAGCAGAGTTCAAAGCACACTTTTGAATGACTGGCCAGGGAAGGTGTGAAGTGCCCTAAGAGAGACTGAAGGGGGGGCAGAGGATTGTATTTTGTGCCAGGATGATATACTGAAGTGAGTAATTATGCTGGAGACAGTCCGATCACCAGTAATTTCTACTGTGCACAGATGGTCCGAGTGTCTGCAGCATAATTATTCATGTCAGTGTGTGAACATGTCAGCAACTGAGGGTTACCCACTTAAGGGTGAAAATAAATGGTGTGCAGAAAAATGGGGCACAGGCAAAAGACCAAGACCAAGATGCATGACAGAGAATTGAGTCATGCCCCCTCCCAGAGTGCATACCACATGTTGTAATGAAACCCTTCTGGTGTCACCATAATTTCCCACAGGGGGTTCTGCCCCCACACCCCCCATCAAGGGGGGTCTTCCCCCTGAACCCCTCCAAATATATATAAACACCCTCCACCCGGCACACATTGATGGGAAGAACAGGAGCACAGCTCCTGCCCCATCCCATCCCATGCTAAGTGTAGATGATGGCCAAAAATCCCAATTGCCCACATCACTTTTGTCCTAATCCTGATGCCCACATTCTGGAGCCCTCTTCACTGCACCCTATTAATGGTATACCAGCAACTGAGTGGCAGTTTCAAAGGACCTGACCCCCCCTTCCTCCAGCCTGCAGGTGACCAACACTGACAAGAAGGCACACAGCTATATAACAACAACAAAAAAATGATTGGGGGGAGAATGGTAACTCTGGTGGACCCCCCCAAACTCAGAGCCCTGGGCAACTGCCCAGTCTGCCCCATTGTTAATCCATCCCTGCTTGCATGCAGCACCCATTCTGCAGTGAATCCTACAATTCTCCTGCTGTCTGGTGGTACCACCACCTCCAAACACCCATTATAGTTTAACATACATCTCCCTGGTGTCTAGTAGTACTGCCATCCCCCCCAGTTGCCCATTACAGTTTAACATACATCACCCACTGGTGTCTAGTGGCACCCCCCACCCTCCCAGTCACCTGTTTTAGTTTAACATACATTATTCTCATGTCTAGCAGTACCGCCACCCCAATTTCCTGTTCCATGCAACACTGCATATCCCTGGTGCCTAGAAGTACCCCCCATACCCCACCCCTGTTCTGCATTATATAGCGTTATCTCTGTTGTCTAGTAGCATCTTCCACCCCCTGATTACCCATTACATGTTATGTACAGTTATTCCTGTTGTCTAGGGGTTCCTTCCACCCCCCACCCCTGACACCCATTGACATCTGTAGATGATATCAGTGGTGGTCTAGTGGCTCTAAACTGTAGGTTGGAAAAATCCTCCTCTTTTAGTAATAATATGATTAATATTAGGAGATTGTTGAGGGAATACATGGAAGACCTGATGCTTATAGCTGTACTGATACTTGAGGAGGCAGTATAGCATAGTGGTTAAGAACACTGAGCTGGAAAACTGGAGACTTGGGTTTGAATCCCATCAGCCACCACTTGCATATTGTGTGACCCTGAGCAGGTCACTTAACTTCCTTGTGCTCCCAGTTCACACCTGGAAACAAGCTCCAGCTCAGTGTGACTTTCCTGGTTAAACAATTTCCCCTTTCCATTTCTCTTTCCCTTATAGACCATTGACAAGAAACAAATTTGCATGGTCAAACATATTCTTTTTTTTGGGGGGGGCACCACATAAGTGTTATACCTGCATAGATTATTTTTTAGTTTCTCACACTCTCCACAATTGTATGCCCAATATAATATCACATTTTAATTTCTGACCACAGTCTAGCTGAGCTATTAATAAACACCACTCAATTTTCAACAGACAAACATTGGCCTATGGATCCTACACTGTTTGAAGATAAGCGTTCCCTGGATACTAAAAAATATTCGATAATAGAGTATTTCAACATGACCCTCCAGGGGAAATGTCTCCAGCTACCCACTGGGAGGCATTGAAAGCAATAGTCAGGGAACCATAGTTAATTATACATCCTATAGAAGAAAAAGATAAACAGAAATTGGAAACTTTGGAAAAAGATCTGACCTATTTACAAACATTACATATGACACCCCAAGACCCAATATTATTCAAACAGTTACTGCTCATGAAAGTTTGCATTAATATATCATCCATAGAGATGGACAAAACCATTCTTTTTACAAGAGCAAAATACTATGCTTTGGGGGAAAAGCTAGATAAAGTTATGGCCCTTCAATTACAAAAACATAGTGAAACAATTTTCTCCATTCAGGATAAGCACACAACTCTAAGAAAAGATCACATGGAAATTAATAAAGTATCTTCAAGTTATTACTAAAATTTATATCAGTCTGAATGCAATAAATACCTGGACACAATGAATAAATTCCTCTCAGAAATCAACCTCCCACAGGTACATAATGATCAAAAATTATTGTTGGATGCCCCATTTATAATTGAAGAAGTATTGGCCACCATTAAGAATATGACCTTAGGTGAGGCCCCAGGTATGGATGGCCTTCCTGTAGATTTTTATTAGCAATTTGCCATCTTAATAGCTAAACATCTACTAGATCGTTTTAATGACAATGTAAACTGCAAGAGCTTACCACCATCTTTCTATGAAAAATAAATTGTGTTTTTTGTAAAAAAAGACAAAAATCCAGCTATTGTTGCCTCCTTTCACCCTATATTTCTGCTTAACAATGATATGTCGATTTTGGCAAAACTCTTAGCCACGTGGTTAGAAAAAGTAGTTCATGGTCTCATTCAACCCGATCAAAGTAGATTCATAAAATTTTAAACTTGGGGCCAATACAAGAAAATGAATATATGTAACTGACACCTGCAGACAAGATTAATAAATATAACTGATGCCTGCAAACAACTGGAGGCCCTTATTCTTACACTAGATGCAGAAAAAGCTTTTTATTGGATTGAATTGGACTGTATGATACAAGCACTTAAACAATTTTGGATTTGGATAAACTTACATTAACTGGATAAAAATCCTTTACAAATCACCTAAAGCAGTGGTCCAAACAAACAGAAATATATCACAAAGTTTTCCTGTTACTAAAGACACCTGGCAGAGATGCCTGTTGTCTTTGTTATTGTTCGTCTCCGTCATTGAACCTCTTCTGATTGCTCTTCACAATTCTAATTTGATTAAGGGTATATAAATTGCAGAACAGGTACATACAATTAGCTTATAAACAGACAACACCTTGATTTATTTATCAGAACCATCCTCTTCCTTTAATGCCTATATGGCATTAATGGAACTTTTTGGTGCAGCATCAGGTTAGAAGACTAATATGGCAAAAACCAAGGCTTTACATTTAAATCCTTTAGACAACTCTTTTCTTTCCCCAGAAATTAATGGTACAGGGTCATAATGTTGCATGCTTAATAGCATACGACATTATGGCTAACCCGGTACAGCACTGCACCAGTGAGCGAATGGTGCAATACCGCATATCCTGCTGTACACGGTATTACACCATTCCCACTCCCCCAGGCAGAGGATAAGACCTCTGCTGGGAGTGAGTTCTGTCAACCAGCTGCTGTGGCTCAATGGACTGAGCCACAGCAGCAGGGAACCCAGGCAATGCTTCTGGGACTGGGTTTGATTCCCGGTCCCAGAAACTTTAATTTTTTTTTATCTTTGTGCACTCCTCGACTTGAACCCCCTGAGTTGAGAATCAATATTGGGGAGTTTAGAGCACAGCCCCCATTATAGGGGCGGGGGGAGTCCCCATAGAAAAAAGAGATATGCTGCATGGCAAGAATCATGCTGTATTGGCAGCGTGATTTTGCAATGCGGCATAATGTCCTGTGACATTATGACCCGTGCCGAAATACAAACAGTTATTTCAGATAAAGTTAAATACCTGGGTGTTACCACTACCAAAAATCTATTTCTTTTGTTTGAAAAAAATGTTATGCCACTTTTTGAATCAGTCCAGGAAGATTTAAGAAAATGGCTAAAACTCATGCTCACATTAATTGGGAGATGCAACGTTATCAAAGTGAATGTTCTCCCTGTCTTCTTTTTTTATTTCAGTCATTACCTATATAAATTACAGAGTTTTTTTTTTTTCAAAGATCTGGATAAGATAATCATTTATTTTATCTGGAAAGGAAAAAAGCCCAGTTAAGCCTTGACAAATTAAGACTGACTATGAATTTGGGAGCTCCAGGCTTGCCAAATTTTAAAAATTATAATTTGGTGGTGCACATTTCTCAAGTCTCAGATTGGTTCAATGGAGAACTCTATTGCAGTGGGGAAATTGAATGAATTTTTCATACATAGCCTAATCCAAAATATATTCTTAAATGTACATACTATCTAAACAAAGTCTGGTCAGATCTACCACAGCTGCATAATGAAGTTAATGAAATTGTGTGGAATTCTTATGGAGTTATGGAGAAAAAACATAATTTGTAAGCAGTAAGATTTGTTTTAGTTTCTGTTCTAAGGAAGACATACACATTATTAGGAAAATATATGGAGGTGTACATTTTAATGGAAGGAATAGGAGGCTTATAAAAGAACCCCAGAGCAAATGCCACTGATGTATGTGTTATCCCGGATGATATTGGCCAGACAGCCAAATTTTAAAGAAAACACAATTGCACATATCCCAATAATGCAAAGCATCAAGTGAAACATATGTAAATCCCCATGAGGGTACAGAAGGTGGCAGTACATGAAAAAGTAATGGCTGGCATATGTTCAGCCTTTTGATTATTTACACAGTTTTGTTTTTTTTAAGAGAAACAAGGTTTTTTTTTTATGAGGTGATGTAAGTTATATTTAAGCAATGTGTTGATATCAGGAAGTCAGGTGTAATAATGATGGACTGTTAGAGAAAATGTGATATTAACTTTCAGAGGGGGATCGCTTTTGATAAGGGCAAGGTAGTTATGCTTGTGATAATGGGAATATTAGGAAAATATGAGGTCTACGCAGAAGTGGAGTACAAATATGCACAGTTTCATAAGTATGTGCTCAGAGTGCAGGCAAATGTGATATGCAGGTTTGTTTTAGAAATAGGTAAAAATAGCGATACATGCAATTAATAGAAAGATAGATAATCACATAGACATATAGATAGAGAGAAAGACATAGACAGACAAGCAGAATAGGAATGGCAGTGAAGTATTGAAGTGACGCCAACCCCATCCCGCCCTGCAGACATGGACAGGCATTGGGGTGTGCCTTTGGGTCATTGCCCATAACGCTCATGCCATTTCACCTCACACTACCCTGCAGACACAGACAAAAGTTGAGGTGTGCCTTGGGGTTTTCAAACTTTACACTCACCCCATTCCATAAGGAAATACAATGAAATGGGTACAGTATAAGAGAATGGAGTGAACTTTGGGGTCGAAGAGTCAAAGGCACACCTCGATACCTGTCACTGGCTTCAGGGTGGGGATGGGGTGGAATGACATGAGCATTACTGTTGACAATCCCAAGTCACACCCTGATGCCTGTCAGTCCCTACATGCAGGTGTTATGGCCAGAAACCCCAATGCCCTGGGCGTTTCTTGGTATTTTCACCCAAGTTTTCAGCATGGGCTTTTGTGACCCCACCGATGAACAGTGCACACTACCAGCCTTAGCCAGTGAGATTGGTACAATTGTGCTATCGGTGCAAAACACATTTTGGACAGGTTGAAAAATGACAGCTGTACATTTCTTGCTTTTGTAACTGCTCAGCACATCTGTTGCATTACCTGCTTATTGACATTTTATGTCTGCTATGCAATGTACTGCTGCTATGGCTATATTGCTGAGAGGGACCTGGGAGGGTGGTGGTGGATGTCAAGATGAACAGCTCAGAGACTTGAAGGAGGGCAGCGGCCAAGGCCAACACAATGCTGGGATACATCACTAGGGGGGATCACTCCAGAAGGAGGGAAGTGATACTACCTCTGTATAACTGCTTGGTGAGGCCGCACCTCGAGTACTGCATGCAGTTTTGGAGGCCACACTTAAAGAGGGACATTGAAGTCCTGGAGAGGGTCTAGAGGAAGGCAAACAAAATGATCCGGGGCTTGGGGGAAAGGATCTATGGGGAGAGGCTTGAAGAGCTAAATATGTACACATTGGAATAGAGAAAGGATGGGGGGACATGATAGAGGTCTTCAAGTGTATGAAGGGGGTAAATAGAGGAGGCCCAGTCATGGTGTTCTGAAGGAAGGAGGGGGAGCAACTAGAGGGCATGGGTGAAAGCTGGAGGGGGGAGACTCAGGGGAGAAAGGAGGACGTGCTACTTCACTGAGACATACATATGATATCTCCCTCTTTGTGCAGGAGACTCCTGTTTTTTTTTGACTGAACTCCCTATCTCCCTCCTGGGAAACAAAATCTCCTGCTTAAGTAAAATTATGTCCAAAATATTCATTCATGTTTGTTTTTGGCAGATAAAACCACATAAAAAGTAAATTAGTGATGACCAATATAAGTGATAACATTGTACAACTAGTTGTTGATTCTTTTTAGTGCTTATTCTTGACAAAATGAAATATATTAAATGCTTTTATTCTAATTTTTTGACACTGTTTAAGGACAACCTCATGACGTTACGGCATCTCCCTACTAGTAGGGCAATCTCCCTACTAATTTGACCCAAATCTCCCTCTTAAGCAAGTTGGACATATCATATGTATGCTGAGAGGGTGGTAGAACCATGGAATGCACTGCCCAGGGGGCTGGTGGAGGCAGAGACTGTGGAGGGGTTCAAGAGGGGGTGGGACAGGTACAGGGAAAGGGTTGTGGAAGCAAAGTCTCATGAAGTGGGAATACCCTAGACTGGGAAGGGAGAAGCCCGAGAGGATCGGAGGGCAGCAAGATCAGTTCCCAGGGTGGGGACTGACCAAATGAGCAGACATAAAAGCTCGCTAGGCCTATTCTGCTGGCATTTTTGTATGTTAGTATGTTGGTATGCTTACTACACCAACATCATGAACCATAAAACAGATGACTGCGATAACTAGGGAGGCAGTATAGCACAGTGGTTTAAGGCTTTTAACTGCAAATCTAGATAGTTGTGTTTGAATCCTACTGCCCCCACTTGCATACTGGGTGACCTTGAGCAAGTCATTTAACTTCCATGTGCTTCCAGGTTGTCCCTGTAAACAAGATTTCAGCTTAATGTGCCACTCCTGGTTAAACAATTGAAAGGAAAAAAAACACAATATATTATTTTTCTTGCTTTATTTTGCTACTACAAGCTTTGACTACTACATCCATCCTTATTTACAGCGTATGTGTCTGTGATCTAGGTAAAGTTACACTTAAAATCTCACACATAAATAAATAAAAAATCAGAATAGCATTTATTTTAGTAGCATCTCCTTCCTTTTCAGGTGCCCATGACACTATGTGTGTGTGTGTATATATCTATATATATATATATATATATATAGAGAGAGAGAGAGAGAGAGAGAGAATATATATATATATCTATCTTTTAACTTCAAAGCACTAAATCTATTCAAATGCAAAAAACACAAGATGTTATTCTCTTCACACAATAGTGTTAAACTTTAGATCCCAGAATGACCAAGAAACAATTTAGACTTCACTCTTGCATGCCACTGTCATGCCCACTTCTCATGCAAACAACAATCAATTACAGAAACCCTTTCATTTCTATGCTATGCACTCTTACATCAGAGAGACATAAATCTTACAGAACTGCTAAAAAATAAATTTATCAAGACTGGATTTCTGAATTAAAACCCATTGTTTACAGTACCTATGTAAATAATAGTTCACTGGCTACAAACGATGCTACAGACATGACAATAACAAAATTTCTGTTTTACATGGAAAACATCCATATAATGAACTTGTCATACAGGATTCATGACCTTCTGTCTGCATGTATCTGACAAAGGAAAAGGCACCTTCTTGATCCTTTTTTTTTCTATTTTATTTTTATGCCCAACTTGTCCATACTGTAAGAGCCAAATATTGGCATGCTTAGAGTTAAAAAAAATCATGATGTCTATGTGTGTGCATGTTGGGGGGATATGCTTAGATGCAGTTTCAGGCACTCCTTAAATACTTCCTTAGGCAGCTCTGATAGTTGTTCCAATATGATAGATCCACCTCATGCCCCTCCCATGAAAAGGAAAGCATAGTGAATGCAACAGACCTTAGGAACATCACATCTCTTAATGTTAGCTCTGATCTGTTCAGTCTTACTTTTTTCCTGGCTCAGTTTATAATATCAATGAAAAGAAAGTAGGAAAAGAAAAAAAACACCCAGCCTTTTGTTTCTACAAATAGTTGTTAATTGCAGCTGGTATATTTTAGCATGTGCAAGGCAACTCCACCCACAACTTCCCTAACTCAAACAAATGGCATCAGTGCTCACTGATGTGTTAACAGCCTGTTTCTAGTGTCCCTGATAAAATAAAATAAAAAATACAGTTGAGATTTGTTTTAATATCAGCTCTGATCAGAATAGTTTTTAAAATCACCAATTGTTTTCTTGTTCAGTGTTTTCTTCTCTCCTTTTACTGATAGTACAAAATGAGCCATAGCTATTTCTTCCAACAATACATGAAAGAAAACCGTATGATATATATATCACTGTTTTGCAAAATGTATCCCTTAAAAAATGTTCTTATTTGCAAGACAGCATATGTTATCCTAACAAACGTGTCCTACTGCTACATTCAAAACACTATCCCCTACCTACATGCCACATATAATAATAATAATAAAACTTTATTTATTAAGTGCCTTTCAAGCACCAAGGCGCTGTACAGATAAATGATAAAATCAAAAAATACACATATAAAATCAAAGTAATCACAACAACCTCAAGCCATAAAAGCCTGGCTCCACCAATGGGTCTTGAGTTCCCACTTAAAAGACTCCATGGTCATGCATTCCCGAAGCCGGCGAGGTAGAGAATTCCAGAGGGTTGGGGCTATAAACACAAAAGCCCGAGCCCCAGAGGATTTTAAAATAACCCTCAGAACCTCCAGCTACCCCTCGTCAGCCGAACAGAGCTGTCATACAGGCCTGTAAGGAATCAGAAGCTCTTTCAGGTAGTCGGGGTCAAGTCCATGCAGGGCTTTGAAGGTCAAAAGACCTACTTTAAAGGTGATCCGCCACTGTATAGGCAGCCAGTGCAGATCGCGCAGCACAGGGGTAATGTGTGTCCTTCTGGATGCCCCTGTCAACAACCTTGCAGCAGCATTCTGCACTAGCTGCAAGTGGCGGATATCAACCCCAGGAAGCCCCAGGTACAGGGAGTTGCAGTAGTCAAGGCATGAAGTCACAAAGGCATGGACCAACACAGGTAAATCGCTGGACGGAACAAGGTGCTTCACCCTGGCAATGTTCCTAAGATGGTAAAATGCAGACTTAACGACTGCTGACACCTGATGACGAAGGGTCAGCCCATCGTCGAGTACCACTCCCAGGTTATGCACCCATTAAGAGGTAAAGATCTGATCCCCCAGAAATAAACCAGAGGGTTGGTCAGACAGACCCCAACCCCTCTATGCCATGACCCGGGTCCACAACCATAACCTTGGTCTTGCCGGCGTTCAACTTTAACCAGCTCGACTTCATCCAGTCATGGATTTCAGTGAGGCAGCTATTAAATACCGAGAAAGCACTAACCTGGTCGGGGGCAAAAGACAGAAAGAGCTGGGTATCATCAGCATAACAGTGAAACCTCAGCCCATACCATCTTACAATGTCTCCGAGGGGCAGCATATACACTGCAAACAACATGGGGGAAAGCACTGAGCCCTGGGGAACACCACACTGCAGCGAGAAAGGGTCAGAGGAAAAAATCCCCGACACAATTCTCTGTGCTCTCCCAGTTAGAAAAGATGAAAACCACCTGAGCACTGTACTAGACAGTCCTCAGATGGACCTCAGGCGCTCAAGCAAAACCCCATGGTCTACAGTGTCAAAAGCTGAAGAGAGATCAAGGAGAACCAAGATAGAATGGTTTCTCTGATCTCTCACCGTCAAGAGATCATTGAGCACCCAAACCAGAGCAGTCTCGGTACTATACCTCTTACGAAAACCAGACTGGAGAGGTTCGTAGATACTATGGATGGTCAATTGGTCCTCCAGCTGGTTTGCCACTACCTTCTCAATAACCTTCCCAATAAAAGGAAGGTTAGAGATAGGTCTGTAGTTGGCAAAAATATCTGGGTCCAGAGAAGCCTTCTTCAAAAGGGGAGTCACCACCGCTTCCTTTAGGTAGCTAGGAAACTCACCCAATTCTAAGGAGCACCAGATTATTTGAGCCAGAAATGGGCCCATGATCTCAACACAACCCAAAATCAGGGAGGTTGGACCCGGATCTAAACTACAGCACATAGGGTGCATCCCCTGGATGATCCACATAATATCCTCGAACATCGGCAGGTAAAAGGAACTCCAGGAGGCCGGGGGTACCATGGCCAGATGCCAACCAACAGCTTCCTCCTTGGAGTGTGTCAGGCGGATCTCTGATCTGATGTCAGCAACCTTATTCGCAAAGAATTGAGCGATCTCATCACACTCCTTTTGTGAAAAAGCTCGACGGAGCTGGAAACAGGCTGGGTTGCACAGCCTGTCCACAGTTCTGAAGAGCTGAGCCAGTCGATTCTGAGCAACAGCGATCTCCCTGGACAGGAATTCTGCCTTCTTACAAGAGATCTCTGATTGGTAGAGCCGATAATGCTCCTCCAAACTAAGGCGGTCGACTTCTAGAGCAGATTTCCGTCAACAACGCTCTAATGCTCATATAAACTCAATTATATTAAAAAAAAAATTCTAGGCACTTAACCATTATTCATTCCCCAGTCCCATTTACAACACTGCTACACTTATATATAATACATACTTCTCAAACTTAAAAGAAAAAATAGGCCAGATATTCATAGCTTAGCGCAGCGCAAATAATAGCACAGGAATAGCATGGGACCTTGCGGGCAGTGATATTCAAGGACGGTTGGCGCCGCTAACCACAGTAACACAAGGGCAAAATGATAATGTATGCAAGGGCAAAGGTGAGGATGGCCTGCATACGTGCGCTATGGGATATTCAAAGCCAAAGCGCCACACTAGGACACATAGCGTGACATGTAGTGTGGTGCTAGTTACCACCTATAAAAGGCTGGTCTTATCCCAGGGCAAACCACCTAGGGGGAGTGACCACACCAGGAAGTGGAAATGTGTGCTGCACCGTTAGCAGTGATGCTACCACTGATGGTATGCTGCAAACAGGTGGTACCGGCCCAGGGTCCCCTTCGAGACCCTGCCAGATGAACACATCACTGGCCAGTACAGAATGAACAGGGGTATGTTGAGGCAGCTATGTGAACTCCTGCATGAGCAGCTGCACCCCAACACCAGATGCAGCCATGTCATGATAGTAGAGGAGAAGGTGACAGCAGCGATGTGCTTCCTTGCCACAGGGATGTTCCAACGACCAATGGGGGACACCATCAGGGTATCGCAGTCTGCCACCTCACATCTCCTGACCCAGTTCCTTGAGGCTTTCCTGCCACACACTGGGGAGTTCATAGTATTCTCCAGCAGGGCAGCAGAGCGCAGAGAAACCATGCAGCAATTCCATCGAGTTGCGCACCTCCCAGCGGTGCTTGGTGCCATTGACTGCACCCATGTCCCCATCCATGCACCACCTGGTGATGGCAGTGAGGTACACATCAACAGGAAGGGGTACCACTCCATCAATTGCCAGGTGGTGTGCGATGCGACTGGGCACATCAGCAATATCTATGCGCAGTACCCTGGCAGTGCCCACAACACCTTCATCTGGCACCAGTCCCAGCTGTGCCAGGCATTCGAGAAGGGCAGGATACCTAGTGGGCACCTAGTCAGTGAGTAGCAGCAAACAAGGCACACACACACACCACAGCAGGGGTGGGGATAGGCATGGGAGGCCAAGGAAGGGGCGTGGAAGGGCAACACAGGTGGTGCAAGACAGCAATGGGCAGACAGCAGTACATCACAAACAGGTGCACATCTCTCAACATGGGACAGCGCCTATCCTCTGCAACACTGGCTGCTGACACCAGTACCCCTGCTGGCCACAGTGGCCAAAGAGATGTACAACGAGGCACATGCCAGCACCAGAAACATCATAGAGAGGGTGTTTGGCATACTGAAGATGCACTTTCATTGCCTAGACATGTCAGGTGGTGCCCTGCAGTATAGGCCTCAGAAGGTATGTCGTATCTTTCTAGCCTGTTGTATGCTGCACAACATGGCAATGAACCATGGGATACAGGCACCTGAACCTGAGGGACAGGCTGACAGTGACCCAGAACCAGCAGTCAGGGGAATAGCGGAGCAATTTGAGAGGAGGGATCCTCACATGGCCCCCAGGGCCCTAAAGTACAGGGCCACCATCATCAGAACACTGTCACAAGCCAGAGAGTGAGTACAGACTGCACGGCAACATGATACAGTACAATGGTGAACAGTTTAATATGTACAGACAACCACAACAGTGCTGACAACAAACACAGCAGGAGCACAACACAGTGGCACTGAATGCACATGTGAGGGCGGTGCGATGGGTGGGTTGTGCAGATCAAACATGTGAAGAGGGCACACAGCCATGGTACAGTGATGTGAGTGATACCTGATGTGTGGTGGCAGTGTGGGGAGGGACACCATGGCCGTGCATGTGAGACTGTGCAAGTGACGGCGTGTGTGAGTGTGTGTGTTAGCATGAGTGCAAGTGTGAGCAAGTGTGTGGGAGTGCTAGTGTGCACATGGGAGTGTCAACCTTGCACAGGTGCATGGCAGCCATGCCTATCTCTGGTGACAACCACCATGCACATGGCGCACACCATGTGTGTGGGACACAGATCCAGGGGTGCTCTGAGCTGAGGACACAGTAGGGGAGGACCATGGTGTGGCAGGCAGGGCAGACCACCAGTGCCCCCACTAACCAGTGGCACTGGACAGGGCAGCCAGATGGCCACGGTGGCACTGGGTGCCTGTTGATGCACATGATGCAGTGGTGCTTGAGCCAGTGCCAGCCCTGCGGCCATGAGTGGCCTGCCTGTGGGCCCCTGTGCCACGAGCACACTGACCCCCTTGCACAGCCTGCTGCCCACCATGCACCCCACGCAGCACTGTGGTGAGGTCAACCACCGTGGCCGTGAGCCCAGAAAAGCTGCAGTCCAGTGTAGCAACCATGCAGCCCAACCTGTCCTCGGCCCGCTGTTCCACCTGTGCAAAGCCCAGGGACAGTTACTCCCACATCTGTGAGAGCTCATGCCTGAGCTTCCGCCGCAGGCCATGCAGGTCCAGCTGAGCCTCCTGCTGGGATGTGAGTGCAGCTTGGAGCAGAGGGTGGGCCCCTGGGGCATCCAGCTCCATGGCTGCAGCACCCTCAATGACAGCCAGAGCTGGTGCTTACAGATCACCAGGGTGGGGATGCCATTGGACTGGCAGCCTGTCCTGCACCTACAGGCCAGTGGCAAAGGGCCGTGATCCCTGTGGTACCTGTACCCCAACCTGTGGGGGGCAGCGCATATCCAGCGGGGCACACCAATCCCCCCACATGGCAAACCACCGGCTGCATGGGTACACCCATGCTGGCATGGAAAACCACCCCTCTGGCACCCATGCCATGGACTGTGCCCTGCCCCATCCCTGTGCCCCTCTCCACAGGCCCTTCCATGGGCAGGATGTAACCCCTCTCTGAACATCCGACTCCATGTTGCTGGTTACTGTCAGCAGGATCACTTACCCACCACCAAGATCCTCAACCTGGGCATCCTCCAGGGCTGTACTGAGGTTGTGGTCCCCGCCTTCATTGGAGCCCCCCCCAGGAGCTGTATCCCATGTCAAGTGAGTGCCACACAAGGTGCGCATCTGAGGGTCGATGACCGGCACCTAGTCCAGATGTTGATGGCAGGTTCTCCTCCTCTGCCTCTGCCTCTGGTCCCAAGGCAGCCAACCCAGCCTGGTCCTGGCATGCTGCAGGCCATGCTCACACCACTGTGGAAGAAAACGGGAGAGGGTCACTGACTGGTATGTGCACAGTGCGCCCCACCACCACCACCAGTACATGCACACTCTAGGAAATGTGCCACCCGCCGAAGACATGCACACCCAACACACCAGCCCCACAGCCATAGCCTGTGGCCACATGCACATACCCACCCCACAGTGCTCA
The DNA here is from genome assembly GCA_016271365.2 of Neoceratodus forsteri. Taxonomy (NCBI): domain Eukaryota; kingdom Metazoa; phylum Chordata; order Ceratodontiformes; family Ceratodontidae; genus Neoceratodus; species Neoceratodus forsteri. The sequence goes on from CM028136.1 coordinate 878,708,975, forward strand.
TACCCCTGCCTGTCAGCTGTGGTGGCAGCCATGCCAGGCACTGTTCGCATGCAAACACACCCCATGAGCACAGTGTGCACAGCAGAGCAGCCCCACAGTGCACCCCAGGCACGATGCCAACACCAACACCCAGCATCTGTGCTGTCACACCATGCAGGGTGCACACATGCAGGTACAGACCTGTCCTAGGTGGTGTGAGGGGCGTCTCACACCCACCACCTGGTACACCAGCAATGGCCACTGGGGGAAGTGTTGATGCCACCACAGCCATGACTGGGTCTTCCTCAGGCTGTTGTGTGGATTGCGGGCCACCACCGGTATGCAGCCTATCATGGAGCTGCTGTGCCTCCTTCTCCTTTGCCCGGTGCAGCAGATCACTCCAGCACTTGCACACTGCATCCGTCATCCTGCCACATCCATTGACTGCATTCACCCCTGCCATCACCTCATCCCATGCCTGGTGCACCACCACATCTGTCGCCTTGTGCTGCCACAGCACCTGCTCCCTCTCCTTCACACCATGCGCCATCTGTAGTTAAAATGTTAGTCCTATGTCCTGGTGGTCAGTGGACCACGTATTGTATGGCATCTGTAGTAAAAACTATTTGTCCATTATCCTGGTGGTCAGCGGTACCCCCTCCCACCCACACTGAGCCCCACCACACCTCCCCCAGTCCCAGTGGCGGATGGCAGCTCCCCACACTTACCGCCCCGACACCAGTTGGCTGACACATGCCCGGTGGGGCTGTATGCCCATTTGTTCACAGGCGTGGGCCAATGGGCATGCAAATACCACGTACCCGACTACGGTCAGATATTAACGAATGGATCCATTCACATATCTGGACTATCAATCAATATAGACTGCACACCCATTGGCTCACGCTGTGGACCAATGGGCATACAGCCGTACTCGCACGGTGTCAGCCAGTGGGCGCCAGTAGCAAGCAGGAGCTGCCACCCACCACTGACTGGGGGGAGCGGGGTGGGGCCCAGTGGGTGGTGGGAGGGGGACCGCTGACCATGAGGATATGGGACTAATAGTTTTTAATACAGATGCCTGCGATCAGTCTGCAAGTGGTCCACTGGCCCACCAGGGATATAGGACTAACATTTGTACTACAGATGCCCGCGATCGGGCTGGAAGCAGTCCACTGGACCACCAGGGATAGAGTTAACTGAATTTAATTATACCTATGCCCGCGATGAGGCTGCAAGCAGTCCACTGGACCACCAGGGATATAGGACGTGTTCTTCATATACACATGCCCGCGATCGGGCCTTGGGGCACATTGTCTCGAAGTGCAGGGGGCGTCGGTCCCTGATGTCTGCAGCCTGGCAGGGCGCTAGGCACAAGTCACCAGGGAGCAACGTACCTGCATGCAAATGGGGACATAATGACATGCAAATGGCCCCATTTGTGCATTGCATACATTATGGCCCCATTTGCATGTGCACTTTTGAATATCATGGTGGTTGCACCTATCGCAATGGCACTTGCGCTTGCGCATCCTCCTGCTCCACTCTGGCCACTTGCGCTGGCACAGTGCCATTGCGCCATGCACACTGCGGGTGGCCAAGGAGTGATATTCAATGATGCTGTGCCATGGTGCAGCTCCATTGAATATCACCCTGTCAATGCCCCTGCATATCCAGGTTGCACTGCACCCAGGCTTGCGCCACAGCCTGGTGCAGTCCGAATATCCCGCCATATATATATATATAGATATATATATATATATAGATATATCTATCTATATATATATATATATATATATATATATATATATATATATATATATGTATTGAATATGATAAATAAATATTGTTAATCCCAAAAGCTGAACTTTATGTTATTATTATATAAATGTTTAAGAAAAACCTGTGGCTCTTTCAACTTGAATCAGAATGCTGTGTCTATTATTTTCCTTGGGAGCTGTAGTTTCAGGCACTCCTTAATTACTCTTTCCTTCTGAGGCCCCAGGTGGCTCTGATAATCATTTGTTCCAAGGGTTTTTTAAGGCAATTTGAAGGCATTAAGTATCTTCTGTTCTCCTAGTCCTTAATAAAATGCAGGGTCTCCACAACTCAGTCACTTCACAGACTTGTTCTGTTGCTTGGTCCAGGTCCCAAACTAGTGTGTCTTGTTCCAACATGATAGATCCACCTCATGCCCCTCCCACATGAATAAAAAAAAAGGTGGGGTGGATCTTTAGGAGCTTCTCAGTTGGAGGTGGAGGTGGATCTTACTCCCCCCAAAAAATGCTGCCTTCCGCTACTCAGGTTCCAGTTCTTCTACCACCCATTTAAGAAAGAAAATAGTACCCTGCAACCATTGACTAACATGAAAGCATATTTATTTGAGGGAGGAAAACATTTCTAGGAGGAGGCTAAGGCGGAGGAGACTATTTACACCTTCAGTCAGTTCCACAGACAGAAAACATGACATCACTCCTTTTGTACATGCAAAACGTCTGCATGTTCTGCCTACTGCAGCCATAAAAAATATAATGAATCACCTGCAGCTACTAGCCACATCTACTACCTGTTGATGCTGGAAAAAATTATATGATTTAATTGGATGGTAAGATCTAATAGCTAATGACACACTAATTTATCAGAGTTTTGGTTTCAAACATTCAGCAATTGATAACAGTTTTCAGATTTGGGAAACCGTAGGAACTGAAAGGCTGTCAGCCTTATTCATAGATTACACACTGATGTCTTTTGAACAAACAAGGTGGATCCCTGTGGCAGGTCCCTCAAGTGTGCCAATTGTTTGGCACAAGCCTGTGGGTGTGACAACTCCCATGGTTTTGGTGCAGGGACCCCTGTTTTTACAGAATCAGGCACAGGGTCCCTGACACACCTGGAGTTTGCCACAGCCCTAGATCACCACAATTTGCAGAGAACTATGGGCTCTTTGAAAATCAAGACCAGCATCTTCAAACTGTGCATGCACATCATGGTATGCATGCCGGTCCTGAACGGAAGGGAGGAAAATGGAGGAAAATCCCACCAGGAGTAGGGTGACACAGGCTCCACAACACTTACTGGGACCCACTCACCCATGGAACTAAGGAAGTAGTGGGTAGTCCTGGGGATGGTGAGTGATGGAGCTGGGGGTCAATGACAGAAGGGGGCTGACACAGGCAGAACAGGAGAGAAACAACCATATGAAAAAAAAACCCTAAAATAATACTGAGCCCATGGAGAAAAGAACCCTCCCATGCCCTGCACTTAGGGCATCTATCTGAGCATGAGGGATCAATATTTTGCACCAGACTGGTGTGAAATATATTCTGTGTATAACTTTGAATTTGCTGCTGGTGGTTACTTTTGTATTTATGATGTATGCTCGAACTTCAATAAACAAGTTTAAAAAAAAATAGAATACTGAGCAAACACAATAAAAACGAATGACCAAGGAAGACCAGAACGGATGGCTGACATGAGCCGCCAGCCCACCCAGAGGATAAACACCACATGGGAAAAAAAAGGAAAAAAAATATGGTGATGGATTTGCAGAAACAAAAATCACACGGTGCAACCTCACTCTGACTTGATTCTGACAGGCACTATGCCAAAGAGCATGAGCACTCCATTAACCCATAAGTATCATGGGCCTCATCTGTGCACCAATGCAATGGATCATAAGTGCACATGCTAATGTCTCCCCTATACTAAACGGATCTGACAGGGGAAGGAGGGGGACAGTATAGTGATCTACTGCATACTAATTATGGTGATGCCATTCCACTTATGGAGGCCAGAAGTGGTACGCAGGGGGTTTGCTGTTGCTTTCCCCTTTTACTTGACAAGGTGCAGTTTTATTTTGTTCATTTATTCAGTTTTTGTTTACCAGGAAAGGAGGACTAGACAATTCTGCCTATTTTCAGTCTCATCCCGGATGATGGGGATACAGATGGATGCCAACTGACATTGAACCAGATTAAGCTGTTGTTGATATTTTTCATGAATGGGGAAATTTGGCAAGGACACTGGAGAAATTCCCCTACTCTTAGGTAGGGGGAGCTCTTGGCTGTCTGGCTGTTTGTCAAGATGGCCACCGTGGTGGCTGCAGGAGAGAGAATGGACACTACGGAGACAGGAGGGCCTGCCTCCCCACCCCCTATTCTCTCAACGCAAAAGGCAGTTGAAAATGCAGTGTTTGTTATGGACTTTCAAGAAGGAGATACTGGTATGGAGATTTTTGTTTCTGCAGAGGATTTATCAGCTGCAAACATTGTAACTGGACAGCCTCTAGAACAAGGTACTGAGCTTGCTACATCTATTACAAATAATATATTTTGACGATAAAACAACACATGACTTACTGTTGGCTAAACTGAATGCTGAAGAGCAGAGGCATTCCTTGGAGAAACAGAAAACACAAGGTGAAATGCTTAAATTGTAGTCAGCTGCATCTCCTGTCAACAGCTAACATTGCTCCTGTCAGTGTTCTTTCCCTGAGGTACGACATGGAGGCATCGAAGGCCACCACACATTCTTCTTCTGCCCTGTATACTTCTGCTCCGGTTTTGGAGAATACCGAGGATACAGCACGTAAACCATGTGGCTGTGAAAACAACCCTGAGGTTGTGTGCCCAGAGCCGCATGTGAGTGGGACAGATATTTCTTGGTTAGAACAGCTAGGAAAAACAAAAATAAAATCACCGACGTTCGGTTTGCAGTGGCCTCCTGCCACACCTTCTGATCCCCAGATAACTATTCCGAATTCTCCAACAGTTTAGCTTACTGAGAGGACAAACTCAAGACTTAACTCTGGTCACTCATTTATCTATAAAAAGGCAGCTGGTTATCTTGCCTGGTGTGCCTAAAGGGATGTTGCATCTACAAAAGGGGCCCCTAGTACTCCTACAGTATCTACGGAGCCTTTGTCTCCACAGCATGCATTGGAAGACGCAGGCTGGATCCAAACAGCAGACGGCAGCTGGGTTCCAGACCCCTCAGACATTTCTGTGCAAAAGTATCAAATTTCCTGCAATGAATAATCAGTCTGCAAACGTGGTGGTCGATGTTCCAAAGGACAATGAGAATTTTGACATAACCTGGGGTACTGTTATTTTGTAGTGCACTACAAATATAAATTCTTCTGTATCAGATACTACTGCTTTGCAAGACACCCTGCCACCTACCGAGCCTCTAATTACAAATGCTCCAACTGGGATAGAAGAGTTACCTCTCAGAATGGGCTCAACAGACTCTAACCTCAGAAATCCTTTGCCAGAGGGCCTGGTTGGATCCCTTTCTCCATTTTGCACACCTCTTCCAGAATAAAGGTGAACTAGCTCCTAGAGAAAAACGCAGTCAGACTTATCTATAAAGGTGGTCTTGAACACCTACCGGATAGACTGCATATTGTTAACATTTTGTTGAAAAGTTGTATGAAATGTTTTTCTCTAGAGAGTTTTACATTAATACACATTGGTAATACTAATTTCGTTGTGAGTTTTAAAAATGTTTCAAGTCTAGACAGGTTCTGGGACCAATACCAGGTTTTGAAAAATTCCCCAATTTGGATTCCATTTCTTGCTGTTCCCCTCATTAAGCCTTCTGTTCTGTTTAAAAATGAGGGGGTTAATGTGGAAGATATTCTTTTTTGGCTGAGGCAACGTTATGTGGTGCTAGACAGACCTGCTCCTATCCTTGATAGTGAACAGATATGGAACAGTGGATGGAGAATCAAAGTGAAGCTGTTCTCTAGCAATAATGGGCCTGTCTACCTTCCTAACTCTTCTTTTGGGGGCAAAGATAGAGGAAACTTATTTTATGTAGGACAACCAAAATCTTGTTTCAGATGCAATTCCTGCTGTCATCTAAGCTCAGCATGTCATAGTTTTAGGTGTAGTCACTGTTTTGAGTATGGCCATGTTTCAGTCAACTGTTTGAATGTATTCAAATGCAATCTTTGTGAGCAGACTGGCCATGCTTATGGTAAATGCCCTTGGGCCTCTCACAACAGAGATGACTGCCCATCACATGAAGGTTTAATCAATCATGCTCAGCAAATGCAAGCAAAAATAGTGGCTAAGCAGGATTCAAGAACCCCTACAGATGCACCACCTGAAGGTTTACAGGATCACTCTGCTTCTTGCCTCCCCCCCCAGACAATCCTCCTCACCCCCTACAGGAAGGCCCTGCACAAATGGACATAACCGCCCCAGAGATACCTCAGAAAGAGTTAAGAATAGAGGGTGACAACCAGGATAGCAGAAAGATTCCTCCTCATGGCCCAGACAGTCCTGCTGCCAGGGACATGCCCCAGCCCCCAAATTTCAGACACTGTCTTTAAAAAGGTAACACAAAAAAAGAGGTTGCGCTTCAGGAAAAAACTACCCTCCGCACTAGTAAAAATGTGAAGAAAATTCTTGGAAAATCAAGCTCATGGGCCACTGGGAATAAATATGCTGCTTTGTCCACTGACTCTACATTAGGTGGCTCTGATGAGGAGTCTGACACCTCCTCCATTGCCTCCAGAACCACAGACACTGAAGAGGGAGTTGGGGAAGATTTTATAGCAAAATGTACTAGGCAGAAAAAACATTCTAGCACACCTTAAAAACGTTGTTCCCTGCTTCTTTTTCACAAAATGCACTCTTTATAAATCACTACACTTAATGTTAATAGTATTAAGAGTGGCAGGAAAAGGACAGGGACTCTACTTTCTCTTCAAGAAGCTGGAGGTGATATATTTTGCTTGCAAGACACCAGACTTAAAACCCATTTTGAATTATGCCAAGCGTCTCTTGCATGGATAAAGGCCCCCCTTTCTGGTCCACAAGGGAAGATACCTGTGATGGTGTTGGCAACCTTTTTTCTAACTCCATTTTAAAAGTTTCCAGGCTTTTGGATATTTACCCTGACAGGGCTTTGATGCTGAACATTAATTATAATACAGAAAGGTTCCAGTTGCTCACGGTACATGCTCCCCAAACCAAAGCTCAGAGGGTTACACTCTTTAAGGAGGTGCAGCCATATCTACACACCTCTCGTTTAGTTATATGGGCTGGGGATTTTAATTGTGGATTGAAGCACACTGTCGAAACTTTGAACAGACAAGTTGTTTTGTGACTCTGTTGCCTTGCGGAATATAGTCTCCACTGCAGATTAGTAGATTCCTATAGAAGCAAGTTTCCATCAGGAGGACATACATATTTAAGAGGCCCCATATAGACTTGGATAGATTTTATATTTACTTCCCCTGCCCTATCTATACAAAACATATGGACATGAATGTGGGAATTTTCTGACCATAAATCTGTTTCTTTACAGGTGGTCTGGGGCAATTCTCCCAGATGCAAGAAGAATAGTTGAAAGTTTAAAAAGACCATTTTGGAGGACCCCCAAAACCAGAAAGCATGTAAGAGAGAATGTGCAGCCAGATTATCTGTATTAGAGTGTTATGATGAATTAACGGATTGGTGGAAAGACACAAAGAAATCTTGGCAAAAAAATTTTTCAGAATAGATCTAGAAATTAAATAAACTCAGATTACACATGCTATTTGCATTTTAGAGGCCAGTTACAACATATCATTTCACAAACAGAGATTGACAAACAGGACTACAGTGCTCAAATTAAAATGATTAAAAAAGAAATGTCTACACTTCAGTATGACAGAGCTAAGTCCCTAAATCAGGAGCTTAGCTTCGGAAAACAAGTGAAAAAGGAGTCTTTGGACCCCTTTAAGGAACGCAAATATCGGGCTGACCACAGGATCATCTCTGAGCTTAGAACAGCTTCTGGACAGACAACTTCCTCCCCTGTTGGTATCCTCAGAGAAGTGGAAGCACACACTGATACCTTTTATGGTACTTTACCTGATATTTTCTTTTCTAAAGAAGATCTTATAACATTGGACCTCTCCCAAGTCTCTGGGCAAGACTCTCGGGAGTTAGAAAAAGACATAACACCAGAGAAGGTACATGCTGCCATTACAGCACTGAATACTGAGACTGCCCCTGGGTCTGATGGCATAGGGTCTAGATTTTATAAAACATTTTGTGAACAACTTGCTCCAGTTATGGTTATATTATACAATCACATGCTATGCTCAGCTAAAGTTGCGGACTCTATGAATGTTGCTAGTTTAATCCTTAGGCTGTCAACAGTATTAGAACGCATAGTAATTCTGGACTGATATATCAGTCTGCAGCACAGCAAGGGTTAATATTGTTACACAAAAAAGTAGTACAAGATTATTTAAATAATTGGAGACCCCTGAGTTTGTTGAATGCTGATTTTAAAATACTTAGTAAAATCCTACTTGCTAGACTGACTACAGTGGCTAGAAAATTAATAAGTCATTCTCAGACCTGTACAGTACCTGGCAGACATCAGCAGGATAATTTAATAGTGTTAAGAGAGCTGTTTCAGAAAAGCAATTCAGCTGTCATAGAAGGGTTTGTGTTAAGCTCGGATCAGGAAAAAGTTTTCGATAAGCTGGCACACTGCTTTTTATTCTCTGCACTAGAATCTTTTGGGATCCCACCTGTCTTTGTGACATGGCTTAGGCACATGTATAGTAAGGCTACCTTTATCCCCAACATTAATGGCTGGATGGGCAGGAGAATTATAGTAAAAAGAGGAGTTTGACAGGGATGTCACCTTAGCCCCCTGCTATATGCCTTCAGCATAGATATTCTTATCTGATCAGTTTTAATGGGAGACAAAATTAAATGCATTTCATTGGTATCTGGGGTTCCCCCTGTCAAAGTACTAGCATACACAGATGACATTACTATTATACTTGCAGCTGATGCATGCAGGGACACACTGGTAAGCACAGAAATGTTCCATTATAACTGGTTCAAAAATAAACTATGCAAAAAGTAGAGGTATTCCCCTAGGAGATACCCCACTGCCTGTGAATAATTATTTTTTTGGGTTCCATATTTCTAATGACCCAATTGTTATACTGGGAATAGAGTTTAGCTCTCGGGACAAGACCTGAACCAATTAGGAATCAGGCTTATTTAAGGGTAATAGGTTGGTATCCAATTGGAAGGGACAACAGATCTCCAAAAAAAAAGAATAGTTCTTATTGAAACCTTGCTGCTCCCCATTTTTTTATATGTCAGCTACATATTTCCACCTCCTCAGGAATTGGTGATTACTTTATTTAGTGACTTCTTCCAGGCATTCTGGGGGAGTAGACTCAATCTGGTAAAACAAGAGTTGGCATACAGACCCATAAAAGAAGTAGGTATAGATATGGTTCACTCTGTGGCTTTTTTAATTGCATTTTTTCCACATTTAATATTGGACAAGCCATGAAACCAGGTAGGAAGTTTTGGAAACCATTTGTCCTGACTTGGCTTGACCCTTGCATTCCTTTATGGCCACAAAGAAATAATAGGATGCTAAGTAAAATACCATATTTACCTAAATATGGTGTTGATACTATAAAAAACCTTATAAGGTGGGGTCTTTCGGCCACCCACCTGCAGACAGTGGACAGGAAATCTATCTACAGACTTATGATTTCAGCAGAAAGAAAAGAGGTGGTTTCATTTCCACACTGCCCTGCTACCAGCACCCAAGATGTTATTAATTATCTGACTAATAAAAGGTTACCCACATATGTATGGGAGCTAGTATGGATAGGGAATTTTGGTAGACTGAGTGTTAGGAATAATAATAAACACAAACAGTTGGCAGACAGATACTGCCCTAGAGAGACACTTACTTACTGGAGACACGAGAACATCTCTTCTTAGACTGTGTATTTGTTAAAGCATTATGGAATCTTATTGCTACAAAATGGGCAGAGCCCTTATTCAGGAATCTTACTTACCCTGGTTTATTTCATGGTCTCCTCCCCTCGGGGTGGAATAAATACAACGTAGAAACCGTATATATTGTATTTTCTATATTGTGATATTATATCTGGCAGGCTAGATGTGTGTGGGTGACACAACCGAGAGTGGTGTCTACTACAGAGATACTAAGTAATATAAACTAAATTGTTTTTTTCCCTGGAGAAAGTCAAACTATTATGGGTACATTGCGAACATTGGACTGCTTGACTTTATTTGTATACAAAAAAGTATTTTTAGTAAGGTTCAAAATACGTGTAACTTAGTAATTGAATATTCATATGAAGTGTTCCATTAGGTAGGTGACTTCTACTGAAATGCTGTACATACTTTTTTTCTGTTACTTATGTGGATTATTTTTGTTTGGAACTTTGTATATTCTTGCTGTCTGTAGCCCTCTTTTTTCAATAAAAATTCCCCTATTCGTTTCCAGTCCAAGATGGTGGACTCTGGGTCAGAGGAGGAAATGGAGGGTTGCTTTCACCAAGTGGGTGAAATTTCAATGGACATAGATTTGCACACAGAAGGTACTATGCTGGAAAACAGCACATATTTAATGGAGGAGAACTTACAAGATGAGGAAGAGGAGATCCAAATGGAGGAAACAGTGACAGAACAACCATTAATGCAGGTTTCAAACGTGGGCTTTACTCATCAGCAGGTAGCAGCGGAGAAAGCTGAATCAGAAGGAAAGGCTACCACAGGAACAGAGTGGGAGATTTGATCAGGCATCTCATTGCAGAGGGCATCTGAGGACGTCCATGAAAAGAATGGCTCAACACAACCATCCGTGGGAGTGTCAGTGGAGCTACAGGTGAATAGCAAAGTTGGTCGGGTTATGCCACTGCAATGGAATATGGCATGACAGGAGAACAAGGATAGATCAATAGATTTTGCTTCCTGGACTCCAGAAAAGGCACTTGAATGCATCGAGTAGAAGCAAACAGAAGACAGAAGGTGGTTGCCCGACTCACAGTGGGTTGACTTTTAGGGAACCACAGCTTATGTTGTGGTGAGCAATGCTGTGATGGCACAAGAATGTGCATCTGAAAAATACTCAGAAAAAGAGCTAGCATCACAAGGGGCTGAGAATACTACAATAAAACTTACAGCTCAACAGCAGCAAGAACTGAGAAGGCAAGGAAAAGAACCAGAGGCATCTACAAGTAGGAATGCACAGGCAGGCTCTTTGCCTTCTGTTTCAACAAATGAACATATAATAGAAGAGAACACTGCCTTGCTAAACACCATGGCCGGGATATTCAAAGCAGTTGCGCATGAAGCAACTGAGTTGCACCAGCGCAAGTGTGGACTTGCACCAAGGAGCGACATTCAGTGGGAGCCATAGCGTGGCAAAAGTCCCTTTGCACCAATGCACAACTATAATGAATGCATGCACAAGAGCAGGGGGCGTGCCCATGAATATGCAGTGCAGCGCAATATTGAACTGTGGAACCATGGAGCAAGTGCAGAGCAACTCCTGGAAGTGCCAAGCAGGCTTGAGCCTATAAATACAGGGCGCAAGCACACAGGCAGCACTTGTGCCAGGAGCGAGGGAGAGGGAGAGAGAGAGAGAGAGAGTGGAAAGAGAAGGTGGAGGGACAGAAACAGACAGAGTAAGGGAGACAGAGCCTGTGAGGGACAGAGTGACAGGCACAGGCAGCCACAGGGACATGGGACAAAGGTGGCAGTGGAGAGTGAGCCAGGGGCTGAGACAGTGAGAGGGAGAGGAAGGCACCCAGGGGGAGACAGGACATCAGGGGCCATGGCCAGTGCACCCTTCCTAATGGAGACCGTGATGAGGGGTGTGAGGAGGCAGGAGGAACAGCAACGTGGCCGTAGAAGGGCCTGACAGGGTTAAACCCAGAACAGGTGGTACCATGCCCGCACCACCTTCGAGAATTACACCGATATGGAGATTGTGGGCTGGTATCGTCTGAACAGGGCCATTCTGAGGCAGCACTGTGAGCTGTGCAGTTAGGAGATGCAGGCACCCACAAGACGGAGACATGCAATGTCTATGGAGACAAAGGCGACAGCTGTCATGTGCCTGCTCACCACAGGCACCTTCCAGAGACCAAGAGGGAACACAACAGGCATAACCCAGTTGGCCACGTCCCGCCTCCTCACACAGTTCCTCAACGCCATGCTGCCACATGCTTCAGAATACATCCAGTTCCCCAGCACACAGGTAGAGCATACATCAACCATGCAGGACTTCCACAGGGTAGCACACACGCCTGGCATGCTTGGGGGCATTGACTGCACCCACGTGGGCATCTGCATGCCACCTGGCCCTGAGGGTATGGCATACATGAACAGGAAGGGGTACCCTAGTGTGAACTGCCAGGTGGTGTGCGATGCCAAGGGGCACATCACCAATGTTTGTGCCACACACCCTGGGAGTGCACCTGATGTATTCATCTGGCACAGCTCTGTGCTGTGCCACAGGGTCAAGCGTGGGGACATCCCCATGGGCCACCTAGTGGGTGAGTATGGGATGGGCAAGGGGTGCCAGGCAGAGCAGGGCATGGGATGGGGAAGGCAGGGTGGGTGCACTGGCAAGGGAACCAGGGATAGGCAAGGGGCACAGCAACAGAGGACACAGAGCTAACCATGTCATGATCCACACAGGTGACAGTGGCTATCCACTCAGGCCCTGGCTGCTCACCACCTACCAGCACCCATCATCCCCAGCAGAGGAACAGTACAATGAGGCACATGCCAACATGCAGAACATCATTGAGCATGTATTTGGGATACTGAAGGCATGGTTACAATGCCTAGACAGGTCTGGCAGTGTCCTATAGTACAGCCCCTCGAAAGTCTGTGGTCTATTCCTGGTCTGCTGCATACTGCACAACATGGCCATTGACCATGGGATAGCTGCCGAGGCCGATGAGGGGAACAGTAGTGGGGACTATGAGGGCAATGGGCCAGAGGGTGGTGGACAGCCCCCAGGGGGAGGGATCCTCAGCTGCAGAGGATGGCATGCCAGCACAGGGACACCATCACACAGGAGCAATATGGTGCATGTAGGTAGGTGGCACCACACCCATGCAGTGGCCACACACACACAGGTACAGCACACAGGCAGGGGTGTGCATGGCAATTGGCATGCACACACAGAGGCGTGGTGCAGGAGTGGGGGTGACAGTGCCACACAGCCACACACAACTGCACACAGCAGGGAACAGCAACACACACACACACACACACACACACACATATGCCCAGGCACTGGCATGTGGTGGGGATCAGATGCAGTGCTCAGGTGCACAGGCACAACCGGTGCAGATCAGCTCTTATCACACCCACACCACACAGGCCAGTGGCCGGGCAGGCACGCACACAGGCAGAGTGTGGCACAACACACAGGTGCCACCCCTGTGGCATGCACACACTGCCCATGCACACACAGAGCAGTCTCAGCAGACTGCAGCCAAGATAGTACACACATCAGGTCCACCGCACAGAACCATGGCCACCCTGACCATGGGTGCGGCTGCACCAGGGCCAATCGGCAGTCACAGACTGCACATCAGCCACAGGGGGTGTATGCAACAGCCCCCAGGAGTTGAACTGCGGGGTGTGTAGGCACCCAAACAGGCCTGCCCCAGGCATGCCTGGGATGTCAACAGCAGAACCCGGTGTCGACAGGGAGGGAGTCACTCGATGCTGGGATCATGGGGTGGACAGTGCAGTATGTGATGTTCAAGGTGGCCGGCCATGCCCTTTGGCAGCCAGCAGTGCAAGGCTATCCATGATTGCATTGGCTATGCGATCTTGGGATGCAGACATGTCCTCCCGCAAGCGCTGAATAGCCTCCAGGAGCTGCACAGTGCCTCTCTCATGTTGCTCAGCCACCTGTCACACCTCTGCATGCAGTGCATGCACCTCAGCTACCAGCAGCACCTGTTGCTTCATAGACGCCCGCAGCAATCGAGTGTGCTCTGCCAATGGGTTGGTGCCCAGAGGAACCTGGGTGGGGTGCTGACCCTCTGGTGGTGTACGACTGCGCTGCACAGCCCCCTGCTCAGGTGGGTGCTGCACAGTGGGGTCCCCATGTGGTAGGTCCCTATCAGGTGCCCCAGCAGTGGACCCCATGTCTGGCTGCCCTATGTCCCCTGCTGCCTGCCGCTGCTGCCCCTCCAGCCCCTGTATGCTGCCCAGCTCCTGAGCGGCTGCACGACCACCACCACATGGCAGCACCTGCAGTGGCAGCAGGCAGCTGTCCCACCACTGACAGTCTACTGGGCACGCTGCCTGTGATGGTACATGGGATGGGCATCTCCCCCACAACATCAACCATGCTGTCCTGGATCATGGTCAGGTCATTATCGGTGTCTGACCTCACCCCGATCTGTGTCTCCACACAGAGGATGCCATGACTGGCATCCTGCTGATACACACAGCCAGGGCCTCATCCAACCCGATGCCCAGGACATCTGGCTGGACAGCGGTGGTGTGCTGCAGCCAATCAGGCCACCGGATGCCTGTGGAGGTGGATGGCTGGTCCTCCGGGGCTGGGCCTGCCTCCATGGCTGCTGCTGGTGCCCCATCTGCCACATGCAGGCAAGCTGGTGTTGAAAGAGAAAACAGATGTGTCAGTGATGCATAGCCCCCAGCCCCCAACCCTGCCATCCCCCTCATCCCCCCCCCCGGCCACTGCTTGCTGTGTGTGCCCAACATATGTACCATGCAGTTATGGGCTTCCACCTGTCTGAAAACCTCCACCCGGCACACTCTTAACAGTGCTGTGGTGCATGGTGGCCACCACCAGCTCCTCCTGTACCATGAGCTGTGGCACATCAGCAGCCCCCCTCCAGTGGCTGTTCAGTCTGCATGAATGGCTGCCATCTTCTCCTTGATGTGGCGCTTATCAGTGCCCGCCTTCTTCCTGCACTCTTGCACAGACTGCTGGTGGCTGCCCTGCTGGTTCACAATCGCTGCCACCTCCACCCAGGCTGCAGCCCTGGCCTGTGGTGTGCCTGTGGCACCACTCAGCAGTGGCTCCCTGTTGAGGTAGGCCTCAAACAGAGCATCTGCCTCTGCCTTGGTAAAGTTGGGCCTGCATTTGCGAGCAGGCCCACGCTGCTCACTCTCTTCATGCTCCGACATAGTGCTACCTGTGGACATGGACATGTGTGTCAGTGTCAGCAGCAGCCTACTCCATCCACCTTGCTATGCTGGCTGTGCTCAGCAGCATGCGCAACTTACCTCAGATGGTTGCAATACCGGTCCATGGCCTGTGCTGTTCTGTGGTGCTTTTATAATGCAATAGGTGCAAATGAGCATTGGTGCAACGGTAATGACATGCTAATTTCCCCAGTGTGCCATGCATTGGCTGATGAGCTCATTTGCATGCGGTGGCTGAATATCGAGTACTTGCTCCGTGCGAAATAGAATTGCTCCAGAGCAAGTCACGGCACAATGTCTGGGCATGCGCAGGGAGCAGACCAGCAGTGCGCATGTGTCAGGTGGTGTGCTACCACCTATTGTGCACTGTGCTCCCACTGCGCAATAGGGACAGTGGCACAGTGTGCGCCATGGCTGCTACTGTGCACTGGCGCACAGTGTGCTGGGTGACCCTTCACCCCTACTGTGACCTCCTGATCTCTTGGGACATCACCACCACGTACTTGTCAGGCCATGCTCATGTCGCGCATCTTCAGCACTGTGCGATTGGCAGACACAGCGCATACCTCCACGAGGTGTGCATGCCATGCACGTTGTGCACACATGCACATCTGGCTGCCATATTGTCTCCACGTATAATGGCACAGCAGGGAGTTCACCAGGGCTGTAACTGGTCCAATGTAGAATTGGTGAATCTGGTGGCCTGTGTGCAGCCACATGCACCAGGGCTGTTTGGGCAGGTGCCCCTGCAAGAGCCCGGATGGAGGTCTGGCAGGGCATCGTTGCCAGCCTAGTGCAGAACACCAGGGTGACCAGAACCGGGGAGCAATGCCACCACCGGTATGGGGACCTCATGCGGCAGGACCCAGAGCGCCTGAGACAGCTGCAGGCGCGCATCCACAGAGAGGCTGTGCCATGGCCAGGTAAGTCTTCCTGTGTTGCATGTGTGCCCTAGTGTTGTACTGTGGTGATGGCTTGGCTGCCTGGCATGCCCTGCAGTAGGGTACATTGCCATTGTGTGCATTGCGGCTTGGCCTTGCCAGACACAGCTTATATTGTGATACAGCCTTGCAGGCCATGTCGGGCAGGGACACACACTGTGCACAGGGGTGGGGGTGGTGGGCACATGCTGTGGGTATACTCTGATGTATACCTGTCTTTGTTCCATTCCCAGGACCTGAAAACTGGTGCAGAGCTCGAGCGGCAGGAGCACCTGGGCCAGCCCAGCAGGCCGCAGCAAGACCCAGCAGTGGCAGTGCAGCAGTGGCAAAGGTGCCAGTGGGGCCGCAGTGGGCAGGTAGGCACTGTTCTGTTTCTGTGTGCATTACAAGGTGGTCAGTGGGGGAGTGGCTGAGGCCATGGCCACCTGTGCCATGTGCCATGGCAGCTCTGTGTTGTGCACGGTGTGTGGTGCATGCCACTGTGGGGCAGCCATTGCACGCATGTACCAGCTGTTGGTGGGGTGGGTGTGTGCCCAGCTACCACTGGTGTTGCAGTGATGTTGCTGGTGCCCTGTGCCACCTGACTCTTGCTGTGCAGTCGGGTGGACATTGGGCAGTGGTGTCCACCTTTGTGCACTGTCATGGCATGCTGGGTTGCTGGCAGGCATTTGGCCACTCCTGTGGGTGGCTGGGGTGCCACTCCAGGGGTTTGAGTTCCCACTGCCCATTGCGCACAGTGGGTGGGCATGGTACCTTGGGACCTTGCACTGATCACCTGTCCTGTCCTTTGTCATAGGCATCCGGCGGAGGTCGAGGCTGCCCCTGTACTGCAGGCTGCTGTGGAAGATTATCTTAATTACATCCATGACCATGGAGGCAGTCCAGCAGCTGCACCGGCTCATCCTGGTGGACTGGTGGTGAAAGAGGCACCAGGTATGGGGGGGTGTGGCCACCCTTACTTTATCACCAGCCTTTCTCTGCTGTCCCTCCCCCCATTTGTCCCCCTTCCCACTGTACAGTCCCTGTTCCCTGTCCCCTTCCCTCACTTTCCTACCCTTTCCTGCACCTTGCACTTGTATATAGTTTTGTTCAATACAGATATTTTGACTTACCTGCCTGTGTCAGTGTCTGCTTTGTGGCTGGTGTAAGGAGCCATGCTGCAGTGGCGTGGTGTGTGTCTGTGTGGTGTGCATGTATCGGTGTGCGGGTCATGCTTCTGCAGTGCACTGCTGTGTGCTTTGGTGTGTCCCACGGTGGTGGTATCCTGACCCTTGGCTGGTGGCTGTGCTTTGGGTTGGCCATGGGGAAGCTGTCCATGATGTGTGGCATGTGTGTGCTTGGCAGCATGGTCCTTGGTGTGGCTTGCTGGGGTCTGGGTGGGTGGGGGCATAGCATGAGACCGGGGGGGACTCCATTGGTGGCCCTCCACTGGCACCACCTGTTGCCTGCTTTCTGTGCCACTGTTGCGTTCCATGGTGGGGGTGTCTTTGTGCCTGTGTGCCCTGCTGGTGGTGGCCACCTATGGCCTGGCACTGTCTCTGGGTCTATTCCTCTGCCATGCACCCCTCTGTTACTCTGCTGCTGTGCTCCCACCAGTGCCTGGTGCTTCTCTTTGTGTGCCATGGCGCATGTCTGGTTGCACCATAGGCATGTGTCTGGTTGCACCATGGCGCATCTGTACCATATTCAGCTGTGTTGCGCTGGTGCATATCGGCATGCACAACCTCTGAATATGGTACTCATTGCACCATGGTGCATCGGATTTACACTGTGCTGGACTTGCTATTGGCGCACTTCTGAATATCTGGCCCCATGTTCCTAATGCTTGCCACACTCAACAAGGGCATGCATTAAGGGATGAGACATTTGAGCAACCTGCAGACCACTCACAGTCTGCACATCCTAACATGGTAAACATGGTATCAGGTGCTTTTGCCACTGCACTTATCTCTCGGGAAGAGTCTATTAAGAAGTCTTTCTCCCCCCCCATAATAATTCAAGGTCAACAGCTAGACCAGGTCAAACCTTTTCAGACTTATTCAGAAACAAACTGACCCAAGCACCCAGGAAAATGCTGTTGATTTAAGATATCGGGGGGGGGCTACCCGAACACCCAGATAGAGTGTTCATTGCATGTAAACTGCTCAAAGAATCTATGCTTTTTCAACCATCAGAGATCTATGCATTAATACATATATCCAGTGAGGATACATACAATATCAGTTTCCAGCAGCATGTTGGTCTAGACAGGTTCTGGACTAAATAAAACATGTTAAGATCAACCCCCTATGGATTAACTTTAATGGCTGTCACTCTTATGAAACTATTGCTCAAAACTGTAACAGTAATATCCCGAAACAAGAGAGTGAACGTGAATGACATTCTTTCCTGGCTTACGAAAAGATGTACTGTGATGGGGCAACCTGAACCCATAATAGACTCTAAAGGAATTTGGACAGGGAGGTGGCGATTCTGAGTAAAGTTATTTCAAACAAATTCAGAAATACATCATATCCTGAATAGCTTTTTGGGGGACCAAGATGGGGGGGTTGTTTTTACTCAGGCCAGCCCAAGGCCTACTACAAATGTGGGGGCAAGAACGCATCTCAGTAGTACATGTGATAGAATGAGATGTGCATTATGTGGAGATTTTGGACACGTCAGCATGGCTTGTACAAATGTTTACAAATGTAATTTATGTGAAGAAATAGGTCATGTGTATCATCAGTGCCCACGGGCAGGGCAGAATAGAGCTGATGGTCTTAATCAGGAAAACCTGGTGAATAATGCATAAGGTAGTACAAGACCACCTGACCCCCCAAGACTCATCACATGGGCAGAACATGGCTCCCCAGCCTTCCACTTCTAGTGCCACAACAGCTAGAGCTCAAGGGCAACACAGGGAAGATACAAGAGAAGACATTACTAGCTTGATTCACGAGGAATCAGTTGAGGAAGTGGTAACCCCTGCAAAGGAACCTGTCCATCAAAACTTAGGAAAAGAAACTTTAGTGCAGGAAGTCAACAGTCAAGTAATAGAAGTTTCAAAATCTGTAGATGTGCCTCCCCCACCTGAATTTCAGCTCCCCAAAACAAGAAAAGTAACTAGAGCTTTAATTAAACAGCCTCTCAGGCTTCCCCCCATTCCACTACAAAATCTCTGTCAAATTTTACAGGGAAATAGGGATGGTGAATCAGACTTAGAGTCTGACGTCATCTAGGTCAGAAATGGTTTCAGGTATGGAAGAAGAGCACCACAGTGTAGTCTCAGAGACAAAAAAAGAAAGGGGGACAAAAGGAAAGCATTGGATAAGGGAGGAGGTCCTAAATAAACATCTACTGTCATTAGGTTAGATAGCAGCCCTACTTTTGGCATATTTGAATGTGTGCAGTATGAAGAAAAGGTTAACAATATTGTCATATTTGCATCATGCTGCACATGACATCATTTTGTTACAGGAAACAAGAAAAATGTATTTTTCCACACAGAACAGGCAAGAAATAGTTAGATGTGGAGCCCATCAATTTTGGACTTTTGGTCTAGACACAGTGGACGGTTTAGGAATTCTGTTTAGAGGGACAAGTTTTACATTACAGAGGCTAGTTGACATTCTTCCAGGAAGGGCATTAGTCTTAGACTGTATGTACAAACACTTTTCATTACGTTTAATTAACACGCATGCACCACAGACAGAAACAGCCAGAATAAAATTGTTTGAAAGTATAAGACCATATTTATACACAGCCAGGCATATCATTTGAGAAGGGGATTTTTTTTTAATTCAAATTTTATTGAGTTTTTTTTTAACAACAATGAACAAAACAACATATTTTAGCAAAACATCATGTAACCCCCCTACAAATGGGGTTTCCTAAAAGCCTTCTAGGAGCTGCCTAAGTGTCCCCATTGGTGGTTGGCGCTTGGCACATAAGTCATTTGAATGGCTCTGTGAGTGCTTGTACAGCCTCCACGTACTGTCTCTTTAAGAGCTGTCTGCTTGCAGACATAATTATTGCTCATGAGGGGGACTGTGTGTTTCCTTGCTCGAGTCCTGCTCGAGCTGTAATATAATTGCCCCTCTTTGCCGTTGCTGAAAGCGCAAGGGGAGCCCACTCAAAAGATGTAACTATTTGCCTGCAATCATTTAGAGTAATAGTGAAAATGCAGTTTGTTTAACCTGCCTTTTTTGCAGCTGGGACTCTGTGTGCTGTGCCCCTCCATTTTGGACCAGGACTGTCTGAGGGGTCCAATAGGAGCAAGGGGGTATCTAAAATGGAGTAGATAGTGACCAACCAGAATCAAGACTCTTAATGGAGCCGGCTGACCAATGGGGATACAGCTAGTAATTCTGGGAAGTGAAGTCTGGACTATGGTGCCTTTTTTGCACCAATGAGGGCAGTAGTGAGTAACTGGCATCCGCATCCCACCAATGGGATCGGGTGGTGCCTGAACTGGATTCTCTGCCCAAACTGCCCAGAGACAGAGTCGTTGGAGATTGTGAAGGTAGAAGGAGCTCTGGCTCCTGTGCTGTGGAAGTCTTTGCGCGGGAAGTGCGTGTGGCAGGCCAAGAAGTCGGGCGATTGCATCACCAGGAGGAGCGGACAAGATCTGTGGAGGAGTGCAGGCAGAGGAGGCTGTACGTTTACAGCTACCTACCAGGCTCACCCTGTAGAGGACTGGAGAATTTGCTTCAATCGTGCTTGGTCTGTCAGGACAAGTGAAGCTGCATCGGTTAGCCCGGTGTTTGCAGTGAAAGCGATCGGGAGTATAAAGCAGCTGCCTGGTATGGTACCCCTCTGCTCTTCATATAAATGTGTGATGAAGTGTTTGAATTCCAGGCTCGGTCCTGCGAGTGGTGTGACAGTGATCTTTCTGCTGGAGTCGTGAGTACTAAATCAGGGTAGCTCCCTGTCAGATGTTCATAGTGAGGGCAAGATTTGTACGTCTGCTTTACTGGCTACATGAACTGAGCCTACTGGCTCTACTTAATCCTCTTAGGAATCAAATGCTTGTTTTCTGCGTCAGGGCCCCAACCAGCTGCATCGAGAGGCTAGCCTTCTATTGCCTGGGTACCCAGAGACAGTGACTTATAGGTTAGGCCTGTGCACAGTGCCATATATATATATATATATATATATATATATTAGAGTGGTAAGCTAATTAACCTGATTTCCCCCGGTCCTTGTTATCTCCCCCTAAATTAATCAGATTGGTTGTTTTGCAAAGGTATACTGACTGATCTATGTGTCTATGTTGAATTACTGTACAGTGGTCATTGTATAACTGCATCTTACTTTACAGGGGATCCCCAGAGCCAAGCTGATTGAACCAATCCTGGGGTAAGTGTATATGGCAAGGGTACTGCGGTTGACTTGTGTGGGCCACTAGTGGGATGAAAGGGGGGTTGCAGTGACCTAAAGGGCTGTAACCAAGTCATATCAGACTGTTCCAACCCCGACCTCTGAGTGGAGGCACCAGCCGTCGGATCCAGGCCCCTCAACCTGTTAATGTCAGAGCAGGCAGGGTAGTAGCCCTTGGGATAGCGCCCCTAGGATACATCACAATACCAAAATACAGAAAAGACTATACAATATCAGGAACGTATCACTGAGACCATATGAAAACATATATGCGAATATCTAGAAATGCAATCACAATAGTTATATCTATGACTGTAATACATTAAGGATTATTAACAGTATGTGAGCACAATTCTATAAAAGGGCCCCAGGTATCATTAAAAATTTCATTTTGATTAAGTATTGAGTAGCTGATTCTCTCATTATTTGCCCAAAGTGCTAGTGACTCCAATCATTGTCTGAATGAAGGCACCAAAAGCACTTTCCAGTTCAGAAGTAATACCTTTTAAAGGCAAGAGCTACAGAAATTAACCATATTTTTTTATGCCTTTTGTAAACCAAGAATTCCAGAAATGTCCCCCATGATAAAGATCAAGGGGGAGGAAGGAAGGAAGGAATGGGCATTCATAGAAATGCTTGACAAACTACATGAATTTGTTTCCATGTATTCAAAACTCCTTTACAGTGCCATAACAGGTGACTCAGCCTGCATTTTCCATGCCATTTGTCATGCCACATCTCCAACATAAATCATCATTAGTCAGACCTATGCTATAAATTTGCCTAGGGGAATAGTAGTAGTAAATAGAGGATAATGTATGGGCATCAGTTAATAACAACGCTGTATTCACTTCGAGAGGTTACCATGGCAACTGTGTAAACCTCAAGTGCGAAGCTCGAGAGGTTTATTGTTGCCTGGTAAACTCGAGAAGTGAATTCAGCGATGTTGTTAACTGATGCCCATACATTGTCTTATATAGTGTATGGGCATCAACTGAACAATTCTTGATCGTGGCAGTGATTACCTCACACTGTGCTGTTGCTCATCCCCACTCCACCCTGCCCCGCTCTGCCAACGCCAACACGACAAGAATAAGCCCTGCTTGGTCCATGTTCTCCCACTGTCCCAGACTCAAGCTTTAAAATTAAATATGATGCTATCCACCATCAGGACTGTCATTTCATCAGCACTGCTGTCTTTTTTTCAAAGAAGATCACTGCTATGGCCGTTTCCCCACGATATGTCTTCCACGTGGCTGTTTAAACTGAGCTGAGCATCACTGACTGCACATGCGCAATGAGGATCAATGCTGTTGTAACATCGATGTGACATCCTCAAGATGGTAAAACACCATGTTGACATCACATCGATGGTACAACAGCATTGTGTTTCCATCAAATTTTATGCACAACAGCACTCTCCCGTACACTATTGTAATATTTTGAATTAAATTAGTCTCCCTTGAGTTTCCCTGCAACATTTCATTGCATTTTCCCATAATTTGTCCCATATGTCATCTGAAATGTTAACATCCAAATCAATTTCCCATTTACATTTAGCCAAGTTTGTTAAGAAAGGGTCAGTTAGATTGATATTTTTATAAATCAGACTAAAACCTTTTGGTAAGAATGTTATTTTAAGTAAATTGTCCCATGCTTCATGGGATTTTCTTTTTTTTAACTCAAGTTTATTCAACCAACTTCAATTAACAGCTGCATACAGTCACTTGTTATGACATTTGGTTATTTGTTTAGCAAAGAAAAATATGATGTCCGTTAATACTTCATACATAGTGAAAAATAAGGATCTGCATAAGTCATTTCTCGATTTAAGCAATATAAATCATTGCTAAAATTCCATTCTATTCTCAGGAAAAAATATATATATATATAAAAAAAAATAAATAAATAATGAATCACAACTACAAGGGAGAGGATATGTATTCACCATACCATATGAGAGTATATCAAGTGTAAATTACTTAAAAAGTGAAGTTTAAATTTAAAAGGGAGAAGAAGAGGGCAGGGGAGGGAAGAAAGGCGAGATAAGCAAATTTCGTCTTCTTAGTTCTATAATTTATTGACTAATAGAACTGAGGGAAATTCTTCTCTTGGTCTATTTTTTTTTTTTTATGGGTCTACAGAAACTTTGGGGCGAGCCACCTCCCAGGCAATCCATGGGCTCCTGATCACCTGGAACTTTTCCTCTCTCAAATGCAGTCTGGCCGTGATAGATTCCATGTCCATAATGTTGTGAACCCTGGAAACCCATTGCTCCAGTTTCAGGGACTCTCGGCACAACCAGTGCACTGTTAAGCATTTTAGGGCTGCAGCTATAAGAGCCAATTTCCATTTGGGTGAGGGGAGGTTCACAATGGTCGGGAAGCCCAGAATCCAATCTGTGAAAGTCTCTGGGATTTGCTCTGAGAGCACTTCTTGCACTGCACCCTGTACACCCAGCCAGTATTGGGCAATATTTGGGCATCCCCAATAAATATGCCAAAGTGTGCCCACTGAGCCACATATTCTCCAGCATAAGTCTGTGTTAGTATTGTTGTGGTGTTTAGTCACCACAGGGACCAAAAAATGACGGTCTAAAATTCTCCAAATGAATTCTCTCCAAGTGGGAGATGAAGTCACCCTCCACCCCTGTTTTAGCCTCTTAAGCCACAGTTCATCTGAGATATTCTCTGACATCTCTCTTTCTCAAGCTAACTTTATTGTCTTAAGGGGATGTGGTTCCCCAGGGCCTATTAATTTATGTAACTGCGCAGTCCACCTCACCTTATCTTTAGATTGCTGTACCAGCTGTACAACATTTTCCCAGGGATTCAATTGCCATGTGAGTTCCTTCATATTAGCTGGAGTGTTAATTAAGTGGCGTACCTGCAAGTATCTAAGAAAATCCAAATCTTGTAAGCCAAATGTCTCTTTAAGCTTGGTGAAAGTATGACAAGCATCTTGTTCTACCAATTGTGATTAACGGATCAACCCCCTTAGTTCCCACCTAGTGTATGCACCATCCAGGCACGGAGGGAGGAAGCCCGTGTGCTGGCGAACAATGGAGAGGGGGCCTAGGGTCTCCTCTGAGGCCACCCGCTGCCTACACCTCTTCAGAACTCGCAAAGTGTGTCACATCCACAAATTGCTGGACAATAAAGATACTGGAGATGCAGAGGGTGAGCATGCCAGGGAATACAAAGAGACCTCCAGGACATCCTGCTCCTCCACGTCCAACCAGCCCGAGGAACTGCTCCCTGTGAGCCACGTGTGAATCACTTGGAGTTGGCAGGCCAGGTAGTATGAGTAAAAATCTGGCAGTCCCAAGCCCCCTCCATACCTTGGAAGTGATAGTACTTGTATGGAAATATGAGGGCGGCTGCACCCCCATATAAACTTGGATAATCCGGTTGTAATCCCACACCAAAATGCTGGGGGAATCAGTATTGGGAAGCTGGAAAACAGGAACAGGAAACGAGGAAGTAGATTAATTTTGATCGAATCTGTTCTCCCAGCAACTGTTAAGGGTGGTATGGACCATCTGGTTAAGTCTTGTTGTGCTATGCCCCATAATCTGTTGTAGTTGATCTCAAACAATTTCAAGACTTCCACCTGGACCTGTGTACCTAGATAATGAATCTGATTATTTTTGGCCCAAGAAAAGGGAAATTCCATATGAAACCCTGTTGGAGATATTCCACTTAATTTAAGGGCTTCCGATTTATCATAATTTAATTTATAACCAGACAGCTCTCCGAATCTCCCCAGGGTAGACAAAAGGTGAGAAACAGTTCTCCAGGGGTTGCCCAAAAAGAACAGGGAGTCATCAGTGTAAAGAGCAATTTTTTGTTCTCTCCCACTGGCCATCACCCCGATCACCTGTGGATCCTGGCGCACCGCCGCAGCCAGAGGTTCCAGACAAACCACAAAAAGAACAGGGATGGGGCAACCCTGTCTCGTACCCCTGGTCAGGGGAAAGCTTCTGGAGTTTACTCCATTTACCTTGACTTGGGCTTGTGGCAGGGTATACAAATTCTGAAAAATTTTCAAGAATTTAGGGCCAAATTGCATTTTCTCCATGGTAAATTTCAGACTTGCCAATTAACCCAATCAAAAGCCTTTTCAGCATCCATGGAAATTGCTAGTTGAAATTCTGATTTGTGTTGTTGGGAGGTGAGTATATTAAGTAACCTTCTTTTGTTATCAGATAAATATCTGCCTGCCACAAAGCCAGTTTGATCTGGGTGTATGACCGTCCCTATTACCTGTTGCAGTCTGTCTGCCAGGATGCCAGTAAAGATCTTCATATCTACATTCAGAAGTGATATGGGCAGGTAGGAGGAACAATACTGTGGGTCTTCACCCTCTTTAGGGAGCACCACTGTTTGCACTTGTTTAAAGAGACACCAGGACCCCTCGTATATGATGAAAACATTTCAACATGATTCACCGGGAAGTTGTTCATAAAGTAGAAACATTTGGGAGCTATAACCATTTTTACCAAATTTATTTTCTGCCAAAGTGATAAATGTAATTTAGACCATTTGTACAGAGTGGTTTTCATATCATTAATTAAGTTAGATATATTTTGATGAAGGATCCTTTCAAATGAGTCAAAAAGGTGAATACCTAAGTATGATAAGCCCTCAGAAGGCTAAGCTATGTCCAAATCATTTTTCAACTTTACTAGTTCCAAGAAGGGTTGGCTTAGTCTCAGGTATTCTGATTCACCCCAATTAACAAAAAGCCCAGAAATGTTTCCAAAAACATTTAACAGTTCTTTAACCTTGTATAAAGAAACCGTGGGTTGAGAAAGGATGAGTAAAATATCATCTGCGAAAGCAAATACTTTGTTAGAGTATTTTCCAAGTTTAATTCCAAATATTGTGTCTGATTGTTGTTTCCTCCTAATGAGACATTCAATAGCAAGAATAAATAACAAGGGAGATAATGGGCACCCTTGCCTTGAATCCCTGTGTAAAGGACAATGAGAGGATCTCAACCCATTTGTGATTACACAGGCTCTAGGCTTTGCATACAGTGTCTGAATCCATTTTAGGATGCCAGGACCAAACTCATTACATTCCAGGACTTTATATACTGTAGGTACCTCCATTCTAAGGAATCAAATGCTTTACCTATATCCAAGGAGATTGCTGTGGAAGCTAAATGACTATCCTTTGCCCCCTTGGTTGCCCATAAAACTGAAAACAACCTCCGAAAATTGTCTGAGGAGCTTGTCTGCCTTTCATAAAGCCTACTTGCTCCTTCCCAATCAAGTCAGATAATACCTTAGAAACTCTATTTGCTAATATTTTAGCAATTATTTTGTAGTCAAAATTTAAAAGTGAGATTGGTCTATAGTTACTACATTCTAGTTCACTTTTAACTTTCTTATGTAACAGACACATATATGCTTCATTCATTGAGTCTGGGAGTAATTCATCTGAAAATGAGTCCTGGATAGCCTCCAAAAGGTGAGGGCTGATGGAAAGGCCTAAGAATTTATAAAATTAGCAAACAATCTGAGCCTGGGGATTTCCCTTTTGGGGCCTTGTCAATAACTTCTGAAATCTCTTGCAAAGTAATAGGATTATCAAGCAAGGATCTTTCAGAAGTATTTAGACTAGGTAAATTAGACTGCATAAGGAATTCTTCTATGCAGCCTTTCTCTATTGACCCTTGAGATTTGTATCAGTCGCAGTAAAACTCCTTAAAACAATCATTTATTTTCTTTTTATTGTATGGAATTGCTCCATTTCTTTCCTTTATACCTTTAATAACATTCTGATTTTGTTGTTTCTTAAGTCTATATGACAATAATTTCCCAGCTTTTTCCCCAGACTCCCAAAATTTGTTTCATGCTAAAAGAGGGAATATTCAATTTTAGCAGAATGGATTTTGTTTATTTCATATTTTAATCCTAGTATGTTAAGTAACCCATCTTTTAAATTCCAGGAGTTTGTTTTCAGGTCTGACCAGGCTTTTTGCAACATGTCCTCTTTCTCTTTCAAGTCTTTTAGTTTCTCCTTTTTCTTTCTAGATGCATAAGTTATTATGTAGCCCCTTATAAATGCTTTGTATGCATCCCAGACAACCTTAATGGAAGTTTCCCCATTGCAAGTCATTTTAAAGAATGAAGCTGTCTCCTCCTGTAGCAACTTTTTAAAGGTAGAATCTAACAATAAAGATGTATTAAATTTCCAACTACTTGATTTTCCACTTTTGTTGTCCAATAATAATAATACACTCTTAAGTAGACAGTGGTCCAATACTAGAAGATTTTCATAACTTACATGACTGATGCTGTTACATAAGGCAATAGGCATGAAGAAATAGCCAAGCCTACTGAATACTCCGTGTCTTGCAGATAGAAAGGAAAAATCCCTACCAGTAGGATGCAACATCCTCCATACATCTAACAGACCCAAATCTTTTATCATATTATGAAGGCTTTTTTGAGAATTGGATAGGTATCCTCTGCCCCTAAATGATGTGCTATCTAAGACAGGGTCCATAACTTCGCTGAAGTCCCCCCAGCATAATCTCATACTCCCAACACTAGCTATTGAAAAGTTAGGTTTTGAAAAAAATCCCTCTGATTTGTATTTGGGGCATAAATGTTACATATTGCCACATCTCTCCCATATAGACTCCCTTATAAGATCTGGTACCTTCCCTCTGTATCTGTTAAATGACCATGCTTAATGAAGTTTACCCCCTTCCTAATGAGTACTGCAACCCCTCTTTTTCTGAGGAAAAACTACAATGCTCTACTGTTGAAACCCAACTACGGGCAAGTCTGTCTGCTTCTGATGCTACAAGGCGGGTCTCCTGCAATAGAGCGATATCAGCCTTACGTTTATTTAAATGATTTAATATCCGGTATCTCTTAACCGGAGAACCTAGGCCCTAAACATTCCAACTAATGATATTCACTGTATTCATTTTATCTATAAATACAACAACACAAAGTTTGCAACTCCAGTAATGAAATAAAAGGAACTAACCAATATATAACTTAAAGGTATACAGTAGCTAGTAGTTACTTTTCTCTTATAGGGTTGTATATGGTTTAGTGTAATTATTATGGTGATTACCATAGTAGACTCACAGACAGTCATACTAAAAAAGGGTATGAGCAACCCACTGAGAAATATATCTCAAAGTGGAACACACAACCTTTTGATAACCAGAACTTGAGATCCCACACATGACATTAGATATTAGGATTTCCTTAGAAAAGCTGAAAGTCTTCCTCGTAAGTTATTTATAGTGTACTTGTACCTTTAACCCTTTCAAATATTAAGTACTACAACTCTCCCTCACAGTAGTCATACAAGTCCCTCTAAATAATATTATAACGTATGCAATGCATCAAGACTACCAGACTCCCTATTTAGTTGATACCGAAACCTCCAAATGTATAGATACAGATTTAAACAGACCAAAAGGTACATATCTCCACACATACCTCTACGTACCTTTCCCTTAAGTCTGCAGCTGAAGTCAACAGGGCTGCCCATCTCTATAGATAAAAAGGTATCCATTCAATGACAAGCCATTCCTCCAGCACTGACCTGTTAAGAATGTACATTTTTCTTAAATAAATCAGCCTAGAAATTATTGGCCCGCAAGTGTCACAAATCAGTAGCCTTGCTGCATTAAAATGTATAGTAGATGCAAATATTTTGAATGGGAACCTTATCATCTGAGACTAGCAATAGTCCCTAACAGGTAGACCAGTGACAGCCTGGAGACATAACATAGCAATTAAATATGGGGCGAGATCTGAACCTTTAAAACTGTCAAAACTGTACAAAAGAAAGAGATATATATATATATATATATATATATATATATATATATATAGTGTATATATATATATATATATATATACATACTCTATTCTGTAACTAGCATTGCTGCATTGCTACTTTATAAAAGCCCTTGATACTCCAGTATCCATGAGAAAACAGCCCCTTTGTAAAAAGAGCTAATCTCCTTCTTTCAAGTGTACATAAAAAAAAGAAAAGGCTTTTAAAAGGGAAAAGGCACAAACATTTTAACTTGGAACTCTCGAATATGTTAATAATGCCTCCCCCTTCCTCATGTGCTCTAATTCTGCCCTATTGCCCAACTCCCTCTATTATCAATCTGGAAATGTTAATTCTCATAGTTGTTGTAATGTTGTACTGTCTGTTTTTGTAACATTAACTGATATCTGATTCTATGTATACTGTTTGTTTCATGTTGTATACTCCCACTTCCCTTCCCCCAGGACGTACCGTGAGATGAGCATATTGTTGCTCAGTGTAATTTTCCTGGTGAAACATTTCAATAAATAAATAAATATTACGCCAGAATCTTTCACAAAAAAAAACATTGACAAAACGTTGTACCTGCTTTGTGAGTCAGAGGACAGGCTCCAGGACAAAAACAAGAACTGCCTAAAGGGCATTCTTAACCTTTGACCTCCAAACTCGGCCCTCTAAACCCTTTTAATATTCCTTTTTTGAAATAATGAACAGAAATAAAACAAAAGCCTAAAACATATCATAAGAAGCAAAGCATATAAAAATGGATTGTTAGTGCTCAAGAGTTAATCATAACTCAAAATAAAAGGGGTTCAGTTTTCCTGCTCGAAAAGGACCATGTGACTTTGTTTAGCCAGTCACTGGCAATCTGCCACATTCGTGACAGGGGAAGACCAATCTTGCTGTTACCGCACAAGGCTTCAAATGTCCTGTTCACAGTCTGAGACATTTGGGGAAAAAGGATTCATCAAACATGTCTTCTACAGGACTAAAACTACTCCTCAGACACTCCTGCGAGTCAATGGTAAGCCTTGAAGCTTTCACTGCTCCTTTTGCAAAAGCTGAACTCTCCATGGATCTCGAGTTGCTGTTGGTGTTAGGGATTATGCTCTTATTTTTTAAGAACAGTCTGTGCCCTTCTATTAATTTTTGATGACCAGGCCAGCGATTTCGGTATAATTCTTTGGGGGTCTGAAGGTCTCCTTGAAAAATGTTTCAGCACTGGAATAGATGTTTGTTTTTGCACCATTTGAGTGCTTGCTTTGGAGGGTGAAGTGCATGGACTGTTTCTTGATTCAGGAGCTCGTGGGTGGGGTTCTAATTGAGAATCTCTAGGGTAATGGCTTCCATTGTTGGCAGTTTGAATTTGTTTGAAATTTGAATACATTTTATGTTTGTTTTGTAAAAGTTCAGTCACCTCTGGCCACAATCTAGTGATGAAATTCCAAGCCTCGTCTGCTGAGATAAAACTATGAGTCCTCCCCACCCCCTTTTGACACCACAAGCACCGCGGGATATTTAATATAGTAGGACACATTTAGTTTTTGAAGCACAAAACGAATGACACTGAACAATTTCCTTTTCTCCACAATCTCAGTTGAGAAATCCTGAAATATATATATTCTATCTTTACCCCCAAAATTGCCTTTTTCTGTCTAGCCACAGCAAGTATTTCCTCTTTCACATTAAATCTTAAAAATCGAACAATGATTATCCTCAGTTTTTGTCCCTGCTTGGGAGGGGGCCTTAAAGACCTGTTGGCTCTCTCTATTTCCAAGGGCTAGGGCCAACTGTAATTTAATAGATTTGGGAGAAAGTCTTGCAAACATCTTGTCATGCTGTTCCCTTCTAGCAATTCAGGGACCCCAACAATTTTCAAGTTATTTCTCCTGCTATGATTCTCCAAATCATTTATTTTAACCCCCAGAGCCTCAATTTTAGACAGAATGTGTTCTGATTTGTCTTCAAGAGCACTTAAGGACTCTTCAGTCAGTGTTAACCTTTGCTCAATAGTGTTAAGTCTTTCTGCCAAAATCTCTGATTTCTCTTTTTCTTTGCCAGTTTCTTGTTTTAAGCTCATTATGTCCACATGCATAGATTGTAATTTGTCTTTTATAAACTCCATGTCAACATTGCCCTTATTGTAGCTTTTGTTGTTTTTTTTTTTACTGTTAAAAAGAGATCTATCAGGCCTTACAGAGGATTCAAAGGAATGCAAGGGGAGCCCCATTCTATATTACAACTGCTGCCGGTCTGCCCTTAACGTCATTCGGCATACTGAACTGCTTTACAGCCGCTTACGACATAACTTACAAAAAAAAAGGGAACTAGATGACTAAATTACTCAAAACTTGGAGGAAGTAAGCAGTGATACTCCGTATGGATAGCAATCAAGGTTTTTTACTAAAATATATACTTTAATACTTTAAATTACTAATAATATAACGGGTAGTGGGAGAGCTTCCCTTTCAAGCTGTCATTGCTTCAAATGCTGGCATGCGACCCAAGAAGGGGATGTGAATTGCAGGATAGATGTCAAAACAAAAGACAATGTACAAAACAAAGTGTAGTGTGATTCTCACGCAATCCAAAATATAGTAAACACAGCAAATCTTACTAACACATATCGAAAATTACATACAAACTCAGCGTTTACTTATTACAGGAACATGTTTGCTACCCAGATTGATTTCATTTTTTGTTCAAGATTATTAGTTCCACAAAAGTTTTTATTATGCCCCTGTGAATTTTCAGACCACGTAGTGTTAGACTGTTTTATAAATCTGGCTAACATTCCAAAATTTTTTTCAGCACCTAAGAGATGGAGGATGAATATTTCTCTCTTAGACCAAGAGCAAACATACTCGGAATTAACATATTTAATAGAGGCAAGAAAATCAGTATTTTGCATGTATGATAATTATTGGCAATAGTGGAAAAATAATAAAACTGATGTTAAAAATTTAACCATTCTCTTAGGTAGACTAAAATCTCAAGATAAATACTTACAGTATCAGGGCCACAGGAACATGCTATATAAATATATGTCACTTTCACATAACAATAGGCAACAATTTTATTTTTAATAATCTCTTTAGTAGGTTTTCAAATATTTAATACAAACAACAAATATCAGACATACAAAGACAAACAACTAACAAATAAATGCAATCAGATGTGCAAAATTAATCCATTCAAGTACATTTTTAGCCACTTCAGTACATTTATATAAGGTCATGGAGAGCTTTCGTCCTGTAAATTTTGTCAGCAAATACCTTGTGTCAAGTGAATGACATCATATTATTAGATATCCACCTTGCCCAATAAGTCATGCACCCAGTCCAGTCCTCAGGGTCATGTCCTCTACAACACTCAAAGGAGAGGAAGGGAGCCCAGCCCCATAGGAAGGCCTCCTCCCTATCCCTGACAACCTGTGTTAATCTCTCCAAGGCCAGAGTATGCATGATTAGCTAGCACCATTGTAAGACTGTGGGTTTGATGTTGGACACCCAAGTATTTTGAATGCAATGGCATGCCAATACAAACAATGCTCTCATCCACCTAGGAAGTGGAGTCCACTCCTCCCCCTCCACCACCTCCACTCCAAAAAGACAGGTTAAAGGGTCCTTCTCCAATGGTTGACCAGCCATCTGAACCACCTCTGCTACTATGCCATCCCAGAATTGCTCTAAAACTGAGCAGGTCCAGAAGCAGTGTGAATGTAGGTACCCCTCTCCCTTCCGCACCTACCACACATAGGAGATATTGAGGGATGTGTCTTATATACTATAACAGGGGGATAATACAGCCTGTGCAAAAACTTAAAGAAGGCCTCCTTGAACTTGTTACAGACCATTATCCCTTCTGGCATATGAAGAAGCACCCTCCAGTTCTCTTCAGAAATATTTTGCTCCAAATCTCTTTCCCACAAAGCTCTTGTGTTTCCAGTCAGATCCGTCAATCTTTGCTTACTTGTTTAGCTGTCTTCCCTAAAAAATCCTTGGGGTCCTTTTTGGCTTGATATACCAACTGTTCCACTGGGTCAGGCTTAAGGCCTTCCCGTTCTCCTCTATCTAACCTTCCTACAAAAGCCCGAACTTGCATACACCTATACAAGTGTGGTTTTCCAAGCTGAAGGCTCTGCTTCATATCCTCAAAAGTGCACAATTCCCCCTTTACTACCAAATTACCTACACTACAGATTCCTCACTTCTCCCTCTCACTGAAGCCCTTATCCTCTAGGCCTGGTAAAAAGAAGGGGTTCTTAACCACTGGCAACAACAAGGTTTCCCCCTGGCCAATCATGTTCTGTCTTTTAAGCTGTCCCCAAGCCTCTAATACTGCTCCTACTAGTGGGTTGCCACTTCCCACTGTTCTGGGATTGTTACTGTTTGCTGCTTACATTTTATTGCTTTATTTTTCTCTGATTCAAATTGTTGTTGCTGGGTATACCTTCTGCTGCATTATTACAAGGTGTGCCTACAGGTGTGTGCTAACAGATTACTGCTGTAATCTTCTGATTCAAATGGTCTTATGCAAGGTATATCTTCTGTTACTGCTTTATTTTTCTCTATAGCAAAGTGTTTCTTACAGGGTATATCTTCTGTGAAATTATTACAGGTGGTGCTTACATTTTTGTGACTTTTTATCATTAGGCTAAGCAAAATTACTGTTTGCCCCATTTTATTTATTTATTTTTTGTTGAAAAGGTTTTTTTGTCTCAGAGGTGTTGCAGTCTCCTTCTCACATTGAAGACAGGGAGAGTGAGAAAGTAGCCACAGCTTCCTTGAATCAAGGAGGTTATTTTCTAGACTACACTGAACTGAATTATTACTTTTTGGACCTGTGTAAGTAACTAGTATTGATTCTGTTTTTGGGGTGGACTTTTCTTAGTTTTAACTTTAATTTGCCTAGGAGGAACTGTAGCTGGGAGATATTTGCAGTCAGTTGTGACTAGAGCTCTCACTTAGCCTTTGTGAAATAGGTGTCTGAAAGGAAGGAAGACACTCCCCGGGGTGGAGGGTAAGAGTTGTAGGTGATTGTTTCTGGACAGCATAGATGTATAGCCTCAAGGAAAGGAGGGAGAGGGGGGACATGATAGAAACTTTCAAATACCTCAGTGGAATCAACAAAGTCCAAGAGGGTAGCATCTTTCAGAAAAAGAGATGTGCAAAAACAAGGAGTACAATTTGAAGATAGAGGGGACGGCTCAGAGGTAATGTGAGGAAGTATTTCTTCACAGAGAGGATTGTGAATACATGGAACAGCCTTCCTGAGGAGGTCGTAGAGTCAAAAACAGTGGGGGAATTCAAGAATGCATGGAACAGACATAAGGCAATTCTAGTGGGGGGGTAGGAGGAAGTAGGCTGTTGGTTAACTAGGATCTGCAACTTATCCATTAGGTAGGGGAAATGGGCAGACTAGGTGGGCCAAGCGGTCCTTATCTGCTGTCAAATTCTATGTTTCTATGCCCGTGGTCCCTTACTATGTAAGTATGCAGGGAGTCTCCCTGGGGTCCCCAATTGTTCCATCTCCACCCAACTAGCCACCTGGGTCGGTGCACCCAGTCTGCAATACATCTCTGTTGTACTGCTAGGTAGTAATTACCCAGATCTGGGAAATTAAGCCCTCCCTTATTCCTTTCAGCCTTAAGCCTTTGTAGGCTGATTCTCGGCCTTTTCCCTCACCATATGAACTCCGAGAACACTTTCTCAACCTGCTTAATATCTCCTCTTGTTAATCCCAGGTGCAGCATCTGCACTGGATACAAAATCCTGGGAAGGATATTCATTTAATCAAATTAATCCTCCTAAGCCAAGATATAGGAAGTTGTGTCCATCTCCTAAGATCTGCTACAATAGTCTTAATTGGGGGGGGTAGTTCAGACTGTATAGGGTACCCAGTCCTCGACTCACCCACACCCCCAAGTACTTAAAGCCAGTCTGCACTATCTTGAGCCCCAACCGTTCTACTTCTCTATCTACTTCTGGGAAACACATCATTTCTGATTTCTCCAGGTTAATCTTATATCCAGAGAAACTGGTGAATTCTTCAATAAGGGACAACAGTGGAACCATGGACCTCTGCGGATTCCAGATGAATAGGAGCATATTGTCTGCATACAAAGCAACTTTATGCAGGGAACCCTGTGCCCCCCCAATCCCTTCCACCTGTGCATGCTGTTGCACTGCCACTGCCAGGGGCTCAATCGCCAGGGCTAACAAAAGAGGGAACAAGGGGCACCCCTGTCTTGTACCTTTCCCCAAACCAAACTGCTCTGAGAAGCCACCATTCACCAAAACTTGTGCTCTGGGTTTCTCATACTTTGCCCTTACCCACCCCACATAAGAGTCATCCAGACCAAACTGGGTCATCACCGCAAACAGATAGTCCCATTCCACCCTGTCAAACACCTTTTCAGCGTCCATTGATACTATACCTACTTTCTCCTGTCCTTGACTGGCCCTCCAGACAATATTAAGTAACTTATGCATGTTATGATTCGACTGGCGTCCTTTAATAAACCCGGTTTGGTCTGGGTGAATCAGGTTCGGTAAACTATTTTCCAGTCTGGTAGCCAAAACCTTTTTAAATTGCAATTAAACAGTGAAATGGGTCTATATGCTGCACATTCCATCTCATCTTTGCCTGTCTTGGGTATTAGGCAGATTGTGGCATCATAGTAGGTGTCAGGCAGAATGGTAGTCTCCACTCCCTCCTTCTTTGCAAAAAGCTCATAGAGTGTCCCCGCCAACTGATCCCCCAGTATCTTATAATACTCAATTGGGAAGCCGTCTGGGCCACTAGCTTTCTCCTGTTGCAGTTTTTGAATAGCCCCCAGAATTTCAGCCCTTGTAATAGGTTGACCCAACTGCTTCCTCTGCATTTCTGAGGCTTCAGGCAAATGCAGTCCATCTAGAAATCTCTGTATCTGAACTTCCTTCCCCTTATGCTCTGCCCTATACAGACATTCATAAAAGGTTCTAAAGCAACCTCTGATGTCCCTAGATTCTTTACAGAGCCACCCCTCCTTATCCCTAATACCCAGTATACGAGTTGGGCATCTGCCTCACTTCATTAATCTCACCAAAAGAGGGCCTGACTTGTTTCCTCATTCAAAAACCTGACACTGACAATAGAACCAAGTCCTACCAGCTTCCTCCCTTAGTACAGCATTTAGGGCTTCTCTCACTGTTGCAAGCAGTTTGGTCGCTTCCCCCTGCTCCCCATTCGCCACCCATTTTTCCAAGCTTTTTAGCTGTTGCTCTAGTTCCACCCTCTTCTTTTTTCTGTCTCTTCACTCTTGCCATATAAGCTATTATAGCTCCCCTCATTAAAGCTTTCCCAGCCTCGCAGAAGGTGGTCTTAGGTATGTCTGGAGTGGTATTGGTCTCCACATAATATTGCCACTGCTCCACCAGGTAGTCCCTGAAGGCTTGATTTTTAACCATATATGTGGGGAACTTCCATTGTGGGGTTCCCTCCCTATTTTCCCTACCAAACAACTTCAGAACCACCATGGCGTGGTTGGAGATATGGATAGGGCTATAGGAGATATCTTGGATCCTTCCATACCAACTTCTAGGCAGAGAGATATAGTCAATTTGGGACCAGGTCTTGTGTGGATTAGAGTAGAATGTATACTGTCTCACTCCCC
The DNA here is from genome assembly GCA_016271365.2 of Neoceratodus forsteri. Lineage (NCBI taxonomy): Eukaryota > Metazoa > Chordata > Ceratodontiformes > Ceratodontidae > Neoceratodus > Neoceratodus forsteri. The sequence continues at coordinate 878,745,732 of CM028136.1, forward strand.
GGATTGGCTGTATGCCATCCATCCATCAAATCTAAGTCTGCCATCCCAACCTACCATTGACACACAGCTTTCGACATCCTCCCCTTTCCCTCTGAATGATCTATTCGAGCATCCATAGTCCAATTAAAATCCCCCCCAAAATTAACCCAGGGAATTGCTCCCTAATCAGCAAGTGCGGCAAAGACACATAGAACTGTGGTTGATAAACCGCAGGGCCATAAATACATCCAAATGTAACCAGTTCTCCCTTTAGTACTCCAGAAATAAAGATGTACCTACCTCCCCCCGGGTCTGTAACTACCCGCTTGACTTCAAAGGGAAGGTTTCTATGTAGAAGTATGGCAACCCCACATTTATGGGAGGAAAAGGAAGCTGCATAACCTTTCCCCACCCAATTTTGAGACGACTTAGTGTGCTCCACATCCGTCAGGTGGGTTTCTTGTAATAAAGCCACCTGTGCTCCGGCCCTTTTCAGGGCGGTCAAAAGTGACGTTCTCTTTACCGGACTTGCTATCCCCTTAACATTCCAAGAGATAACATTAACAGTTTGTACATTAGCCATGACCTTTGTAATATGTTTCCCTGTACCACCCTCCCCCTAGCAGCCAGGCACCCCCTCTCAGCATATGGGGGTGTTCATCCCGGGTCCACCAGACCCCAATTGCACTGTACAGTTGTAACATTATTCACATCGATTGCATCCAGAAACTAAGAAACAACAACTTGAGTAACAACATGAACTAACCCTCTCCTTCCCCCCTCCACCCCATCATCAACTCCCAACAACTTCCCTCCTCTCTCTTCAACTGACTTCCCTTAATCTTAAACCATATGGAGTGTAGAACTTCTCCTACCCCCCCCCCATTTCTACAAGAAGCCTCCAAGATTCCTTCCGGAAAAGAATTACTAATCCCCAGTAGAAGTCTCAGACCCGCCACATATCCCTCCCTCCCTTCTTTTCCCCACCCTCCATCTCCTGGCATCTCTGTCAGCAAGTATTCCCTCTCCAATCCCCCGCAATATTACTGAGTTCTCCACCAAATAGTCCCACAACTATCATCATCATCCCCAGCTCTCTTTACACTATGACACTAATTGCCAATCTAGCACAAATGTCAAGAAACCCCTTCAACTGACATTTGCATCCCATCACCCCCCCCAACAGCCAAGTCACCCCACAGGGTACTGCTCCTCTCAGCCATTTCATATCCTGGATAGTTATCCCATTCCAGCCTTGGATATGTTCCCCCCCGATGGGTCCCAGCCTCCATCTCCATTCCCAAAACCAGATGTTCGCTCCTCGAGGCATGTTACCCCCCCAACAGCACCTCCTGCAGCTCACAGATATCCACCTAGCTTTGACCCTGCCCCCATCTCATTTCCCGCCTCTAATCCTTAACCCCCACCTTCATTGTACCCAATCCGGAAATCAACCATCATGTAACGAAAGGGAGAACTTGAACTTTAACTCTATCTAGCAGACACATTTCAATGCTCAAAAATAGGAATCACTGTGTTAAGCCTCCCAGTAGCAGTGAGGCAGAGAACAGGCCGTGCCTTCAAACATACAGGCTGCGCCCACCCTCCCACCACCACACATCGAGAGGAGAGAGCGACTGCATGGTCCAAAAGTCAGCTGCGCCACAGCAGATGGGTCTCCTTAAAACAGTGCTTAGTCTGGCCAAAGAAGTTCCTTTTAGACCTGCTGCATTCACAGTCTCTCCCTCGTACCCATCCAAGTTTAATCAGCAATTCTCTGATCCCAAGGGGTCGTGGCTGCTTTAAATGAAACGTTTTTAGGCTAGTCTATCCCAAACCCTTTCACACAGTAACTGTCCTTGTTCATCGGGAAACTTTTAAACAAAATGGCAGGCAGAGAACATGCCAACCCTCCAAACCCAAAACAGCAATGAAGCAAAAGCGACTCACAGCAAGTCACAGCAAAAGAACAGCAGAGCTATTGCCACCGCCTGCACCTCATTTCATTTTTTTCTACAGGGTCTTCACAAATTCTTCAGCCTTCTCCACTTCCCAAAAAGAGAAGGTCTCACCTTCATGCTGGATCTTCAATGTGGCAGGGTGCACTAGAAAATTCTCTATTTTCATCCCTCTCAACTGTGCCATAATTGCATTAAACATTTTTCTCCATTTGAGCAATCGTGCCGAATAGTCCTGTGAGATGAACAGGCGATTACCCTCATAGCTAAACATGCCCTTTTCTCAGTAAGCTCTCAGGATCGCCTCCCAGTCCTGGAAGTGGTGGAATCTCATAATTATCTGCCGCGGTGGCTGATCCACCGGTGGTCACAGCATTGCTGCTTGATGAGCTCACTCAAGCTTCACCCTGCCATTCTTGGGCTGCATTCCCAGCAACTCCGGCAGCACTCGGCCACAGAAATCGAGGGCACCCTTTCCTTCCCAACCTTCTGGCAGTCCCCAGAGGTACAGATTTAAGTGCCTATGATAATTTTCTTGATGGTCGTATGCTTCCTTGAACTCTTCAAGTTCTTTTTGCAGTGCAAGAACTTGGCCAGGAACCGGCATCATCTCATCCTCCATTCTGGATATGCACTCCTCCGATAGCCGATTGCCTTGCTGGGTTTGCTGTTCAAGTACCTCCTGCAGCTGGGTGTCTAGTTTGTCTTCTAACTTTATTAGCCATGGTTCCAGCACTGCTATTACTTGGCCAGTGAGCTCTCGGCCAAGCACGGCAACCTCCACAGTGGATAGTGACACTAGGCCCGAGTTGTCTCCCGAGGTGCTCGCCACAGACTTCTTGCTACCTTTACCCATGAGCAGCTGACTTTTGGCTGGGTTGGGGGTTAGATACTCGTCCATAATGCCTTCCAACACCGACTACTGCTACAATTAGACCATTCTGAGGTATTTATATTTTATATTTTTTTTTTATTTTCAGCCTTTGGAATGGAGCTACTAGTAGACACGTCTGTCTACTTAGCTGCTCATCAGCGCTGGCAACAATTTTGAAAGCAAATAACAGATTTAAAACATAAAGGCCCAGATACTCAAAACTTTGCCCCATGGCTAAATTAGCACTGCCTGGCATTCAAAAATTGCCCGGACCAAATAGCCCACCATATCCAAAAGGATAGCCCAGTGCTGAACCTGCTGATATAGCATGCTAAGGAAGCTGGGCAAACTGGGCTGGGAGTGCAGTACAAAAATAGCCTGGGAATAAGACAGCACTGAATATAACAAATAAAACAGCACTGAATATAGCACTCAGGCAGGCAGTGCAAACACTCACAGGAACAAAGTGCAGATGGAGCCGCCATGCCCTGAGCCACAGGCAAAGGAGCACAGGCTGGAAAGGGATCCCAAGAACAGAGAGCAGTGCAGAACCCAGACACTGATATACACCCAAACAGGGGAATGGCCAGAGGGCACCAGGACCCAGGGGTAGAACCAAAGAGCAGAACAACCCTGTTGTAAAAGCCAAGCACCCAATAATGACACAGGACACAGTGCAAAATGATAAAGATATGTATAATGTGACAAATGCACAGTAAAGGAAACAGGTAAACAACAAGTGAACAACAACACATAAAACATAACAAACAGCAATGTAATGAAAATATGAAATGCAAACACTAAAAGGAAACTTACGGCAACCACCACTACAATTACAACCACTATACATACCACAACAGGAACTACTACTACAACTACTACTACTATTACTACTACTAATGCTAACGCTACCACTACAAATTACGCTACAAAACTGACAATACTACAACAAACTACCTACAACAACTGCAGCAACTAAGGAATGAAAAATGCAAAACACAGGTACAGGGGCAGAAAACAAATTGAAAAGCAATGTAACAGGAGGGGACAGAGATGTGGACACAAACAACGAGGTAAAAGGCCTGCAACAGAAAATATAGTCCAGTAAAGGGGGGTGGCAAGGTAAACAAAGTTGTCAGGAAGGCATCCTGCTGGTTCTGGCAGACGTGCCTCCAGTATGGCGGCCACCCTCCTTATTTCGGATATGAGCACCGCCTGCTGCTATATGATGGTGCGCTGCTGGTGCATGAGCCATCTCAGAAGGTCCTCACTGCCTTCTGACTCCTCCGGCCGTGTTGCCCACAAAGAGGATCGGAGTGGACCTACAAAAGGAAGGGGAAGCATGTGAGGATGGGAAACCAGCCAGGCAGCATACAGCAGAAACAAGTAGCTATACAGGGATGGGCAGCATGTCCTGACAGCCATGCCCATGTGGTGCTGAGGAATGCAATGGTAGGCACGACCGACAGGTGCCCACAGGACAAGCCTGGAAGACACAGGCAACAACCCAATACCCAATAGACATGGATACATCAGGCCTCGACAACACCATGGTATGATTGACACCATCTAACCCAGCACTGCACACAGTGAGGCACTGCAGACACATACAGGCGGTCCCCAGGATGGCGGTGGGGTGAGCCACACAACAACATGCACATGGGAGAACACATGTTGGGACAAGCTGCCTATAGTCAGATAGTAATGTACCACAAAGCAGAGTGCAACAACAACCCATGGGGGTGCAGGAGCATCACAGTGCAGGCACGGTGTCTGGCCAATGGCCATCCCATGTCAGGGCCAAACTGTCCCACAGCAGATGCAATGCCACAGGGCACACATACCAGCAGGGTGGAGCCGCCAGATGCCGCCACACATGGACCATGTACTGCAATGCGTGTGGTGCCCTGCAGCTAGAACCTGCACATGCCAAGTGAACTGCTGAACATGGACATCAGTGAATGGTGATTGTACAGCAATGCCAGCCATGCATGCAGACACAGGCCCATACTGTCCCCCCCAGACACAGGGTACAGCGGCCAGACAGCCATACACTGGCAGCACTCAGCAACACTGGTGAGCAACCCAGCACAATGCCGCACCAGCAGTGGTATGATGCGCATGGCTGTTAAACCGCCATCACAGTCAATGGCAGACCAGTGATGGAACCACACATAACAGAAGCACATCACGAATGAAAACAGATATGTACTCACGCAATAGGCCCCTGGCCTCAGGGCTGCTCTCCTGCACCCACTGAGGCATGGACAGCACCCTCGGGCTGCTTCCTTGTCATTTACCGGGACCCCTCCTGGCTGCCTCTCCCTGGGTTGTGCTGCTCGATCTGCTCAACAGTGAACAGAAGCAACAGCAACATCAGCGCAAGACACAGCATATACCATGATAGCCATAGCAAGATGCACTCCCACCCCCAAAACATTGTACACACAGAGCAGCCCAGGGACATTGTCTGAACACATGATACACCCACACAGAGGGGCCCCTATGGCCCACTGTGCGTGTGCCAGGCACACAGGGCATGTAGACATGCTGACACTGCAATGCAACATCACCACAAGCAGGTGCAAAGTGGCAGGATGCACACACAGCTGTGTAGGCAGACAGAGCCCCAGGATACAACACTCCCGCACCACAATGGTGTTGGCTGCAGGATGGTCCCATTGCAGGTCCCCCCGCCTGCAATGTCCTTGCTTGCACATGGCAGTGCATGGCACAACTGCAGTGTATCCCCCATAGATACAACATGTACCATGCAAGCACCGCAATAACCATGGGTGGCACCTGGCAACTGAGGCAACTGTGCCCCCAGACACCCTGTACCACAGTGTCACCCAAGGGGCCCACACTGTATGCCCCAGAACCAGTGCTACATGTGTCCTACCACCTGGCACAACAGCACACCTGTGTACAGACAGTGACACACACACACGCACACACACACACACACACACACACATACCAGCAGACAGATAGACACATAACATATGTGTGTGTGCCATGTGATGGCACCTACCTTGCACTGGCACAGTTCCATCATGCACCATCCTCTTGTACCTGTCCAGCTGCTGGCGTTGCCTGCGGTGCAGGTCCATGTACTGGTGCTGACAGTTTTCTGCTTCATGCGTGATGCCTGTCCGTTCAGTGAGATGGCGTACTATTGATACCCACACCTGGCATCGTGGGAGGTCACCCTCCCTGACCTCTCCAAATGGCGTCTGTGCCATTGTTGCACCAGCTGCACTAGATTTGCTATCTTGACGTCCCCCAGCGCCTGTCCCTGTGCACCACTGCACACTGCCTACGCCTCCCAGACATACTGTTGCACAGCTGTTACCCTCTCACATGACTGTAATGTACTGCCTGTGTCACACCATGGGCCCTCCAACAACATGTGCATTAGCGCCATGCAGTCACATGGCATAGTCTGGCACTAACCGGAAGTGGTCTCATTGCCCATGCTTGACCCCACCATAACCCTGGAGCGTCATATTCACACATGCATGTAGCACCACACTGTATGACTTAACACATTGCTAAGATGCACCATGCTGGGGTGCTAGTGCGGTACAAAGGTCACATGCACACGCATGGACATCGCGCTATGTTACATAGCGCTGCGCTAACGAGACAGCGTGGTGCAGGAGAACCATTTAGCCCAGCGCTAACCATTAGCATGACACTAAGTAGATTGCCTGGTGCTAACATGGCCCATATTCAGACAGCCTTTGCAAATGAGGTCAATTGTGTATGCAAGGGGAAAACAGTTAACAGAAGCGGTGTTTGTGGACCTGTCCAGGGTATTTGATTTGATTGATCATTTTTTACTTTGTCAGAAGTATTTGCTTTGGGTTTGTCCGATTCAGCAGTTGCTTTGATAGGGGATTTTTTGCGGGATCGTTCCCAATATGATTCAATTGGGTCAGTTTCCACTGATGTACATTCAACTGTATGTGGAGTTCTGCAGGGGTCCATTTTGGGCCCCTTATTATTTTCACTCTTTATTAATCAGGTTCCATCAATATTTCAGGGGTGTAAATGTTTATTGTATGCTGATGATCTGATCCTGTTTTATCAGAACCAGTCTGCTGATATTATAAATCCAACCTTGGAAACTGATTTTTTGAAGTTATGCCAGTGGATGGTTTCTAATAAGATGGTCTCGAATTCATGTAAAACCAAAGTGATATTATTTGGCAGTTTTGTTTGTTTGCGGGATAATCCAAGTTTATTTATTCATGATAGTCAAGGTGTTTTGATTATTCAGGTGTCTGAAATTAAATACCTAGGTGCCTTATTGGATTCCTCATTAACTCTTGCTTCTCAAGTAAAATCGGTTAAGAATAAGGTTCATTCTAAGTTAGGTTTGTTTTATAAGTTTAAAATTTATTTGCCTATGGAGTCATGGAGGAAACTTGCTTTGGGTGTACTTATGCCTCACCTGTACTATATCTCTTCTTTGAGAAACTGGGTACTAGGGAGAGGCAGACTCTAGGCATTGTTAATAATAATATATGTCGTTTTGTATTGGATGTACCAATCTTGACTCATCATTGTTTGTTGTACTCTTCTTTGAATTGGCTGTCTCCTCAGTTCAGTTTTATGTATGCTTTAGGTAATTTGGTTCATCAGGCTGTTCACATTCTGATGGGTTTTCTCCCCTTTCTGATTTGGTTAGGAAACGGGAAATGAGATCCTCGTTAAAGTCTGCCAAGGGCATTATACTAGAGGGTTATTCTGTGAAGAATAATTATGGCTCTTGTTCTTTTTCATGTCAAGTCCCTAAAATCTGGAATGAGCTACCCACTTCATTGTGTATATTGAAATCACATTTTACTTTTAAAATTAGATTTAAAAAGTATTTGTTGTCTTTGATGAATTGTACTTGTTTTTGAATTGTATTTAGTTGTTTATTTGTTAGTCTGTGTTGTATGTTCATTTGTTTTTGTATTTATTATGTATTGTAATTTTGTTATTTGCCCGGGTTGGACCTGAAAAAGGGCTTTGGCCCAGTTGCCCTAACCCGGTTAACAAATGAAATGAACTGAAACAGTGTGATTAGCATATCATTATCAGCTCATTTGCATGCCTAACAGGCAGGATTGCCCAGCAGGACTATTTAAGGGCAAACAGTGCTCCACCTGTGTTGTGTAGAGGGACTGCAATACTCAGCAGGTGCCACAGTTGAATAGGCTCAACACAGAGGAGAATGTGACAGGAGGAAGAGCAGCAACAGGTAGGTCTATATAGCGGCTTGGAGCATGGCTGTATGGCACTGAGACATGACTAGGCCCTGGCTTGCACTGTACACACATGCATATGGCCATGGAACATGCATGGGACAGAACATATGCCTGCAGGACCACATGTCAACACTTTACTGCATAGCAGTGTACATGGCCAATTTGCCTGTCAGCCAGCTGACTGGGGTGAGTGTTATGTCTGTGTGTACAGCAGCAGACCCCAATGTGAGTGAACTGCCTGCACATTGTTGTTGCCATGCACCGGGGTGGGGGAATGGGGGACACATTGGCTTGCAGGCACCCCAGGCCGTGCAGGTGCCCATGTGGGTGCTGGTGCATGCAATATAGCCACAATGGTCATTGTGACACATGCACATGCACTGTGCACACAGGAGTGGCCATGTCTCACAGTTGCAGTGTGTGCTGTACCCTTGCATCTTGAACAGGGCCTGCACTATGCTGCTACAGGACATACATTTCAGGCATCTAGGGTGGCATGCACATTGTGTTCTGCCCGTATCATGCAATGCAGTCACACCACAGCATATGACCTGTGTCCCTCTACATGTCTCTCATAGGTTCTGCAGCATGACAGGACTGGATATGTGCCCATAAGTTCTCACAGGACGAACTGACAGCTCTGATCTATGGTGTTAAGGAGCGGGAGCAGGTGCTACATCACCACAAGACTACTGATGCTGTCATGAGACAGATGTGGGATGAGGTCATGGCTGGGGTCAATGCCGTTGAAGGCCAGGAACGTACTACTGACGCTGTTAGGAAGAGGTGGAGTGACCTGCTGTGATGGGCCAAGGAGGAGGAGGAGGCACAATGGCTCCACAAATGACTACAGACGGGAGGAGAGCCACAGACCATGCAACAGCATCAGGGGGACCCACTGATGAACCTGGTGGCCTCCACACTGTGTCCCATGTCTGTTGGTGGTGTTATTGGTGGGGGGTGTCTCATACCACCTAGAACAGGTTAGTATCCACCTGTGTACACCCTACATGGCATGCCTGCACTGGTGCTGGAGGAACGATGTAGGACCGATACATGGTTTGCACTTTGGGGGTGCTATACTGTGCACACTGTACACATGAGGCAGTATTGAGTGCATCCACTGCCTGTGCAGGGCTTTCACCACAGCTGTCAGTATGATGCATGTGCATCATGGTAGGGGGTGCGTGCATGTGGCCATGGTCTGCATCAACAGGGACTACAATGTGTGGTGTGCATGGCTGCGGTGTGTGTTACACATCCTAGGATGTGCATGTACAGGTGGTGGTCATGGCATACTGTGCGTGTTCCGGTCAGTGACACTGTCCTTTCTTGTTTCACAGTGGTGGGTGCACATCATGCAGCACACCAGGACATGGCTGGGATGGATGACGTGGAGCAGGAGGCAGAGGATGACAACATTATGCCATCAACCTCAGGACTGGGTGCCAGGCATGGAATCTCAGCAGCAGCACATGGGTGGCAGGCCGAAGGACATGGGTTACACCTGCCTGTGGGGGGGATGACTCCAGGACTCAGGCTGGTGGGGACTTGGACACTGGTGACATCCTAGATGATGCCCAGGTGGAGGATCTGAATGGTGGCCAGGAGGTCCTCCTGACAGTCACTAGTGACCCTGGATCAAATGGCTCAGACCAGGGTTACTACATGCCTGTGGAGTGGACTGTGATTGGCGGCACAGGGGTGGGGCACGCTGAGGTCTGCAACATGGGTGCCATGGGGGTGGAGTGCCATGCCACCATAGGCGGTCCAGTACAGCAGGTAGTGGGCCATGTGGGTGAGGTGTGTGCACCACTGGACATGCAGTGCCTTTCACGGGGAGGGGTGCAGATTCTGCATGGGACACATCACACCACAGGGACCGTGCAGCACAGTTTCTGAAGTTGTCACAGGCAGCTTCACTTAACAGACTGGGTGAGGGGGATTGCTCCTGAACCCTGAAGATTACCCCCATCCCTTCCTGGGATGGGGCAAAGGAAAATCCACTTGGAATGGTTTCCACCACTTTAATCTCTGCCTTCTATGTTCTTCTTCTAGGGTGAGAACAAACTACCCAAAACACAGCGGTAGCTCTCTGTCAGAGCTAAAAATTAGGAGCTGCCTAAAGCTGCAGCCTCCTCCTAGAGCTCCACTCTAAAGACTACTGAACATTCTAAAGCTATCTCCTCACAGCTAGCTTGAGTGTGACTTATGCTGCTGCGACAGTTCTATGATTGCATCATCCTCCAGCTCAGCTGAGACTGAAACCAGAGAATGACAGTGTGAAATCCATTTAACTGGAATTTCACTAGCTGCCTTTCCATGCCTGCCACTGATTCTAATTGGGATTCTGTAAAAGGCTGTGGGGTAACAGATGGACACATATACCAATATGCAGTTTATAAAAAGATCCAAATATTTATTAATATATTTACAGAACAAAATAATAGCGGACTGTTTCGTCAAACAAAATAAAACAAAATAAACATAAGCTTCAAGTCAGCAAAAATAAATCTCATAATGCAGCCGAACTAGCAGTAACTAGTCTGGATAGGTGTTTCCCTTTCAACACCCTACTCGAATCTGAAGAACATAGTTTTGCTTTAATAGTAGAGAATGCCTCCTCACATGCAGGGGTCCATACTACTCTATTAGGTTTATTTTTCTTGATCAGATCTGTGAGAGGGCTAGCAAGTGTTGAAAAATCAGGAAAGAAACGATGATAATAGCTTGCCAATCCTAAGAAAGATCTTACATCTCTTTTAGTTACAGGTTGAAGGCTATTGGCTGCTGCTTCAATTTTTGATTTTTCAGGTTTTATCTGACCTCTACCAATCTGAAATCCCAGATATTCGGTTTCCTGCATGGCTAGGAAACATTTTGTGGGATTTATAGTCAAGCCAGCTTCAGATATTGCATCTAACACTAAGGATAAGTGAAGTAAATGTTCAGACCAAGTTTGGCTAAAATGACTATGTCATCCATGTACGCTGCACTATAAGCAGCATGAGGTAATAAAATTTGGTACGTAAATCTCTGAAAAGTGGCAGGTGCACCATGTAGCTCGAAGGGCATTACGGTAAATTGAAACAGGCCAATAGGGGTACTAAATGCTGTTTTCTCTTTGGCTGCAGTGTCAAGTGGGACCTGCCAATAGCCTTTTGTTAAATCCAAGGTAGTAAGGTACTGTGCATTGCCCAAATGATCTAAAATATCATCTATGAGCGGGATTGGAAAACTATCAAATTTAGAGACGTCATTTAGACATCTGAAGTTTAGACACAGCCGTACCCCACCCTCCTTTTTCCCCACTACCACAACGGGAAACTCCATTCACTATGTGAGGGTTCTATGATACCTAACTGTTGCATTTTCTGAAATTCTTTCACTACATCTTCCCTAACCCTTTCAGGTAACCTGTATGATCTTTGTCTTATGGGTGTGGTTTGGGTTACTGTTATTCGGTGAACCACATTTTTAACCTTTCCAGGGGTTCCAGTGAAAGAACTGACATACTTCTGTAACATTGTTTGTAACTCTGCTACTTGTTGGGGTCCTAAATGGGGATTAACTGTAACATCACCTATGTCCCCCTGCACCTTTAACCATTGGTACACCATGTCTAATTCACTAATAGGGGATTCGGGGTGTATATACCCACAGAAATGGGTCTCCCTTTCCACCCACTGTTTTAGTAAATTAGCATGATGTACATTTAGTTTCTTTTTCTTGTCAAGTAACTCTGTTTCATACATTACTGGCCCCACTCATCTCAGTATTGTATATGGACCCTGCCATTTCATATGAAGTTTGTTCTCTGAGGAAGGTAATAGAAGAAGGATTTTATCTCCTTTCTCAAATTCTTTAGGTCCGGGTCCCTTGTCATAATGGAATTGTTGTACTTCTTGGTGTTTGGTATTGGTGTAGTGTGCTTTTTTCAAGTATTTTACTATTTTCTGTCTGAGATTATGCATATAGTCATTTGGCAGCAATCCAACTGGTGTTTGTCCTTCTTCCCATTCCTCTTTAATAAGGTCCAAGGGGCCTCTGGGATTACGTCCATATAACAATTCAAAGGGAGAAAATCCCGTAGAGGCCTGGGGTACTTCTCTGTAAGTAAACATTAAATAAGGTAAAAGGACATCCCTTTTATTTCCTTCCTCCTACACATACCTTTGCAGCTTTTTCTTGAGAGTTTGATTGAAACACTCTTCCAAATCGTCCATCTGAGGATGATATGGTGTGGTATGAATTGCAGTAATTCCCAAGGTTTGCTAGAGCTGTTTCAATAATGCTGAACAAAAGTTGCTACTCTATCAGTCAGGATTTCTTTGGGTATACCCACCCAGCTGAAAATCTTACTCAGTTCTTCTGCAATCTTAGGTGCTGTGACACTTCGAAGGGGTATAGCCTCCGGGTACTTTGTAGCGTAGTCACACACCACCAAGATGTATCGATTTCCTTTAGCACTTTTAGGAGGGACCCACCACATCCATAGCTATATGATCAAAAGGGGCCATGACCAAGGGTATAGGAAGCAAAGGTATCTTGTCCTTCTTGCTGATTCTGGCAACTTTCTGGCATTCAACACAGCTTTTACAGTACTCCACTACCTGTTCATGAATGCCAGGCCAGAAAAATCGATATAACAGACGGCTCAAGGTACGATCCCTTCCTAAATGCCCTGCTAAGGGTACATCATGGACTATTTCTAGCAACTGTTGTCTATATGGTTGAGGTACCATAAGTTGTTGGACTTCTTCCCCTGTTCTTGGATTTGTGCATACCCGATACAATAGCCCCTTACATAGCCTATATTTATCTGATGACGCACCAGCATTTGATACCTGAGGAAAAAAATTCTGTAAACTAACATCCTGTTTTTGTGCATTTTTAAATTAATTTCCTTTTACAATATTTGTAATTTAGAAGCAAACCTGGCACAGGGGCTTACCTGGTACAGTTAAAGCTGCCCCTTGCTGCTCACAAGAAACGGGACCTCCTGGCAAACGGGACCTCCTGACTGCTTGTGACTCTGTAAGGCTCGGCCCCGCCAGCTTCGCCGGCTGCCCCGCCACCCCCACCACCACCCTTGGTCGACACTCCACTTTATACTTGCTAGATGGTCACGTGAGCAGCAAAATCCTATCAGCTCACTTTACCATCTGCAAGTTATACAGCCTCACCACTAGGGACTCATGGCTGGTTTCTGAGACAATTATCCTCTCTCACTGAAGCCATTCTCACAGACTACTGGGACAAACTATTTTTGTCTCAGCTGAAACTTCCCCTATCTAGCACTGGGATACTTTGCTGGGTCTAAAGAAGACCCTAATTACACTGAGCTATAGTCGCTGATAGCTAGCGTCAGACTCTAGTTTAACCTAACATAGACAAACTCCTGTCTCATCATTTCTTCCTGGGCATTGTCTATGAGTAAACCCGTATAGTCGTGATAGTCAAGATGTTTCTGCCATATGAGACCCATTTAAAACTAAACCTGCCTGGAACCCCACCGGAAGCTCGTGGCAGGACACTACCATGTTACCCTAGGGGTAGGGATGGGAAGCTGACCGTTACCCCCCTTACTTACCCCCTGATCACCTAGGCTGGACCCTCCTAGCCAGAGCAGGGGATATTGAATCCAATCCTGGCCCTTTTTTCCCAAACCTCTCCCTCAACTCCCCTTCTCAATCATTATGGGCTGACACCAAAGGGCTCAAAATTGCACATATGAATATTGGCAGTCTAAGGAACAAATTCCCAGAACTTGAAGCCTGGGTTAGTCTCTATAAGCCCAATGTGTTAGCCTTGACAGAAACCTGGCTAAAGCCCCAGATCCTCCCCCATGAAGTTGACTTACTGGGCTACCTTACCTTCAGGAAAGATAGGGTAGGAAAAAAGGGAGGAGGGGTCATTATCTATGTCAGCACTGTCCTCCAAGCCACGGAGCTGGATGTCCCCTCCCTGAATGGCTCCTTGGCTGAAGTGCTGGTTGTAAAAATACTCCTCAGCAATGCCAAACCACTCTCCATAGGGAGTGTATACCTCCCACCTCAAACTGCCGCCTCCTCCTTAGAATCCCTAACAATGCACCTGGAGGACCTCACCAGGGGGGAGGCCATACTCCTCGGGGACTTCAATCTCCACTGGCCTTCAACTCTCTCCTCCCCTACCAAAAACCCACTACTTGGCTCCCCACTGACGCAGATTATCGACCTCCCCACAAGACTAAACCCAAAGACTGGAAATCACTCTCTAATAGACTGGATCCTAGTCTCTTGCCCAGGATGGATATTGTTGGCAGGGATTATGTCTGACGCCTTGAGTGACCACTCGCCCACCTTTTGCATCTGGTCCAACAAGCCTCCAAAAATCCCCGCTAAGGTTATTGAAGCGAGGAATTATAGTAGGTTTTGTCCAGCAGACTTTTGCACTGACCTGAAGAATGCTGACTGGGCCCCTATCCTCTCCCTGCCCACACTTGATGAGGCTCTTGACTATTTCACACAGACCTTCTTGTCTGTATCTAATATGCATGCCCCTGTAAAAAAGCTCAGGGTGCAAGGTAAATACCATAAATGGCTGAGCCCCAGCCTCAAACATAACATGCTCCTCTGGGACAAAGCATGGGGTACCTACAAAGCTACTGGCAGCTCTACAGACTGGAAGAAGTACAGAGAGTTGAGAAATCAGTGCAAAAAATTCATGAAGCAGGCTAAATCACAATACCTAAACAACCTCCAAACTAGACATCTAGGTGACCCCAAAAAATGTTGGGGCCACATAAATCTACTCATAAAGGGCTCCACACATAGTCAAACAGACTCCATCCTGGTGGGGGACTCACTGACCAATTCCCTGACTGTCATTGCAGAAGCCTTCTGTACCTCTTTCTCTGCCCCGTGCGTGTCTCCCTACCCTGTCCTACCCAGGCCTACGTTGCACTACGATACTGCATGGGTAAACCCACAACCTCAATTCCACTTAAAGATGGTCAAGCAGTCAGAGGTACTGCCTCTCCTGTGCAAAATTAACCCTTCCTCCACACTGGGACATGACCAACTCGAACCATGCCTGCTGAAGGCTGCCGCTCCGGCAATTGCCCTCCTTGTCACCCTACTAATAAACAGATCACTCAGGGAAGGTAAAGTCCCAAAAATGTGGAAAGTGGTGACTGTTGTCCCTGTCCCCAAAAGTGGTCCTTGTGAGAATTTGGGAAACTATAGGCCAATCTCCCTTCTCAGTCCCATTGGGAAGATCCAGGAAAGACTTGTCTCTACCCAACTACAGGTCTACCTTGAGCAACACTTACTCATGGCTGATGTGCAACATGGCTTTAGAAAGGGACATGGCACCAACACTGCTCTTATACGGCTAACGTCGGACATCCTTGACTCCATGGACCAGGGCTCCCCAACGGATGACCTCTTCATTGACCTATCCAAGGCATTTGACTTGGTCAAGCATGATCTCCTACTCACCAAACTCCGGCTACTAGGACTGGATCACCACTCGCTCTCCTGGTTCGTAAGCTATCTGAGTGACCATTCCCTAAAGGTCCGCTGGAAGGGCACGCAATCGGGACTCAGACCCATCACTACTGGGGTGCCTCAGGGCTCAATCCTGGGCTCCCTGCTCTTCTCGCTCTTCCTCAATGATATTACGGGAAACTGCTCCCTCAGTAAGATCATTCTGTATGCGGATGACACTGTGCTATATTGCAGTGACCCTAAACCTAGTGTCATCTCCGCAAAACTGCAGGACAGTTTCTCAACGCTTGAGACTTGGTTCTCTGCGAATTCCCTTATGCTAAACGAAGATAAAATCAAAGCCATGCTGTTTGGATCTAGACACTTGGGCCTTGACAGAAGTCAGATGCTCCAGATCAGCACCAACCAAGGAAAAACAGTTGAGACTTTGAGCAGCTTTAAATACCTTGGGATCCATCTTGATCAGGAGATGACCTATAGGTCCCACACTGACTCCGTAACCTGGGCCATCCACCAAAAACTTGGTCTCCTCTACTGACTGGGGGACTCCTTATCCCAGGCTGCACGATGGACAATTGCCAGCTGCAATCTTCTCCCCACCATTCTATATGGTGCTCCACTACTGCAATTCCTCCGAGAGTCGGGAATACAACAAACTTTCCATACTCTATAATAAAGTGGCACGGTTTGCCACAAGCTCCTCTCCTAGGAGGCATCACTGCAAGGCACTTAGGGAACTTAATTGGCCCACTCTGCGACACAAACTCGCATACCCTGTCGCTTGTCTTACCTTCAAGTTCTCTACACTAGGTCCCCCTCCCCATCTTAGAGGACTACTCGCCCCTAAGGAACAAACTAGAACACTGCGATCATCCGTGAAACACTTACTGGACATCCCTCGGATGCGCTCCAACCAAGGCATGCGCTCTTTCAAATTTGCTGCCTCCCCACCTATGGAACTCCCTTCCAGCTAGTTTGACTAACTCTCCCACCCTCAACCGGTTCAAGGCTGGACTCAAACTTTATCTACTCAATCTTAGTCTTTGTGGCTGCAACCGTTAGCTCCCAAGCCTAGGTCTCATGCCTGCTGAACTGCTCTGAACCTCCCTCTATCCTGTCTCTTTTCAACTGAGCCTAAGACGCTAATCTGCTATGTTGACTAACTACACTTCTAACTGGTGGATAACCAAGTGTCTTAATGTGACCCCGATGTCTACTACGGGATGCTTTTTACTGATGTTATGTCCATGAAACTAATGTAATAGCTGTAAATCATGGCTGAAGTCAAATAGTGAGCCTGATTGTACTATCTCTGTATGCTGTCGCAATGTATATGTGCGTAATAGGTAATAACTGTAAATATTGCCTGATTGTCCTAGCCCTGTATGCTGTCACAATGTATATGTATGTAATATGTAATTACTGTAAATATTGCCTATAAATGTTTCTTTATGTAACTAATTCCGGGTCGCCCCTGAAAAAGGGACTTCCGGTCTCAGTGGGTTTACCCGGTTACCAAAATCCAAATAAATAAATAAATAAATTTGTAACATTAGTATCATATACAGCATTATTTCCCCCTTAGTCTAAGTCCATACATTTTTCTCCTTCCTTCTCTGATGTCTTGATTTCCTATCTTTCCCGGGGTCTCCATAAACATCTTCGGTAAAGAGAAATAAATGTTCCAGTGCATTTTTTAGTTTGGGATCTAGTGACCACAGCAGAAAGATTAGATGTTAACAAAGATTGGAATTGTGGGTGGTCATGTCCAATAAGTATTGGGACATAAACATACCAGGATACACTATCTACAGGAGGGACAGGAAGAGTAAAAGAGGAGGAGTAGCTCTCTACAAAAGGGAAGGAATCAAAGCTACAGAACAAAAGGGTAAACAGGGAGGAGAGGAAGCACTGTGGGTCAATTTGGAGACAGGCAATGGCACCGCTATCCACACAGGGGTTGTATACAGACCCCCATCTCAGGGTGAGGATATGGATAAGAAAATGATAGGAAGTATCCTTAGAATGGCAGAAAAAGAGGAGATATTGCTGATGGGGGATTTGGATATGCCAGATGTTAATTGGAGTACATTTGCAGCAGCTACTTTTAAGAGTGAGGTTATTCTAGTTGCCCTACAGGGGACATGCTTTAGACAACTAGTATTGGAACCCACTCAAGAGGGAGCAATCTTAGACCTGGTACTCTCAAATGGGAATGGCAAGAGGATCACAGATTTAGAAGGGGTAACCATCTGGGAACTAGTGACCATCGAAGAGTATGGTTCACAATAAACACAGCAGTAGAGTCAAGCCATACAAAGGCAAAGCTACTGGACTTCAGGAGGGCTGACTTTGCCAAAATGGGTGAGTGCCTAAGGAATGCACTAGCAAATGGGCAGGAAGTAGGGGTGGAAGAACAATGGGGAATAATCAAAACTGCCATCACAGAGGCAACAAGCCTTTGTGTGAAGCAAATAAACAAAACAAAACGATGTAAGAAACCACTATGGTTGTCAAAGGAGGTGGCAGAAAAGGTTAGGGAGAAGAAGAAAGCATTCAGGAAGTACAAGGAATCACAGAGGAAACAGGACAGAGAATTGTATCAGTTAAAGCAAAAGGAATCTGGGAAGGCAGTCAGAACAGCAAAGGCCCAAACCGAGGAAAAGATAGCCAACACAGTTAAGAAGGGGGATAACACTTTTTATAGGTACATCAGGGAGCAAAGGAAGACAAAGGGAGGGATAGTGAGGCTAAATAAAGGGGAGGGGGTGGGCAGAAGGTGACTGTGAAAAGGCAGAGATACTTAACAAATATTTTTGCTCAGCATTCACAAATGAAGAGGGGGAGGTACCTAAACCAAACAATAGAAACACTCTGGATACAGAAGTTGATACCATGCCCACTTACAGAAGAAAAGGTTCTGAAAGAACTCTTAAAACTGAAGGTGAACAAAGCAATGGGGCCTGATGGGATTCATCTCATAATTCTAAAAGAACTAAGGGTAGAACTAGTGACACCACTGACTACCCTCTTTAACAAATGATGGGAGGATGGGTGGTAGCTGAGGACTGAAGGAGGGCAGATGTGATTCCAATTCACAAAAGTGGGAGCAAGGCAGAAGCAGGCAACTACAGACCTATTAGTTTAACCTCAGTGATAGGGAAAATGATGGAATCACTTCTGAAGAAAATAATTGTCGAGTACCTAGAGGTCAGAGGGGCACAGGACCCAAGGCAGTATGGATTCACAGTGGGAAGGTCATGTCAGACGAATCTAATCGATTTCTTTGACTGAGTGACCAAAGTAGTAGATCAGGGAGGGGCTGTGGACATGGCCTACCTAGACTTTAGCAAGGCATTTGGCACAGTCCCACACAAAAGATTAATATACAAGTTAGCCAGCCTGGGAGTGGGTCCCAAGATGGTAGCCTGGATAAATAATTGGCTGAAGAACAGGACACAGAGGGTAATAGTAAATGGAGTCCACTCTGAAGAAAGGGGGGTTACTAGTGGGGTACCGCAGGGTTCAGTACTAGGACCGGTCCTCTTCAATGTCTTTATAAGCGACATTGCAGAGGGACTGGAAGGAAAAGTGTGTCTCTTTGCAGACGACACAAAGATCTGCAACAGAGTTGATACACAAGGTGGTGTGGAAAGGATGAAAAGGGACTTGGCAAGGTTGGAGGAATGGTCAAATATATGGCAGCTTAGATTCAATGCTAAGAAGTGCAAGGTAATGCACCTGGAAAACAAAAACCATGGGGAAGAGTACACAATGGGGGGTGAGATACTAACAACAACAAAAATGGAAAGGGACCTGGGGGTAGTCATATCAGATGACCTAAAGGTGGGCAAGCAATGTGAGAGGGCAGTAAGGAGGGCTGGGGGGATACTGGGATGCATAGGGAGAGGCATCACCAGTAGGAAACAGGAAGTTGTTATCCCTCTGTACAGACAGCTGGTGAGACCCCATCTGGAGTACTGCGTGCAGTTCTGGAGACCCAATCTCCACAAAGACATATAGGATGGAGGCAGTCCAGAAGAGGGCAACTAAAATGGTGCAGGGTCTGCACAGGAAGACATATGAAGAGAAACTTAAGGAGCTTAATATGTATAGCCTCGAGGAAAGGAGGGAGAGGGGGGACATGATAGAAACTTTCAAGTACCTCAAGGGAATCAACAAAGTCCAAGAGGGTAGCATCTTTCAGAAAAAGAGGTGTGCAAGAACAAGGGTGCACAATTTGAAGATGGGGGTGGTGGCTCAGAGGTAAAATACAGAAGTATTTTTTCACAGAGAGGGTTGTGGATGCATGGAACAGCCTTCCAGAGGAGGTTGTGGAGTCAAAAACAGTGGTGGAATTCAAGCATGCATGGGACAGTCATAAGGCAATTCTAGGGGGTGGGGGTAGGAAGAAGTAGGCTGTTGGTTAAGTAGGATCTGCAGCTTATCCATTAGGTAGGGAAATGGGCAGACTGGGTGGGCCAAGCGGTCCTTATCTGCCGTCAAATTCTATGTTTCTATTGGGAATGGAAGATTTGGGACAACACCCACCATCAGTGATTGGGCTTGCCACTGTACGGTCAAAACAGTTTTATGTAGAGGATAGTGATGCATGCCCCCATGAATACATGTGATCCCAGTGGTGGACTTGCTGGATAGGGGTGTTTGTTCCAAAACAGATGCTTGAATTAGTGTCTGTTTACTCCCTGAATCAAGGAGTCCCTGTACTGTTTTCTGCCCTACTTGCACTGGTATCATATACTGGCCCCAATTAGCCAGGACCAAATGGGCAGGTTCGCTCCTTCTTTTGGGGCAGAAACGTGCTATGTGTCCCTTCCCATTACATTCTCAACAAATTATATCTGGGTTATACCCTCTTGATGGTTTAGAATAAGTTTTTACCCCCACTGGAGGGGTAGTAGTGTTAACAGAGGGAGGTGTAGTGGTGTGTCTTACCATCAGTTGTTGTTGACCATAGGGTGAAGTCCCTTTTGACGGGAAGGTCGAGCAGCTAAATAATCCTCCACCAGTCTAATCACCACATCAGAAGCCTCTGGGCGGTGCTCCTTCACCCAGAGTTGTACGTCTTGTGGCAATATACGAATAAACTGTTCTAAGATGACAGCTTCCAATACTTGATCCAGGGTTCTTGCATTAGGCTGCAGCCACTTAACATAGAAACATAGAATTTGATGGCAGATAAGGACTGCTTTGCCCACCCAGTCTGCCCATTTCCCTACCTATTGGATAAGCTGCAGATCCTAGTTAACCAGCAGCCTACTTCTTCCTACCCCCACTCCCTAGAATGGCCTTATGACTGTCCCATGCATGCTTGAATTCCACCACTGATTTTGACTCCACAACCTCCTCGAAGGCGTTCATGCATCCACAACCCTCTCTGTGAAAAATACTTCCTTAAATTACCTCTGAGCCGCCCCCATCTTCAAATTGTGCCCTCTTGTTCTTGCACACCTCTTTTTTTGAAGATGCTACCCTTGTAGATTTTGTTGATTCCTAAGGGTACTGAACGTTTCTATCATGTCCCCCTCCCTCCTTTCCTCGAGGCTATACATATTAAGCTCCTTCTCTCTCTTCATATGTCTTCCGGTGCAGACCCTGCACCATTTTAGTGCCCTCCTCTGGACAGCTTCCATCGGTCTATGTCTTTGCGGAGATTGGGTCTCCCAGAACTGCACACAGTGACTCAGATGGGGTCTCACCAGCTGTCTGTACAGAGGGTAATACTTCCTGTTTTCTACTGGTGATGCCTCCTATGCATCCCAGTATCCCCCAAGCCCTTCTTACTGCCCTCTCACATTGCTTGCCCACCTTTAGGTCATCTGATATGACTACCCCAGGTCCCTTTCCATTTTGTTGTTGTTAGTATCTCACCCCCATTGTGTACTCTTACCCTGGGTTTTGTTTCCCAGGTGCATTACCATAGCAATTCTTAGCGATTGAATCTAAGCTGCCATACATTTGACCATTCCTCTAACCTTGCCAAGTCCCTTCTCATTCTTTCCACCCCACCCTGTGCATCAACTCTGTTGCAGATCTTTGTGTCATCTGCAAAGAGACATACTTTTCCTTCCAGTCCTCTGCAATGTCGCTTACAAAGACATTGAAGAGGACAGATCTAATGCAGACCCTCGGTACCCACTAGTAACCCTCCTTTCTTCTGAGTGGACTCCATTTACTATTACTCTCTGTATCCTATTCTTCAGCCAATTCTTTACCCAGGCTGTCATCTTGGGAACCACTCCCAGGCTGACTAACTTGTATATTAATCTTTTGTGTGGGACTGTGTCAAATGCCTTGCTAAAGTCTAGGTAGGCCATGTCCACAGCCCCTCCCTGATCTACTATACTTTGGTCACCCAGTCAAAGAAATCTATCAGCTTCATCTGGCATGACCTTCCCGCTGTGAATCCATGCTGCCTAGGGTCCTGTGCCCCTCTGGCCTCTAGATACTCGACAATTCTTTCCTTCAGAAGTGATTCCATCATTTTCCCTATCACTGAGGTTAAACTAACAGGTCTGTAGTTTCCTGCTTCTGCCTTGCTACAACTTTTGTGAAGGGGAATCACATCTGCCCTCCTCCAGTCCTCGGGTACCACCCCATCCTCCCATGATTTGTTAAAAAGGGTAGTCAGTGATGTCACTAGTTCTACCCTTAGTTCTTTAGAATTCTGGGATGAATCCCATCAGGCCCCATTGCTTTGTCCACCTTCAGTTTTAAGAGTTCTTTCAGAACCCTTTCTTCTGTAAATGGGCTGATATCAACTTCTGTATCCAGAGTGTTTCTACTGTTTGTTTAGGTACCTCCCCTCTTCATTTGTAAATACTGAGCAAAATATTTGTTTAGTATCTCTGCCTTTTCACAGTCTCCCTCTGCCCACCCTCCTCCCTTATTAAGCCTCACTATCCTCCCTTGGTCTTCCTTCGCTCCTGATGTACCTATAAAGGTTTTATCCCCCTTCTTAACTGAGTTGGCTATCTTTTCCTCAGTTTGGGCCTTTGCTGTACTGACTGCCTTCCCAGCCTCCTTTTGCTTTAACTGATACAGTTCCCTGTCCAGCTCCTTCTGCGATTCCTTGTACTTCCTGAATGCTTTCTTTTTCTCTTGATCCTTCACTGCCACTTCCTTTGAGAACCATAGTGGTTTCTTACATCGTTTTGTTTTGTTTATTTGCTTCACACAAGGCTCGTTACCTCTGTGATGGCAGTTTTATTATTCCCATTGTTCTTCCACCCCTCCTTCCTACCCATTTGCTAGTGCATTCATTAGGCACTCACCCATTTTGGCAGTCAGCCCTCCTAAAGTCCAGTACTTTTGTCTTTGTATGGCTTGACTCTATTGCTGTGTTTATTGTGAACCATACTGTTCGATGGTCGCTAGTTCCCAGATGGCTACCCACTTCTACATCTGTGATCCTCTCTCCATCTCCATTTGAGAGAACCAGGTCTAAGATTGCTCCTCTCGAGTTGGCTCCAATACTAGTTGTCTAAGGCATGCCCCTGTGGAGCATCTAGAATAACCCCACTCTTGAAGTGGCTGCTGCAACTGCACTCCAGTTAACATCTGGCATATTCAGATCACCCATCAGCAATATCTCCCTTTTCTGCCATTCTAAGTATACTTTGTGTCATTTCCTTGTCCATTTCCTCCCCTGAGAAGAAGTCTGTCTCTAACCTCTGTGCGGATTGTGGTGCCATTGCCTGTCTCCAAATTTACCACAGTGCTTCTTCTCCTCCCTGTTTACCCTTTTGTTCTCTTGCTTTTATTCCTTCCCTTATGTAAAATACTCCTCCTCCTCTTTTACTCTCCTGTCCCTCCTGTAGATAGTGTATCCTGGTATGTTTACGTCCCAGTCATGGTTTTATGTGTACCATGTTTCTGTGACTGCCACGATATCCAGATGTTCCTCTCCATCAAGGCCACTAATTCAGGAGCTTGTTACCCAGACTACGGGCATCGGTACTCATTGCTCTCCATTTTTGATGGCTTTACCTTCTGTTGCAGCATCCCCACTGACCTTTCTACCTCAGTCTTTTCTCATTTAGTACCCTGTTTTGTAGGGGAGGCTGGGATTTTCAGCTGCTTATCAGTGCCTCCCCTTGACTGGTTTAAAAGCTTGCCAATGAAGCATTTTAAACCAATTGCTCAAAAGACTTGTTCCTTCCTTGACAGATGTAGACCATCCTGCCAGTATAGGCTGGTGTCCCTCCAGGTGGAACCCCAGTCCCCAATGAAGCCAAACCCTGTGCTCCACACATTTTTCAACCATTCATTAAACTGCATGGTGCTAACTACCCTCGCCTCCCCATGCCACTGACAGGCAGCACCTCTGAGAAAAGGATACTGTGTGTGCTACTTGTCTTAGGCCCCTCCCCAACTCTACAATGTCCTCCTGCACTGCTCTAATCTCATGATGAGCCAAGTCATTTGTCCCTAGGTGGACAATGACGTCCAGCTCAGACTCCCTAGCAGCTGTTCTCGTGATCCTGAGGATGTGCTTCCTGTCCCTCAAGCCATGGCACCAGGCAGGCACCTTACTTCACTTTTCCTAGCTCCCCCCAGTTCTATCCCCCTAATAATTGAGTCCCCCACCAGGAGCTGCTTCCTTTCCCTGTGGTGTCCTCTGCCTCCTTCCTGTGGGCCTCCCTTGTGACAGTTGTCATCAGTCTTCTCTGCGGGTGCATCCATAGGGGAGCTATGCTCCCCCAGAATGGTGTATGGATTGTGGAGTGGAACAATTGACTGGCTGTGCCTCTGTTCCACCATCCTCACCCTCCCTGAGCTCACTGTGGTCCAACTGCTGTGCTTTCTTCGCAACACACACAATACACAAATCCTTCAAGCGGGTATATGCATCCTGTGGATTATCAGCAGTCTGGAAATGGTATGTTCTAAAACGCTGCCGATAGGTTTCAGTGTTAATATCATAGCATTTTAGAATGGCTGCTTTAACCTGATCATAATTATTGGCCTGGGCTACTTCTACATGACTGTAAGCCAGTTGTGCTTTCCCAGTCATATATGGTGCCAACCTAATAACCCATTGTTCTCTAGGCCAGGCACATGCCAGGGCCACTCTTTCGAATGTCATTATATATGCCTCTATGTCACCAGTTTCTGATAGTTTTACCAGTTTAATGTCCTTGTGACCAACTACAGGGGGCTGCTCAGGGGGACGAGTTGCACTCAGGGCCTGTATGGCACACAACGTGTCAGTCCATCTGGCTTCATTCTCTCTTTTGTCTCTTTCTCTCTGCTTCTTCATCTCTACTTGATGCATACATAGCCATCTAAGCAATTCATGTGTCTCTACAGGGGCTATTTCCTCCCCTGGTTCACCTCCACTTGCCTGTTCCTTTAGTTCAGCTTCCATCTTTGGGATAGCTTTTACCTCTTTTCTTCTAACCACAGGATCCAAACCAGATAGAAGAGGTAGTTGATACAAAGCTGATACTGTGCGTGTAACCACTCAAGGTAAAGGAGGAAAGTCGCCTTGTCCTGTTGCATCGGCTGTCCACCAGAGCCTTACTTCAGACTCCCCAGCTGGAAGAAGTTGCCAGCTGATCCCACCACTGCCACCACTGTAAAAGTCTGTGGGGTAACAGACGGACACATATACCGATATGCAGTTTGTAAAAAGATCCAAATATTTATTAATATATTTACAGAACAAAATAATAGCGGACTGTTTCGTCAAACAAAATAAAACAAAATAAACATAAGCTTCAATTCAACAAAAATAAATCTCATAATGCAGCAGAACTAGCAGTAACTAGTCTGGATAGGTGTTTCTGTTTCAACACCCTACTCGAATCTGAAGAACACCTTTACCTGAACTGAATATAAAGAGGGCAGGGCTCTTTGATAGGTCCGCCCTATCTGTCAATCAATCAGGAATGCAACTTTTTATTTTGGAATGCTTTAATACACTCATTTATGTCCCAACATTCATTTGGTAATAATATTCATTACAGTTATTACATTCCTTCCCAGTATTACCAACTGTATCTAAAAGTAAAAGAAAAATCTTCTGGTAAGCCCCTCCTCCAGCAGTCCAGTCTATAAAAAGTGAATGGAAGTGGCCGGCTGGCTCTTAGAGAGGAACTGCAGAGGAGGTGCACCGAAGAAGTTATTTTACCCAAATTAAGCAAGAATACTAGGTACCTGTCTATTTGGTAAACCTTATTTTCCTTTGACTATCCACACAAGTATACATGCATTCTCAAGTTCTCTATTTTGTAAATGCAAGCCACTATTTCCTCGGAGCTTGCAGTCGGGAAGAAATTACATTCAACCGAATGGCTACCCTTTTGTATTTTCAGCTTTTGAGAAATTGAGCCGTACCGCCGAGAAGCATTCTTTTTATACTACATTCCTTGAATGCAATCTCTGGCGGTGGCTCCTCGCATAGGTTTGCATAACTTACAAAAAACATCGGCAGCTGTGCGATCATGCATATAGTCGCACAGCATTTCTTTTTCATTAGGCTGACCTGCTATCAAAAACAAGCTGTACCGCCGAGGGGCGCTGAAATAAACATTAACGTAACCTCAAGTGGTGGCTTTTTGACTGTGCAGCACCTTTTTATGTTGATTGTGCACAGCGCAAGAAACATATTGGGACAGCTTTCTCAGAAGCAGGTTGTGGAGGCACGGCACTGTTGTGGCCAATGCCCCCACAGCCTGCAAAGGCTTGTCCCGCTTCCCCCAATGCCATTGCACGCTGCTGGTGACACAAGTTTGGAACATTGGCACCAACTTGTGACAATTTCGCTGCTGCAGTGAGAGGCAACCTCGTCATTGCAGCATCAGCCATCAGCTGCAATGAGGGAGCGACCCGTCATTGTAGGGCGGAACTTCCAAACCCTGATATTATTTGTGAACATGGCAGCAGCTTGCCCGTGTTCTGAAACAACTACCCCACTATGTCTATTTGCCGATGGGGCACCAATCCCCGTCGGCTTCAATTCGATTATGTTGATTTTGCTGACAGGGGGCCCGCTTGCGTCGCCATTCTGTAACCAACCTGCCCCCGCTTTTTATTATCTGCCGACAGGTGCCCAATCCCCATCGGCTACTGCTGCCCCAAGCAAGAGTCCTTTGGCACGCTGGGAGACCACCCAGCATGCCACATGCCCCTGTAACATTAAAAGCGGTCCTGCAACATCTTTTTTTTTTACCCTGAAAAAAAGGAAACTGTCCCTTGGCACTCGCCCTGCCTCCCACCGCAACCGCACCCACCCACTGTGCACCCTACCTCCCACACCCCCACCCCATACTTACCTCCAGAGCTTTGCGATGATCTTGATGGACCAGGAACATGTTTGCACTCTTCAAAGCCAACACGAACTGAGGAAATGCCGGTAAGCTGTATAATGGAATAAATTGGGTTTTGCAACTTTAATGCATATCTCAGTCATTTTGGACTTTCTGCCCAAATTTTCAACATGGGGTTTTGGGGCCCTCCTCATAATTCTTGAACTGTCATGGTGTTACTCAAGCGCAGAAAGGTGATTTCCACGGTCATTGTGTGGAATCACCCTCCGAGGCCGATGCACGAAGCGACAGTGCCAGTGTTCATGGTGGAGCTCTCAAAAAACCTATATTTACAAATTCGATGGAAAAAAATCCCAAAAATGACTGTTTTATAAGCGTCGCCTGCGCGGTTGCTACGCACACTCGTAACTACGTGAATTTGCAATATTTTCATACAAGATTTTCAACATTAGCATTTTGTCTCACCTCCTTGTGAACAGTACAGCTGTCATTTTTCACATCCTGGCAGAAATGTGTTTACGCACTTCCAGCACAGAATAGCGCGGTCACTGTGGGAAATCAGTGTAGAGGTCCTAAAATGCCTATGTTGAAAATCTGGTAATGATACTCCATAAAATGACTATGTTACGAGTGTGCATTGTGCAGTTTGCACGCATGGTAATAACTTCACGAAATGATAATATTTTCACTCCAGATTTCCAACATTGCCATTTTCCCACACCTACTTATGAACAGTATAGCTGTCATTTTTCCCATCCTGGCCGAAATGTGTTTTCGCACTTCCGGCGCAGAATAGAGCAGTCGCTGTGGGAAATCACTGTCCAGGACAGATTAAGAAAAAGACAATGGTACTGTTCATGAGCAGAGTTCCTAAAATGCCTATGTTTAAAATTTGGTGATTATAGCCCATCAAATGATTGTGTTACAAGTGTGCATTGCACACTTTCCACGCCTGCTTAACCATCAAATTTGTAATATTGTCATGCCAGATTTTCAACAGTGGCATTTTTTCACACCTCCTTATGAGCAGTACAGCTGTCATTTTTCACATCCTGAACGAAATGTCTTTTCACAGTTCCGGTGCAGAATAACGCGATCGCTGTGGGAAATCACTGTTCGGGACAGATTAAGAAAATGACAGTGGCACTGTTCATGAGCAGAGGTCCTAAAATGCCTATATTGAAAATTTGGTGACAAAACTCCATAACGTGACTGTGTTACAAGCATACATTGAACTGTTTCCATGCAGCCTTAACCCCAATTTTAATATTTTCATACATCTTTTCAACAGTGGCATTTTCCCACCTCACTTATGAACAATACAGCTGCCATTTTCACATCCTGGCTAAAATATGTTTTGCACTCCTGCTGGAGAATAACACGATCGCTGTGGGAAATCAATGTTTGGGACAGATTGAGATCGAACGACTGAGAAGGGAAGTGACCGAGCTCAACTGAGCTCTTTTGGGACTGCTGCAGATTTGTTTGTGGGCAGAAAAAGGCCCCAACACAAGAACCCAGTACAAAAGGGCAGCCTGCAACACTAGGAGAAACAGAACGAGACAGCGGGTGATGGAGGGGGAGTGAGTGAACTCACGGGAGCGCTGTCAGGACTGTTGCAGATTTCTTTGTGGGCAGAAAAAGGCATCAATGCAGGTAGGGGCCCAGTACAAAAGGTCAGCTTGCAGCGGTGGGAGAAACAGTACGAGTGAGTGAGACGGGGGACTGAGTGAGCTCAACGGAGCTCTATCAGGACTTCTGTGGATTTCTTTGTGGGCAGAAAATGGTGCCAATGCAGGCAGGAGCTCCGTACAAAAGGGCCGCTTGCAGTGCCAGGACAAACAGAATAAGCTCGTGAGAGAGGGAGGCTGAGCGACCTCAACAGACCTCTGTCGGGACAGCTGCAGATTTCTTTGTGGACAGACAAAGGTGCCAACGCAGCCAGGAGCCCCGTACACAAGCACAGCCTACAGTGCCAAGAGAACAAGAATGCACAGTGACAGGCGGTAGCCAGGCGAGCTCAGCAGACTCTATTGTGACTGCTGCAGATTTAGTTGCGGGCAGAAAATGAGGCAACGCAGGCAGGAGCCCAGTACAAAAGGCCAGCTTGCAGTGAAGGCGGAAAAGGAATAGCGAGTGAGAGAGCTCAATGGAGCTGTGTTGGGACTGCTTCGGATTTCTTTCTGGCCAGAACAAGCCGCCAATGCAGGCAGGAGCCCAGTACAAAAGGGCAGCCTGCAGCGGCAGGACACACAGAACAAGTGAGTGAGGGAGGGGGAGTGAGTGAGCTCAATGGAGCTCTGTTGGGACTGCTGCAGATTTGTTTGTGGGCAGAAAAAGGCAGCAATACATGCAGGAGCCCAGTACAAAAGGGCAGCCTGCAGTGGCGGGAAAACCAGAATGAGTGCATGAGAGAGGGGGAGTGAGCGAGCTCAACGGAGCTCTATTGTAACTGCTGCAAACTTCTTTGTGGGCAGAGGAAGGCGGCAACACAGGCAGGAGCCCAATAGAAAAGGGCAGCCTGCAGCGCTGGCAGAAACGGAATGAGTGAGTGAGAGAAGGGGAGTGAGCGAGCTCAGCGGAGCTTTGTCAGGACTGCTGCAGATTCCTTTGTGGGCAGAAAAAGGTGCCAACAGAGGCAGAAGCCCAGTACAAAAGGGCAGCCTGCAGCACCAAGAGAAACAGAATGAGTGAGTGAGACGGGGGGGAGTGAGCGCGCTCAGTGGAGCTGTATCGTGACTGCTGCAGATTTCTTTGTTGGCAGAAAAAGGCGGCAATGCAGGCAGGAGCACAGTATAAATGGCCAACCTGCAGCACCGGCAGAAACGGAACGAGTGAGTGAGAGAGGGGAAGTCAGCAGGCTCAACAGACCTGTGTCGGGACTGCTGCAGATTTCTTTGTGGGCAGTAAAAGCCACCAACAGAGGCAGGAGCCCAGTACAAAAGGGCAGCCTGCAGCGCCAGGAGAAACAGAATGAGCGAGTGAGAGAGGGGGAGTGAGCCACCTCAAGGGAGCTCTGTCGAGACAGCTGCGGATTTCTTAGTGGGCAGAACAAGGTGCCAATGCAGGCAGGAACCCAGTACAAAAGAGCAGCCTGCAGCACTGGGAGAAACAGGCTAAGCGAGTGACAGAGGGGCAGTGAGCGAGCTCAACACACCAACACAATCAACATTCGGCATTGACAAATGCTTGTTAATGTATGCAATTCAGAGTGGAGTCTCAGCAAGGTTTTGCTTTTAGCACAAAAAAAAAGACATTTCCTGATTTTATTGCAAGTGCAACAAAACTATTTAAAGCAGAATTTAGATACATAAGAAGGGAAGCAAACTATGACAAATTTAAGTGTTTCCTGCTTCCTCAACGCATACTTTAAATAACAGCTGTACTGTTACCCTAACTTTGGTATTCAGCATCTACTTTTCACCCAGCACAACGCTGTTTTGCTTTCTGCACAATTACTGCTTAAGCTCCTTGTAGACTGTACAACTGGTGCGTTCTTTCATGGGGGGACCAGACAACAGGACTTAACAAAAAAAATTAATTAAAACATGGGTGGCCAGCCCATGTATACGTACAACATTAAACAGAACAAGACATACAAAGGAAACTCCATGAAACATTCCCCATTATTGGCATACAGATGTTATGCCCTTTTACAGATTCTAGTAACCCCTGGGAACAAGGGGGTTACATTATTATAAGTTGTGTCCCATTTGTGAAGGACAGTTTTAGAAGTGCTGACATATGTATCAGCAGCATAAGTGAGTGATAGAAGCAAAATGACATGGGCTAAGGCCAGCCTAGCCAAGGGGATTAAAATATAACTAATTTTATATGCAATACCTGTTTTAGTATTAACTAGTAATCTCTGGGAACAAGGGGGTTACACCCACCCTCAGCCAGGAAAATGACTGTCCCCAGTCATTACCTACCCTGCACCAGACCATCTTACCCTATGTGCTGACTATGGGGAGGTAGCGCTACCTTCTCCCCTAGCATGTTCCAGGCACAGGCAGACAACACTAAGGGCCCAGAGGCCTATGGCTGACACATCAGCCCATACATTATGATCTTACTGTGGGAACCAGTGGCCCTGGAAGAACTGTCCAGAGTATAGCCCTAATAGGCCAGCACTGTGGCCCCTACAGCTGGTCAGGACCACAGCCTGTCTATCCCCCTAGCCGTCTAGGAAAAACCTATCTAACCAAACTTACCCAAAGGGAGGACCTCCCCCCAGCCCAGGACACCTGCAGACCAAACACAGAGCTAACATTATACACAAGCATTATACTCCCCCACGATACACTTGTAGAAGGAAAAAGGTTAACACATGTTAACAACTACACAGTACTCTAAAAACACTCTTTAAAGCACAAAGGGACTCCGATGAGTCCCTCCAATCCTCTTTTTGTCTTCTCTTCTTTCTTCATCTCAGGATCCACCTGAAAGAGAAAAGACAAAACACACCCAAATTTGCAAACACAGTACACAGCCATAACCCTTACCATCAAAACACTGGAGAATCCAAAAAAAATTTTTTTAGAAAAAAAGTAGAAAAGTACAAAACAGTAGAAAGTATCAACATTATGTACAATACACCTTTTGGTGATGGAAGGCCCTAAATGTCCACCTAGTGACAAACAGTGCCCGAAGGCAAGGTCCATGAATGAGTCTCTCATGGGCCATGGCCCGGTGAAGCACAGTTCCTAAGTTACTGTAAATCCAAAGGGGAGAGTCTTTGTGGATAGTTCAACAGTCTGTAGTCTGCCAGGTGTAGGATGTGTATTGCAATGCCATTAAGGTAAGAAAAGTCTGGACTTACCAGTCCCTTGAAGAACAAAAAAATGGACATCACCTGGATCTCCAGCCGAAGACTCTCCCTGGCAGCATTTTTTGGATACAGCTGGGTGGAAATCTTCCAGAAAACAGGATGATGAACTGGAAACTTCTGGATTGATGTCATCTAGGAGATGGAACCGTGGAACAGGAAAGGAACAGTTGGGTTGATGTCATCTGAAATCCCAGGCGATGAATCAGGAAGCAGCTGGATTGATGTCATCTTGGGATGATGTCATCTGGAAGGCCAGGCAATGAAATTGGAAAGGCACACAGCAAGGCTGATGAATCTGGACGCACCTTGGATCCTGGAACACCAGACTGGCGGAACAACATGGGTACGGCAACAGCTAGATGGCAGACACTTGCTACCACTGCTCTGCTTCCCACTCGGTAGGCACAGGCACATTCACAGGACAATGGTACATTTGAGGGTAGTACCAATTTGGATTTGGTGCAAGAATTGTGACCCCATCTGGGCACTCATAATTCACTTTATGGAAAGTCTTGTTTCCTTTATCATTCACATAACGTATAGTGTCTATGAACAGTGTCCTGCCCAACTTCCAAAACTTGAGTTTGTCTCTGACAACTTTGTCTCTGACATATTGAGTTGCACCTGGATGCAGGTTTTTGGTTGCATCTTCCACTAACCAGGCTCTCCTGTTTTTCTCAATCTTCTCCCAGACTTTCTGAGGAAAGGTAGGAAAGGACATTCCATAGATTTCATTTGCCTTCCTACAAACCAGGCTTTCCTCCTTACTGCACTTCATCAGTCTGTGACTCTTGGCCTGGCTTGGGGGCAGACAGTCCTGATTCTGCCAGTGTCACATACTCAAAGCTACATAGAACTTGTCCCTGACCCCTTCTGAGGGCAGGGCTGTGGAGTCCACAACTTCTCTTTCTGGTTCCTCCAAGGCAAAAGCTTGAGGCCACATACTGGGACCCTCAACAGAGAAATACACTTCTTCCTCCTCCTCTTTCTCACTTAGGATCTGGGCTCAGGAGTGAGCAGTCATCCTCAGTCCCGAGACAGTCTACTCTTCACTGGGAGTGGAGGTAGACACCTCCCAATCTAATGTTTCTTGAACCTCATCCTATCCCATGAGGCTAGGACTAGGATCCTCTCTCCATGGGTCCACTGACGCTCCCTCCGGACTGTCCATCTGTGGCACAGGTGTGGAGACATCTCAAGGAATCTGCTCTGGCAGTAAATCTACACCCTCTTCCTTTGTGCCACACTCTGCTGGGCCTACCTCAACAAGTTCAATCTGGTGCTGTGTGCTGCTATTTGCAGGATCTTGCAGCTTTGTCCAAGTGGGAGCCAAACGAATTTTAGGTGCACTAGTTAGATCTTGCTTCTCTAAGTGCCCTGAACAGTGAGGAATCATGAATACGTCCCTTCCAGCCTTGAGGCACATTATGAGTACTGTCACAGGGTATCCGGGAATCGCAACATGAGTCGGCAGACTTCCACCATAGAAACATTGCTCTATTTCTTTAAGCTTGGTAACCTCTTCAGCTATCATAGCCCAGGCATGATCCAGGTAGCTGGATGGTCCCGAAGCCATGGCTGTAGATAAACACGCTAAAGTTCTCTGTTATTACTGAGTTCACTTTACTTGGAGCAGTCTCACAAAATGGCTCCCTGCTGCTGTGTTTACTTTACTGCCCTACCTGTAATGGCAGCAGCAGCACTCCTGACACTTCAGCAATCTGCATCTGACTCAAGCCACTACGCATCCGATTTACTGCATACTGATAAATTTTGCTCAAACTGTACTGATTGCACTGTGTTTCTTCCTCAGCACATCTATATGATTTTCTGGGACTTTACCATTAGCTTTCAATCAGTTTTAATTGCTTAAAGTCACTAAAGCCACAGTATTTCTTGAACAGGATTGCCTGTTTGTTGCAGACTCTCATACAACGCACAGTCTCTCTTTTTGCTCAGAAAATGATACTGTTGCTGAATCCACAATATATGTTCACAGTCTATTGCTTAGAATTCTTGCTTGGGTTTTTGATTACTATACACAGTCCTTCTTTGCAAAAACAATCACACTGTTTACGCACAGATCCAGCTGGCTTTTTGAAAATCACTGCACAGTTTGAGCTCAGATTTGCTGAATGGTACTCACTAAATCAGTAGCTGGCTTTTCGATGGAAATCTCAGCCTAAAGCTGATCCTGGAAGGCCTCTGGGTCAAAGCCGGCTGGCGATACTGCCGATTGTCTCTACAAGCACCACACTTTCTCTCCAGTCGATCAGATTACTAGTTGAGCCCAATTTAGCACAGAAAACAGTCTGTCTTTACAGAAATCAAACATTTACAGTCACCACAGCAATTCTCCTGCTACCAGCTCACACACCACTTGCTCTCTCCCTCTCGAACACTGGGCAGCATTCTAAAGCTGGCTAGGGGGTGGGACTGATTGCAGTCTCACCAATCACTCAACACCAAGCAAATGAGCCTCTCTCTCTTCTCAAGCTCTTCTCCTTCATGGCGATCATCGAGCAGGCAAAATTTAAACTGCAAAACAATTGTTTTTCTTTCAACTGTAACTTCATGACGGGAGCACAATTTTGAACCATTTTTCTTGGCTATTTCTCTAGCGACTCCCCCAGTTCATACAGCAAGCATTTGAAACTTTCAGGGCACAATAATCTCTTTGTTTCCCATAGTTCGCAATACTTTTTCCTGTCACAACTTGAAAATGAAAGCTGGTAAACATTCTATTTGATGCAGGACAAGGGGCACACACATTCTGGCTTTACAGCTCTTTGGTAAACGCTGGCCAATGACAGCAGCACACGAACAGCAGGCACACAACGGCACATATGGATGGCACTTCTCTGGGCAAACTCCTTATCCACAAAGCTTCCAGTTTTGAGCTACCACAGACAGACAAAACGTTAGCCACAACTTGAGCAAACATTTCTTATTTTCTCCCAAATTCAAACACATCCAGAGCGGTGCCTCCATTTTTGTAACCCCTCCACGGGCCCCCCTTGTTTAACTAGCAGGGCTGCTCCTCTCACCACATGGCACCAAAGAGAGGGGTGGGGGTTTACATAACAGTTTACAGTACATCTGCTTCTGAGTCTGCCATACACAGACAGGCAGACCAAGTGTGTCAATGACCTGGCACACACCTGGTGGGACCATTTACCATGGCCATCAACACAGGTCCCTGAGAGAAAATGTTTGCTTACAATTGTGCTAGGTTTACACTTCTGGACAGGGGCACCCAAGTAAATCCAGGCACAGTGGAAGCAATAATAATACTGTCCAAACCAGGCTGGGATTCTAGAGTGAGGCTTTTATGCATGTAACAAAGTAGGAATAATCACAAAGCAAAGATGGACCCCCACAGGGCTACACACACTGGTACTGCAGATTACTGAGGTACAGACATTCCTGAATTCCCATTTAGCATAGGCATAATGAACAGACATACACACACACACACACACAGTGAACTCTCTAGTTCTGAAATGGAGATTGGCACACACGGCCAGAACTGGTACATTTCCTCTTGACTAGGCACACATGGCCAGTACTAAGACACTTTCCCATATTTCATGAGGATTACTAGTGGCACCACACCCACCAAAGAGCACATACAGGCTCACAGAGAATCCAACCCATGTCTGGGTAACTATTTCCATCAGGCACTGGCCAAATGCACTGAATGAAAATTGAACTGGTGCCCAAACTGAACCCAGAGAGGTAAACTGGTTACTCCAGATGGGGGGTATTCCACGTTTTGCTTCCAAGTTTATACTCGTCCATTCATCTGGTTAATAACACCCTCACCAAAAACTTGTAGATGCTATCTTGAAATATTTTTCACACTTAACATACTACATGACTAAAAGTTCTGTACTTGGACAGTCTCTCTCTAGACTCCAATGTAGGCAAACACTTTTAAAAACAGAAATAGTCTAGGTGACAGAGTCCCTTTGTCAGAGAAAATTCACCAAGGAATGCAGGTGCCCCTCCTGGGCTGAACACAAAAGTACTCACAGTTTCTGAAGTTGTCACAGGCAACTTCACTAAACAGACTGGGTGAGGGGTTTGCCACTGAACCCAGAAGATCACCCCCATCCATCTCTGGGATGGGGCAAAGGAAAACCCACTTGTAACGGTTTCCACCACTTCAGTCTCTGTCTTCTATGTTCTTCTTCTAGGGTGAGAACAAACTACCCAAAACACAGTGGTAGCTCTATGACAGAGCTAAAAATGAGGAGCTGCCTAAAGCTGTAGCCTCCACCTAGAGCTCCACTATACAGACTACTGAACATTCTAAAGCTATCTCCTTACAGCTAGCTCGAGTGTGGCTTATGCTGCTGTGACAGTTCTATGATTACTTCATCCTCCAGCTCAGCTGAGACTGAAACCAGAGAATGACAGTGTGAAATCCATTTAACTGGCATTTCACTAGCTGCCTTTCCAACCTGCCACTGATTCTATTTGGGATGCTAGTAACTCCTGGGAACAAGGGGGTTACATTATTATAAGTTGTGTCCCATTTGTGAAGGACAGTTTTAGAAGTGCTGACATACGTAACAGAAGCATAAGTGAGTGACAGAAGCAAAATGCCATGGGCTATGGCCAGCCTAGCCAAAGGGATTAAAATATGACTAATTTTATACGCAATCCCTGTTTTAGTATTAACTGATTTGCAGGTGGCTAGGATATGCTGGTCAAAGTCAAGTGATCAATCCAGTAGTACCCCAACATATTTAAAAGTCTACATTGTTTCAAGATGAGATCCATCCAAGCAAGAGATAAGAAGCTGATTATGGTTAGACCTGAACTTAGGTGCAGAGCCAAATAACATGGCTTGAGCTTTGCTTACGTTTAGCACAAGCTTATGTTTGGTAAGTCAAGACTGAATCTGGGAGAAGGTAGACAAGAGAGAAAAGTTTATATCAGATATGGATTTAGAGCTGGTGTAGAGGACAAGATCATCCGTATAGAGGAGGGAAGAGCACAAAAGTATAGCAAGGGTAATATTATTGATGAACACAGAGAAAAGGAAGGGGCCCAGAATGGAGCCTTGAGGAACTCCTATGTTAGTAGCTGTTTGGTCAGATAAGGCAGAGTTGAATTTCACAACCTGCTTCCTATTAGATAGATAGCTACGAAACCATGCCACAGCTGGAACAGAGAAACCCATGGAGTGTAGAGAGCTTACAAGGAGGGGGTGATCAACAAGATCAAATACTTTGGTTAAATCGATGAAAACCACACCTGCCAGGAGACCATTGTCCATGGCAGTGTAGGTGTCACTGGTAAATATGAGAATGGCAGTGAAGGTGCTATGCCCCTTACAGAACCCATGATGGTTATCTGAGAGGAGGTTACTGTTGATGAGGAAGTCAATTGTTTGTGAAGCCACTAGTTTTTCTAGGATCTTGCTCAAGACTGAGAGTATGGCAATAGACTGGTAGTTTGATATGTCCTTAGGATCACCCTTCTTGAAAACTGGTAATTCTTGCGATTTTCCAGATGTCGGGTACTTGGCTATGGCAGAGAGATAGTGTGAATATTGTAGCCAGGAAAGCTACAATAAAAGGAGCAGCAATTTTCAAAAGCCTAGGCTCAAGGCCATCAGAGCCAACACTAGTGTTGTCCAAGATGGTATAGTATTTAAAAGTTTTAGGACACTTGATTTGGTTATGTCCTTGAAGCAGAAAAGTGGGTATACAGGAATGGAGTCTCAGGAGGCATGAGGTGAAGAGGAATTTGCAGGAGGGAAGGAAGAAGTGTATTTTAAAAGATCAGAAAAGTGAAGGTTGAAGGAGTTGGCAATAGTGGTAGGGTCATTGCAGTGCACCCCATGTAGAACCATGTCGTTAGTGGACTGGGAATGTTTAGCCCCTAGGTAGGTTTTTATGTGTAACCAAAATTTTCTAGGGTCACCTGCTGTGTTTAATAGAAGCCATTTACAAAAGGAGATTTTTGCTTGCCAAATTAGTTTTTTGCACCATAGCTTCCAATGGACAAAGGGAGGTGGTAGAGGTACATGGTTATAGAGGTTATTTTTTTAATTCTGTAAACAGCTAGATAGATAATGTACCTAGTGACTAATAGGTGGTGGTGTCATAGTGCTTTAATGTCCATATGAGCAAGTTAGAGAATGTAAAATCCGATAGATTTGATGAAGGGGGCTCAGGGGATATTAAGTAGGAGCAATGCTGATAAGGGAGGCAAGAAATTAAAAAGAATGTTAGAGTGGTGGCCAGGAGGGTAGGAAAGAGGTAAGCTGTGGGTAGGTTTGGAGTAAGTGTTTAAGTAGCTGGAGGTAGAGCAGGAGTAGCTTCATCCCTCTATTGGGCAACCAATATAAGACACAGATGAGAAAATGAAAACTTGGTCAGTCACGTAATGAAGATTGGCTATAAATATTGTGATGTGACTAGTATGAGATGTTTTTGTAAATAATTAGTAGGGATGTTCAGTGGTCTCTATTTTCTTTATGAAGTTCAGAGAAAGAGCCCTGTCCACCAATGGCTTAAAAGGGGGAGGGAGTTGGGTGGGCCCTAGATGACCCTAAGTGGATTTAAAGAGTGTCAGGACAGAGGAGGGTGGGAGGAGAAAATTCAAGTCCCCAGTAGAAAGGCAGAAGGTGCCAAGTTGAAACAGTACTGGGCAGAGAGAAAAAGCTGAGAGGTGGCTGTCCAATTGAGGAGCAGGAAGAATGGCGTTGTATAATGGGCGGCTTGGAGTAGTAGAGCAGCATCCAATAGAAATTGTGGCTGCCAATGCCACAGGCTGCTGGCAAGCAGAGGGGAGAGAAAGATCCTCCTACCTAAGCTGAATGCTGGCCGGTGGGTCCTGTAGCTTCGGGTCTGAGGAATAGCAGTGGCTTGAGGAAACCTACCACAGCCATGGGCAGATCTCCAGGTGCTAGCCCAGTTCAGGGGCTGTGCCTAAGGGAAAGAAGAGACAGGGAGCTGTTAATTTATGCTGGCCAAAATGAGTCTGGCATTAAGTTAATTGGTTGGAGGGACAGGGGTAAGAAGCACAAGTTGCAGGCGGGGAGGAACAATGGGAAGACTAGCAGGGGGTGTCTGAACCCAGGCGCCAAGAGACAAAGGCCAGGCCAGATGAGGTGTTGGGCACTCAGGTTGAGAGAAGAGTGTAGATTAAGGAAGGGTAGGGGGAGGGGAAAGAGAGTAGAAAACAAAAGGACAGAGTTCAAGCAGCAGTGTCGCTAGACTTGCAGTGTATCAGCATTTAACAACAGGATCTCACTTGATAAATTAACATCCTACTTTCACTAGAATACCCTTACCAATGAGACATATTGTCTAACATGAGTTAGAGTCTGTCATATTAAATAAACAGTTTCAGCTGAGAATTGCAAGGTAAAATGCAAGCCCACACTGAACAGAGGCCAGTGTGCAAGAGGCGCTAACTCAGTATTTCTAATGTAAGTTCAGACCACCAATCTAACTAAATTTGGTTAACTTATACAAAATAGATTTTACAATAAAATTCAAGTCCCCATCAGAAAGGCAGAAGGTGCCAAGTTGAAATGGCACTGGGCAGAGAGAAGAAGCTGAGAGGCAGCTATCTAGTCGAGGAGCAGGCAGAGTGGCATTGTCCAAAGGGCAGCATGGAGTAGTAGGGCAACAGTCAATAGAAATTATGGCTGCCAATGCCACAGGCTGCTGGCAAGCAGAGGGGAGAGAAAGAGCTTCCTATCTAAGATGAATGCTGGCCAGCCCGTCCTATAGCTTCGGGTCCGAGGAGCGGTGGTGGCTTGACAAAACCTGCTGCAGTCACAGGCGGGTCTCCAGGTGCTAGCCCCATTCAGGCGCTGTGCCTAAGCTGAATGCTGGTGGCGGATCCTGTAGCTTTGGGTCCGATAAGTGGTGGCGGCTTGAGGAAACATGCCACAGCCACAGGCAGGTCTTCAGGTGCTTGCCCAGTTCAGGGGCTGTGTCTAAGCTGAATGCTGGCCAGTGGGTCCTGTAGCTTTGGGTCCAAGGAGTGGTGGTGGCTTGAGGAACCCTGCCACAGCTGCAGGCAGGTCTCCAGCTGCTAGCCCAGTTTTGTGTTCGAGAATGCAGAATATTAATTCACTCTTGGTACATACTGCTCAGATGTGCTCTATAAATGGTAGAAATATCACATCTAATCTTACATTGTTGAGAGACATATTCGAATATGATAAAGAAAATAAAATACAAGGTTATTTACTAGCAACTGATCAAGCAAAGGCCTTTGATAAAGTATCTCATAATTATCTATTTCAGATATTACAACAATATGGGATAACTAGAAACATGCTGAATGGATTAAAAATTTGTACAAAGGGGCAAGTATAATATCATCAGTTAATGGATTATTGGGAGAGTCAATTAAAATGAGAACAGAAGTTAGACAATGGTGCCCAATTAGCCTGCTTCTATACAGTTATGCGTTAGAACCATTAATAAGAAACATTGTAAACAATCAGAGAATAGTGGGATTAACACCAGGAAATGGAATAGGAAAACAGACAGTGGCTGCATATGCGGATAATCTATGCTTTTTGTAAAAAATCAAGAATCAGAGCATGAAATAAAACAGGTACTTAAATACTATTCCCAAATATCAGGGGCTCAAATTAACCAGGAGAAAAGTACAGTATTACAAATAGATGGACAAGAAAGTTTTTCAGAATTTGTCGGTATTCCTATATCTAACACTCCTACTTGTATTCAAATTTTAGGAATTCCTTTCAGACAAGGTAATTTACAATTAATTAATTGGGAAAATAAAATTAAAATATGTGAATCCAAAGTGCAAATATGGAAAAGCTGGACATTTTCAAAACAGAAAAGGATTCTGACTATAAAGAAATTGTTACTTCCAGGGGCGTGGCTTGGCTGCCGACAAGATGGCAGCTTGAACTTTTTGCTCCATCCCTGTCTGAAACATAAAACATAGAAACATAGAAGTTGATGGCAGATAAGGACCACAAGGCCCATCCAGCCTGCCCTTTTCTTTTTCAACATTATGAATGTGCCATCGGCCTTTGCTCTGTCAATGGCCTATCTATTCATATTCATACTTATCTGTATTGCTCCCTTATGCCTATCCCATGCCTGTTTGAAGCCCTGCACTGTATTCATATCCACCACTTCCTGAGGTAGGCTGTTCCATGCATCCACCACCCTTTCTGTGAAAAAGAACTTCCTCACATTACCGCTTAATCAGCCTCCCTCTAATCTCATGCTGTGTACTCTTGTCCTGCTAGTTTTCTTATATTGAAACATGTTAGACTCTTTCACCTTGTTAATGCCCTTAAGGTGTTTGAATGTTTTGATCATATCACCTCTCTGTCTCCTTTGCTCTAGGGTATGCATATTGAGCTCCATTAATCTGTCCTCATATGTTTTCTGATGCAGTCCCTGCACCATTTTGGTTGCCCTTCTCTGGACTGCCTCAATTTGGTTAATGTCCTTGTGAAGGTGTGGCCTCCAGTACTGCATGCAGTACTCCAGATGGGGCCTAACCAGTGTCTTGTAAAGAGGAATTATTACCTCCCTCTTACGACTTGTGATACACCTACTAATACACCCCAACATCCCCCTAGCCTTACCTACTGCTTTAGTGGTTTGCTTGGATGATTTCAGGTCATCTGTGATGATGATGCCCAAGTCTCTTTCTTCT
Source organism: Neoceratodus forsteri (assembly GCA_016271365.2). Taxonomy (NCBI): domain Eukaryota; kingdom Metazoa; phylum Chordata; order Ceratodontiformes; family Ceratodontidae; genus Neoceratodus; species Neoceratodus forsteri. Next base: position 878,787,103 of record CM028136.1, read on the forward strand.
CTTGTGACTGCCAGCAACTCCCCTCCCAGCCAATAGGTGGCTTCAGGGATTCTCTTCCCTATGTGCATGATCTTGCACTTCTTTGCATTAACCCCAGTTGCCACTCTTCCGACCATTTTGCTAGTTTATCCAGATCTCTTCTCATTCTGCCTACACCATCTGGATCATCTGTTGCAGATCTTGATATCATCTGCAAACAGACAAACCTTACCTGCCAGTCCATCTGCAATGTCACTGATGAAGATATTGAAGAGGACTGGCCTCAGAACTGATCCCTGAGGTAACCCACTTGTGACTTGCATCTCTTCTGACTGTATACCATTTACCACCACTCTCTGTTTTCTGCCCATCAACCAGTTTGCCACCCAGTTGACCAACTTCTGACCCACCCTGAGCCTACCCAACTTACTAAAAATCTTCTATGTGGAACAGTATCAAAACTTTGCTGAAGTCAAGGTAGGCGACATCAGCTGCTCCCCCTTGGTCCACCACTCTGGTTACCCAGTCAAAGGAATCTATGTGATTAGTTTGACAGGACCTGGATGGAATCCGTGGCTTTTTCATTCGATCCTAGGGGCTAACTCTTCAAAAAAGTTATAATCTGCTCTGTAAACCCCCACCCCCCGACTGTCCAGCATGCTTATTCTCTGTTTCAGATGCTCGGTTATTGTGTTAACAGCGCCAGTGTGTTTGTATGTCGGCCTGGATATCAGCAGGTCATGTAGGCCCAATTTCTGCCCAACAGCCCACAGTGCACAGTGGTAAGCCTGCTTTGGAGGGTGGAACCTTACTCTGTTTATCATCTTTCCCTCCCTACCACCACCCGAGACCTGGATTGCGGCACTGCAGCACCACATCTCCAGCCTGCAGACTAGCATTACCTCCAATAAATCCTCGCAGCCTACTTTGCATACAGATGTGAGGGAGCCCTCACCCCAGCCTGCCTCAGTAGGGGACTCCTTTCAACACATTACCAAAATGCTGAAGGTGCTGCTCACCAGAGTAGATGGCATAAGCACTGCCCTTATGAGGACCATTGCAGATGTCTGAAAATTGGAAGACAAAATGAATGTTGTAGAACACAGGGCCGACAATTTGGAGCTGCAGCAGGGCAAGCCCATGAAGTCAGGCTGGCAACCCTTTGGGAATGTGCTGAGGACCAAGAAAATTGGGGGGGAGCGCCGCAGTAATATTCAGATCATCAGTGTCACCAAGGGCTGTGAGGGTCAGAATATGGAGCGCTTTCTAAATTAAGCCATCCCTAGGATGTTGGGTGACAGATGGAGAGGACCTGTGGGTGTGGAGAGGGCCCACAGGCTGACTGGCAGGGCGGACTACTCTGGACATCTGGACAGACACCCAGGCCCATAATTGCCTACCTTCTGCACTACTCCATGAAGGAGAAGGTCCTGTGAGCTGCTCGTGACATGGGGGACATCACCTGGCAGGGGACCCGCATCTCTTAATATCAGGACTACTCTCAAGAGGCCGCTGCTTGGCAAAGGTCCTTTAGACCCATCAAGAAAGTGTTGCAGGCACACAGCTTTAAGTACTGATTTAAAGGCCTTACCTCTTTGCAGGTTTCCAAGGATGGGAGAGAACTGGTGGCTTACCAGTCAAGAGAAGTTGAACTGTTGGTCTCCAAACTACATCCCCCAGATGCCTCTGGGAGCCTGATGCGCAACCTCAATATGGAGGGAACAAATTCACTGGTAGGGCGATTCCTAGGGGGCCTTTTACAGACCAGACTGCTCCACCTTTGATTGATTCCCCTAGGCCAGACCTCAGGAACTGCCCTGTCTCTCTGAACTTTGCTCTCTCTGTGCTTAACTCTCCTTCTGCAGTGACCATCTCTTCCCTGCAGCCTCGTGGAAATGGATCAGCGCAAGACTTCAGGCAATGTTCTAGAAGTGGGCACCATCTCTTTCCTGACCAACGTCTCGCTACTCTGCCTGCTAAGATCCCCCAAGACGTTCTTCCATCAGATGAGGATATGCCTCATCCCTCTTCATCAGATCAAGATGCGATGGATACAGTGCTCCACTCAGACTGGTCCAAAGTCCTCTGTGGTGCCACTGAAGCATAGGAGGAAGGCTGTGCCCATCAAAGCTGGCCTGAAATCCTTCACTGTGGTGGTCGTAGCCAGTCCACCTAAGACTGCAGAATTGACCCCTCCGTTGGATACCTCTCTGACTCAGGGCCCAGCAGAGTAACTATGGGTCTGTTGTTTTGGTTTTGCTCTCCTTTTCTGCTTGGAACTCTCTAAACTGTTGGGCTGGTTGGAACATTCACTGCTGGGGTTATCTCTGTAAGGATGTACTATGTGCTATGTTCTGTACTCAGGGATGGGAGGTGATTGGAAATGGGCAGTGACATTTTCCCCCCCTTGCCTTCTTCCCCCTCCATGACATCCCTTGGAAGTAGTTGGGCCAGGTCTGGAGGTAACATGTAGGTTCCAATGTACCCCTCTATCCTCATTGCATGATTCATCAACGCCTGATCAGGCAGGCTGCATGGGGTAATATACACTCAGACCTCCTATCTGGACCAGATGACTAAGCCTTACCTCAGCTGAGAGGGGCCAGGATGCTGGAGTAGTCTCAACACCTGTTTTTTCCACCCACCTTGGTCTAGTTCTGGTGTGTCTCGAATATCTCCCCTTCTATCTCTGCCCCCCTCTTCCTCAGGGTTAGGTACTACCTGTATACTACACTATTTAAGAGGGCTGGATGCCCTATGGCTGTACTACGGCCTGGTTGCAGATCAGTCGGGGGTTCCCCCCTCCCGTCCTGCCCCCCTCCTCTCCATATCCAGTGCCCCATGTAAACCCCCCATACCCCCTTTTTCTTTCCCCCTTCTCACCTCTCTCCCCCTTAGCTCTGTGGGGTATATCCAGTCAGGGATGGTTTCTCTCCCACTGCTCCTACATCTATATCTCCCCGCTTTGGTGATTGAGTCAGCATAGCTGAAGACCCCTCCTGTTGGGGTCTGTCTAATGTGTCTAGCTCTTCAGTTCTAGTGTGTTCACTGTTAATTTTTGATCTTACAGTTAGCCCCATCTAGCCGCTCTAGCTGGTGTTTGTAGGAGTTATTGAGGCATGCTCCTTTTTCCTGTTAATATTTACATTGTGTGTTTTTTTTTCTTCTCTTTCAGGTTTGTGATTACTTAACAATGCTGTTATTGTTCTTGTTCCATTTTGGCAGGCTACAGGTGCTGCACTTCCCGCCAACAGACATATGTCTCCTTTGTTTTGTGTGCCCGGTGGCCTCTTCTATCTCAGGTACCCTCTCCTTGCCATTGGCGCGTAATGCCCTGTGGGTGAGTACTTTCACATATTCAGTTCCCTTCTCGGTATCATGTCATCCAAGCTCCCTGCAGGGGTGAGATGCATCTCCTGGAACAGCAAAGGGCTCAACCACCCAGTCAAATGGACCAAGGTACTCCAGTACCTCCAATTCTTGCAGGATGACATTGTGCTCCTTCAGGAGACACATCTCACTGCCAGGACTGTACAATGGCTAAAAAGGTCTTGGGTAGGTAGGGTTATTACTAGCTCCACCTCCACCAAATCCAGAGGGCTCACCATTTTGGTGTGTCGCTCCTGCGCATTGGTTGAAGGTGAGGTGAGGGCCAACGTGCAAGGGTGATGGGTCGCTGCTTGGTTTACATTCCCTGGAGGAAGCATGGTGCTGGCCAATATATACAGCCCAAACGCCTACAGTTTTTTTTTTATTTTTATTTATTTAACAAATTGGAAAGACCTTTGAGCCAAGGGCTCTTTTACAGAGGTACAATGTCAAGTCAGAAGAACAGCAAATTATTTATTTATTTAAATTTTGGTAACCAGGTAAGTCCACTGAGACCAGAGGTCCCTTTTTCAGGGATGATCCAGGGTTAGATACATACAGCAATTATTACATACGGTGGACAATAATACAGAGGTTAGGAGTGAGACAGTATCAATTGTAGAGACAGTAACTACAGGTTAACAATCCAGAATATACATTTGCAACATTGCAAGAGTTAACAGGGGTCACAGTTTGACACTTACATTGGTAGGGCATGAAATACAGAGATCACAGTTTGAATGATAGGGAAAACGGAGCTAGCGAGTGCAGCCACACAGGCTAAGTTCCAGGAGGTATACTTTAAGGCCAGCTTTGAATCCCTGGAGAGAAGGCCTATCAACCAGGGTAGCTGGTAGCGTGTTCCACAAGTATGGAGCAGCATATGAAAAAGAGCGCTTACCCGGGATGGTGCGTACGCGGGGGATGACATGGGGCCGGCCGGCCGAGGATCTCGTATCTCGGCATTGTATTCTGGGGTTCAGCAGTCCACACAGATGAGGAGGAGGGCTAGTAGTAGCGAATTTATAAGTCAGGCAGATGGTGAAGTTGGTCAACTTATGGCATATAGTGGGCCAATGAAGGTCTGCGAGGACCTCGCTGTGGTGTCTCCTGGGGGGGAGTTAGTGGCAAAGCATGCCACTCTGTGGTAGAGCACCCTGAGTTTTCTTAGTTCCCCTTCTCATATGAACTGTAGCAGTGGGGCTCCATAGAGGAGGTGGGGAGAAGGGTGCAGTTAGAGATTGCATGCCAAGCCTCATCAGTAAGGGAGTTTCCCAGATGACAGAGGAGTCCAAGTCTCTGGCAGATGGACTTGGTTAAGGAGTCGATGTGGGGTTTGTAGGACAGTTCCTGGTCAAGGAGTATCCCGAGGTATTTGATCCTATCTAGGACTCGACTCACTTCCCCTGGTCCAATCTGAGCTGCAGAAGATCACACCTATCCAAACTGAGGCGTCTGGTTCCAAACAGGACAGCCTTCATTTTCTCCTCATTCAGTGCTAGGGAGTTGGTGGTGAACCAAGCTTCTAGCGCTGTGAGACTGAATTGTAGTTTAGCAGTGATGACGCTGGGTAGCGGGTCACTGCAGTAGACGACAGTGTCATCTGCATAGAGGATGAGCTTGCTCAGCCCACAAACCCTCTCTATGTCATTAACAAAGAGAGTGAAGAGCAGGTGGCCCAGGATTGAGCCCTGAGGTACCCCCGAGACAACCGGTCGGGCGCTGGACTGTGTTCCTCTCGAGAGGACTTTTTGACTTCGGTTTAGTAGATAGCTCTCGAACCAGGAGTGGGAGAGCACATCTAATTCAAGGAGGCAGAGTTTGGAGAGAAGAAGACTATAGTTGACTAAGTCAAAAGCCTTGGATAGGTTGACAAATAATGCGCTGGTCAGAGAGCCTTGGTCCATGGCATCAAGGACATCAGATGTGAGCTGGATGAGGGCCGTGTCTGTGCCATGGCCTTTCCTGAAGCCATGTTGTATGTCGGCAAGGAGAGAGTGAAGCTCCAGATAGTCATGCAGCTGGTTGTGGACCAGTCTCTCCTGTACCTTCCCGAGGGGGCAGAGAATGGAAATAGGCCTTACAATGGTTTCAGTAAGTAGTACAACATGAGGAAAGTAATTACATAAACAAAAGAACAATATGGCAAGATAAGTATTGTGTCAAATGCAGCCAGTGGTCTTGTCTGAAAAGGGGTAGAAGGGATTACAAGGAGAGAAGTACAGGGGGTGAATTGGGGATGGAAGGAGCAAAATAAGAGCAAGGAGGGAGATTCCACAATGAAGCTTGAGCAGGAAAGACCTGCGGAGGGGGGGTAGAGGGAGAGAACAAGGTGAGGAAACAGAGTAGAGAGGGGCAAGTGGGAGTGGGAGTGGAGGGGTAAGGGAAGGGGGGATGAGGTAGGATGAAAAGAGGGCAGGAATGGGAAAGGGATAAGGGAGGAAGTGCTGTGAGTGGAATAGCGCAGCAGCAACATAGGGCTACACGGGGCAAATGGTAAAAGAGGGAGGTCCCAGTGCATTTAGCTGTCAGCAGAGATCAGGTATAGCAATCACAAGATGCTCTGGAAACTAGGAATTGATGCAGCTTCCACTTAAATGGTCCCAAGGTTGCAGTCGTCACAATCTTAGGAGAAAGGGAATTAAATAAATTAGCAGCTCTAACTGCAATGGATTGCTGTCAGAGTGAGGTTCGACAGTGAGGGACAGTAAAGGTTTGGCTCACAGAACTTTGTGTGCTCCGAGTGCCCCAGAAGGGACTGAAAAGCTGAAGGGGAATCTGGTGGTGGGAGACCAAGATCTGCCTTCTTAGCCAGAAGGCAGGCTTGATATTCAATGCGAGCCTGGAGTTGAAGCCAGTTTGCTTGTTCGTAAAGGTCACAAGTGTGAGTACGATGCACTGCACCAGTTAGTAGACGGCATGACTTATTCAGAGCTGTGGTGAGCCGACACAGGGTTGTGTCTGTGTTGGAACCATAAATGACCAAACCACAGTCAATAATAGACACAACTGAACTTTGGATAGCCAATCTGAGGGCTTCGATAGTAAGGCAGTGTTTATGCCTGTGTAGAAGGCCTAGGTGAATGTTAACTACCTTGGCAACATTCTCAACATGATTGGAGTAGGACAGCGTACTATCCAGAGTAACTCCTAGGTATTTAAAAGATTGAGTCTGATCAAGGATAACACCCACACTGTTTTTAATCACCAATTGTTTGGCTTTGTGCTTTCTGTGGGTACCATGGAAGAGCATTACCTTAGTTTTTTTGCAGTTAAGCACCAACTTATGAGAGATGAACCAGGACTCAGCTTCAGTAAAACTTTCCTGAAGTTGGGCCTGAAGGAGAGTAGGGTCAGCAGTCTTTGAGAAAATGACTGCATCATCCGCATAGAGGAGTACCGGTTCAGAACAGGATGCCAGAAGATTATTAAGTAAGGTGCTAAATAGAAGGGGTCCCAGTATCGATCCTTGAGGAACCCCAGTGCAGACAGGCAGTTTAGCAGAAAGGGCAGACCCTATTCACACCTACTGTGTGAGATTTGCTAGATAGCTGGTGAACCACTTTAGAGCTTCTGAACATATACCAAGCCCAGCAAGTTGATGTATCAGCAAATGGTGATTGACCATATCAAATGCTTTAGACCGGTCAACAAAGGTTGCACCAACAAGTTGACCCAGATCAAGAGTATGGTGAATGAAGCCAGTAGGGCTGTAGATGTGCTGTTCCCTTTCTGAAAACCATGTTGTTGGACACATTGTAGGTTGTATTTTTCCAGGTGCTCCACAAACTGGTCAGCAACAATCCTTTCAAGTGCTTTGGACAGCTGGGGAAGAATGGATATTGGCCTATAATTCCCAGGTAGTAATCTGTCCCCACTCTTAAAAACTGGTGTAACCAGAGCAGATTTCCAGATCTGGGAAAACTGTGAAAGTATGAGGGAGCGATTGAGAAGCTTGGTGAGGGGGGATAGGTCTTCATCTAGAGTTAGGGTAAGAAGTTTTAGGTCGAGGGAATCACTGTTTGTCCTAGTTTCTCCTAGAACTTTACGTAGGTAGGTCTTGGTCTCACTTTCTGAGATAGCTTTGAAGTAGAAACATGGGTGGGTAGAGGCCTCTTCTGATTTGGTGGGCATTGGTGCCGATTTCTTTCACAGTATTAGCCAGGCTATCACTTTTCTTGCAGTCAGTCACTAGCATGTTCCTGTCCTGTTAGAAGTAGATTTTAACCTAGTCCCGAATGTCTTCCTAGATAAATCACTACCCACCCCCCAGGCACACCCCAAAGCCAGGGCTGCCCTACAAGAAATGATGGATGAGTGGGGGCTCATAGACCTGTGGAGGCGAGACCACTCTACTGGACAAGACTACACCTTCTTTTCCCATGTCCATGCCACTCATAGCCTCATAGACTGCTGGCTGGCCAGCTCTGCAGTGGCCCCCAGCATATCCAATACTCAGATTGGTAACATTTTAATCTCTGACCATGCCCCAGTGATGTGCTCCTATATCCTCCAGGGCAGAGCACCACTGGTACTAGGTGGAGGTGCAGTCCACTCTTGTTACAGGACCCATAGTTTGGCCAAGTGGTGAGGCAGGAGGCTAAGGACTACTTCTCTCTTAACTCCAGTGGTGAGGTAGCAGCGGGTACGGTGTGGGAAGCCTTCAAGGCTGTGCTGAGGGGGCGCATCATCTCCTTTGCCACAGCCAAAAATAAGGCCAGACGGGCGACCGTCACCCAACTGCTAGCTGAACTCTTGGTGCTCGAGGCCCATTTTAAGGTGTCCCCAGCTGCCTCCCAGGACAGTTCTCTGGTTTGGGACATAGTAGGGGTTAAGTATCGGATTACCTCTCCATTACTGCAGAAGGCAGAGTGGTTGCTACTTCGCACAAGGTACGCTTACTGGGAATGAGGGAGAAGGGTGGCAAACTGTTAGCATATCAGTTAAGGAAGCAGAAAGCTTCATCCTACATTCATGCCCTTAGGACCCCCTCAGGGCAGGTGACTGCAAACCCCAAAGGGATTAATGTTACTATGCAACATTTCTACCAGGCATTATATCAATCCCGAGCCTCCCTGGACTCTACCCAGTTATCCCAGGAGTTGAGCCAGTTCTGCTACTCCTTTAGCATTCCCCACCTTTCCCCAGTAAGCACTGAATCCCTGGAAAGACCCTTCACAGTTGAGAAGCTGCAGCTCGTGCTGTTGCAGCTGGTGAAAAGCAAAGCCCCTGGCCTTGATGGAATGATGGCCAAGCTTTATCAGCCCTGAAATTGTCACCCCCCTCTTAATACCTTGCAGGAGGCCCATACCTCTGGATTTTTTCCTCCTACTATGAGGGAAGCCCTGATAACCCTTCTGTCTAAGGGCCTGTCTACACTACATAAATAAAATCCTGTAACGTTATCAGTGGTAGGGTGGATGCACTGTAACGTTTTGGTTTTGGTCTTGGTCCTGTCTACACTGCACTGAAAATCTGTAACGTTTTGAACCTGGCACAGACTGAAAACATTACAATGCATCCACACTACCACTGAAAGCATTTTGAAAACATTACAGGATTTTACTTGTGTAGTGTGGACAGGGTTAAACAGAGCTTTGAAACCATTACAGAAACCATTGTTGAAACCATCTCACAACAGGTTTCTGTAACGGTTATGAAAACACTTTCTGTGACGTTACCAGTGTAAATGCAAACCGTTATGGTAACAGTTTGGACCCTCTGTAACATTACAGAGGGGATTTCCAAGGGTAGTGTAGACAGGGCCTTTCAGTCTGTAATGGTTTCAAAACATTACAGATTTTCAGTGCAGTGTAGACAGGGCCTAAGAAGTCAAATGATCCACTTGACTGCGCTACCATCCCGTTTCCCTCCTCTCAGTGGATACTAAGATTGCGGCAAAAATCCTGGCCAATAGAATGATAGAAGTGTTGCTGGCCATAATCCACCTCTCGCAGGTTGATTTTACTAAAGGACAGTCTGGGGCCGATAACACAGGCTCTTTCTCAATCTTAAATGGTTAGCGCTTTGTTACCCTATCCCCATGGTGGCCCTGGCAGTGGACTTCTCTAAAGTGTTTGACTTCATGGAGTGGGGCTATTTACATGCGGTCCTCCACTTATATGGGTTTGGCCCCTATTTCCATCAATAGATCTCCACCCTATACAGCTCCCCAGTGATCAAGATCCTAACAAACAAGGATAGCTTGCCCCCATTTCTGCTGCACAAAGGCACTCACCAAGGCTGCCCCCTTTCTCCCCTGCTGTTCCTTGTAGCTCTCGATCCCCTCACAAAGAAACTTTTCTCCCCTAAAGAGATTACTGGTATACAGGTGTCTAGGGGCACGTATCTAGCTGCCACCTATGTGGATGACTTATTGCTCACCCTATCCCACCCGCAAACATCCCTACTGAGCTTGGTGGCAGTCCTACAGGATTTTGCCGGGCTTTCCAGGCTGCAGACCAATCGGAAGAAGACCACCTTCGCCCCACTGACCTTGGCCTGCACTAAGGACTGCTTGCCTGGGCCTGCAGGGGTTTTCCTATCTGGGAGTGGTGATCCCATACAGCTGGAAGGATCTTGAAACAGCCAACTTCTCTTTAATTTCCAATCTCTCAGCTGAAGTCGGACGCTGGCAGAAACTTAATCTCTCACTTCGGGGCAAGGTGGCAGCCATACGTATGTTTCTCCTCCGTCGGGTGGCATATTTATTTAATAACCTGCCCATCCATCTCTCTCCTAAGCTGTTCCACTCCTTGGACAGGCTGATATCCCTTTTGCACTGGGAGGGTAAAACACCTCGATGGAGCTGCAACAAATTGTGAGCCCACTGGACTTGGGATGGCCTCAGCCTCCCCTGGCTCCAGGGCTACCATCTAGCTTATCTGGCAGCTCGGGCCACCAAGTGGTTTGTTCCCTTCCACTCTCTGCCCAACCTTTGGGTCAAACTGAAAGCCACAATACTGCAAGATCATCCCCTTAGTGTACTACTGTCGCCCATAACCATACCACCTTCCAGCGTGACTCCAGTTATGCTTGAAATGAGGCGGGCTTGGCATCAGCTTATGGCTCTATCCAATACCCCTCGTGCAGCCTGGGCCCCACCCCTGTGATACACCAACCTCCGGAATAATCGACTCTTATCTATAGACAAGAAACCTATCTTCTGGCTGGTTTTACCATGCCGCAGTGAGATCCCCTACTGAGACATCCCCGACAGTGACAGCCGCGGTGCTGAGTGTCGCAATGCAGTGTCAGGGATGTCTCCATGCTTCTATCGGGGGGCTGCGCCCCCCGAACCCACCCATGAGTCGGAGTTGGACCGGGGGGGGGAACACCCTGAGAGGCAGTCTTCTGGACTTGCAGAGACCAGCACAGCGACATGCGGATTTTGCCTGTATCCTGTCACTCTGATGGTCTTCGCAGTAGGGGAGTCGCTGCAGCAATGGTATACCCTTCTGGCCCGGGTGGACTGCTGGGGGCCTCTTGCTTATTCAAGACCTATACATGTCTAACTGCACAGAACTGATGCCCTTTGAGCAGGTGCGGTCCCAATTTAACTTCCCAGCTAGGGATTTTTGGAGATACCTCCAAATTCGCAGTGCTGTTCATGCCCTCCAGTTGAGTTCTTCTTCAGACCCAAAGTGGCAGTAGTTAGGCTCCCTACAAAAAAAACACACCCTCCAGGGTCTGGCAGGGCACTTCTATAGGGTCTGGCGTGATTCCCGGATGGATTATACGGATGCAACTCGGCACAAATGAATGTCTGACATGCAAAATACTATATCCCTTGAAATTTGGTCCCGCTGCCTCAAATTAGCCCACTCCACCTACAGGGATACCAGAAGCCAGCTTATTCAGCTAAAAATCCTGCTCAGATGGTACAGGACCCCCGAGTCTCTCTACTTAAAGGGGCTGCACCCTCACTCTCATTGTTGGCGGTGTCATCAAAGTCCTGCTCATATCTTGCATGTGCTTTAGTAAAGCCCCTATCTCACCTCCTTCTGGGCCTCTGTCTCGGCAGACTGTGCCAGTGTACTGGGCCAAATGGTTGATCTCTCTGAACCCATGTTGCTCCTGGGCAACCCCTCTCCACTAAGTTCACTACCTCCTGAGCACAGAGATTGGGTCTTGGTGGTGCTCTTAGAAGCCAAATGTGTCCTACTGATGAAATGGTGGAGCTGACACCACCGGCCATTTCGGCTTGGTGTGCTGCCCTAGCGAACCTTGCTGCCCTAGAGAGACTCCTCTATTCTCACCATGGGCACCTGGTTAAGTACCATTGGAAATGGTATGTCTACCTATACTCATCCCTCTGTAAGGTTCCCACTACCCCTAGCAACCCACCCATCTAAGTCTCTGACTTTGTCTTCACTGTTTTCCCTCTCCCCTTAAGATAAGGCCTGACCTACTCACCTTTACTGGACTGTTCCTTTACTGCAGAGATCACTTCAATTTGGACCTTGTAGCTGCAACAATTTGCACTCTACGATTAGTCCTGCTGTTACCTGGGCCTGACCACCTCCTCTGTCTTCTGGGAAGTGCACGCCCCTAGCATACCCTTTAGTGACAGGTTGTTTCTGTTAATTGCTAGATGCATGCCTTTTATCCTTGTTATATTTCTTCTGTTTTGTTTTTGATGGTTACCAGAATGCATCATGACTGTTTACCTTACTATGTAAGAGGATGTGTTGTACTCCTGTTTAACTTTACCTACATAAACCTGTAATCTGAAAAAATAATAACCTTTTCTATCATAAAAAAAGAAAAGAAATTCTTACTTCCTATTTTTACATATTTAAGTTTTATTTAACCCCCCCCTCCACTGACTTGTTTAGAGACTAGACTATTAAGGTGCTTATTTTAGATGTTATGAGGGAGCAGACTAAATCCAGTAAAAAGAGAGTATAGATATTTACCAATAAAGCTGGGAGGCTTGGGCATGAGAATTTTTTTTTTTCATTCTTTTTTTTGAACATCTAGTTTGAAGATAGGTTGGGAAGGTAATCCGACACCATGGCAAGAATAGACTAAATTATTGCTGAAGACTTTTTTATTCCAAATGGGATAATTTATCCCCAAAGTTTGTTCATACTTATAATATACCAGAATATGCTGAATCAGCTTTCAAGAAAGTAAGGCAGTGGAAAATATGTAAAACAGCAATAATCACACTAACAAGAAAATAAATCTGTCCACAAATAATGGTCACATAGTATGCAGTAGCAGTGACATTTCCAAACTGTTTTCCATCCAAACAAACTGTAACTTTGACTATGTTAAATGACAAGAGAATGCCAGTTAAAAATATGGGATACGTTATGGCTAAATTGCCATGGCAGGTTAGGGTTAAAAGGCAATTTAAAACACAAATCGGTAGAAGAAAGACTATGCTTAAGAGAAGAGTGTCATCAAATAGAAGTGACACAACAACATTACTTTTCAGAATGCCCTGTAATAATCCGGTTACTTTCCTGTTTGGCCATAAAATGGCAGTGGCCCCATTTGAGAAATCTAACACATGAAACATTAATCTTAGGAGATTATACAGGATACTTGAAAAATGTCACCCCAGCACACTTAATGTGATTTTTGCTTGCATTAAGTTTTACTTATGGCAAGCCAGATGCCAATTCTTAACACAGCAACTGAATACAGCACCCCTAACTTTTGCATTAATGATAAAGAATAACCTAAAACAAGCGAAAGCACAAGATTATAAAAGATTACCACAAGGAACAGCAGATGTCTTATGGCATAGAATAGCCTGGGTAGAATAAGACAAGATAATAGGGAATGTATGAGCAAAGGTATATTGGAAACAAGATGTAAACAGAAGACTATATTAGATAACATGATGTGTTGTAGATTCGTCTACATTTGATGTTCGGTTTTGTTTCTGTTGTCTTGTTTAAGCTTAGACCTTGCTTATAACACAGGATGTGTCCTTTTTTCTTTTATTATGTTGTACTGGTTTTATTTTCATTTGAGAAAGGTAATGTTAGAAAAAGTTATGAACATACTCAATTTTTTGTTTTTCTTTTTCTTTTGTTTCTACTTTCATATAACTTTAATGTAGTTCACGATGTTCCTTAATGGGTTTTTCTTTTATGCATTACCAAAAAGAATGTTCTGATACTTTCTCTAGACATTGTAATGTTTTCTGTTTGAAATAAAATTCCCCTACTCTTTTCATGAAGTGCCATGGGATCTTTAACAGCCACCTGAACTACCACCAGAACAGGTAGATGGGACCTCGGTTTAACGTCTCATCCGAAAGATGGATGAGACGTTGGACACCTATGCTTGAAATAATGTCATTCCACTTACAGATGTCAGTAGTGGTATGCAGGGGATTTACTTCTGCTTTCCCCTTTTCCTTAACAAGATGCAGTTGGACACATATACTTGAAATACAGTTAGAACATGGAATCAGATTATATCAATGTTTCATTTGCAAGAGTATATGACATAAAAACATAGAAATTGACGGCAGAAAAAAAATTGGTCCATCCAGTCTGCATATAAAACCCTAACAAACCCAGGACCTATTGTCCATACAGGGTTCTAACCCAGTCTATCTACTCCCATTATCCCCGTCCTACCACTACCACCCTGAGCAACCACTAAACCTCTTACTCTGTCCTCGTATTGTGTTTGAAACCACTGATAGTTTAGGCGCCCACCATATCAGCCCACAGATTGTTCTACGGTTCCACCATCCTTTCTGTAAAATAAAATATTCTCACTTCCCTCTTGAACTTCCCCTTGTCTGTTTCCATTCATGCCCCTGTGTTTTTGATCCACTACTTATGCTAAATAGTTCCTTGCAATTTACCTTGTTCATTCATTTCAGGAACTTGAAGGTCTCTATCACTTCTCACCTGTCTCATCAGGAACATACAGGACTCAATCATATCTCCCCTATCTCATCTGGCCTCCAGTGAGTACATGTTCAGTGCCTTTAGCCAATTCTAGTAAGATCCGCTGGCTGGCCCTGAATCATTCTGGTCACCCTACATTGCACTGTCTCCAACCTGTCCTTATCTTTCTTTAGGTGAGGACTATAGAACTAGGTACAGTATTTCAGGTGAGGACTCACCAGTGATCTATACAGAGGTAGTAATACTCTTTCCTTCTGCTGTCAATACCCCTTCATCCTGTTTGCCTTACTGTAGGTCTTGTTACACTGGCTTGATTTTTTTAGGGAGTCACTGATGATGACCCCTAGGTCTCTTTCCTCAGAAGTCATGCCCAGCTTTAACCCCTATCCAGTACTGTCTGGGTTTCTTGTTCCCTGTATTCATCACCTTGCACTTTCTGGCATTTAATTTCAACTGCCAAATCTTTGACCTCCTCTCTAGCCTTTGCAAGTCTCTTCTCATCTCCCTAACCCCCCCTTTCACTGTCCACCCTGCCACAGAGCATAGTGTTGTCTGCAAAGAGACACATCCTGACCTGGATTCCTTCTCACATGTTGTTGATGAACATATTAAAAAGGATTGTACCCAGGACCGATCCTTGTGGCACCCCACGTGGTGACCTCCCCCTCTTCTGATTTGACTGTTAACCACAACCCTCTGCTGTCTCCCTTTCAACCAGTTTCTCACTTATCTAACTATGTTATCTGCACACCCAGATCCTATAGCTTCTTCAGCAACCTTTTGTGAGGCACAGAGTCAAACATCTTGTTGAAAGCAAAATACAATAAATCCACAGCATGGTCCTTAACCATTACTCTCATTACCCGGTCAAAAAAATTCTGTCATGTTGGTCTGCCAAGACCTTCCTGCCATAGACCCATGTTGTTTACCATCCTGGAGTCCACTGCTCTCCAATGTAGTCCACAAGGTCCTCTTTGACCAGTGTCTCCATCAGTTTACCCAGAAAAGAGGTAAGACTGACAGGTCTGTAGGTACCCAGTTACTCCTCCCCCCCCCCCATGGAGCGGGACTATGTCTGCTACCCTCCAGTCTTTTGGAACTACCCCTGTCTCAATAGATCTATTGAATAGCCCTATCAGGGGTTCAGTTAGTTCTGGTGCCAATTCCTTGAGAACCTTGGGATGCATCCCTTCTGCCCCATGGTCTTTATTTTATTTATTTTTATTTATTTAGATCTCGGATTACAAACGCCTTAACTGTCTTAACTGTCTTTAGACCTGCTAGCTCTTTCCAAACCCTTTCACTGGTAAACACTTCCTGCCTCACCTCAGGGATCCCCCTTACAGCCACCTTAATGCCACTGTCTGGCAGAGGCCCTCTCTCTTCTTTTGTGACTACAGGGCAGAACTAATCATTAAGAACAGCTACTTTCTGCCTGTTCTTCTCTCTTACGTTACCTCTTTTTGTTAGCCTAGCAATTCCTCCTCCCTTTCTTTTTTTCATTAATATATCTAAAGAACTATATGACAATACTGAATGACACAAATTGAATTATTGATAAATATTAAAGAATGACAATATTGTTCCCCATAATTTATAATGATGATTTATCAACAGCACAATAAGACCATGGCTATGAGAATTAGGTCCATTTTGGGCTGAAGTACCCCTTTCAGTGTTTCAGCTGGGGGACTCTTGTGCCTCTTGTACAGCTACTGTAATCTGCCACTATGGATACGTAATCAGAGACCATTACCTGTTCCTACAGATTTAACATTATTTAAGTAAGTTGTACAAACAATGACAGAATGTGCAATCAATTTTGGACTGAAGTATCCCTTTCAATGTTTTGACTGGAGACTCTTGTGTCCTTTGCAAAGCTAATCCACCATTATGGATTAGCAACTAGAGATCATTATTTGCTGCAGAATACTTTAAAGGTAAATTTCTCAACATTTGGAATCAGCACACCCTACTTCGATGCATCAGAGTCCGTGGGAGCCACCTTCCATGGATCTCACCTGAACTCATAGCTTGTTAAAGAGCGCAGGACCAAGCTTGGAAGCTACACAAAGCCTCAAAGCTCCCTAAAGACTGTGATGCATATTGTTCTCTTTGCAACAAGTGCACAAAAGTCACTTATTTGGCTAAGGCAGACTACTTTTGCTCAACCTTTCAATCCAACATAAACAATCTCTCTAAATTCTGGAAAGTCATCCACTCACTCTTCTCCCCCCTTCCAGCCCTCCCTCCCCCCTCCTCAATATAAACAACCCCCTTATTACTGATCATCCCAGTGTTGCTGCTGAATTTAAATCATACCTCACCTCTTGTGCTTCTGCTCTCCTATCCTCCTTACCGTCTACTAGGCCAGGTGCCCCCTTCACCTCACCACACACACTGTCCCAGTCTTCTTGTTTTACTTTCACTAAAATTGCCCCTTCTGACACCTTGGATGACTTGCATGCCTTAAACCCATCCAAAGGCAGTTCGGCTGGTGGCTTGGACCCCAAGCTGCTATCTCTTTCAGCTATGGCTATCTCTGCCCCACTGTCTGACCTCTTCAACCTCTCATTTGAAATGGCAGCCACCCCACCTGTTTGAAAGCATGCCATTATTCTTCCCCTACCTAAGGGTTGTGATCCTTCCTCACCTAGGAGCTACCATCCCATATCCCTCCTTCCCACCCTTGCCAAACTGCAAGAACACTTGGTTCTTGCCCAAGTCGCTCCTTATCTCTCTAACCCCAACTTTTTTGCTCCCTTCCAAACTGGTTTTTGAAAATAAAACACTCCACTACCACCTCCCCGATTAGGCTTACTGGCTCCATCCTGTCAGGGGTGGACAGTGGTCAAATCATGTCTGCCATTTTTGTCGACCTAACCAAGGCTTTCGACATGGTTTCCCACACCCTACTACTAAACTCCCTTTCCTCAGCAGGTCTGACTGACTCAGCCACTAACTGGTTAGAGCCTACCTTGTATGTTGGACTCAGTCAGTCAGAACTGCTGACTCCACATCTCCCCCCCCATCAACACTGGTGTCCCTCAAGGGCCCGTGTTGGGCCCTATACTTCTCTACATACAGTATTTCTTATTGATCTATCATCTGTCTGTCCATCAACCTCAATACATATGTATGCAGATGACACGGTCCTCTACACCTCCGGACAGTCCCCCACTGATGTTACAAACAGACTTCAGCAGGACATCAGTAATGTACAGCACTGGTTTTGCTCTCATTAAATTTTTTCAAAATGCCAAGAAGACAGTCTCCATAACCTTCAGAACTAGGCAGAGACTCTCCAGGCTCCGTTGCCTGCCTGCCCTCCTTCCATATCCTTGATGGGACAGTCCTTGAGGACACCTCCTCATACAGATATCTGGGTGTTCGGCTTGACCAATATCTCACCTTCTCTGGTCATGTGGACACCATCCTGAAAAAGCTGCTCCCCAAGCTTGGTGCTCTATACAGGAACTGGAACTGCCTCCCTCTCCCAGCTCGCAAACTTGTCCAGAAGATGATCTTTCCTATTTTTGACTACCGTGATGTGGTCTACAGTGTCACTCTCAAGACCTCTTTAGCCAGATCGGATACCTTCAACTCATTCTGTCGCTTCGCTCTGGACTCTCCTCCTCTCATCCACCACTGTCAACTCTACCACTCCTTGGCATTTCCCTCACTAGAAAATAGATGCCTCCATCATTGTGCTAAATTTGTCTCTAAATTCTGGTTTGGATTGCTCCCATCCTATCTCACTTCCTCTCTATCAGTCCTCCCTCACTCTGCCCACTCACTTAGATCTTATGACTCCCATTCATTGGTTGTCCCTCACCTGTCTACCACTGTAGGCCAGGCTGCTTTCTCGTATCACTTGCTAAAACTGTGGAATTCACTTCCTCACCAGATTCACCACTCCTCCTCCTCCCCCCCTTCTCTATAACTTCAGCCCTACATAACTTCCTCTCTGTGAATTGTACCTGCAATTAACCTACCTAGTATTTCTGACCTGTTCCCCAACCTCTATCAATATATTAAGTAACTATTCTGAATTACAGCTCCCTTCCAGCCCCACTACTTTATTTCACTGCAGAGATCCCTACCTGGCCATTCCTTCGGGTTATCTATAACTACCGATATAACTATGACTTTAGATTCCTATCAATCTACAACTATCAATATATCTATAACCTTGATTCCTATTCATCTCCTCCCATCCCAGCTTCACTACCTTACCACTTCTGCTGTTACTCCCTATCCACCCCTTCCTTTCCAGCAAAATGGTACCATCATCATGAATTTAAGGTGTTATCCTAATGTAATGCACTTGTCCTGTCCATTGTGACCTCTGTAAACAACTGAACTCATATGCTGCACTTAAAATGTTCTTTCTGTTATTTGCTGTTCACCGCTGCCAATATTATTGTAATGATGTTTGCTGTTGTATGCTTGCATGTATTTCCACTACCCTTTCTCCAGGACGCACCATGTGACAAGCAACTTGTTGTTCAGTGTGCCTTTCCTGGTGAAACGTTTCAATAAATAAATAAATCTTTTTCTACAGATTTAGCATTATTTAAAGCAGCAGTACTAGTTAACCAGGAAGTGTTCATCACTTCCTATATGTTTGCACTGCCTGGCAGTTTAACATTTCAGATTTAACTTTAGCTGTTTACTACTATTTTCTGACAATTGGTTACCTAGATTTTTAATACATTTATAATGTTGTGTGGATAAACAGAAAATATGGTAGCCTCAATACCATTTCCTGTTTTTCACCCTTTATTGTGGCAGTGTCAGTGGCTGTGGCAGAGTCAGTGGCTCAGTAGGTAGCACACTCGCCTCGAGGCTGGGAGATCAGAGGGCTGTGGGTTCAGTTCCCACATCTGGTACTTGGGTTAATATCCCAGTACTGACACTGTAGTGCAGCATGACAGGGGTGTTGCACTTCTGAGGTGCCATCTTTCGGATGAGACGTTAAACCGAGGTCCCATCTGCCTGGATTGGTGGTAGTTCAGGTGGATGTTAAAGATCCCATGGCACTTATCGAAAAGAGTAGGGAAAGTTTTTATTAAAACAAAAACAAATCACACAGTCATTATAATATCCATATTATCTACCCAATTCCAGTAACATTTTTCCACAGCTCTCTTGCTTTCTCTTCTCCCCATAATTTATTTGAAAAATTTTATCTACTTCATCTTGAAACTTAAAAAAAACCATCCTGTACAGTCAAATCCTTATTCTGCAAAAATCTTGAGCATCTGTTTTGCCATATAGACCATTTCAAAACTGTCAAAATAACATAGACTGTATTTTTATTAACGTTTTCCCATTCTTTTGTTAACTGACCATAGATCAAAATCTTGTATGTCATATTTTTAAAAGCTTGCATCCCCCAATAACTGGCTACCATACCCCAAAAAGGTTTCATAAAATCACAATCAAAAATAAATGCTGCATGCTTTCTCTTTTGTCCCACAATCTCTTTCTCCACATATTCTTTCCTCCATTCTTTTATGTTTATGGTTACCTCTCACGTTTAACTTCCCATGACTACACATCCATACTACATCTTTCATTTTTCCCCGGAATTCTTTTTTCTAATGTAACAGCTAAAATTTCCTGCTCTTTTATTCCTTTTTCTAACTTAAAAACTTGTTTTTCCCAGAAATTCATCTCCATAATTTCTTTATACATCAGTTTTCTGTTACCCCTAATTAGAGCATCCATTGTTACCCCCCACTGG
This sequence comes from Neoceratodus forsteri, assembly GCA_016271365.2. Classification (NCBI taxonomy): domain Eukaryota; kingdom Metazoa; phylum Chordata; order Ceratodontiformes; family Ceratodontidae; genus Neoceratodus; species Neoceratodus forsteri. Next base: position 878,807,083 of record CM028136.1, read on the forward strand.
GTTAAATACTTCCTTCCAATTTCCATATATATTGGCCACACTTTACCTCCTACTATATTCCCTTTCTTCCCAATACATTTAATGAAAGGTATATTTCATTGCTGTGTTAACCAGGACCAAGCTTTGTTCTCACCTTTTACTAATGGTACAATATGTGAAAACACAAAAATAGTAATATAAAAAAAATTGGATTTGTCATGTTTAAACCCCCATCTTTTATGGTTCTATACGTTATCCCCCTTTTAATAGGATTTAACTTGCTATCCCACAATAACTGAAAAAAAAAGGCTTTGAATTTTGGATTGCATTTGAAATGGTACAGGAAAAATGTATGCTAAAAATTTAAATATTGGGACAATAAACGTTTTTAATAAGTAAATTCTTTTTTCTCGTGTCATACTCCATTGTTTCCATTTATGTACTTTTATTTGGGCTATTTGATACTTTTCTTTCCAGTTTTGTTGTATTGCATCATCCCCTCCAAATCTTTATTCCCAGCACCTTAATGCTTCCTCCAAATCTCCTCTTTTCTTTTTCTCCACTGCCCCCAACGGATAAATTCTACTTTTCCCTTTATTTATCTTAATCCCTGTATATTGGCTATACTTCTCTACTGTCTCTATTAACTTATCCCCTGAACTCTGATCTTTTACTAAAACTAAGCAATCATCTGCATAAGCACTTGTTTTATTCAGTTCCCTATTTTGCCATACAATACTTTTAATCTCTTTCTCCACCTCTGTTCTCCTAAGAAGTGGATCTAGACAAAATACATATAGTAGGGGACTTAATGAGCACCCTTGCCAAACCCCATTCCTTATATGCATTGAAGTCCCTAGATGCCCATTAACCATAGGACAAATTTGCGCTTCCTTATATATTGCTTTTATTAAACTAATTAATTCTGCTGGAATTTTAAACTTTTCTAAGGTATCCCATACATACTGATGCTTTACAACACGAAATGCCATTTCTTGATCCAAGGCATACAAATACCCTTGCAAAGAATCCTCCTGTCCTTTATTTATGACTTCCCTAATATAAATTAAATTTTGTTGTATGCTCTGTCCAGGAATAGCACATGTTTAAGACTGCATTATTAATTTCTCTGAAAAAGTCCTTAACCTATTATTTATTACCTTGGCTAAAGGTTTGTAATCTGAAGTCAATAAACCAATGGGCCTCCAATTTTTAAGTTGTGTTTTTTCTCCTTTTTTATGCAAAAAAATAATTATTCCTTTTTTCATGCTTTCTGCCAAATTGTCTCCATTCATTATACCATTGTATACTCTTGTTAAAATGGGAGCTATTGTTTTTCCAAAATTTTATAGAACATATTCGGAATCCCATCCAACCCAGGAGCCATGTTATTTGACAAAGATTGTATTGCCTGTTTCACTTCTTCTTCTTTAATTTCCCTCTTTATCGCCTCTGCCTCATCTTCCTCCAACTCTGGCATCTCAATTGTCAGAAAAAAATCCTCACTTTTCCTACTTCTTTGTTGCTGGTATTTTTCCTTCAAAAACTCTTGTACTGTACATTTAATATTTTCTATAGCTGTATGTATCCTCCTTTTTCCATCCTGTAATTTGTACATAACTCAATTTTCTATTCTTTCTTTACTACTATCATAAGGATTTGTATGCTATTTTGTTCCCTGGGTACCACTTTTTTGTTCCATAATTAAAGACGCGACCCTATTATATTGGTATTCTTTCATTTTAACCTTAATTTCTTCAATTTGTTTAGATTCATCCACCTTATCGTTAACCTGCCTTGTCATAAGTTTATATAATCTAGCCCTTAATTTTAAATACTTCCCATAATTTGTTGCCTCTACTTTCTGTCCTTCTTTGATCATATATTGTTTGATTTCATTTTTAGTATCTTCCCACCATTCTGTTCCACTATCATATAATTCCATAACTGTTAACTTATCTTCCACTATTATTTTAATCTTTTCTATACAAGTATCTTCTTGTAGTTTAGCTGTATTCATCCTCCAATAGCCTTTTCCTATTCTCATCCTATTCCTCAAGTTAATTTCAACTTCTACTGCCATATGATCTGATGTCTCAATTGGTATACTTCTAATGTCAACTACCTCCACTTTTTTTTGCACCATCCAGAAATCTATACGAGTGGAACGTGAACCCTTGAAATATGTGTGTTCTCCTTTTTTCCCTTTTAACTTATAACCATCCTCCATCCCAGCTTTATCTAACATTCTTTTCAAGTGGGTCGTATCACAAAAATTTTTTGATGTTGCCTTCCCCAATCTGCTCTAGATAACCCACAGTTAAAGTCTCCCCCCCACACCACAAGTTTTGAAGTATGCAAATAAGCCTCTATTTGATCTATTAGCATATTTCTTTCTTTTTTCCTTTGTGGGTTATTAATTTACAATAATTCTCACAGAATTCTTTTTTAAGATAGCATCAATAATCATAGCTCTTCCAGGTACCAAATCTATTACTTTTAAAATTTGAACATCATGAGAAGAGAAAGCTATCCCCACCCCTGTACACCTACTGTATCTATCCCAAAGAACCATAAGGATGGTCCCCATGTCCAGTATTTCTGAGTTTGTTGAATTTCATCTATAGTGTGTAACCTTGTGTCTTGGAATACATATAAGTCACTTTTCAAGTCATATAGTATTTTAAAAGTTACCAGCCTCTTCCTTCTATTTTTAATACTATTTGTATTATGCGTGAGGCATTTTAAACTTCCCATTTTGTTTTTCCCTCACTTTTACCCTGCCCCTTTAGATTTTTTCCTTTTTTTTGACACCTGTGTGTCTGTTGTGTCTCCATCTTCCTCTCCTGCACCTTCAGAAAGATCCATGTTGGACTGATCAGAGCCCTCCTCCATAGTGAAAGAACATTCCTTGTCTTGTAATGAGGTGTATTTATTTAACTCAACACCTTCCTGATCTTTTTCCAATTAAATTATCTGTTTTGCTGTACTCTTCTTTTTGTGTTTTTAGATCTTGTAACCATAGTAAATCCAGTTTCTTTTTCTGTCTTCCCTTCCATTTTAAAAGTCCCTGTTTTTTCTTCTGATTCTTTTTGCTCTGGTATTACCAACCCTTTAGTCCAAGGCTGTACCTTTATTCCTTTTTCCAAGTCCTCTCTTATAATGGCTTCCCTTATTACCTTATCTTGCTTCTCTTTCTCTTTCTGCGCCACAGCCAGGTAAACATCTTGCTCTGCTCTTTCTCCAGTTTCTGGGCTATTATGGGGAAGCCCAGGGACATTTTGCAAAGGTGTGTCCTTCCTCTTCACACAAACTACATTTAACTTGGTTTGTGCATCCTGCCCCAAAATGCCAAACAACCCCACATAGGCCACACTTGACTTTGCCACAGACATTACTTAAGTGACCTCGCTCTCCACATTTGTAGCAGGCCCGCACTTGGCCTGCATAAAAAACAATGCCTCTATCTTGGCCTAGAAAGAAACAGTTCGGCAAATGTTGAATTTCCTCATCTACTTGTTTAAGTGTTAGTTTATATTTCCATCCACCTGTCCACAGACCATTTTCATCCAATATCGGTTCCAGCAGCCCATGCATTGCACCCCTCTGCTTGATCCAGAAATTAATGTCGACCACATTGACGCCTTCATTTCGAAATAACACAGTCACTATCTTAAAAGCAGGTTTTGATAAGGGAATAACTGAGAAATCCTTCCATAAGTCTGTATATTTCATTTGCTGATATAATTTCCAAAGCGGTCCAACCCTCCTCCATGTTTAAAACTTATGTCAAATTCTGTACTTCCTGGTACAGGAATAAGGGCATATATTTCACATGGATAAAACTTCATTTTATTCATTAAGAGTTCTTCCCCAGTAAAAATTCTGTTGGGCACATCCTAAGAGGGCCCTCTAAATCTCAGGCGTACCGCGTTTCTTCTTTTAGCTTGCTGTGATTTTATATCTTTAGGAAATAATCTTTCTTTAGTATTCCCACCCAGGGTTTCTCCTCCTGGCCTTCCTCTTCCTCCTGCATTTCTTTATCTGTTAATATCATTTTCTGCTCAAGCTCCATAGATGACTCTTCATTATTGCTATCAAGTCCATCAAAAATTATCTCTTTTGTTTTATCTGCCTCTGATGTTACATCTTTCTGTTTTTCGGCTTCATCCACTTTTTTCCCAAATTTACTTTCTACATCCCCTGTGTCTTCTTTTTGTTTTTTACTAATTCCTGATGTACTGGGCCTGTTTGGATCCCACCCAGACCCATCATCCTTTCATTTCCAACCTGCTTGTAATAAAGCTTCTGTTACCCATTTAGGTGTGTCTGCAAAGTCTCTAAAAGTTCTCTCTTCTGAATCTGAAACCTCCTTATTTTCTCCTTTACTGTTTCCTAATGGGCCCTTTTTTTCTGTGACTTCCTCAATATCTTCAAAACCTGTGTTTTCTTTATTTTTTTTAGCTCTTTCTTTACTTTCTGTCTTGCTTTCTACAATCCTTTTCAGGCCAAGTCGTTTCTGACTTACTTTTGCCTCTCATTTCTGTGCTGATACTTTCACTTGTTTTTTCCCCATCTCAGCAGGTGCAGCTTGCTTTGATACTGCCACATCATTGCTTCTCAATTTAGCCTGATAGGAGTCCAGCCAATTTTCTTTGCTTTCCACAACAGAAATATCTGGCTCTATAAGACCTCCTGTTTCTTTACTATTTTGCTGATTATTTTCCAAAACATTTTTTTTACTCACGCTTGCAACATCTCCTCCCTCCATCTCCACAGAAGAAGTTTTGTCTCTTAATTCTTTCTTTTTCCCTTCCAGCTCCTCACTTCAATCTTCTTTATCTATAAAAGTGTCTGAACTCATTTTCAGGCCTCTAGTGGTATACAAGACAGGGGAGGAGGCCCTCTCCCCTGCCACATCAGCACTTCCTCCTCCTCTGCTGTCCTGCTCCAAACTGTGCTCCTCCACTCTGCTCTCAGGAAGTCAAGTCCCCTACTGAAAGAGTAGGGTAATTTCCCTGGTGTCCTGGCCAGATTTCCCTCATTCACTAAAAATACCACCAACAGCTTAATCTGGTTCAAGGTCAGTTGGCATTCATCTGTATCCCCTTCCCCCAGGTCGTGCCTGAAAATAGGCAGGATTTGTCTAGTGCACTTACTTGGTCAACAAAAACTAAATAAATAAATAAAATATTTACATTACTTTACCTATACAGACTCAGCAGTCAAAGGAAGGGGTGGTGCACTCCAGTTACATCATACAAAATAACCAATGAGATAGTGGCAGTGCCCCATTTCCCTCAGAATCCAGTATGGCACTCCTGGCAAGCATCTGTGCTAAACTATCAGAAAAAAATAAAGAATATAAAGAACACAAAAAAAAAATTAAATGCAAAGGATCCAAGTTTTGTCATTTGTGGTGCTTGTTTGAATGTACAATTTTATTAATTAGTACTGCTGCTTTAAGCAAATTGTGCAAGCAAAGGTGGAACATGCAGTCACTGCCCCCCAATTAGTTTGATCTATAATTGAAATATTACAAACCAGTAGTAGCACCATCATAGCTACATAGACACTGACAGCAGAAAATGACACCTTAGCCAATCCAGTCTGCCCCCCACATAACAACTCTGCATTTACCCTAGTGGCAATCATACCCTTCAGTTATTACCCCTTCCCCTTTCAAACTAATCCCATATGTCTGTCTGATCCCAGCTTGAATCTGTCGACTAACTTGGCCTGTACCACTTTCTCTGGCAACTTATTCCAGTTGTCCAGCATCCTTTCCATAAAAAAGTGCTTACAGCTGTCCTTTTCGAAACTCCCTCCTGCAAGCTTTTAAAGGTGACAGGAAACAGTTTTATACACCTCAGGAGTTATTTATTGACTGACTGATTCATTCATTCATTCTGCTCTATGTAGATCCGAGGGTACCCAAAGCTAGATAATTAATTTATCAAACATCGGCGAAAGCACATCAGAATACCTAACTGGCATAGAAAGGAAGATAGAAGAGCAATCAATGGCATAAAAACAATTTTCTATCTCCTTTGATGAATTTCCTCTCATCCCCATATCTGAACTCAAGTAGAAGAGTTCCTTGATGTCCACCCTATGTATCCCATGTAGGTCCTTGGACATCTCTATACTGTCCCCCCTTCCCTCCTTATTTCAAGAGAGTACATGTTTAAATCCTTCAGCCTCTCATCCAACATCTTAGTTCCAAGGCAATGGATCATCTTTGTTGCTACACTGTACTGCTTCCACCTTGTTGCAGTCTTTCCTCAGGTGTGGCCTCCAGTACCTTGCAAAGAATTACTGGTGCAATCACATCAGTGACCAGTACACTGAGAGGATTTCCTCCCTACCTCTACTGCTTATCCTCCTCCCAGTGCGCTCCAGCATCTTGTTTGCTTTTCCCACGTACTTATTAGAGTTGAGATAAGACCTCCCTGCTACTTCAAATTGCTTCCCTCTACCTTTTAAAGCATATGTCATCCTTTCTAGGAGACGAATTTTTAATAAGCTGTCCTCCCATTGCTGCACAGTGGGTTTAATATAGGACACCCAGGTGTTTGGATATAATAACTAGCCATAACCTACAATAACCTAATATTTGGGCATATGGGAACCATTCCTTCTTGTGCTTCTATTCAATCCCTAGTAACATTGCCTCTGGGATAACTGCACCCTACACCAATGTATCCTTATGCCCTTTTCCACCACCTTTGTCCAAAAAGGTTGGAGTTCCTCTCACTTCCAAAAGTGATGAATTTATGTGCAGATTTCATTATTGTACTGTCAGTACATCCGAGATTTCCCTGGATTAAATTTGTGTACGACACTAGGTGGTTGGTATAGCCTATTAATGAACTCATACTGAGCATCTTTGAATTTATTGCAAATAAATAACCCCAAGTATGATTGACATAATAATATCAGTCCTTTATTTTGAACAGGGAACCCCAGGTTCCTCTCCCAGTGGGCATGCACTTTCTGGGAGGGGACTGGTCCTAACATTCAGCTTTGAGTGACAACCTATGAAATAATTTGTTTCATATCTAACCTTTTTCACATTATGAGCTGTTCTACTGAATCTATCCCCACTTCCAATGGTCTGTCCCTATGTAGCCCCTGTAAGAAGCTATGGGCATACAGGTACCAATAATGGTGTGTGTGTGTGTGTGTCTGTGTGTGTGTGTGTGTGTGTGTGTGTGTGTGTGTGTGTGTGTGCACATGAGCAGTATGTCCCAGCTCTGTCTAATATCTTCAAAGGTTCTAATCCTCAGGTTAGGAGCTCCACCATACACTGGACACCATGTATTTCCCAGTCTCTAAAGCCTCCATCCTCCAGCCCCAATAATAATGCCAATTCTGCAGCAATCAGCATGACAGTATGGTGCACCACCCCCCTCTGTCCTTAGAAAGTGTCTTCTATACTGTGAGTACTGATCATACCATGGAATATGGGTGCACTGATGCTCCATATGCGCAGTTTCATCCCACGTCTAAGAAATCAGCTAATGGGTCTGGTGCCAAATACCCCTCTAAATCTTCCCATCAGTATCAGTGCTCTATAAGTCTTTTCAGGAGACACAACCTGACTGTGATATATATCATGCATAAATGGCATGATGAAAACAGTAAAAATACCATATCACAGTTTTGGCTAAAAGCATACGTAACCCCTCGCTGGCACTATGCCAAGGGCTACTACCCTTGCCTGCGCAGCTAATAGCAGGTTAAGGGGCCTGAGTTCTGAAACAGGTGCCTCCACCCAGAGGTCAGGGTTGGTAGTGGTCAAACTAACCTTGGCACAGCCCTCCGGGACAGTGTAACCCCCCTCTTTCCCTTCTAGTGGCCTGAGCAATACACGATAATCACTTTCACAGTACCCCTTGTACACCATACCAGTACCCACACTGTTTGCACTTACCACCAGGGCTGGTTCCTCTGGCTCCACTCTGGGGACACCCTGTAATACAAGATTATGCACAGTAAATAGCAACAGTATAGTATTCTTGGCACAAACTGGAACCACAGTCAGGTTAAATGTAGCAAAAAACTCAGATCTGATATATTCAGGGGACTTGAATAAGGAAGGGGCGTAATCAGGTTGATTGGCTTAAAGGCTATATTAATCGAACAGTTACGCATGCGCTTTAAGTCCCCCTACAGTCACACACAGGTACCCAGGTAGGAAAATGGTGGCCTAGCAGGAACATTGCAGCTGGCTGGGGCCCTGTGATGGAAGAAAGTAACATGCACAACACACACTACTTGTAATCTGAAGCTGGAGGGCTCAGTTCATGAAACATAAAGCAACAAGACAATCAGATGACAGCACTTTTTATTTAGCTGTTGTTGCAGGGAGCTACCCTGATGTTTACTCATGAAACCCAATACAGGACACAAGCAGGACAAAATTGAGACTGCAGGTTGTTGAGCTGGAGTGTCAGCAGAAGCAGGGCCCACACGAATCACCGTGGTGTCATTCCTGTTCAAGCGTTGAGCAGGGGGCTGATCCCCAGGCAGGTCTCTCGTCGATGGCTTTCTCCGTGCAATGAGTAGTCTGGCTGGGACTGTGTGGCAAGGCCCAGGCAAAATGACAATGAATTTGGATTCAGTCCGTTGGAGCTGGATGCAGCCTCCAGCAAGCAGAAAACAGTTCAACACACAGTAGGGAACCAAATCACGACCCACTAACAGCACACAGCACATTTACATGTAAGAAATTCCACTATACCAGGCAGATTGCTAACCAGTCGCAATTACAGAGTCTTTGTACAAACCGGGAGTTCAGAGGTGGCTAGAAATTCTGATAGGCTGATCGCATTTAGCAAATCTTCGGTCTTCTTCAGTTTAAAGCCTGGTCACAGTCTGGTGGCTTAAATAGTCCTCACAACTCGGATTCAGTCAGAATAAACTCTATTTTCCCTCTCAGGGACAGCAGGCAGACAGACAGGCCAAAACTCAGCCCTTTCACAGTTCTCCCATGTAAAACTACTCAGAACTGCTACTCAGATCACTTGAGCTGTTACTCATTTCACTTCCCAACTCAGAACTAACTGAAAACTGCAAGCAGTTTGGGACTTCACCAAGATCCAGAAGGTTCGGTTGATTGATCTGTCTGTCAATTACAACAAGGGCTCCCCTCTGGGTAATTTTAGGCGCAAACAGCCCCAAACTATAATTCCTACAAGTTTTGACCCCACAAAGTCCCTGTAGACAGGCTCCATTTTAGAGTCCCAAATGTACTGATAGGCCCATTTCAGCAGTCCAGGATCAAGATGATGGAAACAAATAGAACTGTCCATGCTGCAAAGAAGGTAGGTTAGAACAAACTGCAATATTATTACTACTCTAACAAATGATCAGCAAACAGAGCTCTCTTTTAGATTAATTATGACTGCAATCCAGGCAGCTCTTAAAGAGACAGTACACAGAGGATATATAGGCACTCTCTGGCAATCACATTTAAACTGAAAAAATGCAGGACACCAGCCTGGCAGTGAGCATTTAGACAAGCTCAAGGAAGACTTTTTGGGAACCCTCATTTGTAGTGGGGTTACACTCGTCCCTGCCTGGAGAAAACTTGGCATCTGCATCAAGTCTGTACCATCACAATATCAACAAGTATTTGTCAATGCCGAATGTTGATTACGTTGGTCCATTGAGTTCACTCAGTGGCCCTCTGTCACTCGCTCGTTATGTTTCTCCCAGTGCTGCAGGCTGCTGTTTTGCACTGGGCTCCTGCCTGCATTGGCACCCTTTTCTGTCCACAAAGAAATTTGCAGCTGTCCCAACAGAGCTCTGTTGCGCTCACTCACTCCCCCTCCCTCACGCGCTTTTTCTGTGTCTCCCAGTGCTGCAGGCTGGCCTTTTGTACTGGACACCTACCTGCATTGCCACCTTTATCTGCCCACAAAGCAATCCGCAGCAGTTCTGACACAGCTCATTTGAGCTCGCTCACTCCCCCTCTCTCACTCGCTCGTTGTGTTTCTTCCGGTGCTGCAAGCTGGCCTTTTGTACTGGGCTCCTGCCTGCATTGCGCCTTTATCTGCCCACAAAGCAATCCACAGCAGTCACGATACAGCTCCGCTGAGGTCGCTCACTCCCCTTGTCTCACTCACTCATTCTGTTTCTCTTAGTGCTGCAGACTGCCCTTTTGTATGGCGCTCCTGCCTCTGTTGGTGCCTTTTTCTGCCCACAAAGAAATCTGCAGCAGTTCTAACAGAGGTCCGTTGAACTCACTCACTCCCCCTCTCTCACTCGCTCATTCCAGGTCTGCTGGCATTGCAGGCTGCCCTTTTGCACTGGGCTCCTGCCTGCATTTGCACCTTTCTGGCCAGCAAGAAATCCACAGCTGTCCCGACGGAGCTCTGTTAAGGTTGCCCACTCCCCATGTGTCACTCGCTCATTTTGTTTGTCCTGGCGCTGCAGGCTGTCCTTTTGTACTGGGCTTCTGCCTCTGTTGGCACCTTTTTCTGGCCACAAAGAAATCTGCAGCTGCCACGACAGAGCTCCGTTGAGCTCGCTCACACCCCCTCTCTCGCTCTTTCCATTTCTGCCGGCGCTGCAGCCTGACCTTTTGTACTGGGCTCCTGCCTGCATTGCCGTCTTCTTCTGCCCACAAAGAAATCTGCAGCAGTCACTATAGAGCTCCGTTGAGCTCACTCACTCCTCTTCTCTCACTTGGTCATTCTGTTTCTCCCACTGCTGCAGGCTGTCCTTTTGTAGTGGGCCCCTGCATGCATTGCTTCCTTTTCTGCCCACAAAGAAATCTGCAGCAGTCCTGACACAGCTCCGTTGAGCTCGCTCACTCCCTCTCTCTCACTTGCTCATTCCGTTTGTACCGGCGCTGCAGGCTGGCCTTTTGTACTGGGCTTCTGCCTGCATTGCTGCCTTCTTCTACCCACAAATAAATCTGCAGCTGTCAAGATAGAGCTCCGTTGAGCTCGCTCAATCCCCCTCTCTCACTCACTCATTCTGTTTGTCCTATTGCTGAAGCCTGCAATTTTGTACTGGGCCCCTGTGAGCATTGCTGCCTTTTTCTACCCCAAAGAAATCCGCAGCAGTCCCAACAGAGCTCCATTGAGCTCACTCACTCCCCCTCCCTCACTCACTCATTCTGTGTCTCCCACTGCTGCAGCCTGCCCTTTTGTACTGGGCTCCTGCCTGCGTTGGGGGCTTTTTCTGCCCACAAAGAAATCTGTAGCAGTCCTGACACATCTTCGTTGAGCTTGCTCACTCTCCCTCTCTCTCACTCACTCATTGCGTTTCTCCTGGTGCTGCAGGCTGGCCTTTTGTACTGGGTTCCTGCCTGTGTTGGCACCTTTTTCAGCCCACAAAGAAATCCGCAGCTGTCCTGACAGAGCTCCATTGAGGTCGCTCACTCCCCCATCTCATGCACTCATTCTGTTTCTCCTGGCACTGCAGGCTGCCCTTTTGTACTGGGCTCCTGTCTCTGTTGGCACCTTTTTCTGCCCACAAAGAAATCTGCAGCAGTCCCGACAGAGCTCTGTTGACCTTACTCGCTCCCCCTCTCTCACTTGCTCATTCCATTTCTGCTGGCGCTGCAGCCTGCCCTTTTGTACGGGGCTCCTTCCTACATTGCTGCAGTTTTCTGCCCACAAAGAAATCCGCAGCAGTCCCAACAGAACTCCCGTGAGCTCACTTTCTCCCCCTCCCTCACTCACTTGTTCTGTGTCTCCTGCTGCTGCAGGCTGCCCTTTTGTACTAGGTTTCTGCCTGCATTGGGGGCTTTTTCTGCCCACAAAGAGATTTGCAGCAGTCCTGACACAGCTCCGTTGAGGTTGCTCACTCCCCCTCTGTCACTCGCTCATCCGTTTCTGCTGGCACTGCAGGCTGGCCATTTGTACTGGGCTCCTGCCTGCATTGCTGCCTTTTCCTGTCCACAAAGAAATCCGCAGCAGTCACAATAGACCTCCGTTGAGCTTGCTCACTCCCCCTCTCTTACTCGATAGTTCTGTTTCTGCCGGCACTGCAGGCTGGCCTTTTGTACTGGGCTCCTGCTTGCACTGCCACTTTTTTCTGCCCCCAATGAAATCTGCAGCAGTCATGATACAGCTCCATGGAGGTCACTCCCCCGTCTCACTCGCTCATTCTGTTTCTTCTGGTGATGCAGGCTGCCCTTTTGTACTGGGCTCCTGCCTCTATTGGCACCTTTTTCTGGCCACAAAGAAATCTGCAGCAGACCCGACAGAGCTCTGTTGAGCTCGCTGTCTCCCCCTCTCTCACTCGCTTGTTCCATTTCTGCCAGCACTGCAGGCTGCCCTTTTGTACTGGGCTCCTGTCTGCATTACCGTCTTCTTCTGACCACAAAGAAATCTGCAGCAGTCATGATAGAGCTCCGTTGAGCTCACTCACTCCTTCCCTTCTCTCACTCAGTCATTCTGTTTCTCCCTCTGCTGACGGCTGTCCTTTTGTAGTGGGCCCCTGCGTGCATTGCTTCCTTTTCTGCCCACAAAGAAATCTGCAGCAGTCCTGACACAGCTCCATTGAGCTCGCTCACTCCCCCTCTCTCACTTGCTCATTCCCTTTCTGCCAGCGCTGCAGGCTGGCTTTTTGTACTGCGCTCCTGCCTGCATTGCTACCTTCTTCTAGCCACAAAGAAATCTGCAGCAGTCATGATAGAGCTCTGTTGCGATCGCTCACTCCCTCTGTCTCACTCGCTCATTCGGTTTCTCCTGCCGCTGCAGGCTGCCATTTTGTACTAGGCCCCTGCGTGCATTGCTGCTTTTTTCTACCCACAAAGAAATCGCAGCAGTCCCAACAGATCTCCGTTGAGCTTACTCACTCCTCATCCCTTACTCACTCGTTCTGTGTTTTCCACTGCTGCAGCCTGCCCTTTTGTACTGGGCTCCTTCCTCTGTTGGCACCTTTTTCTGGCCACAAAGAAATCTGCAGCAGTCCCAACAAAGCTCCGTTGAGCTTGCTCACTCACTGCCCCTTCCTCACTCACTCGTTCTGTGTCTCTCGCTGCTGCAGGCTGCCCTTTTGTACTGGGTTCCTGCCTGCATTGGCAGCTTTTACTGCCCATAAAGAGATCCGCAGCAGTCCTGAAACAGCTCCGTTGAGCTCGCTCACTCCCCCCTCTCACTTGCTCATTGTGTTTCTCCCGGTGCTGCAGACTGGCCTTTTGTACTGGGTTCCTGCCTGCATTGCTACCTTTTTCTGCCCACAAAGATATCCGCAGCTGTGCCGACAGAACGCTATTGAGGTTGCTCAGTCCCCCTGTCTCACGCATTCATTCTGTTTCTCCTGGCACTGCAGGCTGCCCTTTTGTACTGGGCTCCTGCCTCTGTTGGCACCTTTTTCTGCCCACAAAGAAATCTGCAGCATTCCTGACAGAGCTCCATTGAGCTTGCTCACTCACTCCGCCTCTCTCACTCCTTCATTCTGTTTCTCTCGCCACTGCAGGCTGCCCTTTTGTACTGGGCCCCTGCATGCATTGCCGCCTTTTTCTGCCCACAAAGAGTTCTGCAACAGTCCTGACACAGCTCCGTTGAGGTCGCTCACTCCCCCTCTGTCACTCGCTCATCCATTTCTGCCGGTGCCACAGGCTGGCCTTTTGTACTGGGCTCCTGCTTGCGTTGCCACCTTTTTCTGCCCACAAAGAAATCCACAACAGTCACGATACAGCTCCGTTGAGGTCGCTCACTCCCCCTGTCTCACTCGGTCATTCTGTTTCTTCTGGCACTGCAGGTCCCCTTTTGTACTGGGCTTCTGCCTCTGCTGGTGCCTTTTTCTGCCCACAAAGAAATCTGCAGTAGTCCCGACAGAGCTCCTTTGAGCTCGCTCACTCCCCCCTCTCACTTGCTCGTTCTGTTTCTCCGGTGCTGCAGACTGCCCTTTTGTACTGGGCTCCTGCCTGCATTTCCATCCTCTTCTGCCCACAAAGAAATCTGCAGCAGTCATGATAGAGCTCCATTGAGCTCGCTCACTCCCCTTCTCTTACTCAGTCATTCTGTTTCTCCTGCTGCTGCTGCAGGCTACCCTTTTCTACTGGGCCCCTGTGTGCATTGCTGCCTTTTTCTGCCCACAAAGAAATCCATAGCAGTCCCAACAGAGCTCCAGTGAGCTCACTCACTCACTCATCCTCCCTCAATCACTCATTCTGTGTCTCCCCTGCTGCAGCCTGGTCTTTTGTACTGGGTTTCTGCCTGCGTGGTTCCTGCTTTTTCAGCCCACAAAGAGATCTGCAGCAGTCCTGACACAGCTCCATTGAGGTCGCTCACTCCCCCTCTGTCACTCGCTCATCCGTTTCTGCCGGTGCTGCAGGCTGGCCTTTTGTACTGGGCTACTGCCTGCGTTGCTGCCTTTTCCTGCCTACAAAGAAATCCTCAGAAGTCACAATAGACCTCTGTTGAGCTTGCTCACTCCCCCCTCTCACTTGATCGTTCTGTTTCTGCCGGCGCGCAGGCTTGCCTTTTGTACTGGGCCCCTGCTTGCGTTGCTGCCTTTTTCTGCCCACAATGAAATCTGCTGCAGTCACGATACAGCTCCGTTGAGTTCGCTCACTCCCCTTCTCTCACTCGGTCATTCTGTTTCTCCTGTTGCAGCAGGCTGTCCTTTTGTAGTGGGCCCCTACATGCATTGCTTCCTTTTCTGCCCACAAAGAAATCTGCAGCAGTCCTGACTCAGCTCCGTTGAGCTTGCTCACTCCCCCTCTCTTACTTGCTTGTTCTGTTTATGCTGGCGCTGCAGTCTGGCCTTTTGTGCTGGGCTCCTGCCTCCATTGCCGCCTTCTTCTACCCACAAATAAATCTGCAGCTGTCATGATAGAGTTCTGTTAAGCTTGCTCACTCCCCCTCTCTGACTCGCTTGTTCTGTTTGTCCCACCGCTGCAGGCTGCCATTTTGTACTGGGCCCCTGCATGCATTGCTGCCTTTTTCTACCCACAAAGAAATCTGCAGCAGTCCCAACAGAACTCCATTGAGCTCACTCACTCCCCCTCCCTCATGCACTCATTCTGTGTCTCCCACTGCTGCAGCCTGCCCTTTTGTACTGGGCTCCTGCCTGTGTTGGGGGCTTTTTCTGCCCACAAAGAAATCTGCAGCAGTCCCGCATGCATTGTAAAGATCAGGCACCCATTGTCAGGAGCATAGCACCCATCACAGATGTATAGTATCCAAACAGCCACAGTGTTGTGGGGTCATAAACATTCCATGCAGATCCCTCCAGTAGCACAGAATGTGCATCCCCATAACAACAGAACTATGTCTGACACTCCCACACCCATGCCACCTTTTTTGTCAGCAGAAAATTTAGGCTGTTTGTGTGCTACATACATCTGTAGTGGCATCATTTTTCAGTGACTTATGGTACTATTTTGTGCTTCAATTTGGGAAAAATACCAGCAACCACACCAAACCACACCAGTGGACAATGTAAAATGCTGCGGCGGGGCGCTATTATACCGCGATTATATATTAACAGTCAGCATTGTATCAGGTCCGCTACTATATCTGTTTCACTTGTGATGTGCACCTGACTGTGGCTAACTGCTCTGTGAGCTGCTACCACAGTCTTGCCTGGTGACCTAGCATGAGCAACAATTATTAGGCTTTGCTCTGAGTGGAAACACATTATTGTGCCCATGACTGTTGTAGTAATGGAATTTTTTGTTTGCTTCATCCTCCTTCCTCCCAGTTTGTTGTGGTTCTAACGATGTTCCCCGGCCCAATTCCCATCAGACTGCTACGCCCACAACACAGTTGCTGTGTCCTGCAGCCGCAGGGGTTATCAGATTGCATTGTATGCCAGTGCTCGACTTGTATTTCTACTGAGAACATGATGTAGATGATGGATTGTATTTACATCATATACATATATATATATACATACATATATATATATGTGTATATATTTATATAGATATATATATATATATATACACACAAAGCTTGTGTGAACTGTTGTTTTGCACATCAGTTTACCACACAGTGGGGCAAGCAGCAATAGAAGAGCATTTACAGGTGAAAACAACCTTTATTGTACATGTGTATTCACACACACGGAGATGCACTGCACAGTATTTTACTGCTATGCACACTGTATTCTGCTAGACAAGTTCAGTAACTATTCAGTTTCCAGACCTTATGGTACCTTTCCACTTGCAACGCTCAGTTTTACCACTTCTCATGTCTGTGTGTTCCTTCTTTGGTTTCCAGCCTGGTTCTCCTGTCCTATCTGTGTTGTGCTCTCCCAGAGGCAACACTACATGTGCATTATTTTATACAGCTTCACATGACATCGTGCTGTCCCACCCAACTGGTGTTACTGCATGCTCCTGTGCATTTATACGGTGGCACACAGCACTGCTCTGTGCTGTTGTCTTATTACTGAGATTCACTTTCACCACCAATCCACAACAGTGTGATTACAGGTGTTTGTGCCACCATGGTACTGCAACACACCTTGTTATGGACATGTACATGCCAGCACTGGTAGAAGCATTGTCATTTGTTAGCAATATTTGTTTCACTGTGTTTTGGTGACACTTCAAGATATGTTGTTCTGAGTGAAACTGTGTATGTGAATGTATTGGTGAATAGTAAAAAGTGGTGACTACTGTTTCAGTGCAGTGTTTATTGATGCACGTCACTTACTGTAAGCTTCTAGAAGGTCACTATACTGAAAGTATGTGCATAACATAACTCGATGGAAGCTGTCACATGTTACTTCCATCCTTGTTTTCTCGGCATGCCATGCACTGTTTTGTCACATGCAAACCACCGTTGCATTTTAGTGACTCAGTGACACTATATGGCTATACTTAACATGGTATACTGTTGTGTAACTGCTTGCCGTGCCATCACTGACATACAACTAATGAGTCTTTCCAATCCTCTCTTTTAACAACATGCAGCGTTCCAGTGCAGGCACCAAATCCAAGCTCAGAGGCCCAAAAGTTTTTTGTTTTCCGTTCCAGTCTACTTGAACTGTTTGCAAAATGCCCCAGTTGTGCCACAAATACCACAGTGTATTACTCCACAGATGAAGTAAAGAGAAGGCTTGGTATCCTTCTCATTGTAACAGTTACTTACCCGGAAAGTGGTTATGGTCAAGTATGGCACAATCAATGGTCTTTGGGCCATATTCCACCCATGAACATAATACTATCATATGCCATTCTAATATCGGGATGCCCCAGTTTCTAAAGCACTGCGTCTATTCAAATTGATGAATGTTGCTTACATTTGCCGCACAACATTTGATAATCACCAGCGTGATGTCCTTCTACCAACTATCGAGAGCTTCTGGATTCAGAAACAGAAAAGACTGATTGAACAATTAGCAGCAACAGGGGGGTGGACTCATGCTAGCTGGCGACGGTCGTTGTGATAGTCCTGGTCACTGTGCAAAGTATGGCTCGTACAGCATGCTGGAGCAGCGCATTAACAAAATTATCGTGGTCTCCTTGGTCCAGGTGAGTACAGAAATTATTAGACCACATTGTGCTTATTCTTTTGTCCCCACAGTGTGTACTATGTCTGTAATTCCCTTGTTCTCCACTTAGAGCAAAGAGGTGAAGAATTCTACGTGGATGAGCTGGAGGGACTACAGCGGGTCCTTTCATTCCTTGTGTGCAAATCTCAACTGAAAATTTCCTGTCTGGTGACCGACTGACACATGCCAATAAATGTGTGGCTCAGGGACAACCCACTGATGACTGGTGGTGACCACTACTATGATGTTTGGCATGTGGCCAAAGGTAGTGTAGCATTACTTGTCCTCTTGTTCATAATTTTCATTGTTAAAAATATTTGTTATTAAATTGTTTGTGTCTGCGAATGTACAGGAATTTATATTTTCTTTCTTTCAGGGCTACAGAAAAAGATTAGAGGCCTTGTCAAAGCAAAAACATTGTGAGACAATCAACCCATGGAAGAGGACTATCAACAATCACATTTATTGGATTGCTGCCTCGACGTCAGGCTGTGATCACAATCTCAGAAAAGCAAAATGTCAGTGCATGATAAATCACATGCAAAACATCCATGAGGGCCACAGTGACCTGTTTCCATGCTGCATGCATCCACCCCTTACGGACCAAGAGCAGAACAAGAAATAGTTGCAGCCAAGTCAATATTCACAGTCAGAGAAGGTATCATTTCATTTCTGTCCAATTCTTTTCTGATGTCTGAGTTTGTCTTTTCTGTCAACAGGCGATAAAGGGTCTGAGAAACTTTTTGAAATTCTCGAGAACAAGCGTCTTCTAGGCAACATTTGCCGCCTGTCGCCACACACACAAACATCAGCAGTAGAAGCGTTTCACAGTACCATTCTGAACTTCGCACCGAAACGCACTTCCTATTCGTTTCATGGGATGCAGTGCAGTTAAGTTTCTCTGTAAGGTAGTTGGGGCCATGGTGGGGTACACCCACATATGCATGCTGTGGCACACAACATTTACAAGCAGAACAATACTACTTGTTCATACTTGAAAAGCTAGTGTCAATGGGACTATCAAGAGTTAGGCGTAACGGCATGATGAGCAATCTTAAGAGTGCATGTGTATTACTCTCCTTGTCATTTTATTGGTGGGTAAATTCATAGGACTGTGCATTGTGGAGGAATTGGTGATTTGTACAAATTATTTTTATCTAAGATTGTATTTGTCCCTGTATAGTGATTTACGCCTTTGGCCATATCTCAAGTGCAGTGCGCATCATCTAATGATGAGCAATTTCACCGCCTCAACAGTGACAGAGTGTTGTGCAGTTCCACTGTGCTGATCCTTGCACCCACGCTATTCATGACTCATACAGGTTATCCGGGTGTGAGATCAGTCTGCACTACAGCTTTTCATTTCACTGCAGTTGATGCCCCGCTGTCTCCACCCGTTATTCCTGCACCCCATGAATGCTTTTGATGCTCGTACTCAACTGCCACAAGGGATGTTCCCTGTGCAATGTCACTGATGAAGGCATTGAACATAACTTGTCCTAGTACTGATCCCCGGGGTACCCCACAGGTCACCCCCCCTCGCCAGATGGTACCCCATTTACCACCCATTCCTCATCCTGTTCACTGCCCTGTCTCCGATGACCAGACTACACATGCCATAATCTGAGTTAAGGACAGCCTCCAGCCATATATTTTTGGCAGTAGTGCTTGTTATATCCTGCCGTTCATACCATATGTTCGTCTATTGTTCCGGTAAATTTTTTTTTTTTATGGTAGCAGGTATCTGCCCTGGTCACGGCCCCTAGACTTCCATCTACTGTCACTGCCAGGTCCCCTGGGTAACCCCGGCTTTCCCCTGTAGGGCGGCTCCACTGAACTGGTCCCCAATACAGTCCGCAGAACAAGTAACTGATTGGGGATCCTGGCGACAGCGGCTAATTGAAGCCCAGGGAGGGCTTCATAGAAGCAGAGGCCCCACATGGATTTTTCTGAACAGTTCCACTGTGGAACTGGGTGCATGCAATGATGCGAGCCGAGGGAAAGCCTGCACGCATCTGTGTGCACTCCCCATGAAGCGTCCACGCCCAGCTCTCCCCATGCTCTCGCCCATCACCGTGCACCTGAGCCCCAGGGGGTGATGAGATGCCCATGCTGTGCTGCCCACCTTCCCCAGAAAAGGAGAGCAGTCCTTCAGATGCTCAATCATTCCCCTCTCCTGCCAAGAACCGACGGCCTATGCCCGTTCCCGAACATGGGTCGCCGGGTCCAGTAAATCTTAACAACCTGTGACCATGGCATACACTGCTGACAGTGGGCCATGGTATTGATTCACATGATGAAACCAAAAGGTACATCTCTATTGACTGACAAGGCCACACCCACCAATCCGATTTTGGCAAGCATACATTGCATTTGATTTGACATTGTTTGTATGATGCCCTGATTTGCACATTGTAGCTCTGAGGTCTGACATAGGACAGTGGCCACTGTGACCCTAACCAAAAACTAAATGGACACTCACAACCATAGGTGTCGCTACAAGGAATCTTTGCCCCTTTCATTAGATGCTGACACTCTTCTGCATTACCTGGTGGCAACAGACAGCATTCCCATATAGTGTCATTCTCATTTTCCCTTTCTTTTCAGATTGTATCTGTCAGCACTGCATTTCAATGAAAACACAGGGAGAGACACACTGACAGACAAAGATGGGAAGGAAAAGTTTTCTGTCTACTTCTCAAAGGCAGAGAAGGGCGAGCCATCTGTCCGGCCATGTAAACCACCATCCACATATGGTACGCAACATCAAAATGCACTTTTGCAGCACCCATCATATGAGTAGCTACTGCATATTGTTAGCAAAACTTGGCACAGCTGGGAAGTCCAAATGGACCACAGTCACGGAACACCCCACTCCTTTTGCAACAATAAGAACCCAAAAAACATGTACATCTCACCAAAGATGTCTTTTTGGTTACCCACGGTAAAAGGCAGTCTGGTTTACATGTTACAGCTTCTATGTGGACCAACGTTCGTGTACTTTTAATGTGGGATGCAATAAAAGTCAGCTGAGGATATTTTGTTGCCTTTTATTGATGGGACCGGAGTGTGGAGTGACGTGACTGTTTTGTATTTCTATGTATGACTGTCACTGAGAACCAATAGTGTGAGTTCAGCTCTTTGGGTTTCAGTGCCCGACAATCTTTACCAATTTGCAAGTATGACTTCAGGAGTAGGGGATACACACAGATGCTGACCAACAGTAAATGAGATGAAGCTGTTTGTGTTACTGATACTTTTAGTCTGTCCAGGCTACATGGGTATTTTTTTAGATGGGGAGATACAAATGGGAAGCTTGTATAATTATTTACAC
Organism: Neoceratodus forsteri; assembly: GCA_016271365.2. Lineage (NCBI taxonomy): Eukaryota > Metazoa > Chordata > Ceratodontiformes > Ceratodontidae > Neoceratodus > Neoceratodus forsteri. Next base: position 878,827,871 of record CM028136.1, read on the forward strand.
ACTTTGTTGCACTAGTATGTATGGGTGTGTCCCCATGACTGCCATATGGCGCCTCATTGTCTGTGGCATTGACCTTTCCCACACCCACTTAAAACTTTTCTTCCATCCCCAGTGCTTCATCCATCAAGTTCGGTATCTGTGCAGTGTCATCTCTAGTTCCCCCACCTCTAACTCCCCCGCAGCACATTTGTTAATGTTTCCACTACTATTTCTCCTGTTTCCCATAGAAAACCATCGTTACTGCATATTATGTTGTCCATTTCACAGCATCTGCATTTCCATGCTGAAACAGTACCCATAATTAGAAACTTATTGCAGCTGGTGCCGCCTCTAAGCAGTGCACCATGTTACCACTGATGGATATTAAAAGTGTCCAAATCATGTTGCAGGATGTATTCATGTATGTGCTCACTGTGGTTCCCATAAAACCAATACTGAACCTGGTGAATATCACAAACAATGCATAGTTCAGCAATTAGGGCTCCATCTGGTGCCACGCAGTTTGCATGCAATAATGGTATGTCATGAGCATATCCACACCTGACACTTGTCCTTTACACTTTTTTTTGTTTCCCAGAGTATGCACATGTAGTCACGCGAGAGGCTATGCTGCCACTGAGTGATCCAGAACTCATGGAGAAGCTAAAGAAATCTGCTGAATCAAAGCAACAGCCTGAATACCTGTCTGCAGCATTCAAGGACGTTGACCATGCAAGTGTAGTCCAGCATTGCAAGACTCTATTTCCAAATAAGAGTTAGCATTTGCAAGTACACTGCCACACAGTTACCACATTTTATGAAAACTCACACAGTAAGCCTACTTGAGTGGCACAGTCAGTGGGTTTGTCTGTCCCTTGATGCTCACTGACGCTGTACAAAAACTCCATTGTGCTATTGACAGAACACTGTTGTGAAATAAATGTTCAGTATGGCACTGTGACTAATCATTAATTTGTGCTTTGTGACAGACAGTCGGATGACTCTTATTAGAGCAGTATGATAATACTTGTGCCTGTCATGACCGCACATAGACCAAGAAATGCCTATGTTGCACAGACTCTGATGTAGCAAAATAAAGTTTGTGGGCACACCTACTGAGGGCATCATCAAGCAATACCGTTATGATATAATCTGCCAAATGTTATCATATTGACCGGAGAAATGGAACCAGAATTGCCACAATTGACAGCAAAGGAGACTGCTCACTCATCAATGCTGGATGACAGCTATGAACAATGAATATGTAACTTTGAGACTTGGAAGTGCAGCAATGGGTTGCACATTACCAGTGCACAATTGCTAAATGCCCGGTGTATTGTTTGTCTTGGGAATATAAAGGGATAGCCCCACCATAGGGCACTGATGTCTTTTAGTCTAGCTGTTCATGCCACTTATAAATGTATATAGTGATAGGCACAGTGTTGTTTTCGAAATCACGCATGTCTCCAAATTTCTCTTGGAATGTGTGACTTATGCAGAACTGTTGTGGTTCCACATACTTAGTGGTGGTTTAGATATTGGTTGGGTGCGCACATGTGACAATCACCAGAATCATCCAACGGTTGCTGAATGGGTCTCTATCTGAGGCATAAGGACAGCTGTCAGGAGAACAAAAAAAATAGAAAATCAAGAAATATCCCTGGTAATGTAGTGGCACCACACCACTCCCTGGTTAGGATGCTCCTAACCACATAAAATAACATAACCATGGTTCCATGGTAGTGTTGACTCACATCACTCACGCAACACCAATCGATGGTCATTAGAGAATGTGACCTCTTAGGTAGTCCATGGTTCCGTGACACATAGGGCCACTGCCCACAATGCTTACCCACAGTCATTGTCTTGTATCCAGCAACAAACACACCCACATACTGCCGCAGCTGTTCACAAAATGACAGCATACAATATTGGCTGCAATGTGATTAGGTCGCCAGTCGCGGAGCTATGAGGGTGTGATTGCTGCTGGTTGCCTGCAGAAGACTGTGGGTAGTGCAGGGTGGGCAGTGGATACTGTGGGTGGTGGTTGTGTTGGGTGCCAGTGGATGACCAAGGAAGTGATGGAAGCTGATGATCGGAGGATTGTGTTAAACAATATCTGACCATTGAATACCTTGATCAATGAATACCACAGGATACACCACCCAATAATTAAAGTACTCCCAAAATTGTGCTCACAGTATGCCATAAACATACTTTTACTAGACCAACAACAACATGTTCCTTTTGTTTTGTACGTTTGTTGTGTAATCTAAGTAGCAAATGTATCATCGCAATAATACATGACAGCGTGTGAGTCAAGTGGTGATTGATTCGCGCCTGGTGATGATTTCATAAGTCAACTGGCAGCATTGTGACAAAACAATCCCAGGCGTGAGCAAAGCACAGCATTACAGGCACCCTGTTGTGGATTATTGCCTGCCTATCTCTCTTCATGTTATGCTTACAATTTTTTTTGGTGTACTAACTCAATAAATGTGTCACTGACTACCTTGTGAAAAAGCATCATGCCCAGTCTCTGTTTTGCACGCTCTGGAAGACTGTCACAATTTATATAAAGCTGAAAAGTAAGACGAACTGACACAGGCAGTGATATACTAAATAATTTCTTTATTACAGCATTGCATGTCAAAAAGTGGTTGCAGAGAAAGCAATGCAATACATAGAGCAAAATATTTTTGGTAGCATGATGCGTTCAGGCTTGAAATGACAGTATGCAAGGCCATTTTCGTTGGGATAATGTTCACGTATCTTGATAATGCTACACGAGGGCAGTGCAACCCTGATGTCCTTGCCGAGGTAGCCCCAGCACCAGCATACTAACTGCCTGTAGCTGGTGTATCTGTACTTCCTTGATGGGGAACAAAAAGCAAAAGTCTTAGTATGTGGTGCAAACTGTCACACAAAGCAATGTACCTTTGGTTCTTTGACTTTCATAGCAAGGTGTGGTCTGGGAGCTGTCGATGTAATATGGGACCACTGTATGATAATATAGGTGTGACCAAGCACTAAGCACTGTGGAACCCCATTTGTGAGTGGGGAAGGGGGGAGATTGAGTCCTGGACCTTGGCTGATTGCGTTCTGTCCATTGGGTAGGCTGTGCAGGAACAGATAGGCCAGCAACTGCAAGGAAGTAAAGTATAATGGCGTTGGAGGCTGTATTTAAAGCCTTGGATAGGGCAACAAAAATAGCAGAGGTGATGAGGCCATTGACCATCACAGTAAGGATGGCAGAGGCAGGGAATTGTACAGGTGGAGTGAGAGGTGGTAACAGCAGGGGAGTGAGCAGTGGAAAATGATAAAAGGAGCACTAAAGTTGAAGGTTAATGATGTAAGGAGTGAGGCAGCTAGATACTGGTTGGAGTGGACATAGCTCACAGTGTATGGCGGGGTTTTGGATAACAATGATAGGGGGTATTGGTTCTTGGGAACGCAATAATAAAGTGGATCGAGGATGAGGAAGAAGTGGGAAATGCACCATTGTGTCTTGGGAGAGACAATTCCGTGGCTGCATGCAGTGAAGCCACTTTACTTTGCAAGTACAAAACCTGTGTTTGAATACCACAGGCATCACTTGCATATTGTGTCACTACATGTGCACCCAGGGCAGACGAGGAAACCAGCTTCAGCTTACTTACTGGTTATACAATTTTCCCGTTCATGTTGCCTAGTTGTTACAATGGTGGTAGAACGCGTAACAGATTCCCTTGATAACAGGATGCAGAGGACAACAGAAACAGTCCAAAAGGAGGTAAATGGTGTTAGGACACGGTTGCACAAAGCCTATATAGTCATCATTGTATACCATGTGAAAAACCATGTAGTGGCACAATGTCCATGCCAATAATACTGTATGCAGGTAATGACTTACTAACAGCCTACCATACTAAGATGAAAGCAGAGTAGGCATAACTGTTGTTAGATTATGCTCGATTTTCTGCAGCCGCAATCATTGGTCTTTTCCCCCAGCTCCCAGATAATTTCGGTTGACCTTCTTTGGAGCCTTACTAGGAGTGTAAAGTCCATATTTGCATGTGCTCTCCAAAACTGCACACAATACTGGAGATGTGGCCTAACCAACCAGTGGTTCAGGGGAATGATCACTTTTGCGTTTCTGGAGGTAATCCCCTGGCGATGCATCCCAGCATCCTATTTTCCCAGGGTACAGCCCTCCTACATGTCTCTGAGTTGTTCATTGTGACATATACCACTACCCCCTGGTCCCTCTCACACTCTGTGACTTGAATTGTTTTTCTTCCCAGGGTATACCCCTGGCCTTAATTTCTGACTCCTAGATGCTGAACCTTGCACTTTACTGCACTGAATTATAGTTGACATTTTCCTGGCCACGTTTTCAGAGCATCCAGATCCTCCTGCAAGTGCAACCTTCCCATCCTCCTGCATCACCACTGTGCCAAGCTTTGCATATTCTGCAAAGGGACTCATTTGACTCATGCTCCCCATCCCTATGACTGAGACACCTGCGTTGAACAGGAGTGGCCACAGCACTGACCCATGGGACATCCCACTAGTAGCCAACCTAGGGGATGAGGCTAACCACCACAACAATCACCCTCTGAGTATGCTCATAGAGCCAATTTCCTATCCTTCTCCAATGGCCCTATCACTTCAACAAGACATGTCACATGGGACATGACACTTACTCATAAATACTGCATGGTGCATTTCCTTGATTGTACTGCTGGACGTAGCCATAGTACGCAGTCTGCAGCACATCGGGGTCGAGGACTACATAGTTGAACGTCAGATTTTCTGTGATGCACACTGACATCTTCCCTCCACCAATCCATGCAATCAATTTCCCTGCAACACAAGCACTCCAGGATGTCCTCCATATCTGGCAATTGCCACAAAGACACCTATGGATATGACAGCAGATGAGAAAATTGAGCATGGTTCACAAGGTTGTGTGTGGTTCTTATGCAGCAGTGTCACCTGAAGTAGCTATACTGCAATTGTAACACAATGGTTACAATAGTAATAGTAATAGTAACCAAGGTTAGTTTCAAGGTTGGGGAAAGACCTCATAGTGAGGGTTGGTGTCAAAATGAATAACTCAGAGGAGTGCAGAAGTGCCTCAGCACAATCAAATGAAATGCTGGGGTGCCTTGACAAATGGATAACAACACACGGAGTAGTGATACCCCTCTTCCACTGTGCAATAGCATGGTTAGACTACACCTTGCATACTGAGTGCAGTTTTTTCATTACAGGAGCTGGTGCAGGGGAGAGCAGCAGTGTTATTTCTGTGGTAAGGTGAAAGGCTGTATGAGGAGCAACAGGGGGAGTGAAACCAGTACTCATTGGAGGACAGAAGGGACAGGGGCGATATGATAGAGGTCTTCAAGTATCTCCAGAGGATTAATATGGTAAACCTAGAGGGTGGTCCTTCAGCTGAGAGAACCGCCGGCCACCAGTGAACAAACCATGAAGCTGGAGGGGACTGTGCGTGGGGGAAACATGGAGGCGCTACTTCACTGAGACAAAGGTGGTGCCCTTCAATGCAATGTCTATGGAACTTGTGGCTGCTGCTACTGTGGAGGACTTCTAGAAGGGCAGGGATCAGTGTTGAGTGAGGGTACAAGCAGGAGCTGAAGGCACCAGCTGTTTACAATACTTTGTGTGATTTACAGCTAAGCCACAAAAATAACACAGACATATGGCTTCTGTGCAAAACAGTGGGGCACAAGATTACAGCAGTCAACCTCTTAGATGGCCTGGTGTGTTTAGCACCTCTTTCAAACACAACGGTATGCAAAAGTACAGGCCTGAACAATGTTACTCAATCAAAAGAGAAAAAAGTGATGCTTTAGCACTCCATTCTAATTGTGTATTTATAGCAACTAGGTGTTGAACACTGCTGATTAACTATAATTGCTTTGATAATGGTTTTTACTCTGTGCAGGAAAAAATAATGGATGTGAAAGCAATTACAGTGAGGTGCTGGAATGTAAAGCTGTCTTTTATGTCATCTCACAAAGACATTATGTGGCATAGTGCACCCAGTGAAGCCAGTATGCTGCAGCAAGCTTGCTTATTATTATTATGGGCAATCAGATTTGACTTCACGTGAGACTGCTGCATTGCCATAAACTGGTGATGGGGAGATAGGAGCAGTGCTGTAATATGCACACACAGAGTGAGACTACATGGAACATGTTCTGCAGCAAACATAAGGGAGGTAGAAATGTAAGGATACAGCATGATGACAAACAAATGTTTGTATACATTTTATTGGACCAACATAGATGTAACACAAACAACACTGCATATGAGAAAACACATTGTGATTTACATCACTATGCAGTAGCCACGCGCTGGGAACATTCATTTATAGAAAGCTGGTAAATCGCTTTAAGTAATCTTGTTAAGTCGAACTGGCCTGCCCATATGAAGTGCATCTTGCTCCGTGATGTTAGGAAGATTAACTTCAGATAGGAATCTGTTTAATTCTAGGGGCAGTGTGATGTTTTACTTTTATATAAGTTACTATAGAATTGTGTAAATATTTAGAGGGCCAGGGTGGGAAGGGAGACAATCACAGGCAGATGGATTCGATAAAATTCATGGCTGACACAGTAAGTGAAGAACTGTGTAGACTTAGGGTAAATAAGGCAATGGGGCCTAACAGACAGTACCCAAGGGTACTCAAGGAGCTGAGGGAGGAGCTGGCACCACATCTGGCGAGACTGTTTAACTTGTCCTTGGACACACTTGTGGTGCCAGTAGACTGGAAGAGGGTGGATGTGGTTGCACTACACAAGGGAGGAAGAAAGGACGAGGTCAAAAACTACCACCCTGTTAGTCTCACCTTGGTGGTGGGGAAGGTAATGGAAACATTACTAAAGATTAGGTTGGTGGAATGCCTGGAAATAAATGGCATGCAGGACAAAAGACAACATGGCTTCACCAAGGGAAGGTCCTGCCAGACTAACCTGATAGAGTTTTTCAATTGAGTGATGCAGATAGTGGACCAGGGAGGAGCATTGAACGTGGCCTATCTGGATTTCAGTAAGGGCTCTGACATTGTTCCACATAAAAGGCTGGTGAATAAGCTGGGGAGACTGGGGGTGGGCCATAGGATCACTAGGTGGGTAGAGAACTGGCTGACGGGATGGTGGCAAATGGGACACATTCCAGGGAACAGGCAGTGACCAGTGGGGAGCCATAGGGGTCAGTGCTTTGACCTCTACTTTTTAACATCTATGTTAGTGGCCTAGTGGAGGGTCTGGAGGGACAGGTGTGTCTATTCGCAGACAATACAAAGGTCTGCAATATGGTAGATTCACAAAGGGGAGTGGAAGCCATGAGACGGGACCTGGAGAAGCTGGAGAAGTAGTCAGAAGCCTGGCAACTAAAATTGAATGCACAAAAGTGCTCAGTGATCCACCTGGGGAGGAAAAACAAGAAGAAAACGTACTCCCTTGGGGGGGTGGTGATCAAGGAAAAGGAAATGGAAAGGGACCTAGGGATTACGGTATCAAGGGATCTTAAGGTAGGGAACCAGTGTAGCGAGGCGGTGTGCAAGGCCAATAGTATGTTGGCCTGCATTGCAAGGGGCTTTCCTAGCAGGAAGAGGGAGGTGCTAATGCCATTGTACAGAACCATGGTAAGGCCACATCTGGAGTATGGGGTGCAGTTCCCGAGGCCTCAACTATGCAGGGATATTGAGATGATGGAAAGGGTCCAGAGAAGGGCAACCAAAATGGTACGTGGGATGCGGAATGTACCATATGAGCAAAGATGGAGGGAGCTGAATCTGTACCCTCTGGAGACTAGGAGAGAGAGGGGGGACATGATTGAGACTGAGACTTTTAAGTATTTAAAGGGAATAAATAGGGTGAAGGGTGGAAGCTTGTTCAAAAGGAAGAAGAGACCAAACACGAGAGGACATAGCCTCAAACTGGAAAGTGGGAAATACAGAGGTAATGTCAGGGGGCAGTTCTTCATGGAGAGGGTAGTGGAGACCTGGAACAGGCTGCCGGAAGAGGTAGTGGGAGCCGAAACAGTGGAGGGATTCAAGAGGGCATGGGACAGACATAAGGGGTTGGAAAAGACTGGAGGATAGCAGATGTAGTCCCCTTATACAAAAGTGGGAACAAAGAGGAAGCGGGGAACCACAGACCAGTCAGCCTCACCTCGGTAGTGGGGAAGATCATGGAAGCACTACTGAAGGAGAGATTGGTGGAACATCTGGTTGTCAATGGACTACAGGACCCAAGGCAGCATGGTTTCACCAGGGGGAGGTCATGTCAGACCAACCTCGTTGAATTTTTGACTGGGTGACTAGGGAGGTGGATCAGGAGGGCAGTGGACATGGCCTATCTGGACTTCAGCAAGGCCTTTGACACAGTGCCACATAGAAGACTATTACACAAACTGGGGAATATGGGTGTGGGCAGGACAGTAGTGTGGTGGGTAGGTAACTGGCTGGGTGGCAGGACACAGGCGTGGTGGTAAATGGCTGTCACTCCACAGAGGAAGAGTGACCAGTGGGGAATTTCCACAGGTATCAGTGCTGGGACGGTCCTATTCAACATCTTCATCAGTGACATTACTTGGGACCTAGAGGCAGAATTTCACTGTTTGATGATGACACAAAGCTCTGTAACAGGTAGACACACCAGAGGTGTAGACAGAATGAGAAGGGACCTGCAGAAACTTGAAGAATGGTCAGGGGTTTGGCAGTTGAAATTCAATGCAAAGAAGTGCAAGATAATGCATATGGGGCACAAAAACCCTGGCACAATATATCAATTGGGGGGTGAGGATATAGCATGCACCAAGCAGGAAAGGGATCTTGGGGTTATCATCTCTGATGACCTCAAGGTAGGGAAACAGTGTGACAAGGCAGCAGGTAAAGCAAATAGGATGCTGGGATGCATAGGCAGGGGCATCACCAGCAGGAAAAGGGAGGTCATAATTCCACTATACAAGACGCTAGTGAGGCCCCACCTGGAGTACAGTGTACAGTTCTGGAGACCTTACCTACGTAAGGACATAGACAGGGTAGAGAAGGTTCAGAGGAGGGCAACAAAGATGGTACATGGATTGCATCACAAGTCCTATGAGGACAGGTTGAAGGAACTGAACATGTACTCCCTGGAGGAGAGGAGGGAGAGAGGGGATATGATAGAGACATACAAGTATCTTACAGGGAGGAACAGGGTGCAGGAATACACTATTTTTAAGCGAAAAAGATGTTCCAGGACTAGAGGGCATGGGATGAAGTTGGAGGGAGGATGATTCAGAGGAAATGTGAGGAAGAATTTATTCACAGAACGGGTGGTGGACAAGTGGAACACCCTGCCAGAGGAAGTGGTGGGGGCTGAAACAATCACGGGATTTAAGAATGCATGGGATAGACATAAAGGAATTCTGGAGGTCAGGGGTAAGGGGCAACAGACTTCAAGGAAAACATAAACTGAACTTACAAGCTCAAATGGGCAGACTGGGTGGGCCATAGGCCCTTATCTGCCAACACTGTCTAGGTATCTATGTATCCTGCAGGCCCTGAGGCAAGACCCCAGCATACATGATCTGGTTCTGGGTAAAGAACACGAGGTACCGGCCCACAGACAGGACATACTCCTGACTTTGACCCACCCACAAGAGTCCATAGTGGACCTGCTATGAATCACTCAAGTGTTTGGAGGTCTATCAGGATACAGACTGACTGTTGCCAAGTCATTAATTCTGCCCTCCGATCCAGTCATAGAACAGTTACCACAATACCTTTGGGGTATAGTACTAGCCCAACACCATATTAAGTACATGGGGATAATTTCACATGGGACCTCACTTAACTGAGGTCTATGAATCTAAACCCTATTATCAAATGTGCTGTCTTGCACTTTGGGAATAACAATCCTAAACAGATTTACGCATTGAACAATAACATAATCAAGGCTTCATGCCTTGAAAAAAGATCTTGGGATTATAGTTAACAACAAACTTACTCAGGTTTCGCACTGTAATAAGACAGCTATTCTAGCAAACTCACTATTTCGTAGAATTAAAGGTACTTTTGTCTCTAGAATTGAGCAATGTATTATACCATTGTATAGAGCATACATCCGACCCAAGGGTGTAGACAGACATACTCACTGTACACATTTGTGTACAGTTTTGTTGAGTGCCTGTCACAAACTATAAGCCACTCTGTTAATATTATCATTCTAATCTGTAGTATTTGGGTTAGTGTAGGCCACTGAGGAGTGTCTGATACATGTATAACCTCTTTAAAGAGTAGAGGAATCATCTGACAACAATCTGACTTGTTTGGAAGGGGGTGCCATTTGGAAAGGATGTGTAAATTTTTTAATTGAGGGGGTGTAACTGTTGGAGACTGTGTCCAAAATGGAAATTTCTGGCTACACTCCTGATCCGACCTCATCTTAATTATGATTCACCATTCTGGAGTCCTTACCTTAGTAGAGATGTGGTTAGGTTAGAAAAGATACAAAAAAAAGTTACCAAATCCATACCTCATCTAACGCATCTTGATTATGAAACTAGGTTACACAAAACGGGGCTGCACTCTCTTAAACTAAGAAGACAGAGGGGGGATTTACTACAACTTTACAAGATTATCCAAAATCCAATACTAATGAAACAGTGTGGTATTTCCGTTGCTAAAAGGAAAACTGGACCCAAATTGCACAACAAACAATTAGATATAGCTAAATGTAAAACAAAAAAAAGACAAAACTTTTTTACAATACGTACACCAAGACTTTGGAATACACTTCCACAGGATGTTATTGATGCCCCTTCCTTCGCTAACTTCAAACTTAAACTAGATAGATGGCTAACTAGATAGGGTATATCACCAATGATCCACATATGTGGAGGACAATGCTCATGGGCTTCAGCCTTCTTTTGTCCCTCTAACCAAGTAACCAAGTAACCAAATCAAAAATCTGGAGGCAGACTTGGTGAGATGGAGTCACTTCCACCTCTCTCACTGGGGAAGGCCTCATGCTTATAAAAGGATAGCAGCACCCAGGATCCAGTATGTGCTGGACAACTTATTGCTTGCCATCCCCCCTACACCAAGTTATTTAAGCAGATCCACAGACAGATGATGATTTTTTCTGTGGTAAAGACTCAAAATGGCTGAGCTTTATGAATCCACAGCAACAATCAATACAGGGAGGCCTCAGTCTCCCATGTTTTGAGTTCAAACACAAAGATCATGCACTCTTTCAGCTCAGACAGTCCTCCTCTATGACACCCTTGACAAGTCGCCCCAAGTGGAAGAAGCATGAGACACAGCTATTAGGAGACTAACCTCACAGCATCCCCTCTTTAAATGCCAACACACCCACCTCTGCGCTCACCCCACCATCCAACACACCAGGACAGTTTGGAACTGGGCAGCCAAACACAAATTGACACCATGGAGCTTTCCACATTTCCCACTATGGAATAATGAGCAGTTCAAAATAGATCGCACCTGAAAGTAGGCACTTGGTTAACAAAAGCAAATAAATAAATAGATGCCAAACCCTATGCTGGCAAGCATGAGAGGTTCTGGAAGAAAAATGACTTGGAGACCTCCTGGATAATACAACAGGAGTGAAGTCATTTGTGCAAATACAGGCGGATTATGACATACCCAACAATCAATACTCGCAGTATCTGCAGTTTAGACATGCACTCCGGCCTGGGCTGGGGCAGTCATACAATATAGAACACTACAACCCATTGAATGTCCTTCTAGAGGGAGGATGTGGGGGTGTAACAACCAGTAGCAACATTTATAAATTCCTTACCTCCTTTATGCCAGACCCCAATGGGCTAACAGTGGCAAAGTGGAGGGAAAAGTTAGGTATACACATTATGGACCAACACTGGCATAAATACTGAAAAGGGACATAAAGTATGCAAGCAATAGATTCATGCAATTTAAGATCCTTCATAGTGGCACAGAATCCCCCAGAAACTACACAGGTGATGTTACTGATATCAGATAAATGCTGGAGATGTCATCTTTCAGTGGGCTTGATCACACACCTGCAATGTGCCTGCCCCAAGCTAAACAAAGATTGGACAGGAGTGCAACAAGCCTGCACTACAATACTGAAACAGCCTATTGGTCTTACTGCAGCATGGGTACTCCTGGGCGTAGACCCAGCTAGAACCCACAACTCTTTAAACCCTCCATGGTGGCTTATGGATGCACTAATCTCTGCAACAAGTCAAAGAATAGTTCAGGTTGCCATGAATTTTAACAAAAAAGTCAAAAATCCAGGGTCATCCACCAATCGACAATTCCATAAACAGTGAAAATATCTGGATGAACTCCACTGACTTTTCACACTTATTGTGTTTGCATTCTTGATTCACATATACAGTAGGGCGACGGTTTCATGGCCACGCCACTTCCTCAGGCCCAAACTGTGTTGTCATTAAGTATTAAACAAATAAGCATACTTTTACCATAAAATACATAATCAACCTCATCACTCTATTCCTATAAACTTAAACATAATAGCCCACATTTTCAAAAGAGATGTGCCCATGCATCCCCGACTTACGAGGGCCATCGGTGGAGTGGCAATATTCAGAAGTTCCTGATGCACCCTCTATACCTGACTGCGCTGCTGCACAGAATATTGTGATGCAGGAATGCAGATGAGGGGTCCCTCATGCATATTCCCTGCATCACAATATTAAACACCCCCCCCACGTAACTATGGCTGAATGCCCTGGCACATAGTTAGGATTGTCAAACCCTACTTGAACTATGCGCAAGGCATGTCTAGGGCCAGTGACATGATCCCCCTGGCCCCGGCCCAATCACTGTAAAATATCAAAGAAACACTGAACCCCTGTTTCCATAGTGTCCTGATCACCATAATAATGAAAATAATCCCTGATTCCCTGTTTCCATAGTGTAGGGACCCCCCAACCCCAGCCTTGGTCACCATAAGCAATGAAACAAAAAACGCTTCCCGTTTCCATAGTGTAGTGGCCCACTACCCCACACCCCCCATCCTGACCCATGCCAATAACTGGCACAGCCCTCCTCACCCTGCCATGGCCAGCCACTAACTGATCTGTACCCGAGTGAGTACAGTAAATAGTATGTGTTCATTGGTCAATGAGCACATACTATTTACTATAAGCTCTCAGGTACAGATCAGATTGAGCTCCTTTTTAGTTTTCCTCACATCCAGTTTATCACAGAGGCATTGTAGGATGCCACTGTAATAAACTGTATGTGGGGAAAACTAAACGGGAGTTCAGAACAGGGATAAGTGAGCACAAGAGTGATATTCGTCTAAAAGACCCAAATTCCTCAGTAGCTGTTCGCTTCAGCTTGGTGGGACATTCTGCTGCCTCTCTTCATTTTTAGAGACTTGAAAAAATGGAAGAGCCCACAACTGGCAACATAACTTGGGATGATTTACTTCTAAAGCGAGAAGTGTTCTGGATGTATATAATGAATTACTTGAATCCTACAGTAGGACTCAATGAGAGCTGCAACTGGAACCTTTATTGGCAATTTTAGTGGGATATGGATCCTGTAAACTGTAAGAACACTTTATGGACTCCAGTGTAACCCCCCCCCCCACACTGTTCCTTAAGTTGATCAATGCTTGAATTCTGAATTAAACATAAAGGCCCAGATATTCAAAAGAGTTGAGCCATGCGCAATAGGATTGCGCCTGCGCAAGTCCGAAACTGCACCATTCTGCGATATTCAGCAGGAGGCAATTCGCCCCCAAATCACGCTGCATAACAGCTCAATGCTAATGACGTGTCGCAACTGAAGGAGGAGGAACCATGCATAAATGGCGCGGTGCGATATTCAACAACATGCAGCATGCAATAGAGGAAAGAAGTTGCTTTACAGAAATGAGCCAAAATAAAAGGAGCAAGGAGAGGTGCAGAACGCTACAGGGAAGGCACAAGAGGCCAGTCTAGCAGGACAAACTGGGCAGCAGGGACACACAGGGCAGGCCAGGAAAGGGCACCTGGAATGAACAGGCTCAGGGGAAGGTGTGGGGAGCCACAGTGCAGAAGGGGGAAGTACACCACACAGCAGTGAGGCCAGCACAGGCAGGTGTTCCCGGTGCAGGGGACGTAGCAGCCAGGACAGTGGGGGGAATACAGAAACAGCTGCCGGGGGGGGTGAACACAAGCCAGGGACGTGGCCAGTGCCACCATCCAGATGGAGGCAGTAATGAGGGGGTGAGAAGGTGGGCAGCAGGGGGGTGTGGCCGTGGAAGGGCCCGTTGGCAGTATGCCCCCATCAGACAGTACCGAGCCCACACCAGCTTCAAGCTGTACACTGATACCGAGATCGTGGGCCAGTACCACCTGAATCAGGCAATTCTGAGGAGGCTCTGTGAGCTGTGCAGTGATGTGATGCAGGCACCCACACGACGGAGCCATGCTCTGTCAGTGGAGATGAAAGTGACAGCTTGCATGTGCTTGCTTACCACGGGTACCTTCCAGAGACCAGCTGGGGACACCACAGGCATAACCTAGTTGGCCACATCATGCCACCTTACCCAATTCCTCAGCGCACTGCTGCCACATGCTGCGGAGTACATCCATTTCCCCAGCACACCAGCGGAGTGCACAGCAAACATACAGGAGTTCCACAGGGTAGCACGTATGCCTGGCATGCTAGAGGCAATAGACTGCATCCATGTGGCCATCCGCACACCACCTGGCCCAGAGGGGGCTGCATATATGAATCGCAAGGGCTATGCCAGCATCAACTGCCAGGTGGTGTGCGTCAGGGGGCGCATAATCAATGTCTGTGCCACACATCCTGGGGGAGCACATGATGCCTTCATCTGGCACCAGTCAGCACTGTGCCACAGATTCAAGAGTGGGGATATCCCCACTGGCCACCTAGTGGGTGAGCATGCAAACCACATGGACAATCATAGGGCTGGGGGGGCATGGTCAGAGGTGACACGGGTGGTGGCCTACATGGCCCAGGGCAGGGTGATGCTGATCACCAAACTAACCTCCACCGTCTACACACAGGTGACAGAGATACCACTCCGTCCCTGGCTGCTCACACCTTACGGGCCCGACCCCATCGCAGCGCTACAATAGGGCACTAGCACACACCACCATGTAATGTCATTGAAGCGGGAGTTTGGGATGCTGAAAGCATATTTCCATTGCCTGGACACCACCGGCGGTGCCCTACAGTACAGCCCCTCAAAGGCCTGCGGGCTATTTCTGGCCTGTTGCATCCTGCACAACATGGCCAACGAATGTGGGATAGCCATACAGGTCGAAGAGGGGGACAGTGATGGGGACGATGAGGACTCCAGTGACAATGGTGATGGGCAGCCCCCCCTTGGGCGACGGAACCCCCGACTGCTCCGGCTGGCACAGCTGCACCGGGACTCCATCATGGAGGAGCACTTAAGCCAACCCAGGTAAGTCATGAGGCCATGTGCAACCATCAGTGGCTAAGGCACAACCCACAAACACGCATGGACACACACCAGGGGTGCATGCCATCAAGGGAAGTGGCCGGGCATGGAACCACACACACCACCAGGGATGGGTGAGGTGTAACATGCCACGCGGACACACACACACACACACACAATGCACCAGACATGCACAAAGGGTAGGAGGCACACCGACCCAGAATGCCACCCCTAGCCACACACATGTCCACAGACCACCATGCCCACTGCCTGTCCTTGTGCGTGTGTCAGATGCTGAGCACCATTGCACATTGGTGTACAGTGCAATGCAGGCATCATCATGCACATGCAACTGTGGACAGCAGCCGGGAGGGTGTGCAGATGGACTGTGTGTCCACGTGCAGGGCCGGGTACCCACCCGTGCAATGCCCGCTGAATGACACAATGCACATAGGGCAGCACCAGACAGTAGCCGCGTTGGGATACAGGTCAGTCACGCGCCACAGTGCCCTGGCCACCACGGATGTGTGGGCAGCCCCGACAAAACCCGCCAGCACTGACAGGCTGACCACTGGCCTCATGGGGTGGCACTGATGGTCCCCCAGTGGTTCCACTGCATGAACGTGACTGTGCTCACGCAGGGGTCTGCAGCACACCAAACATGCCTGCGCCAGGTGTGCTCGGGATGCCCACAGCTGAACCCGGTGTCGACAAGGATGGTGTTGCATGATGCCGGGAACGGGGGATGGAGAGTGTACTGTGTGGTGTCTGTGATGCATGGGCAAATAACTGTGTGCCCATTGTAGCCATGACAGCAGTGAATGCCTGTGTCTGCCTGTCAATGGCAGTGGTCACATCCTCCCTCAACTGGTCCATCCCTGCCAGGATCAGAGCGGTGTCTCTGCTGCGACGCTCCTCTACCCGATCCAGAGCCGCATGCAGTGCATCCACCGACGTAGCAAGCTGCATCTGCTGGTTGACTGGTGCTTGCAGTATGCGGGTGTGCTCATCTAAGAGGTCATCTGCCTCCTCGGCATTCTGTCCCTCAGGGTGTGCATGGCCCTGATGATCAGCACCCCTTGAGGGTGGGCGCTGCACACCAGGACCAGATCTGGGCATGTCCACAGGCGGTGCACTGATGCCGCCCCCTGACCCTGTACCCCCAAGCCCAGTGGCCGACTGCTGATGCTGCCCCTCCGGCTGCTGCTCCCCAGGGGTCACTGGTGCCACCGCAGTGGCTGCAACAGTCCCACTGGCCTGCACACACACCAGTGCTGCCCCACTGGTGCTGACAGGCACAGGCTGGGACTGTGATGACACGAAGGCCTCCATGGCGGCACCACCCACAGCCATGGCCGCGATGTTACCTGCTGTGTGACCATCCCGTGGCACACACATGTCACTGCCCATGCCATTAGTGACATCATCATCGGTGATGGATCCGGCACCAGCCCGAGTCACAGCATGCTGGCATCCATGGACGCTGGTATGCTGGGACATGGGCAGGGCCTCCTCCGCACCTGTTCCAACAACATCAGTCTGGACAGCCAGGATTGCCCACTGTCGCACTGAGCTGCGTATACCTGTGGAGGTGGATGGGCCCTCCTCCATCTCCATCTCACTGTCCTCAGTGGACAGGCCCACCACCACTGACCAATGCAGATGCTCAGGATCTGTAAGGGAAAACAAAGTCGCGTTACTGCATGTGACCTACCCTGCCCCCCCAATAGACAGACCATGACCTACCATACAGTGATGGGCTACCACCTGTCTGGAAGCCACCACCCAGAACACCCTCAATGGCACAACGCTGCATGCTTCCAGCAACCCTCTCCTACTGTGGGGTCAGGTGTAGCACCTCCGGCTGTCCCCCACCTGTTGCAGCTCGTGCTGCCCTGATGGCAGCCACCGTCTCCTTTATCCTCCTTCTGTCTGTGCCCATCTTCTTCTTGCACTCCTGCATGGAGTGCTGGTGGCTGCCATGCAGGTTCACTGAACGTGCCACCTCCTCCCATGCAGCAGCACGGGCCTGTGGTGTTCCTGCCGTCCGCTGAGAAGCGGCTCCTGATCCAGGTAGGCCTCAAACAGGGCATCCATCTCGGCCTTGGTGAAATTAGGCCTCCTCCTCCTCCCACCACTGTGTTCCTCCTCTCCCACAACTCGCTCGGTCATTATTTAGCCTGTGAGAATGAAAGTTGTTACCTGTGAATGTGCAGTCCCATGCATGTCCCAAAATCCACAGTCCACACTCTCAAAGAGTATGCAACTCACCAATAGACTGCAGTAACCGACTATGGCCAGTGCAGCCCAATGTCACACTTTTATAGCGCAACCCATGCAAATGAGGCGAGGCGCAACTTTAAGTGGATGCAAATTGCAGTGCTGCGCCATTGAATGGCTGATTAGCCCGGTTTGTATATGACGACTGAATATCGCTGTTAAACTTCTGGCGCAATTGTGTTGAATATTGCTGAGCCAAGGGCACAGTTCTGTGACATGTGCAGTACACACCTCACTGCGCGTGCCCGGGTTGCTGACACAGGCGTCTGCTGCACTGCTGATGTGCTGTGCACGGGAGGCAATGCAGGGCACAGCCACCATTGTGCCAGTGGCGTTACAGTGATGTTCACCTATATGGCGCTGTGGCACTGGGGCATCATAGGCGCACTGGGGCAACAGTGTGGTAGGCCGCTACTGGAGGTAGCACACAGGCACCCAATTGTGCTACATGCATTGGGTTCCAATGGTGCTGTGCCTGTCCGTGCGCCCGAGACCCTTGACCCTGTACCCGACCTTTGCCCCCAGGCGCCATGTGTCAGGCATGGGTGCACCACTATCGCACTGTTCAGTGACAGTGCGATGAGGAATGGCAGCGCTTGCACCGTGCAGCATCTGCACGGTGGTTGCCAGCTGCAGAAGCGCCATTTTGAACCGACTGAGCAAGTGAGATGGGCGGAGGAGGGCTGCCCAGTGGACCCAGATTGAACTGGCTAACCTGGTGGCCATTGTTGAGCCACTTTATGGCCCACTGTTTGGGAAGGCACCCCTGGACAGGTGCAGGAGCCAGGTGTGGGAGGAGGTGGCCGATGCCCTGGAGGAGGCCACAGGAAGGGGTCTGATGGTGGAGCAGTGCCGCCACAGGTATGGTGACCTAAGGAGGAGGGAACCGGACCTTCCGCCGCCTCCTCGACACGTGTGATCAGGAGAGGCACGGTGCCAGCCGGCCAGGAAGCCACGTCCACACACTTTATTCTCCATATGGGTATCACGGATGCATGTGTCCGGAACATGGGGAGGACCATCCGGTGTTGACTGTGGTGGTGTTATCAGGGTGTGGGTGGGTGGGTCTGGCTGGGTGGGATTGCACACACATGGGGGCAGGGGAACTTTGCAACAGGATTGTATTGATGTTCCTCTCTCCAGGTTTGCACCACAGGGCTGGAAGAGAGGCGGCTGGCCAGGGAGCAGAGGTGCCAGCAGGAGGACAGGGCCAGTAGGAGGGGCGACGGTCCACAGCGCCAGAGGGACCGGCCTGATGATGGTGAGTGCAATACCTCCATGATTACTATTGCATGTTGTGTAACAGGCCGGGCAGTGGGGCATGGCCACCATCCATTGACACCACTGCCATGCACGCAACTTGTTGCAGTCAGCACTGTCCAGTGGCACTGCATGTCTGGGAGTGCGTCAATGGTGGTCCATGCGTGCACCAGGTACATGGCTGTGCCACTGCCTTCGCACCACATAGCCATGTCACTAAACAGCCACGGTGGTGCTGTGCAGGACTTGGCCGGTGGGTGTGTGCAGTGGTCCACATGGCTGTATGCACCTGTGTGGGCAGGTCTTGCGGACGTGATCACTGTGGGTAGTCACACACCATCACAGGGGCATGTCCCATGGCTGTATGCCATGCACAGTGGGTGGGCTGTATGGGGCTGTGCATTCACACCTATTGACTGTGCTCCCTTGTCCTAGGTGTCTGCCAGCTGCAGGCTATCCATGAGGCACTGCAGGAGATTTTAACAGTGGCGAGGTCATCGCTGGACATACTGAGGGGGTTTGAGCAGCTGGGTGTCCGGCGGAGACACAGAAGGCGGATTAGCCAGAGCGGGGAGCGGGGCTCCCAGTGACCATCCCTTTGCCCCTGATTTCCCCTATCCTCCTGGACCCACCCTCACACCCCTCCTTTCCTGTTCCATTTGTTCACCCCTGCCCCTTACCCACCCCCACCTTGTTTGTGGCCATCCCCCAACACATTTGTAAATAGTTTTGTAAATAGTTATTTTTAATATGTTTGATTACAAATCTTTTGATATGAATACTGTGGTGGTCTCTGATTTGCAGTGGGCTATAGGTGCTCAGCTGCAGTGGTGTGCATGGTGTCAGGGGTGGTGCAGTCATGGGTATGTGTGTGTGTCCGTGGGAAGTGACTATGGTGTGGGGTAGCTATCAGTCAGTGTCTGTGGTGTGTGTGTTGTTCCCTGTGCACTGGATGACTGTGCAGTGGTCCATGGTGCATGCTCTGTGTCCATGGCGCACCTGTCAGCCCATCCATGGCCTGTGCAGCTGACACTCCTGCATGTCTGTGACCTGCACAGTCTGCTGGCATGTCAGTGGTGGCTGTCCATGCATGGGCAGCCACTGTACCCGTCACAATGCTGGGTTGCCTCCTGTCACTGGTGTGGTGCATGTCTGCCTTGGGTGACACTGTGGCCTCTGCGGTTGTTGTCCCACCTCCATGCTGTGGCTTGTGTGTGTTGCAGGGGATGTGCACCACTGTCTGTGACTTGTACTCCGGGCAAATGATGGTGGCGTACAGGTCCACAGTGCCTGCACAGGGTGGCTGGCACCCCTGTGCCATGGAGGACTGCTGGACGTGTGTACACGGTTTCCATGGGCCCATGCTGGGGGCTTGGTTGCCCTGCTACTGCATCCCTGTGTTGTTGTGCCCTTGGGTATGGGTGGGTGTTTGTCCATGCACTGTGTTGCATCCGGTGTGGTCCATGCTTCCACGCACCACTGTGGGTGTCTGCGCTGGCTGTTGTGGCCAGTGCTGGGTCAGGGTGTGTCCTTGGGAGGGTGTGCAGGGTGCTGTACCACTGGTGGTGGGGTCCGGGGCATGCCCTGTCATGTGTGGGGTACCTCGTGTGCCGATGCATGGTCGGTCTCTCAGCTGTACCTCGAGGGCTGTGCATGGTGGCACTGTGTCTGCCATTGTTGCATTCTGTGTGCTGCCACCGGCTGATGGGTGCTCATGGTAGGGCTGCTTTGCATGGTTCTGTGGTGCACAGGGTTGCATTGTCACAGTGGGGTGGTGGTATGCATGGGGTATCCTGCAGTGGTGGGACGCTGCTCCTGGGCAGGGTGTCTGGGGGTCACGGTGCAGGGTGTGCGCTCTGCATTGGTGGGATGATGTGGCATGGGGTGGTCGGCCCTCCTTGTGTGCCAGTCACAGCTTGCCAGAGGGTGTTCTGGGGCACCATGGCCCAGCTGTGGGTTGGTTGCTTGTCTCCATGGGCCAGTGGTTATTCCAGCCCTCCCCCAGTTGTGCAGTGCAAGGGGTGTGGGGGACGATGTCTGTTCTGCTGTGTGTTCCTCTGCCCATCTGTGGCATGGGTGGTGGGCCCCTGCATCCCTGGTTGTGCCGTTGCATTGCTGCGCTGCTGCTTGGGGGGGCGTCCCTGGTTGTGCTATGCCACCTCTGGACTGCTCAGCTGAACATCCCTTGTTGCACTATGGCGCATCAGATCTGCTCAGCTTCCCCTTCCTAGTTACGCTATGGCACAGGTGGTGCAATATTCAGTCGTTGGCTGTAGGCACATCTTGGCCAGTTCAGTTTTTGAATATCGCGCCTCTTGCGCATGGGCGCAATGGACTTGTGCTTGCTCCTGCTATTGCGCACTTTTTGGGTGCAATTTGAAAATCTGGGCCAAAATGTATATATCAGAGTAAAAATGAAAGAGGAATAAAATGGTATATATGTTTATAATATATAGATTGTTTAAAATTAATTTGGAAGTTAAGAAAATGCTTCAGCAATTATAGCCAAGGGTGGGGGACAAACCACCTTCAGGACTACTTCTGTGGTGTGAAGTGGCTCTGCATAACATCCTACCCACTACACCAACAGAGCAGTTATTACCTGTGAACACACAGAATAGCAAGGCACAGTTGGTGGTGGAGCAGGCTGTGACATCATCGCTAATGTTGACACCCCCCCCCCGCAGTATTAAACCAAGCATGCTCTGGCAGGACCCCAACCCACTCCTAGTTGGGGAGTTGGCTGGCATCCACACTGAATGCGATTTCTGGCAGTGTTCCCAAGTTTACTTTTATTGTTTATAAGCTTTACTTAGTAAGGATGTTATGTTTATTTCTAAGTGTAGTAAAGTTAAAAAACACTGTGTCTACTTTAGGAAAGAAAGAGCAAAAGTGGAGCCAACAGGAAAAGGAACACAAATGTCCAACATACTTGTGAGCTTTTGGAAAACAAAATGGTAGTTAGGATGGAAGATTTTTGGTGATTGGATGCGACAACAAGAATAGAGCAAAATAATTAGAGGTCCAGTGCTAGAATGATTTAGTAATAGTAAAAGAAAGGGAGACTAACCAGAGGATTTTGTTTTTATTAACTCACAGCATAAAAACAAAATAAACGACAACAAAATTTGAAGAAAGTGCATATTATGTTTAAGTTATATAGGAAAAAGGGTTTTCTTTTGATGCTATGAATGAAATATAATTTGGGGATAATATATGAAATGGAGAACACACTCACGGAGTCCATCTATCAGTATTGTTTTCATATATAAGATGAGCAGTGTGTATATGCACGCCTATATTCTAAAATCCCACTGGCATGCCTCACTTTTGGGGATCAGTATAGGAATAGAGTGATGAGGTTAATTACTTATTTTATGGTAAAATTATGCTCATTTGTTTATTACTTAGTAACAATACAGTTTGGTTCTCCGGGTGTGGCAACTAAGTGAAACCATCGCCCTACTGTATATGTAAAGCAAGAATAAAAACACAATAAGTGTGAAAAATGTTTGGAGTTAGTGGAGTTCATCTAGATATTTTCACTGCATTGATCTCTGCCACAAGGGTGATACTGCAGCATTGGAAACAAGAGGACCCACCCCAAATGCAGGAATGGCTGCTTGAACTTGGGGAAACCACATGCATTGAAAAAGTCCATTTTAGGAACCTGGATAATATGGTCCAGTATTGGGCAATATGGGGTAAATAATTAAGTTCAGAGCATTGTGTTGTCCCAGAGGGATATCTAGCTTTAGTTCTTCCACCTATAAGTGCACAATCCACAGATGCTGATAAAAATTAATCTCCGTCCCCGCACACGCTGTATGGGAATAAGACTTGGGGCTCATTTCAAACATCATCCACAGTAAGTAGAAACTGCAGCAATTACTGCATAATACCTCCATCCTCATCAGCAGATCAACCAGCATCAACTTCAGTATGGTACCATGACGAATCTATACACTTTGCTTCACTTTTAACTGCTTACTATATGTCTTTCATATTTTAAAATTTAGTTTGCCTTAATGTTATCAGATGTAATCACTATGTAATGTGAATCATAATTGGAGGATTTGTCAATAAACATTTAATTATTATTGTCTAAGGTGATCTTACAGGGTATGCCACTCTAACAGAGACATTTCTATGGTGACATGTGTCGATATCAGACTATAGCGCCACGTTGTCGTAGAAATGCTGCTGAAGAGGGCAACCACTTCCCAGACCTGCACCTCACGAACTAACTCCGACCTGGGTTAGAACCCTTTAGTTAGGGGGTGCGGGGATTCGGGGGGAAAAGCCCCCCGATGTAAAAAAGACATCCAAACTGTGCGGCTCCATATCGACTACAACTTGTAGTTGACATGAAGCCCATCACTGAAATGCCAGTCACAAGCTTTTTTGTCGCACCGGCATATATAATCTGATCTTACAGTACTTCTTAACAGTAATTTGCCCTCTGTGCACTATAAATACAATATGTGCCCTCTGAGCTTTGAATACAGCCTACTCCCCACCGCAAACTTCAATACTATATTACTAGTGGTTAATTTCAGCAGAACTTGGCTGAAGGGGTCTGACTGAACTATTGAGGGGAAAGAGCTGTGAGCCATCAGCAAGGATTTAAGGAAGCAAGGGAGAGGAGAAGGTTGGTTCACATACATTTTGGACCAGTGTGAATGAAACAGTGCATCATATAGTACCTTACTATTTATCCTCTGCTGCAGGAAATCACCCCTCCTTAAGGGGAACACTGGATGATTCAGTAACTACTGGACCCAAGGCCTCATGGTAGTCCACTAACAGCCAGGATGGCCCTGGATCAGAATCATAGAAAACAGGACACAGGCCTGAGACGACACCAAGCACCAAAGAAACCATGAGGAAACTCAAAGCCTGGCTACAAGAGTGCTCCCAGTACCTCTAACCTTGAGTGTACTCCCGTGTACTGGACAGACCACCTAAAGAGAACCTGGCCATAATGGGGAAAAACACCCTCTGACTGCTAATGGGGGACATTTTGACTGTTCACCGTGGAAAAGTTGAGCTTGTCTATTCTCTACTAGAACTACATGGTTTTTGAAAGGTCAGGGAAGCAGTGAGAGCAAAAATAAGCCTTCACCAGGGTATAAGGAAAAGCAAAAGAAGGAAGAATGGGGAGAAAACCGAATGACAACAGTGCAAATCAAGAGGGTAGTTAGAAAAGCAAAGGCTGACACAGCGAGCTGTGGATTGTGGATGGGGAAAAGATATACTTAACATGCAAATTTGCCATCGGAAATAGGTCACCTGGTCTATTAAGTCTTCGCTTGAGTGCAGCTAGCACTCTCACCTGCAGCTGCCTCACCCCACCTCCCTTTCCCACCACTACTTCTATCTTGTCCCATCCCATTTTGAAGCTACTCCATCTTGTCTTACAGGCTACCACCTCCTCCGTAGAACATTCCATTCTGCCACAACCCTCTCCATGCAAAAGTGTCTCCTCATTTCCATCTCTAAATCTTCTCCTCCAATCTAAGGTCATGCCCTCTCGTGTCTCCTCCTTCCTCAGCTTGAGTATCCCTCAGTGCCTGCCTTGTTTATCCTTTGCGTGCTAACGGTCTAAATCATATCCCCGGTCCCTTCTGTCCTCCAAATGAGTGGCATGTTCAGTTCTCTCAGTCTCTCTCTGGTATGGTCTGCCTCCACTCTTTCTCTGATCCTTGTTGTCTCCTTGTACCCTTCAGTAATTTCCACATCCTTCTTCATGATATGGGCACCAGATTTGCACAGTGCTCCAGATGAGGTCGTCCTGACCAGTGCCCCGAGAGACAGGATCACTTCTTTCTCTGAGGAGATTCCAGGATATTGGGGAAAAAGAAAGAAGGAGGAGAATTGCCAGGCTACAGAGGCAGGTAGGGTAATTGAGGAGTATGGGAAGAAAGCAGCTGTTTTAATGACTAATTCTACTCTGTATTCACTGAGGGAAGACAGGGGCCCTGCCAGACAGTGGCATTAAGGCATCTGTGGGGAGATCCTGAGGTTAGGCAGCAAATATTTACCAGAGAAAGGGTTCAGAAGGGGCTAGCAGCTCTAAAGATAAATAAGACCCTGAGGCTAGATGGGATACATCTGAAGGCGCTCAAGGAATTGGCAACAAAACTAACTGAACCCCTGGTAGGGCTATTCAAATAGCTCAGCTGAGATGGGGTAGTTCCAAAAGGCTGGAGAGTAGCGGATGTAGTTTAAAGGGGGGACAAGGAGCAACTGGGTAACTACAGACCAGTCAGTCTTACAGTACCTCTATTGAGATTCTAGTCAAAGGGGACCTGGTGGACTACCTGGAGAGCAATTTACTCCAGGATAGTAAACAGCATGGGTTCAGGGTAAGGAGGTCTTGTCAGACCAACATGATAGTATTCTTTACTGGAATGAGTAGATAGAGCTATTCCATGGATTTACTCTACTTTGAGTTCAGCAAGGCTTTTGACTTGAGGTTCACAGAAGAGTGCGAAGCAGCGGGAGAACCTGATGCAGCAATACAGTTAGATGATGAGAACTGGCTGAAGGGGAGAGCAGAGGGTGTTACAGAGAGTCAGACTGTAAGAGAGGTAATCCATGGTGCTACAAGGATGTATTTGTGTCCAGGCCTTTTCAATGTGTTCATCAGCAACACTGGAGAAGGACTGTGGGCAAGATGTGTCCATGAAGATGTTACTGTTTTGTGGCAGGTGGAAGGAGGAGGGGTGAGGTCATGCAAAGAGACTGTAAAACAGAGAGGGCTGTTTGGCAGTTGAAATTGGGCCAAAATGCAGATGCACATAGGAACAAGAACCCTAGATGAGTACTGATGGGAAGGTAAAGTTTGCACAACTTCTGAGGAACTAGACTACGGTGACTCTCTAAAACAATCTAGTTAGTGTAACAAGGTTTGCATATAGGCTTTGACCTCTGGCCTTAAGTGGTTCGAGCTATTATCTGGTCCACCCAGAGAATAGCTAGTGATGTGCTATCTGACCCATTACCCTAAGGAGGGAGTACTGCCGGGCCGATTCTTGGCCTCTACTTTCTCATTGTTTTCCATTGATCTTCCCTCCACTGTGGAAGTGCAGTACTACAATATGGATGACAATTATTATTGCTCCTCTGATAACCTGGGGCTCTCAGCCTCTATCTAATCTGACCGTACATCACTGGAGAACTGCTAAAACTAACAGGGTGGTCTTGTGGATACAAAAGCCATGCTATTTGGGGCGATTCTTAGGGCAAGATAGACCAGCCTCACAGCTTAAGTCACTGCTGACCAGATTGTGTTGTGCCCACCTTAAATACTTAGGTACCTGACCAAGGTCTCATCTTCAAGAACCATGGATCAAGACCAAGACATCCATGGGAAACTAGGCATCTTGTATCGATTAAGGATCAGCTTGTTCAGAAGCCGATGCTCCATTGCTTTCAGCATCCGTTCTTACCTGACTTATGCAGCCCTGTAATACAGGAATGGCTGGAGGTATACTGATGCAGGTCTATACATAGTAAGGTAGCACGTTCACCCTGGATCACTTCAGAACCCACCACTGTAACACACTCACAAATTACAGTGGCCTTTGTTTCACATCTACACAACCTCCCCTCTGTTTGCATTTAAATTTCCCTTCGCCACAGCCCACCCAACCTTTCAACCTTGGCTCCAAAATAACCCTGAAACCTGAGGTCCGCAGAAGACTCTCTTGAAACTGTGGGTCAGGAACCAGCCAGGTCAGAGTTCTCCTCCAGCCTCCCATCTGTGGAACAAACTTCCACCAGATACAGGAAGCCCCTGCTCATGAACTTGTCCAGGCTCAAGGTACATCTACACAAGGCACTTTTGCCCATGTCATGGCACCTGACAGGCCCCCACCTTTCACAGACTTAGACCTATCATCACACCCAATGCTGTGCAATCCATTTTGGAAAGTTTGCTCTACTGTTATGAATCAATGTCTAAACTGTAACTATTGAATCTGTATGTCGAGTTAATTTTGTTTACTGTCTGTTTCCCAAGTTATGACATTACATGTTAATACCACTTATTGTATCTCCGGTCGCTTCTGAAAAGGGACCTCGGTGCCCAGCGGCCACCCGTCATCAGACCAATAAATAAATAAATAAACATGATGCTGAGGTGTATAAAAGGAGTGTTGACAGCAGAGGGAAGGAGATATTATCTCTCTACAGATCGCGGTGAGGCCCCACCTGAGTACTGTGTCCAGTTCTTGATCTCTCACCTAAGGAAATATAAGACAGACTGAGACTGTACAATGAAGGGTGACCAAAGGATTCAGGTCAGTAGCACATCTTATAAAGATCCGCTCTGCACTGAATTTGTACTCCCTGAGGCCAGATTGGGAGTTATGATAGAGACCTTCAAGTTCCTGAAAGGAATGAACAAGATGAATTCTTATGCAATTATTTAGCATAAATAGTATCAAGAACACAGTGCAGAGGTCCTGCTGTCCCCTGTTCAACCTGTATGGTTATCCCATGGTCTTGGCCATAGCAGGATGCACAGGCTGTGAATCCCACAGGCCTTTGGGGCTGTACTGTAGGCACTGGCTGAGGTGCCGAAAATTGGGAAGGATGCCTTGAGCATCCCAAACACCCACCTCATGATGTTGTGGTTGCATGGCCTCATTATAGCATAGCTGCGCTGGGGTCGTGCTGCACGGTGGAGCAGCCAGATGAGTGGTATCCAGCCTGTGTGGGAGATAGTGGAGAGCAGTGTCATGTTCAGTCCATATTGGCCACTTCCTGTGTGCCACTACATGGCACTTGGCATTCTACCCTCTGCTCAGGTTGCATTCCATACATGTGTACTCACCGATTCCTGTGGGGATGTCCCCTCTCGAATCGATGGCACAGTGCAGACCGATACCATAGAAGGCATCATGTGCTCTGCCAGGTGTGTGGCACAGACATTGATTATGCACCCAGTGCATCGCACACCACCTGGCAGTGATACTAGAGAATCCTTCTGTTCTGATATGTGTGGCCATCGGGCCAGGTGGCATGCAGATGGCCACATCGGTGGTCTATGGCCCTAGCTGCCAGGTATGCTACCCTTGGAACTCCCATGTTTTCTATGCGGTTGTGCTGTGAAATGGATGTTCCATATGTGACATGATGGCGGGGAATTGGGTGAGGATGCGTGACGGGCTGACTGTGTGATGCCTGTGTCCCCTGTCAGCCTGGGGTGCTTGTGGCTAGCATGCGGTGCTGTCACCTTGGTCTCCACCGGCATGCGGATTCGCCGTGAGGGTGCCTGCATCACGCCACTGACAGTTCACAGAGCCGCCTCAGTATTGGTCCTGTTCAGGTGGCACCGCCCATGATCTCTAGATCTGTGTACAGCTCAAAGCTTTGCGGTACGGTACTGCCGGGGCATACCGCCACGGGCCCTTCCACGCCATGTCCCCCGCAGTATGGATTCTCACCCCTATTATGGCTTCCATGTGGAATGGCACTGTCCATCTCTGACTTCTGCCTCTGCTGGTGTTGCTGCAAGCATCACTGTCCTGGCTGCTACTTCCACTGCACCAGGCACCCCCGCTGGCCTCTACAAACTATGGGACACACTTTCCTTGCCTGCCCTTTCTGTCTGTCTGTCTGTCTCTCTACTCCCCACTTGGCAGCCTAGTAGCGTTTGTCTGCGCGCTTGCCTTTGAGCCTTTTGTTTTAACCATTTCCGCTATGCACAATTTCCGGCTGTGCACTATTTTATGCATTCAGTCAGTCTTTGAATATCGCATTGTGGTCTTTATACGCATGGATCCGCCTCTTCGTTGCACATGCCTTCATTTTCATTGCGCTGTTTCAGCATATTTTTGGGGCGAATCTGCCTCCTTCTAGTCATCGTGAATGGTGCAGTTTTGGACTTGCGCGCCGGCTTAACCCTTTTGAATATCTGGGCCTGTTTGTATTGTTTCATGATGCATTACTACAGTGTCATGATATAAAGAAATTTATAGGTGCCAAATACCATGTGTGAATACTGTCATGCAGCTTACAGCCACAAAATAATCGTTCCTGTGCATGGTTTGTAATGTGTGTTGTGAGTCAAACTGCTCAGAACAGAAACTGATGCAACATCATGCCTAAAAGTGTAAAAAGATTTGTAGGTCCTCAGCTTGCCTAGAAAGTTATTGTTTAGAGAGCAGCTTTGGGCAGGGTATCTTGTGAACTGATGAAGCTGTGTGAAGAATGTTTTTTTTTTACAGAGGTCTCATGCATGCAAACACATTCAGTGTGCTAGATGTGGCTCTCTGATGACCGCCAGACAAACATATCTTTATATGACCCCCTCACAGAAGTAAAATACTCTGAAAGATACATAGTGTTTGATTTTGAGGCCAGACAAAGAAACAGGTGTACACACCCCAAATTTTATATTTGCTAACAATTGGATGGGAAGAGATCCTGAGAATTTTGAAGGAGATGATTGTGTAAAAGAATTTGTCAGACATTTTATAGATACACTGTTCAAATACTTACATTTATAGCCCTATGCCAAAGGCTATGACAGCTATTTTATCGTTAGCCAGCTGGTCAGGAAAAATTCTATAACAAGTTGCTCACCCAGGAGGAAAATTGCTGTGTGTGGCGTGTCTGCCTACATAGTTGTTGATTCATTATCCTTTATGCCCATGAACAAGTAAAATCCATGCATTTGGTTTGCTTGAGAACTAGATGGCTCACGGGTACTTCCCCATTTTTTAACACCAAGGCCAATGAAAGTTATGTGAGGTCCCCTGCCCGATTCAAAATTTTATGGGTGGACTTTATGATGCCTAGTGAGAAACTAGAGTTCATGCAGTGGTACACAGCAAACCGACATACAGAATTTGACCTGAAAAGAACTTAGCTATTACTGTCAGTTGATGTTGAAATTTCTTTGAAAAGCCTGTAACAGATTTAGGCAGGAAGTGATGAACATGACAACTAAACGTGTTTTAAACACGTCAGACTGTGACATGGCAGAGTACAAACAGACTCTTTAGATCCCTTCCAATACACGACCATAGCCTCTGTTTGTATGGCAGCCTGAGATATTTGTTTTGAGTAAGAACACTTTCGCGTTCTCCCCAGATAACTACCACGGTCCAGCAAAGAGGTACTCACACCACCATTCAGTGGTTAATGTACATAGCTGAGAAAGAAAACATTTCTATTCAGCACGCTCTCAGGGGTGGAGAATTTAAAGTAGGTCCCTACTTTTGGATGGGTATGCTATAATTGAAGGGGTCCCAACAGCCTTTGAATTCAATGGATGCTTTTTCATGGATGCAACATCTATTGCTTTGAGAAAGACAGAAACCACATGACAGGCACTAGTTTTGGACAGTTATACAATTGGACCATGCATAAATCCCATTTTTAAAAAGCAAGGTTTGCCATTTAAATTAGAGTAACTGGGGAACATAAGTGGAAGGACAGCTACTGCAACCCCTGAAACCTAAAGGAGTCTCTGTTTGGGGGAGGACAAATGCCATCTGACTGCATATAAAGCACAGTCGGATGAAAAGATTTGCCATTATGATTTTACTAGCCTGTACCCATTGTCAACAAAACAAAACGGTACCCTGTGGGTCACCCTACCATCATCTATTGAACTTTACAGATCTCAGTCAATACTTTGGTTTGGAAAAAGTAAAAGTTTTACCCTCTAGAGGTCTTTTTTTTCAGTGCTGCCATCCAGGATTGGAAAAAGACTTGTGTTTGCATTTTGTCGTGCATGCGCTGAAGAGAGACTTCAGACAATGTCGTGCATGCACAGTGATGAGGAGAGGGCTCTGACTGGTACCTACTGTACCGTAGAGCTAAACCTGGCTGTAGAAAAGGGGTAACAGATCATTGATGTTTTTGAAGTGTGGGATTTCAGAGCGTCATCGATAGCGCTGTTTGCTGACTACATCAAGCTGCACCTGAAAGGGAAGCAAGAGCCATCTGGTTTCCCTTCATGGGTAAAAAATGAAGCAGATAAAGCCAGGTACATACAGCAGTATTTTGAAAGAGAAAATGTACATTTGAACCCCGCTGCCATCACCGTTAACCCCATGAGGAGAAATATATCTAAACTGTTTTTAAATTCTCTTTGGGGTAAATTTGGACAGAGACCTAATTTACTGACCACGAGCAGAGTTACAGACCCCGATGCACTCTTTCAGTACGGATTTGCCCCCTACTATGACATGGCCTCATGCTGTTTCATCGATGATGAGACAGCGTGTTTAAGTTGGAAGTACACTAAAGACCATTACCCAAATTCTAACAACATCAACATATTCATAGCGAGTTTCACCACAGCATATGCCAGAGTAGAACTGTACAATCTGCTAGATCAGTTTCAGGACAGGTGCTTGTATCATGACACAGACTCTGTCATTTTTGTGTCTAGACCGGGTGACTGGACCCCTCCTCTAGGTGGCTATTTAGGGGAGCTGACCAGCGAGCTTCCGGCAGATGAACACATTACCGAGTTTGTGTCCGCAGGTCCCAAAACCTACGGCTACCAACTGTCCAGAGGACGGAAAGTCCTCAAAGTGAAAGGATTTACCCTTAATGTAGGCAACAGTGAACACATTAATTTTGAAAACTTAAAAGATCTGGTGTTTGATTACAATGGTTCACAGATGTCTAAAGAAATCACGGTGAGGCAACCCAGCATAGTAAGAAATAAAAAGCAGTGGTCCTCGAAACAAGAACGCTGTCCAAAACACAGAGAGTAGTGTATGACAAACGAGTTTTACAAGATGAATTTAAAACCCTTCCTTACGGGTACTGATTGAAAATAATGGACATTAGATTGCAACATCCCTTTTCATGTCTGATAGCCAGACCATCCAATTCTGGTAAAAGCTGTTTCATAAAAAATGTATTGGAACATTCTGACAACGCTTTATCGCACAAACCTGAAAATATTGCCTAGTTTTGCAGCTGCTGGCAACCTTTGTATAATGAGCTGATGTTGAAGTTTGCACAGATTAAATTTGTGGAGGGGCTGCCTGCATCAATAGCCGATGATGATCTGCTGCCTCCTGACAAGATTAATCTGATTGTCATTAATGACCCGATGGAATCGGCCTGTCATCATCGTAGTCTGTCAGCCTTTACCTTGTACAGAATGTGTTTTCTCAAGGCAAGAAAAGCCAGACCATCGCACTAAATGCCAAATACCTGGTTTTGTTTAAAATCCACAGGAAAAACTGCAGATCATGAGCGCTGGCCGCCAGGCAAAATTCTTTTTAGAAGCTTTTGAAGATGCCACTAGATGACCTTACGGTTATTTATTGGTTGATTTAAGAGCTGGTATGCCAGATGAATATAGGCTGCACAGTGGATTGTTCCCCCCTGACTGGCTGGTGGCATATGTCTTGAAAAATCACATTCTGGTCCTAGAAATACATGATGCTGTATGGCCATTATGTCTAAAAGGCTGCAGAGAAACTTGTCTGTTCTAAAGTTACTAGTGAGAGGACCTCCTTATTTAAGAAAAGCTATTTTGTGCTCTGCCTCTGATGACTTGATATCTGCCATAGCAGAGGTTGCTTTAAACATTCTAAAGGGAAACATACCATTGTTGGCTAAACAACTAGCTTTTCTGAAAAAGGGAAGAGTCATAAAATATTTAAGCAACAGGAAGGTGTCTTTAAAATGAAAAACAGTTTGTAAACCAGACAGGCGGGTTCATAGGACGTTGTTGGGATCGCTATTCCATTGATTACAGGACTGCTGGCTAACAGATAATGGATTTTACTCAGAAAATGTATCTGGTAACACAACAGCAGTTGGACCATATGAGAATGAACTATCCCAATGAGGACATGAGAAAAGTAGCAACTTACAGCTTGGATACTGAAATGAGATCTATACTTTCCTGGATTGTTTTGTCAGATCATGAGAAAGCCAAGCTGTACTCAGCTGTGTTACAACGTTACCTCACTCTGGTACATCAAGGGGAACAGGATAAAACCAGTTTGACTTTATTGATGCCCGACTCTGAGGCTGTTTCTGAGCAACCCCATGCTGCGACACTTTCTGTTATGAGTTCAATGGAAAAAGACATCTTAAACAGTGTTTCTTAAAGGTCTAAAAAAATGCTGAACTTTTATTAAATCAGATGGCAAAGAACAAGGATATTCTTTTTTGGAACGATAAGGGTGAACTGTTGTATAAAGGTAATGTTATTTCTGGGCCTCACATGGTCGATTTGGTAAGGGCAGCTATGGCCACACACACTATCCCTGACCACAAAAAAAACAAAGGGTTGGAATGTTTTCCTGAGAGCCCCCGCCGAGGCTAACATACCCACATCCATCTTTGGTCATTCGGCAAATAGGAGATATGTTGAAAATAGAAAGACAGTCGATGCAAAAAACACTGAGCCCTCTCCAGTCAGCAGCTGGTCAGTGACACCCAAAAGACGAAAGACATTAAAAAAAACAGCCTGGCTCTCTGTATAAATGTAAATATTATAGACCTCTGGTCGATGTGTACAACCTGTATTAGCTGTGTACAACCTATATTAGCTGTGTACAACCTATATTAGCGTGTTTTTACAATAAGTTGTTTGTATGTTAGCCTACTTCATATTGAATATGCTAGCATTTTTTACAAAAGGTGCTTATATTTCTGTATGCTAGCCTACCTCTGATGTATGACTCATTTATGGGCAAATTTTTAACAACAGATGTCTTTACTGTTTTTGTACTTTACTAATAATCCTACCTTTGATGTGTATGACATTTTATTGACTTTTTTACAATAAACACCTTTATATTTTACACACTGTGTCATGATTGAAGAAAGATGCAAATCAAAACATGGGTTCATATATGCTTTATAGATGACCTTTTGAGTTACAAGAAATTGCATATTTTAAACTCATTACAAGTCAAACAAGTCTGAACATGTTGAAAGATGGCAGGGGCATGCCCTGACATGCTTAAATGTCTGAAAGAAAGGGCAACGTACAAAACTAGTCACCACGGTACCATTTTTAAGTAAATCATTAGAGTACATTTTTAGAACTTGATCGTAAGACAATCCTTTACATCTGGGGTGTAAGAAAAATATGCAGTGAAATCCACAGGCTGTAGAGAAGGTATCTTGCAACTGTGTGTTTTGGTACAGGATACGTTTTGCATTTCTGTTTAAAAAGCCCTCAGTCATTCATGCGTAATTATCAGGATGAAAACCATAGCAGTTGAAAAACTCCCCAGACCCATCTTCTGAGATGTATGCAGCTAACCAGTGCTGTACTGGGAGGTCATGGAGGTCAGTATTGAAGACCAGTGCTGTGGGGAGATCTCTCAGTCTCTCCTTGGATAGCAGATCACAGGGAAACAAACCCAGAAAACAGTCATGACATGGGGTCACCGTTAAAACATTTTTCAGCTGCTTGGTGTTCATTTTATGGTTTATCACATGTAATCAAAAATGACATTTCTTCTCTGGTTTATCTCAGTGACATTATCAAAAACAGTGTAGACTATGAGATTAACCGTATGAGGAAGGGCCTCTGCAAATTTGATTTCTGCTCTGAGGTTCCCAGTTCTAATCAGGGAGTAATGGTCGGCACATTCTTGGTCCGGAGTCAGATCAAAGGCAAACAGCATGTACCCTTGGGTGAATTCCTGGCAGTTGACGATGAGGGGGCAGTCCTTCATGTGCTTTCCAGCTACCTGCACTAGATTAAAATATTCTCTCACAGCATTTCCGTTTCTAAAATCGGGCTGGAGAGGCTTAGCGGGGATTTGTTCACCGTCCAGGTACAGAGCCACAAAATTAATGTAATGTTCAAAGTTAAAGGGGTTTTTAGTGTAGGAACCACTAAAAGCATCATTGTCAACAAACCCCATGACCATCAATTTTGGTAACTGTCCCAAAAACAGATTATCCTGGTTGCAGACCCTGTTCCTGCAGGGATGCTGAACACTTTCATACCCACTCTGTCTATGGGGTATTTAGCGTTGGAGGACAGCAGGGCTTCTGAGTGTCCCAGACGAGCACTGGGAGTCACTTTTACCCTTTTGACAAACAAAGAGGCGGACATGATTTTACATAGAAACATAGAAACACAGAAGTTGACGGAAGATAAGGACCGCAGGGCACCATCCAGTCTGCCCATTTCTTTTTCTACCTTATAAATGTGCCATCAGACTTTGCTCTGTCAGTGGCCTATCTATTCATACACATCTGTATTGCTCCCTTATGCCTATCCCATGCCTGTTTGAAGCCCTGCACTGTATTCATAGCCACCACTTCCTGAGGTAGGCCATTCCATGCATCCATCACCCTTTCTGTGAAAAAGAATTTCCTCACATTCCCCCTTAATTGGCCTCCCTCTAGTCTCATGCTGTGTCTTCTTGTCCTGCTATTTTTCTTATATTTAAACATGTTAGACTCTTTCACCTTGTTAATGCCCTTAAGGTGTTTGAATGTCTCGATCATATCACCTCTCTCCCTCCTTTGCTCAAGGGTATACATATTGAGCTCCATTAATCTGTCTTCATATGTCTTCTGATGTAGTCCCTGCACCATTTTGGTTGCCCTTCTCTGAACTGCCTCAATTTGGTTAATGTCCTTGTGAAGCTGTGGCCTCCAGTACTGCATGCAGTACTCCAGATGGGGCCTAACCAGTGTCTTGTAAAGAGGGATTATTACCTCCCTCTTACGACTTGTGATAGCCCTACTAATACACCCTAACATCCCCCTAGCCTTACCTACTGCTTTAGAGGTCTGCTTGGATGATTTCAGGTCATCGGTGATGATGATGCCCAAGTCTCTCTCTCCTTGTGACTGCCAGCAACTCCTCCCAGCCTACGGGTGGTTTCAGGGTTTCTCTTCCCTATGTGCATGATCTTGCACTTCTTTGCATTAAATCCCAGTTGCCACTCTTCTGACCATTTTGCTAGTTTATCCAGATCTCTTCTCATTCTGCCCACCTCATCTGGATCATCTACTCTGTTGCAGATCTTGGTGTCATCTGCAAACAGACAAGCCTTACCCTCTAGTCCATTTGCAATGACGCTAATGAAGATATTGAAGAGGACTGGCCCCAGGACTGATCCCTGAGGTACCCCACTTGTGACTTGCATCTCTTCTGACTATATACCATTTACCACCACTCTCTGTTTTCTGTCCGTCAACCAGTTTGCCACCCAGTTGACCAACTTCTGACCCACCCTGAGCCTACCCAGCTTGTTTATCAACCTTCTATATGGAACAGTGTAGAAAACTTTGCTAAAGTCAAGGTAGGCGACATCAACTGCTCCCCCTTGGTCCACCACTCTGGTTACGCAGTCAAAGAAATCTATGAGATTAGTTTGACAGGACCTTCCTTTTGTAAACCCATGCTGTCTTGGATCCTGTGCTTCTATGGATTTTTAGC
This sequence comes from Neoceratodus forsteri, assembly GCA_016271365.2. Classification (NCBI taxonomy): domain Eukaryota; kingdom Metazoa; phylum Chordata; order Ceratodontiformes; family Ceratodontidae; genus Neoceratodus; species Neoceratodus forsteri. Next base: position 878,864,255 of record CM028136.1, read on the forward strand.
TTATAAAGATCGGCATCTCCGCTCATCAAACAAAAGCTGTCCCTGTTACTCATCAGTTTAATTTTAATATCCACACCATTCAGCATCAGTTTCTCTTGGAAAAACAAGTCAGTGTGCAGGCAGCCCAGAAGCTCCACCCCACTGCTGAGATGTGTGAAAGAGCTTTTTTTACTAAATCCCACATTGTCACTGGCTCTGTCTGTGATTTTGTGTTTCCCCAGGGTGTCTTTGTAAAATAACCCTGCGGTGAATTGGGTAGAAAGGGTCTCTTCGCTGAAGTTCAGCACCGATTCTATGATAGCCCTGTAGGGGTAACAGTTATTGTCCTGGCTGATGAGCTGATCCCTGATGGTTACATCCAGCTGGCTGAAAATGGTGGCCACCGGGTAGTTGATGAGGCCCACCTTGGCCGCTGCCGGTATATCTGAGCCGTCCATTTCAGTGATTTTACAAACCAAGTAAAGAAGCATGTTGTTTAGATCCAAATAGTCTTCGCCATTCCCTGCTATATAAAACTCAATTGGTGAGGTTTCTGAAAGGGCGGCCAGAGGGGGTATCTCTACATAAATGCTTTTTTCAATGCTCGTCTGTGTGGGAGCAACGGTAAACAAGTCCAGTTCTGATTTTGTGCATTCTTCCGACCCGCAGTGCACGAAGGCCATGTTTTGTTTTTAGAAGAGATCTCTAGTTTTTATGCCCCCTTGAATGTCCTTGGGACTTTGACCTCTTTCTTTTATGTGCGGCTTTGCGCTTTGATGCACGCCTTTTAAGTAGTGGGGCGGGCCGATGAGAAGCGAAGGGGTTACTCTGTGCTTTCTCTTTCTCCCTCTCTTGAACACCATCAGCCCTGAACCACCCTGAGTGGTCTTATCTCCTCCCGACATCCTTTGAGCGACTGTGCTAGTCACATGCCCTACAACATCCTTTGCAACATTTTTATTGGCCGTTTGTAGATGCGGTTTGGCAATTTGGAATCCCCTTCGCAAAAATGGTATTGCTTTTCTAAACAGACTACGGAATATCCCCCCATACCAGACCCATACATAGTAGGAAGTCCATGAAATCCCGGAAGACCGTATCTGGCCTGTGCCTTGTAATAACTTCTGTACAATACAGGGTCCCCATAATGTCGAACAATCACCATCCCGGCTTAAGGTTTAAAGTACTCTCTGGGATGGAAGTGCAACTTCACGATCACCTTTCCAAACCGAAATGGCACAGGTTTGTTTTGATCATTCTTTATTTCAATAGTGATAGTGTTGATTTGATGCTTACTGACTGTTTGATACTGGGGTTTATCATAGGTCATGGTCACTATCTCATTATCTTGGTCCCTCATGGGTACGCATCTCAGCAAAGGCACTAGACTGTCACCCACTATTTCATGCGAAATAATGTCGGTGTAGATATATAATGTGTAAAAACCACCATTAATATCTGTAGGGTTCTTTGCTACATTCTTACCCACGCCTACCTCGAGTCTGCTAAAACCCAAAAGGTGCTGCAATTGCCCGTGCATGAATAGAATGCATTTGATGTCATTGTCGATGCTTATTTCTCTTCTGATGGCTTGTTGTTCCAAAACCACAGGCAGTTCATTTACTTCAAATATACTTTTATTGACTTGACTGATAACACTCGCCATGTCACGATAATAGTCCAATGGGAATTTAAATGCCGCTGACTCAGTAAAGGGTCCAATCGGTGGAGTTTTACTGTGGGATACATTTAAAGGTTGATAGAGCATAGTGAACCTGTTTTTGTGTACAGGTACATTGTCCCAGGTATGGGGTACTGAATTTCTGCTAGCCCCACTTCCCATTCACCTGGTAGTTCAAGTGTTTGTGGTAACTTTACTGTAAAAGCGGATATAGTATTAGCGGGGAAAAAGTCATGCAAGGTGTTGCTCAGCAAGGTGATGTAAAAGCCATTTTTGAACATGTTGAATCTTACGGGCTTCTAATGTCCTGAACCTGTGTTGTCTTGACCCAACTATTGAATTTATCGGGCCACCCCTGCCACATTACCAGATACCAGGTTTTTCTTCCATGCTTTTTCTCTCTCAGGATTTTCTGCACCCAATATAACCTGTCCTCATTCGGTTCAATTTTCTGCAACTCCTCCGCATAGAAATTACCTTTGATGTCTTCCCACTATTAGTCTTTTAGCTTATAGGCATCTCTTTGTCTTGTCAAGACCTCCGTCACAATAAATATTTCATCTGTGTATGTCTGTTCATATCCCTTTTCAAATACCCCTTTCAACTTAGATATTCTCACATGATCACCTTTCTGAAAGATATCCTTTTGTTTTTTTCCCAAGAACAGTACTACCATAGAGGTTCTTCCATACACCCAGGGCATTGGAAGGACTAACATCCACAGGCCTGCGTTTAATGCTTCTGTGATATATTATTATAGCTGTGCACCAGGTCGGCAACACATCTATATATTTCCACGTGTTCTGGGCCATAAAGTAACGCCACTGCATGACTTTAAACTCCTATTGAAATGCTTACAATGCTGGCCTTAACTTCATTATTTGTCACAAAACGTGTACTTTTTTTGGTTTTAATAATGTCTTTAAGGAAGCATTCAGAAATTCTTTACCCTGATCTGTCTGCAGTTTCTGTGGTGTGCGTCCTCTTTTAAAAATAGTTTTGAAGGCTTGCGTCACAGCCTTGCCTGATTTGTCTTTTAAAGTCACTACCCAAGCATACTTGGACAGCACGTCGATGCACGTCAGTATGTATTTAAAACCTTTATTGTACTTTGTGTATTGACCCATATCCATTAAATTGGCCTGCCATTGTCTGTCTATGTCAGAAACAATGACAGGATTTATTTTGAATCTGACTCTCGCTGGTTTGTGTAAAGTGTAAGGATCTTGCCTCAAAAGCCACGCTGCAACACCTTTCCTGCTGACACCTTTATCGATTTTCTTTGCAGCCTTATACAGCTGAGTCACACCAGTAAAACTGCCCACTTTTTTTTGCATTAAAATATATACTCCGGAGCAGATGATCAGTCATCTTCTTTCATCAGCACCCCTAATAATACCCTTTAGCTTGCCAACCTCTCGTCACCAGAAAATAATGAGTGTGCTCTTAATCCCTTAATCATTTTATCACAGACAGCAATGTGTAACTATATTTTATTCATATCCTTCAAAAGTCATAACAGTATTTTATATGTGTTGTGATACACACTGCAATCGTGTTAATACAAAAGGTAAAACATTCAAATGATTACAACAGTATCATGTTTCTATGCTAGCTGTCGATGCTTGACTGTTACTTGTATATGTATCCTACAAAAGTCATATCAGTAGTATTTTATAGGCCCTGTAACATACAACAGCCATGTTACTACAGACTATCATCCGTACAAAAGAGTACAACATTAGCAGTTTACAGTACATGCAACATGAGTCCGTATACATTCCACTTTAAAGATGCCCAAAGACAGTAGCAACTGGGCGGCATGTTTCACACAGACATGGGCTTCATCCACTTTCCCCCAGGTGATAAGGTGAGTACAAAGCATACACACATTGGCCATACACCACTCATGCTGAGGTTCATGCTTTTAAGGGCTTTTTGTAGCAGAAAAGATGCAGTTCACAGTGGATACGGATCATTTTTTTGTGTCCATTGCATTTAGATACACATGCCAAAAATATGGTGGCATATTTTTAATCAGAGACATTGTCCCTTCTGTCAACGGTTTCAATGCGGCTCCAGAGGATACATCGAATGTTGTTTTTTACAACATATACAGGGTCCTTTAGTACGTCCTTTATCACATGGTACATGGTACCCTCCAAGATTGACAGGAATACTGGGATCTTTTCTTTATCATGTATCATCTGAAAGTATATCATAATACATGTTATACAGATTAGTGTGTCACTTTTTTTTTATATTCAGGAAAAGCAAGTGCTAAATAAGTGACTGTACGCACTGGCAGGGGGATTCCCAATTTTCTACACTCTGAAAAAACATACAGTGTGATGTTTAGTGACCTTTCAGCCCATAGAGCAGTTTGACAAACTGAGAAGCCACTTTCACAATTTCAGGGATATCACATTGTTTTTTCTGTTTCAAATCAGACATACACATGGCTACGATGATCATGAAACAAAAGTAACAAAGGCGGGGTAAATGATTTTTAAAAAATTAGCATGGTCCCTGATCTTCTTTTTAGAAATTTTTTAAAGGAGCCTTTGCTGACCAGATGACAGGCATCTTTTTTAATCTCACCATCTGTCTCCTGTAACATTTGTATAACTAACCACATGGGGTCATCGGATTTTCTCACATCATTTAAAATGTGACTTATAGTTTCCAGGGTACAATTGGTCATATTTAACCCCTGATGCTTCTTAGCGATTGCCAAGATCACCGGCATGAGCTGCCCTATGTGTATGGCTTCAGAAACATTTCTGTATGCTTCTTTAGACATCAAGTCATCAAGGATACATGAATGGTTTCTCTGACCTGGATCATCTATCTCACACCCTGGACAGGAATTGACCAATTCACACTGTATCACCCTCTGTATCACTGAGGCAATTACGCCATGAATGGTATGGTACATAACATACTTACAATACATGTCATGATTAGTTTTAGGGGGCTTAACACTGACATCTGTTTTTTCACTTGAGGGTCCCTGTCTAATCTCTGTTGAACAGGATGGCTCTGGTTGTGTAGTGATTACAGTATTTTCTGTCTTCTTTTGACACTTTCTATCACTCTGTATTTCTAACATACTGGCCCTCATACTGCTCATTAACAACTACATCTGTATCTTTAAAGCAGCACAAACAGTCACACAGTAGGTTTGTGGAGACTCGAGCATCCATGGTGTCCGAATATGACTGCTGCTCCATCGCAAATTCATCGCTCTAGTAAAATAAAAAAAAAACAGCATTGGTTCTTGTTCAACCTCTAACCCATCTATCAGTGGCAGAGCTGGGGGGGCAGTCACCCCTCCTGGCTGCCCCAGTGTGAGTAGTGGTACCTCACCACCATCTTTATTCACTGTTTAGTGCCCATTGTGGAGTCCATGACTGACTGAATGGTCCCCCCTGGCTCCCAAACACTCCCAAACCTGGCTCTGCCACTGTCATCTGTTCAGTTGCACTATGCACGCATGTCTCTGTCACACCCTACACTTTTTCATTAATGTTTAAAAACATACAAGAATTTACCTCTGCTGGACAAGGCTTTTCTGTATCCTTTTCTTCATCTTCCTTAGCCTGCGGCTTTCTGGTGGTAGGAATTTCACCATCATCTGACTCTTGTTCAGTTGCTGCTTCTGGCTGTGTATCGGTATCACTCTGCGGCTCTTCCTCCAGGTCACTTTCTCTTTCAGTATCCATTTTCACGGTATCAGATTCACTCTCTAGGTGCTCTTCAAGGTCCGGCAGTGGTGGCTCTTGGCCAGGAGTATCTGATTTAACTTTTACAGATTCACCAAACTGTGTAGCCAGCTTCCTTTTCACATCACCAATCCTTCCACTCAACATGGTCTGAGTGGGGCATTCCTTGTCACACCTTGTATAATACACAAATGCAGGCTTGGGCACCCCATAGACATCTTCTCTTCTCTCTTCTCATTTGGTGGTGTGACAGTCTGGCCTGTTGCTGGGAGGTTAAATTTAGAAGCACTGCGTTGTGCCATCTTCTTGAATGTTTCAGATAATCTGCACAAATTCTATAAAAGAGATTCCTTGAGTCTCGGGAAACTGTACTATCAAGCCCCAAGCACGGGGTTTATATAAGACTGTGAGATCCACTTTCAAAAGACTAGCTCCTCCCGGCATCATTATGCTTTCATTTGTAAGATACTGAATGCCTGTTCCCAGATGCCTACTATGTAAATGTATGTACCGACCTATTGTGTAACCGATGATATCATACTGTTTTATCCCTGTCAGCCTTAAGCTCCCATGCTCTCAACAGAGCACTCTCCCGAGTGTTACTAACGTGACTCTTTTCCAAGATCGCTCACAAAAGATCCCTGTGTATGTTTTCACAAAAGTCTCTTTTCACATGTAAATCAGTGTCTCGCTCTATTCTTCAAAGATGAGCTCATCAGCGTCTCCCAGCACGCTAAGAAAACAAACCCATGTATGATTTAACAAAACTACCTTTTCACATATAAATGTATGCCCATGATCTCATTGCTTTCCCAGAGTTAGTTTGTTAAGAATCCACGACAAGCTTATCAGTATTCAAAGCGTTTCACATGAACACTAGCAATAGGATGAGAATCTATTTGTAAGCAAATGCTTCAGACTCTAGTCACTTACTTCCAGTAAAGCTAGGACTACAGATGGATTTAACACTCGTTAGACATTTTATGAGGACATTCCGTACTGTATGTACTTCTCTTTCTGTATTAAAAGGAAATTTGTTTTCCTGACTCACGGAGTAAATGGAAATATACTTTGGCAACCCTTGACAAAGTTGGGACATTTTCTGTGGATTACCTTCTTTTATTGTGTGTTAAAAGGAAATTTGTTTTCCTGACTCACTGGAGTAAATGGAAATATACTTTGGCAACCCTGACAAAAGTTGGGACATTTTTCTGTGGATTACTTCTTTTCATTGTGTGTTAAAATGTTATCAGCCTCAATAGGAATGATTTTTTTCTGCAACATTCCCAGGAAACTTGGAGGACATATATATTTTTACTACAAACAAGGTAAGATTTGTAAAGTTAGTTAGTTTTCTGTCTAAAGCCTTGTAGAGATTTTTTCTTTACCTATGAGCTGGCTAATGCCCCCCCACACACACACACACACACACTGCTTTGCAGACTGATGATGAATGCTGCATTGCCAGTCTGAGACACCATTGAACATTTACAAGGTGTTCTTGGTAGGACATTCATAGGTTACGTGAATACTTTTTTCTAACCCTTTAAAAATATATACCTTGTCTCAAAACAAGTGTGCTTACAACAGCTATCAAATAACCTCTGTGGTCATTGCATCTGCATGATGATGCATTCCTTGTACAGATTTCCAAGTCACAAAGCATTTACACACATCCTGTCCTTATATCCCTGGACCGACAGGGGTGCGAATGAATAGCGAGTGAATAGGGGTATGGAAGGTGCTAGGACACGGGTGTGATGGGAGGGAGCAGGAGTTTGAGGGGAAGGGAATGGAGGAGGGGGACTCAAGGTTTGAGCTAGGACACAGTGGTAGGGGTGGAGGAGGGAGCAGGCTGGTGTGGAGGAAGAGGAACTCTGGTGCAAGAGGTGGGTGGATCAAGGAGGAGGAGGAGGGAGCTAGGGTGCAAAAGGGTGGGGAGGAGGAGGGAGCAGGGGTGTGTGGTGAGGAGAGGGACTCAAGTTCGAGCTAGGATGTTTCAGCAGGGGTGCAAGAGGGAACAGGGTGGTGTGGAGGAAGAGGAACTCAGCTGCAAGTGGTGGTGGATCAAGGAGGGAGACTCTGGTGTGAATTAGGATGGTGCGGCTGGGTTGTGATGTGAGGGGAGGGACCTGGGTGCAAGCTAGGATGCTGAACCGGGGTCCAAGGGGAAGGGTTTGAGGAGCTGCTAGCACTCCGATGCGAAGGGAAGAAGAGGAGGTGGAGGGACTCAGGTGTGAGTCTGTGGCACAGATGTGAGAGGAGGGGAAGAAGAAGGAGGCACTTACAGCATAGAAAAGGGGAGGACTTCCGGGTTCGAGGACGAAAATGCACGTCACTTCCTGTGGCAGGAAGGGGGCGAGGCATTGCCATGGCACGAGGAAGGCTGGACTTCTGGTTGGAAAAGGGATGAATCTGATTGGTCCATTTTAGGCCACACCCACCTGTCAAATGACGTGTCACACTCTGATTGGCTGAAATTTAACATTTGACAAGATATATCCCCTTCTACTACTAGAAAGGGATACGGATCAAGAAGAGATAAATAGGGAAATCCATGGCTCCCCAACCCTCCTTTGTATATGATGATGAACCTCAGTTTGAATATGCCTAAAGAATACATCTTTGATGTTAATGGGCCACTAAACATAATCTGAGTAAGAAGAAAAAAAATTTAATGGAGCTATTCCTATAATCATAAAGGAGGAAGGTGTGGATTACAGAGCCAATAATACTCCTGGCTCAGTGGTTTTGACCTGATCAAACAAATTCCTTTGACAGAGAAAAAGGCAAAGAAAGTACAGCTTTATTTTAATCCTGTCCCAAGCAGAACTATAAAAATCCTTCTGAGGTGTCAGAGGGCTGCCTAGAATGTGAAAAATGCACCACCAAAATAAATAAATTGTTTAACTAAACAGCTTGCCTATATGGTCTTGTTCGATTAACTTTTACAGTAAATGGACAAAGGCCGACTGAGTATAAAAGGGTGTAAGTTGCAAACTAAAGTTGTTAATGACAGCCTACAGTACACGCTGTAAGCCCATTAGTCAACATGGTCAATCAACTGCCTGTGACCAGTACTGTATGCTGTCAAACTCAGACAGCATAGTCAGTGGGCAGCCATGGCAGTGTATGGGTGGGTTGTGCTGCCCACTGGCTTGTTATGGGACTGGACATGGGGTTGGGTGGGGAGGTTCCTAAGTGTTTGGGGTGTGGGGGGACCACTGGAACACCAGGGTACTTGGAACAGTGCCATTTACACAGCGGTCTGGCCGGGATGGTAGGGTTTCTATAATGACTGGAGGTTTGTGTACTGTATGTTTGAGGGTGGTGCTGGGTGGGGCTGGGGTCCACTATGCACCAGGGCATTGTTAGATACGGCACTAGGGGTTGCTACTACAGGCGGGGTTCCTCTATACCACCTATGGCCATAATGGTGACAGGTGGTATAGAGCTATGGGCTAGTTGGGGATGATTGGACTGCCAGGGAGTGCAGGCTGCTGTGCTGCTGTTTACAGTATGGCAGCCTGCCTGTGGGTGGCCACCCACATAAGTCTAGTTGTATTGTACTTATTTTTTGGTGGCACATCCCCGGACATGCCCCAGGGATGCACCTCTGAATTGGACTGTGAATGGGGCTGTGCCCGGTATGCAAGGGCACGCCCCCTTCACAGCTCCCCAGATGCACCGCATATCATTACTGACATTATGCAGAGCATCTGCATGCTTTGGCGCATCAGGCCCCTTTCTGAATTGCCTCTGGCACTAGTTGGGAATGCATCAGTGCATCTCAGATGCACTGGCATCCTTTCATGAATCCTGCCCTTTGTTTTTAAATATTTTCCACCAGAATGGAAGACACCCTCAGCTATTTCCTTAAGAGTAGTCTTATCTTGTTTTAAATATTAGACATGGCAAGGGCGCTGCAGTTTGGTTTACAGCAAATGTTATTAACCACTGAGGAATTGACTCACATGATTTTGCAAGAAATACTGCAGATAAGACAATCTGACCAGCATAAACTATCTATTGGAGACTTTGTAAAACACTAGGCTTTGATGTCTTGGCTGGTTTAAAAACAAACTTTTTCATGTTATACCTTGTAAGAGAATATTACTCTATAAAAGGGTAAAACTGTTCTCCTTTCTGTAATTACTAGGGTTTTGCCCTTTTTCTTTGCTCCTGCTCTAAGTGACCTTAACTTAACCCTTTACCCTTATTATGTTAATTTACATATGGATTGAACCAAGATGTCTTTGGTATATTTTTTAATTTTTGTGACATAGGTATAGCACTTCTGCCTGTTTTCCTTATTTTTTATGAATTAATGTTGTATGATTTATGTGTTTTGTTTACCAAGGTCTTTTTGTTTTGTTATTCAGTTTCTAATAAAAAAAATTATTCTACTCTTTTTAAGAAGTGCCATGGCATCCACCTGAACTATCACCAGAGCAGGCAGATGGGACCTTGGTTTAACGTCTCATCTGAAAGACAGCTCCTCAGGAGTGACGCAACCCCTTATGCTGCACTGCAGTGTCAGTATTGGGATTTAACCCAAGTGCCTTGTGTGGGGCTAGAACCCACAGCCTTCTGATTTCTCAGCTTCAGAGGTGAGTGTGCTACCTGCTGAACAACTGACACTGACAATAAACATAGGAATCCCAACAACTTTAATTAAGAATATCTTATATTTATTTGTGAATGACAGTTTTGAATGTTTGGCAGGTATTGCAACTTTTAGGGGAAAAAAACTAGCTGACCCACTGGTGCAGTGGAAAGATTCACTGCTGCAACACTGTTGACCAGGGTTCAGGAATGGACTCAGGCATCAAAGGGCTGGCCGGGAGAGAGAAGGCTTGAGCGTTCGAGGACTGCTCCTTCTTTCAGGGGGAGGGGAGGGTAGAGGACCAGCACATACTGATCCCAGGCTGAGGCTGGGGGAACAGCAAAATATTTGGTCCCACTACCTAGGGGAGTGTGAGAGACGCTGGCACCTGCCTTGAGTCATGCTCCTGTGGAGAAAAACTGAAGGAAAATGGTGCACTGGCCGGTCGGGTGACAGCCTCCTGGACCCTCATCACCAGAGCTCCTGGACCATGAATTGCCACTTCAGCAGCACCCAGGGCCACTGGGAGGCCAGTGAGGCACATTCCCTTCACAGGAAGGGCCCACCCAATGAAGGGATACATCAGGGTACCCTTGGTGGCTGCAGTGCAGGGCAGTTAGTGGATGGGAGTAGCCCGGATGAGAATAGGTTCTTGAAGAGGCCTGAAGGAGTGATCGGCCAGTGTCTGCGGGACAGCATAAACATATACAAAAAAAGCAACTGCTTGCTATGTTGGGAGATAAAGAATTTTCTACTGTATTTTAATGAATGTTCCTAGTCCTTGAGGGGAAAAAGCATGTTTCTCAAAGCTGTATGTTTTAAAATCCCTGGTGCACTTGGTTTCTTCAGGCATGTCTTTGTACACACGTAAACATCTCTTAGCAAGCAATGACTTTTATAGGCATGATAATGCATGAAGAATTGCTGCAGCAGGTCTGAAAATACTACGCACATTCTGTTCTCGGTAAATTAAACTTCCTGAATGGATTTTATTTAGGCTTTACCATAAGCACAAAGATGAATTAGGCCCTTCATGTCTGCACATTATAAGATTTGTCTACCAATGTTTGCCTATTAATATGGGATATATTCTAAATCTTATTAACAGATTTAGGGGCTGACATAGGTGTGAGTATATGTAAGCAATAATAAATGACAGATTGGGCAGTATTGTGTTCACCGGACCACCCAGGGTGATGAGGCCCAACACCACAGGTGGAGGTCCTTATAACCTCTGGAAGGTCAGGTATTGCACAATGCTGCCCATCCTGGAGGGTGTTATTGCGCTTAGAAAATGGGCACTGTAAAATTAAGTTTAGTAGAAAAATGTTTACAAAAAATTAGTTTAAAGTATGTTTTGAAATAAAATTGTTCCTCCACCTGTGTTACAATTCTGTGGATTTTTTTTGAGCTAGGGACTTCTGCCCTTCAAGAACCTCTGTAGTTGTGGCTTTTGGTCCTGGTTGTCATGGTTATTTTCCCCCCTTCATGGGCTTATGGGAGCATGAGGATTTAGTGTTTTATTTCTAACTTTAGTAGAAGTAATGCTGACCCAGTGACATGGAGGGCTGATGCATTCATGCCTTACCTCCTGCCACGCCGGCAACCAGTGTTTGGGGTGTGAGTAGGCTGCTGGGTGTCGTCCGGAGAGGGAGAAGACTGAGCATCCAGAGGACTGCTCTCCTCTCCTGGAGAGTGGTGGGGATGGAGTCCACTGCTTATTTATTTATTTACAAATGTTACCAAGAAAGGCATACTGAGCAGTCTACTGCTTGATTCCAGATGTGTCCTGGGGAGACAGGAATAGAGATAAACAACATAAAGAGGAATAACATCATACTATCAAAAACACCATGAACAGAGACCAGGGTTAATATACAGTGTACAGAGTACATAGGGACAAGAGAATTCAAGATAATAGACTACATACATAGGCTCTATCTCAGGGCACATAACAGAGTGCTGTACAATTGTAGGAATATAAACCAAGGAATAAGTATGTAGCCTGACATAACTACAGGCAAAAAATATCAGGCAAGCTGATGTATCCTTAGGAGTAACAGTGGCTAGACCATGGTACAAAAGCAGACAGAGGAGAAGTGTGCTTTAAGAAGGGAGTTGAAGTGCCAACATGGGGAGGGAGTCTGTATCAACTCAGGGAGGGAATTCCATAATTTAGGTAAGCGATGTCTGAAAGCTGCCTGGCCTGCTGTGATGGCCACAAGTGGAACCGAGAGTAGACAAGAGCCTTTGTTCCTGATAGGGTATGTGAGGAGGGCATGGGCTGATAGAATGGAAGTGAGATTTTGGGGGAGGGTCTGAGCCCAGAATTTGGTTGTGTAGCTAGTGCAGGGGAGAGCCATCGGTCTTGAAGTAATGGGAGATCCAGTGACTGGTAGGGTCACAGTGATGGGTGTGGGGCTGATAGTCAAGGGCAAAGCAACAGAATGAATGGTAGAGGGTGTCCAGTCTGGCTAGGTGGACTTTGAGGTGGCACTATAGACCACATCACTGAAGTCGAAAATAGGGAGTATCAATTTTCTGTACAATTTTATGATGCCCGCAGAGGGATGCTTTCCTGATTGTGATACAAGGCATCCAGCTTGGGGTGGAGTTTTTGTGCATTGCTTATATGTACAGAGAAACTGAGGTGCTGGTCAAGACAGACCCCAAGATATCTGAAGGAGGAGCAGTTCTCCAGCAAAGTCCCATCCAGGGTGTGGAAGGTGGGGGTGAGAGGGAGCCGCAAAAGTCTTTGCCTAGTGCCAAAGGTCATGGAGACAGTTTTCTTGGTGTTGAGAAAGAGCTGATTTGTGTGAAACCAGAGCTGGACATTATTGAAGTCCTGCTTCACTCTGGTCACAACATCAGTGGACGTGGGGCCAGAGGAATACAGTACTGTATCGTCTGCATACATATGGATGGAGGTGTGTGAGGCAGGCAGAGCATCAGAGAGATGGAGAACAGTAGCAGGCCAAGGACCAAGACTAGGGGAACACCAGAGGTAACAGGGAGGGAGGCAGAGGAGGAGTTGCCAATTCTAACAGACTGGGATCTGCCTACCAGATATGAGTGGAACCAGCTGGTGGCAGTCTTAGAGAGTCCTGTGAGGGAGAGCTTGGAAAGAAGGAGTGGATGAGAGACAGTGTCAAAGGCCTTAGCCAAGTCGACAAAGATTGCTGAGGTAATGTGGCCCTTATCCATACCTGTGAGGATGGCGCGGTGTCTAAGGAGAGAGGAGGTGTGGAATGGGTATTATTAAACTAGACTGGTAAGGTGTGAAGAAGGATGAGGAGTCAAGAAAAGTTGAAAGTTGTGAGAGGATGAGGTGTTCCTGGAGGTTAGCCAGGATAGGGAGGAGGGAGATAGGGTGGTAATTTCCAGCAGCAGAGGGATCACTGACTTTAGGGAGAGGAATGACCGTGGCATGTTTCCATTCTCAAAGGATGGAGGTAAGAGAGAAGGAGAGGTTATAGAGGGAGGCCAGACAGGAGGTGATGGCAGGGGCTGACAGGTAGAGCATTTTGGAGTCCAGGCATTTGGGGCTCCTGCCTTTAGCAGGATTTAGGGTGATTAGCGCATTGTAGACTTCGGCCAGGGAGACCTGGTGGAATAAAAAAGGGGGGGGGACAGAGGGAGAACCTAAAACAGGGTTGGTGGAAAAAGGGGGGGAGTGTTGGGCTGGGGGGACAGTAGACAGCAGCGATGATGTGCAGTTTGTGAAAAAAGTGTTATATCTGGTAGCCACTGTTTTAGAGTCAGCGACAGTGGGATTGCCTACATTTGGAACTGGGGTGGTGGCTGATGGGGGGGAGAATAATGATTTAGCCACCTTCCAAAATTTAGTGGGAGGTTGATGTTGGTGAGGAAGGAGACTTTGAAATAGTTGGCTTTGCCTGGTGGATTTGCCTTGTATAGGCATTTCATAGAGCCCTGTACCTTTGTTGATCTACAGGTGAGCCTGAACACTTGAAATACTTCCTTGCCTGATCTCTATCTCTAAGGAGGGCCATGATGTCTGCTGAGATCCAAGGCAGGTGGTGCCCCCCACACCTGGGCTTGTCAGAGTGTGGTATAGGGGTTCCAGACTGTGAGAAACATGTTTTTAAAGTACTCCAGTGCGGAGTCAATACAGGTAGCCTGTCAGATGTAGGACCAGTCAGTGTTTGCCAGATTGTGCTGGAGTGCAACAAGGTCTAGGGATTTGTAGGATCTGGTCAGTCGAGTTCTGTGGGGTGGTGCCTTGGTCCTAAATATTTTTCTGACTGAGTAGATCATGTGATGATCACTTACAGAATCTGGTAAGATGCCAGAGGTGAGTATTCTATGGAGATGAGAGTGAGGACCAATCCAGTAGAGAATGGTTCTGGGATTTGGGATTTACACATGTGGGCTCTGTGATCTGTTGTGTTAGGTTGAGTCGGACTCTGGGAGAGCAGTTTGGCTAGATTTGGACAGCCAGTTTTTGTTAAAATCCCAAGGATATGAAGCTCACCCCTGTTGCCAGTGATGACAGGGCACCCTGGTGATTCAATGATGGTGGGCATGGAGGAGTCTGGTAGCAGTATGAACCATCAACAAATATTGGGCATGTGTGAGGGAGGGAGAGTTTGATTAGTAAGGCATCAATGGTTTGTGTGGTTGCGAAGCGGACTGGGGTAAACTGGAGTGAGGCAGTGATGTATATTGCTAAACCACCTCCTCTTTTGTTATCCAGGCAATCTTGATGAAGAAGAGTGTAGCCAGGAATTGAGAATTCAGTGTCAGTATTTGAGGGTTTTAGCCAGGTCTCAGAAATTATCATTATGTCAGGGTTAAGGGATAGAACAATAGGCTGCAGGAGGGTTATTTTATGAATGAGACTGCAGATATTTAGATGGGCTAGTTTTAGACCCCTTGGGAGTGTGGAGAGTAGGGGTGAGGTTTGTGCTGGAGGGAGTTTGGACCTGGGTTCTGTTCAACATCACCAGATAAGAGGAGCAGGAGGTATATTAGAAGTTTGGCTATGGGCAGGGCCTGTATACACTTGCCATGTGATTTAGGAGACAGGTGGAAGGCGCTGAGGTGCCAGGTGCAGGAAATTTGAGGACTGCTAGGCAAACATGGAAGGAGGGGAGGACAGTGGGCTGGTTAGCAGATATGTGAGATGTACCACAGAGGGAACCTAAGTGAGGAAAGAGGTTGCTAGAAAGACCAGCTGGCAAGTTTGCTTCTCAGGGTAGGAGGACAAAGGGAGGGACCAGAAGGGCAAGTAGAGAGATTACAGTTAGGTAGAGGGGCTGCATTTTACTTTGCTGGTGGAGGTGTGGGATTAGCGGCCACTAGTGGATGGTGTTTATAAACTGCAAATGGAAAAAGCAGTTGATTGTTTTTTAGCCATCATGTGAAATGCCCCTATATAAGAGGAAGTTCACCAAGGCTGGTGGTGGGGCCGGTGGCAGTTGACACAAAGCCAGGGCAACCTGAGTTTTTATGCAGCATTTCACTCTGTACCTGGGAGAAGGGAGACAGTGAATGCAGCTCGGGGGAGAGCAGACTTGATCTGGCCCTCATGACTACTCCAGGGGCTGTGGGAGGAATTGAGAATTCAGTGTCAGTATTTGAGGGTTTTAGCCAGTTAACTTAACTAACTCCAGGGGGGATAACAGTTAAATTCACACAAAATGTGAAAAATAATAAAAATCCATGCGTCTGGGACCAGGAATCAAAACCCGGTCCAAACGCACTGCCTACCTCCCTAGCTGCCTGTGGCTTATCCCATTGAGCCACGGCAGCTGCTCGCCGGCCCCCTGTCCCAGCAGAGGTCTTATCCTCTGCTTGGAAAAAGTGAGAGAATGCACTACCATGCATACACCCTTTTGTGGTTTTGCACCCTCTCACTCTTTCCTACCACGCTGTTCCTGTTGCGCGGTTTTGTCGTGCACGATGAAGCATGCAACATATTGACCCGGTAGGGTCTGTTTTGCATTGTATGTAAACAAACAATGAATCTGTACCCTGACATTTAACAGCATTTAAAAAAAAACTAAACAAAACATTGCCTAAGCAGCTGCCCAATGTCTTTAGTCAAGTGACTGACATTTATTTTGACAGCATTTAAAAAACTAAACTAAACATTGACCAAGCAGCAGCACAATGCTTTTAGTCAAGTGACAGTCACAAAGGAAGAGGACCAGTGATTGTAGACCATTACACATTGCCTGGTAATAACAAAACATATTAAGCTGCCTACCACAAATTATAAGCCCTGTCCTCCTCTGTAGATCAGTGCCCTCCTCTCCTGCTGTCTGGTTGGTGTTAGTATCACCAAGTTCCTGCTGTGCCTGCTGTCTGATGATGATGATGATCTATGGTGCTGCCAGCCATGATTCGTAACTCTCTGAAGCTGAAAAATGTGCCCAAGGTCCTGGTTCTCTCTGCTGGGAAGGTACAGCAGCGGGGTATGGTAGTTTGAGCCCTCGATGCCTTCCTTGAGGTACCAGTTCTTGGAGCAGCAGCCAGCCGCAGAGTGCGACTCTCAAGAATGATGATCCTGCAAGTCTTCTTTCTTCCAGCTCTTTTAGTTGTTTCCTTATGATGGTTCTGATTTCTTCCTGGTCAGGTGAATTGCATTATAAACTTTAAAACTGCCCTTTACATAGGGCAGTAACCATGGGTACTTTCTCTGTTTTCATTTTCCTGCCATAGATTTACATTAATGCAGACATGTGATTGGTCCTCCCACTAGACCAATCACAAGCCTGCTCTGCCGCTCTACTACTATTGGCCAGCATTACATCCTGAGCCTCTGATAGGCTGGCTTCTTAAGCCAGCTTGGAACTCAAAGCTGCTGTTGCTTGGTGCTCTCTTCACTCTTTGTGTATGCAGCAGCAATGTGTAGCAGACAACCATGGCCGTGATCTCAGTCAGCCTTCCAGCATGGTGTGGGCCTTGTGGTGTGGCGTGAATGCGAGCTGACCTGGCCGAGAGAGGAGTGAGTTAATCTGGTGGAGAATGTAGAGAGAATACACCGTCTGGTTCAGCTGTCACAGCCTGCCACAAAAAACAAATGGAGCTTCAGCCTGTCAAACCGGAGAACCAGAGAGGGCCTGGGATTACTGGGTGATCTGGGGAAAAAATTGGGTAGGTGGCAACCTTATCCATACTGTGTGACCCTGAGCAAGTCACAAATCTTTCCCAGTGGTCCTGGGTCACCCCTAAAAAGAGGCCCTGGGCATAGTGGGCCCTACCTGATTACCAGAGAATAATAAAAACTGTGAACCACACCATTTTGTGGTCACAACTCCCCAGAGGCTCCTCCATTGTGATTTCCTGGATGGAGGAGTAGTAGTACTAGTAGTAGTAGTAGTAAACTGGCACCATTCAGCAGAGGTGCAAGGCACCATTACAAACATAGTACAAGAGGATTATAAACAAATTAAAAACCAGAATAACAAATAAACTTCATATATAACTAAGATAAAATATCATAAAACCCTTCTTGGGTTAATAAATATTAGCAGATGGGGGTGATAGCAGAACAGGGAAAATTAGTCCCCAAATGTCTGGGCAAACAGATGAGATTTCAGACCCCTCTTAAAGGCCCCCATTGAGGGGGCCTCCCTCAAGGCTCTCAGGAGACAGTTCCAGAGAACCAGGTCCACCACTTCAAAGGCCTGTTCCCCTGTGTTTTTTAACCATGCCCAGGGAACTAGCAGGAGGCCTTCCTGAAAGGAGTGGAGAGGACGCAAGGATCCCTGTTAGTTAATACCAAGTCCTGGAAGGTTTCCCTTTGTGTCAACTCAGTCACCCCCTTAACCAGGAACCCATCCCAGACTACATCCAGAATTAACTGGCTCCTGGCACAGGCAGGGATGGGACACTCCAATCCATTTTATCTAAATTGTATTCCCTCAATACAACCATTTCACCCTTTTTAGTTACCATCCTGATTATGGTACCCATCTCCCTGTCCTTGTCCTCATCCTGGTTAGGTGACTTATGTACCACACTCAGCATCAAGTTTCTTCTAGCTGCCATTCAGATCTGTACCCACAGTGTATATATTTTCCCCTCTACTGTTTCTTCCTTAGTGGCAGTTATGCCCTCCCTGACACAGAGTGCCACTCCATCCCCTTCCCCTTCCCCCCTGCCCTGTCAAAGCAGGATATACTCTTGAATGGAGAGGTCCCAGTTATGGACTTGGGCAACCAAGGTCTTGGTGACCAGTGCCATCTTTCTCTTTATCAGCATTGCCTGCAGTTTGTTTATGTTGTTCCTGAAACTTCTAGCGTTGAGGGACACTACCCTCTACCACTCATGATTCCCACCCTTCCCTTTAGACCTCTTGCCTCCTTCCTCCATCATTTCACTGCCTGCTCTGTCCCTTTGCTTTTGCTTTCCCCTAGCTCCATCTTATTCCTTCCAGTCCTCTCTTTAACTGACCCTCCAGTGCTTCTTACCTGATGAGGTGGTCAATTGCCCCTTCCTTCTGAAAGCACCACCTTTCTCCTGCTTCCTTTCACTCTATTCATTTTCCTTTCTATGGTTTCTATCTGGGGGGGGGCCTGTCAGACTCCACCTCCTGGAATCTCTGACTGCTATGAACCTTGCTGGTCCTCCATATTCAGTTTAAAGTTAAGCTCTTGCTGATGTAGTCCCCAAACCTTTTCCCAAGCAGGCTGGTCCCTCTCCTACTAAGGTGCAGCCTATCTGGTACTGTGTATAGAGGATTTTATGATTCCAGGTCTCCTCCCAGTTCTCTATATATATCCAAAACCCATTTTTCCTGCACAGTTTCTTCAGTCAGCCATTAAATGCTTCCATCCTACATTTCCTAGACGTGCTGGCTTTAGGCCCCAGCAGCACTTCTCAGAAGGCCACTGACATAGCCTCCCCCTACAAACCTTCTTTACTGTCCAGAACCTCTCTTTCACTGGCTGTACCTCATAATTAGCTAGGTAATTTGTACTTAGGTGACTGACTGTGACTTCCCTCCTTTCCCCACACTTTTGTCCCCCACTTTCCTCACCTTATTTGGCTGGGGTTCCTTTCACCTCAATCTGGTTTGAATCAGCTGTGGTGTGGTCTTGGTGTCAGTAGTCAACTCAGTTCATGGTGGCATGGGTCCGGTAGTGGCTCTGATATCAATCCTAGAGTGGGTCCTTCATAAGAATCTCTCTGTCACTGTCCTGCCTTATTTGACCCCCTTCCCCAACCCTAACCCACCACCTAGCCACTCCAGTGTATTGGTGTAAATGGATGCTGTAGCATCATGTTCTCATAAGCTATGCAGCACTCAGGGACAATGAGATTTCAACAACCAAAAAAATGGAGACCCCCAGGCTAGTTACAGGGGCAGGTGTGAACAGTGAAAACAAACTAAAGCAGACAGAGATATCTTCAATAGCTACATGAAAGGAGTTATCTGTTGACAAGGAAGCAAATAACATTTATAAGTATGACAGTGTAGTACTCCTTTAATGAGCCTGTGCACATATACATCAGGGCTCATTAATATTTAAGTTGCAAAATATGATCAGTAGTGCAGGTATGTTAATTAAGGAATGGTCTTACCAAAATCCGTGATATGATCAGTTTATTCCATGACCCAATAAAAACAAATGACAGCACTCCTCAAAAGGCTAGTAAACATTTGCAGTTGCTGAAAGTTTGACTTTGGATGGGAAAAGAGGGGCAGACTAGAAGAAGCAGTTTTGAGGTAATTGAAGAGACATTCAGTCTCAATGCATACACAAGTCAACAGTCTGAGAAATATTCACTCTTGAATAAACATAGACAGTATTTATGATACTCATTAATCTGTATTGCACTTATTGCCACATTTAAACTATAAGCCACAAAAATAGAAAAAAATGAGTGCCCCATGCTCATCTACTCTGGGTAACCTGAAGGAACAGGTGCTGATGTCACAAAAGAGTCTACTGGGAAAACTGAGGGTGGTCTGGTCTTCCAGCATGAAGCCCTGGAGTTTTATCTATCCAGATGCTGGACTGGTAGTGAGGTGTCTGTTGAGTACACAGGGTTTGGTACTGGTAGGCCAAGCCACCCCACTTTTCCCAGCAGACTCAGTATCTACTAATATGGGTGAGATTCAAAGAACTAATTTGAACTGGCCTTCTCTGTGACTGTGTGTGCTGCTTCTTGCCTGATGGATCATCATGACAACATATGTGGCTGACAAGAACAGAATAATTGGGTTCATTCTGATGGGTTGGTAACAAGGGTGTGGAGGGGGATTCCTCAGGACCTCTTGGGGGCTGGTATAGCTCAGTAACTGCTAGCCAGTAGCCTAATCTGGCCAGCTACAGACTGTAGCCATTAATACATGAGAAGGCCAGTGGCTATGTGGGGTGACCAAGATGGTCGGCATCTGATGAGGTGGTGGTGGGTTGAGGAAGGGGGTCTGCCCAAGTGACTCATCCAGTGGATCTTCATCAACTGAGCTGGATCCAGACCCTATATCAGACCATCAGCTGTGTACAACTCAAGGTAATATGAGGGGGGAGATAAGAGTGAGGGAAGGAGGGAAGACTTTGATTTTACTAGGGTGAAAGTCTATCTTGTTTCACTGGTAGAGGGGAGGTGTTTCTTGACTGTATTGCAGATGAATGCAAAATTGAAATCAGATTCTGAATCTGCATTTGACCAGTTTATTTGGAATTCAGACTTTTGCCCTTCAATACCAAAATGCCAAATTCAAAAACAAAACTCCAAATCTGATGTTTCCGATTCCATCAGACTGATTCCAAATAACCCAAATCTAGTGAAGTCCCATACAGTGCCAAGTGTTTTTTTTAACTCTGCATGTTGGGCAAGCATGTGACTTACCACCAGATTTAGTGTATGTGTAGAAAACATTGCATGGGGAAGAAGAAGAAGAATCAGCATTTATATAGCGCTTTTCATACACAGTATCCCAAAGCGCTTTACAAGCAATGCTAGACTGGTAGTGAAGTGACAATGTATAGTGGGCGGCCATATCACACATCATCACCACACACAGCCTGGATAATTGCATGAACCGGTTTATGGAAGGAGAATGTTAGCCAGGACACCGGAATGTTCCCTGCTCTTTGCGAAGAGTGCCCTGGGTTCTTTTACTTCCACCTGGACAACACCAGGATGGGCAGAAGGGACCTCAGTTTAACGTCTCATCCGAAGGACAGCACACCCCAGCAGTACAGCACCCCCCAATACTGCACTCAGATGCCAGCAATTTTTAGGTGCAAGTCCAATCCCAGTGTGGGACGAGAACCCACGACCTTCTGATCTAGAGGCAGATGTGCTACCAACTGAGCCATGCTGACACATAGTCCCCACGATTAGTGATGTGCAAGGTTGTAAAACTTCACTAAGCAGATTAATTCATGAATTCGCATCAATTTGTAGAGCTAATCCACCAGTCCAAATTCATGGAAAATGAATAATTCCACGAAAAACTTCACCACTGAAGTTTGGTACAGAGGTGAAATTTGCAATGTACTATGAGATTGGAGGTCACATGTTGCTGGAACAAGCTGTGTATGTCACGTGGAGGCTGTCTTCAGTGCAGTCTTCTGCAAACGGAGTAGGAGAGAAATCTGCGTGTGCTTGTCAGAGGAAAAAAAAGTGTAAAATACATCTCAAAACTGACCTTTTTGAATCCAAATTGCTTAGAGATTGTTCTAGATGGCCTTGTGCTGCTAGATGTGCGTTTTGTTGCTTATTTTGTAAGAGATTATTTTCTTTAAAGCAAAGGTTTCTGTTTTGTCAATCTGTGAAGCAGTGGTGTGGGGGAGGGTAGGTGTACTGTATAGCAAGGCAGGACAGAAAGATCTGGAGCCTTTTTGTCTAAGCAGGATGTTTGTGTTACATTTTGGGTTTCTCATTCTTTCTTGTTCATCATTTTTGATCTATGAGTCATTTCTCATTTTTGTTTCTGTGGTTTACTTTGGTGTGTTTAAGTATTTTGTTACTGTGTTTCTGTAGCATTTTTGGTAATCTTTTAGGTGTATTTTTCTTAGAGTGAAGGTGTTCTGTCACTTTTTGTTACACTTAATATCAAATTAGCCCTGTTACCCCTGTCATTTTAATCCCTGTTCTGTTTAAAAAAATTAAAAAAAAACCTTTTTGGTTGCTTTTAGTAGTAATTTTTCAGATCACACTGCTGATCCCTGATTTTCTAGGGAAAGATGTTGTCTGCTTCTGATAGTTAATAACTTGTTTTACCCTTTTAACCCTGTTGTGTGTGTCATGGTAATCCCTATGGTATTTTAGTTTCTCAAATCACACTGCTGATCCCTGATTCCCTAGGTGGAGGTGTTGTCTGCTCTTGGTACTTATTTGTACAGCAAGCTTTTTTTACATTTTGTGATTTTTCATCCCAAATCAAGTTACAATTAACATATAAGAATGGCTGGTAAGAGATGTTCCACTAAAGGGAGAGGTGCCGGGGAGGCAGCAAAGAAGTGTTCAAAATCTGTGGGGCAAAATAGTGCTGCAATTAAATAAACTATGTCTGTAGCAGTGTGTTCTGTGGGCTCCAGAGCTGGTAGTAGTGAAGGAGTAGTTGGTGGCAGTGGCATTAGTCTAGCCAAATTTTCTCTGCCACATCTGTGGTAGCCATGTTGGTGGGGGATGTGGGAAGTGATGAGAGAAGAGGAAGCAAACAATCTGGGTGACATGTTTATTGAATAGGTTGCAAGTGACCACACTAACCCTAACCCTAATCCTAAAATCCCTTAGGATAACACTGCAGCTTTAACAAGCCATAATGCCACCAGTCTTTGGAGTTAAGGGACATTCTATACAACCAAACAATGGTCTCAATGTTTACTACATTAATAACACATAATACCCCAGGAAAAATTCATGGGGTGTACAACACCCCAAAATCACCTTCCAACTTGACCATGGTGCCAAATCCACAATTTAAGTCTGATAATCATCAAAAAGGCATCAAATATATTTGGACTACAACCATACCAAGTTTCAGACAAATTCGACATAATTTGACAGATTTATGCCTAAATAAGCCACACAGAGTAATGGCTAGAAGTCATTTTGACCCAACTTCACCTTTGTGCATCCCAAGGAGAAGTTACAGGCAAAGATGCAAGGCAAAGTTACCAATGACTTCTGTACAAGTCAAAGCAAATATTCTTTTAAAACATGTTCATTGCTTGAGCATTTTACAATTTTAAAACTTTGCAATTTTAGTAAATTATGTTTATAAGAATACATAGCATAAATTAGTTTAGTGCACTAATGCACCCTCCAGAGGAAATATCATTAATACATTGTGTAGTTTTTTTTTATTATAGGGGCATCCAATAGCCCAGTTCTAGCACTTTGTGCACTGATGCAGGAGACCTTGGTTTTGGAGTTGGCTTTGGCTGTCAGCAACAGGATTGCCATGATCAAGGATCCTGTCAGTGGCAGTGCTTCCTGAACCAGGGAGGGGGTGTTACACTTCTGCAGGTACAGGGAGTGACTCCTGCTGTAGGCAGTTGAAGGTTTACCTTCACCCACAGAGGAATGTGTGCTCTCCACAGTGTAGAAATAGACTCAAGACAGTCCCAATGAGAAGGCATGTGGGGGGAAGATTGGGATAAAAACAGGACTCAAAAACTCCACCAGAATCTATATGATTAGAACAGGGTATTGTGACACAGTGAACTGAATCATTTTTGACTGTTAATAACTCTGTCGGACCGACAATTTACTAAGTAAACAAAAGCTTGCTTGACCCCCCCCCCGGTCACCCAATCATTCCAGGAATAGGCTCTGTGACTGAGCTGCTTTCACAGTGCATAGCTTCCTTTTTAAAACCATTTGTGGTCAGCTTACACTCCTATATCAGAGACACAACACAGGCACTGCAAATATTGAATGATATTGCAGTTGAACCACATGACTTATTAGTAACTTTAGATGTAAGGGATCATTACACATACATCCTTCATGATGAAGGGCTTTACTCTCTGGCTCACTATTTGAATTTAAGACAGAACCCCACTTTGCCATCCACTGAGTTCTTATTTGATTTAGCTAAATTTGTTCCAGAAAAAAACTGTCTTTTTTGGGGAGTTGTTTTTACAAGTTAAGGGAACTACTAAGGGGCTACTTTTGCCCCATGATTCACAAGTCTTTATCTAGGAAGATGGGAAGAGCAGGTAACAAGGATCGGGGATGGGGAGGGGAACACTGCACTATGGAAAAGATGGGGATTGGGTACATTTTGTTATAATAATAGGGATAAGGGATGGGGAGGGGGACACTGCACTATCAAAACATTGCGGACAGGGCTACATTTTCTTATAATAATGGGGAGCCAGGATGGGGAGGGGAACACTGCACTATGGAAAAGATGGGGACAGGGCTACATTTTTTTATAAAAATGAGGATTGGAGATGGGGAGCGGGGACACTACATTATGGTAAATAGTGTACTGAACACTTCTTTTTCATATGGCAGGGATCGGGGCTGAGAGGGGGGTTCCACTACACTATGGAAAATAGGGGCATGGACCATTATTCTTTCATACAGTGGGGACTGGGGCTGGGAGTGGGGATCATGTTGACACCCAGAACTTTGTGCAGTGCACCACCCTGCCCAGCACGAAGTTAGGACAGGGTTTTGGGTTTCTAACTTTGTGCCAGTGCATCTGGCTGCATCTTCCCCTGGGGAATTTAGAATATTGTGATGGAGGGAATATGCATGAGGGACCCCTCATTTGCATGCCTGCACTGCAATATTCTGTGCTGTGGCACAGCTGGGTTTGCGTGGCACATCGGGTGCTTCTGGATATTGCCATGCCCCTGATGGCCATTGCAAGTCCAGAGTTGCATGGGCACATCCAGGGATAAGCCGTGCATCTCCTTTGAATATGTGGACCACAGTGCTTATATATATATTGGGGCAATCAATGCCAAATTGCTTGTATTAGAAGATTAAGGGCCAGATATTCAAAACCCTGTTTCTGGGCAACGTTTGCATTGCTCACCGGGCAAATGTACCCCAGAGCAGAAAGCAAGCTATATTCAAAAGGATTAGCCCGGTGCAAAACCAGCTGAATATAGCAAGCAAAGGAATCCAGGCAAACAGGGCCAGGAGTGCAGGGCAAACATTGCCCAGGAATAAGACAGCACTGAATATAGCATATAAGACAGCACTGAATATAGCACCCAGGCAGGAGGTGCAAACACCCAGTGGAACACAGTGCAGAGATGAGACATTCTGAACCTGGGACAAAGCAAGGAAATACAGCCTGGAACAAGGTCCCAGGTGCAGATCGCAGTGCAGAACCCAGTAAATGACACACATGCATGTGAATGGCAAGCAACAACCAGGACCCATGTGAGGGAACCAAGGAACAGTGCATACAAGGTGAAAACGCCAGCATCCAAGAATGACACAGGACACAGTTAAATGTAGAAACTGGAATGTAATAAGAAACAAAGGTATGGCAAATCAACAGGAACAGTAAAGTGAAGCAAACAGTACACACAAAATGCAAAAGGTAAATGAAGGATATAAACAACAAACAAAACCAAAATGTGAACTGAACACTACCACTACATCAACTGGGTGAACCACCATGAATACATCAAAGCCAAAGCAACAAACTGAAATGCAACCCCCCCAACACAGAACACTACCACAATGGAGACCCACATGCAAATGAGCACAACAGTGGAATTATAATGATAGAAACAGTGGCATGAGAAACATATAAACATATTTACAATATATACAGGATGGTAAGGGGATTGGGAGAATGGGGACGTGGACACAAATGGGGGAGCGTAACAGAGGGCAAGGATGAACAGCAGTCCAGATGGGGGGCATGGCCAACAGAAAAGGAAAGGCAATTATGGCTGATTGCTGGATGCATCCAGCAGACGTGCCTCCAGGACAGCAGCCACCCTCCTGGTCTCTGTAATTAGGATGGCCTGCTGCTCAATCAACATCCTCAGCTGATGGACAAGGTGACGCAACAGGTCCTCCATTCTCTCCCACTCCTCTGGTCTGGTTGCCCACAATGATGAACAGAGTGGACCTACAAGAGGAAGGTGGAGATCGTGAGGATGGGAAAATGGCCGGGGGCATACTGCAGCCACAGGTGGCCATAAAGGGATGGACAGCATATCCCGACAGCCATGCACCAGTGGTGCTGAAGAACGCAATGGTAGGCCCACCTGGAAGGTGCCCACATGGCAGGCCTGGTTGACACAGGCACCATTCCAATACCCAATAGACATGGTGACAACATGCCCGACAGCACCATGGCACAGGTGACACCACCCACCCTAGCACTGCACACAGTGAGACAGTACAGACACACACAGGTAGTCCCCAGGATGGCTGTGTGCATGGGCCATGCCGCAACATGCACAAGGGCACCCACACATCGGGACATGCTACCCAAAGACAGATGGCAGTATACCAGAATGCAGAGCACAACAACATCATCCCAAAGGTGCACCAGAGCAGTGCAATGCAGTCACAGTAGCCGGCCAATGACCGACCCATGCCAGGGATGAACAGACCCACAGCATACACAGGCACACAGGGTGCAGACGGTGGCAGGGGTGGGCTGACACATGCCACCAAACATGGCCCCCGCGGAAGGCATGGTGCCTGGTGCCCTGCAGCCACAACATGCACATGGTCGGCAAACATCCAACCCTGGCCAGCAAAGCCTGTGGACAGCAAGGCAATGCCAGCCATTCACAGGCGTAGGAACTGTGGGGGGCAGGAGAGACAGAGCACACCCCACTGCAGATGTGAGCATGTCAACTGACAGCATGTGTGCCCTACCGATCCTCCACCGCCACAGCCCCTACCACCATCCGGCACCCTCACAGCCATGCATGCTGACACTGGCCCACAGCACCCCCTGCCACCGGGCACAACAGCCTGACAGCTAGAATCTGACAGCAGTGTGCAACACTGGTGCACAACCCAGCACAGTGCCGCAACACCACTGGCCTGATGCCCGTGGCAGCCAAGCCACCAGCACAGTCAATGGCAAACCACAGAAGGAACCATATATCACAGAGAGATACCACAAAGTAACAAGAAATGTACTCACGCAACAGGCCCCTGTCCTCAGGGCTGCTCTCCTGCACCCGCTGTGGCATGGCCAGCACCCTCGAGCTGCTCCTCTGCCTGTCCTGGGATACCTCTCAGCCCTCTTCTGCAGTCCTGGGCTGCTCGATCCACTCTACAGTGGACAGAGGAAACAGCAGCTTTAGCGCAACACACAGCATGCACAGTGAGCACCACAGCAAGATGCACATCCAACCCCCACAACACTGCACACACACAGGGACACCCAGGGACAGTGGCTGAACATAGGATACACCCACACAGAGGGTGGGAAGGCCCACAGAGCATGTGCCAGGCACACAGGATATGTAGGCATGGCAGCGCTGTGGTGTGACAGTGCCAGGCGCAGGTGCACTCTGACTGGCTGCACACCTGGGTGTGTAAGCTGTCAGTGGCCCAGAATAGCACCCCTGCACCACGGTGGTGTAGGCTGCAGGCTGGTACTGTATCAGAACCCACCATTATCAATGTCCCGATCCACCACCCACACCTGTGTCACCCCAGTGGCTACAGCATCAACACTCTACCACTGTGTGTGCCGCCCCACACCCTGTACCATAATGCCCCTCTAGGTGGCCAACATGTGTGGCCCTGCCTGTGCCACATGCACCACAACACCATGCACAGTAGCACACCTGTGCGCGCGCACGCGCACACACACACACACACACACACACAGGCACACGCACACACTTGCAGTCCGAAAGGCACATGATAGTGGTGAACAATGTGCAATGCCACCTACCTGGCAAAGGCACAGTGCCCTCATGCACCATGCACTTGAAGTGCTCCAGCTGCTGCCACTGCTGATGGTGCATGTCCGTGTAGCTATGCTGACACTTCTCTGCATCATGGGCAATGCCCATGTGGTCACAGAGCTTCCAGACAATGGAGGCCCACACCTGCTGGCATGGAAGGTCACCCTTCCTGACCTCCCCAAAGAGCTGTCTGTGCCTCTGCTGCACTAGCTGCACCAGGTTGGAAGTCTCCACCTCCTCCCAGCACCTGTCTCTGTGCACCACAGCATGTTGCCTCCTTCTCCCTGGCATTGCCCAGGCACCACTGGTACCCTGCCACCTGTTGTACTGCATAGCCTTTTTCCACACTCTGGTCCCTCCAGCAATCAGTGCAGTAGTGCCACGCTATCACATGACATAGCGTGGCGCTACTCGAAGTGCGTACCGCGCATGCATAACCCTTCGCTGGGCGACCCTGAGCCACAATGCTATGCATGCATGGAGTGCCATGCTGTGTGGGTTAGCGCGGTGCTATGCCATGCTAAACCGGGGTGCTAGCATGGCACAGGGAACACCAGCGCATGCGTGGATGACGCTATGCCACATAGCTCTGCATTACCGGGACAGCGTGGCGCTGGACACCACATAGCCTGGCGCTAACATTTGCATGGTGCTAAGTGGTTCACCTGGTGCTATTCAGGCCCATATTCAACCAGCACATGCAAATGAGGACACTTGTATATGCATGGTGCAAACACTGTGATTAGTGTATCATTATCAAATGATTTGCATGCATAACAGGCTGGATTGCCCGGCTGGTCTTTAAAAGGGTAAGCAGTGCTCCACCAGTGTTGTGTTGTGGGATTGCAGCACACAGCTGAAGCTGCAGATGTACAGACACAACAGAAGGAGCCATGTTACAGGAGGCTGAGCAGTGAGATGCAGGTCTGTATAGCAGCCGGAGGCCTGGTGGAAGGGCACTGGTGCATCACAGGGCCGGGGCATGCACACTGCACACCAGCAGTCTGCAACTGTACAGGCCAGGGACAGGGCTGCCGATTGCAGGCCAAAGGCCATCATGGTGCTGCATAATGGTGCACAATGCCATTGGGCCAGCTGTCCAGCTGACTGGTCCGTGTGCCGGGCCCATGCACCTGCATCAGCCAGTGCCATGCAGGCACCACCTGCACACTGTGGGTGCCAGTCATGGGGGTGGGGGGCCCCACCGTGGGTGCCAGTCACAGGGCAGGGGCCCCCACCATGGCCTGTGGGTATACCTCACAACAGTGGCTCACTGACATGGGGTCCATGGACCCTTGGATGTCGCTTCTGGATGTGGGGCATGGAAGATCTAGACCCTCTGATGGTGGTAGGCCATTTGCACAGCAGGGGTCACAGCATCAGGACTGTGTGGATCCCATTGTGACATCGACAGCACCATGTGGTCTGTGCCTGGTAGCCTGCTATTGTATGCGTACCATCCACAGTGTCCACGCCCTGTGTGTGGTGCACATGTCTCCTAGGGGGCCGATGGGGGCATGGTACAATGCCAGGTGGTGAGAGCTGGGACGGCCCTCGTCCTGGGGAACACATGACTGATATAGGTGCTGGCAGTGCCCATGTGGGTCCAGTGTGTGCAGTCTGTATGTGGTGTACACTGTCGGCCGTGCAGTGGCACGGTGCACACAGTGGTGGCCACAGTACATTGGCTGTGTGTGCTGTACATGCACATGCTGGCCAGTGCTATCACCATGCCATTACCGGGTGGTCAGTGTGGCCGTTGGGGGTGGCATGCACATACTGTTCCATGTGTGCCATGCACCACAGGCCCACCACAGCTGGCGACATATATCCCTCTACATCTCTCCCATAGGTACTGCAGCATGACCTGAACGCATATGAGCACATCTCTTTTCACAGGATGAGCTGACGAGTGTGCATGGTGTGAGGGGGAGGGAGTAGGTGCTGTGGCAGCACAAGGCAACAGTCGCAGTGGTGCGCCAGGTGTGGGATGAGGTGACGGCAGGGGTGAATGCTGTCGGCGGCAATGGCAGGATGACTGATGCAGTGCACAAGCACTGGAGTGACCTGCTGTGCCAGGCAAAGGAGGAGGAGGCACAGTGGCTCCATGGTAGACTGTGGACCAGAGGTGGCCCACAATCCACACAACAGTGGCAGAAGGACCCACTCATGGCCATGGTGGCATCCACACTTCATCCAGTGGCTGTTGCTGATGTGCCAGGTGGAGACTGTGAGATGCCTCTCACACCACCTAGGACAGATCTGTATCTGCATGTATGCACCCTGATGGTGTCACTGCACAGGTGCTGGGTGTTGGTGTTGGCATCGTGCCTGGGGTGCACTGTGGGGGTGCTCTGCTGTGCACACTATACACATGGGGTGGGTTTGCATGCAAACAGTGCCCTGCAAGGCTGCCACCACAGCTGACAGGCCGGGGCATGTGCACTGTGGTGTGGGTATGTGCATGTGGCCACGGTCTATGGCTGTGGGACTGCAGTGTGAGGTGTGCATGTCAGTGGCGGGTGGCACGTTTCCTAGGGTGTGCATGTACTGGTGATGGTGAGGCATACTGTGGATGTGCCAGTCAGTGACCCTATCCCTTCTTCTTCCACAGCAGTGTGTGCATGGCCTTTAGCACACCAAGACCAGGCTGGGATGGCTGCCATTGGACTGGGGGCAGAGGAGGAGAACCTGCCATCGACCTCTGGACTAGGTGCCGGCCATGGACCCTCGGCCACACACCATGTGTGTCACTCAATTGGACATGGAGTACACCTGCCCAGGGGGGCTCCAATGGTGGTGGGAACTTGGACCTCAGTGCAGCCCTGGAGGATGCCCAGGAGGAGTATCTCAGTGGTGGGCAGGTGATCCTGCTGATAGTCACCAGCAACATGGAGTCAGATGTGTCAGAGGGGGGTTACATCCTGCCAGTGGAGGGGCCTGTGGAGGGGGGCACAGGGGTGGGGCAGGGTGCAGTACACAACACGGGTGCCAGGGAGTGGATTGCCATGCCAGCATGGGTGTACCCATGCTGCCAGTGGTTGGCCATGTGGGGGTCATGTGTGCCCCACTGGACATGTGGTGCCCTTCACGGGTAGGGGTACAGGTCCCACAGGGTTCACAGTCTACCACCAGTGGCCTGCAGTGGCAGGACAGTCCACCAGTGTGACAGCATCCCCACCCTGGTGAGCTGCAGGCACCAGTGCCAGCTGCCATTGATGGTGCCGTGGCCATGGTGCCAGATGCCCCTGGGATCCACCCTCTGCTCCAGGCCGCACTCACATCCCAGCCAGAGGCCCAGCTGGACCTGCATGGCCTGTGGCGGGAGCTCAGGCATGAGCTCTCACAGATATGGGAGTCACTGTCCCTGGGCTTCGCACAGGCAAGAACAGCGGGCTGAGGACAGGTTGGGCCGCATGGTTGCCACACTGGACAGCAGCTTTGCTGGGCTCATGGCCACAGTGGTCGACTTCACCACAGTGCTGTGCAGAGTGCATGGTGGGCAACAGGCTGTGCAAGGGGGTCTGTGTGCCTGTGGCACAGGGGCCCACAGGAGGGCCACTTGTGGATGCAGGACTGACACTGGCATGAGCACCACTGCATTGTGCACATCAGTGGGCACCCAGTGCCACTGTGGGTATCCGGCCACCCTGTCTGGCTCCACTGGTCAGTGGGGGCACAGGCGGTCTGCCCTCCCAGCCTCACCGTGGTCCTCCCCTACTGTGTCCTCAGCTCAGAGCATCCCTGGTTTGTGTCCCACACGTGGTGTGCACTGTGCATGGTGGTAGTCACCAGAGATAGGCATGGTCTCCATGCACATGTGCACAGTTGACACCCACATGTGCATACTAGCACTCCACACACCTGCACACAGATGCACTCATGCTGTCACACACACACACACACACACACACTTAACATGCATGTCTCACATGGCTGTTATGGTGTCCTTCCACACTACCGTCACACACATCAGGCATCGCCTTACATCACTGTACCATGGCTGTGTGTCCTCATCACATGTGTGTCCTGCACAACCCACTAATCACACTGCCTCATGCATGCATTCAGTGCCACTGTGTTGTACATGCTTTGTTTGTTATCAGCTAATTTGGTAGGTTGTCTGTACATATTAAACTGTTTACCATTGTACTGTGTCTTGTTGCTATGCTGTCTGTACTCACCTCTGGCCTGTGACAGTGTCCTGATGATGGCAGCCCTGTGCTCCAGGGCCCTGCGGGCCATGCGAGGATCCTTCCTCTTGAATTGCTCCACTATCCCCTTGACCGCTGGCTCTGGGTCACTGTTGTCCTGTCCTTCAGGTTCAGGTGCCTGTATCCCATGGTTCATTGCCATGTTGTGCAGCATACAACAGGCCAGAAAGATATACCATACCTTCTGAGGCCTATACTGTAGGGCACCTCCTGACGTGTCTAGGCATTGGAAACACATCTTCAGTATGCCAAACACCCTCTATATGATGTTTCTGGTGGTGGCATGTGCCTCATTGTGCATCTCTTTGGCCACTGTGGCCAGCTGGGGTACCGGTGTCAACAGCCAAGGTCGCAGGGGATAGGTGCTGTCCCCTGTTGAGAGATGTGCACCTGTTAGTGATGTTCTGCTGTCTGCCCATTGCTGTCTTGCACCACCTGTGTTGCTCTCCCAAGCCCCTTTCTTGACCTCCCCTGCCTATCCCCAACCCTGCTGTGGTGTGTGTGTGTGTGTGTGTGTGCCTTGTCTGCTGCTACTCACCGACTAGGTGCCCACTGGGTATCCTGCCCTCTGAATACCTGTGGCAGGCTGGAGTTGGTGCCAGATGCTCTTGCTTCATCGGCACCCTAGGTACTGTGCATAGACACGCTGATGTGCCCAGTCACATCGCACACCATCTGGCAATTGATGGAGTAGTACTTTCCCGTTGACATACACCTCACTACCATACCAGGTGTGCATGAATAGACATAAAAAATGGCAATTAAGTACCGCTTGGTAGGTATGCAAACCTGAATTGTTGCATGGTATCTTCAGACTGCTGCTGCTGGGGAATACTATGAACCTTGGCCAGCATGTGGCAGGAAAAACTTCATGAACTGGGTCAGGGGGTGTGAGGGCAGACTGCGACACTTCATGGTGTCCTCCATTGGTCATTGAACGCCCTGTTGCATGGAAGCACATCGCTGCTGTCACCTTCTCCTCTACTGTCATGGCATGGGCCATTGGTGTTGTGTGCCGTTCATGCAGGAGTTCATATAGCTGCCTCAACATACCCCTGTTCATCCTGTACTGGCCAGTGATGTGCTCATCTGGCAGGGTCTTGAAGGAGACCCTGGGCTGGTACCACCTGTTTGCAGCATACCGTTTCTTTGGCCTGTGTTGCGGACCATGTTGGGCCTGCTTCCTCTCCTCCTCCTCCTCCACTACTGATGCCATCAGTGGCAGCATCACTGCTATCAGCACAGCAGCCATTTCCACTTCCTGGTGTGGTCACTCCCCCTCAGTGGTTTGCCCTGGCTTAAGACCAACCTTTTATAGGTGGTAGCTAGCCCTGCGCTTCATGTCATGCTATGAGTCCTAGCACGGCGCTATGGCTTTGAATATCCCATAATGCATATGTAGGCCACCCCCACTTTGCCTTTGCATACATTATCGCTTTGCCCCACGCCACTCGTGTTAGCGGTGTTAACCGGTCCTTTGAATATTGCAGCTCTGCACAGGTCCTGCACTATTGCCGCACTATTGGTTTGCGCGTTGCACTACGTTTTGAATATCTGGCCATAAATGTGCACTAGTATGTCTTTTAATTGTGTGTTTAATGTTATTACTATCCAAAGACTAAATATTATGATTAATGTGTTGCTGTATGTGGAGAACTGACAAATTTATTACATGTTTTATATCCCACCTTTAACATCACTTTAAGACAAATGTTGTATATAAGGATCACCATGAGGGGGCAGTGGTATTCTCTTGACAAAGCACGCAAGTGTGAAACACTGAGATTTGCCGGGCTAGTGTTCGAATCTGTTCTTCTGCTGGAGATATTTTATCACTAAAATAAAGTTTTTGCACACTATATCTGGAGTGGCAAGCGGCATTTTTACTAATGAAGAAGTGGAGAGTGCTAAGGCTTTCTCTTTCTGATTACCAATGACAAATATCCTATTAAACAGAAAAACTTTGTGAAATGATCTGTGGAGGTGAATTTGGCAACTTTGGCATAACTATGCCGGCACATTAAAACTTCGCAGCATCTTTACACCTTCAGCAGTTTACTCTCACTGTCATCCATCATCATACTATGTCCAACAAAGATTCTCACTGCAGATTATGAGGGCATATCCAGATGTCTAGCAGTGACTGGAAGAACCACAGAATATTTTCCATGCTGTGCTTCTGCTCCATGATCAACACATTAAGTAAGACATTGTTTATGTTGTCTTGCACTCGTGCAAGCAACATCTTGTGGTAGTATATGAAATGCAGAGGTGTTTCCATGTTGGAGAATGTAGGGCATGCTTTAGTAGGTGTGTTCCTCATTCTCCAATTAGCCAGCAAGCTAATGCTGACACAAGTTTTATGTAAAGTGGACACAACTTAAAAGGAATGTGCCACTGCAATCAGAGACAAGCTCATCCTGCAGTGGCACAGATAACACGCCTCCCGTATATGACTTTCCTGGTAAAACATTTCAACAAACATGGCAACTCCTGCCATCCACCACACAATCCCCAGAAAGCCAACTTCGGGAGTGTACAGTCCCCTGACAGCATGCATCCCAAGTTTAAATTGTTTGCCGATGGAGTGCCCAATCCCTGTTGACATAATGCCCCCCCCAGTTTAATTTGTTTGCTGACGGGGTTTGCCCAGTCCCCGTCAGCATCCTGCCCCCCCCACACACACACACTTTCTTTGCTAATGGGGTGCCTAATCCCTGTCTGCTTCACCTCCCCAGAAAACTCATGTGGCACACTGGGAGCCCACCCCAGTGTGTCCAAATGTATTTGTTTGTACTGTAAAACCTGCAAATAAAAACCTTCATCTGACATGTTTTTTGTTTTGTCCATGTAAAATAGAAAATGGTCCCTCGTCATCAGGATGCCCCTCCTCCTATAACCCACACCCACCCTTTGTGTACCCCACCTCCCTGCAACCCTCACTCCCACAACCCCCCACCTATACTTACCTCTGGAGGTCCAGCATAGTGGTCTTTTGGTGGAGTGGAGACATCTGAACCCTTCAAACCGATCTAGAACAGAAGAAAATCACGGTATGCTTTATAATACCATCAATGGGGGGGCTTCAACTTAGGTGGATATCTCAGCCATTTTTTTTGAATTTTGGCTCCAAATTTTCAACATGGGGTTCTTGGGACTTCATGAATACATGCACTGTCATTTCGTTATTCAGTCCCAAAAGGTGATTTTGCAGTCACTGCATGGAATCACCTTTTGGGACTGATTAATGAAAATGACAATGCCACTGTTCATGAGGTGGGGTCCCAAAAAGTGTATGTTGCAAATCTGGTGAAAAATTCCAAAAACTGACTGTGTTACAAGTCTGCATTATGCAGTTTCCAGGCACACTCGTAACTTCTGCAATTTTTAATATTTTAAATCCAGATTTTCAACATTGTAATTTTTTCACACCTCCTTATGAACAGTACAGCTGTCATGTTTCACATCCTGCCAGAAATGTGTTTTCACACATCAGGCACACAAAGGCACTATCGATGTGGGAGATCAACTTTTGGGACAGAATAATCAAATTGCATTGCCACTGTTCATCAGCAGAGGTCCCAAAATGCCTGTATTGAAAATGTGGTTAAAAAATCCCAAAAATAATTGCAATACAGGTGTGCATTGTGCAGTTTCTAAGCACACTTATGACCACCAATTTTTCATATTTAAACTCCAGATCTTCAAAACTGCCATTTTTTTACACCCCTCATGAATAAAGCAACTGTCATTTTTCACATCCTGTGTGAAATATGTTTTCGTTACTGTGGCACCAAATGGCGCAGTCGTGTGCAAAATCATCTTTTGGCTAATGAACTTAGATACAGATCCTCCATTGAGAAGGTCACCCGGCCAGTAACCATCACATGATATGGTTCAATTTGGCCACTAGAACTAAATCATCCCATTCCAAGGCAAAAACATGGGACTTTAGAGGGGCTGACTTTGATAAGATGGTCAACAGAGTTAAGCTAGCCCTGGTGAGAAGAAATACAATTGAGAGGGTACAGGCAAAGTGGGCAAGCATTAAGGATGCAATGCTTAAAGCAACATCCCATTGTGTTAGAGAGTAAAGCAAGAGCAAAAGAATGAGGAAATCACTTAGGTTCTCAAAAACAGCAGCAGAACAGGTCCCAGCCAAAAGGCTGACCTTCAGGAAATAGAAGGGAACACAGAGGGATGAAGATAGGTAGGCATACCAAACTTCCCTAAAGGAAGCAGGGAAGGCAGTAAGGCAGGCAAAGGCCCAAACCGAGGAAACATTAGCATGAACAGTAAAAGAAGGTGACAAGACTTTCAAGAGATACATTAATGAATGGAGAAAGTTCAGAGAGGGCATTGCTAAGATCAAAGGGGATAACAGGGAGTGTGGGGAGGAGGACCAAGGAAAAGCAGCTATCCTAAATAGATACTTCTGCTCAGTATTTAATGAGGAGAAGGTAGGGCAGGGCCCACAACTCAGCACCATGGACACAGGGGGGAGGGAGGTGTGCACTAGTCCCATCACAAAAGAAAGGGTCCTACAAGAGCTCACAAAGCTCAGGGTTGACAAGGCAATGGGACCTGATGGCATACATCTCAGGGTACTAAAGGAGGTAAGGGTGGAACTAGCAGTGCCATTATCAGAACTGTTTAGTGAGTCTCTGAGCACAGGAGAGTTCCCATAAGTCTGGAGAAGGGCTCATGTGATCCCACTCCACAAGAGTGGTAGCATTGAGGAGGCAGGGAACTACAGACCAGTTAGTCTTACATCAGTAGTGGGCAAGATTATGGAGGCACTCTTTAAGGAAAGGATAGTGCAACACCTGGAATCCATAGGTGCACAGGATCCAAGACAGCATGGATTTACAGCAGAAAGGTCCTGTCAGACTAATCTCATAGATTTCTTTGACTGGGTAACCAGAGTGGTGGACCAAGGGGGAGCAGTTGATGACACCTACCTTGACTTTAGCAAAGCTCTCAATACTGTTCCACATGGAAAATTGATTAATAAGCTGGGTAGGCTCGGGGTGGGTCAGAAGTTGGTCAACTGGGTGGCAAACTGGTTGGCAGGCAGAAAACAGAGAGTGGTGGTAAATGACATACAGTCAGAAGAGATGCAAGTCACAAGTGGGGTACCTCAGGGATCAGCCCTGGGGCCGGTCCTCTTCAATATCTTCATCAGTGACATTGCAAATGGACTGGAGGGTAAGGTTTGTCTGTTTGCAGATGACACTAAGATCTGCAGTAGAGTAGATGATCCAGGTGGGAAGCAGAATGAGAAGAGTTCTGGATAAACTGGCAAAATGAGTCAGAAGAGTGGCAACTGGGGTTTAATGCACAAGAAGTGCAGATCATGCACATAGGGAAGAGAAACCCGTGAAGCCACCTATAGGTTGGGAGTTGGGCAGAAAGAGACTTGGCATGCATCACTGATGACCTGAAATCATCCAAGCAGACTACTAAAGCAGTAGGGTAAAGACTAGAGGATGTTGATGTATATTAGTAGGGATCACAAGTCATAAGAGGGAGGTAATAATCCCTCTTTACAAGACACTGGTTAGGCCCCATCTGGAGTACTGTGTGCAGTACTGGAGGCTACACCTGCACAAGGACATTAACAAAATGGAGGCAGTCCAGAGAAGGGCAACCAAAATGGTGCAGGGACTGCATCAGAAAACATATGAGGACAGATTAACGGAGCTCAATATGTATACCCTAGAGCAAAGGAGGGAGAGAGGTGATATGATCGAAACATTCAAACATCTTAAGGGCATTAACAAGGTGAAAGAGTCTAACATGTTTCAATATAAGAAAAATAGCAGGACAAGAGGACACAGCATGAGATTAGAGGGAGGCCAATTAAGGGGTAATGTGAGGAAGTTCTTTTTCACAGAAAGGGTGGTGGATGCATGGAACAGCCTACCTCAGGAAGTGGTGGATATGAATACAGTGCTGGGCTTCAAACAGGCATGGGATAGGCATAAGGGAGCAATACAGATGAGTATGAATAGATAGGCCATTGACAGAGTACAGGCCTATGGCATATTCATAAGGTAAAAATAATGGGCAGACTGGATGGGCCTTGCAGTCCTTATCTGCCATCAACTTGTATGTTTCTATGTTTCTATAGTGCCACTGTTCACGAGGTAGGGTCACAAAAAGCCCATGTTGAGAAATTGGAGTGAATACATCCGGGGTGTTAGGGTTTCCAACCATAATGCCCCACCCTGTAGACAGTGACAAGCATCAGGGGTGTGACTTCAGATTGACAGCTGTAATGCTTATGTCATTCCACCCCACCCCCACCCTGAAGCCAGTGAAAGGCATTGAGGTGTGCCTTGGACTCTTTGGTCCCAAAGTTCACCCCATTCTCCTATACTGCACCAATCTCAGCATATTTCTTTATGGAATGGGGTAAGCATAAGGCCTGGAGACCCCAAGGCACACTGCAATACTTAAGCCGGTGTCTGCAAGGTAGGGTGAGGTGAAATGGCATGAGCGCCATGGCTGACGACCCAAAAGCACACCCCAATGCCTGTCAATCTCTGCGAGTAGGGGTGGGAGTTGGGCGATGCCAGTTCTATACTTCACTGCCATTTCCTGTTACGCATCTCTCTAACTCCTGCACTACCAATGCCAATGCCAATGCCAGCAAGACAGCATTCGGCATTGACAAATGCTTGTTATTAGTGTGTCTCTGTCAGGTTATCTCCTTCATTATAACTTCTTAAAAGAGGCTGATGATGGTATAGGCAGGACATAAATGGTGGTGGAGCTTGATTTGGACACAGCCCAGTCTGCAGTGAGACCTATTGTAGGTTTGCACTACAGCTCCAGATATCACTAGTAAAATGCATATACTGCAACACCCCAATTGCCTCCATCTGAAGTGTCACCATCTGTGTGTATACTGCCCTGCACATACTGGGAAAACTACACATGGCACACACAGTTAGGGAACAAGTAAAACAGATAAACAAGGTTATTGGAACCATTCTGATGAATCCATATGATATAACTGAGATAAACTGAATACATTATTGCACAGCCAGATTAATAACAGAGTAATGCCACAAAAGCAAGGAATTAAGAACAAAAAGACTGGGAAATGCAGCATACCACCATGGAAAAAGTGGATAGAGAGGACAATTATTGAACTAAAATCAGAAGTATCACTGCTGGAGGAGTTTAGAAAGGGTAATAGAGCAATAAATGTCATCAGGAAAGTGGATGAAATCAAAGAAAAAAGCTGTATTAAAACAGATCAGGACCCAGATTTACCATCTCGAATAACAAACTTAAGATCTCTGCTCAAGCTGAGAAACTCAGGAGATACGTAGAAGGAACAAAGAAAAATCACTAAGCAGATGGCTTAGAGAAGACCTGAAGAAATTTTATAGGGAGCTGGGAAAGAAGACAACCAAAGTAACACCACCGGAAAAGAAAGAAATTGAGTAATTCTGGAGAAGCGTCTATGAAGACCCAGTTGAACATAATAGGGATGCAAAGTGGATACAGGAAGTAAAAGACAACTTAAGAAATGGCACTACCAGGGATATGGAGTAGCCTGATGTAACGGCTAAGGAGATAGAAGCAAAGATAAGGAAGGGCACCAACTGGAAAACTCCAGGTTCAGATGCAGTGGCCAACTTCTGGCTAAAAGTACAAACATCTCTACACCATGATTTAGCCACCTGTAAAAGCTATTAATATGCACATCCCATGTTGACACCCATCCGGCTAACAGCAGGGAATACCACACTTCTTATCAAATCTGAGCCTACCAGTCTCTCCCAAAACTACTGCCCAATAACCTGTTTGCCAACAACATATAAATTATACACTAGAACTGATACAGACAGAATCTACAATCATTTAGATTGCAATACGCTCATGGCAATAGAACAAAAAGGCAATAAACAAAAACCACATGGTACAAAGGACGATCTCCTGTTGAATAAAGCTATAATGGAGAGCTGCAAAAAATACCGAAACCTTAGATGGCTCGACTACAAAAAACCATTTGACAGCATCCCACACTCCTGGATCATTCAGTGTTTACAGATCTACAGGATACATCCCACACTGATAATCTTCATCAAAACCACTATGAGAAAGTGGCAAACCACCATGCAATTAAACCACAAGAAAGGTCAAATCACCATCCCAAGTATAAGCATCTGAGGGATATTTCAAGGCAACTCCTTGTCATCACTTGTGTTTTGCCTTGCCCTCAACCCATTAAGTAGCCTAATCAATAACCTAGGCTATGGATGCACCTTGAACCCCAGAAACAGAAACAATTAACAGCTAACATCTCACTTCCTCTTTATAGATGACCTAAAAGCTTTATATTTCATCTGACAAACACTTAAAAGCACAACTATAAATTAAGACCTTCTCTGATGATATACGGATGACATTTGGCATAGACAAATGTGCCAAAGCAACATTTATAGCAGGAAAGTTAACTCATAAAGAAAACATTAACCTGGTGGAGGGTTGTGACATAAAAGAACTCAAGCAAGAGAGAGAGAGTGTATACATACCTGGGAATAGATGAAGGAGCAACAACACAATATAAACAAATGAGAGCAAAAATCAGCAAGGAATATTTCAGAAGGTTAAAGCTCATACTAAAAACTGCTTTGACAACACAAAATAATGTGCAAGCTATAAACCAACATGCCCATCCAGTGATATCATACAGCTTAGGTGTGATCAACTGAGCACAGAAAGTGTTAAACCAGCTAGATAAAAAAACAAGTAACTGCTTTATGCTCACCGGTTAATATACAAAAAACAGTGCATGCCAAGATTATACATCTCAAGGTCGGAGGGAGGCATGGTCCTCCTTGAGATTGATTACATATAAAGGTCCACAATAGTGGGGCTACATACATATCTACTGACATCCCTGGACCTAAACATAGTCAAGGTCCTGCATCATGAAGAAAACAAGCCTAAGATGACTTCACTCATCAGATTAGGAGAAGCCTACAGAAGGGTAGCAGAGATGGATGTTAATCCACTAGTAGTTAAGGAACAGCCAGCAACAAAAAGTGCAAAGAATCAGAAAAAGGAGTATAAGGACAAAGACCGACAGAAAAGAAAGAACAACTGGAAAGCCCATAATTATAGCGGAAAATACAGGGAGCTACTGGAACAACCACAGGTCGATGAAGCCCTGACCCATGAGTGGTTAAAAAGAGGTAAATTTAGGTCACGAGATGAGAGATTGATGATGGCAGCCCAAGATAGTGGACTACGCACAAGATGGATCACAAAATCCATAGAAACAATCATTTGTCAATCCCAAATGTTGTCTTGCTGACATTGGCATTGGTATTGCAGGAGTTAGAGAGATGCATAATAAAAATGGCAGTGAAGAGTGGTCACATGATGCAGGGAGCCGACTAGTAGCCTTTCTCTACAGCTCCAGTCTCCCATTCCTTATTGCTTCAATATACAAGATTTCAAAATGCAATCTAATCATTTTTTCACTCTTCCAGCTGTAAGATCCATTCAGGCAACAATCGGATGCTTGGGAACCACAAATGGATATAGAAATGCGAAGTACTCAGCCCAGACATACTTCACCCCCATCACCTGCAAAGACCCCCAAAAAATCCAGAGCCTCTTCATCTGCCAGTGGCACAATTACTGAGCGTGCACTACCAGAAGATGAACTGCTGACCCTAGCATGGTTTCTGTCTGAATTCAAGCCTTTTTGGGAGGAAATGCACACAGTAACAGAAGAACTGAAATTGGTGACCCAAACTTTAGAAGAGCTATCAAAGCGACTAGGGGACAGTGAAGCCAGACTTACCTTGATCAAAAAGAGAATGGGAAGACAGGAACCCGAGTTTGTGGTTGACGGCAAAAGGATCATAAAATGGAGAGCAAAATAGAAGATCTAGAGGCTGTAGTAGATGAAACAATGTGGTCATTATTGGCCTCCTGGAGCGGGAGGAAGGGACTGATGTGATTCTATTTACCCAGAAGTTGTTAGTAAAGCTGGCAGGCCCTACACCCTTTAGGACCAATTATGTTATAGAACGTGTGTACAGATCACTGAGGGCAATGCTCCCCTCAGAGCCTCTCCATGACCATTTATCTTCTGTTTTTTTGAACTATCAAGAAAGGCAACAATTTTTTGCTAAAATAAAAGAAATGCAGGAGATTAAATGGGAGGGCACCACACTGAGAATTGCGCTGGACTTGCCAGTGTCAGTACTATTCTTTGGTAGTTAAACTGATAGCATCAGGGATCCACTTTCGAATGGGATATCCTGCCAGACTTCAAGTTCTTTTGTCTAGCACTTGGGTCAGCTATGAAGATGTGACGGATGCTACCGAGGGTTTGAAGACTGCACTACTAGATCTCTTTAAGGAGGGCAGAAGCAGAAGATTGTTTCAGGAGGAACACAAGTGTATGGACTGTTGAGCGGGAATGATTGGCTTAATCTGAGGTAATCCTTTTCCTATCTAGTCCAAACACCAGCAGAGCCACTACCTTTAGTTAGACAGGCCTATTTAATACCTAATTCGAGTGTGTCCTGCCTGTACTGCTCACTGTTTTTGGCAGGGGATATACATTCAAAGTCGTAACTGGACCAGTACAGCAAGGGTTTAATGGAAGCTTTGAAACTGATCTATCTACTTTAGTAAGCATTCCAGCAGAGTTGGAAGTAAAGAAAAAAGGACTCTATTAGACTGATTGGCCTTCTTTCATCATGTTTGGACTGAACTTTTCCTAAATAGCCACCAGAGGGAGCTCGCTTTATCTGCATTGGTCTTGACTTCTTAGTTTGCAACAGGATAAACGTGTGAATGAACAGTTACAATTTGATAATTTCTGCAGTTAATATGTGGTTATATTAATCAGTTCCAGTATAATATAGGGTTTTATCTGTGGCTTGCAATTTGGACACCGTTGTTTTAGTAGGGTGATGGGCACACTCATTTTCAGTTTGGGGGGTCGGGAATGCCCCAGCCTGTTCTGAGAAGTAATAATCCATCCTGCAAGGCTTGGATTCAGTGGAAATTTAATTTTAATGAATCGAGGGTTATTGTATCACAGTGAACTTAACTGTGTATTGCATACCCTAGTGGTGTTATTTTACAGGTTAATTCAGGGGTGGGTCCTCCACTGATCAAGCCTCATATGTGTGGGGATGGGCACTGACTGTAAGGATGAGTCATATGGGGTAATCTTAGAAGGTGCTGGGAGTAACGTGAAGGCAGAAGGGGATACCAGAAGATAATGGTTTAATGGAACGCTTAGTTGCCTTTCCGGTCAG
This sequence comes from Neoceratodus forsteri, assembly GCA_016271365.2. Taxonomy (NCBI): domain Eukaryota; kingdom Metazoa; phylum Chordata; order Ceratodontiformes; family Ceratodontidae; genus Neoceratodus; species Neoceratodus forsteri. The sequence continues at coordinate 878,907,618 of CM028136.1, forward strand.
TGTTTATAGGGAAATGGGGAGGCTGGGGGGTGAGTGGGACGTTGGGATTTCTTGCAGGCATGCACCAAAGAATGTTTGTGTTGGAGGGAGGGGGAATGGGAATTTTTTGCTATTTGACAATGTTATTAACTATCATGTTACCATTCACAGAAGGGAAGCTTAGGAGGGAGAGGGAGAGTTGAATCCAGTTTCAGTTCCATTTTACAAATTGATGTTAGTAATATTCAGGTTAAGTATCAAAGTTCTAGAGTTAAGAGGCACTTGGGGGGAAGGGGCATAGTGGGGGGGGGCCAGCCTCGCTTATATCGGAACAACAGCTAACAAACATCAGTTGAAAGGGAACTTTACAGCTCATAGGATTAAGGGAAACATTATTCTTATACCCAGAGCATGGACGGGCTTGTGCATGGTTTCAAATGGGAAGTAGCTATAAATGGATCTCCTGGAAAGTGAAAGGGTCCAGACATAAAATGAAGAGGTAAAAATCTTAACGCATATTCAGTTGTACAAAGGAAATGTTAAATGCTTGCAGGAAATGCATATGCTTGAGTCAGAAGCCAACTTGTTTAGGCGACAATTCATGGGTCAGGTCTATATGGTGGGAGATAGTATGGCTAGCAGAGGAGTGGCCACTTTAATCTCCAGGTCTACACCTTTTGTTTTTGAGCAATGTATTAAGGATCCAAATGGGCATTATATACTTATTCAGGGCCTCCTGGATTGCACTAGAATGTTAATAGGGAGTGTGTATGGACCTAACACAGACTCACCAAGTTTTTTTGTGGAACTGCTGAATGTTTTAACTCCCTTTATAAACCTTCCTGTTTTACTGGGAGGAAACTGGAATTTGCCTTTCTCCCCAGATCTGGAAAAGGATTGGAAGAAGTGAGGGGGGGTTGACCCTGGCCCAATGAGCAATTTGGGAATTATCAGACCACTCAGGACTATGTGATCCATGGAGAGTCTTACATCTGATACTCAAGGAATTCACTTTCACCTCAGAGGTGCACAAATCCAGATCAAGAATTGATTTCTTCTTATTGAGTCACTCTCTGTTCCCTGGTCTTTTGGCTTGTGAAATAGAACCCGGGGTAATATCGGACCATTCTATGGTCATATGTTCCCTTGGTCTTAACCCCAACATACCCAGACAGACAATTTGGAAACTGAATAACCAGTTATTGAAGTCAGACCAGATTAAGGAGAGGATCAAACAGACTATAGAACAATATCAAAGGGATAATCTTAATTCCATGAGGAGAGGAGATACAGAATGGGCAGCGCTGAAATGTGTCTTACAGGGGGAAATAATTACACTAGCAGCAGAGAGAAAAAAGACCAGGGAAAGTAAAGCACATCAGCTGTTAGAGCAAATAAGAGAATTAGAGAGAACTCTCTCTCATGCGACCTTAGAAGAGTCTAGAGTGAAGCTAATTGGACTTTGGAATTAGTACAATGACCTTCTGAGAGAGTGGGCAGAATATGCCATCCTTAAAACTAAAACAACCTACCTTGATCAAGGGGAAAAAGCAAGTCGGTTACTAGCACTGAGGTTACGAGCAGTAGAATCGTCTAAAATTATACAAAGTATTAAGTCCCAGAGGGATGATATTATTAAACTTCATCCTCAAGAGATTGTATCAGAATTTGAATACTATTACAAAAGATTATATAGTCCCATGGAGCATCGGCCTAGTAAAGGTAAAGTAGATGAATACCTGTCCACAGTTCAGTTACCGAACGTAACTAAGACTGAAATCTTGCACGCTATTAGTTCTTTATCACTGGACAAAGCTCCAGGCCCAGATGGTTTTTCACCAGATTTTTATAAGTGTTTTTTGGAACAATTGATTCAGGGCCTAAAGAATTTGTTTTCAACCATATTAGACTTAAATGTGGGGAATAAACACCTATTTGAAGCTCTTATAATAATTATTCCCAAACCCAGTAAAGACCCAGCAGCTACCGCCCTATTTCACTAATAAATTATGACATTAAGATACTGTCAAAAATGTTATCAACCAGATTGACAAAGGTTATGCCTTTTATAATTCATCAGGATCAGGTAGGTTTTATAGCAGGAAGAGCGTCTTCTGACCATCTGCGTAAGTTGGTGCATGTCCTCTCTACGTCTTAGGATGCAGATATCCCGTGTGGTCTGATGTCCCTGGATGCAGAGAAGTTGTTTGACCACATAGACTGGCAATTCCTGTTCTCAGCCATGGAAAAATTTGGGTTCCCCTCTCTATTCATTCAATGAGTTTCCTCCTTGTATAAACACCCCAGTGCAAGGTTATATTGTAACAGGGTTTTTTACTCAACATTGTCATTGTCATCTGGCACTAGACAAGGATGTCCATTGTCCCCTCTCCTCTTTAATATATACCTTGAACCTCTCCTGAGTAGACTTAGGGATAATGCACAGATACAGGGGGTGGTAGTAGGGACCCAGAATTTCAAGGTATCCACATATGCAGATGATATCCTTCTTCACCTGACGCATCCCCGGAAAACATTTCCAGTAGTGCTAAGTACAATTGAGGAATACAGTAAGATGTCCAATTATAAAATAAATTTAGAGAAAATTACTGTTTCCCCCTTAACTCCAAACTGCAGAAGGGGATAGCTATGGACTTAGGACTACAGTGGAGCCAGCACACTTTAAAGTATTTGAGAATTCTATTGGCAAGGAGTGATTCCAAAATGATTAAGTTAAACCTGGATTCAATTCTTCAGACAATTAAACTTGATTTGCCCGGATGGGGAACCTCCTGCTCTCTCTCTCACTCTCTCTGGGGATGCATAAACCTGATTAAAATTAATGTTCTGCCAAGGATGTTCTATCCTATGAATATGCTTAATGCTTGGTTGCCTTTGAAATGGATCAAAAAGTCCCATTCGATTATATTGCATTTCATTTGGCATGGGAAGCCCCCCCTGTAAAGAGCTTATTATAAGTTGGCTGCTTCTAAATCCAAAGGCAGTCTGTGTTTGTCACACTTAGGCCTATACTACTGGGCTAGCAGTGCTAGTAAATACTTAAAGTGGCTCCTAACTCCAGCTGAGGAAATTTCCCTGTCCAATATTCCCTCCTGGGTAAAACTGGAGATTGAATTAATCAGGGAGGCCGGACTGGACTCAGTTGCCCTTTTATACTCTATTCAGAAAGCCCTACCCAAGAAATTAGTTTCTCTGCCAATAGGAACCTCTCTGAGGATACTCATGCAATTATGCTCATTTTTAAGGTATGTAGCAAGGAGGAACCCAAACCAACCCATATGCAAAAACCCTAACTTGAAAATAGGTTGCAAAGTTATTTCGGACTCCTGGATTCCCGCATTGAGAGACCTGAGGATTCAAGATTTAATCAGGAAAGGGAGCTGTCTTTCAGTGGACTCTGTCATTAACAAATACCAGATAGGACCCAATCACATTTTTAAAGTTTTCCAAGTGTGCCATATGTTAGTACAAATGCATGGGGATCTCTTAGAAGGAAGAGTATCGGGGAGGTTCTTCAAGTCACTCTCCGAGGGGCCTGGGAACCACACATTGTATCAAAATTGTATACATCACTGTTTGACCAAGCATATGTAGATCTTGGTGGGATTCCCAAATATTGGTCTGATCTATTCCCAGGACTTATCGGGAACTGTGAATGCATTTGGAAAAATACCTATCGATACATCACACAGGATAGACTATGAAATGTGCACTTTCAGTTCCTAAACAATATGTTCTGGACTCCATAAAATGGGAAGAACATTTAGCTCCTTGTGTAATAGATGTCATTAGGAGGAAGGCACCCTTTGACATATATTTTGGGAATGTCCACTAATACAAGTGCTCTGGGCAACTGTTAGGACAAGATCTGACCCCTTGCTTGGAATAGGAAACCTTTTTACTCCAGAGATTTGTTTAATTGGTGACTATGCTAAGATAGAAGTGAAGGTCAGAAGATATTACATGGCCATCATTTACAATTGACAATCCGAAGTCACACCCCTGATGCTGGTCAGTCTCTACAGGGTGGGACGTTATGGTTAGAAACCTTAATGCCCCAAATGTTTGTTGGTATTTTCACTCCAAATTTTCAACATGGACTTTTTGTGACCCCACCTCATGAAAGCATTTGGGACCTCTGCTCATGAACAGTGGCACTGTGATTTTGTTAATCTGTCCCAAACATTCCACAGTGACCATGCCATTCTGTGCCAGATGTGTGAAATCTCATTTCAGGCAGGATGTGAAAAATTACAGCTGTACTGTTTGGAAGGAGGTGTGAAGAAATGGCAATGTTGAAAATCACTGAAAAGGTGATTCCGCGTAGTGACTGAAAAATCACCTTTCAGAACAAAATAATGAAATGGCAGTGACTGATTTCATGAGGTGTGGTCCCAAGAACCCCATGTTGAAAATTTGGAGCCAAAATTCAAAAAAATGGCTGAGATATCCACCTAAGATTGAAACCCCTCCTCATTTATGCTATTATATAGCTACCGGCATTTCTTCAGTTGAAGTCGGCTTTGAAGGGGTGCAGACATGTTCCGCTCCACGAAGATCATGCACTGGGCTCCAGAAGGTAGAGAGTATGGGGTGAAGGGTGGTGGGGTGTGCAGAGGGTGGGTGCAAGGTGGGGGAAGGCACCCGATGGTGAGGGACCATTTTCTTTGTTTCAGGTTACTAAAAAAAATATTCACTGTGGACCATTTTCTTTTTTAACAGGTGTTGGGCACACTGGTGTGGGCTCCCAGTGTGTCCCATTTGTTTGGGGGGTTATGTTAACCACACTGGGGTGGGCTCCCAGTGTGGCACACAATTGGGGCAGGGACAGAAAAATGCAGACGCGATGGGGGGTAAACATGCTGACAGGGGACTGGGCCCCATTGGCAAGTGTGCCTGTGTTGGGGATGATGCTGGGGGATTGGGCACCCCCTTTGGCAGACAAAAACAGTAAAGGGACATATACTGACAGGAGATTTGGCAGTCTGAAGTCGACTTCCTGGGGACAGTGACTGGCAGACGGCAACAGCTGCCGCCCACCATGTTTATTGAAATGTTACACAAGGCAAGGCATGCCCTGCAATGATGGGTCACTCCTTCATTGCAGCAGAGAAATTGTTTCAAGTTGGTGGCATGTTTTAGCACTGCTGTCATAGACAGCTTGCTATTTCATTTGTGCCACAGAGCCCAGCCTGAAAAAGCAGTGGCGCCATTGGCCACAACACAACTGCACTTCCAAAACTTGCTATTCCAAGCTACCACAATATGTTGCTTGCACATGCACAAGACAACATAAAAATTGAAGAATCAATGCAGGTTCTGTAGTTCAGAATTAGAAACAGTTGCACATCTCATGGCTGGATGTGAAGCACTCATGGCAGAAGGCCTGTATACCGAAAGACATAACAACGTATCAAGACTGATCCACTGGAAACTGTGCAGACACTATAATGTACAGGTAGCAGAGAAACACTGGAAACATGAACCACAAAGAATCACAGAGAATGAAGAAGTAATGATCACATGGGATCACCCAATGCCAACTGTCAAGAAAGTGAAAGTGAGAAAACTAGATATTGTAATACAAGAAAAAAGAACAAAGGTAGCATTGCTGATTGAAATAGCCACCCCTAGGGACTACAGTGTCCTGTGTACAGAGAGAGACACAAAATCATGAAGTACCAAGATATGCAATCAGAAACCAAACTGATGTGTAATAAGGACACACAAATCATTCCAATAGTGCTTGGAGCAACAGGATTCATAAAAAATAACTTTAAGGCACATTTAAATATGCTACCAATATTTGTGACATCTTATGAACTTCAAAAGGAAGCTGTCTTGGGGATGTTGCATGTACTGAGAAGAGCTCTCTCAGCAAACATCAAAGACTAATACAGTACTGATTTCTTGAGTTTTGAATATGCCCTAGCTTAAGAATGGGGTCCATTCTCATCACAGTACCAGAAATCCCTGAACATTTGAAGACATTAACCCTGGGAGAACATGCCTAGAAATGTGAAGTGTGATGGAATGCTATATTTGGGATTCTCTTATGAAACAGTCTTCCAAAAACCAGTGTCTTCTATGAGAGAGAGAATGTCTGAAGATTAAGGACTATCATCTTCCTAATGAGTTGTGTCATTTGGATGGAACTTGGGTGACTAGGTGACAGTTTTGTGCAGGTATGTAATGACTCAGCAAAAGAACAAAACCACCACCAGACACTGTCTACCAAAGGAAGAAAACTGCCATCACAGAGGCCTTTGTGTAAAGCAAATAAATCAAAATGAAAGAAAAAAAAAAACACTATGGAAAATAATGGAATCACTTCTGAAGGAAAGAATTGTTGAGCACCTAGAGGCCAGTGGGGCACAGGACCCAAGGCAGCATGGATTCACAGCAGGAAGGTCATGTCAGACGAATCTAATTGATTTCTTTGACTGGGCGACCAAAGTAGTAGACCAGGGAGGGGCTGTAGATGTGGCCTACCTAGACTTTAGCAAGGCATTTGACACAGTCCTGCACAAAAGATTAACAAACAAATTAGCCAGCCTAGGAGTGGGTCCCACAGTGGTAGCCTGGTTAAAAAATTGGCTGAACAATAGGACACAGAGGGTAATAGTAAACTGAGTCCACAGTGAAGAAAGGAGGGTTACTAGTGGGGTACCGCAGGGTTCAGTACTGGGGCCAGTCCTTTATAATGTCTTTATAAGTGACATTACAGAGGCACTGGAAGGAAAAGTACGACTCTTTGCAGATGACACAAATATCTGCAACAGGGTTGATACACAAGGTGGGGGTGGAAAGGATGAGAAGGGACTTGGCAAGGTTGGAGGAATGGTCAAATGTATGGCAGCTTAGATTCAACGCAAAGAAGTGCAACGTAATGCACCTGGGAAACAAAAACCTAGGGGAAGAGTACACAATGGGGAGGAGATACTGACAACAACAAAAATGGAAAGGGACCTGGGGGTAGTTATATCTCATGACCTAAAGGTGGGCAAGCAATGTGAGAAGGCAGTAAGGAGGGCTGGGGGGATACTGGGATGCATAAGGAGAGGCATCACAAGTAGAAAACAAGATGTTGTTGTCCCTCTGTACAGACAGTTGATAAGACTACATCTGGAGTACTGTGTGCAGTTCTGGAGGCCCCATCTCCACAAAGACACAGACAAAGTGGAGGCTGTCCAGAGGATGGCAACCAAAATGGTGCAGAGTCTGCACCAGAAAATATATGAAGAAAGACTAAAGGAGCTTAATATGTATAGCCTCGAGGAAAGGAGAAGGGCGGGCATGACAGAAGCTTTCAAGTACCTCATGGGAATCAACCAAGTCCAAGAGGGTAGCATCTTTCAGAAAAAGAGATGTGCAAGAACAAGGGGGCACAATTTGAAGATAGGGGGGATGGCTCAGAGGCAACGTGAGGAAGTATTTCTTCATGGAGAGGGTTGTAGATGCGTGGAACAGCCTTCCTGAGGAGGTTGTGCAGTCAAAAACAGTGGGGGATCTCAAGAATGCATGGGACAGACATAAGGCAATTCTAGTGGAGGGTAGGAGGAAGTAGGCTGTTGGTCAACTAGGATCTGCAGCTTATCTGTTAGGTAGAGAAATAGGCAGACTATGTGGGCCAAGCGGTCCTTACATGCCATCAAATTCTATGTTTTTATGTTACTGATTTGGACCAGCATATAGAACAGAAAACTAACACATACCATAAAGTATGGAAAAGTGAGAAAGCATCAGACACCACAAACATGAATGGTCTTGCACCACATGGTTCATCAGGGGTGAGAGAAGGAAATGCAGATACAGGAACAAATAGTCAGTATTGAAAGGGACTGTCCAACATGGAATCAAACCAAAAAGGAGTGAATTAAAAAGTGGATTAAAAGCACTGAATCCAAGCAGCAAGGGTACAGCTTGACATGATACATTGTTGCAAACTGCATACATGAGTTCCTATAAAATACTGGGAAGCAATAGTCAATCTGTGCATTCAACTGTCCTAATATACATTATTCTAAATATGTAAGTGTCAAAGAATATATATAGCAATCAATACTCCTCAGTAATCATCTCAGGACTTTAGGATAGGCAACAGTACAGCACAAGCATATCATCATGACAAAGAGGAAGGGAGGTAGAAAAAAAGAAAGACATCACAGCTATGTGGCTTCGGAAAGACAAAATCAAAACAGCATTTGTGATAGCAAAAAATGAGCAAAGTCAAATTAACGTAAGGTCTGTTTCATATTTCTTTAACAATGGTGCTAACTATATATTGTCACTAAGGCCTGGTGAATGCAGTGCCCCATAAAAAAAGACCCAAAAGGATTCCCTCCATTGAAGGAGTGACTCTAGAATATCACTAAGGATTGCAGGACTAGCTTTGTGTCAGATCAGAGCCCCCCAAGAATGTCCCACCTTGACCTGACAATGGAAATCAGAATAATTTGTGACTCTGCTGATTTGACCTAGTTCAGTACAAGCAGGAGGAAGGCAGCCAGCAGTTTCACCAGACAAAGCCACTGGCAAGGTACTCTCAAGCTGCAGAAGTCAAAGCTGGGCTCATGTTCCAGTCAGCTCCAAAAGTGAAACACCCCCTTGGAGCTGACTGGGAGACATGATATAAACTTTCAAGTACCTCAAGGGAATCAACAAAGTCCAAGAGGGTAACATCTTTCAGAAAAAGAGATGTGCAAGAACAAGGGGGTACAATTTGAAGATAGAGGGGAAGATTGCTCAGGGACAACGTGAGGAAGTATTTTTTCACAGAGAGGGTGGGGGATATATGGAATGGCCTTCCTGAAGAGGTTGTGGGGTCAAAAACAGTGGAGGAATTCAAGAATGCATGAGACAGACATAAAGCAGTTATAGGTGAGGGGGTAGGAGGGAGTAGGCTGTTGATTAACTAGGATCTGCAGCTTATCCAATAGGTAGGGAAATAGGCAGACTGGGTGGGCCAAGCAGTCCTTATCTGTCATCAGTGTCTATGTTTCTATGTTTCACTTTGGGTATCGGATAAAAATGACTTTAATTCCAAAAGAATAAATGGGTAGTAGAAGCACAAGCAACCAATGTTTCACACAGCAATGGCACTTTTTCAAGGTATGAGGTCACAAACAAGTGACTGGCTTTTATCCTACTAATTCTTAAAGTGGCAGTGCCATTTTTCTATGACAGGATGATGCTAAGCTGTTACTCCACCTAATGCTTAATATAGAAATGGTTTTGGTCACTGTGTATATTGATATTTCTATTTCTACCCAGAATGGTGTATTGCCTTTGGAGCAGATTGGAATGTGAGCCCAGCTTCTTCTTTTGCAGCTTTTGACCCAGTTCAGTCTATTGACCAGGTTTGGATTTTCAAGTGACCCATTTCTGACACAGTCCTCATAATGTAAGTGATTTTAGAGCTTCATTTCTATAAACAATGGGAAATCAATTGGAAACAACATGAAATAACTATTTTAAAGTTTAAATGATCTAAAGAAATTGCTTATGAAATCCCTGATGCGGTAACCTGATTCTGTCATTTAATTCAGTCCAGATCTGCCTTTTCACCAGGTTCTGGACCAATTTGAGAAACGTACCTTTTACGGAAAAGCACTGAAAATCAGAACTTTTTTTAAATTAGAATTAGAATCAGGTCATAGCTGACCCTCCCATGCATAGTCTCCACCATCTCTACCCAAATGCACTTTTTTAATGGTGCACCATTTAAAATTGTGATCATTCCTTTAGTTTGCACAAGCAACATGCTAGGCAAGTAAATATGAACATACGAACATTTGAACATATGAGTTTGCCAGCAGATAAAGGCCTTATGGTCTATCGAGTCTGCTCGAGTGTGCAGCTAGCAAACCTTATACTACAGCTGCCCCTCCTTCCCCTGACCCTCACTCTTACCCTTTCCCATCCACTTTTGAAGCAGTCCACTGTTCTACAGGATACCACTTCCACAGGCAATGCATTCCACCCATACACCACTCTCTCTGTAAAAAGTGTCATCTCATTTTCCTCTTGAACCTTCCACCCCATAATCTGAGATTGTGACCTTGAGTGTCCCTACCCCCACTTAACTTGACTAGACCCTCTGTGCCTGTCTTGCTTATTCCCTTCATGTACTTGAAGGTTTCAATCATATCTTCTCATCTCTCCTCTCCTCTCCTCCAGTGAGTATATGTTCAACTCACTCAGCCTGCTGACGTAATGTATGCCCCCTAGTCCCTGGATCATCTTTGCTGCCCTGCGCTGCACCCCCTCCAGTAATTTAATGTCCCTTTTCAGGTATGGGCACCAGTACTACACACAGTACTCTAGGTGTGGCCTAACCAGTGACCTATACAATGGCAGGATCACCTCCCCTCTCCTGGCAATACAACATAGCATTTTCTTGGCCTTTGCAGCTACCTTCCTGCACTGTGTTGAGTTGTTCATTGAGCCCATTATAATTGCCCCAGATCCTTCTCCTCCTCTGTCATGGCTAGCTGACCCTTTTCAGTAATGGATCTTAAATGTTCCACAATCCTTATTTTATGAAAGATAGATTACTTCATGCAGTGCTAGGTCCCCTTCCCCTGCCAATGTGCTCACACCACATGAAGTAACATTTGGGCCCTGATCACTAGCCAAATCAGATTGTCTTCCACAAGGATCAGAGCCCCCATCAGAGCACTCCACTCTGTAGCTGAGGCTGGAATGCCACTATTCTGCACACTATTTTTCTTGACTCTCTCAAATTAGCTGTTTATGGTCTATCAGACATTAAGAAACCCTCTTGATGACAACTTCCCTTTAACAAGTCATTTTCCTTAGTTTACAATTATTGAACATTCCTCAGTGATATTAAGTTTTATACAAACATATGAAGATGCCAGCAGATAGAGGTCTCATGGTCAATCAAGTCTGCTTGAGTGTGCAGCTCTCAGTTTTGAATACTGATGCTGCCCCCAACACCCTCATCTTTCCACTTGAACACATTATCTGTGTTACCTCCTCCCTCCTCCTTCCCCATTCTGATTTTGCCCTTGACCCTGTCCTACCCCTCTTAAATCCTCATCCTGATGTTTGCATTATCAGTTCCACAGGCAAAGCATTCCATGGTGCCACCACCCTCTCTGTGAGAAAGTGCCTCTTCTTCTAGGATCTACGATGCCAGTTTGACAGCTATGTTGTCAATTGACATCAGAGCAATGGATTTATATTGACCGCAAGTTGTGGTTGACATAAATCCAGCAAAAGGTCCTGGTTGTTCTTCTATTGGGGGGATTCGCCCCCTGAACCACCCATGTGCGGCACTCTGCCCCCACACCCCCCAAGCTTAAGGATTATGAATTCTGAATTGGAGTTGATTCAGGAAGGGGGTGCAGGACCGGGGGACAGAGTGCTGGGGTCTCAGGTGGACCAGTACAGCAAACTGTCGATGTTGTCGGCATCAATGTGTTTGCTGTAATGGTGTCACCATACAGAGGGCATACCTTCATCACCTTCCTGAACCTCCCCCCCCACTCCAATTTCTGAGTATGCCCTTTTGTGATCGCTTCCTTACTATACTTGAACAGATCCTCCTAGTGAACCCTATTTATGCTCTTCAAGCATTTGAAGGTCTCAACCATATCCCATCTGTCCATTCTGTCCCCCAAGGAGTACATATTTAGCCTCTGAAGTCTTTCCTCATAGGGCCTTTCCCTCATCCCACTTAGCATCCTGGTCACCCTTTTCTACACCCCCTCCAACAGCCTTTTATCTAGTTCAATTGTGAAAATAGTTTGTTATATTTTGTGTTTTACTTTAGTTTATTTCTTAGCTTGTTGTATTTCATTACTATATACTTTTACCTTTGTACTGTGCTTAGAGCCTCCAAGGATTGGCACTTTATAAATAAAGTTTTACTTACATACTCTGGGGTATTGAATGGGTTAAAGGATCACTGGGTGGGGTTGAGAGCCCTGTCTGGTGATACCCCAGTTATCAAGTCCTCCCTCTCCCTGAAAAGGAAACAAGGGTAAGGTGATGTTTAAACATCATTCTTCTGCATAATGATTATTTTCAGAAGGAGATAAAAGAGCCCATAATGCACAACATAAAGGTTAATGAGGGTGTTGACATTCATATTATGGGGGAAATGAAAGCTAGTGTCAGAAAACAGTGCAACAGAGCCAAGTGAACAAGGCTGGAAGCACAGCAAGAAATGTTAGAGACAGCATTTGGCCATGAACCCAATGATCCAACTTTAAGAGAATTAACAAGGTATAAGAGAGCGATGACATCTGCAGTTGTTTGGACTATGCCCTGTTCCAGACAAAGCAGGTATATTATAAAGGACTGGAGAAAGCAGGACAGTACTGACTTTTGCCAGATGGAGGAGACTAGAACAATACCTGTGACTGATGTGCTCCACTGGGGAGAGTGGCCTATAAGTTCCATGATATAGCTGATTCGTTTTGCTGTGTTTTGGAAAGAGCTGTACATTCCAAAGTAAGCCAAAGTTCTGAAAGATATATTGTTGCAACTGATATTAGATCAGAGAAGAGTGACCATTATGAGAGACGCTATAACCAAGAGGAAAAGGGTTTATAGCAATTAAAGTGATAAAGTTCAGCTAAATTTCAGGACTGAATGAGCTCTGGACTGACTTTTATAAAGTGTATGTAGCAGAGATAGCTCCGCCTTTGGTGATGGTTTTCAGTGAAGCTAAACACTATAGTTTAAGCCTGGCTCAGTTGGTAGTACATCTGCCTCTGGGCCAAGAGGTCATAGGTCAAGTCCCACACCAGGATTGGGTTCATAGCATAAAATGCTGGCACCCGAGTGCAGTACTAGGGGGATATGCTGTATTGTCCAGGTGTGCCATCTGTGAGATGAGACATTAAACCACGGTCCTATCTGCCTTTTCTGGTGGTTATTCAGATGGACATTAAAGATCCCTTGGCACTTCTCAAAAAGAGTAGGGGAATTTTCAACAGTGTCCCAACCCAATTTCACCCATTCACCTAAATACCTCCAACAGTTTAATCTGGTTTATTTTCCGTTGATTTGAATGTGTACTCCTCCCTTCCCTCCCACCAGGATGAGGCTGAAAATAAACAGTTTTGTCTAGCTGTCCCTTCCTGGTCAACAAAAACTAAGTAAAAAAGAAAGGTGCTCTGCCTAGGTTAATGTGAGAGGCAACTCTAGCCCCCACACTTCAACAAGCATTGGTCAATGTCTTAATTTGTGCTTTTTGAGGAGTTCCCCTTTGGTGGGGGCCTTTAAGAAGAAGCTGAAACACATTTCTGGCACACTGTATGCTTTCTGCACAGAGTATCTGTCATTGTCTGATGTTTATCTACCATATACTATGATATTGATATATGACAGGGAAGCAGTATAGCGCAGTGATTTAAGGCTCTGAGCTGCAAATCTGGAGACCTGGGTTTGAATCCCACAGCCTCCACTTGCATACTGTGTGAGCCTGAGCAAGTTACTTAACTTCCTTGTGTTCCCAGGTCACACCTGTAAACAAGCTTTCAGCCTAATGTGCCGCTCCTGGTTAAACAATTGATAACAATATATATATATATATATATATATATATATATATTATACTTGTACTTAACTTGATGTTGTCATTGTGAAGTGTACTTAACTTGATGTTGTCATTGTGAAGTGACCTGCGTCCCTGGGATAGAATGGTATAGAAATAAAATTGCCTTGCTTCAAGTTTTATTAGTGAAATTGTCATGCTTAGTGATGGAGGGTTAATTAATTTAAATAAACCAGGAGGCGATCCTCCCACTGTACAGGTCACTGGTGCAGCCAAATTTATGATACTGCGCGATGTACTGGAGCCCACACCTGATGAAAGACTGCAACAGATGGAGGCAGTACAGCACAGGGTAACTAAGATGGCCCATGGCCTAAGGGAAATGACATCTGAGGAGAGGCTACAGGACTTAAACATAAGCATCCTTGAGAAGAGGAGGGAAAGAAGTGACATGATTGCGACATGCAAGTACCTGCATGGTGGAGTGGAAGAGAAGGAATTCACTAAGGCTGGCAGAGGGGGGCTTCAGAAAGGATCCCGTAAGCACTTCATGGAAAGGCTGGAGGACAAGTGGAATAAGCTACCAGAGGAAGTGGTACAGACCAAACCAATCAGTAGCTTCAAGCAGGGATGGGACAGGCATGTGGCTTTAGTTAGAAAAATAGGGACAGTAACAAGGGGGGATTGCCACTAGGGCTAGGCAAAATCATTATGTAAGGTTATCGTATTGGATGGGCCAAGAGAGATCAACATTTATATATGTATCTATATAAGCTTGTGTTTCCATGGGCAACCTGATTGTACCTCCACCACCTCAGCCACTCCAGCAGAGGTGGGAGGGGAGACCAGAAAAGCCCAGGATAGAGACAGGTAGTTGGCGGTGTAAAATTCAAAGCACTCATGTCTTGCACCACAACTGAATTAGAACGTGATATTTATTACAAAATTGTAGCAGACAGAAAATAAGTACAGTGAACTGGTACCCCACCATGTTGCAACCCCTACCATTCTTCATTATGACCCCCCACCCCCACAACCCTCCAGTATGGACCTGTCTCATGTAGTAGCAGCAGCAGTACTGTGCAGCAGCACACTGCAGGCTAGGAGCAACAGTAAAAATGTTGGCGCAATCAGTAGAATAGCTTACAGCCAGTGTCTGGGCACTGAATAACAGCAATTTCCTGACTCCAACAGGCTCTTTTATGTGAGGTGGGCAGAATGTGCTAAGAGTGAAAGAATAAATGATTCCCTCCTTCATTCAAAGTGTTGTGTGGATTTCTTTTACAGCATGAATTGCACTGAGGTGGTGAAACGGGTTTCTCGCAGACCCCCTGCCTCCACCCTGAATGAAAACAATAAGACCAGTCATGCATTCCCTGTTACTGTGATTACAGCATCTGTAAATGTGATTATATAGTTGCTGTAATCAAGTGCAGCAAAAGCAGCCTGTTAGAGCTTCAATAATTACTCACTTCTGCTAACAGCTTGCTTTCCAGGTCACTCTTCAAGACAAGAAATATAATTCAGGACATTTTTAAATACCATCAATACAGCCTGTACTCTATAAAAATCTGATAGTCATAAGTACTGTTTCTTAAAAGAGCTCACAATAAGTAATGGCTCCTTCTTGTAAAATATTTATTTGATGCACAAAATATATATCTATATATATCTACACTTCATTTGTTCAGGGCAGCCAATGGAGAAGTGTCATCTCTTTTTCAGCATGTCCGTGCAGCTACCCAGTTTAGCAACTGAGTGGATTGCAGCACAGAGGTCGACAGATTTCTTCATGGTCATAGGAGTAGTCTGTGGTAGTAATGGAATTCAGATGTGGGATTTTCTGATTTGAAGAGCTGAATGAGGGGGTGATTTGTAGGACTCCTGAGTTATAGATTCGGGCCTGGATATTCAAAAGGGTTGCGCCATGCGCAACAGGGTTGCGCATGTGCAAGTCCAAAATGCGCCATTCTGCGATATTCAGCAGGAGGCAGTTACGCCACTGGTAACAGGTTGCGCAAGAGAGCAATGCAAATGAATGCATGCTCAACAGGAGGGGAGGATCCATGCATAACCTCGCAACCCGATATTCAGTCGGGTTGTGCAGAGTTGTTCATGCTTGACCCACCAGCCTGCGCACAAGCGAGCCAAAAAAAGGCTTAAGTTGAGGGCCACCCACAGGTGAGCTGCTGCATTGCAGGGTGCAACCAGCAGCTGCCACCTAGCTGGCCCCAACGGTCCCTGTGCCCCCACCAGCCCGATCGCGGGCACTTACTTAACACAGAACCCTCCCCGCCACACATCTCCCACAGCGATCGTGGGCGCAGTCCAGACCATGAACACCCACCCCATCTTCCACAGCCCGGTCGTGGGCCTGCGTGTCTGAACCCCCAGTGCCGATCGCGGGCAGAATGTAACCCCACCCGAATATCTCCCGGTGGTCCAGTGGACCGTAAAGTCATCGCAGGCAGAATGTCCATCACAAACCCCCAACATCTCCCTGGTGTCTAGATGTCCCCCACCCACCCAAGCCCCTCCACCTGCTCCTCCCCGCAGCCGTGGCGACAGCATCGGCTGCATTGTGCGTCATTCTCGATGGCTGCTGCCTGGCAGGGGTGGCCAGAGCAAGTCCTGCGATCGGCGCACCTACATGCAAATGGCATGCAAATGGGGCTAAATAGATGCAAATGGCCCCTCGTGCCTTGTTAAAATTATGGCCCCATTTGCATGTCACCTTTGAATATCGGAAATTTGAGCATGGCGAATGGTACTGGCGCCACCGCAAGTTTAATGCTCATCTCCCGGCAACCTGCGGTGGCGCAGTTCCACCGCGCTTACGCGCAGCGTTGTGGTTGGGAGTGATATTCAAATGAGCGCACAGCGCAACTCTTTGAATACCACCGCCACACCTCTGCGCAACTATTTTGAGCAGCGCAAGGGCTTGCACCTCAGAATGGCGCAGTTTGAATATCCAGGCCCCTATGTAGCCAAATGTATTAGTGTAAGGTGCTACACTTGGGGATGTAAACCAAAGGTAGGGCCTACAAAATGTCGCTTGATAAAGTGGTAGAGAAAAAGGACCCAGAGTCCTTTTTTTCAGAATCAGTGAGCTTTATTAGAAAGAAGGGTTTGTCTTTTGTTTACAGACATAAAAAGAATGTAACACACCTTAGTACAGGACATTGTAGAAGAACAGATTAAAGAACATCCACATTACCTTGTAATCATAAGCTTCGTTAGTTGAAAATGGAAGGAAATCTGCCTACTGAAAATAATCTTATCTAAGTTATAACTGATATGAACTTATCTAACCTCCCTTTCTTCCCTCCCTCCTTATGCCCCTTCTATTCAAGGCCCCTCAGGTACGCAGTGGATCATAAACCTACAGTAAAGCTATTAAGCTCTTGTAAGGTTGCTGAGAGTAACCAGTAATTATTAAGTATCATCATTATACTGGCAATGATGAAATCTAGTGCAATCAAGACCCAGCCCATCAGATAGTTAATAAGGTATATAGAGGTGCCCATACTCTTTGGTAGTAGTGCCGTCTTTTAGCCATATGGGCAATGATTGTTTCCACCTGCAGAGCAAAAAGTATCTCTCGTAACCATTCTGTGATGGAGGGAACACTCTGATCTGACCAATGACGCAAAATTACTTTTTTGGCACATAGAGATATCATTGCCATGTGCTTATGTTGGTTGCTAACCAAGAAATTTGCATATTCTCCTAATATACAAATTGCTGGACTAAAGGCATCCAAGAGGCCTAGAATAGGATCCAATTTGGATTTAATAGCAGCCCATAAAGGTGACGCTTTACTACACTCCCATAGTATATACAATAAAGTACCATGGTGTTCCCTGCACCTTGAACAGAGATCGGAGGAGAGCCTCCCCATTTTGTGGAGCTTGACCGGGGTATAGCATAAATCATGAATGATGTAGAATTGTAATATGCGATACCTAACCCATTTCACATCTTGATATAGCTGTGACCAGATTTTAGACCATAAACAGGTTATTGGAAGGACAGAGGGTAACATCTGGTCCCAAAAATAGTGTGGGGTTCCTCTCAGTTCATCAATACCATCCCGTAGAAGGCGGTATAAAAAGAGATTAGATGGGAGGAGGGTAAGTTGGAAGCAGCAGGTAGTATTGGTCCTACTAGATTCTGTTTCCATGGCCCCAATCCAAAATGCTGGTGAAGCATATGTTGCAATTGGATGTATTTAAAACAAGAGGAAAAAGGGAGATTAAATCTTGTACTTGCCAATTGGAGTGACATCGACTTATGATCTTGAACCAGGTCACTGACCCTAAGTTGGGCACCCCTTGGCTAAACATTTCAGGGGAGAGGCTTGCCTCCAATCTTAAAATTAAGATTGTTAAGAATGGGTTGAGAGACATATTTTGCCATAGAAACCTGAAAGGTAGAACAAAGCTGAGCATGCACTTGGAGCGTTGTCCTGATAGGTGTGTCATGGAAATTTTGGGAATATGCTTAAGAGGGACATATATGAGGTGTTGAGGGCAAAACCATGAGACAGACTAAGAGATCTTTCTATTTTGTACCCATGGGGGTAATATCATGACGGGTCAGCGTACAGTATGTCGCATCCTTCAGCCACTGTGTAATAACTGAACAAGTGATAGAGAAGCAGTAAAGAAGATAGTCTGGTAACTGTAATCCTCCCTCCTCTCTACTTCTCTGCAGTTTGAAAAGGCCGTCTGGGGGTACTTTGCCACACCATATAAAATTTAGATATAATCCTGTGGACCTGTATAAACCAAGATTTTGGAAGAAAGAGAGGTTCGTCATCTGTAATGGGTATAACAAGCGGGGAAGGATGTTCATTTTTACCTCATTTATTCTCCCCCGGAGAGAGAGTGGGAGCAGGGCCCAGTGAGAGAGAGAGAGAGAGAGAGAGAGATCTGTTTTAATTTGAACAAGAATTTTGTCCAGAATATACTGTTTCATTTTGATGTCGGAACAAGAAAGATATATCCCCAAATATTTTCATTTGTCCTTATCCCAGTGAAGTCCTAGGTGAGCGATATCAGCTGAGAACGTGTGAATATTTAGGGGTATCATTTCTGTCTTAGATATGTTGAGTTTGTTGTTGAAAACTAACCAAATTCTTCAATAAGCTCAAACATGGCAGTGATTGACGCAAGGGGGTGGTGATACATGTAACAGTATGTCGTCAGCATACACCGAGAGTTTATATTGGTGAGGCCCTATAATTATGCCCGAGACTACAGGAGAAGTGCTAATACACCTGATAAGCAGCTCTAGATATAGAATGAACAAAAAGGGGAAAGTGGACATCCCTGTCTGGGGCCCTGCTGAAGAGTGAAAGGTTGCGAGAGCAGGCCATTACAGAGTACCCATGCAGAAGGCCATGCACATAAGACCTTAATCCAATTAATGTATTGTGGTGAAATTTTAAAGTTGGGTAATAAATAAAATAGATAGTCCCAGGAAACTCTGTCAAATGCTTTCTCTGCATCCAGGAAAACCAGAGTAGAAGGAACTTGGGAATCCCTGGACACAGAGATCAGATGTGTGCCAGTTTACGCATATGATCAGAGGCCACCCTGCCTGCCACAAAACTGACTTGCTCCCTACTTATAAGACCATGCCAAACCTTAGCTAAACTGTTGGCCAAGAGCTTAGAGAGTATTTTCAAATCAACATTGATCAGACAGCTAGGACGGTAGTTAGTAACTCGGAGTGGGTCTCTGCACGGCTTGGGGAGAACCACTATTGTGGTTTCATTAAGAGAGTTGATCTGAAATGCCATATTTGTGCATATAATTATACGTGTCTAAGAGAACAGGCACCAGTTATGTTTTAAAATTTAATAAAATTCTGCAGTATACCCATCTGGGCCAGGAGCATTGTCAGATGGGAGGGAATCTATGGCAGACTTAATTTCCCCAGTTGAGATGGGAGCCTTGAGCAGGGCCACTTGGTTGAGATCTAACTGAGGGAGTAGAACAATTTGTAGAAATTGGTCAACTGCTGCTGGAGTGAGGGGAGCGGGTGGACGAGAATACAAAGCTTTATAGTACTCTTGGAAACATTGCACAATCGCTCTAGGAGAAGTGAAAATTTGCACCTCTGGGTTCTGGATGCAAGTGACCATTCTGTCTGAAGCCTTTACAGTAACTGGTAATTGTTATTTTTCTTTTAAACTTAGATTGTGGGCTTTTAGTGACACTGTAAGTTATTTGCTGTCTTTACTTAGAATTGTTTTTGGCCTGTTAAAAATTTAAAACATAGTGGTGGTGTATTTCTTTGCTGTCTTTAATTGCTGCAAATTTTCACCCCTCCTCCCCTTCCCCAAGCTCTTAATTATATGCCCTGTTAAATCTGATTGACAGGAGCTAAACACGGGGGATAGTAAGGGGTGTGGAGTAGGAGGGGCACAAGGGGGAAGAAGCCCACCCTCAGCACAAGTATTTTGACTCATTAGTGACACTGTAAGTTATTTGCTGTCTTTACTTAGAATTGTTTTTGGCCTGTTAAAAATTTAAAACATAGTGGTGGTGTATTTCTTTGCTGTCTTTAATTGCTGCAAATTTTCACCCCTCCTCCCCTTCCCCAAGCTCTTAATTATATGCCCTGTTAAATCTGATTGACAGGAGCTAAACACGGGGGATAGTAAGGGGTGTGGAGTAGGAGGGGCACAAGGGGGAAGAAGCCCACCCTCAGCACAAGTATTTTGACTCATTTATTTATTGGTTTATTTTCTTTTTTTTAAAAAGAAAAGTATCTGAGGATCAGTGGCAGGAATTTTAGGACAGTAAATTAATAAAAATGGAACTAGGAGAGCTTCAGTAACAGACAAGTCGTGGAATAGCAGTATAATTGCAGTATAACGTGGGGAGTGGCACAATGCATTGGCTGTGGGGCAGCGATATTCAGGCAGACCTTCTGGACATTGAGGTGCTGCCCTCTCTGCATGCATCTCTCTGGACTGCGGGATGCGGTAGCCAGACTCAGAGTGGAAGTAAACTGGATCAGGAGTACCATCACCCCTATCCAGAGACCACCCAGTCCAATGCAACTGCCTCAATGGATGCCGAGAACGAGGAGCACTTGTGTGACAGTGGGCTCAGAGAGGGTTAGAGCGGTCAGGCAGAGGCACATCCCAGATCCTATTCCACTCAAGAACTCATATACCACACTGGCAAATGGGGACAACCAAATAGAGGTACCCAGAGAAGTGGAAGGAAAGGATGTGGAGGTTAGTCAAGGAGGTGACCTCAGCGGGAAGAGCAGTGGACCCCAGAGGAGGAGGAAGCAAATCCTGTTGGGGGACTCCATCATAAGAGGGATCCAGCTAGGAACACAGGAGGGGGAGGACAGGGAGGTGAGGTGCCTAGCAGGTGCCACGACATGGAGGGATGGAAGGAAGATCCTGGGGATCACTGGGAAGGCAAGACTGGAGGGTGAGCTGGATGTCATTATTCACCTAGGTACTAATGACCTGGCAAATGGGAAGCCAGAGGAAGTTCAGGAAGAGTTCAGGAAATTGGGGAGGGGTCTCAAGCAAGTAGCTACTTCTGTCACTTTTTCAGAAGTACTACCTGTGAGAGGCAAGGGAGAGCATAGGGGTGCATGCATCAGGAACTTTAACTCATGGTTGAAGAACTGGTGCTGTGAGGAAGGGTTTGGATTCATTGGTGACTGGGGACCCAACTGGAGGGATGGAGGTTTGTTCAAGCCTGATGGCCTGCATCCATCCTGGAGGGGAATCCAAGCACTCAATGATAAGTTTAAATGCTACATTGATAAGCATTTAAACTAGCAAAGTGTGTGGCAGGCCAGCAAGGAGGGTACCCATTTGCTCACCCCCACAGCTAGCAGGAACCAGAGAACAGGAGAAGTGGCTATCTCTACAAAGTAGTAAAAAGATGGAGATTAAGCCCAAGAGGTGGATAGGCAGAAAAGGCAAAATTCGCAGAAGGGCAGATAGCAAGGAGAACTAGGGATAAAGGACAACCAAGGAAGGGGTTGGAGAGAACAGTGAAACAGTCTAGGGAGATCAAATCATGGAAAGCCATGTGTGCCAATGCCAGAGCCTTAGCAACAAGATGGAAGATCTGGAGGCTGTCATGGTGCAGTCAGACCTGAACATTGTAGCCATCACTGAAACCTGGTGTAATGATAACCACGACTGGGAAATGGCCATACCTTGCTAGCAAACATATTCAGAAGAGACTGGGCAGGCAGGAAGGGAGGAGGAGTGGCACCTGTATGTGAAAATGACATAAGGCACAGAGATCCAGGAGGAACAAATGGGGAGAGATACTGTGGGTTAAGCTGGAAAGGAAAATGGACCAGCCATCTGCACAGGTGTGGTCTATAGACCACCAGCCCAGGAGGAAGAAACATATAGGAAGTTGATGCTAGCCATCCAAAGGATGGCAGACAAGGGTGAGGTAGTACTAGCTGGAGACTTCAGTATTCCAGACATGGACTGGAGCATCCCAGTAGCAGCATCAACTAGGAGCAGATTTATCCTGGACTCCCTTCAGGGTGCCTTCCTCAAGCAACTGGTCATGGAACAAACTCAGCAGAAGGCAATACTGGACCTTGGGCTCACAAACAGGGACAGTGTGATGGGAGTGACAGTGGGGGAGCACCTGGGGAGCAGTGACCACCAGTCATTGTGATTTGAAATCACAGAAAGAGTAGAACCAAACCACACAAAAACACGTATCCTGGATTTTAGGGGGGCAGACTTTGGGAAAATGGGGAGATACTTGAAAGAGGCTTAAGGGGAATGGAGCAGGAATCAGGGGTTGAGGAACAGTGGGCAGTATTTAAAATGGGGATTACAAGAGCAACAGAATTATGCATTAAGCAGGTTAGCAAGAGGAAAAGGAAGAGGAGACCATTATGGTTTTCCAAAGAGGTAGCAAAGAAAGTGAAAGCCAAAAAGATTGCATTCAGGCAATACAAAAAGACACAGGCAGAAAGGGATAGGGAGAAGTACCAGGAGAAGCAAAGGGAGGCAGGGAGGTCAGTAAGGGAAGCCAAAGCTCAGACAGAAGAACGCATTGCAAAATCAGTGGGTAGAGGGAACACAACCTTTTACAGGTACATAAGTGAAAAAAGAAAGGCAAAGGGAGGGATAGTGAGACTGAAGGGGGAGGATGGGGGCCACGTGGAGGACGACAACCGTAAAGCTGACATATTGAACAGGTATTTCTGCTCAGTCTTTACTGAGGAAGAGGAGGGTAATGGGTCTAAAGGGAGTACAAGGGGTGAGAATGGTGCAGAAATGGACATACAATAAGTCCCTTTACACGAGAAAGGGTCCTGAAGAGACTAGAAGTAATAAGAGTTGATAAAGCAATGGGGCCAGATGGGGTGCACCCCAGGGTCCTTAAAGAACTAAGAGAGGTGGTGGCTGAACCTTTGGCTATCCTGTTTAGCCAATCACTGGAAACAGGGAAGGCACCAAAGACTGGAGGATAGCAGATGTAGTCCCTTATACAAACGTGGGAACAAAGAGGAAGCAGGGAACTACAGACCAGTCAGCCTCACCTTGGTAGTGGGGAAGATCATGGAAGCACTACTGAAGGAGAGATTGGTTGAACATCTGGTTGTCAATGGACTACAGGACCCAAGGCAGCATGGTTTCACCAGGGGGAGGTCATGTCAGACCAACCTCATTGAATTTTTTGATGGGGTGACTAGGGAGATGGATCAGGGGAGGGCAGTGGACATGGCCTATCTGGACTTCAGCAAGGCCTTTGACACTGTGCCACATAGAAGACTATTACACAAACTGGGGAATATGGGTGTGGGCATGACAGTAGTGTGGTGGGTAGGTAACTGGCTGGGTGGCAGGACACAGAGGGTGGTAGTAAATGGCTGTCACTCCACAGAGGGAAGAGGACCAGTGGGGTACCACAGGATCAGTGCTGGGACCGGTCCTATTCAACATCTTCATCAGTGACATTATGCAGGATGTAGAAGGCAGAATTTCAGTGTTCTGCTGATGACACAAAGCTCTGCAACAGAGTAGACACACCAGAGGGTGTAGACAGAATGAGAAGGGACCTGCAGAAACCTGAAGAATGGTCAGGGTTTGGCAGTTGAAATTCAATGCAAAGAAGTGCAAGATAATGCATATGGGGCACAAAACCCTGGCACAATATATCAAGTTGGGGGTGAGGATATAGCATGCACCAAGAAGGAAAGGATCTTGGGGTTATCATCTCTGATGACCTCAAGGTATGGGAAACAGTATGACAAGGCAGCAGGTAAAGAATAGGATGCTGGGATGCATAGGCAGGGGCATCACCAGCAGGAAAAGGGAGGTCATAATCTACCCATACAAGACACTAGTGAGGCTTCACCTGGAGTACAGTGTACAGTTCTGGAGACCTCACCTACTTAAGGACATAGACAGGGTAGAGAAGGTTCAGAGGAGGGCAGCAAAGATGGTACATGGATTGCATCACAAGTCCTGTGGAGGACAGGTTGAAGGAACTGAATATGTACTCCTGGAGGAGAGGAGGGAGAGAGGGGATATGATAGAGACATACAAGTATCTTACAGGGAGGAACAGGGTGCAGGAATACACTATTTTTAGGCGAAAAAGATGTTCCAGGACTAGAGGGCATGGGATGAAGTTGGAGGGAGGACAATTCAGAGGAAATGTGAGGAAGAATTTCTTCACAGAACGGGTGGTGGACAAGTGGAACACCCTGCCAGAGGAAGTGGTGGGGGCTGAAACAATCACGGGATTTAAGAATGCATGGGATAGACAGAAAGGAATTCTGAAGGTCAGAGGTAAGGGGCAACAAACTTCTTGGAAAACATAAACTGAACTTACAAGCTCAAATGGGCAGACTGGGTGGGCCATAGGCCCTTATCTGCCGACACTGTCTATGTATCTATGTATCTATGTAAGCCTGTGACTTAAGACGAAGGACCAAAAGCTTACCTGCCTTGTCTCCTTGATCGAAATAGTGAATTTTGGAGTGTATAACAAGATGTTCAGCTTTTTCAGTTAGTATTGAATTGTATCGGGCTCCAAGAACTTCTAGAGCATTAAGCTTTTCTGGGGCAGGACTGATAGGGAGTGAAAACTCTGATCTCCTTATTTCCTGAAGGAGTGCGGACATTACCTGAGAGGTAATTTTTTTCCTTAATTGTGATCAAACAAATTATCTCCCCCATATAGAACACTTAAGGGCCCCCCATAAAATATATAACATGGACATAGTAGGAGTATTAATATTGAGAAAATTAGTAAGGAAGTCAGCAAGGTGAGATACCAGATGGTCTGACCTAAGTAGTTGACTGTGTAATCTCCATACTTTGTCCTTAGCAAGAGGGGGACCTGGGCTCCAATATAACAAGGTGGGATGGTGGTCCAAGATCACCTTAGGAAGATAGTTGCAGGACAGTACAGACTAAAGGTGCCCAGTATCCAGAAGAAAGTAATCAATTCAGGAGAATGAGTTGCGAGGGATGGAGTGAAAGGAATATTCTCTGTGGAAGGGAAATAAGGCCCTCGAGGGGTCTATCAAACCCACTGAGTCCATTGTTTCTCTGATGGCCAATTGTGCAGGGGAGAGAGGCACGTTGTGACATCTCGAGCAGTCTGAGGCATTGCAGTAGACCAAATTCCAGTCACCTCCCAACACTATAGGAAGGGAGGACCATGGAATCAGATTATTCATAAGGGAAGTAAAAAACTGGGAGTCATCCATAGTTGAGCCATATGTAGAGCCGAGTACTACTTCAGAATAACCTAATAAGGCCTTAATCAAGATGTATCTTTCCTGGGTATCCACAATGGTGTCCAGCAATGGAAGAGCACCCGTCATGCTATAAGAATTGCAACTCCCCTTCTACGTGTATCAGGTCCTGTCCCCAGTGCCTGACCCACCTAGGACCTTCTGAGCTGAAGGACCTTGGAAGGGGGCAGATGGGTTTCTTGAAGAAAGGTCACATCGGTGTCCAACTTGTGGAGATGTAACAGTATTTTAGTGCACTTGACTGGAGATTGGGCACCTTTCACATTCCATGAACACATTTTGTAATTAGCTGTCATGGTGAAGTGGTATGTAAAAGTACAGCCTCTAACAGTGTGAAACTCTCTAAGTAGTATTTATGATTTTTCCTTATAGTAAACTACATCCCTGTCACACTGTGTACCTTACCCCTAAATTCCCTCTTAGTTCCCATTTTTACCCCCTTCTCCGACCCAACCTGCCTCCCTACCATCCTTATCCCCTCATCCAAAGCATATCCAAACACTTCCTTAGTGGGCTGTCCTATGGCTTGGGCTGCTAAAATCTGCAGCCCTATGTAGGCTCAATCTACCAAAGGAGAGGGGAGGTCTGGCACTTCCAGTCTTTAGTAAGTACTTAACAGCTACAGTACTAACTCACCTGGCCAAATGGCTCCTTTCTGTGAATCAATCTCCAATTTGGACCCAGCTAGAAAGGAGCCTGACAGACACCCATCTGGGTGGAGATCAAATTTACCACCCTACACCCCTGTGGTGAGAAGACCGAGTCTTGGTATTTACCAGAGCTGTTCTTCAATATTGGAAGTGGCTTCTTGGGACTAAGGAATACCATCCAATAGCAAAGTGGATGGCACTCCCAGTTAGAGACCCTAACTTCTTGCTATGTGTTCTGGACCACACCTTTCACTCCTGGCAAGAGAGGGGGTTAGCCCACTCTTTTCAATTCTACCAGGCTGGCATATTTAAAACATTTCAGCTGCTTCAAGGGGAATATTTATTACCCCATCAGGATTCCTTCCGATACCTGCAAGTTAGGCATTACTTAACTTCTGTCTTGGGACTCTCTATTCCAGAGCAGTAAACATTCCCCTTAGTTACCCTGTTACCTCAACTGACTTCTCTTGACGTGCAGCAGCATCTCATCTCATCTCAAGCCATTAAACTTACCCATACACAATGGGAATCTGAGCTGGGGATAGCCCTTGGAACTAATGAGTGGGTGAGGTTACGGCGAATTCAACATAAAACTACCTGTTTCAATACATGGCGGGAATTTTCTTGGATAATAGTAGCCCGATTCTTTAGAACTCCTCAGATTACTGCTAAATTCATAGGAGGAGGGGACTCCTCCTGTTGGAGGGAATGTGGAACATCTCCGGCCACCCACACCCATATACTTTGGTCATGTGTAACGCTCTCTGATTTCTGGGTTGCAGTTAACCAACAACTCAAGGAACTCTTCCCATCTCTGGGTGACATTACTCCACAAATCTTCCTTTTACTTCATTACCTGAAGAATTTTTGGGATAAACATGCAATTTACCTATTAAATATTTTAATAAGGGCAGCCCAAAAAGTAATAACTAGATTATGGTTGACACCTAATCCCCCCCCCCCATTTCCACCTGGGAAAATCTTATCTATGATATATAAAAAATGGAAAAAATGGAAAACATGACAACTCGCTTTCAAAACACTACATCAGCAGTTCTTGAAAGATGGTCTAGGTGGTTCCTCCATATGTCCTCTCATCGCCCGGAATTCCTCCCTTAGATTAAGAATGTGACCCATCTGAAAGCACTGGTATTTAGACTTATCTTTAAATGGAATATACTGACTAGATACCCTTTCAAGTTGAGTATCCCAGGTAGGAGGTGGTATATCCTCCCTTCTCTTTAACTATAACAAGCTGGAGAGCAGATAAGCCCAGTAGTCTGACCAATATTGGTTTCATCTACATAATAGAGCCTCCTCCCTGCATCCCATAGCATTAGGTCTGTCAATTTAATTCCTTAGATGATAGAAACATAGAAACATAGACTTTGATGGCAGATAAGGACCACTTGGCCCACCCAGTCTTCCCATTTCCCTACCTACTGGATAAGCTGCAGATTCTAGTGTAACCCCTAGATGGTGCTATCCCAGGGGCTACTACCCCTGCCT
This sequence comes from Neoceratodus forsteri, assembly GCA_016271365.2. NCBI lineage: Eukaryota > Metazoa > Chordata > Ceratodontiformes > Ceratodontidae > Neoceratodus > Neoceratodus forsteri. The sequence goes on from CM028136.1 coordinate 878,935,100, forward strand.
GATTTGCCACTAACAGGCTGAGGGGCCTGGATCCAATGGCGGGTGCCTCCACCCAGAGGTCAGGGTTTGCAATAGTTAAACTAACTTGGTCACAGCCCCAGGACACTGCAACCCCTTTCTTCCCACTAGTGGCCCACACAGTATATCAGAATTACTCTTCACAGTATACAAGTTACCCCAGGACTGGTTCTATGCACTGGGACCCCTGTAAAATAAGAAGATACAGTGCAACAATCACAGTACAATACTTTAACATAGACAAATACCTCAGGCAGTATAACTTTGCTGAAACAAGCAGCTTTGATTTATTTAGGGGATATAACAAGGACAGGGGGAAATCAGGTTAATTAGCTTATCACTTTACTCATCTACCTATGGCTCTGTGCACAGGCCTATCCTACCAGTTACTGTCACTGGGTACCCAAGCCCTAGTGGCTAGTCCAAACCGTGGCAGCTGGTAGCCCTTTCACAGAGAAAAGAAAAATTAGTTAAACAGTCAGTACAGTAATTCCATTTGGATTCAATGTGGCAATTCCAACGAGGCGACCCTGAATTAGTACTCACGACCTCCAAACAAGATAGGGTCCTTCAACGTTAGCAGGGCTACTCTTGAGCTCCACGAGACTCCTCATACATTTATATGACAAACTGCAACAGGCAAAAGTCCTTTAATGGCAGCAGGATTCACTTGAAGCTACAAGCTTCCTCACACATTTATATGGTAAACAGTAACAGGCAAAAGTCCTTTAATGGCAGCAGGATTCACTTGAGCTACACAAGCCTCCTCACACATTTATATGGTAAAAAGAAAGTACTATACCAGGCAGGCTGCTTCTCTATCCCGATCGCAATTACTGCACAATACCCGGGAGAACACACAGCAGATTCAGTTCCTGATAGACCGATTCAGCAGTTTCTCCAGTCTTCTACAGGGTGAGCCTGGTTTCTACTCTTCAGATATCCTTTGATTCTCTTCACAGGATGGATTCAGTCCTAACAAGCAGTTACACAAGCTGCAGACTGGAACTCGGGGCCTTACACGCGTTTCCCGACTAAAACTGCACACCGAAAAAGCACAGGGCTCCTTCCCTCTTCACTGCCAGAGCTCAACTGAAACTCCAGCAGACCAAACCGGGCGCCTTTGAGTTCCTCCAGTTCTTGGCTGGATTGGCTGTCACTCACAATAGACTGCCCTGTTGGTCCAAAAAAGGTGCCAAGTCCAAACTACATCTCTCAGAGTCACTGCACATACAATCCTCTTGTGGCTGGCTCAGATTATGAGTCCAAGTTCTGATTCGTCCAAGGCACCATTTTAGAGCTACCTTAACCCACACTGATTGGTCCAGTTCAGCAGTTCAAAACTAGAATGGGGAACTAGGCAACCACAGTTCTGACTGCAAAGAAAGCAGGTTAGGCAAACTGTATTTTCATTATTACTCTAAATGATTTCTGGCAAACAGTTACATCTTTCAGATAGGTTCCCTTTGCACTCCTAGTGACAGCAAAAATGGAGTGAATTGGCAGCAGCTTGAGTGGTACTCAAGCAGAGAAACACACAGTCCCCCATACAAACTACTATGCTCTGCAAGCAGACACTCTTAAAGAGACAGTACCAGAGGCTCTAAAAACTACAGATAAATGGCTTAAACGCCAAACACCATTCAGGCTTGGAGCATTCAAGCAAGCTCCTGGAAGTCTTTTGGGAACCCCCATTTGCAGGGGGGTACACCAGTTAACCAACAGCCTACTTCCTGCCACCCCCCACTACAATTGCCTTGTGTCTGTCCCATGCATGTTTGAATTCCCCTCACTGTTTTAGCCCCAACAACCTCCCCAGAAAGGCAGTTCCACGCATTCACCACTCTCTCTGTAAAAAATAATTTCCTCACATTACCCCTGAGCCGTCCCCCCTCTATCTTTAAATTGTGTTCCCTTGTTCTTACACATCTCTTTTTCCATCAGATGCTACCCTCCTGGACTTTGTTGATTCCCTTGAGGTACTTGAACATTTCTATCATGTCCCCCTGTCCCTCCTTTCATCAAGGGTATACATATTAAGCTCTCAGTCTCTCTTCATATGATTTCTGATGCAGACCCTGCACCATTTTAGTTGCCCTCCTTTGGACTGCTTCCATCCTGTCTATGTCCTTGCGTGGAGTGGGGTCTCCAAGACTGCACACAGTACTCTGATGGGGTCTCACCAACTGTCTGTACAGAGGATAACCACCTCCTTTTTCTACTTGTGATGCCCCTTCCTATGCATCCCAGTATCCTCCTGGCTCTCCTCACTGACTTCTCACATTGCTTACCCACCCTTAATTCATCCGATATGACTACCCCCAAGTCCCGTTCCATTTTTGTTGTTGTTAGTACCTCCCCTGCTATTGTGTAATCTTCTCCTGGGCTTTTGTTTCCCAGGTGCATTACTTTGCACTTCTTTGCATTGAATCTAAGTTGCCATATGTCTGACAATTTCTCCAACCTTGCCAAGTCCCTTCTCATTCTTTCTACCCCCCCTTGTGTATGAACTCTGTTACAGATCTTTGTATCATCTGCAAAGCGGCATACCTTTCCCTCCAGACCCTCTGCAATGTCACCTATAAAGATGTTAAAGAGGACTGGACCCAGTACTGAGCCCTGAGGTACTCTACTAGTGACCCCCCTTTCTTTGGAATGTGTGCCACTCACTATTACCTTCTGTGTCCTGTTGTGCAGCCAGTTTACAACAGAGGCTACCACCCTGGGACCCACTCCCAAGCTGGCTAACTTGATTATTAATCTTTTGTGCGGGACTGTGTCAAATGCCTTGCTAAAGTCTAGGTAGACCATATCCACAGCCCCTCCCTGGTCTATTACTTTGGTCACTCAGTCAAAGAAATCTATTAGATTCATCTGACATGACCTTCCTGCTGTAAATCCATGCTGCTTTGGGTCCTGTGCCCCACTGGCCTCTAGGTACTCAACAATTCTTTCTTTTAGAAGTGATTCCATCATTTTCCCTACCACTGAGGTCAAACTTACAGGTCTGTAGTTTCCTGCTTCTGTCTTTCTCTCACTCTTGTGAAGGGGAATCACATCTGCTGTCCTCCAGTCCTCAGGTACCACCCCATCCTCCCATGATTTGTTAAAAGTGTGGTCAGTGTGTCACTAGGTCCTCTCTTAGTTCTTTTAGGATTCTAGGGTGAATCCCATCAGGCTCCATTGCTTTGTCCACCTTGAGTTTTAGGAGTTCTTTCAGGACTCTTTTCTTCTGTAAATGGATTGGTGTCAACCCCTACCAAGAGTGCTTCTATTGTCTGGTTTAGGTAACTCCTATTCATCTTCTTTGTGAATACTGAGCAAAAGTATTAATTCAGTATCTCTGCCTTTTCACTGTCTCCCTCTGCCCACCTCCCCTCTCCCTTATTAATCTTCACTATTCCTCCCTTAACCTTTCTATGTCTCTAATGTACCTATAAAAGGTTTTATCCCCCTCCTTAACTGACTTGGCTATTTTTTCCTCAGTTTGGGCTTTTGCTATTCTGACTGCCTTCCCCACTTGTTTCTGCTTTAACTGATACAGTTCCCTGTCGTGCTCCTTCTGTGATGCCTTATACTTTTTGAGTGCAGTCTTTTTCTTCTTAACCTTCCCTGCCACCCCTTTTGAGAACCATAGTGTTTTTTCACTCCGCTTTGTTTTCTTTATCTGTTTCACACAAAGGCTTGTTGCCTCTATGATGGCAGTTTTGATTTTTCTCCATTGATCTTCCACCCCTTTTTTGCCCATTTCCTAGTGTATTCCTCAGGTATTCACCCATTTTGCCAAAGTCAGCCCTTCTAAAGTCCAGTATGCTTGTTTTTGTATGGCTTGTCTCCATGGTTGTGCTTATTGTGAAGCACACTGTGCAGTGGTCGCTTGTTCCCAGATGTCTACCGACTTCTAAATTTGTGATCCTCTCTCCATTTGAGAGTACCAGGTCTAGTATTGCTTCCTCCCGAGTGGGTTCCAACATTAGCTGTCTAAGGCCTGCCACCTGCAGGACATCGAGAATGACCCTGCTCTTGGATGTGGCTGCAGTACATGTTATCCAGTTAACATCTGGCATATTCAGGTCCCCCATTAACAGTATCTCCCCTTTTTCTGCCATTTTGAGAATGTCCTCTATCATTTTCTTGTCCATTTCCTCCTTGAGATGGGGGTCTGTAACAACCCTATGCAGATTATTGTGATGCTATTCCCTGTCTCCAAGGTGACCCAGAGTGCTCTTGTACTCCCTTACTTTTTAGTTCTGTAGCTTTAATCCTTCCTTATATATAGAGCTACTCCACCTCCTCTTTTCCCCTCCTGTCCCTTCTGTAGACTGTGTACTTCTGTATGTTGACATCCCAGTCATGGTTCCCTCATGTACCATATTTTTGTGACTGCTACAATATCCAAGTGTTCATCTTCCATCAAGGCTACTAGCTCAGGAAGCTTGTTTCCCAGACTATGGGCATTGGTACTCATTGCCCTCCATTTAATGTTGGCTTTATCCTTTTTTCCCCCATGCCTGGTCTTTTTGCCCTTGTCTATTTTTCCATTTACCCCTGTCCTACCCTCTGTTGAGCACTGTACCTCAGTGTTTACCTTACTACCTGTCATGTTTTGTGGGGGGAGGCTTGAAATTTCCTGCCTGTTATTAGCACCTCTCCCCATGGTTAGTTTAAAAGCTTGCCAAGGAAGCATTTAAACCTGTCACTTAGGCTCTTGGTTCCCTTCATGGACAGATGCACACCATCGTGCCAGTATAAACCTTCATCTCTCCAGGTGTACCCCCAGTCCCCAATGAAGCCAAAGCCCTGTGCTCTGCACCAGTTTTGCAACCATTCATTAAACTGCATGGTGTGTAGTACCCTAGCCTCACCCCTGCCATGGACTGGCAGCACCTCTGAGAAGGTAACTGTGATTGCTACCTCTCTGAGGCCCCTCCCCAACTCCACAATTTCACCCTGCACTGCACTGATCCCATGCCTAGCTAGGTCATTTGTCCCAAGGTGGACAATGATATCTAGTTCCTCCCCTTTTCAGCCATTTTGAGAATGTCCTCTATCTGTCACTCTCCTGTGATGCTGCTACTGCAATCCTGAGGATTCGCTTCTTGTCCCTCCAATCCATGGCACCAGGCAGGCACCTTACTTCCCTCTCCTCTCCCTTCCCCAGGTCTACCCCTCTAACAATTGAGTCCCATATCAGAAGCTGCTCTTCCCTGTGGTGTCCCTTGCCACCCTTCTGTGGGTCTCCTTGTGGGTATCCTCAGCATTCTTCTTGGTCTCCACTGAAGGTGCCATCATAAAGGAACCTTGCTCTTCACAGACTGGCATATGGTTTGTGTAGGAGGTACAACTAGGGGGATTCACTTCTGTTCTACCAATTGGCATTCTCCCAGAACCCACTGTGGTCCACCTGCTCTTCATACTTGGCAGCCTCTGTGGCAGTGGTGCTTTTTGGGTGGGGAGGCCTCCTTAGTCCTTGCCAGTTCAGCCTGGAGGTGGGCTACCTCCTCCCTCAGAGCTGACAGTTGCCTGCAAATAGGACAGCAACACAGTTTCCAGAATGTCTCCCGGAAAACTGCTGCCCCACAGCCAGTGCATTGCACCACTCCCCACATGTCCCTCTCCCTTATAATATACAATATGTAATATATACAGTATATATATATATTTTTACTTTACTTTACTGCCTGCAGATTATTTATTCAGTCTCCAACAGAAGATTTATTATATTTATTCTCTATCTTCTTTCAACAATCTGTCTACTGTAGTGCATTGAAATGTATTTCTCCTGTAAATTGGAAAAATGTAATATATATCTGTCCTGATATCTTATAAACTTATAATAAAAAGAAATTTTTTAAAAAATAAAATCTGTGGCCCACTGGTAAAAAGTAAAGACAAAAAGACTGTCCTAAAGTAGGCACATGAGGCAGCTTTGGGTACCCCCCTTCCTGTACTATAATTCGTAACACCCTGCTGAGGTTGCAGAAACCAAAACTGGTCTCTCCCCCACCCCAACTCCCTGTAAAACATAGACACAATGTTATTATAACCGCTTGAGAATGCAACAAATGCAAGTAGAATTAGTAAGTGGATAAGCTGTTGAAAGAGATTGGAATATTGGAAATTAAATGACTAGTCCCAATGTTGAACAAGAACTCAAGATTATCCTCCAATAAATCAGAACTGTTTTCCAACTCCAGGCAGCATAGAAAGTCATATAGCCCACTTGCGATTGTCACTGAGACAAACATTCAATAAGCTTGTCTGGTTGGTTCCAGGAGGGAAAGGGGACCGATCCCCTCAATACAATGTCACAATTCTTCAAATGTGGTGATCTGACGCCACGAGGACCTACAAAGAAAAGAAGAAGGCTACAGAATTGTCTGCAGTGTTAAAATCAAATGCAGCTGCTCAGACGTGGCTCTTTGCTGCCCTCGTGTGGTAACTTAAAAGGGAAAGAAAAAAAGGGAGGGACAGCAGACATTCGCGCAGTCTCTGTGTTTGCATAGTCGTGCTGAATTCCATGTAAGACTGGAGCTGAGAGCAGATCCTCAATGTGCACTGAACTGATCAGGAATCAAGGCTTGCAATGCAGGAAGGGCTTGCTCAGCGGCATCAAAACTATGGCATGTATTATTATAGAATACGGATAGAAGCGATGGATACTGCACCTTGTATTTAATGCTGGCAGCAATTAATTTGGTAACCAGAGGATGATACGCTGCTCTCCGTTGTCTAGTGGCTGCTGGTAGGTCTTGGGCAAAAAGCAGATGGATGTTGACCTTCCCATAAGATCTTCTGGAGCTCCCTACTTTTCCAAGAACATGGACCTTATCCAGGTAGTTATGGGATTTTAGAATCAATGGTCTTGGTGGTTTCCCTGCAGCCAGCTTAGGTCTAAGTGAATGGTGGGCCCTCTCAATGATATACATTGCGTTATTAGGAGAGGGCCCAGTGATTTTAGCAAGCATTTTCTGCAGGAATATGATCAGTGCAATGCCTTCAGTGTCTTCTGGAAGGCCGAAGATAAGGATATTATGGCGACTTTGGCCTTCCAGCTCATCTAATTTGGCCTCTATGTGGTGTAATTTTTGTCTCAAGGTAGTAACTTTAGGTTCAATTTTAGATTTCTAGTCTTCCAGTGATGATGTTCAGGCTGCCACATCCTTTATCGCTTTAGTCACATCTGTAAGGTCTCCTCTCATCAATTTGAGTTTGGAGGTAAGGTCTTGTAATGCAGATCTGAATGGTAGCATCTCCTCTATAAACAATTTTTCGGTGAGAGGGTCTGGAGCCTGCTGAGTTGTAGAGGAGGTGACCCCTTTAGTAGAAGTACCGGGTTGGCCTTTACATTTTTTAGGTGCCTTCTCAGGCGTCTGTGGAGGAGTATGTGGGGGGAGGCGCCTGGCACATTTCCACTTCCATGCCGCTGGGTAGGCCCCAGGATATAGACCAACCACTCTGATAGTAATGTGCCACGTTTCATGCACCACTTCACCTCGGGTGGTTTGGGAGGTAATCTGAAGCTGAATTTGTGAAAGCACATACACTTACTGGAGATTTAGCTGCAGAAATATACTGTAGATCGGGAGCTGGGGCAGAAGCCGAACTTTGGAGCTGCTAACCCGTCAGTGGCATCACGTGATCTCAGGACCTGGAGTCCTAAGCAGGGGGTAAGCCGAGTACCGGGTGCTAGTAATCAGCAGTAGCACTGCAGGTATGGATGGTAAGGGAACTGGAGCGGAGCTGGTGAGCTGCGGACACACAAAAAACCTTTTAAACAATCAACTGATCAGACAATATGTGTACCCCCGATAGCTAGCACTAGCAAAGGGGTAATTAGTCTGAAGTTACTTACTTCTGTTCTCCCATACCATTATTAGCAGCAGTGGCAGAGCAGATGGTAGGATAGCAAAGTCAAAGTAGCAGGTTCAAGAAGCACTATGAAGCTTTGCAAAAGGCTCACTCTGGCAGAAGGCAGTCTTAGTTATACCCCCACCCACCTTAGGAGAGAAGAGACTGGTACAGCATGCCAGCAGCGGGAATATTAAAACAACTTTCCCAAGGCAGAATCCATTAGTGATTGGTCCACCTCCACTAGCCATACTGTGTGCATGTGATACACACATGAAAGGTGGACTGCTGGACCAAATTGGATCTTAAATCTAATGGCTATTCCCTACTCGGAGTCCAGACTCGGCTGAGCCAAGCTTGACTGTCAGGCTGGCACCAATTAGCTGCTGCGCTTCAATTTATGACACACAGAGGTAGGGCTGGCATGCATGGTATGCTAGAACTTTGTTTTTTTACAACTCTAGCTTCACAGTTACATCTGGCCAAGGAGGAAACAGCCCAGAACTACTGGGGCTAAAACCCCATTGAAAAAATAGCCCCAGCCCGGCAGCATAGATTTATTTTTCACAGGTACCAGGGTTTCTTGCAGAGGTACTGGGCCAAGCCCTGGCTGACCCCGGCATAATTCCAACACTGGACCTGTGACCAGGTTGTAATGTGGCACTGAACCATTGATTTCTACATTCACACTGGAAATAGACATGGAATTGAACCTGAAAATAACAACGGGTAAGGAACCTTAGGGTTTGAAGGCTGAATCGTTTACATCTTCCCAGATGTTTGCCTAGTGACACAAGCAAAAAGGAAACGATTCTTAACCAGTTCTACTGGGTCAGAATGCCACATGCTTAATAGCGTACAACATTCCAGCTAACCCGAATAGCGCCACGGTAGTTTAATGGTGCAATACCGCTGCGATACCGGTTGTAAGCAGTATTGCACCATTCGCACTATCCCAGGCAGAGGATAAGACTTCTGCTGGGCCTGGGTTCTGCCGAGCAACTGCTGTGGCTCACTGGACTGAACCACAGCAGCAGGAACCCAGGCGCCGTGCCTGGAACTAGGTTTCATTCCCTGTCACAGAAACTTTTATTCTTTTTAACTTTGTGCACACCCTGAGTTGAACCCCCACCCCCGGGAGCTGAGAACTTTATTAGAGTACAGCCCCATAATAGGTGGGTGAAGCCCCACAAAAGATAGTTATGTCGCGATGGCAGAAATCGCACTGTTTTGGCAGCACTATTTTGCCATGCGGTATAATGTCTTATGACATTATGACCCATGCCTTAATCAGTTGAACTCCAATGTCATCATGAACCTTGCAGTTTAATAGAATTTAGTATTTCAAAACAAAACCAGCTCCTGCTACATAAAGACAAGATTTCAGAAACTAGCATGTTCTACTCAGAAGTCAGCTGACAGTAAGAAACACATTTTACCTTATTTAATCTGTTGTTTACAATGTGACTGAATATCTCAAAACTAAACTGATATTTTACATTTCATATACTCAGAGTTAGCATATCGAATAGACAGTTTTCAGGCAGAGTATTGCTTGATGGACCCATTAAAGGATGTTAAGTGGGTTCTGGGCATCTACTTCCACTGCTTTTGAACATGTCTACAGCTGTTCAGTTTCTGGACAGAGACTGCACAGGAAATCACAAATACTGTATACAGGGAATCAGGGTCAGTGATGACCCCCTATCTATGTTGCTAGGAGTGGAAGCTCAGAATGTGGAGAACTGAGACTTATATCCCAGGATGGTGCTTATTACGCTCCTCTTAGCTCACACATGATCAAACACGAGGGTTTTCCATGCTCTGCCCACTAAGGGCATGTGGCAGGAACTTCTGAGGAGGGTTCTGCCCTTGCAGCACCTCACATATGAATTAAGAGCTTGGGGTGACAGATTTAAGGGGAAATGGTGCGCATACTAGAACATGCTCTCCCCACAGGAAGCTGTTATGATCAGGCTAACAAGTTAAGTGCAGGATTCCATGGAGTGAGCTCAGAGTGGGTCATGGGTAGCCCTTTGGGGGTTGGCAGGATGAACTTTGAACCTTTGATGCTTGACTCTAAATATTCCACATGAAATATTGTCTAGAGAATGGATAAGCACATCTTTTTTCTGTATATGAAATGCTGACAACTGGATTTTTTTTGGCCTGTTACCCCGCACCTCTTCCCAATTAGGCAGAGGCTTCCTCCGCCCTCCTCTCCCAATCACCACAGCCCTGGGCTTGCCCCCTTCCCAGGATGTTCAGTCATGAGCCCTGGCTTACCTCCCAGGATGGGACCATGGAAGTGGACTCCCCCCTCCCCAGAAGACCTTGGTCACAAGAGTGGTGGTGGAGGTGAGAGCATCACTCTCGGGGCCAGATTTTTGTAGATGCTTGTATTCCCTGGAGGTGGGACATGCAATGACATCAACGGGTTTGCCCCGACATCTGCTTTGCCCCCTTAACATGTGGTCTTGGTTCTTTGCAGCTCCCCAACCTCTGCCAGGGTCCTGCTGATGACTGGAATGCTCACCCTTCCTCCCAGAGAAGGAGAGGCACCATACTGCACTCAATCCTTCTCCGACCTGAATGGCCCTCCGACTCCTGGGTCCATTTCCGAACCTGGGTTGTCAGCATTGCGAGTGCATGCCCTGCCACTGCACTGGTGGGCCATTGACAAGTGGATTTTAATGTACATATGAGTCTGGTATATGGTTCACAGTTTCATGTTTGTTTTATCTGTTTCTAGTTAAATATTATGAATCATTAAAGGAGAACTGTGGTTACGTAAAGCTCCCCCCGAAACCTGACTGTCCGATTTAGCTTTTGGCAAGAAAAATAAAAAATTAAGTGTCTGCACGTACTTGCCACAACACTGGTAAACTCTGCCAGCAGGTAACATGGCGGGTGCTGCATGGTGCCATCTCTTGTTAATGTGTGGCGCGGCACTGCTCAGTTGTATGCTGAGTGAGCAGTACGGAACCGCACACTAACACGAGATGGCACCATGCAGCGTCCACCATGTTGCCTGCCAGCAGAGTTTACAATCATTGTAGCGAGCAAGTGCAGACACTTAATTTTTTATTTTTCTTGCCAAAACCTAAATCAGGCCGTCAGGTTTTGGGGGCTGGGGAGCTTTACCTAACCAATGTTCTCCTTTAACTGGATGCATGAGCTTACCTGTCTGATCTTATAGCTACTACTGGAGATGGTAATGCTTCTCTGATGAACCTGACCTGCCAGACTGCCATCTGCGGACCAGGTCTGAAGCCACCAGCCCCTCACAGAAGCTCAGGTAGTCCGAGCACCATGGCCGTGGTTCTCTGATGAAACCAACCTGCCAGACTGCCATCCGTGGTCCAGGTCTGAAACCACCAGCCCCTCGAAGAAGCTCAGGTAGTCCAAGAGCCACAGCCATGGTTCTCTGATGAACCCAACCTGCCAGACTGCCATGTGTGGTCCAGGTCTGAAGCCACCAGCCCTTCACAGAAGTTCAGGTACGAAATCGCCCTCATGGACTGATTACCTCCAAGAAGGGAGCCCTAGGAGTTTTATTTTCTTTTTTACACGAGGACAATTGTTTCTGGGTTTAAATCTGACATCTATTACTGCTGTGACCCATTGGTTGCAGTTAGCCCCAGGAGCACTCCGATTGGTTCCATATAGCTCTGCACTGTTAATGCTTGAATTATATTTTACTGGATTTTGATTTCTGTAAATACTGTCTTGCTAGCATTTTAGAGTTCAAATTTTGCTGATTTAATCTAAGTGCCTGTAGAGTGTTTCCTCTTAAGACCAAGTAGCAATTTCAGCTCAGGTCTTGAAACCTTTCCTCTCTTTTTCACCTTTTACTGTGGTATTGTGTTTTAATTAGCCCTGTTTATTTATTTAAGAGATTAACCAGGCAGGCATACTGAGTGGGGACCGCTCTTTTCCAGATGCGACCTGGGGGTTACATAGAAAATACAGCTGGAAATGTACAATACAGGGGTAACATCAACTGGTACGGCAATAGTAACAGAGCTAGACATGCATTTGATACAACTACTACTACTACTACTACAAGGTTAGTCCTTAGACCGTAGAGCATATACAGACAAAAATCATGCTGGTATACAGTAATTTGCTGAGACATATTTAAAGCTGTCAAGATACATCTAGATTCCCCTGGGTTGTGTGTCTGGATTGCTGGTAGCAGTTGCATGCGTCAGAGAAATGATCATGGAGGAGTGGTTTAAGGAGCCTAGGGTCAGTGGTTAGCCTGATGCGAGCAGAAAGATTATTCCAGAATTTGGGCAGGCGGTATTTGAAGGTGGATTGGCCCTTTGAGGTGTGCATAAAAGGTATTTTTGAGTAGCCTGGAATTGGAGCATCTAAGAGAGTAGGCCTGGGATGATTGTGCTGACAGAGCGATGCTGAGGTGGGGGGAATTTGTCCAGAATTTAGCTATGACATTTGCGCCGTGCATCCTACAGTGAGACTCAAGCGAGGGTAGTGCTAAGGAGCTGTATAGGTCACAGTGATGGGTGGTGGGGGGGCATTCCAGGATGAAGTGACAGTAGAAGTGAAGGAATGTGTCCAGGCTGGCTAAGGTAGATGGGGGTGCTGATCCATAGACCACATCACCGTAGTCAAAGATAGGGAGGATCATTTTATGCACTGTTTCCCTCCGGACCGTGGTGGGCAGGCACCCTTTATTACGATGAAGTGCGCCTAGTTTGGAGTGCAGTTTTTTGTGTAGTGAGTCAATGAGGATGGAGAAATCAAGGTATTGATCAAGCCATACACCCAGGTATCTAAAGGAGGTGCAGGTCTCCAATGGTCCTGCTCCCTATTCTTGCTCTCTCAGACCTTATGGCACCTTACCTAACATTTTGATCTGCAACACACCCCCTGTTTAAGCCAATTTGCATTTCTTTTTAGCTCCACAAGCAGCCCCACCCCCTGCCTCTCTTATTTAATTTCACCCTGTCCTTCTCTTTTCAGGTAGTCTGAGAGCCACAGCTGTGGTTCTCTGATGAACCCTACCTGCCAGACAGCCATCCGTGGTCCAGGTCTGAAGTCACCAGTCCCTCACAGAAGCTCAGGTATGGACTCGCCCTCAGGGACTGATTACCTCCAGAAAGGGGCCCTAGGAACCTGATTTTTCAGTCCCACCCACACCCACCCCTACTCCTGTTTAAATACACTTAAACCCTTCCCTAGCTTACTCCTACAGGCTACTGCCAGCCAGCTGCTCAAGCTTAAAGTGACAGCAACACTGTCTCTTGTGAAGCACGTTCCCTATCTAGTGTAACTCCTCCTTCTAGCTCTCTCATCTCTCCACACTCTTTCTCTGCCTCTCTGCTTCTTTAAGTCAAAGTGACGGCTACCTTATCACCTGCCAAGGGCATTCTCATCTTGTACTGCACCCCCGACTTGATCTGCACACCTATTTCTTACCGCCTGTCTGCCACTATCTCTGTTCTCTCTCCTCCATTTTCTCCCCAACTAGTATCAAGCAGGTAACTAATTTCTAAAATACCATTAATTTACCTGCATATTGGGCATCCTTGGCTTTCTGCTTGCCAGCTTTTATCTTTATGACTTCGTGGACATCTATATTTTTATCCCACCCACCCTGACCCTGACCTCTGTTGAATACACAATAGACCATGCCCTTCTGTTTCTTTCGTTTTTTTATTGGCTTTCTACAACCTATCCTGTAAGCAAGCAGCTACTAAACATCAACGCCCCTGCCTTTCTCTCCTTCTTGGGTCTGAGTTGCCCCTACTCTATACAGCTAGTTGTGCTGTGCCTTTGCTGACCTCTTTTTCTAGATCTGCTTTCCTGCCTTGCTCTCCCTTTCTCTCTCTCACAGCTTTTTTCTTGGGAACCAGAGCCTGCTATTTTAATTTTATAGCTAAACAGAATTTTGTCCCACATCACCCGCTCTGACCCCGGCTTCTATAAAATACACAGTAGTCACGCCCACACTTGCTAATTCCACCAACTTCAGCTACAAACTGCCAACGGCTTCTTAAAGCTGCACTTCCTATTCATTACCCACCAAGTATAGTGGTTAACTGTACAGCCTCACTTTGGTACCAGTGTGTGAGACTTGATGACTGAATCAAGCTGCCATGTCCCCTATCAAGGGGTGCTATCTCCTTCTGCTCTCTGCTATCTGGCTTGGTACAGCTGACACCAGACACCTAGCTGGGCTGCTGTTTCCCCCTTCTGAACCACTACTGGGTAGTGCATGGCTGTCAAAAGGCACATTCAGAAACTGTTTCACTTGGCTGTGGGCAGCGACTCACTCAGCCTTATCCTACAAACGCTGGTGGTCATATGCCCTCCCTAGCATAGGGGTAGTACCGGTTAGCAAAACCCTAATAATTAAACTGGTGTCTAACCACCTGAATCACATGAAGCCTCGGCAGTGGAAGGTATGAGGCAAATTTAGCATAAACCTTTCTGCCAGAAAGGTCATCTTTATGCTCCTACTCCTCTCTGGCAACATTCACTTGAACCCATGCCTACTCACTTCAGTGGGTCTGGTATTCATAAGGTTAAAGGCCTAAAAATAGCCTCACTGAACATCTGCAGTTTGACCAACTACAGGCATGGATGGCCCTTCATACACCCAACATCCTCTGCCTAATGCAGACCTGGTTGACCTATAGGATTAAAGATAACAAAGTTGCCCTCAAAGGCCTCCAAGTATACATGATTGATAGAATAGGCAAGAGAGGTGGGGGATGTATCATCTATGCCAGGGACTCTCTGCAGTGCTCTGTCCTCCCTGGAACCAGTGTGGCTGAGGACCATGAGATAATAGTGATAAATGCACAGGTCAATCAGAATGGCAAAACTCTCATCCTTGCCACAATCTACCTACCACCCAAGAAAGCCACAGCAGGCTTTCCCACAATTATGAATGTTATCAGCACCCTTCCAAAGGGGATGAGCTCGTCATTACTGGGGACTTTAACATAAACTGTGATGAAAGAAGGCTGCCCCTTTCAGGGATCTGAAAGCCACCTCCATCCTGACACAACTTGTCATCTGCCCCACCAGGCAGAACTATCAGACAGGAAACAGTACCCTCCTTGATTGGGTCCTAGCAAGCTCACCATCCTGGATCTCTGAAATCAAGGTTCTCCCAGACATGCTAAATGACCACTCCCTAATCACCTTCCTGTGGTCTAATAAATTTACTAAAAGCTCACCCATCCTCATTGAAAGCAGGGTCTTGAGGAAGGGTAAACTTGGAGCCCTCAGATCAGCCCTTGCCCTACATGACTGGACTCCTATCGACCTGGTGCCTACCCTTAATCAGGCCCTCAATTACTTAATTAAGGGCTTTAGCTCCATCTGTGACATCAATGCCCTGCTTATGAAAAGAAAAATTCAGGGGCAGGCAAATGGCTGGATTGATGGGGAGCTCCTTTCCCACCTGAAAGAAATGGACATACTCTGGAAGAAGGCCAGAAACGCATGTAGCAAGCATGACTACCAGTGTTACAGAACGGCAAGGAACCACTTCACCAAGCTAATCCAGCTCGCTAAAGCCAACTATCGTAAGGCCCAGATTTGCAATTCTTGGGGTGATGGGAAAAGACCCTGGGCTAACATCAAAAGCATCCTTGGAAAGGAGGACAAGAAGCACCCTCAGCTGCTCAGTATCAGCAACACCCCATTACAGACCCTCTAGCTATTGTGGAAGCCTTCAATAAGGCCTTCACTGATCTTACCCTAGTGCTACCGCCTGACTATTTTCAGCCTGGTTTGAACCATTCCAACAATGTATCTACCGAGTGTTCTCACCCAACCTTCTACTTTAAAAGGATAATGGTAAAGGAGGCCCTAACTGTGGTCAAGAAAGTACTAGGTAAGACCAGACCGGGCAGTGATGGGATAGACATGAAACTTCTATCCCTCACCCTGGACATTCTTATAGTGCCTATTACCACACTGTACAATAAGTCCCTGGCTCTTGCCCAATTCCCGGTGGTTTGGAAGCAGGCCCTAGTAACGCCAGTGCATAAAGGAGGTGACAAGTCTCTGGTAGCCAACTACAGACCCATCTCGATCCTCTCCCCCCTGTCCAAGGCACTGGAAAAGATTGTGGTGAGTCAGCTCATTGACTACCTCAATAAGTATAATCTACTATGCCCCAACCAGCACGTCTTCAGACAAAATCACAGTACCACCACTGCCCTGCTGGACTACACAGGCTATTCACATAAGGCCCTGGATGAAGGCAAACTGGTGGAGTCTGTCTTTATTGACTTCACCAAAGCCTTCAATACAGTCAACCACCCCTTGTTACTGACCCAACTGCAAAACGTGGGTGTGGCGATCAATGCCCTGTGCTGGTTCCAAGACTACCTGATACGGATAAATCAATGTGTAAAAATTGGGCAAATAGTATCCAGCACAAGACAGGTATAATTAGGGGTACCCCAGGGATCAATACTGGAGCTTCTTTGACAGACGAACCATGCACAAGGTAACCGTGGTGCATTCAGCCAAGCAAATACTAGTACACAAAAAGCTGAAGCACACACTAGCCCCAGTATTAATAAGATCCAGAGCATATGTTTGGAAAAAATAATGCCTTTATTGCATCAATAAAAATCGCTTGACGCATTTCGGACAAGGTCCTTTATCAAAAAAGCTTTTGATAAAGGACCTTGTCAAAAATGCATCAAGTGGTTTTATTGATGCAATAAAGGCATTATTTTCCAAACATATGCTCTAGATCTTATTAATACTGGGGCTAGTGTGTGCTTCAGCTTTTTGTGTATCAATACTGGAGCCCCTACTCTTCAGCCTCTTCTTATATGACCTTCCCACAACCTGTGACGCCAAGCTCATACTATATGAAGACAATGCTGTGCTCCTGAGCAACAGCATGTCTCAGGCTGCCCTACAACCTGAGCTGCAGAACTCCTTCTCCAAACTCGAGGACTGGTTCTGTAGTCATATGTTGCTACTAAACTACAAGAAGATCAATGCCATGCTTATATCCGGCCCCCACAACAAAAATAAGCACCACCCCATCATCATCGCCAACTCATGCAGTGGGCTGCTGGAACAAGTTCACTTGTTCAAGTATCTGGGGGTCATAATAGATGATACCCCCATGTTTGTGCATCATATTGACTCTCTGGTCAAGACAGTCAGTCCAAGAGTGGTGTCCTGTACAGGCACAGGCAATACCTCTCTCTCCAGGGCCCTCCACCTGCCAGTCCACAGTTTCATTATATCTACTATTGACCATGGACTAGTGGTCTATGGGACAGCAATGGATATAGCACTCAAGAGGACTGCACTCAACAAAGCCTGCAGACTCACACTGGATGCTGAGCGTGGCACTCATACCTGTACTCTGTACGAACGCGCAGATTGACTGTCATTAAGAAACAGGGTCAAATTCCAGACTTGCATCCCAGGGAAGAATGCTCTATTGGGAAAAACACCACCTTGTGTAGGCAATTTGATCAAGGCCAACTCGTTACAGGTCACCAGGGGAAGGACCAGAGGGGCCTCGGCTATCCCCTTCCATTGCACCTCTCTTAGGCAACATGCATTTGCCTACTGGGCCCCCCATGGATGAATGAACTCCCTGGGCACCCATTGGCCACTAATTGTCTGGCTCAATTCAAAATTGACCTCAACAGCACCTAATAACACTCCCTAAGTGCACCTGAGTCCATCCACACCTGCACTCTCTGCTCCCCAGCAAGCACTAGACAGGCCTCAGGTACCCCCTCCCTCTGACCCTTCTCATGACTTGCCTCAGCAATCAGTTCACATCATGCTTCTTCAGCACCCACCACCCCACCTTCCCCCCACTCCAAATTCCCTGAGTTTCCCTAACAGTCACTACTAATGCAAGCTGGCTGACCATGCCCCCTCACACCCCATCATTTACTCTAGCATGTCTTCTCCACTCAGCCTCCCCTTGCTCCCATGTTTCTCCCTATACCTTATTGCCCTTCTTCCCCCACCCTTCACCTCCTCTGCAGTACCTACCTCTCTCTCATACCTCCTTTCTTCACCCCACTGACAGCTATCTCCATCCCTCTGAACTACTGACAAGGCACTTTGTGGCTGCTTATCCTCCCCACCCTCATAAAGTGTTTTTCTTGTTATTTCAAGTTTTACCTATGTTTTGAGTTATTCTGTAAGTTCTGAATCCAAGTTGTATCATGCATTGTGATGTACCTTTGCTTTCTCCTATTGTACTTTGTTTTGCAATCTATGATGTGGAACCTTTGTAAAAGAGCTTGCGCTCAAAGGTCTTTTTCAAATCACTAAATAAATAAATGGGCAGTATATTTAAAATCCTAAGATATTAATGTTGCAATGTTCTTTGTGTGTCTATGGTGTAGTGTTGTTGTGAATCTGAAAATGTTTAATAGTTTAAAAACCAAAAGGATGCCAGGAGAGAAGAAATATCCAAATTGTTTTGTTTTTGTGCATCTCTTCAAATCACACATACTCCAAGGCCTAATAACATAAGGTTAGAGTCCCAGACAAAGTGCACAAAATGAGGTAATAAAGTCATTAACCTTTACTGCATCTGTTCTCTAAGCAAATACAGTTTCATGGTGAGCTGGAGAACATACAGTTTGGTAATGCAATCCTACCTGAAGCAAGCCAATCAATCAATAAAAATGACATTTATTTCATGAAATAAAAAGAACCAGGATTATGGACAAGCAACTGAGCAATAAACTAATTTGATCTTATTTACTTTCTTTTCACTTAATGTTTGCTAGGAAAATACCTTTGATCGCAGGTGCTCTTTTACAAAGGTTATGCTTCAGGATAGTATACATTGGTGACTGTACCATGGCATCCTGAACTATAAACATTTGGTTACCCATTATCGCACAATAATAATAGATTTTTACAATAGGTTAGGTAATACCTTAATTCTGCAGTTAGCAGAACAGTCACAGTTAAGGCTAATGACTGGAGGACTTTTGTATAAGTTTATGCTTCCTGCTTTGTTCGTAATCTTAGCATTATCATATACACAGTAGTGTTTTATGACATTTACAGCTGCAAACTGTTGCTTATCTTCTTAGTGTCTCAGAAGTGCTCTGTAGTTTCCCTGTGACAATAAATCTCTTTATTTGCATATTAAACACATATACATAGAGGTAATAATCTTTCTTTAGAAAACCCAAACACTGATAACTTTATAGGAGCTTTTTTTTAGTCTTTGGTAATAGGTTAAGGCCTGTTTTCAGGGGTGACATGGGAGCACTGTGGGGGTTAAATGACTTGCTCAGAGTCACACAGTATACAAGTGGAGGTTGTGGGACTCAAACCCAGGTCTGCTGGATGTACCAAACTCATTCACAGCTTGTTACTCTAACCTCTAGGCTATACTGCCAGTCAAGTATCCAAGGATGCTTTAAAGGATCCTGGAAACATGACACAGAACACAGGCAGAGTGCTCAACACATTTGCAGCAGTATTCAGTTACAAGAGTACTTTGAACAACATCACTTACTGTCTGACTTGTAGCAGGATTTTGGGAAGCACCATGGCCCTGATGCAGTCCTGGTATGACTATCTTCTGACATACTGTACCTGGTGCAATGGACATTGGACTTATGACTGGAGTGGTCTATATAGAGCCTCACTAAGCCTTTGAATTGGTCAACCACAGCCTCCTGTCAGCTATGCTACAACAGTTAGGTCTTTATAGTCTCCCCGGCTGCTGGTTTAAGTCACATGACTGGCAGGAAACAGTAGGTGACCTGAGAGGGTGGCCTATCAACACAAAGATTCCTTACTAATGGAGCCCCCCAAGGTTTGATTCTGGGCCCTCTACTTTTGATCTGTTCATTAACAACATGCCAGGCAACAGTGCTTAGGCAAAACCTCTATTATACGTAGATGATGTGGTATTATATAGAAGCTCCAATCACTACAATCAAATCAGCAGTACACTTCAGAATGACTTCAAGAAATTAAAAGGATGTCTTCTTGCAAATAAGTTAGTTCTGAATTATTAAAAAAAAACTAAAGCTGTAGTCTTTGACTCTAGACTTCCGGAAATAAAGGCAATATTTGCTAAAGCTGACTACTGCCTCATGTTCTGAATATAAGTTTCTGAGTCCATAAGGAATCTAGGTGTGTATTAGATCAGGAATTCTCTCTCCTCATTCACATAGATAATATGACAAAATCTCTCCTCCAAAAACTTGATCTACTGTACTGCCTAAGAGCATGCCTCACTAATGAAGCTTGACTAGCAACAGCAAATAGCACCCTGCTTCCCATCCCATTACATGGTACCCTGGCCCTCCATACACTTTGGGCACTGAAATGAATAGACACAAGATTCTGTATAATAAAACTTTAAGGTTTACCTCATCTACTCACCTCACACAAAATAATTGTGTTGTATTTTCTACAATACAGGGGCTCTCTCTGGAAGGGATACTGTATACCCCTTTCTCTGTATCCCTGCCCCAAAGTGTTGTGGTGCCTAAACTCAGGTGGGTGTTATGGTCCTCTTCCTGCATTATACTTGCAGTTCCAAGGATTAAGTCAGGCTCAGGAAAGAGGTCTTTTGTCACCACCACCCCATTCTTTTGGAATAATCTGCCTCCAGAGTTGCAAAACTATTCTTACCTTCGAGGCTTTAAGAAAGAGCTAAAGACCTGTCATTTAGAGCACAATCAATGCACCTTCAATGTCTAATTGAACCCACCTGTTTGTGATGTTCTACTTACTCCTGTCTTTGATTCAGGCCTTTTTTGTGAGAAGTTTTAAATCTTTGTTAGAAAAGAAATACAGAGAAGCAAAAACCAGTCCTGCAAGATACTGTAGTAAAAGAGAGAACAGTTAAAGTATCATAGAACTTGGCACGCACCAGGCTGGATAAAAAAAGTAGATATATTGCCACAAGTTTAAAAGTGCATAACAAACACCAGACTTACCCCCTATATATCAACTCAAAAGAGTGTTCTTCAGGGTCTCCTTTGGTATAAACTCCTTCAGCACATCCAGCAGCTGTAGCAAGCTAAAGTCAATTTATACTGCCAAGCCTTTTGCCCCATAGGGTAACAATTATGGAGAAACACAGAAACGAAGAATTTGTTAGTGGATAAGAAATGCATGACCCAAGCAGCCTGTCCAGTTTGTCAATGCCTATACTATCATCACAGAGCCTACCTGATCTCTGGCTACTCCCCACCCCCAACACCCACCCCGATTTCCTACCAAGATTTCATTGTGCCTATCTCAAGCTATGGGAAGCCTACCACTGTTTTTGCCCCACCACCTCTGCTGGTAGACTGTTCCAGGTGTCCACCACTATTTCAGCGAAGAAGTACTGTACTTCCTCACATCCCTCCTAAATCCCCCCCAGCTTTATTTCATGCTCCCTTGTTCTAATGCATCTTTTCTTCTGAAAAATACTCCCCTTCTGCAACTTGTTCATCCCCTTGAGGAACTTGTAGGCCTTTGTCATCCTTTGTCATGCCCCCCTCTTCCAAAGTGTACATATTGAGATACCTCAGTCTCTCCTCAAAGGTCTTATGATGTAGCCCCTGCACCGTTTTAGTTGTCCTCCTCTAGACAGCCTCTACTCTGTCTATGTCCTTCCTGAGATGTGATCTTTCGAACTGGACACAGTACTCCAGGTGAGGTCTCACCAATGATCAATAAAGTGGTAATACCTCCTCTCTCCTTCTGCTGGTGATGACCCTCCCTATGCAACCAAACATCTTGCTAGTCCTGGTTACTGCTTAGTTACACTGCTCCACCACCTTGAGGTCATCAGATATGATAACCCCAAACTTGCTTTCCTGCTTAATGACTATCAATACCCCTGCCCGCATTTTATACACTGCCCTTAGGTGTTTGTGCCCTAGGTTCATAATTTTTCCCTTTTTTGTATCAAAAGCCAACTGCCATACCCTTCACCTCTCCTTCAGTTTTCTCAGTTCTCTACTCATTTTCTCTACCCCCTCTGGTGTACATACCCTATTGCAGATTTTGGTGCCATCTGCAAAGAGGCATACATTCCCTTCCAGTTCTTCTGCAATGCCACTGGTGAAGACATTGAAGAGGACTGGTCCCAGCACTGAGCCCTGAGACACCCCACTGGTCACTCTCCCCTCATTGGAATGACTGCTGTTTGCCATCATTCTCTGTCCCCTAACCATCATCCAGTTCTGAACCCAGTTTACTACATTGGGTCCCACCCTCAAATTGCCCTGTTTCCTAATAAGCCTCCTGTGTGGTATGATGTTGAAGGTCTTGCTGAAGTCTAAATAGACCATGTCCACTGTCCCACCATATCAATTTATCCCTGGTCACCCAGTCAAAGAAGTCAATCAGGTTCATCTGAATGGCCCCTCCCCACGCTGGCTTGGATCTTGCCAGAAGCAAGACAGAAATGTTGAACTTCTCATCTGTGCACTATTTTGTTTTTACTGTTTACACATTTACAGACTTATTCCTTTATTTGTTTGTTTGGTTATTTTTATATGTTTGTTTATCTGCTGACCCAAAATGTCCTGGATAGCTCTGCTGCAATTCAATAGTCCCTCTCAAGTTTCAGAATTTTCACTGTAAATTACAGTACACACACTACCTTTCCCCAAAATGTGATTTAACACTCACATCACTGTCTAACACTCAACTGGTGTGGGTTACATTGGAGATCCATGGCCCCCCCCAAATTATCCTGCAGTGTCCTATATATGTCTACAGCCCTATATCTAAACATAGACTATCTCTGTCCTGCAGTAGTCTCATTACTGTAGGCAAACCCCCGATTTATGTTGGATGCACCCGATGCCTTTCTGTAGATATCCTACAGTACTATCTGTGTGTTGATGCAGACCCCATTCCCTGCCTTGTGGTGCCCCCGATCTAACTGTAGATGTAAACTCCCTTATCTTGTGGTGCCCTCTTACTTAGTGCATTATGCTTGCTGTGGGGAGAGGTAGGAGGTCGAGTTTTGCTGCTTATTTGGGATTAGGTTAAATCTTTAACTCTGCAACAGATTTTTTGTTTTGAGTTTGCTGTTGGTTTGGGAGAAGTTTAAATCTTTCTTTAACTCTGTAACTACTATATAACCCCTTTATTTTGCTGTAAAAAAATATGCACTACATCCGCTGGACAAGACAAATGCGTGGATATATGTTTACAGCTAAAATGTATTTACCACCGAAAATTGCAAGAACGCGTGTTAGTTTCATTTGGTGGTGGCGGGGGGGGGTGCTCACTCCTAAAAGGTACTATGTGCTTCTATCATTCTATTATTCCTGCCTGGGGTTGGGGTACTGTAGGCCTTCATTTAAAACAGAAACCAAAGAGAGTGATGGGTGCATTGTTGCATTGGTGCTTTTACACTTAAAACTTCACTATTATTTCTTCCTTAAAAAGAAGGTTAAGGAGTGCTTAGGAGTGCTTGGTGTTACTTCTGTGTTTATTTTTAGTAATGCAGACACTTAGCGTGCATTTCTATTATCCCTGCCTGTTGGAAACCTTTGATGATATCATCTTATCTCTCTCTTCAAGTGTTGTTATGCTGTCCACCAACTACTGAGCATTTTTCAATTTTAGAGTCTGCCTTCGCAGATCAATGGTGATGTCCCCACAAGCACGGCCATTTTGTAGTTGCTCTAACACAGTATCAGCATACCATGTTGTAAAATGATGTTTTAGCTGATCTTTAAAAATCTTACTGACACTTAATCCAGTGGTTGTAATAAACCTGTACATGATGCGGGCATGACTATGGGTATTATGGCATTTTGCTTGAGAGCTTGCAGAACATCGACAGTCGTGTGGCCTCTGAGAAGATCCATTATCAGCATGGATCTTTGTTCGTCCGGAAGGTCCATCAGGGACCAAAACCTTAAAAATAAACTGCAGCATAGTGTCATTACAAGCCCAGTGGTTCTCGGAGTGACTAATTAACAACCCCTGAGGGAATTCAAAGGCAGGATGGCAGTTATTTTGTTTTCCTTTGTAGATGATCTTGGGGGGGTAGGAGTTCCCCAATCATTGAAACCACAAGGATGACAGACACCTGCCTCTTGTCCCCCAAGCCTGAGACCTCCACCTGCTTGGAGCCAGTAGCTGCCATAGTTCACCGGCTGCATGGCACTAGCTGCACTCCTGTTTCGTCCATGTTAATAATCAAAGCTGGGGGGATAAGTTCCTGGCTACAGGTTGTTGCAATCCTTTCAAGAAATTTGGACTTCAGTTGTGGGAAGTCCAGTGGGGTTTTATGAGCTGCTTTTGTGGCCTTAGGTTTTGAAAACCCCATGTGGCTCAGTCATTTCCATGACCCTTGTCTTCTAAAAGTCAACAGACCACCATTCTCTACCAGAATGTTAGAACTGTGTGCCTTTACCACACCAGAGGCAATTGCAGAGACAACTCTGGCATTAACAACTGCCCCCTCAGACAGCAAACTTTTAATAATATTCCAAAACTCCTGCTCCACACCATTAAGGATCATTGCTGGATGTCCGTGGGGTTTAGATGGTAACTCAGGAGTCAGTTTGCTAGGGTCAGGGGTTTTTGTCAGCTGTGCAAGGTAGTCCTTTTTAAAACCACATACAGTGCTCTCATTAATGGTTGCTGAGTATTTTTTATTATAAAACCGCACAGCATTCATAACGTCACTCTCCACAGCATATTTACCAATTTTGACCTGTACCTCAGCTGTGTATTTATTGTACTCGGCCAGTTGCTTTTTTACAGGAGGCTCTGAAAGTTCAGCTACAACAGCCTCTGCAACACTCAGTGGGACTTCTGCAGTTTGACTCAGACTGACAGCACAAAGCGACTCCCCAGACAAGTCTCTGTTCACAGCCGGCTTCTTGGTGAGCTATGACAATAGTGAAATGTTGTCCAGTTAATACACAAACAGTAATGAGTACCGGCATCTTAACTGCTTCTTTTTATGATTTTCTGATTTTGACAGCTGACTTCTGGGTTCGGTAAATCACCACTGAAGTGCTAATATAAGGTAACACAAATTACTCTTTTGCTCCTGAAATTAGGATACATGGATATTTTGCATTATATAGTACTTTTTTGTGAGTTTGTTGTTGGTTTGAGAGTAGCTTAAATCTTCTTTAATGCTGTGTCTGATTTTTTTTTGAGTTTGCTGTTGATTTGAAGGTAGCTTAAATCTTTTACTTATTTTTTTTTAATTTTTCATTTGTTAACCGTGTAAGGAAACTGGACCAAAGGCCCTTTTTCAAGTCTGATTCGGGACATAAAAAGAAAAACAGATAACAAGCAAAACAAGACAAAAGCATCACATAAACAGTATCATATGTTGCAGGTACAACATGACTTGTCAAGTAAAAAAGATTTAAATACAGCTTTAAAATGTGATTTACAAGTAATCAAATGGATAGTAACAGGTAAACTATTCCAATAAGATAGGGCTAAATTACTAAAATCATGAAGCCCTAACTTACATTTACAAACAGCAGTGTCAAGCAACAAACCATTTGATGACCTAAGCATTGAAGGAACGGAGCATACAGATATAAAATCCAATAAAAGGAAGGAAGGATGTTCATGAATAGCTCTAAAAATTAATAAACCAAAAAAATATTCAATACGACAATTTGGGTAAAACCAACCCAATTCGGAATATAACTCACAAGAATGGGTACAATAAGAAACTAACAAAATGAAACGACATATATTATTATTAATAACTGAAAGAGTATGTAATTCCCTTGAATACAACCTAAAATAAATTCCAGCAACATAATCCAAATGGGGAAGAAGAGAACCAACAGCAATAGCTTTCCTAGTAGCAAAGCTAAAAAAAGTTTTAAATTTAAATAAAATACCTAATTTCTGATTAATTTTCTTTCTAACATCAGAGCCTTGCATGGAAAAATTCAATGTGGGGTCCAACAGAACTTCAGTATACTTGAATTGCTGGACTTGATCAATAATAATCTCACCCAAATCAAATACTTTTAAACATGGACCAGTCTTTAGCATTGCATTGGTTCCAAAGAAGATAAATTTTTGTCTTCTTTGAATTGAGGATCAGCAAATTGTGAGCAAGCCAATCACAGATTTTATGAAAATCATACTGAATCTTAGCTGAAATAACATCAGTAGACCTTCCCTGACAAAATTAGATCATCAGCATAAAGTAAAATTTCACAATCAGAATCAACAAAAGATAACTGATTAATAAAAAGAGAAAATAATAATGGACCCAAAATGGACCCCTGGGGAACTCCACATTCCAAAGGAGCCCCAAGGGACTCAGTGGAATCAATTTTAACAATCAAGGACAGATAATCCCCAACCCATGCTGCAGAAGAACAGGCAAAACCCAATTCAATGAGCCTCACGATAAGTAAGGTCATGGTCAATCAAGTCAAATGCCTTGGTCAGGGCCACAAACACTGCACCAGTCATCAAACCTCTCTCAAAACCACCAAGTACGGTGTCTGTGAACCTGACCAAGGCAGTGCCCATCCCGCAATTCTTTTGAAACCCATGTTGAACATAACACAATAACCCATACTCCAACAAATAATCATTAATCTGATTTGCAACAATCTTCTCCATCAGTTTACTATAACTCTGTAACTGATTTTTTGTAAGTTTGCTGTTGGTTTGGGAGTAGCTTAAATCTTTCTTTAAGTCTGTAACTGAATTTTTTTGTGAGTTTGCTGTTGGTTTGGGAGTAGCCTAAAGCTTTATTTAACTCTATAACTGATTTTCAGGAGGACTATTGCTGGCTGGCTGGCTGGGGGAAGGGATTCTTTGTGCAGAGACAGATCAGCCAATCAAGTTTGCTTGGAATTCAGTTTGAATTTCTATTTAAATGTTCACAGAGTCATTTTGCCTGTTCATTCTGCTTGCTGAGGGGATAGTTAGGAGGGTGAGTTTTGCTGTTGATTTGGGATTAGCTTTAATCTTTGTTTAACTCTATAACTGTTTTTTTGAAAGTTTGCTGTTGGTTTGGGAGTAGCTTAAATCTTCTTTAACTCTGTATCTGATTTTTTGTGAGTTTGCTGTTAGTTTGGGAGTAGCTTAAATCTTCCTTTAACTCTGTAACTGATTTTTAATGAATTTGTTATTGGTTTGGGAGTAGCTTAAAGCTTTCTTTAACTCTGTAACTGATTTTCAGGAGGAAAGACCCCCCCACCAGCCTTTCTTAAATACTGGAAAGCCACTGGGGTTGGGCTTGAAGGCTGTGAGGGAGGAGCTTGGGTATCTGCAAACTGCCCATATGAACTAACTCTTAAAGCTAATAGTCAGGTGATGAAATGTTTAGTCACTCAAGCTTTTACTAGCTGTATTTTAGGGTTTAAATGTTTTAAAGTTGCAAGTTTGAAAGTCAAACTGACAAGCTTGGGTTAAGGAAGGGTAATGCATATTTTAAAGTTGAAAGTCTAAAGTTCAAACTGACAAGACCATGTATAAATGTGTTAACTATAGCTACTGAGCTAGCAAGCTAGGGACATTGGGGTAAAGAAGGACTCAGAAGCAAGCTAGTAGGGTCACATATGGTATCCAGCTATCGTTGTACAGACTGTGTGATAAGGAATTGAGGTTACATTTAAGTTAAGTGTGTATTATGGAGGAAGGAAAATGGGGCATTATGGGGATCACACTTAGGGTGGAGAGACATGAATAAGAGTGGTGGAGACATATGAATAGTGGAAGCAATAGGCACCATGGAGTGAGGTTGGCAGGCACAGGGAGGATAGTGGGGTGCAATGGTTGTGAAGCAGCTGTTTGGATAAATATACTATGGAAACTGGGAGGTTGTCCAATTTGTTACAGGCTGGGGAGACTAGAAAAGGAGGTACAGGGACTCTGGAGGGAGCTGGAGAGAGTGAGGGAGGGGGCTGGGGCAGGAGGGACCCCGGAGAGGAGTAGCTGGAAGAAGCAGAGAAGGAACAGTAGGGCTAAATCCTGTGAGAATGTGGGAGATGGGGGGGTGAGAAGAGCAGAGGGGTAGTATGTGGAAGGAAGGCTCAGGTCAGGGGCAAGGAGGAGATGGGAACCACTGTGGGGATAGCAAGTAATAGGTTTGCAGTGTTGGCATCGGAGGTGTTGGAGATCATGCGGGGGAGGGAGAGGAGGAGAAGGGTAGTGAAGACCCAGAAATCAGGAGTCAGGCTGGGAAAGGAAGGAGGGGAGGAGAAGAGCAGGGTAGAAGCAGAGGGAGAGGCAGAAATGGGGGAAGATGTAGGAGTCACAAATGGTGCAGATAGAGGTAATAAGGAGCAGGGCAGTGTGGAATCTGGAAATGTGGACAGTGAAAACAGGAGGAGTGGGTTCCAGGACAAGAAGATGGGGTGCTAGTGCTGGGAGATTCTATACTGAAAGGGGACAGATGGGGTAGAAGGAGAGAAAGGCACAGTCATTTCTGGGTCAACGCTATTCTGGGATTGACCGCGGACAGGGCAGGGCAGGCACTTCTCAAGGGCACATGGAGGGGGAAGGAGAAACTTCACATAGTGATGCATTTGGGTACAAGTGACTTGGCAGGGAGATGGTGGCAGTGGTAACGGGAGGTTCTAGGAGTTGGGTAGGCAGTGTGAGGAGGTGGGTGGGTGGGTTGGTCACATTCTCTGAGGTACTCCCGTACCATGTGTGAGTACAGTGAGGACAAAAGGATAGAGAAGTTCAATGGTGGCTGAGGGATTGGTGCCGGACCAGAGAGTATGGGTTACTGTCAGACTGGGGCAGGATCTGGGGCAATAGTGACCTATACACAGGGGATAGGTTACATTTGAACAGGGAGGGGAAGGGAGTACAAAAACAGGGACTAGAGGGGTATATATCAGTAAAGGTGAATTTAAACTAGGAGGGGGTGGCCAGGGGACCACTTATAGGAAAGGGGTCTAGAAAGGGGATCCTAGTGAGCTCACCCCCTTAGTTATGGGTAATGGCAGTGGGGAAGTGGCACAAGGAGGGATAAAGATGGGGAAGAATAGGGGTAGGCAAGGGGAGGAGACAGGCAGGAGGGTGGTCTCACTGAATACAAGATGCCTAAGGAATAGACAGCAGAGTTACAGGATCTCGTGGTGGTGGATGGGGTGGACATTGCAGCCATCACAGAAATGAGGGCCACCCAGTACTAGGACTGGGATATGATGATCCTGGGGTTCAGGTTATACAGAAAGGATAGTGCTAAGGAAAATAGGAGGGGAACAGTGATCTATGTAAGGGAAGGGATAAAGTGCATAAAGGAAGGAAGGGGAGGACAGAAGCACTATGGATGCAATTCCAAGATGCAAAGAATAGGACACTGAGAATGGAGGTGGTGTACAGGCCACCAGCTCAGGGGATTGACCTGGATAGGGAATTAGCTGAACAAATTAGGAGGGTCTGCAGGAAAGGGAGCACAGTGGTGGTGTGGGACTTCAACTTACTGGGGATGGAGTGAGGCAAACGTAGCGGGGGTGGAATGGGGCACCCCATTCACCATAAGTGCAAGGGAGTGAGTCCTGCTAGAAGCATTTCAAGATAGCTTTCTGACACAGCTGGTCAAGGTACCTACTCAGTCAGAAAGGACTCCAGACCTTGTGCTGGATAACGGGGAAGCTATAAGGAATCTGGAAGTGGAGGAATCACTGGCTGGGAGTGATCACTATTTGGTGTGATTCATGCTCAACATGGGGAGGGAAATGGGGGCACAGGTACAAGGGTGATTCAGTTTGGGGGGTGGACTTTAAGAAGATGGGGGAAATTTGGGGCAGGCACCTGGCAGGAATGCAACCACAATGGATGCGGACCAGAACTGGGACATCAAAAAGGAAGGGCTGGCAGAGGCAACAGAGTCTTGCAGTAGGAAGAAAAGCAAGAAGGAAGGGCAAGAAACCCAGTTGGCTGACACAGGAGGTTATGGAAGGGGTGAGGACCAAGAGGCACATTTGAATGTACAGAAAATCAGGGAGGGTGAAGATAAGGATACATGGAGAAGTCCAGGAGGTTACCAGACTGGTCAGGGTGGCCAAGGCATCCAGGGAGCTGAGACTGGCACCTGGAATTAAAAGTGGAGAAAAAGACTTCTTCCGCTACAATAGAGAGAGAAGAAAGAGCAAGGATCAGCTGGTTGGGATTAAGGAGGATGGGGTGGGTGGAGAAGGGGTGGAGCAGGCAGAGGCACTGGAATGAATACTTCTGCTTTGTATTCATGCAAAAGAAGGAGGGCAGATACCCCAGGCGAGGGGTGGGTGGGTGGGTGAGTGGAGGAGGGGACAACAGATGTAGGGATTACAGACAGAAGGGTATTGAAGGGTTGAGGGCATTAAGGGTGGACAAGCACCTGGACCTAATGGCATTCACCCTAGGGTACTAAGGGAGTTGGCAGAGGTCCTGGTGGGGCCACTGGCTGACCTGTCCAATACCTCCCTGGACACAGGAACTGTACCACAGGACTGGAGAATGGCCCATGTGGTGCCCATCCACAAAAGTGGCCCAAAGGATGAACCAGGAAACTAAAGGCCAGTGAGCCTCACATCGAACATGGGAAAGCTCATGGAGACCATGCTAAAAGAGAGGCTAGTGAGCTTCTTAGAGAAAAATGGTCTCCAGGACAGTCAACAGCATGGATTTATAGCAAAAAGACACTGCCAGACAAACCTTGTAGAGTACTACAACTGGGTGACACAGGAACTGTACAAGGGCCATGCATTGGGTGCCCTGTACTTGGACTTCAGCAAGGCCTTTGATTCAGTGCTACATGGGAGGTTAGGGGAAACTGGAATATGTGGGGGTGGGACCAAAAATGGTGAAATAGATCACAAACTGGCTAAAGGAAGGCAGCAAGGGTTGTGGTGGTGGGGCCGATCACTGAGAGCTGTAATGAGGCGGGTACCACAGGATCGGTACTGGGACTGGTGCAGTTTGGGATTTTTATTGCAGATATCTCACATGGGATCTGAAGCAAAATCAGCCTGTTCACAGATGATGCCAAGTTGGGACCGGTGGTTGATGATGTAGAGGGGTGGAAGGGGATGCAGGAAGACCTAACTAAGCTGCAGGAGTGGTTGGAAACATGGCAGTTGGGGTTCAATGCCAAAAACTGCAAGGTTATGCACTTTAGAGCCAGGAACCAGGGGAGGGATCATCACTTGAAAGGGGTACAGTTGGGGAGCTCCACAGAGGAGAAGAACCTAGGAGTGATCTTTATGGGGAGCTTGAAAAACTGTGCTCAGTGCAGGAAGCTGGCAGCAAAAGCCAACAAAATGCTGGGTTGTATTGCAAGTGGGCTTTCCTCCAGAAGGAGGGAGGTTATCCTGCCCCTGTAGTGGTCATTGGTCAGGCTCCACCTGGAGCACTGCATGCAGTACTGGCCCCCATTCCTGAAGAAAGACATCAGATTTTTGGAGGGGGTGCAGTGAAGAGCCACAAAGATGATCCAGGGATTGGAAAACAAGCCCTACGAGGACAGGCTGGGAGAGCTGAATATGTATTCACTGGAGGAGAGAAGGAATGGGGGGTATGATCGAGACATTTAAGTATCTAAAAGGGATAAACAAGACCAACATAGAAGGGATTTTCAGATGAGAAGGGGGAAGGAGACAAGAGGGCATGAACTGAGATTGGAGGGTGAAAGATTCAAGAGGGAGATGAGGAGACATTTTTTCATGGAATGAGTAGTGAACAAATGGAACACCTTACCAGACGAGATAGTGTCTTGTAAGATGGTGTGCTGTTTCAAGAGGGTTTGGGACAGAGTAAGTCGAAGGCATACTGGGAAGTGGGGGTGGGGGCAGTTGCATGATGAGGGGCTAGCTGCATACTCAAGCAGACTCGTTAGATCACAAGGCCTGTTTCTGCTGGCAATTTCATATGTTCATATATTCGTAACTGTCCTTTGGTGCTGCTGTAGTAAGGAATCCCTTGGGCAGTGCTTCTCATCCCATCATCTCAGAGAGGGCCCCTACTATGTAATAACAGCTGTGGTTCATTAGTGAACTTGGTAGCCACACATAACAGAATAATTACTCATATTCTTTTCTGTGCTGTTTTTCCTTTTCTTTTCTTTTTTAAATAAAACTGCCCAACAATTGATTAGAATATTGTTTTTTTTTAGATGTTCTTTTCTGTGTGTGAATTTAGTGCTCAT
The DNA here is from genome assembly GCA_016271365.2 of Neoceratodus forsteri. NCBI lineage: Eukaryota > Metazoa > Chordata > Ceratodontiformes > Ceratodontidae > Neoceratodus > Neoceratodus forsteri. The sequence continues at coordinate 878,967,087 of CM028136.1, forward strand.
AAAAGTTGCTGGATTAACAGCACTGGAATCTGAAATCATAGATACATAGATACATAGATACATAGACAGTGTCGGCAGATAAGGGCCTATGGCCCACCTAGTCTGCCCATTTGAGTTTGTAAGTTCAGTTTGTTTTCCTAGAAGTCTATTTCCCCTTACCCCTGACCTCTAGAATTCCTTTATGTCTATCCCATGCATTCTTAAATCCCGTGATTGTTTCAGCCCCACCAATTCCTCTGGCAGGGTGTTCACTTGTCCACCACCGTTCTGTGAAGAAATTCTTTCTCATGTTTCCTCTGAATCGTCCTCCTCCAACTTCATCCCATGCCTCTAGTCCTGAAACATCTTTTCGCTTAAAAATAGTGTTTCCTGCACCCTGTTCCTCCCTGTAAGATACTTGTATGTCTCTATCATATCCCTCTCCCTCCTCTCCTCCAGGGAGTACATGTTCAGTTCCTTCAACCTGTCTTCCATAGGACTTGTGATGCAACCATGCACCATCTTTGTTGCCCTCCTCTGAACCTTCTCTACCCTGTCTATGTCCTTACAGTAGGTATGGTCTCCAGAACTGTACACTGTACTCCAGGTGGGGCCTCACTAGTGTCTTGTATAGCTGAATTATGACCTCCCTTTTCCTGCTGGTGATGCCCTGCCTATACATCCCAGCATCCTATTTGCTTTTGATGCCTTGTCACACTGTTTCCTACCTTGAGGTCATCAGAGATGATAACCTCAAGATCCTTTCTGCTTGGTGCATGCTATATCCTCACCCCCAACTGATATATTGTGCCAGGTTTTTGTGCCCCATATGCATTATCTTGCATTTCTTTGCATTAATTTCAACTGCCAAACCCTTGACCATTCTTCAAGTTTCTGGGTCCTTCTCATTCTGTCTACACCCTCTGGTGTGTCTACTCCTATTTACAGAGCTTTGTGTCATCAACGAACAGTGAAATTCTGCCTTCTAGATCCTGTGCAATGTCACTGATGAAGGTGTTAATAGGACCCGGTCCCAGCACTGATCCTGTGGTACCCCACTGGTCACTCTTCCCTCTGTGGAGTGAAGCCATTTACCACCACCCTCTGTGTCCTGCCACCCAGCCAGTTACCTACCACCACACTACTGTCCTGCCCACCCATATTCCCCAGTTTGTGTAATAAGTCTTCTATGTGGCACAGTGTCAAGGCCTTGCTGAATTCCAGATAAGCCATGTCCACTCCCTCCCTGATCCACCTCCTGAGTCACCAGTCAAAAATTCAATGGGTTGGTCTGACATGGCTCCCCTGGTGAAACCATGCTGCCTTGGGTCCTGTAGGTCCATTGACAACCAGATGTTCCACCAATCTCCCTTCAGTAGTGCTTCCATGATCTTTCCCACTACCGAGGTGAGGCTGACTGGTCTGTAGTTCCCTGCTTCCTCTTTGTTCCCACTTTTGTATAAGGGACTACATCTGCTTCCTCCAGTCTTTAGGGTACCTCCCTGTTTCCAGTGATTGGCTGAACAGGATAGCCAGAGTTCAGCCACCACCTCTCTTAGTTCTTTAAGGACCCTGGGTGCACCCCATCTGGCCCCATTGCTTTATCAGCTCTTATTACTTCCAGTTCTTCAGGACCCTTTCGTGTAAAGGGACTTGTGTCCATTTCTGCACCATTCTCACCCCTTGTACTCCCTTCAGACCCATTACCCCCTCTTCCTTAGTAAAGACTGAGCAGAAAGACCTGTTCAATATGTCAGCTTTACTGTTGTCATCCTCCACGCTGCCCCATCCTCCCCCTTCCAGTCTCACTATCCCTCCCTTTGTCCTTCTTTTTCATTATATGTACCAAAAGGCCTTTGTCCCTTTAACCACTGATTTTGCAATGTGTTCTTCTGTCTGAGCTTTGGCTTCCTACTGACTTCCCTGCCTCCCTTTGTTTCTCCTGTACTTCTCCCATCCCTTCTGCCTGTGTCTTTTGTATTGCCTGAATGCAATCTTTTGGCTTTCACTTTCTTTGCTACCTCTTTGGAAAACCATAATGGTCTCCTCTTTCTTTTCCTCTTCTAACCTGCTTAATGCATAATTCTGTTGTTCTTATAATCCCCATTTAAATACTGCCCACTGTTCCTCAATCCTGATTCATCATTTCCCTTAATGCCTCTTTCAAGCCTCTCCCATTTTCCCAAAGTCTGCCCCTAAAATCCAGGATACATGGTTTGTGTGGTTTGGTTCTGCTCTTTCTGTGATTTCAAACCACAATGACTGGTGGTCACTGTTACCCAGGTGCTCCCCACTGTTACCCCCATCACACTGTCCCTGTTTGTGAGCACAAGGACCAGTATTGCCTTCTGCCGAGTTGGTTCCATGACCAGTTGCTTGGAGGAAGGCACCCTAAAGGAGTCCAGGATAAATCTTTCCTAGTTGATGCTGCTGCTGGGATGCCCAGTCCACGCCTGGTATATTGAAGTCTCCAACCAGTACCACCTCACCCTTGTTCGCCATCCTTGGATGGCTAGCATCAGCTCCCTCATCTGTTTCTTCCTCCTGGGCTGGTGGTCTATAGACCACACCTGTGCGGATGGCTGGCCCCATTTTCCTTTCCAGCTTAACCCACAGTATCTCTCCCATTTTGTTCCTCCTGGATCTGTGTGGCCTTATGTCATTTTTCACATACAGTGCCACTCCTCCCTCCCTTCCTGCCTGCTCTGTCTCTTCTGAATATGTTGTGGCAAGTATGGCCATCTCCAGTCATGGTTATCATTACACCAGGTTTCAGTGATGGCCACAATGTCCAGGTCTGACTGTACCATGACAGCCTCCAGATCTTCCATCTTGTTGCTAAGGCTCCTGGCATTTGCACACATGGCTTTCCATGATTTGACCTCCTAGACTGCTTCACTGTTCTACTCCAGCCCCTTCCTTGGTTGTCATTTATCCCTGGTTCTCCTTGCTGTCTGCCCTTCTGCTGAATTTTGCCCCTTTCTGCTTATCCACCTTTTGAGACACTAATCTCCATCTTTGCACTGCTTGCAGAGATAGCCACTCCTCTGGTTCACTGGTTCCATTACTAGCTGTGGGGGTGAGCAAGTAGGTATCATCCTTGCTGGCCTGCCACCCGCTTTGCTAGTTTAAATGTTATCAATGTAGCATTTAAACTTATCATTGGAATGCTTGGATTCCCTCAGGATGGATGCAGGCCGTCAGGCTTGAACAAACCTCCATCCTCCAGATGGGTCCCAGTCAACAATGAATCCAAACCCTTCCTCACAGCACCAGTTCTTCAACCATGAGTTAAAGTTCCTGGTGCATGCACTTATGCTCTCCTTGTTCTCACAGGTAGTACTTTGAAAGCACAGAAGTAGCTACTTGCTTGAGACCCCTCCCCAGTTTCCTAAATCCTTCCTGAACTCCTTTGGCTCCCCATTTGCCAAGTCATTGGTACCTAAGGTGGATAACCCACATCCAGCTCACCCTCCTGTCTTGCCTTCCCAGTGATCCCCAGTATCTTCCTTCCATCCCTCCATGCCGTGGCACCTGGTGAGCACCTCACCTCCCTGTCGTCCCCTCCTGTGTTCCTAGCTGGATCCCTCTTATGATGGAGTCCCCACCAGGATTCGCTTCCTCCTCCTCTGGGGTCCACTGCTTTTCCCACTGAGGTCACCTCCTTGCCTAACCTCCACATCCTTTCCTTCCACTTCCTGGGTACCTCTATTTGGTTGTCCTCATTTGCCAGTGTGGCATATGAGTTCTTGAGAGGAATAGGATCTGGGATGTGCCTCTGCCTGACTGCTCTAACCCTCCCTGAGCCCACTGTCATCCAAGTGCTCCTCGTTCTCGGCATCCTTTGAGGCAGCTGCATTGGACTGGGTGGTTCCTGGACAGGGGTGATGGTACTCCTGACCCAGTTTACTTCTGCTCTGAGTCTGGCTACCTCATCCCGCAGTCCCAAGAGATGCATGCAGATAGGGCAGCACCTCAGTGTCCAGAAGGTCTGCCTGAATATGGCTGCCCCACAGCCACTGCATGCACCACTCCCATTATACTGCAGAATTCCACTCACTTAGCTGCTACTGAAGCTCTCTTAGTTCTCTTTTTATTTATTTACAGTACTAAAATCCTGTAACTGATCCTCAAGATATATATTTTTTAAGGAAAAGAAACCAATAAATAAATAAATAGTCAAAAACATGTCGTGCTGACAGTGGTCTTCTTCCCCTTAAGCCCTCTGCTTCACCTCTTACTATACCCCTGTGTTTAGCTCCTGTCAATCAGATTTATCAGGGCATATAATTAAGAGTTGGGGAAGGGTGAAACGAAATTGCAACAATTAAAGACAGCACAGAATTACACCACCACTATTTTTTAAATTTTCAACAGCCCAAAAACAATTATAAGTAAAGACAACACAGAAAGAAAGTATAGTGTCACTACAAGCCTACAATCTAAGTTTAAAAGAAAAATACCAGTTACCAATTACTCTGAAGCACTGAATTGAATATGTTTCCTTCCTTCACCTTCTGGCTTCTTCTCCAGTTACCCACATGACAGGTACAGCACTGATGATCACAGTGGAAGCTTCCCTACACCCACATTTTGCTTTGTGCCTGGGACCATTTGGACCATTTAGTACCTTTAATCAGGCTAATCCCTGCCCCCTACCCATACATACAAGTATTTTCAGACAATCAGGCAAGCAAAGATTTTATGTTAGACCGGATAAAAAAGAAGGCAAGACTGTGCTTGTATGTGACAAAGGGCTTGTGTCTGTGAAGGCCAGTGAGTAGGATTATTTGGAGTTTAAGAAGGCTGAATACAGAGAGTATATTCAATGATGGAGACTTTGGAATTGTTTCATGAGAATGCAGGCTGATGTGAAGGACTCAGTTTATGCAGATTTACTTGTATACATGTTTCTTAGGAAAGTACAGAGAGATGTTTTAATACAAAAGTATGGTGTGGTATGAACTAATGTGATTAACCACCTACCCTATGTACCAAGTGAAATTGTTCCTTAAGAGTCAGACACATGCCACCGTTTTCACTGGTTTGAACCTAGTGAAAGAGGGGGACACATACCTAACTGTGAACAGAAACAAGAATGCTCTCCTTCGGCTGTTAATGCTTGCTCATTTGAAGTTATTTGTAGCTTTTCTATTGTTTGGCACATCTGTGATATCTCAGTTGCAAAGGCGTCCCAACTTATGGCATGCCCCTATTGTGTAAGCAACAGGTTTCTCTTCATGTACCATACTGTTTGTTAAGCATAGAAATGTAGAACTTTTTCTTAATGTTTTCTTTTACTCTCCTTCTGCAGGGGGGGCATGTTTCCAAAAGTGGTGCCTTAAACCAAAACAGACTAAGACAAGGGTTAAACTTGATTTAACTTCTTAGTTACTGTATACTCAAGGTCAGCCTTCACTCAAGAAGGAAGTGGCTGGCTGCAGTCCAGTCCACAAAACAACAAGGATATTTACTGAGCTAAGTGCTCATTAAACAGAATAAAGTTTATATTCTGAAACTATTTAATTTCAGTATTTTACGGTTTTAACATTTTATCATGAATTGGATTCCCCTATTTTATTATGCAGACATGGTCTGTAGTATGGAAATGGCACTTTGTCTCGAAGGGGGCTCTGCACCACCCCAACCTTTGATTTGCTACTCCATACCAAAGTCTTTACATGTCTGGCAGAATAACAGTTTCATTGCCTCAGATGGCACGTCCCTTGTCTATGCTGTTTTATTACAGTACATTGTTTTCTGGCCACTTTTGCAACCTGTCAATTTTATGTAAATGGTATTACATGGTTAAAGCACACTGAAAAACCACTATCTTAAGCAGCAGCAATGTCTAAGCCAATCTCCTTGCAAAACAAGGAGCTTGAGGGGAAGAGGCATGGGCTTTCTCCACTCCTTCCCCCACCACAATCTGTGGCAAGCTTCACATAAAACAAACCGAATCCATTTACCTGAGTACCTTAATGAACTACTTTGCAGCAGTAAAGGGGAAATTGTTTAACCAGGAAAGGCACACTAAGCCAAAGCTTGTTTCCAGGTGAGACTTGGGAGCACAAGGAAGTTAAATAACTTGCTCAGGGTTACACAGTATGCAAGAGGGGGCTGTGGTATTCAAACCCAGGTCTTCAAGTTTGCAGCTCAGAGCCTTAAACCACTATGCTATACTGCCTCCATAGCCCATTCCTGTAGGCTCACTGTTTAAAGAAAAAAAAATGCACAGATACTACATCAATTACATTGTATGTGTTCAGAGTAGCCACTGAAGAGTGATTTCATGTAAATCATTTGAAATTGTTTTAAGATCAGACCTAACCAACCAATGGGGAGGGGGGCAAAGCTCTCCTCTTGTTTGTTTTGTCTTTCAGATATTAAGCAATATGTGGCTGGCAGTCACAGGACTCCAGGTGATAATGCACCGGTGAATGGTGTCAGCACATGAGAAGATTCTGTTCTGTTACCATTCATTTACATTCCAACCATCATGATCTGCTTGATGTGGTGGCAGCAGATGTCAGAAGTGGTGAGAAGTATCATATAGAGGGTTCTAAGGCTGCCGCTACTGGTTCTCAACAGTATGCACTCATCTGCACCAGAGACTCATGCAGAAACTGAACTGTGCCCTAAAGTGGGACTTGGCCTACTCAGTGGTTTGACTGCTACTTCTACCCAGGGACTTTATTGAATAATGTACCATGTATAAACAAATTGTTTTCAATCTGTGAATTTGCTTTTACTCTGGGATATGACAGAATATGGGCTTCTGTGGGAACATATGTATCCTTGTTATGCATTTCTTTGCTTTTAGATCTGATTGCCATCATCAGGCAAAAGCTGCCGATGTTCTGTACTGGGAAGGTTTATGCATATTCCTGTAACTTTGAAGTTTTCTCAATAGGATATGTCTGAACATAGTCATTCTTATGCTTCTCCTAATTTTTCTCTATTATAAAATGCTTTGCTTTTGTATATGTTTCTTTCATATCATGCTAGAGCCCAAGATCCCATAGCTACATAAGACAGGAGACCCCAAGATGGAGTCTCCCATACTCAATAGGTTCAAGACCTGGAAGGACTTACTAGTACCATCTCAGGCCTGTTTGCATCTGGCTAGTCCAAATGGAATAGAGCTGACATGGAGGCCATAAAGAAGCATGTGCATTATTTTGAGCTTTAAAATGCAGATAATGTTACCAAACCTATGATACATGGGATTGATGGCCTAGCACAAAAAGAAGAAAGGTCTGCTATTTACAAAATGTATGATATCGCTAAACTGTTTTAAGAAACTCAAGCTAAAATCAATGAGCTGGTAGAAGTAACAATGAGAAAGCCAAGCCCAAAAAGTCAGGCCATGAAATTATTTGTTCTGCTTACGGAGCCTGTGTCCTTACTACTATTACTAAGCTATTGGGAGATACTGATAAAGGAAGGGTACTTGATCTTTCACAAGACAATCTCCTGCTAAGGTGGTGTTGTCCAAACTGTCTCAGAGTAGCTGGGAGTGTTTGAAAATGTGTGCCAATTTACCATTGAGTACTGTTAAGAATTTTGGATCAGTAACATCCTATTCTGCAGTAATCAATGGAACATATTTACAAGCAAGAAGTTGTACACTGCCTGAGACCATGTTTGTAACCTTTACATTATCTCTCCTGCTATTTGATAAAGATATAGCCATATTTGACAGGTTAACCTCTATTCATTTGGTTGGTCACTTAGAAGGAAACATTTATAAGGAATGATTCGACCTTACTAGCATGATGGTGTACAACCCAAAGTTAGATCAATGGTTATCCCCTCATAGAGCCTGCTGTGATGTCAGAGGTTATTGATGCCTTTAAGTGTTTGATATTATCACACCTGTATGTGGATACTCCAATAATTACTGGTCAGCCCATACCAACAACTGAGGATCCAAGGACATCTGACAGCTTTACTTGCCCAGTAAGCCTCACTGAACAGAGGGCACCACAAGCAGAGGTTACAGATAATATGGGAGGACAGTATTGCATAGTTAATAACAGCAACTTTTTCATACATGGCTCTTGGCAGTGTCCAATCCATATGCTTCACTTTTATTTTACTCCTACTTATAAAATCCTCTTAGGGACCACTGTTATTACTCCTGTGACCCTGTACAAAGGGAACCACTCTTTGGTATGCCCTATCCTTTATCAGTCTTGAAAAACATGAACCTGTCTTTGAGGTCCCCATAGCTAGGCTGTCTTTAAATCTAAAATCCCTTCTTGATCACAGGCACCATCATATGATTGTGATCAGTAATAGTCTGCATGAAGCAAGACAGGTACTGAATCGGTTACTTAAAGATGGAGACTTGAACTTGGTTCTCTCCAACATGTGGCTAGAACTTACATTTTAAGGTATTTGTGATATTTCAAGTTGTCTTAATTTTTTTATTGATTATATTTCTTTGCTGTTTGTGCCATGCGTTAGTCCAGTACTGCCAACAGTTATGCTTTTTACACACTGTGCAACAGACCAAATTGTTTTTGTAGGTCCGTTATGCTAGTGTGTGAATACAGACAGTATGATATTTAACATGAAAATTTATATTTACTGTGCTGCTTATGGATTGATTGGCAGAACTATACTAGGCCATTGGACCATTTGAAGCACCTATTGGATTATCGTATCTGGATGGTGAGGCACGGGATTTGCATGCATCAAGGAGGATTCGTATGAATATGACAATTTGGTACATTGTAATGTGCTGGCAGGAGAAGGCAAAAGGGTTATTTTCTGTTCTAAGGCTTTCTTGCTAAAGTCCTTGCTACTGCAAAAAAAAAAAATAGACTTGGTTGTTAGTACACTGTGAACAGCTTGTACAAAATGCTGCCCATAAATCAAATTAACGATAGCAAGAGCTATGTGTAAGATGTGCAGTCTCACACCAGAAATATGGTACAAGGTTGTACAATACAGTAATGTACCCAGTGAAAGATTACATCATATGGACATTTGCTGAGTTCTGTAAGTATAACAGCTAGTGAAATGGGTATATAAGCTAGATTGCGAAAGGCAGAGGGTGAGGAACTATGAACCCTGAAATGAAGTGTTGAAGCCTCCACAACTCCTGTCTAGTTTGTCCTCCTACAGGAAGGTGACTGATTATACTGGTACCTTGTAAGCTGGGCTGCCAGTGCTAATGTAGTATATGTGTGTTAGTTTAATAAACCTTGCTTTATGGTGTGTAGTTCCTCATTTCCAGTATAATACTGGCTTGAATACCAAACAGTAGCATCCAAACTGCACTGCAGAACAACATCCAAAGTAGGAAGTTAAGTTTCTAGACCCAGAAGTGAATAGCTTGGGGACCAGGAACACCCCTTTGGTGGTGGCCAGCTGACTGTGACAGTGCTTAAACAGGAGATCAGCAATGCTTGCCATGGATGTGTGCAGCTGATTTTGTCTCTCACAGGTTTGGGGCATGGCTCATTCCTTCTGCTCCAATGAGGAGACCAGGAACAGCTGCCATGGCAGAGAACAGTTGATTGTGTCTCCACTACTCCAGCACGGTTACCAGGAATGTTTGCCATGGTGGTGGACAACTGGTGGCTGATTGTGCCCTTCCAGTGAACTGCTGTTGTGCCCCCAGTTAACTGCTCTAAATTGAATGTATTCTGCTGCTGTGCTACAGAGTTTGGCATCATGTGATTGGAATTCAGAGCAGCCATTTATAATCAGAACTGAGTCCCCTCAGCTCAATCCCAATACTCCAATAACTCTGGCCTTTGGCTTTGACTGAGCAGAGATAATTCAACCCACCACATTTTATTACCTTTGTATTACTTCTGTTTTCCCCTTTACTTAAGTTTCACTTTCTCAGAACTTTGACCCTTTAGTAATGTTTAAGGCCCAATATTCTTTACACATCATCTTCAAGAAGGACTGGCATTGAAGATAGCAGAAGTCCCACCTCTCTAAATATGATCACTACTCTGAGTGTGGCATGCAACCCACACGCTTTTGAATTTGTATTTACTTTTGTTCCTGTTTTTGTGTGTGGGTCTGTGTCTAAATGGATTTTTAAAGAGTTTTCTTTTTAAGTTTTCCATACCGGCATAGCGTCATTCAGGCAGAGCACCTAGTTTACAAGTGTGTGTTGGGGACAGGAACAGCAGCAGTAGTGGTCCACATTACAATGTTATGTGATAAATAGTATAATTCAGGGTTTTATTTAACTCTAAACATTGATTAGCGTTTTGCTCATAAAAGTTCTAAAACATTGTGAAAATGCATAGCACTTGCCTCACTGTGTTTGACAAACATAACACTTCTAGAAAACCTATATAAATGCTTTCTGTACAGTTAGTATTGTCCCAAGAAAAAATTGCTAATCAATTATTTAAAACCCTGCAATTTATGGGGACCATTTATAGCAAGGCAGTTTTACACAGCCCATGTTTCTAATGACCACACAGACCATGAAAGTAAAGCGAAGGTCATCATAAAGGGAGCATGTGTAAAATAAATGAGTTTATACTACCTCTGTATTTTACTTGTATAATACCACTCATTTCATTGTTAACCCTTGCTGTGCCACTGACTGACATGTCAGTCCAAAAGTTCTATATGTTCTAATTCTGTCAGCAGCCTAAGGGTTAAAACACATAAACGTGTGTAACAAGTCATATTTACAGATAACAATGGGTTTAGGCTCTACAGCTGGGTGGGGGCATTTGTAGGTTCATATTTTCTGTAATACTGCATTTCTGGGGAAAAGGCAGGAGAGAGGGGAGGAAATAAAAGATAATGGCAGTGGACACCTTTTTAACATTCTAAAAATCCTGCATGGCTATAAAATAACAACATCGTATAATATCATGTATGATGTCATTCTCATATATAACAGTAATCACAGCTTCTGAAAACTGATTAGAATCACATGCAAACAGTTGCTGTAAATTAAATAAAACCAAAAATAATTAAGGCAGAAAATTAAAATAGAAAACAAATAGTGGGAAACCATTAGAAAGCCCTAAAAGTTACAGACCTATTGCAGTACTAAATTCTGCTTATAAATTATTGGCCAAAAAAAATAATAATATGATTTATCCCCACATACCTTCCCATACTCATTACAACCAATATGACCTTGTTAAAGTAAACTTTGCTCAAGCAAACAGGAAAATACAAGCTATCATAGAACTTGTTAATACAAAACAAGAACACAAAGAAGTTATATTTTATGCAATCGCATTAGATGCTAGCAAAGCATTTGATTTAATTAACAGGGATTGCATATTTGAAATATCAAGGATTTGGGAAATATCCCAGGAGATAATTAGGGTAATAAATATCTGTACGAAAGAACAATAGTTAAATTTAAAATAAATTCACACCTTACATGAGACTTTGACACACCTCATGGAATAAGGCAGGGATGCCCATTATCCCCTACTATTTTTATTCTAGGTTTAGAGCCACTATTACAAGTGATAAGGGATAACCCCAGAATTGAAGGGGCCAGATATTCAAACTGCGCTCAAAATGTGCGCAACAACAGGAGCAAGCTCAAATCAATTGAGCATATGCGCAACAGACACGATATTCAAACATGGAGCAGAGCAAATTGCGCAAGCAGCCAACGTCTGAATATCGCACTAACTGCGCCATAGCGCAACCAGGAAGGGGAAGCTGAGCAGTAAGGTTGTGCCATAACGCAACAAGGGCAGCCCAGCTGAGCAGTCCAGAGGTGCCATAGTGCAAGCACAGCGCCCCCCCAGCAGAGCAATGGAAGTGCACAACCAGGGAGGCAGGCTGGGGCCCACCGCCAGCCATGCCACACATGGGCACAGGAACACACTGCAGAACCAACAAGACACCTGCGCACCCCAAGCACAGCATCACTGGGGGTGGGATGGATGATCTACTGGCCCATGGGGACAAGCCAACAAAGCACAGCAGAGCCATGACACCCCAGCACAACCACTGGCAGGCTGAGACTGCCACACACAGGGGGTTGACAACCACAGTGCACATCAGCCCCCCGTTCGCACAGCACACCCTGCACCGTGACCCCAAGACACCACCCATGTGCAGTAACTGGCACTGCAGGAAACACCATGCATCCCCCCGGCACACGTCAACCCCGTGCAGCAGAGAAGCATACAAGCCAGACCCACCCTGTGCACCCAGCAGTGGGTGGCAGCAGATGGCAAGACCAACAGAAAGTCACTGCCATGCTGGAGATACCTCCCCATGCACACACACGCACACACACACACACACATACCCAGGACCATACCACCCCAGATGGCATGCACACCACTGCAACTGAGCAACCATAGCCAGCTGCAAATCAGAGACCAACACAGTATTCATAACAAAATATAAATGTATTATAAAAATGTAAATCACAAAACCAACAACACCATAACTATTTACAAGGGGGTAGGGGTACAAGGTAGGGGTGGGCAAGGGATAGGGATGAACAACTTGGAGAGGGAAGGCAGGGTGGAAGGGATGGGTGAAGTGGGAAGGGAATCCGGCCTAAGGCCAGCAGGCTGGTCCTTTTCGCCCGGTGCCGCTGTGCCTGGCCATGCCTCCTCCAGCAGCCATGGCACTGGATGTTTCTGAGGATGGCCCGTTGTCCAGGACACTTGTGTCAGCTCATGCAGTTCCCACTGTATCCTCCTGAGAACACTGAGGCCTAGGAAAATGGGAACACAGTCAATGGCTGTGACTGACCACAACCCTGAACACCACCCAACCTGCAAGCCATATAGCCCAATGTCCCACACCTGTGATGGCATGCACCCACCCACAGTGAACATGCACATGGCCATCACAAACAGGCGGCACCAGCTATGTACCACTGCACACACACACTGCCCATGTCCATCACAGCACAAACAAGGCTGTCAAGTGGCGTGGCAATGTGGTGTGATGCCAGTTCACGGCCATGTGCCCAGTGCATGCATGGACCACCAGTGATGCACACACAGACATGCAGTGACACTGGACAGTGATGAATGTCGCCTGTCGTGCATGGCTGTGTTGTGCATGGCTGGTGGTCATGCCCACCCCCTCCAGCATGCAATAGCATCCATGATGTAATGATACTCACATTCCGCAAGAAGCTGTGTCTGCTGCTGCTGCTGCTACTGCTGCTGCTGCTGTTGTTGTGGCCCACCTCCTGCTGCACCACCGACTGGCACCGGGACCCTGTCACGGCCCTCCTCAGCATGTGCCTGCATCCTCACAGCCCGACCTGTGGGAGACATATGTTGAGAAAAACATCAGTGTGACTCCAAAGCAGACTGCCCCCTGCCCCAGTGAGAGTGCCTGCCCACACAGCCAGACCCATGCATCTCACACCTGCACACACTGACACAGCCAACCATGTCAGAGCCATCACCTATGCACAGCCACCAAAACACACTCACACTCCTACAGAGAATACAGGTGCATAGATGGTACACCCACCTGGCCTAGGCACCACGCCCCTCCTGGCACGTGACCGTTGCTGCTCATGCAGCTCAGGCTCCCTCCTGCGGAGGTCACTGTATCTGTGCAGGCACTGCTCAGCAGACCGGTGCTGCCCAGTGACCCCCATCAGGTCACTGGCCACTTGCAGCCAGACCTGGGTCCTAGCCATGATGAGGGGCACCTCACCATACAGTGCCCCATAGTGGGGCTCCACCAGGGCCACCAAGTTGGCCACCTCCATGGGGATCCATTGCACTGCCCTCCTGCGTGCCACGCTACCAAGTTTACAGCAGGCAATATGGCGCCCCGCTGCGCGGCAACCCCACGTGGAGATGTTGTGCAATAGACCACCATAGGTTCCAATCGCGCTGTTCGAACAGCGCCGTTCAGTCCACATAGCGCTGTCACCAGACAGCGCAATAGGGCCGTACACATGGCAGCCGAACAGCGCCAGGGGGCCAAGGTCGGACACCAGGTCAGGGGTCTATGACGCAAGGCCACGCACAGCGCCATCTGATGTCTACGCATCCTGTGCGACCGACCACCTGTGTGCCAGTGCCACAGTGGACTACTGCGCAGTAGTGCCACAGTGCCATATAGTGCCCAGTGCTGTAGCACCACTGGCACAATGGTGGCCATGGCCTGAATTGCCGATCGCGCACAGCATGTCATCAGTGCGACGGGCGCCTGCGTAGGCTACCTGGGCATCGCGCAGTACGGTGTACGCACAGTCACAGATCTGCGCTATTGGCTCAGCGGATCAACTGTCTTGCGAAAAGTGCAATGGCGCGATATTCACCGCGACACATGCAGATCATCTGATCAGCCATTCAAAGGCACAGTGGCGCGATTTGCATCTCATTACAGTTGCTCCTCTCTAATTTGCATGCATTGCGCTATAAAGTGCGACAGTGGGCTGTGCTGGACAGAGTCGGTTACTGCAGGTGAGAGGTGAGTTGCATGCTGTGGGATGTTCTGGACAATGGGCATGGGATAATGCTGTAGACTGCACAGTGACAGGTGTCCACTTACACCCATACAGATCGCTATGACCGAGCAGAGACAAGGTGAGGGTGAGGATAGTGGGCGAAGGAGGAGGCCCAACTTCACCACGGCAGAGACTGAGGCCCTCTTCCAGGCCTACCTGGAGGATGAGGCACTACTGCGTGGAAGCCAGGGCACCCCTCAGGCCCGTGCAGCTGCATGGGAAGGGGTAGCCCGGGCAGTGAACCTGCACGGAAGCCACCAGCGCTCCGTGCAGGAATGCAAGAAGAAGATTGGGACAGACCGCAGGAGGGTGAAGGAGAAGGTGGCAGCCCTCAGGGCGGCACGCACTGGCACTGGCAGGGGCCAGCCAGTGGTGGTGGAGCTGACCCCGGCTGAGAACCGACTGGCTGCAACTATGCAGTGCAGTGCTATTGAGGGTGTACCAGGAGGTGGATTCCAGACAGGTGGAAGCCCATCACTGCACGGTATGACATGGTGGTGGTGTTGGGGGGGGAGGAAGGTTGTTCACATGCACTCATGCACTCACATGTCCTCTCTTTCTGTTGCAGATCCTGTTCATCTTCAGGAGACGGTGGTGGTGGGACCAGGCAGTGAGGATGACCTGCTGGACATGGAGGAGGGTCCATCCACCTCTGTCACCAGCCAGCATGCACTGCACCAGCATGCACGCTGGGCTGCCAACTCTGGTGTCGGTGATTCGGGTGTGGGGGTGCACAGCCTGTGTCTCAGCAGTCTGGCATGCAAGCATGCCATCACGCTGTGACTGTGGCTGTAGCACGTACCTGCACCATTGATGATGCAAGGACTGCAATGGGCAGTGACATGTGTGTGTCCCATGACGGACACACAGCAGGCCATCACGTGCCCCTGGGCCTTGCTGGTTCCAACTTGTGTGCCAGCATGTCAGCACAGTCCAGTGGGGCAGCACTGGTGGCTGTGCAGGTGTCTAAGCACTGTTGCTAGCCAGGCGGTGGAACAGTGGACTCTGGGGCACAGCGTTGGAGGGGCAGCAGCAGCAGTCACCCACCAGGTATGGGGTACAGTGTCCAGCGGTGGCACATGCCCGCCGCCCTGTGATATGCCCATTCCTGGTCCTGGTGAACAGCGCCCACCCTCAAGGGGTGTTGTGCATCAGGACCTTCAACACCCTGGGGGACAGGCTGCCGTTGTGGCAGAGTACCCATTGGATGAGCACACCCGCCTGCTGCGGGAATCAGTACAGCAGCAGAGGCGGGTTGCAATGTCCGTGGAGGCACTGTGTGTGGCTGTGGAGCGGCACAGCAGGGAGTGTGCTCTGGACCGTGCAGAGATGGTCCACATGCGGATGGATGTGACCGCCGCCATTGACAGGCTGACCCAGGCAGTGGTCTCTGTCGTGGACGCATTGGGCACACAGTCAGGTGACCCTGTACCACACACCCCACACAGTTCACGCTCCACTCCCATTCCGGCGTCGTGCGACACCAGGCCTGTCGACGCCTGGTTCTGCTGTGGGCATCCCGAGCACCCCTGGTGCAGGTGTGTTCGGCATGGTGCAGACCCCTGTGCGGGCAAGGTCGCGTTCGCGCAGTGGGACCCCTGGTGGTCCAACAGTGCCACCCCATGTGGCCCCTGCTCAGCCTGCCAGTGCTGTTGGGTCACGGTGGGGCTGCCCACGCATCCACGGTGGCCATGGGACAGTGCTACATGACTGACCTGTCTCCCAGTGTGGGCCCTGTCTGGTGCTGCCCTGTGTGCAATGTGTGTCATGGTGGGCAGTGCACTGCTGGGTGCTCTGCTCAACACGCCGACACACGGACCACCTGCACACCCTCCCAACTGTTGCCCACAGGTGCGTGTGCATGATGATGCCTGCATTGTACTGTACACCAAGGTGCAAGGGTGCCCAGCATCTGACACATGTACTTGGACAGTACAGGTGGTGGGGGTGGTCAGTGGTGCTGTGTGTTAGCAATGTCGGTTCTGCTGTGCTGTGCATCTGCCCATGTACGCTCTGTGCCTGGTGTGTGTGTGTCCATATGAGTGCTCACCCCTCCCTGATGGTGTGTTTGTATGCCTGGACCCTTCCACTCCCCTGGCCGTCATGCACCCCTGGTGTGTTACCCTGTGTGCCTGTGGTTTGCGCATGGACAGTGTTGGTTGCACATGTCCCCTTGACTTACCTGTGTTGTGCATAGTGCTCCTCTGTGATGGTGTCCCGGTGCAGCTGGGCCTGCCGGATCAGTCGGGGGTCCCGCCGTCCTAGGGGGGGCTGCTCATCAACATCAACACCGGCGCCACTGGCGTCCCCATCGCTGTCCCCCTCTTCAACCTGTACGGCTATCCCACAGTCCTTGGCCATGTTGTGCAGGATGCAACAGGCCAGGAATATCCCACAGGCCTTTGGGGGGCTGTACTGTAGGGCACTGCCGGAGGTGTCTAGGCATCGGAAGCGTGCCTTGAGCATCCTAAACACCCGCTCTATGATGTTGCGTGTGGCAGCATGTGCCTCATTATAGTGTTGCTGCGATGGGGTCATGGGGCGCCAGTACGGTGTGAGCAGCCAGGGATGGAGTGGGTACCCACTGTCACCTGTGTGGAGATAGTGGAGATCAGTGTCATGTTCAGGTCCATTTTGCCCATATCCCTGTGTGCCACTACCATGGCACCTGTGGCATTCCCACCCTTGCTCCAAGTTTGCATTCCATACATGCGTACTCACCCACTAGATGTCCTGTGGGGATGTCCCCACTCTCAAATCGATGGCACAGTGCGGACTGATGCCATATGAAGGCATCATGTGCTCTGCCAGGGTGTGTGGCACAGACATTGATTATTGCCCAGTGGCATCACACACCACCTGGCAGTTGACACTGGGTAGCCCTTTCTGTTCCTATACGCTGCCCCATCGGGGCCAGGTGGCATGCGAATGGCCACATGGGTGCAGTCTATGGCCCTAGCACACCAGGCATCGTGCTACCCTGTGGAACTCCTGCATGTTTGCTGTCAGCTCTGCTGTGGTGCTGGGGAAATGGATGTGCTCCGCAGCATGTGGCAGCAGTGCGCTGAGGAATTGGGTGAGGATGCGTGACGTGGCTGACTGTGTGATGCCTGTGGTGTCCCCTGTTGGCCTCTGGAAGGTGCCTGTGGTGAGCAGGCACATGCAGGCTGTCACCTTGGTCTCCACTGACAGAGCGTGACTCCGTCGTGAGGGTGCCTGCATCACATCACTGCACAGCTCACAGAGCCGCCTCAGTATTGCCCTGTTCAGGCGGTACTGGCCCACGATCTCTACATCTGTATACAGCTCATAGCTGATGCGGGCACGGTACTGCCTGTTGGGGGCGTACCGCCGACGGGCCCTTCCACGGCCTCGTCCCCCTGCAGCTTGCATTCTCACCCCCCTCATTACAGCTTCCATGTGGAAGCTGGCACTGTCCATCTCCCTGGCTTCTGCCCCGGCTCGTGTTGCTGTGTTACCCCCGCTGTCCTGACTGCTACTTCCACTGCACCGGGCACCCCCCGCTGGCCTCTGCAGCCTATGGCCCACAATGCTTGCCTTGCCTGCCCTAGCCTGTCACTGTCTGTCTGTCTGTCTGTCTGTCTCTCTCTCTCTCTCTACCCCACTTGGCATCCTTGTAGCGTTCTTGCGCCGCTTCCTTGAGCCTTTTTATTTTGGCTCATTTCCGCTAGTGCGCAATTTCCGGCAGTTCCGCTCTTGTGCAATGCACAAGTCTTTTAATTTCGCATTGCGCTCTTTATGCATGGCTCCACCCCTGTCGGTTGCGCATGCCTTCCTTTGCATTGCGCTGTTGCTCAGCATGTTTTCAGTGGCGCAACTGCCTCCTGCTGAATATCGCAGAATGGTGCACTTTTGGTCTTGCACAGGCGCAACCCTATTGTGCATGGCACAACCCTTTTGAATATCCCACCCAAGGTGTTTATATTTATAATGAACACCTAAAACTTAGTGTAATTTTAGATAGTATTTTATCTATTATAAAGAATATTGGAAACCTTCCTTCAAGAAATAAAATTATATTCGGCTATATCAGGATATCAACTAAACAAAAGCAAGTCTGACTTCCAGCCACCCAGTCACTCGTCTCTTTAACCTATCCATCAGTACCTCCACAGTATCGTTGGTATGGAAATCTGCTAGGACTATTCCTGTGTTTAAGAAAGGTGACACCAAACTGCTATCCAATTATCATCCGATTGCACTTCTGCCTACCCTCTGCAAGATACTGGAAAAACTTATCCACCAGCAGATAGATGACCATCTAATTAACTTCAGCCTTCAGTCCCCTGTTCAACATGGGTTCAGGGCTGGTCATAGCACCATTACTGCTCTCACCCTATACTCCAGTGACGTTCAGTCAACATGGACAAAGGTCTGCTTACTGGCTCAGTGTTCATTGACCTAACCAAGGCATTTGACCTTGTTAATCATGCCTTGCTCTTGGATAGCTGCATTCTCTTGGAGCCACTGATTAGACTGTATCATGGATCCGTAGTTACCTTGGTAACCATTCCCAATCAGTCTCTTTCTGCAAATCGCTTTCAGCTCCTGTCTTTATCACCTGTGGCATTCTGCAAGTGTTTATTCTTGGGCCCTTGCTCTTCTCTATCTTTGTTAATGACATTCCTACTTCTGTACCCCACTGTCACTGTATCATGTATGCAGATGACTTGGTACTCTATTCGGCCTCCCTGTCCTTCTCAAAGCTTAATGACTATCTATCTTTGGCCTTCCAACAACTTCAGTCCTAGTTCTCATCTAATCAGCTAATTCTTAACCTTTCTAAAACTCAGGCAATGGTCTTTTGGTCCACTAGAAAAGTTCAGGTTGAGTCCACCAAACTTCAAGTGCTGTGTCACGATGGGACAGCTATCCTGTCCACGGATAACTTCAAATACCTAGGAGTTATGCTGGACCCTTCACTTGACTTCTCTGCTTACATAAATGATGTGTGCAAATCTTTTAACATAAGGATTGGAGCGGCCTACCATGTGCACCACTCCCTAACTCCTGAAGCTTGGATCTCTGTGGCTAGAGGCATGCTGCTGCTCAGGTTACTTTATTCCCTCCCTCTCCTCTCCCAAGCAAAGGATAGTATTGTATGGAAGTGGGACACCACTTACAACAACATTTGTAGATTTGCATTATTGGCCACTCACCTCATGCACCACTGTCTTCTCTACTCAACCCTTCACTGGCTATCTCCTAAGTCATGTCGACATTACTCTCTGGGCTGTTTCATTGACTCCATGACAAGATGCCCTCGCCCGAGTTCTCTGGCTAATATGTTTAAACCTGTATGTCTCTCCCGAACTCTTAGGTCCTCATCCACCCCACAGTTTTTAGTGCCTCACTGATAATCTAAAATGGGTGAATAAGCATTTTCTCATTTCACCCCCAAATTTTGGTATTCCCTTCCCTCTAGTTTAAAGGGTCACTTATCCCACTCTGCCTTCAAGCCCGCACGTTTCTCTCACCTCTATGCACCTGATACATGTAACTGTACCTGTCACAGGTGACCTTACTGTTCTTGAACTTGGTGTTTATTGTTTGCTAAAGTGTTTTAATCTACATCCATTCATCCCTGTGTGGATTGTCCTCACTCATGAGTTTGACTTGGCTATCCCTGCATGGACAACTGCTGAGGATTGTTATGATGGTGTCTATGTACTTGCATATGTAATGTCTGTTTACTGTATTCTCCTGGGTCGTGCTTGAAAATAGGCAGGACTAATGCCTAATGCTCCTACCCGGTTACCAAAAGCAAAATAAATAAATAAATAAATTATGAAAATATCAAAATTAAAAACACAATCCCTTAAGGAATATGAGAATGACTTTAAAATTGGAAAAAATACTATAAAATATCTAGGGATTTCTTTAACTACAGATCAAAGTACGAATATAAGAACAAACTATAATAATGTTGAACAAAAGATAAAACATAAACTGGACAATTAAAAGAACTTATCCTTGTCACTTTGGGGGAGAACTGATACTCTGAATATGATGGCAATGCCTCATTTTATTTTTGTCATGCAAAATATTTTGGGTTCCCCTTCACAAGCTTGGTTCTCAGAACTGAAAAGAATCTTTATAAAATTCCTTTTGAGAGGAGGAAAACCTCATATTGCTTGGCATGTTTTGATCACAC
The DNA here is from genome assembly GCA_016271365.2 of Neoceratodus forsteri. Lineage (NCBI taxonomy): Eukaryota > Metazoa > Chordata > Ceratodontiformes > Ceratodontidae > Neoceratodus > Neoceratodus forsteri. The sequence goes on from CM028136.1 coordinate 878,987,699, forward strand.
TTAGGGAGATAGGTGGGTTAGGCTGTCCTGATCCACAGTCATATATGGAGTCTAATATACTCCAGGGAACATCCACCCCAAACCTGGTCCTATTTCTTTTTTTTACCCTGGCTCCTTACCCAAACAATCTGTCTCCAGACCCACTTCTTCTACAACACTTCCAAATGAGTTGAAGCTCCTCCACCTCAACATCTGCAGCCTGCTACCTAAAATCAACCTCCTACAAACTCTTATGATTTCACACACCCCTGACATCCTAATTGTTACCAAGACATGACTCAAAAAAGCATCTCTGACAATGCCATTACTATCCCTGGGTATTCCCTCTCCAGACAAGATTGATCGGGTCATGGCGGGGGAGTGGTCAGGTATATCCTGTCCTCACTGCAGTTTACTACCATCCTAGCTACCTCCATCCCTCCTACCTATGAAGCCCTTGTCACCTGCATTACCCCTCCTTTCTCAATCCTAATCTTTGTGGCTGGCATCTATTGCCATTCAAGCATTCAACCCTCGGTTAGCCGACATCACCTCCCTCTCACAATCTGGTGAACTGTTCATAATGGGTGTTGTGAATCTAAATTGGTTGTCTCCCAAGTTAAACAAGCTATGCAATGACATCACTGCTCTAAACCTCATCCAATCTATACTTGAGCCCATACGCCCTAATCCCAAAACACAAAACCACACCCTGCTTGACTGGGCACTCACAACCCACCCACAGGGCATCATTAAATCTGATCTCCTCCCTAATGCCCTTAGTGATCACAACCCCATTTTCATTGTACGTAAGGTCCATCACCCCAAACCTCCCCCCTAAAATCATGCAGGTCTGGTCCTCTAAATCCTTAGATCTTACCCCACCTACCTGCACTTGCTTCCACCAACTGGGCCCCTCTCCACTGCCATTTCTGTTGACCAAGCCATTGATTATTTTAAGGATAAATTCATTGCCACCTGGAATGCCTCTGCTCCTTTCAGAAGGACCAGAGACTGTGGGCTTCACCTTCAAACTACTGGCCTGCTTCAGGGAGCATGACTGGGCCTGGAGAAAACACAGATCTACTAAACATCCAAATGACTACACCAAGTATAGAATGCAATGCAATTCATATACTAAAGCTACTAGACTGGTTAAGTCTGATTATTTAAAGTCCTCATTCCTGACTAACATTAACTCTCCATCTAAATTCTGGAGGGTAGCTCATGCCCTATTCTCTCCCCACTCTCCCCCTCCTACTGCAGTTCTCAAAGTAAATAACTCCCTAGTCTCAACCCTGGCTCCGTGGCCAATGAATTTAATGCCTACTACACCTCATGCACCATGTCTCTTCTAAATTCCCTCTCCCCTTGCCACCTTCTAACTTCAGCTCTTCACCTCAGCCAGTGCCTACACCTCCCCCTTTTTTATTTTCTACTATCTCCTCTGATGAAGCTCTTACTGCTCTCTTATCCCTCAACCCCTCTAAAGGCGCCTCACCAGATGAGCTTGATCCTAAACTTCTCTACATTTCTGCTCCTGCAATTGCTTATCCTATCTCCCTAAACCTTAACCTCACCTTTATTTCTTCCCAAGTATCCCCATCCTGGAAACATGCTGTAGTCCTTCCTCTTTCCAAGGGTGGTGACACAGCCACTTCTGGCAACTATCACCCTATTTCCCTCCTTCCTAACCTTGCCAAACTTCAAGAACGTTTAGTTCTTTCTCAACTATCACCCTTCCTCTTCAATTCCTCTTTCTTTACCCCCTTCCAATCTGGTTTTCAGAAGAACCACTCAACACCACCATCCTCCTCAGGCTTACTGACTCCATCCTTTCAGGGATGGACGATGGCCTGATCACCTCGGCCATCTTTGTCAACCTAGCCAAAGCTTTTGACACTGTTTCCCATCCACTGCTTCTTGATTCCCTCTCCTCAGCTGGGCTTGCTCCATCAGCCACCAACTGGTTTGAATCCTACCTCATTGGCAGGACCCAATCAGTGAGAATCCTTGATTCCATCTCCCCTTCACTCCCCATCAACATTGGTGTCCCTCAGGGCTCATTGCATAGTCTCCTACACTTCTCCATTTTCCTTAATGATCTTCCCACAGCCTGCTCATCCTCATCTATCCACATGTAAGCTGATGATACTGTTTTATACAGTTCTGTCAAAAACTCTGCTGCTGTGGAAACCAATTTACAGCATGACTTCAACCAAGTTCAGCTCTGGTTTGCTACTCACCAGCTCTTTCTAAATGCTAAGAAGATAGTCTCAATGACCTTTGGCATCAGGCAGAGAGTCTCTAGGCTCCTGGTCCTACCCACCTTCCACACCCTTGATGGGACCATCCTGGAGGACACCTCCTCATTTAGATATCTGGGGGTTTGGCTGTACCAGCACCTCAACTTCTCTGTGCATATTGATGCTATCCTGAAGAAACTGTGCCCCAAGCTTGGTGCTCTGTACAGGAATCATAGTTGCATCCCACTGACTGCGAGGTGAGAAATTGTCCAGAAGATGATACTCCCTATCTTTGACTACTGTGATGTAGTCTATGGTGCTGCTCCCGAATCTTCCTTGGCCAAGTTGGACACTCTCTTTAACTCCTTCTGCCACTTTGCTCTCAACTACCCTTTCCGCTTCCACCACTGTGAACTCACCAACTTTCCTTCCACTGTCTCTTAGATGCATCTCACACTGTGCCAGACTAACCTTCAAATTCTGGTTTGGAGTGCTCACCTCCTATCTCTCTTCCTCTCTCTCCACTCCACCTCCCCCTACCCGCTGTCTCAGATCTAATGACACCCACACTTTGATGGTCCCTCACTGCTTCACCCTCATTGGTTAGACTGGCTTTGCATATCACTTCCCTAAAATCTGGAATTCCCTTCCCCGTGAAGTATGACACTCCTCCTCCAACTGCTTCCTTACCTGTGCCCTACACAATTACCTCTCCATTAGCTTTTCCTGCTTTAACCCTCCTTAATACCTATCCCCAGTTTCTGCCTTCCTATCCTGACCCCCCCCAGCAGGGTTCTCAACATCCTGAAGGGGGAATCAGGAAATGGCTATCCCTTCTCCTCATATTTAGTTCTTGCCTCTCCCTCTCTCTTCTCCACCTGCCCTTCTGGGTCACCTGTGTGCATAACATACCCAATCCTTTTTACTCCAACAGCACTTGTGTACTACCTCGAGCCTGCTTCTTGTACACTCATACACTATAATGGTTCTGTCACATTATTACTGTTGTATACATTTATATGTTCTTCTGTATGATTTCAGAAATGTATTGTAGTTTACCGAATGTTCCACTACTGTTTATTGTACAATACCTTGTGTTCTAACTGTTGCATAATCTTACAGTGTTGTATTGTTTGTACTACCCACATACTATTGTAACTGATCATCCTTCACAACCCTAAGTAAACCCCTCCCCCCAGGTCACACCATGAGATGAGCAACTTGCTGTTCTGTGTGCCCTCCTGATGAAACATTTCAATAAATAAATAAATATATTTTAATATTTCTTAATCAATGGGCCTTTTTCCCAGATGGCGAGATAAACTATTTCAAGAGGTATTCGAGAGTAAGAGTGGGCATAATATAAACATGCAGTATTTATTTTTGGACTTTGATTTTCTTAATGATACAGAAAATTATTTTTCCACATGCTTTCAGTTAATAAAAAAGAGACTTAAAAAAACAAAATACGCTTCAACTGCCATGGTTGTTTTAAAATAATTGGTCCAGTAAACAACTTTGGGACAAGCGCAAAATACTCAAAAATAATAATTTTCTGGAGAACAATATTCATACCTGGCACAACTTATTAATAGAAGGCAAGTGCTCAACATATGAACAAATGAAAAGGAAGTTACAGAAAACAAACTAGAATATGTTTTACTATTATACAGTACATAAGAAATTTCTTATGGTGCAACACATTTTTGATTGTACTGTAACAAATTTAACAACTATTCACAAACAATAATTAGGAACTATACAAAAGAAAAATGAAAAATTACTGGCAAGATTTTATAAAATGATTGTAACCATGAAGAAAGATAATAGCATAAACTCAAACAAAACAAGCATTTGTCAATGCTGACTATTTGCTTGCTGGCATTAGCATTGGAAGTGCAGGAGTTAGATGCAGAATAGGAGTGGCAGTGAAGTATTGAACTTCATGCCAATACCACCTCCACCCTACAGAGATGAACAGGCATTGGGGTGTGCCTTTGGGTCGTCGCCCATAATACTCACGCCATTTCACCTCACCCTACCCTGCAGACACTGACAAGTGTAGAGGCATGCTTTGGTGTGTTCAGGCTTTACAGTCACCCCATTCCATAAGAAAATATGCTGAAATGGGTGCAGTATAGGAGAATGGGGTGAACTTTGGGGCCAAAGAGTCCATGGCACACCTCAATGCCTGTCACTGGCTGCAGGGTGGGGGGGTAGAATGGCATGAGCATTACTGTTGAGAATCCCAGGTCACACTCCTGATGCCTGTCAGTCCCTACAGGGTAGGGCATTATGGTTGGAAACCCTAATGCCCTGGGCATTTCTTGGTATTTTTACTCCAAGTTTTCAGCATGGGCTTTTTGTGACCGCACCTCATGAACAGTGATAGTATCAGTTTGTTAGCTGAAAGGTGATTTTGCACAGCAACTGCACCATTTGGTGCCACAGGTGTGAAAACGCATCTTGAACAGGATGTGAAAAAAGACAGCTGTACTGTTCATGAGAAGGTGCAAAAAAATGGTAATGTTGGAAATCTGGAATAAAAATATAAAAAAATTGGTGAAGTCATGAGCGTGCTTAGAAACTGCAGAACACACACCCTTAATGCAATTATTTTGGGGATTTTTTGCACCAGATTTTCAACATAGGCATTTTGGGACCTCCACTCATGAACAGTGGCACTGTGATTTTCTTAATCTGTCCCGAATGTTGATTTCGCATAGCAACCATGCCCATTGTGTGCCACAGGTACAAAAACATGTTTCGGGCAGGATGTGAAAAATGACAGCTGTACTGTTCATAAGGCAGTGTGGAAAAATGAAAATGTGGAGTACAAATATAAAAAACTGGCGAAGTTACAAGCATGTGAAGAAACTGTGCAATGCACACTGGTAACACAGTCATTTTTTGGAATTTGTTCACCAAATTTGCAAAATGAGCTTTTTGGTACTTCTCTTTATGAACACTCTCACTGTGATTTTCTTAATCTGTCCTGAACGTTGATTTCACACACAGAGAGCGCCATTGTGTGTCAGATGTGTGAAAACACATTTTGGGCAGGATGTGAAAAATGACAGCTGTACAGTTCATAAGGAGGTGTGGAAAAATGGCAATATTGAAAATCTGGAGTGAAAATATTAAAAATTCTCGAAGTTACGAGCGTGCGTGGGAACTGCGCAATGCACGCTTGTAACACAATCATTTTTTGGAATGTTTTCACCAGATTCGCAACATAGACTTTTTGGGAGCCCACCTCATGAACAGTGGTATTGTCATTTCATTAATCAGTACTGGAAGGTGATTCCATGCAGTGACCGTGAAATCACCGTTCGGGACTGAATAATGACATGAGAGTGATTGAATTCATGAGGTGGGATCTCAAGAACCCCATGTTGAAAATTTGGTGCCAAAAGTCACAAAAATGGCCGAGATAGCCACCTAAGTTGAAATCCTACCATTTATGCCATTATACAGCTTACCGGCATTTCTTCAGTTTGTGGTCAGCTTTGAAGAGTGCAGACGTGTTCCCACTCCACTGAAGATCATGCGAAGATCATCGCAGAGAGCTCCGGAGGTAAGTATAGGGTTGTGGGGGTGCGGGAAGATGGGTACACAAAGGGTGGGTGTGGGTTAGGGGAGGGTGCACCGCAGACAATGAGGGACCATTTTCTTGTTTACAGGTTTAAAATAAGGCAAACTTCACCAGAAAGTTTTCTTTTTCACAGGTACATTTGGCACACTGGGTGTTTTGGGATTACTGGAGCTGACGGGGATTGGGCACCCCATCGGCAAAGAAAATGGGTCTGTGGTTGGGGAGGCATGATGTCGAGGGGGATTGAGCACCCTGTCAGCAAATGAACTGGGGAAGGGGCATGCCAACAGGGGGATTGGGCATCCACAACATCGGCTTTCATGAGGGACTGTGAGAGGTGGATGGCGACAGCCGCCATGTTTATTGAAATGTTACACCAGGCAAGGCACACCCTGCAATGATGGGTCGCTCCCTCATTGCAGCAGCAAAATTGTTTCAAGTTGGTGGCACGTTTTTGAGCTGCTATCATAGACAGCCTGCTCATTCATTGGTGCCACACACACATGCCCTAAAAAGGAGTGGTGGCACTGGCCACAACATGGCTGCACCTCCACAAGCTGCTACTCCAGCAAGCTGTCACAATATGTTTTGTGCACATGCGCAAGCAAAGATTAAAAGGACAGGAAATTAAATAAAGAATTGAAACCATCGATACTTGTCATGTATTTATGTATAATAAAGACCAACTATTTGTGTCATAAGTGTCAATGAAAGTTACTTTTTTTTTTTAAGAACTGGCATTAAATGCAAGGAAGGGAAAGGTACTGATTATTGAGCAGACTTGATAAACCATAGGGCCTAATCTGCTGGCATATGTTAGTTTGGAAAATACGTACAGGATGGTTATTGGTGGTGCCCATTTCTAGATTCCTGTTTTTACACATGTTGAAAGTGAACCTGATAACAGACAAAAGAGCACGCTGAGCACTGTGTCATTCAGTGCTGCTGGAGGCTTGCCAGTCATAAAGGATTAAACAGGAGGCAGTATAGCGCAGTAGTCTAAGGCTCTGAGCTGCAAATCTGCTGACATCCAGCAGACCAGACCTGGGTTTGAATCTCACAGCTTCCACTTGCATACTGTGTGACCCTGAGCAAGTCACTTGTGCTCCCAGGTCGCTCCTGTAAAAAAGCTTTCAGCTTAGTGTGCTATACCTGATTAAACAACTAAAAAAAAAAAATCTCAAAAGCAGCTGTAGTGCTGCATTCCCATCTTGATTAGAAAGGCCCCCTACAAAACACTTCATCCCAGCAGGTTCTGAAAGAAGTATGAATGTTTGTCATCATGATGTAGGTTATTGAAATTACTTTTGACATTCGTCCTTATAAAAAATAAGGACACATAGTTACACTGAATAGCAGTTTTGTATCCTAGGATTATAGTAACAATATTACTAAACAGCATTTGGGACAGGAGCCCAATGTGAACTTAACTTAGCATACCTCATTCATAAGTTTGAATCCCACCACCTCCAGTTGAGTTCAGTGTGATGATAAGCACATCAAAACCAGCCAATGAGGATCAGGTGGTGGGATTAAAACCTATGAGTGTGATATGCCCAAGTTATTTTCACATGGTCCTCTTGTTCCAAATATTAATTAGTAATATTTCTGCTGTTTAATGCTATGACTCAAACTGGCTATCCAGCATAAAGTATATCTCCCTTTGTTTTGTATTTGTGTCACAATGTGAGATGCGGACATCTTGCAATAAAATCTAAAAGCCTGCACTGCTACTCCTTTATCAATTGATGATAAAAAACAAATTGGAATGAATCTGCTTGTACACTCGCATGTATTTTTTGAGAACACCATGAACAGGGTGCAGTAGCACACTCATGTGCAGCTGTCAGAACTTGTCACATACAGGAAGTACAGACCCTCATAATTACCTTAGTATTCACAAGCTTATTATTTTTTTTTTTATGTTCAGACAACAGCTTATTTCTTACAATATTACTAAAGTTTAGTTCAAGCATTCAGGGGGTGATAGCAGAAAAAAGAGACACTTACGACTGTGGCATTGGGTGCTGTTACAGGCTTGCCAGGCATGAATGCTAAAATAGATCACAACACCAGCTGCACTCCTGCATCCTCATCTTGATTTGCAAGGCCCCCTACAAAATGTTTCAGCCCAGCAGGTTCTGTAAAAAGGATTTTTTGTTCTCAGGGGCCTGGATATTCAAAGCAGTTGCACATGGCGCAACTGGGTTGCGCATGCGTGCAGCTGTGGAAATGTGCCATGGAGCGATATTCAGCAGGAGCCATTGTGCAGCACAAGTAGCAGTGTGCCAGTGCGTAACTGTACTGAATGAATGCACAAGGGCAGGGAGCGTACCCATGAATATGCAGCACAGCACGATATTCAACACCCGAACCATGGCGCAAGTGAGGAGCAATGGCCAGATGCGCCGAGCAGACTTGAGCCTATAAAAACAGGGAGCAAGCAGGGGGATGGCACTTGTGTCAGAGGGGAGCAACACAGTGAGAGGCAGACAGAGAGAGAGACAGAATGAGAGAGGGAGTGGGAGAGAGAGAGAGAGAGACAGTAGCATATGTGAACAGAAAGGGCTACCCCAGTATCAACTGCCAGATGGTGTGCAATGCCAGGAGGCGCATAACCAGTGTCTGTGCCACACACCCTGGGGACGCACATGACTCCTTCATCTGGCACAGCTCAGCACTGTGCCACAGGTTCGAGAGTGGGGACATCACAATGGGTCACCTAGTGGGTGGGTATGGCAAGACCATGGGCAGCTGGGTACAGCAGGGCATGGAAGGGGTGCAGGCACAGCAGGTGCATTGGCAGGGGCACCAGCAATAGGCAAGGGGCACTGAGATAGAGGACACCAGGCTAACCATATTTCTGTCCACACAGGTGACAGTGGCTACCCATTCAGGCCCTGGCTGCTCACCCCCTACCAGCTCCTGTTGTCCCCAGCAGAGAACCAGTACAATAAGGCACATGCCAGCATGCAGAACATCATTGAGCATGTGTTCAGGATGCTGAAGGCACATTTCCATTGCCCAGACAGGTCCAGTGGTTCCCTACAGTATAGCCCCTCGAAAGCCTGTGGCCTATTTCTGGCCTGCTGCATGCTGCACAACATGGTCATTGACTGTGGGATAGCTGTAGAGGCAAAAGAGGGGGGCAGCAGTGGAGACGACATAGGCAATGGGCTGGGGGTGGTGGGCATCCCCCCCAAGCGAGGGATCCCCGGCTCCAGAGGATGGCACACCAGCAACGTGACATGATTGCACAGGAACACTACAGTGCATGCAGATAGGTGGACAAACCCCCATGCACAGAACAGACACAGTGGCACGGCACACAGGCATGAGCGGGCATGGCCATGGGCAAGCTTACACAGGCATGGGGCAGGGGTGGGGGGACTGTGCCACATAGCCACACATGACACCATGCAGCACTGTACAGAAACAAACACGCACAATGGCACCCGCAAGCACACACCCAGGCACTAGCATGTGGCGTGAATCAGATGCAGGGTGCCGTGCACAGGTGCAACCAGTGCTGTGCTGCCATCATCATGCACATTCCACATGGGCCAGCAGCCTGGCAGGTGTGCACATGGGCAGTGTGTGGTGTGACACACAGATGCCACGACTGTGTCATGCACACACACACACACACATACACACACCACCCAGGTGCACACAGGGCAGTGGCAGCAGACAGCAGACAGCGTGGCTCACACATCAGGTCTGCCGCACAGACACACAGCCACCTCGGACACTGGGGCTGCTGTGCTGTGGCCACTTGGCAGCCACAGGCTGCTCAATGGCCACAGGGGGGTTTGCAACTGCCCCCCAGGGGTCGAACTGTGGGACCATGACCGAGTCCTTGCAGGGGTCTGCAGGCACCCAAACAGGCCCCCCCCCAGGCATGCCTGGGATGCCCTGATGGAGCCTGGCATTGACACTGAGGGGTCACCCAATGCCGGGTCTGTGGTGTGGACATTGCATTCCACGGGGTCTGTGGCAGGTGGCCATGCTCTGTGGCAGCCAGTGGTGCAAGACCGACCATGATCACATTGGCTATGTGGTCCAGGGTGGCGGTCATGTCCTCCTGCAGATGCTGTGTGGCCTCCAGGACCTGCGCGGTGCCCCTCTCATGCTGCTCGGCTGCCTGGCACACCTCTGTGTGGACCACATGCACCCCAGCCATGAGCAGCACCTGTTGCTCCATGGAGGCCCACAGCAATCGAGTGTGCTCAGTCAAGGGGTCGGCACCCAGGGGTGCATGCTCATGTCACCATCCAGCCGGTGGCATACGACCAGGCTGCACAGCCCCTCGCTCAGGTGGGCTCTGCACAGGGGGGTTCCTATGGGGTTGGTCAATGTCAGGTGCACTGGCGGCGGATGCTGCGCCCGGCCACCCAACATTCCCAGCCATCTGCTGCTGCCGCCCCTCCAGCCTCTGTGCACTGGCAAGCACCTGGGCAGTTGAACCACCACCACCACCACCCAGCACCACTGTGCTTGTGCGGAACCAGAGGCAGCAGCAGGCAGCTGTTCCACCACCAATAGACCACTAGCCACGCTGCCAGTGATGGTGGATTGTATGAGTGTCTCCCCCATGACAAGAACCCCATTGTCCAGGATTATGGTCATGTCATCATTGGTGTCAGACCCTGCCCCAATCTGTGTCTCCACACAGAGCACACCATGGCTGGCGTACTGCTGGAACACAGCCAGGTCCTCATCTGCCACCACACCCATGATATCTGGCTGGACAGTGGTGGTGTGCTGCAGCCGATTGGGCCCTAGGATGCCTGTGAAGGTGGATGGCTGGTCCTCTGGGGCTGGGTCTGTCCCCACGGCAGTCTCAGGTGCCCCTGCCACCGCATGCTGGCAAGCTGGTGGTATAAGGGAACACAGATGAGTTAGTGCTGCCATACCAGCAGTGCCCCCACCATACCTACCATGCTGTGATGGGCTCCCTCCAGTCTGAAAGCCACTGCCCAGCACACCCTAGACTGCGCGTGGCCAGCACCAGGTCCTCCTGTGCTGTGAGCTATGGCATGGCAGCCTGGCACCCACCAGTGGCCGACCTGACAGCCTGTATGGCTGCCACTTTTTCCTTAATCTGGCATTTGTCGGTGCCCATCTTCTTCTTGCACTCCTGTGCAGACCACTGGTGGCTGTTCTGCTGGTTCACGGCCGCTGCCACCTCCACCCAGGCCATGGTCCTGGCCTGGGGTGTGCCACTGGTGCCACTTAGCAATGGCTCCCTGTCAAGGTACACCTTGAACAGGGCATCAGCCTCCATCTTTGTTGAGTTGGGTCTGCACTTGCGGGCAGGCTCACGCTCCTCACCCTCCCCATGCTCAGACATGTTGCTACCTGTGGATATGGACATGTGGTTACCGGCTGCAGCAGCCCACCTCAGCCATCCATCCTGCTGTGCTGACCTCAGACAGTTGCAATACCAGTCCATGGCCTGTACTGTTGTGCGGCGCCTTTATAGCACATCACATACAAATGAGCTGTTGCGCAACAGTAATGACATGCAGATATCCCCATTGCACTGCAGATAGGCTGATGAGCTCATTTGCACGTGATGGCTAAGTATCGTGCTATTGCACCTTGTGCAATGGACTTTCTCCGGTGCATGTCGTGGCACAATGCTGTGACATGCACAGTGCACCCTCGTCAACACACATGTGCCATGGCATGTGCTACTGCCTATTGTGCAACATGTGCTGGAAGCACTATTGAGAGCCATGGCACTGAATGTGCCATGGTCCCTATAGCACCCAGGTGCCATTGGGCCTATGGCGCTCAGGCGCCATTGGGTTTATGGCGCTCAGGCACTATTGGACCTATGGTGCTTGGGCACTATTGGGCCTATGGCACTCAGGCACTATTGGGCCTATGGCACTCGGGTGCTATAAGGCCCATTGGGCATGGTGCGATATGGGCCCTATTGTGCACTATGTGCCATAGGCCCTATAGCGCACACGCGCACTTTACGTGTGCTGACCCCTGACCCTCACCCTGCCCTATGCCCCCTTGGAACACCTGCTACACATGCCAGTGTGGCCACAACCAAGCTGTGCACCTATGGAGATGCACAATTGCCAGAGGCCATGCAACCATTCACGAGGCACATCCTGCACATGTTGTGTACGTGCGCTACGGGGCACCATTTTGTTTTTGCAGTAGCATTTAGAGCATGGCGTGCCATGGTGTGAGATAAGCTAGAAACTGGAGCCAAGTTGAGCTGGTCAACCTGGTGGCTCAGGTGGAGCCTCATGCCATTGGCCTGTTTGGACAGCAGCCCCTGCAGCAGGCCAGGACTGAGGTGTGGTAGGCTATAGCTGCTATGCTGGTGCAGGCCACAGGAGTGCAGTGCACCAGGGAGTAGTGCCGCCACAGGTATGGTGACTTGATGAGGAGGGACCCGTAGTGGCAGAGAGCGCTGCAGGTGCATGTCCGCAGGGGGGCCATGCCATGGCCAGGTAAGTGGGCACCTGCTGCTTCTGTGCATGACCACCATACCACGATGTTGGCAGGGCTGCATGCCATGCTGGGGGGGGGGTCTGTCATCATCTGCCCTGTGGTGTGGCATTGCCTGTCACTGGATGCGTTGTGCCACCGCCCTGCAGCACGTGCCTGGCTGGGCGCACACTGTGCTTTGGGGTGGGGGTGGTGGGCACATGCTGTGGCTGTGTTCTGATGTGTGCCTATCCATGTTCCTGTCCTAGGGCCTGAAGATAGATGCCGTGCCAGGGTGGCAGGGGTGCCTGGTGGGCCACAGCAGGCTGCTGCGGGCCCTTTGGCAGGGGGAGCAGGACGCAGTGGTGATGGAGGAAGGGCTGCAGGACTGGTGTGAGCAGCACCACGGTGGGCAGATAGGCACTGTTCATTCCCTCTACACTGTACAGGGTAGTCAGCGGAGGTGGGGGTATGGCCATGGTCTCCTGTGCCTTGTGTCATGTCAGTTGTGTGCAGCACATGGTGCAATGTGCATGGCACTATGGGGTGGCCATTGCACATGTGTGGCAGCTGTTGGTGGGCTGGGTGTGTGTCCAGCTGCCACCAGTGCTGCTGTGGTCCTGTTGCAGTCCTGTGCCACCTGCCTGCCACTGTGTGGTTGGATGGCCCCTGGGCAGTGGTGTCCAGTGCTGTGCACTGCCGTGGCATAGCGAGTTGGTGGCAAGCATTGGCCCACCCACTGCAGGTGGCCGGGGTGCCACTCCAGGGATGTGTGTTCCCACTATCCGCTGCACACAGTGGGAGGGCTTGGGTGCTGTGGACACACACTGATCACCTGTTCATTCCTCTGCCATAGGTGTCTGGAGGGGATTGTGGCTGCCTCTCTACTGTCACCTACTGTGACACATAATTTTAATCACATCCACCACCATGGAGATTGCAGACCAGACAAGGAGGATCCTGCTGAGGGACCGTGCAGGGAGGTGCCAGGCAGTGACAGGCCATAGCTGCCTATGTGGACACCGGACCCTCCATCCCCTATCTTCCCCTGTCCCACTGTACAGACCCTGTCCCCTGTCCCCATCCCTCACCCGCCTACTCTATCCCTAGTTTTGTACTATATATAGTTGTTTAATACATATTTGCCTTGATACCCATCTGTGTCCATGTCCGTATCTGCTTTGCAACTGGCGAGTGGAGCCATGTTGCAGTGGTGTGGTGGGTGGCTGTGTGGTGCACCTGTGTCATTGTGCAAGCCATGCATGGTGGTGCATGCCCCTTGGTCAGTGGCTGTGCCTTGGGGTGCCCATGAGCTGGCTGTACAGGCTGTGTGGCATGTATGTTGGGCGCCGTGTGCCAGGGTGTGGCTTACTGTGGTCCAGGTGGGTGGAGATATGCCGTCCAGAGGGGGGTGGCCAGTGGGAGGTGGGAGCTCACCCTTGGATGTTGGTGCTACCTGTTTCATGCATCCACTGCTCTGGTGCTGGGGGGGTTGGTGGCTGGTTGCATGCCTGCACTCCATGGGCAGTGGACTCCTCTGGGCCAGCTGTGCATCCCTGCCAGTTTTCCCAACCTGGATCCACCACCTCCCCACACTGTCCCCCCCTCCTCGGTGCTCTGTTCCCTGCTTTGCTTGTGGCTGGTCCTTCTGTGTCTTGGCACATCTTCCTCAGCCCCTTGCACATCCCTAGTTGTGCTATGATGCATATCGGGTTGCTCCCTTGTGCACCTCTGCCTGCAATAGTGCAATTCTATGAAATTCAGCCATGTTGTGCTGGCGCATATCGCAGTGCACAACCATTGAATATCGCCATAGCTCAGTTGAGTTGTGCTGCACCAGGGTTGCACTGGCCTTTGGTGCATTTCTGAATATCCGGTCCAAGATGTACATTATTGAAATTTCTGTTGACATTGATCTGTATAAAAAAGAAGAAGACATGATAGCACTGCATAGGAGTGTTGTTTCATTCCATTACTACCAAAATATTTCTAAAGAATATATGGGACAGGACCCCAATGTGAATTTCACTAGTGCATATCCAAGTGATAATTTTGAGTGCCCTCACCTCCAGTTGATTACTGTATGATGGTGAACATATCAAAAATGAGCCACAATGAGGATCAGGTGGTGGGATTTAAACTTATGACTGTGGCATGCCCAAGTAAAGTTCACATTATTCCACATATTAATTAGTAATATTTATGCTGTAATGGCATGATTGAAAATGCCTATGCAGCATAACTATGTCTTCTAACATTTTGTATGTCTGTCACAATGTAACACATCGATACTTTGCAATACAATGTAAAAACCTGCACAGCTACTCCTTACTCAGTTGATGATAAGGAAAAAATGCAAAGAATCTGCATATACACCTGCAGCAAGTCAACACTTTGTTATTTGTAAAGATACCCAACTTGACTTACTGTGTCTTTAGATTATATTTGAAATAGATGTGGCGATTACATGTATAACCTGAGTGGTGCAAACAAAATTACAATACTATATCTCCGTTTATGCACACATTGGATTACTAATACTCCATTTAAAAATAAATCTCACTCTGAATTTCGGTTTGCATTCTGAAACATTACTGCAACATTATGCATAATTTCTCTACGTCAACAAATTGTTCTGAAAGCAAACTTTAAAAGAATCATTTAATGTAGTTTGCCATTATAGACTGCACAACTATCCATGTTAATGCATTTATGAGGATAACTGTCAACTGTTTTGAAACATTTCGATTAGCAGTTACCTCTGCCACAGGCACCTACGATGCATATATATACCCACTTTATTTTTTATATTCAGCCCCAAATGCTTTATAGAATGAAATTCACAGGTAAACCATTATTTATTTGTTTGCCACCAAACACTCTCTCAATTGTTTAACCATTCTCATCCAATCATGAACAAGGCTGTGATATATTGTGGTTATAGTACTATTCAACGCACAGGCTGGCAGAGGGATTAATTACAGAAACTTCTGCCTGCGGCCTTGTTCACTGTTGCTTTCTTTTGCTGTCAGCTCTGTAGCTTCCTCCTCCTCACATCAGTCTACAGCACTCAGTACTGATGCTGATTGTGTGTCACAGAATGTTGGAGATTGACTGACAGCGTAGTCTACTTTAGCTTTTGTTTGGGGTGGGGGAAGGAGAGCACAGTACAGATTAGAAACCTCTGGTATGGTTCTGCATCCCTTCCCTGGGTGACATGGCATAAGGCCGTATCAGGAGACTCTTCCTGTTGCAAAACATTCATGGAACTTTCATAACTTTGCGCCACCAAGCTACCACCCCCCCCAAGGGAAAAACAATGTGGCACTTAGTATGACATCCTAATGCAGAACAACCTCAGAAAGAACTGTGACCCAAGTAAACAAATTCTGGCCACAGCCGATAGGGCTGCAGCTGAGGAATTTGGGGTACAAATATTGAGAATTATGAAAGGTATGGGCTTGAATTAGCAAAATGTAATGTAGGCTTATACATTTGTTGTTTTGTAACATTTGTACACTGACCCTCATCAGCAAAGAAACTGTGTGTGGTGTGTGTGTGTGTGTGTGTGTGTGTGTGTGTGTGTGTGTGTGTGGCATGCTGACATGGGGACTGGCCACCGCCAATGTTGGCTTTGTGGGGATTGTGTGTGGTGGGCGGCAGAAGCCACCATATCTACTGAAATGTTTCACCAGGAAGGGCATGTAAAAGAGCCTTGCTTGTCATCCGACACTCCAATGAGATAACTGTGCCTCACTGGAGCAGCAGATTTCTTGCAAGGTTTTGGCAGTCTTTGAAGTTTCCCATCAGTGCTAGCGTGCTCGTTACTTGGGGGCTGAGAGATGCACCCACTGTTCCGTGCATTTGCCAACACTGAGACACCTCTGAAATGTCCTACTACTGCAAAATGTTGCTTGTGCCTACGCAAGACAACGTAAAAAGAAGCATTCGCACTGCACTCCAGTGTAATAATTGGAGAAAACACCGGTTATCACACTCATGCAAATGACAACTTTTGCAACAATAGGGGCCCCTATTGTAAAAAACGGATACATGATTTTCACTCGTGTGATATGGAAAATATCTTCGCTCCTGCACAGTGACCTCTGGATACTGTAAAGGAGTGAAGATATTTTCCATATCACACTCATTCCATCATGTATCCCTTAGTAACAGGTCCCCACTGGAACTGATATGTTGCATCTCAGTTGTGTTGCCCTAGGGAAATAAACTTATAAAACAGAAACTTTTGTACTAATTACCACAGTTCTCACCAACATATCTTGCAGGTTCTATGTCTGTGAGCTCTGAAGTACAGCACAGGTTTGTTTGCTTTGTTTAGAGTACCATTTTGATAACTAGGAGATCAAGGGTTCAAATCCTGTTAGAGCCAACTACTTACCATGTGACCCTTGCGAAGTTGTTTAACCTCTGAGCACTCCATCTCACACAGCTGTGCAAATACTGTATAACCTCTTTATTTTGCTGTAAAAAAAATTATTGCCATATGGGCGGGACAAGAAAAATGCAAGGATATATGTTTACAGCTGAAATTTATTTATCATCAAAATTTGCAAGAACGCGTGTTAGTTTTATTCGGTGGTGGCGGGTGGGGTGCTTGCTCCTAAAAGGTACTGTGTTCTTCTGTTATTCCTGCCTGAGGAGGTACTGTATGTCTTCATTTAAAACCGAAACCAAAGAGAGCTATGGGTGCGTTGTTGCATTGGTGCTTGTGTGATTTTACACTTAAACCTTCACTTTTATTTCTTCATTAAAAGGAAGGCTTAGGAGTGCTTGGTGTTACTTCTGTGATTAGTTTCAGTAATTCAGAAACTTAACATGTGCGTCTGTTATCCTTGCCTGTTGGAAACCCTTGATGATACCATCGTCTCTCTCTCCAAGTGTTGTTATGCTGTCTATCAACCACTGAGCGTTTTTCAATTTTAGAGTCGGCATTTGCAAATCTACATTGATGTCCCCACAAGCACTGCCATTTTGTAGTTGCTCTGACACAGTATCAGCATACCAAGTTGTAAAATTATGTTTTAACTGATCTTTAAAAATCTTATTGACAGTTAAGTCCAGTGGTTGTAATAAATCTGTATGTGATGTGGGCACAAATATGGGTATTATGGCATTTCGCTCGAGAGAGCTTGCAGAACATCATCAGTCATGTGGCCTCTGAAAAGATCCATTATCAGCATGGATCTTTGTTCGGCCGGAAGGTCCAACTGTTTTTTTATTTTTTCAACATGAGGGACCAAAACCTCAAAAATAAACTGCAGCATAGTGTCGTTACAAGCCCAGTGGTTCTCAGAGCGACTAATTAACAACCCCTGAGGGAATTCAAAGGCAGGATGGCAGTTATTATTTTTTCATTTGTAGATGATCTTGAGGGGGTAGGAGTCCCTCAATCATTGAAACCACAAGGATAACAGACACCTGCCTCTTGTCCCTCAAGCCTGAGACCTCCACCTGTTTGAAGCCAGTAGCTGGAAGGATACGTTCCTGGCTACAGGCTGTTGCAAACCTTTCAAGAAATTGGGACTTCAGTTGTGGGACGTCCAGTGGGGTTTTATGAGCTGCTTTTGTGGCCTTACATTTTGAAAACCCCATGTGGCTCAATAATTTCCATGACCCTTGCCTTCTAAAAGTCAATTGACCACCATTATCTACCAGAATGTCAGAACTGAGTGCCTTTACCACACTAGAGGCAATTGCAGAGACAACTCTGGCATTAACAACTGCCCCCTTAGACCGTAAACTTTTAATAATATTCCAAAACACCTGCTCCACTTCATTAAGGAGCAGTGCTGGACATCCACGGGGTTTAGTTGGTAGCTCAGGAGTCAGTTTGCTAGGGTAAGGGGTTTTTGCCAGCTGTGCAAGGTAGTCCTTTTTAAAACCATGTACAGTACTCCTTGTTAATGGTTGCTGAGTACTTTTTATTATAAAACCACATGGCATTCATAATGTCACTCTCTACAGCATATTTACCAATTTCGACCCGTACCTCAGCTGTGTATTTAATGCACTTGGCCTGTTGCTTTTTTACAACAGGCTCTGAAAGTTCAGCTACAATAGCCTCTGCAACACTCAGTGAGACTTCTGCAGTTTGACTCAGACTGACAGCACAAAGCGGCTTCCCGGACACGTCTCTCTTCACAGCTGGCTTCTTGGTGAACCACGGCAATAGTGACATGTTGTCCAGTTAATACACAAACAGCAATGAGCACTGGCATCTCAACTGTTTCTTTTTATGATTTTCTGATTTTGACAGCTGACTTCCAGGTTCGGTAAATCACCACAGAAGCACTAATATAAGGTAATGCAAATTACTTTGGTGGTCCTGACTGTGCAGAAATTAGGCTACATGGATATTTTGTGGTATACAGTAGGTAGCAATAGGACCACCACTGGAACTGAGATGCAGCATCTCAGCTGTGTTACTGGCATTTCGGCTGTGTTACCCTAGGTAAACAAACATGTAAAAAGACAAATAAATAGAACCTTCTCCACTAAATTTCTTCAGTTCTCACAAGCGTATCTTACAGGTTTTATGACTGGGAATTCCCAAATATAGTACAGGTTTGTTTGCTTTGTTTAGAGCACCACTTTGGTAACTAGGAGATCAAGGGTTCAAATCCTGCTTTTAACCAAGTACTCTCTGTGTGACCCTATAGGCAAGTTACTTAACTTTTGAGCCCTCCATCTCACACAGCTGTGCAAATTGGTAGCAACAGGACCAACACTGGAACTGAGATGCTGCATCTCAGTTGTGTTAGCGGCATCTCAGCTGTGTTACCCTGGGTAAGAAAACTTGTAGAAGAAGCTTCTGTACTAAATTACCACAGTTCTCACAAGCATATCTTACACATTTCATCTCTATGCATTCTTGAGTTCAGTACAGGTTTGTTTGCTTTGTTTGGAGCATCACTTTGGTAATTAGGAGAGCAAGGATTCAAATCCTGCTAGAACCAACTACTCGCTGTATGATCCTGGCAAGTTGTTTAACCTCTGAGCACTCAGTTTCACACAGCTGTACAAATAGATAGCAACAGGACAGCCAGTGGAACTGAAATGCTGTATCTCAGCTGTGTTAACCAATGAAAATAAACTTATAAAAAAAACTTCTGTACTAAATTACCCCAGTTCTGACATACATATCTTAGAGGTTTTATGTCTGAGTTCTCAAGTACAGAACAGGTTGTTTGCTTAGTTTAGAGTATCACTTTCATAACAAGGAGATCAAGGGAGCAAATCCTGCTAGAGCCAACTACTCACTGTGTTGCCGTGGGCAAGTTGTTTAACCTCTGAACACTCCATCCCACACAGCTATCAAAATAAGTAATAACAGGACCCCCTCTGGAACTGAGATGCTGCATCTCAGGTGTGTTACCCTAGGTAAATAAACTTGAAAAAAAAAAATCTTCTGTACTAAATTACCTCAGTTCTCACATGCATGTCTTACATATTTTATGTCTGTGAGTTCTGAAGTACAGTACAGATTTCTTTGATTTGTTTGGAGCACCACTTTGATAACTAGAACAAGCATTCAAACCCTGATAGAGCCAGCTAGTCACTGTGTGAGGCTGGGCAAATTGTTTTAACCTCTGAGCACTCCATCTCACATAGCTGTGGAAATAAGTAGCAACGGGACCCCCAATGGAACTGAGACCCTGCATCTTAGGCCCTGCCCACACTACGCCTCTGTAACATTACAGAGGGTATAAAACGTTACTGTAACAGGTCACATTTACACCTGTAGAATTAGAGGAGGCATTTTCATAACCATTGTTGAAACCCACATGAGATTGGTTTCAACAATGAATATGAAACCGTCCCGCCTCGGTAATGCTACCGGGCGTAGTGTGAAATGGTCGGGTAACGGCCCCTGCAGGGCACGGCCGCAGCCTGCTGCATTGTGGATCAGGCGCCGTAATGGTCACCTAGCTCCCGATGTGTGGACCAGCAGTGCCGGTCCCATAATGGATACCATCTGCACCGCTCGCCGGCAGTAACAGATTGCATCTGTTACCGGGCACGAGTGGTGTAGTGTGAATAGGGCCTTTGTTGTGTTACCCTAGGTAAATAAACTTACAAGAAATAAATAAAATGTTCTGCAATAAATAACTATAGTTCTCATGAACATATCTTGCAGGTTTTATGTCTGTGAATTCTCAAGTACAGTACAGGTTTGTTTGCTTTGTTTAAAGCACCACACTGGTAACTAGGAGATCAAGGGATCAATTCCTGCTAGAGTCAACTACTCACTGTGTGATCCTGGCCAAGCTGATTAACCTCTGAGCAATCCATCTCACACAGCTGCAAGAATTGGTAGCAATAGGACCCCCACTGGAATTGAGATGCTGCATCTCAGCTGTGTTACACTAGGTAAATAAGCTTGTGTAAAATGAATAAAACCCTCTACACTAAATTACCTCCATTCTCACAGGCATATCTTGCAGGTTTAATGTCTGTGAATTTTCAAATACAATGCAGGTTTGTTTGCTTTGTTTACACCACCACGCTGGTAACTAGGTGATCAAGGGTTTAAATGCTGCTTGAGCCAACTACTCACTGTGTGACCCTGGCCAAGTTCATTGGTTGTATTATTTTATTTTGGTATTGTTATTATTGTATGTGTGATATGCTTTATAATTCAGAAACAATTTGGCATTCTTATTCAATAATAACTGCAAAGTGGCAATAGCAGGGTTGTATATAGGGACAAAAGATAGATTTCAGTTGAAATTTACTGTAAGTAGAAATGTCCCCAAATCTCTGCACCTCATCAAATTGTAAATTGACTTCTGATAAAAGTTAAGTCAAATCTAAGTGATTGGTGTATTTCCTATCCGAGGGTGAGTTAGGAACTCTAAGTGATAGACAGTCTTGACTGGCTCTTGGGCCACATGAGTTATCAGCTAGTTAAGGAGCCATGACATACACCTTTATGTAGAATATGGCACACGTACATCAAATGTATAATTTTAAAAGCATTGTATTGCATTTACTACAAACATTTATACAATCGGACAGTGGAAATACTTTAAAATAACGTAAGTAAGCTTATTGCAATGCAAACTAGTAATGACCCAATGCATATTAATGGTATTCTGATCTAATAAACAATGTCTTATTCATAGTTTCCAAACCAAAGTTGCTGAACTTATATCATACATTAAATTGATGGCCATTTGCCCGTGGTACTTCATTTCCCTTCACAGCACAGCCCAGCCAAATCAGTCATAAGTTTAGGTTTACCCAAGTTAAGGCGCCATCAAAATAAAAAACTTATGTGAAACCATCAATGAATATGTTATTTTTTGGCATGGAAAACACAAAATAAATATGTGGAATTACTAAAACATCCCATGAAACTGCTAATAAATTGGCAGTCAGGACTGAATATCACTGTGCTGTTTATTCACCAGACATGAAATTTAATTCCCTCCCCTGCTGGACCCAACAGCTTGTCTGAGACAACAGTGTGCCAAGGTTCCTGGTTATTGTCCCTTAATGATTAAGAATATCTGCTTTGCAAATTATAAAGAAATGAGTAGTTGTAAACAATCCCAGGGAAAAAGATCAAGTGAAGGGGAGAGAAAGAAATTTAACACTGGTCCCTGTGGGACAGAACAGCAGGTTAATAGCACGCTGTAACTTTTATGTTTGCTTGCACACATGTGCTAGAAACAGTGCCACCATATGAATTTTCATAGGTGTGCCACCTCGCTTCCAATACCCTGCTCCTTCTTAAAGGCGCGGCCTCACCCCACCAATAAATGTCCAAGCTGTCTATGACAGCAGTTCAGATGCAGTGGCGTACAGTTCAAAGCAAAAGACTGCTACAATGAGCAGTGGGAATGTGTAGGCAATTTGCATACTGCCATTGGCAGGCAATTTACATACTGCAGTCGACAGTATGCAAAGTGCCTACACGTCTGCACTGCATCTGAACAGCTGTCATAGACAGATCCATTTTTTTCTTGGATTCCCCCCAACAAACGCCCACCCCAGCATGCTTATGCATTCCCGCCATCCCCTCACACTGTATGGCAGATGGGGGTGCCCAATCCCCCGTTGGCTCCACTGCCCCCCCAAACAGACTTCCAGGTGCCACGCCAGAGCCCACCCTAAAGTGGCAATGTCTGCATGGCTGAAGGGGATGCCCAATCCTGTCTGCTCCATATAACCCCCAAAACAGACTTCCAGGTGCCATACTGGGATCCCACCCCAGTGTGGCAAAAGTTTGTATGGCTCATGGGGGTGCCCAATCCCCCATCGGCTCCACTGTAACCCCCCCAAAACAAACTTCCAGGTGCCATGCTGGGAGTCCACCCCAGCATGGCAAAAGTCCATGTGGCCAACGGGGGTGCCCAGTCCCCCATCGGCTCCACTGCCCCCCCAAACAAACTTCCAGCTGCCATGCTGGGAGCCCACCCAGCGTGGCAAAAGTCCTACGTCGCTCCAAAACCCCAAACACCTATAAGAAAAATGGTCCTCATTAAACTCTCCCACCCCTCCCCAATTTGTGCCCTCCATGCACCCACCTCCCACACCCCACCTCACCCCATACTTACCTCCGGAGGCCAACATGACAATCTTCGGTGGACCGGGAACACATCTGCACTCCTCAAAGCCAACGTCGAACTGAAGAAATGTCGGTAAGCTGTATAATGGCATAAATGGTTTTTTTTTCCAACTTTGGTTCATATCTCAGCCATTTTGGGGAATTTTTCACCACATTTTCAACTAGGGGTTCTTGGGACCCAACCTCATCAACTCAGTCACTGTCATTTTTCATTCGGTCCCAAAAGGTGATTTTGCAGTCACTGCACGGAACCACCTTTTGGGACTGACTAATGAAACAACAGTGTCACAGTTAATGAGGTAGGCCCCCAAAAACCCTATGTTAAAAATTTGGTAAAAAAATTCCCCAAAATGATTGTTTTACGAGTGTGCATTGCGGAGTTCCTACACACACTCATAGCTTTGAGAATTTATATTTTCACTCCAGATTTTCAACATTGCCATTTTATCACACCTCCTTATGTGTTTTCAGACATGTAGTGCTCATTGGCATGGTCGGTGTGTGAAATCAATGTTCGGGACACATTAAGAAAATCACAGTGACACTGTTCATGAGCAGAGGTGTTAAAATGGCTATGTTGAAAATCTGGTGACAAAACTCCATAAAATGACTGTGTTACGAGTGTGCATTGCGCAATTTCCACGCACCCTCATAAGTTCATGAATTTGTAATATTTTCAGTCCATATTTTCAACATTGACATTTTTCCACACCTCCTTATGAACAGTACAGCTGTCATTTTTTACACCCTGGCCAAAATGTGTTTTTGCACTTCTGGCACAGAATAGCACGGTCACTGTGGGAAATCAGTGTTCGGGACAGATTAAGAAAATCACAGTGACATTGTTCATGAGCGGAGGTCCCAAAATGCCTATGTTGAAAATCTGCTGTAAAAAGTCCCTAAACTAATTACATTATGGGTGTACGTTGCACAGTTTCTATGCACGCCTGACTTCACCAGTTTTTATATTTTCACCAGATTTTCAACAATGCCATTTTACATCTCCTCATGAACAGTACCTGTCACTTTTCACATCCTGTTTGAAATGTGTTTTCACACCTGTGGTGCCAAATGGTGCAGTCACTGTGCAAAACCACCTTTCAGCTAACAAACTGATAGTGTCACTGTTCATGTGGTAGGGTCAAAAGCCCATGTGGAAAACTTGGAGTAAAATACCAAGAAAATGCCAGGGCATTAGGGTTTTCACCATAACACCCTACCCTGTAGGGACTGACAGGCATCAGGGTGTGACTTGGGATTGTTGACAGTAATGCTCATGCCATTCCACACCACCCCCACCCTGTAACCAGTGACAGACATAGTGGTGCACCATGGACCCTTTGCCCTCAGAGTTCACCCCATTCTCCTATACTGCACCCATTGCAGTGCATTTCCTTATGGAATGAGGTGAATGTAAAGCCCAAACACCCCAAGGCACACCTCGACACTGTCAGTGTCTAAAGGGTAGGGTGAGGTGAAATGTCATGACTGTCATGGGCGATGACCTAAAGGCACATGCCAATGCCTGTCCATCTCTGCAACGTGAGGGTGGAGTTGGCATCAGTTCAATACTTCAATGCCATTCCTATACTGCATCTGTCTAACTCCTGCAATTCCATTGCTAATGCCAGCAAGGAAAACATTCGGCATTCAATTATGCTTGTTTTTATACCTTGAAGTGCCTAGTGGAAGAATTCACAGCAGTTTGCCAGCAAACATAAAACTTTGCACGTTTCTACCTATCACCATGCAATGTTGTAGAAAGTAACATTTATTGAGAAAAGCCCGGACCAAACAGGGAGTAATAGCACACCATAACGTTTTTTAGACAGCGAGCCAAAGAAAATGTGAAAAAGCAACTCAGCTAAGCCACATTCATGTTATGAGACAGGACAAAGGACCTACTAAGTACTACATTCTTTATTATGAATTACACAGTTGTAACAACCAATCTTAAACCTTGAATCATCACTTGCTAATAATATGTCTATAAGGAAAAGCAAAATGTAACTTTAAAAATAAGCACTAAATGTATAGTATGTATACAGTGTGTGTGTGTGTCTTGAGATATACTGTGAAAGAGAGAGATGAACAAACAGGTAGATACAGGACTCTCTCTGACGTTTTAGTTTTTTTTTCCTCGCTGGTCAGCAATACAATACAAGCCCAGAGATTGAGACAGAGACAGAGAGAGAGAGAGAGAGAGAGAGAGAGAGAGAGGAGAGGCAGAGACAGAGACTGCAAGAGAGAGACTGAGCTATAGACATGTATCAGGTGTCATTCAGTTTCTGTCTGGATGAAAAAAAAAACCTAGAAAGCTGCAGTCATTCATAAACTGTTTGGCCATCCAGTGTAAATGTAACATGCTGATCTGAAGATTACAGTTCAGACACTCTCCCCCGTTACATACCTCTCTTTTGTTTTTTTTTGCTGTATGTAACATAAGCAACAGAAAAAATAAAAATAATTATTCAAACAACATGACACATGCATTAAAAAAGCAATCAAGTACTCTTTCACAATGTACTGACAGTAATAAGAGCTGTACTAACCTACCACAGAAATCACTGCACACTGTCAGCTCCTGACGGAAATCTGGCATAATTCATCTGCTGTTAGTCTTTCCTTCCCCCGGCCTAGTAAATAAACAGGGTCCTGCTGCTGAGTGCAGGACTCACAAACCTTCATGCCAAGTACAGAAAAAAACTAACAATAAACCACAGTAACATTACAGGACATAAACGGAAAGTGTTTATTTCAGACTGCAACCATAGAACGGTGTGATTATTGTAGCACTTGACTCAAATCAGAACAAGTTCACCACAGACCTGTAGAGTACCTCTTTAAAGGAGAATTGCTGTGAATGCAGATAAGTGTGAAATAGATAGGTAAAACCCATGATCTGCCTGCTGCCAACTCATGCCCTGTATGGATTTTTTTAAAGAGCTCCTGCTTATTTATTTATTCATCTTATCTCCTCTGGCAAATCCTATACTTCCACGGGATCTTATGTTAAAACTTTTAATAACCTTACTCTGTCATTCATTGACAATGAGAAAACAGAAGGCAGAATACCTTACTGCACTGTAATGGAGAGGCTGACTCCCTAGCCTAGTGAATTTTCCAGTCTGCTATTTTCGGAAAACCTGAATGTTAACTACATCAGCAGGGCAATCCTCCCACATTCCAAATAATCTGGTGCTGGTATTTTTGAACCCTCGTTCATCCTTGATGTTGTGTGTTTTTGCTATGTTTACATGATCTCTTAAATTCAGCATCAGAAATCATTTTATTTTGATGTTTATATGTGAATACATGTTATACTTCTGCATCTTCCTTTTGCTTGACTCCGTGGAGGCTTTTATTTCTATTTATTTTTTGGGTTGTCGAGTGTGTTTCCTCAGATTCTCAATAGTGCTGTAGTCGGCTTTGAATGTACTATATGCTTCGTGTGTGCAAGATGTATTTCGTTTTATATGCTGTTGACAATATTGGACATGTGATGGTATGCTGGCATTTTTTATTGTGCTTTGTATGATCCCCAGATCTGAAACCTGTGGTCAGAGCTGCTGCTTATATGTTTGGCGGCCCAATCAGAATAATGTAGGATGCTCTATGTTCTTTATTGTTTTACTTTCTTTCCGTAAACGAAGCGGTCAGTACTGTGTCCCACATATATTTATTCGATATTATAAGGTGGCATTTACTGTCTCAGGAAGATTCTGCAAATTGTTTTTAGGAGCTCTGTCAGATTTTGCTTATTGCTCCATCTGAAATGTGACAGCTGTTATTATTTCAGTGATGCACTGTTGGGGAATTCATTACAATATTCTTGCTCTGGATACATTAATTTGTCATATTCATCTCAATCACATTTTACTTTTATCATTTGTATTTAATTGTTGAGCTCAAGCATGTATCCAGTGGCATCGCACATTCAAAGTCACGCCAGGTAGGTTTTTGTTAATGAACCAGCTCTTGCTGAAATTTACCATGAAGACATCGCTATTGCTTCATGCAGATGGATTGTTTATTTCTTTATGTTTTAGACATGCATATGTAAATAGCTTTCAACTGTGTTTTATTTCTATCTCCTTTCTTCAATACGGTCAAATCACCCCAACCTGGATTCAAACCCATAATCTCGTATAGCAATGAAAGCACAACTGAGTAAATAATGAGGTCTTATATACAGATTTTAATGGCAAAATACAGATGACAACTATTTTAAGTATAAAAATCTAAAACATAGATGGTGGGGTATTCAAAGCAGTTGCGCATGGCGCAACTAAGATGCACCTGCACAAGTGTGAAAATGCACCAAAGAGTGATATTCAGTGGGAGCCAATGCACTGCATAATTCACAGTGCCCCAATGCACAGCCCAAATGAATATATGTGCAAGTGCAGGGGGCGTAGCCATGAATAAGTGGCGCAGTGTGATATTCAACCGCAAGCAAACGGTGCAAGAGTGGAGCAACAGGGACATGTGCATAGCAAACCTGAGCTCATAAAAAGAAGGAGCAAGCAAGGGACTGAGGCTTGTGCCACAGGGTAGCAAAAGACAGTGAGAGCGAGTGGGCAGGCAAGCAGGACAGCAAGAGGGGTGCAAGACAGAGGCAGGCAGGAATTGCAACAGAGTGTGGGACTGGGCATGTGACACTGATTGTGCCTGCGTGTGTGTGTGTGTGTGTGTGTGTGTGTGAGTCAGGTGCGGGGGCAAAAACAGCAGCATGAGTCTGTGATATCGGGCATTGGAGTGGCAGTGAAAGTGCCCAGACAGGTGGGAAGTGTAGGCCACAGCCAGCAGGCCACCAGCTGGGAACCCGAACACAGGTGTTCACTCCAACACAGGGGCACACACAGCAGCACACAGCTTGGGGTACCTGGGGAGACAGCCGCCCAGGGGGGCAGGACAACTTTCCAGATGGAGGCAGTAATGAGGGGTGTGAGGAGGCAGGAGGCAGAGTAGCACAGCCGTGGAAGGGCCCGACGGCGGTATGCCCGGAACAGGTGGTACCGTGCCTGCACCACCTTTGAACAGTACAGTGACACAGAGATTGTGGGTTGGTACCACCTGAACTGGGCAATTCTGAGGCAGGTCTGTGAGCTGTGCAGTGGTGAGATGCAGGCACCCACAAGACAGAGCCATGCCCTGTCAGTGGAGAGCAAGGTCACAGCTGTCATGTGCCTGCTCATCACGGGTACCTTCCAGGGACCAACAGGGGACACCACAGGCATAACCCAGTTGGCTGCATCATGGCTCCTCACACAATTCCTCAATGCACTCTTGCCACATGCTGCAGACTACATCCATTTCCCCAGCACACAGGCAGAGTGTACAGCGAACATGCAGGAGTTCCACAGAGTGGCACATATGCCTGGGATGCTAGGGGCCATTGACTGCACCCATGTAGGCATTCGCACACCACCTGACCTGGAGGGGGTAGCCTACATCAACAGAAAGGGATACCCCAGTGTCAACTGCCAGGTGGTGTGCGATGCCAAGGAGTGCATAGTCAATATCTGTGCCACACACCCTGCTGGAGCACACAATGCCTTCATCTGGCACCAGTCAGCACTATGCCACAGATTTGAGAGTGGGGACATCCCCACTGGCCACCTAGTAGGTGAGTATGCTGTTGGAATGGGTAGCTTGGCACAACAGGGCAGGGTGTGGGGGATACTAGGCCAGGGGCATCAGAGGGTGTGGCTGGGAAGGCAGGGGGGTGCAGCTACACAGACTACCATGTTAACCACACATGTCAACGCACAGGTGACAGCGGATACCCACTCTGGCCCTGGCTGCTCACCCCATACCGGCACCCATCGACCCCAGTGCAGGAGTGATACAATGAGGCACACGTCAGCACACGGAACATCATCAAGCATGTGTTTGGGCTACTGAAGGCCCGGTTCCATTGCCTGGACAGGTCTGGCAGTGCCCTACAGTATAGTTCCTCAAAGGCCTGCAGCCTATTCCTGGCCTGCTGTATGCTACGCAACATGGCCACCGACCATGGGATAGCTGTCAAGGTTGAAGAGGGGAACAGCAGTGGGGACGATGCGTCCGCCGGGCCAGGTGGTGGCGAGCAGCCCCCCCCCCGGGTGAAGGGAACCCCAGCTGAACAGAATGTCCCAGCAGCATCAAGACACAATTGCAGAGGAACACTACGGTGCATGCAGGTAGGTGAACATGACCATACACATGTTCCAGGGACCGTGGCACAGTATTCAGGCATGAAAGGGCGGGCCCCATGACAGTAACGGCTGGAGGGTAGCATGGATGGGCATGGGACTGGACTCCATGGAAGCACCCTGCACAGCACTAAAAACCCCACCCACACACCCCCACACACACCCGCACACACACGCACATGCACACGAGCACCCACATGCACACACCCAGAGGCCGCCAACAGGCATGTGTCAGATGCTGAACACCAGTGCACAGCAGCGGCCGGTGTTGTGTTGGGATCATCATGCACATGCCACAGTGGCCAGTGGCTGGGTGGGTGTGCACAAGGCCTGTGTGCAGCATCGTCCATGAATGACACGTCCCTGGAACACACACGCACATGCCACAGCAATGTGCACACAGGGCAGCGGCAGACAGCGGACAGGGAGGATGGCAGCTCAGGACCACCGCGTGGTCTTACGTCCACCACGGACACATGGATGGCCTCGCTGAGACCACCCAGAAGATGTGGGCTGTGTGACAGCCACAAGGGGTGTCTCTGATGGTCCCCCAGGTGTGTCACTGTGGGAACATGACTGGTCCCTCACAGGTGTCTGCAGGTTCCCGAACATGGCCGCTCAAGGCGTGTCCAGAATGCCCACAGTGGATCCCAGCATTGACACTGAGGGGGGTCACATGACGCTGTGACCGAGGGGCTGAGAAAGCACTCCGCGGGGTCTGCGGCGGACGGCCATGCACCAGGGTGGCCAGTGGTGATAGGTCTGCCGTGACTGCAACAGTAACCCAATCCAGGGCTGTGGTCATGTCCTCCCGCATACGTGTGGTCTCAGCCAGGAGCTGCTCATAGTCCCTGTCATGCCTCCCTGAAGACTGGTGCAGCTCTGTGCGGAGAGCACACACCCCTGCCACGACCAGCACCTGTTGCTCCATGGAGGCCCGTAGCAGACAGGTGTGCTCGGTCAAGGGGTCAGCTCCCTGGGGAGCATGGGCATTGTGCTGACCCATGGGTGGTGCTTGAGCCCGCAGCCCAGCCCCCGCACTGGTGGGGGCTGCACAGCAGGGCCCCCTTGGGGCTGATCAGTCTGCAGTGCACCGTCGACAGCCACTGCACCTGGCCCCCCTTCAACCTCATCCTGCTGCCACTGCTGCCCCTCCAGCTGCTGTGTGTGGATCAGTGCTGGTGCAGCTGCACTACCACCACCACCCCCTTCAGACTGCACTGCACCGATGGCACCCACAGCATTGCCAGATGTGGTGGCTGCTAGGTGGATAACCGCCACCAGGGCACCGTCTGCTCTGCCGTGGTGGGTATGTGGTATGGGTGCCTCCTCCTGAATGGCAACACCACTATCCAGGATTATGGCCACGTCGTCATTGGTCCCGGACCCCACCCCCGATCTGTGTCTCGGCATACTGGACACCATGGCTGCCATCCTGCTGAAACACAGCCAGGTCCTCATCTGCAACCATGCCACAGGCATCCGGATGGACAGTGGGATTGGGCTGCCTGTGGTATGGACCCTGGACACTGGTGGAGGTGGACGGATGGTCCTCCAGGTCCAGGACTGCTCCCATGGTGGACACCCCCACCTTTGCCACTGCATGCAGGGGCTCCGGAGCTGAAAGAGAACACAGTCGCATCAGTGCCACTGGCACACACCTCTGCCCTCTTTCCCCAGGTGCTGCCGTACCTACCATGCAGTGATGGGCTGACCCCTGTCTGGAACCCGCCCCTGTGCACCCCCTTGATGGTGCTGCACCTCATGGATGCTGCCACCAACTCCTGTGGTGACAGCTGTGGCACATCAGGCTGTCCACCACCTGTGGCAGCACATGCGGCCCAGATGGCAGCCACCTTCTCCTTAATCCTCCTCCGGTCTCTGTCAACCTTCTTCTTGCACTCCATGCTGTCCTTTGATGGATGCCCTGCTGGTTCATGGCCCTGGCCACACCCTCCCATGCTGTTGCCCAGGCCTGTGGGGTGCCTGTTGAGCCACTCAGGAGAGGCTCCTGGTCCAGGTAGGCATCGAATAGGGCATCGCTCTCTGCCCTCATGAAGTTGGGCCTACGCTTCTGTGCAGGCTCATTTTCCTCAACCTCCTCATGATCTGTCATGCTTAGTCCTGTGGGTATGAACATGTGGTCAGTGATGGCTGCAACCCACACTGGCCTCCCATTCCACTGTCCTGACAGGCCCACAGCCTGGTGGCTTACCTCGGAAGGATGCAATACCGGTCTAGTGCCTGTGCAGTCCTGTGGCACCTTAATAGTGCATCACATGCAAATGTGGGGATGTGCAACTGAAATGAGATGCAAATGCCTCCAATGCACCGTGGATATGCTGATTAGCTAATCTGCATATGCCAGCTGAATATTGCAAAATTGTGCATGGCCCATTGGTGTTGTGCATGCACAAGCTATGGCGCAACAGTATGACATGTGCAGTAGGCCCGGCAGTGCACATGCATGCAGTGCCATCTCATACATCAGTGGTGCATCCTCCGCACACAGCACAATACATGGTACAGTGCTCTGCTGCTAGTGGGCATGTGGTGCTCGTGCACTTTATGCCCTATGGTGCCCGAGCGTGATTGGCTCATGGACCGTGGGGCCCACATGCCCATATTGCACCCCATGCTTGGCGTGCCCAATTGCGCTATCACGCACAGTGCACAGGCTGACCCTTGACCCTGATTGCCCTTTGACCCTCTGGGTGACCGGCAGCATGTGCCAGTGCTGCACCAGCTTTGTCGTGCAGCACTGTGGATGCATGACTGGAAATGGCAGCGCATCACCCAGCAAGTCACACACCCACAGCACATGTGGCTTGTGCACTACTGGGTGCCATTTTGGTTGTGTAACTGCAGAAATGACCATGCCATGCTGCAGCAGTGCAAGGGCATCCAACTGGTCACAGGTGGAGCTGGTGAACCTTGTGGCCCTTGTGGAACCACATGCAGGCAGTCTGTATGGCCAGGTGTCCCTGGATTGGCCACAAATGGAGATGTGGCAGGAGGTGGCTGAGGGGCTGGAGGAGGCTGCTGGGGTGTAGCGCAACAGTGAGCAGCACCACCACCACTACGGAGACCTGCAGGGAAGGGACCCTGAGAGGCTACGGGCAGTACTGGCATGCATCCAGAGGGGCGCCGTGCCACGTCCATGTAAGTGCAATATGCCCATGTCCGTGCCATTCCAGTGTTCTGTGGGGGCCAGCAGGGTGTCACACCATGCTGGGGGGGCTGTGGCTGTGTGTTCTGTTGGCCATGGCAGTGCACCATGGGTGCGCTGTGCCACCACACTGCAACTGCGCGGGGCCAAGGGACATACTGTGCTGGGGGGGCATGTGGTGTTGCCAGGTACTGATGTGCCATTCTCCATGTCTCCCTACTAGGCTCTGAGGATAGAAGATGAGCACGGCTGACTGGCACTGTGGGTGGGCCAGGGCAGGCCACCACAGGGGCATGGGTTCAGGATGCAGGCTGCATGGGTGGTACCGCTGGACAGGTGCAGGGTGCGCCACAGCAAGCAGGTAGGCACTGTTTCAAGGTATGATGTTGTGCAGGGTGGGGGTGGGCCACAGCCCCCTGTGCACATGGCCATTCCAGCTGTGCACCACTGGCAGTGTCCATTGCACCATGCCTTGGACATCACATATGTATGTGGCTGCTGCAGGTGGGCTGTGGGTGCACCCCGATTCCAGCTGTGCCACTGCCATCTAGCCACTTACCCATGTCACCTGGCTGCCATTGTAGTGGTGTGTGGCACAAGGGTGGTGTTGGTGTGCAGTGCTCTGCGTGGCTTTGGATAGTTGGGTTGGCAGCTCTTGTGGGTGCACACTCTGCAGGTGGCTGTGTGCCATCTCAGGGGCACATATCACCGCTGTCCGCTGCGCATGGTGGTTGGGCTACGGTCGTATGGCCATGCACTCATACCATGTCCCCTCCTTTGTCCTAGGTGTCCATCACCCTGATGTCAACACCAGGCTCCTGAGGTGGATACTTCAGGTCACCACTGCCATGCTCCAGGTGGCATGGCTGATACAGCAGGCACTGTGCAGGCCACAGTGAAGACGTCAGCATCGGGCACCAGTGGGGTGTGGATGCCCATAGGGCCCGTTGGCCTGCAACTGTTTCCCTTCCCTGTCCCCCCTCCCTAACCCTCCCTTGTACCCTTGTTCAGCCATGTTCCTGTCCCCTGCCTCCATTCCCCAGCCTCCCAGTTTGTTTGTGCCTCCCCATTCCTTGCTCCCTGTACCTGGTATTTGTTGTTCTGTAAATAGTTGTTTCTTGACTGGTTTTAATACACATTTCTATAGTTAGCCATCTGTGTCTGTGTCTGCTTGTGCAGTTGGCATGTGGAGCCATGCTGCAGTGGTGTGCATGGTGTCCGAGTGGTACATCTGGGGTCGACTGGGAATTGTGCCTGGTGGTCTCTGCCCAGTGGCTGTGCCATGGGGCAGCCATGTACTCTCTGTTTGTGTTGTGCGGCATATGCGTTGTGTGCTGTTGGCATGTGTGTTGCCAACTGTGGTCCAGGTGGCATGTCCCATGCCTTCCTGTGGGTGTCACTGGTGGCTGTTTGCCAGTGGACATTGGTGCCACCCTGCCTCCGTGCACCACTGTGGTGCACATGGTCGGGGGCCTGCTGCCATGTGCCTGCCATGCCTCCCTCCTGGCATCCTGTGCACCCTGGTGGTGGTCTATCCTGCCCTGGTGGCATGCTCCTTGCTGTGCCTGTTGTCCTGTGCCCTGGTGCATGCACCTCTGCCCCCTTGCACAGCCCTGGTTGCACTATGGCGCATGTTGGTTTGCTCCCTGGTGCAGCCCTAGTTGTGCTATGGTGCATCCCTGCGATATTCAGCCATGTTGCGCTGGCACTTGCCATCATGTGCAACCTTTGAATATCACATTCTGTGCGCCATGGCACAGTGTACTTGCAGTGCACCACTACTGCACCTGCCTCTGGCGCATTTCTGAATATCCCACCCAAAGAAATAAGTGATCCATTTACATGAAGCAATAGTGATGTCTTCGTGGCTGATTTCAGACATGGCAGGTTCATTAACAAAAACCTATTGGATGAGACGTTAGAGAGCACAATGTCACTGAGTACATGCTTCAGCTCTGCAAATTTAAGACAAGTGATAAAAGTTATAAATAAGATTGAGATGAATCCAGATTAAGAATTTTTTAATGAATTTCCTGACAGTGCATCACTGAAATATCAGCAACTGTCACATTTCGGCGTTTCACCACAGGACAGGCAGACAGGATAGAAAATCATGAAAATTACATCACTTTAAATGAAACAGAAAGCAGAATAGATGGGGCAGGGCCTTTTAGAATATAACAAGGTGCCTCTTTTCAGGAATCCCAGTACATTACTATGTAGCTTATAACTGATTCAGCACTTATGAACTAAGTATGATTTGATGGTAAATTTGTAAACATCCAATGGCTGACAGAATGGTGTGATTTTAATTCAAATGCAACAGTAACATAAAAAAAGATCTAAGTCTGTTCCATGTGTCATTCAAAACATCAGACAGTGATCTTTTCATTTACTTGTTTTCTTTTGTACAGTAAGAAACACATATAACGCAGCCGAAGAGAAGATGTTACCTAAACTTGAATTTCCCATGCCGACACAGTAAAGTTGTGAGGCAATGTATGCAAATTATCCCAATATACTTCACCACCTTTGCAGTGTGCTAACAGTTTCTCCATGATTCACTCAGCTATCACCGGAGAGGTTCAAAACACTAAATAGTAGCCCGGGATGAAAATCATCAGCTCCAGCATTGTTGCACTGCCCCATTACCACAGAGACCAAGTACATGTTTCTCATGCTCAGGATTTAATACTAGACATCAAGTAACAATTGAAGAGAACGGTCCCATACCGCTGCATATATGTATACACATGTTACCCTCTCTCAGTGCAGCACAACTTTTCTTTGAACTCCTGAGCACCAGGATGTAATAGGCATTACATAACAATCAGACAGAATGGTGCCGTACTACTGCATATAGGCACACACAGGCTGTCATCTGTGAGTGCAGAAAATCTTTTCTTTGAACTTCTGAGCAGTGCTGTGAAACTACTGTCGTACACATGGAGCAGACCCGGAGACAAGGGGACCTACCATTGCATATATGTAAACTACAGACACATTATCATCACTGATTGCAGTGGAACTTTTTCCTTGAACTGAAGACCACTGCTCTCAAATTGCTGTCATAGACAGCTTGCCGATCCACTGGTGCATTACTGATGCGCCCCCTATTCTGACAACTGCACTGGCCAGGAGAGCCACACACCTCCAAAATGTCCTATACTGTCCCAAAATGTTTCTTGTACATGCACGCAAGCAAACATAAAAATGGAACCAATCAGCTAAGTTAAGATTGACTTATCAGCAATGGAAAATATTAAGATCATTATCAAATAAATATTATGCATCTGCTAAGAGTAAAACAATACTATGGAAAATAATAGAAAGAGCATATGTAACCCCAGCACAGATAGTTAGAATTAACCCAGAGTATAATGAATTATGCTGGCATGGTTGTGAGCAACAGGTAACCCTGTTCCACTGTATATGGGAATGTCTTCAGATACAGAATTGGTGGTTCAAGCTTAAAGAAATAATGCAGGACATAATTGAACAACCTATACCATTACAAGCAGATCTATTCCTTGTTAACAACATGATAGGAATAATACAAGATCAAACCTATTTCAGAATTTTTGCATTACCTACCATGGCAGTTAAAAGGTTGATTTTGGAATAATGGGAAGCAAATAATATGTTGTCTTTTGAAACACATAGATAGTGGAGTATTTTTAAAGAAACAATGTTATTTGAAAAATTGACTTATGAAACAGATGATGCAAAAGATGACATATATGAAACAACATGGATGGATATTTAGGACAGCCTTCCCCCATTAATTTGACTATGAGATACCTCTGTATAAATACTATACAATGGAATGCCAACTGTTCCATTAAGCTAATATAGGTTGTTGGGATGGGGAGGGAGGTTCAAGGGTATAATAGAGAGCTATATGAATTGTTTAAACTTAAAGGGGAATGGTTTAAAAAGTACTGTGTATCTAAACATTTGATATGTTGAATGTGCCCATCAGGTTCATCGTTACTGGATAACTTTGACACTCTGCAGAATTTGGGTGAGGTGATGAAATAATATCATTATTACATATAAGCAATGGACACAGGACAATGAATTTCACTGATCTTTTTACCAAGGTTGTTAGATTATGTTCCCCAGCTTATCAGAAAGGGATGATGTTTTCTTTTTGTTCTTATTTATATATGGAATATATATATATATACACACATATATATAGTGTAAGTAAAACATAAATTTGTTAAAAAAAAAAAATGAATAGATTGATTTAGAAAATGTAGTCATGGCAAGTACGAGTCATGTTGAGGTGTTACAAAGCCTTGATATAAATTGGGGTAGCAATGAGCATTCAGTATATTTTCATGGAGTGCATTCCAGACAGTGCAGGATTAACCATTTGGTCATATTCATACTGTAACATGCCCATTACCCAGCATTTGGTTGACAGCCCATCCATCCACTCTGGAAAGAAATGGGGTTTAGCTGGAGATGGATATGATGGGATTCAACCCTTCTAAACTTTTTGATTGTAGACCAAGGGCAGTATTATTGACAGTTCAGCAAAGCGATGTGTGGGTGTATACTCAACATGTGTAAGACGATGCAGGTTTATGCAATTACAGTTAGAATATACTGTAACTACTGTGATAGCAGCAGTACTGAATACACAAATCCTTGTACAGGTGCATTTCACACCTTCACAAAGACCTGACAGGGCTGCAAGGTGGTAGACACTGGGAACACTGAGGTGCACACTAGCTGTTCATTAGGCTGTAAGGTCTTTGCACATAAGGGCACACTTGCTATATTTTAAAGGTAAAATGAAAATTACTTCACTCATTATGTGAGGCACTAATGCCTCTTTACCTTTTTACCATATATTTTTTATTGTTTGCCATATTCATATACTCCCTTACAGAAATACAAGCATGCTGTGTTCATGCAGAATGCATGTCATGTTTTTAATTGTGCAATGTTTGCATGTGGTTCACATACACAAAGTGAACCTAAGTGAACCATGCTTAAAAAGCAAATCAGGTTCGCATGCTGCAAGCTTGACATGTGAGCAGCAGGTAATCTAGTGTGAACATCTAAAAATCACATCAGATTCACATGTTGCATGCTTGCCATGTGTGCAACAACTTAGCTGGTGCATAGCTCATCCAAAAAAACGCACATCAGTTTCTATTTCTCATACTACTGTTAGCAATTAGAGCCATTAAAATACATTTCTCATTGATTTCCCATTAAAATTAGGTAAACTAATTAATTCTGATCATTTTGCAAGTTGTTTATTGGCTGTTGATTTTTGTCATTAAATTGCCAATAATTTGTAAAGTAGTGTTTGCTTACTGCATTAAATGCCTAGGATATATTTGTATTTATTTACTGAAATGTTTCACCAGAAAGGCACACTGAACAACAAGCTGCT
Organism: Neoceratodus forsteri; assembly: GCA_016271365.2. Taxonomy (NCBI): domain Eukaryota; kingdom Metazoa; phylum Chordata; order Ceratodontiformes; family Ceratodontidae; genus Neoceratodus; species Neoceratodus forsteri. The sequence goes on from CM028136.1 coordinate 879,025,354, forward strand.
CATCTCACAGTGTGACTGGGGGGGTACAAGTGGATATAAAACAGTGATTATACATACAATTTCAGTTTACATACATGAGAATATTAGGTACAGAGGTTTGAATAACAGTATCGCCAACCACTGTTGGAATGGCTTTACAATTAAGAACAGGTAAACAGCACAATTAAAGCGCTATGGGAAGGAAAAGTAAGTGGGACAGGGGAAACCAGCTGGGGAAAGGAGAAGCAAGTGAGTCTGGAGGAGCCAGGACATTACCAGTAAAAACAGGTGCAAGGCCTGGTTGAGTGAGACATTTAACATAGGACCAGGGCAAGCTGAAGTATGAGCTCTGACAGTGCCAAGAGTATAGGGACAAAAGGGAGAGTGATATAATACAGCGAATAAATGTAGTGGGGTGGTCTAATTAAGTCCAGTGGGCTACAATGGAAGGAACAGTAGAGGGGGAAGAGGAGGTTGGGTAGGGAAGGGCTGAATCAATGTCTAGAACTAAACCACTCCAGGATGCTGAGAACCCTGCCAGGGGCAGAACTGGTGATGCCATTGAGATGGGAAGATAGGGGTGGGGGGGAGGTGTAAGACAGAGGAAAGGAGTTGGGATGATGGGTGGAAGAGGGTGAAGGGAAGGAAGAGGCATGTTTATAACTAACCCCTCCAGGATGCTGAGAACCCTGCAAGGGGTAGAACCAGGCAAGGACATTGGTTAGAGAAGATAGAGGGGCAGGTGGACAGAGTTATAGGCAAAGGGAGGGGAGGAGGGCTTAGTGGTGGGGATAGGGTGATGTACTGGGGAGTAGGTAAAGGAAGTAGATAAGGAGGATTATAAACAGATAGCTAGAGAGATATGGTTATGTAAGGCAGAGACAAGGGAGGCAGAGGAGGAGGTATTTTGAGGGGCAGAGGTTCCAGAGTTTTGGGAAGTGATGGGTGAAACCAGACTGTCTGAAAAGTGTTGATCGGTGGTGGACCAGCAAGGTGTGGGTGTCTGCTGATCTGAGTGAGAGGGAGCAAGAGAGGTAGGGGGAGTTCACCAAGCCAAAATTTAGAAGTGAGTCTGTGCATTAAGCGAGACACCTATTTGCAAGCAGGAGAAAGGACAGGGCACAGTAGAGATCACAATGATGAGTTAGTGATGGAGCATCGAGAGTAAAATGACAGAAGGAGTTAAAGAGAATGTCCAATCTGGTCAGGGAGGATTTGAGAGTGGCACCATAGACTATGTCACAGTAGTCAAAGATGGGGAGTATCATCTTCTGGACAAGTTCACGCTGCGCTGTAGGAGGTATGCAACTACTGTTCCTATATAAGGCACCAAGCTTTAGGCATAGTTTTTTCAAGATGATGTCAACGTGGCAAGAGAAGTTGAGGTACTGGTCCAATAAAACCCCAAGGTATCTGAATGGGGAGGTGTCCTCAAGGATTGTCCCATCCAGGGAGTGGAAAGAGGGTAAGGGATGTAGCCTAGAAAGTTTATGCCTAGTGCCAAAGGTCATGGAGACAGTCTTCTTGGCATTCAGGAATAACTGATGTGAGGCAAACCAGAGATGAATCTGGTGGAAGTCATGCTGTAAGGTGGTTGTTACATCAGCAGAGAATTTGCCAGAGGTAAACAAGACAGTGTCATCAGCATACATGTGGATAGAGGAGGAGGGGGAGCAGACTGAGGGCAAGTCATTGAGGAAGATGGAGAAGAGAATGGGACCAAGTACAGAGCCCTGTGGGACTCCTGTGGTGATTGCAAAGGGGGGAGAGATCACTTCCTGGATCTTGACTGATTGTGTTCTGCCTGTGAGATAGGCTCTAAACTAGTTAGAGGTGGGTGCAGACAGTCCAGCTGTCTTAAGGGATTCAAGAAGCAGGGCATGGGAGACTGTTGAAAGCCTTAGTGAGGTTGACAAAGATGGCAGAGATGATGAGGCCATTATCCATCCCAGTGAGGATGGAGTCAGTGAGCCTGAGAAGGGAGGTGATGGTGGAGTAGTTCTTCCAAAACCCAGATTGGAATGGGGTGAAAAAGGAGGCATCAGAGAGGAAGGAGGTAAGTTGGGAGAGAACCAGGTGTTCTTGGAGCTTGGCAAGGGTGGGGAGGAGAGAGATTAGGTGATAGTTGCCAGGTGAGGAGGGGTCACGACTCTTTGGGAGAGGGAGGACCACTGCATGTTTTCTGGATAAGGGGACTGATGAGGATGAAAAGGAGAAGTTTAGGATTAAAGAGAGGGGATAAACAATACCTGGTGCTGAAAGATAAAGGAGTTTAGAGTCAAGGTCAGCAGGTGATGAGCCATTGGAAGGGTTGAGAGAGAGGAGGGCAGTAAGTATTTCATGAGGGGAGACAGCTGAGAAGGAGAATGAAAGGTGAACATGGGGGGATAAATAAAAGAAGAGGGGGAAGAAGGAGGGAGGGAGATTTGAGGAGAGGGACTTTAGGTGTGCCGAGGCATATGAAGTGTAAGAAGAGTTAAACTCCTTGGCCACTGAACATGGGTCAGTCACTAATGAGTTATTTATTTTAAGTACAGGGGTGTGGGTGTGAAGGAGGGAGAAGAGGGCATGGATCACTTTCCAGAATTTGGAAGGGGTGTTGATATTATTAAGGAAGGCAGATTTAAAATATTCAGAATTATCTAGTCTGGTAGCTTTTGTGCAGGCATTTCTTAGCATGTGGTGCTTTGTATAATCTGTTGGACATTGAGAAGCCTTGTGTTTCCTCCAAGCTTTGTCTATCTCCCTGAGGCAGAGCAATAATTCTGGAGTGATCCATGGATGGTGGTTGCCCCATATAGAGCATTTGAATGGGGCAAATGAGTTCCAGGTGACTAGGAATTTTTCTCTGAAGTAGGTGAGGGTTTGGTCAACAGAAGGGGCGTTGGCTAATGGGGCCCAATCAGAGATGGCAAGATCATGGAAAAGGGGGGTTAAGGTCTAGGGAATTAAAGTAGTGGAGTAGCAGGGTTTTAGGTGACATTTTGAGTCTATGGACCTTCCTAACTAAGAAGATTGGGGGATGATCGCTGAGAGCCTCCAGAAGGATGCTTGATTTAATGACATGGTGGTGGTGGGTGATGAGAGCCCAGTCAATCAGAAAGTGATTTAGGGTTTTATGATTTAGGCAGATAGGATTGAAGATGAGTTGGGAGAGCTTTTTTTTCAATTGTTTAACCAGGTGAGATGCATTAAGCTGAAAGCTTGTTTACAGGTGAGAAGGGTAAGGGATATAGCTTATGATAATGTTGTTGCATGTCTTGGAAGTAGTGGAATACAACCAGTTTAAGTTTATATCTCCCAGTATGTATTGCTCTCCAGTATGTGAGAGGGAAGTTATAGAGGAAATGAGTTCAATTGTAATGAAGGGCATGATTTCAGGGTGACAGTAGATTCCAACTACTGTATCAAGATAAGGATGGATAAAGGCTGGGCAATGTTTATAACAAGGGCTTCATAGGAGGAGCGTAATGAGGACAAGAGTACAGTTGTGTATTAAAGTAAGGACAGGATATACATGGTGACTCCACCTCCTCTTCCAGCCCTCTCCTGCCTCATTATGGAGTAACATGGGATGGAGATGGAGTGGTCGGGTATCTTGTCATTTAGCCAAGATTTAGTGATAATTAAAATACCAGGTGTGAGAAAGATAAGCATTGGTTGCAAAAGGTAAATTTATGTAATGAGACTGCATATGTTTAACTGGAGGATTTTCAGGCCATTTGGGGTGGCTGACAGAGAACAGGAGATAGGCGGTATCACGTCAATTCAGCGCAAGTATTTCAGCGTGAGCATAATAGTGCAGTAAAATAAGCGCAAAAGAATTAGTACTAACAGTACATTTCTCAAAAATGCAGTTTCATTGCAAAAGTGATCTTTAACTGGAACTGGAGCTGATTATTCAGCAGTGTCCCTACATCTGTAAAGGAGTCTAGCACAGGGAAAACACTGAGTCAGTCAGCTACGGAGTTAGTAGTTCTTCCCTGCTGATCAACCTCCCTTCTTTTTGTACTCCATAGAGAGCGGTAACTTCTTCTGGTGAATGTTAGTGTAAAAGGGTGTGTAGGCTGTGGTGATGGCAAACTGTTTTGGGCCGATAGAGGAATGGCTGGGAAGGAGAGGGTATCATTTGGGGTGATGGGGGTGACTCCTATGCTGCTGCTTGGGACTCTGCAATACTTGCTTGTATCAGTAGACATCTTGGCCTTATTCTGCTGGCAACTTTTTTATATTCATATGGATCACTCAGTCTGCATTAGGCAATCAAACCAAGGGATTTGGGGATTGCCATATGGCAGTAAGAGCCATATCTCCTTTACAGTGCCACTAAAGGACACTTCAGTGTTGTAGCACCCTCTGTCACTGCCTGTTGCCCTACAGCACCCAGACCCCAATGTGGAGTCAGGGGCAAGGGGGTGCCACTGGTAGCTACCATAGTTATTAGGCTGATTGACAACTGAGGCTACAAAAGCACTATGGCAACCCTACATGCTGTGGGTCTGTATAATGCACCCTTGTAGCACTAGATATAAATGTAAAACACACTGATGACCTCATGCTATGTGGGTGCTGCATGGGGTGCTGCTCCCTCTTGACTCGCCCACCTGATCAGACATGTAGGCTACAGTTAGGCAGCAGGAGGTATAGGATAGCCATTGGGGTTGGCAAAGATGCCTTCACATGTGCAGAGTGGGCCTGCATGTTGCTTGGCAGTGATACTCCCTTAGGATTCGTGTATTGTGGCCTGCTCACAACTGGTTCCTCAACTACCTCTCTGGTCGGAAGCAATATACCAACTTTAACAGTACCCCCTCCCACCTCACTGATGTCCTGTATGGGGTTCCCCAAGGGTCGGTCCTCGGCCCTACTCTCTTCTCCCTCTTTATCAATGAGCTGCCATACATCACCTCCCATGGGCACTCCACTCTATATGCGGATGACCTGGTTGTTCTGTCAAGCGCCTGAGACATTACCACCATTAACTTACAACTTAACTCCGACTTCGAACAGATCCAATCCTGGTTGGCTGAACATAGGCTTACTACCAACCTCAAAAAAACCCAAGCTATGCTTTTTGGGTCCCAGTGCAAATTGAAATCTTGCCCTACTCCACTCAGAATCCTTGGGACTGATGGCTCCCCATTGCTGACGGTGGCTGCTGTCAAATACCTGGGTGTTACGCTTGACCCTCAACTTGATTTCACGCTGCACATCCGAAATGTCTGTAAGGCCACGAATGGCAAACTGGGCCTCACCCATAGAGCTAAAAGCTGCTTAACCCCGGTGGCTCATGTTGCCCTAGTCAGGGGGGTCCTTTTGCCGTCTGTCTGCTATGGGCTAGTCACCTTCTCCCCCATGCCCAAATCTAGCCTTTCAAAGTGGGTTACAGCTTACAATATCTGCTGCTTTGCGCTTGCGCCCCCATCCCACTGCTGCGAACCTACTCATGTTTAGAGTAGCTACCCCCAAGAAACACTGCACCTATGTAGTTGGGAACTTCATTGACAACATTATCAGATCTGGTACTCCTGCATCCCTTGCCCTCCCCCCTACCCCCGACACTTCCTCCTATCTCCTCCGGTCGAGAGCAACACCTGACTGCCTGGTTCCTAGAACCAGTACCCAGATGGGTGACCGGGCTTTCGCCGTCTATGCCCCAAAAGTCTGAAATTCACTCCCTGCCTGTACTCGGTTCTCCCCTTCCCATCTGGGCTTCAAATCCTCCCTATGGAGTTACCTGAGGGGTCCCTCCACTTGTTCATGCATCCCGCTATACTCGTGCTCTGACGTGATGAGACAGGCCCTGCCTTCTAAAGGGCTACTATTAATGATATTTAACCCCTGGTACCTGGCCCTGTAACTGTCCCATGTCTCACCTGAGCCTGCTCTACCCCCGGGTGGTCATGGTCCCCCCCACTGGCACTTGCATTCTGTTTATGATTTTCTGATGGCATAAAGGTATTCTCACCTCTATGCACCGAACTACTTTGTGGTATATTTTATATTGTATCCCCTGGTTTACTTACCCCTCAGGTAACCATATCTTCTGTTGTTTTGCACTGTACATTTCCTGTACTATATTGTCTCCATATGTTGTTAGCTTCCTACGATAGCCCTGTCAAGCTGTCATGTATCTTGATGTAAATCTAAGCTTCTGACTTACTGTTTGTTTCACTCAACTCTCCTTACCCTGTTTATGCTCATCCTGCATCTTGATATAAACCTCGCTCGTGATTGTATGTAAACTCTCTGTAACCCAGTTCGTAACCCTCCCGGGTCTCACCTGAAAATAGGCACTTGGATGTCTAGTGTGACTCACCCGGTTAAGAAAAAGCAAATAAATAAAAAATCATTTTCATTTTTGAAAGAAAAACAGCCCAAATGAGCTTCTGTTATCTATATTTGTAAGTGTTTGGGAATCCTATTTGCAGATTTTAAAGGGTTCCACTCAAATTTTAAAGTCCCATTATGATTAAGTACCTTATTTGTGATGACTAGAAAGACCACTTAAAAGTTGAGGATAGCATTTGGCATCTCTGGACCACATCTGCTGGTCAAGAGTCTTAGGCAAAATTCAGAGGTCTAGGGACTTTCACTGCAGCATGTGGTTAAAAGAAACTCTGCAGTGCATATTAGATGACTGCATATGATTGAAATAAACATACATGCCAGTTTTCTGTGCCCTATTTTTAAAATTCTGTGCACTATGTTTTCAAATTCTGCACAATGCAGTCTGGGATTCTGCATGAGTTAGTAAAGAAACAAAAAATCATTCAAATGCAAAAATATTTAAAATAGTTTGCTATAACTGCTAAAGACTTCCGTAGTCTCACGACACCTTTGAAAAATTGTAATTTTATATTGGCTTGTGCTTGCACACAAGTCAACATATTGCAGTAAGTGGCAGATTTGAGGTGCGTCACTGTGGCGAATGTAGGTGCATCCTCATTCCCAATCAGCCAGCATGCAGGTGCCACACTGGCAATTCAGAATGTGGCCCCCAGATTTAACAAAGGTCCGCTGCAAGAGAAACTTTGCGGTGGCACAAAACACGCCCTCCTGACATAAACATGGTGGCACTGGCTGCCACCGCTTGACTTCAGGGGTGCCCAATCCCCCTGTCGCATGCCCTGACCCACTTCATTTGCCGACGGCGGAGCCCACTCCCCATCGGCATAATGATCCCTCAAGTGTGTGCTGGGGGGGTGCCCAATCCCCCTCGGCATTATGCACTCCCCCCCAAACAGTCTTTCTTTGCTGATGAGGGGGCCTAATCCGGCTATGGATTCCCCATTCCCTGTTTATTTTGCCCGATGGGGAGCCCACTCTCGTCGGCATAATGTCTCCCCCATCTGTTATGTGCTCGAGGGGTTGCCCAATCTCCCTCGGCTCTTGCCCCCTTTGTATGTGCCGACAGGGTGCCTAATCCCCATCAGCTACAGCCCCACCTCCTCAAAACAATCAGATGGCATGCTGGGAGCCCACCCCAGTGTGCCCAGTGTGCCAAATGTCCCTGAAAAAAAAAAGTCCCATGATGTTCTCTTTTTTTTTTTTTACCTGTAAAAAAGGAAAAGGTCTATCACAGTCTCCCTGCCCCCTTCCCCAAACCGCACCCACCCTCTGTGCACCTGCCTCCTCCCACTTCCCCATACTTACCTCCAGAGTTCAGTGCAATGATCTTCAGTGGACCGGGAACACGTCTGCACTCTTCAAAGCTGACCACAAACTGAAGAAATGACGATAAGGCTGAATAATAGCATAAATAGGGTTTTTCAACTTTGGTGCATATCTCAGGCATTTTTGATAATTTTGACACCAGGTTTTCAACAAGGGGTTATGGGACCCCTCCTCATGAATTCAGTCACTGTCATGGCGTTATTCGGTCTGGAAAGGTGATTTACAGTCACTGCACAGAATCACCTTTCGGGATTGATTAAGAATGACAGTGCCACTGTTCATGAGGGGCTCTCAAAGTCTATGTTGCAAATTTGGTAGAAAAAATCAACAAAATGGCTGTTTTACGGGCGTGCGTTGTGCAGTTTTTGGGACATACGACCTATATTTCCATTCTGGCTGGCTTCAATTTTCAAATCGCATAAAGTACCAAACCTGCATTATGGCAAAGAAAGTAACCATGGGCCTCACTCTGCCCGGAGTCCAAGCACTGCTTAGTTCTAGACTAAAGCCAAAAAACACCAGGGGCTCTGAATACCAGCTCCTTCAGGTTCCCCACTGTCACACCTCTTGGGGCCAAAGATCCTTTGCCTTGAGAGTGCCTAGCTGGTTAAATGCCCTCAATCCTGACATCTCCTCCACTACCACCCTTGGCTCATTCAAACATAAGCTCCACCTCCACCATACTAACTCTAGCTCCTGTGAATGCTACCTATAATCTCCTCAGCCCTCTATTTTTTGTTCCTCCATCACCTACCACATCTCCACCCCTCTTTTTCCACTATGTTACTTTTTTATTTCTTCTTTCTTTTCACCACTCCTGACTCTCACCGTTCACTCCCCCGCCTCTTCTGAGCCCTCAATGATCTCTCCCTTTTTGTTGACTAGTTTCAGCCTCCTCCCAGTTGATGACCATGCCCTTTGGCTGCAGTTTCTGCCCTCTCCAACTTTGCTCCTCATGTCTATCTTCATCTTCCACCCTCCTCTGTTACTCTGTGTTCCCATGTATACGTTCTACTTATTCTAGCTATTGTATTGATCCACCATTGTAACCTAATATGACAATCTATTTATTGTTTTGTTCCTATTTCTGTAACTTGCATTTGTTCTCTGTGATGGAGACCTTTGTAAAAGAGCCTGGCTCAAAGGTACTTGTAATCCTAGTTGTAATAAAATAAAATAAAAAAAAGTTTCCACGCACGCTCGTAACTTCTTGAATTTGTATTATCTTCACTCCAGATTTTCAAAATTGGCATTTTTCCATACCGCTTTATGAACAGTACAGCTGTCATTTTACATATCCTGGCCGAAATGTGTTTTACATGCGTGCGGTGCAAATTGTATTCGCTGTGCGAAATCAGTTTTTGGGACAGTTTGAGGAAATGACAGTGACACCATTCATGAGCAGAGGTCCTAAAATGCCTATGTTGAAAATTTGGTGATGAAAGTCTATAAAATGACTGTGTTACAAGTGTGCGTTGCGCAGTTCCCATGCACCCTAGTAACTTTGCAAATTTGCAATACTTTCATGCCACATTTTCAACACTGGGATTTTTAACACCTCCTTATGAACAGTACAGCTGTCATTTTCACATCCTACCCAAAATGTGTTTCGCATCTGTGGTGCACAATGGCGTGGTTGCTGTGGAAATCAGCTTTGAGGACAAATTAACAAAATCATAGCACAACTGTTCATGAGGGAGGTCCCAAAATGCCTATGTTGAAAATGTGGCTAAAAATCTCAAAATAATTGGGTTATGGATGTGTGTTACAAGTTTCTATGCATGCTCATGACTTCACCAATTTTTTATATTTTCACTCCAGATTTTCAACTTTGCCATTTTGTTTACACCTTCTCATGAACAGTACAATTCTCATTTTTTACATACTGCCCAAAATGTGTTTTCTGACCTGTGTCACCAAATGGCATAGCCACTGTGCAAAACCACCTTTCAGCTAACAAACTGATTTCATACTAGGAAAGAATAGGCATACAGAAGGCCGAAGCTCATATATGTATGTCTCCAGCTATGCTGGTGTAATGTCCCTGGGTTCACAGCAGAAATCTATCAGGATTTTATTTGAATGTGACATGGTTATTATATTCTAGTTCTGCACTAAGTATGGTATTCCATAATGGAATAATTCTTTGGATATAGTAAGATCTTCTTTTATTAGTTCTGGGATATGTTAGTGCCGGTTGGTGGGTGTGGCTTTGAAAGTTACAATCTCATTTGTTATAGCTCATGCCTAACTGATTCATTAGCTCAGTATCAGTATGTATTTTATGCATTAATAAGAGATCTCCTCTCTTTCTTCTCAATTCTAAAGAGCACATGTATAGTTCATGTAGCCTCATCTCATAACTCTTTTCATGCATGTTGGTATCTAGCTTTGTTAACCTCCTTTGTACTCCCTCCAGTCTACCAATGTCACTCTTCAAGTACGGACTCCAAAGAGGAGAGCAGTAGTTGAGATGAGGTCTCACATATGCCCTGTATAATGGCAGGACACAATCCCTATCGCGGGAAGTGAAACTTCTTTTAATGCAACTGATAAGTCTATTGGCTCTATTAATAATAAAATTATAATGGCTACCAGAAGTTAACTCAGGGCTGATAGTGCCTCTTTTCATGAGGTGGGGTCACAAAAAGCCCATGTTGAAAATCTGGAGTGAAAATACCAACACACGCCTATGGCGTTAGGTTAGACCTCGTACTCTCAAACGGGGGCAGTAAGAGGATCTCAGATCTAGAAGTGGGTTGCCATCTGGGGACAAGTGACCATCAGACAGTGTGGTTCACGTTAAACTCAACTACAGAGTCAAGCCATACAAAAGTGAGGGTACTGGACTTTAGGAGGGCTGACTTTGGCAAGATGGGAGAGTGCCTCAGAAAAGCACTAGCAAACAGGCTCGAAGGAGGTGTGGAGCAACAATGGGGAATTATCAAAACTGCCATCACAGAGGCAACAAGCCTTTGTGTGAAGCAAATAAACAAATTAAAATGAAAGAAAAATACTATGGTTCTCAAGAGAGGTGGCTGTGAAAGTCAGGAAGAAAAGATAGCATTCCGAAGTATAAGGAAACACAGAAGGAGCAGGACAGAGAGCTGTACCAGTTAAGGCAGAAAGAAGCAGGAGGAAGTCAGAATAGCAAAGGCCCAAACTAAGGAAAAGATAGCCAACTCAGATAAGAAGGGGATAAAACCTTTTATAGGTACATCAGCGGCGTGAAAGACAAAGGGAGGGATAGTGAGGCTGAATAGAATGAGCGGTGGGTGGGCAGGGGGGACAGTGAACAAAGCAGGAATACTGAGACGAATATTTCGGCTCAGTATTCACAAAGAAGAGGAGGAAGTGCCTAATCCAATTAACAGAAGCACTCTTGATAGGAAGTCGATCCCAGTCCTTTCACAGAAGAAAGGGTTCTGCAAGAACTCCTAAAACTGAAGGTGGACAAAGCAATGGGTCCTGATGGAATTCACCCCAGAATTCTAAAAGAATTAAGGAAGGAACTAGTGAAACCACTGGCTACTCTTTTAATAAATCATGGGAGGATGGTGTGGTACCGAGGACTGGAGGAAGGCGGATGTGATTCCCCTTCACAAAAGTGGGACCAAGACAGAGGCAGGAAACTACAGACCTGTCAGTCTGACCTCTGTGGTAGGGAAAGTGATGGAGTCACTTGAAGGAAAGAATAGTTGAGTACCTAGAGGTCAGTGGAGCACAGGATCCAAGGCAGCATGTGTTCACAGCGGAAGGTCATGTCAGATGAATCTAATAGATTTCTTTGACTGGGTGACCAAAGTAGTAGACCAGGGAGGGGCTGTGGACATGGCCTACCTAGACTTTAGCAAGGCATTTGACACAGTCCCACACAAAGATTATTAGTCAAATTAACCAGCCTGGGAGTGGGTCCCAGGGTGGTAGCCTAGATAAAACATTGGCTGGATAACAGGACACAGAAGGTAATTGTAAATGGAGTCCACTCTGAAGAAAGGCGGTTACTAGTGGGGTACCATAGGGTTCAGTATTGGGTCCAGTCCTTTTAATGTCTTCATCAGTGACATTGCAGAGGGACTGGAAGAAAAGTATGCCTTTGCAGATGACACAAAGATCTGCAACAGGGTTGATACACAAGGCGTGGAAAGGATGAAAAGGACTTGGCAAGGTTGGAGAAATGGTCAGACGTATGGCAGCTAGAATTCAATGCAAAAAGTGCAAAATAATGCACCTGGGAAACAAGAACCCAGGGAAGAATAAACAATGGGTGGGAGGTAGTAAACAACAACAAAACAGGAAAGGGACCTGGGGTAATCATATCAGATGACCTTAAGGTTAGTAAGCAATGTGAGAAGGCAGTAGGGACGGCCGGGGTATACTGGGATGTATAGGAGAGGCATCAGCAGCAGAAAACAGGAAGTTGTTACTCCTCTGTACAGACAGTTGGTGAGACCCCATCTGGAATACTGTGTCCAGTTCTGAGACCCCATCTCCGCAAGGACATAGACAGGATAGAGGCAGTCCAGAGAGGGCAACTAAAATGGTGCAGGGTCTGCAAGAGAAGCCGATGAGGAGAGACTAAAGGAGCTTAATATGTATACCCTTGAGGAAAGAAGGGAGAGGGGACATGATAGAAACTTTCAAGTACCTCAAAGGAATCAACAAAATCCAAGAGGGTAGCATCTTTCAGAAAAAGACTTGCAAGAACAAGGGACACAATTTAAAGAAAGAAGGAGGCGGTTCAAGGGGCAATGTGAGAAGTATTATTTCACAGAGAGGGTAGTGGATGCATGGAACAGCCTTCCTGAGGAAGTTATGAGGTCTAAAACTGTGGGAGAATTCAAGAATGCATGGGACAGACATAAGGCAATTCTTGTGGGGGCAGGAAGATATAGGCTGTTGGTTAACTAGGATCTGCGGCCTATCCTGTAGGTAGGGAAATGGGCAGACTAGATGGGCCTAGCGGTCCTTATCTGCCATCAAAGTCTATGTTTCTATGTTTCTACTGCACCCCACCCTGTGCAGATTGACAGGCGTCAGGGGTGTGACTTGGGATAATCAGCTGTAATGCTCCCTAGTCCACTCCCACCCCCACCCTGTAGCCAGTGACACACATTGTGGTGTGCCTTGCAGTGTTCAGCCACAAAGTTCACCCCATTCTCCTATACTGCACACACCTCAGCGTATTTTCTTATGGAATGTACCAAGTATAATGCCCAAAGACCCCAAAGCACACCACAACACTTGTCAGTGTCTACAGGGTAGGGTGAGGTAAAATGGCATGAGCGTTATAGCTGATGACCCAAAGGCACACCCCAATGCCTGTCAGTCTCTGCAGGTTGGGGTGGGGTTGGCATCACTTCAATACTTACTGCCATTCCTATTATGCGCCTCTTAACTCCAGCACTACCAATGCCATATGCCAGTGAGACATTTGGCATTGACAAATGCTTGTTTAATATACTTTTTTGTTTGTCAGATATTGTAAATAGTTAGCTCTTCCCCCTTTTTATAACTACACTAGAGATGGGTGAAAGGCTGAATTCCACCAGCATGATTGATTTTGGAATTTCTTGTTTCTCTCTGTGGGATTCCAAAAGCAATCTGTGGATTCATTGTTGAATCCATTGCATGTAGTTCTGTGGACTGAGCATGAGTTCTCATGGAGGGTTTGAAGTGCATCAGTGGGGAAGCAAAAAGATGTCTTGATTGTCAAGAATGCCATGGCTGAATTCTATCAAGTCTGTTGACTAAGTGAGCATAACAGCGGAGGCTATGTGAGACATATGATTTCAGATCAAGGAACAGTTCGGGAACTGCCCTGGTATAACACTTGGTGTGCAAAGGAAAATTCCGTTAGGGCACTGCACACCACATTAAACTACAGAAACCTGCATTTTCAGCTTCAAATGAGTATTGTTATTGACTGCAAGCATTTGTTCCATAGTAGCATTTAGTTCCCCCACCACTAGGTAGTTGTGTTGATATATGGTCTGCTTGGATAATGCTTTCAATTGTTAGTTTCACTTGGTGAAGATGCACTTAAGTAGATAATTCTTTTGACTGGTATGAGACACACTGCTCACAGTCATGCAGGGTCTGGTGGGTGAATGCAGCATTCTTAGTTTGGAAAAGTAGCCAGTTATGGACTGTGGTGCTTTGCTGACTGAAGTGCTAGTTGCCACCTGCATATTGCTTGTGGTGGTGGTGCCAGTGCTGATGATATGTTGCACCAGCTCCTTATGCTGGTGCTGATTCCATCCTACTCCTCCTCATCCCAACTCTTAATCTCACTAATAACAAGTTTATTAAGACCAAATTCTGCATCCCTTTGATGATTTGACCATTTAAGAAGATGTTTGGTCTTCCAAGTATCAATTCTATCCAGGGATACCAAGATGTGACCCAGGTGGGCCCTGGTTCTTTCAAGCCTTACAAATCTGACATATTGCCACACTCTCATCATTGTTCTCAGTAAAATTAAAATCCCAAACTAAGGACAGTCGGGATGAGAGGTACTGCTTAACTCTTGTCTGTTCTTGGGTGGGCGGGGCACTGGATCTGAACCTGTACCCTCTGCACTTGGATTTGCATCACTGTCTCCTTCCTTTTCCCTCTGCCTTGCCCTGTACTTTCCTCATTCCCTTGCTTTTAGTTTCACATGTCAGATCAGCATCCTTCCCATCATTTATATTGGTATCCACATTTGGCCTTGCACTGGGTGGAAAAAGTATCCTTTTGCATTTTGACTATTTGCATGGAACTCTGGAACCCAATCTACATCAAGCACTGGATTTTCAATATCACTGCTGCCCTCCTCAGACTTCATCTCTGCCTCTTCAGCTTTGTTATCAGGGAACTATGTCCACCAACTTCCAGTTCCTTGGGACCATGACAGTCTCGATTAAGCAGTTAAATAGAACCACCTCCCTAAGCACAAAGGTATGCAACCCAGCAAACCATCAGCTCCCAGAGTCTTATCCATTTTCGACTCTCTCTGACCCTTGAGTACCCTTTCTTCACTGATATTCCACATTGTCATTTTTGTTTCCATCTCAACTTTGATGCTACACTCTAGCAGTGGCCCACCCTCCTCAACTATGAAGACTGAGCAGAAGTTTAAATTAAGAATATCAGCTTTTTGCCAATCTTCTTCCATCAGTTCACCATTTTCTAACCCTCTCGAGTCCCTCTTATTCTTTCCCTTCTTCATGATATACCAAAAGTAGGTCATATCATTATCCCTCACCTGTTGTGCAATTTAAGCTCAGACTCCATTTTTACTCTCCTGATTGACCGGCTGGTTTGTACCTCAACCTGCTAAGAAAACCATGTAAACTTCTTGTTCCTCAGCCTTTTCTCTATAGCCCTCCTTCAATACGTCAAGGATTCCCTGTTTGATAAATTTTCACTTGCCTTCATCCCTACTAGTAGGCAAGGCTCTTCTACTTTCTCTTAGTTCCTTTTCCATCTTTCTGAAGTCCAGCTTTCTAAAATGTTGGAACAATGTCCAGAAATTCTGCCTTTGTGTTTCCATGGCTATGTGAAAACACACTGTGTTGTGGACATTGTTCTAAAACAATTCCCTCCTTTAATCCCCAGTGTTATCCTGGTAGATCAGAAGAACAGAGACTGAGTATGGCTCCATCCCTAGTCTGCTTGTCACCTACTGAGTCAGGAAACTGTTCTGAAAGGTATCCATCAACATATGTTTCCTGATGCTCTGTGTCCAGGAATGCTCCAGCTCACATCTGGCATGCTGAAATCACCTAGAAGTACAGCTTCTCCTCCAGCTACAACCCTCATGACCTCCTTGACAGTGCCCTTTCCATCAATTTAGACTGATGGGGGACCTGTATATTACCATCACGTGGAAATTCCTTCCCCTACCAGCCATCAGCTGATCCCATAATGATTCAGTACTGCCCTCTCATCCTTTGTCTTTATCCTTTGACACCTTGATGTCTCTGCTAATGTACTATGCAGTTCTCCCCCAACCCTTATCCCTGCCTCTCCTGAATATTATGTTGCCCAGTACTGTGAGGTTAAATCATTGCTGAGTGTTGCCCACTTCAAGTTATTGATATTCTGGAGATAATTTATTTTATCTGCAAGGCTTCTGACATTTAGGAAAACCCCCTTCCTGGATCCCTGACGACTTCTGCTATTACCTTATCCATTGGTGGACTTATTTTACCTGTTCCTGTGATGTATTTATATTTATCCCCCTCCTCCCCGGATCTGGTTCCTATTCTTCATATCATGCCTTTTCTTTGCTTACTATCTGCATTGTTTCTGGTTTACCCACTTTTTGGAGGAGAGCTAGCTAGGCCTCCCCCAGCTGAGTTTACCCTAGAGATGACCTTGCCCCAGACTCCTCCCCTACTAGTTTCTATGGCTGTGTGAAAACACACTGTGCTGTGGTCATCATTGAAAGTTGTAATTTTCATATAACTTTGACTCTTTTATTAATGAATCAGTTAATGGATGATGTAGATTGCTGTGACTCTGACATCTTGCTAAATAGATCTGCTGTACTGTTAACTGTTTCTCCATCATCCCCCATGGTACCTCTAAGGACCAGAAGGAATAATTTTACAAATAATTTGAAATTACTAAATCAAGGCAGGCGTCTCAGTTTAGACAGAGTGGATTTAAATGGGAACAGTGCAATTCATCTGACTTTGTTGTATTCCAATTGATCTTAGTAATGGCGGGTGACATAGAAATTAATCTGGGTCCATTCATAATAAATGAACCAACATTAAAAGTTGTACATGAAAATGCTAGAAATCTTACTAAGAAAATACAAGAATTTCAGCTATGGGTTGAGGAACAGTGGGCAGTATTTAAAATGGGGATTATAAGAACAACAGAATTATGCATTAAGCAGGTTAGCAAGAGGAAAAGGAAGAGGAGACCATTATAGTTTTCCAAAGAGGTAGCAAAGAAAGTGAAAGCCAAAAAGATTGCATTCAGGCAATACAAAAGACACAGGCAGAAGGGGATAGGAGAAGTACCAGGAGAAACAAAGGGAGGCAGGGAAGTCAGTAAGGAAGCAAAGCTCAGACAGAAGAAAACATTGCAAAATCAGTGGGTAAAGGGACAAAACCTTTTACAGGTACATAAGTGAAAAAAGAAAAAGACAAGCAGGAGGATAGTGAGACTGAAGGGGAGGATAGGAGCCAGTGGAGGATGACAACAATAAAGCTGACATATTGAACAGGTATTTCTGCTCAGTCTTTACTGAGAAGAGGGGTAATGGGTCCGAAGGGAGTACATAAGTAGAATGTGCAGAAATGGACACAAGTCCCTTTACACAAGAAAGGGTCCTGAAGGAACTGGAAGTAATAAGAGCTGATAAAGCAATGGGGCCAGATGAGGTGCACCCCAGGGTCCTTAAAGAACTAAGAGAGGTGGTGGATGAACCTCTGGCTATCCTGTTCAACCAATCACTGGAAAAGGAGGTACCCAAAGACTGGAGGACAGCAGATGTAGTCCCCTTTATACAAAAGTGGGAACAAAGAGGAAGCAGGGAACTACAGACCAGTCAGCCTCACCTCGGTAGTGGGAAAATCAGTGGAAGCACTACTGAAGGAGAGATTGGTGGAACATCTGCTTGTCAATGGACTACAGGACCCAAGGCAGCATGGTTTCACCAGGGGGAGGTCATGTCAGACCAACCTCATTGAATTTTTTGACTGGGTGACTAGGGAGGTGGATCAGGGGAGGGCAGTGGACATGGCCTATCTGGACTTCAGCAAGGCCTTTGACACTGTGCCACATAGAAGACTATTACACAAACTGGGGAATATGGGTGTGGGCAGGCCAGTAGTGTGGTGGGTAGGTAACTGGCTGGGTGGCAGGACACAGAGGTGGTGGTAAATGGCTGTCACTCCACAGAGGGAAGAGTAACCAGTGGGTACCACAGGGATCAGTGCTGGGACTGGTCCTATTCAACATCTTCATCAGTGACATTGCACAGGATCTAGAAGGCAGAATTTCACTGTTAGCTGATGACACAAAGCTCTGTAACAGAGTAGACACACCAGAGGTGTAGACAGAATGAGAAGGACCTGCAGAAACTTGAAGAATGGTCAAGGGTTTGGCAGTTGAAATTCAATGCAAAGAAGTGCAAGATAATGCATATGGGGCACAAAAACCTGGCACAATATATCAGTTGGGGGTGAGGATATAGCATGCACAAGCAGGAAAGGGATCTTGGGGTTGGTCATCTCTGATGACCTCAAATGAGAAACAATATGACAAGGCATCAGGTAAAGCCAAATAGGATGCTGGGATGTATAGGCAGGGGCATCACCAGCAGGAAAAGGGAGGTCATAATTCCGCTATACAAGACACTAGTGAGCCCCACCTGGAGTACAGTGTACAGTTCTGGAGACCATACCTACGTAAGGACATAGACAGGGTAGAGAAAGGTTCAGAGGAGGGCAACAAGATGGTGCATGGGTTGCATCACAAGTCCTATGAAGACAGGTTGAAGGAACTGAACATGTACTCCCTGGAGGAGAGGAGGGAGAGAGGGGATATGATAGAGACATACAAGTATCTTACAGGGAGGAACAGGGTGCAGGAAAACACTATTTTTAAGCGAAAAAGATGTTTCAGGACTAGGGGGCATGGGATGAAGTTGGAGGGAGGACGATTCAGAGGAAACATGAGAAAGAATTTCTTCACAGAACGGGTGGTGGACAAGTGGAACACCCTGCCAGAGGAAGTGATGGGGGCTGAAACAATCATGGATTTAAGAACGCATGGGATAGACATAAAGGAATTCTAGAGGGCAGGGGTAAGGGGAAACAGACTTCTAGGAAAACAAACTGAACTTACAAGCTCAAATGGGCAGACTAGGTGGGCCATAGGCCCTTATCTGCCGACACTGTCTATGTATCTATGTATGTATCTATGTTTCAACAATATGAACCAAATATAGTCAGAATTTCAGAAACATGGTTAATAAAACAAGTACTTAATGTTGAGATCTCAATGGATGGATTTGAAATGTTTAGTTAAGATCAGGGTAGGCGAGGTGGGGGTGTTCTTTTATATATTAGCAATAAACTGAGATCATTTGAGATAACACATTCAGGAATGGTGGAAGGGATTGAATGTCTCTTTCTTGAATCAAATCAATTAAAGTTATTTATAGGTGTTATCTACTCCCCCCCCCCAAAAAAAAAAAAAATCCAAAGCCAGTAATTTTGAGTTGTTAGCACAAAAAATAGCTTCTTTGGCTAAGGATAGAGACTTCATATTATTAGGGGATTTTAATGCAGCATTTGGAAAGCCTGGGGTAAGAAAATGGAAGCAAGTTTTGAGATGTTAGCTGTTCAGCAGCCAGTGAATTGGGTTACAAGACAAACAGGTATTGGTAGTCAGGGTAACATATTGGATCTAATGTTTTTTTTCTAAGGGCTTTCATATTGAAAGCTGTCAAATCCTATCACCAAATTTAGGAGACTATAACCCTGTTGTATGTACAATTTCAAAGAAACACAATTGCAGGGTGGAGGGGAAGTTAAGTACCAGGAGAGAAAATACTAATTATCATCCAGAAAACGTTAAGAGGGATTTAGCTTTGGAAAAATGGTATAAGTTGCAAATGATCCCTGATATACTGTAAACCTGGCCATTAAAGAATTTTCAGAAGTTTTCTTAAATATCTGTGATTATCATGCACCCTATAAAACTTGAAAATTACCAAAGAAACATCTGCCATGGGTAACTGAATTGTTGAGGAAACAGATACCTATAAAGGATCGAGTCTGGAAAAAAGCACATAAAACCAAAAATGGGGAAGACTAGGATGAATACAAGAGGCATAGGAATAAATGCAAAAAGTTAATAAAAACAGGCAAGGCAAACATTTTATAATAATAATGTTGAGAATGCGACACACCCTAAACAGTATTGGGACAACATAAAAGATTTAGGAAATCCTATTAGAGCTAGGCCAGAGATTAAAATAACTGATGGTAAAGGAGAACCTATAAGTCCCAAAGTGGTGGCTCAAACCCTGAACCAATACTTTATTGCCCTACCTGATATTATAATACCTGATAGTGCAATAAACCAATTCAAGGTAAATGGAACTGGTGATGACAAATTAAACTTCCCTCTGTTCTATTTTAGGACAATGAAAGAAAAAGAGATGAGGGATGCGATTGAAAAGCTGAAACTAAAAATCCTATGGTCTTGACAGAACAGAAACAAAATTCTTAAAAGAAACAACAGAAATAATATCACCAGTGTTGACTAGTTTATTTAACCAAAGTTTAATAGATAATTTGTTTCCTGACTTGTGGAAGACCACAAAAATTGTCTCTGTTTTTAATGGGGGTAAATCCGATGAACCATCAAATTGTTGGCCTATTGCTATCCTTTCCATTATCTCAAAATTAATGGACAGAATGGTGTATAACCAACTCTATGAATACTTGGAAAGTATTCAAAATTATCTAAATTCCAACACAGCTTTAGGACAGGCTATTCGATGGGCACCGCTCTTGTGGACTTCGTAGACATGGTGGCAAAAGCCTTGGATGTGGGGGAGTCCGTGAATCCAGTGTTCATTGACCTGTCCAAAGCCTTCGATTTGGTGAATCACCCAATACGTTTTGAGAGAATGAAAAGGATAGGAATAGTCCCAAGAACCCTACAATGGTTTAAATCATATTTGGTAGATAGAAAACAACTGGTAAAGGTTGCAAATCATATGTCAAATCTGAGTTACTTGAAAAGGGGAGTGCCCCAAGGGTCAATACTGGGACCGCTGCTATTCTTGATATATGCAAATGACTTGTCTGAATATATTGTGAATTCACATACAAGGCTTTATGCAAATGACACTGTCTTGCTGGCAACAGCAAAGACCCAAGCTCAGTTATTGGAAAAACTTCAGTTAGAATTTAATATTTTGCAGGATTGGTTTACTGAATCAATGTTTATTTTGAGTCAAAAGAAAACTCAGGTAATGTTTTTCCATAAAAGAAAAGCAAGAGGGGTGCTGTGGAGCCTGAGCAAGATGGTGAAATTTTGATCACTCTGTTCAGCTTGTTCCAGCAAACTATTAAAATTGGACATTTTGGCCCATTCGGTCGGAGAAGAAATGTTTAGACAGTGAACAACATTGTTTTGTGGCAAGAATGGGAAATCCTCATAAGGATCAGAACCAGGGCTCTGAAGCTAAACAGAAAAATGCTCCGGCAGTGCCAGCTACTCATTCTATGCAGAGTAGGCCCGACGAGAACACTGGAGAGACATCAGAGGAGACCTTACAAACTATCAGGGCAAAACTCACCAAATTAATTAAACCAATCACAGTTCTCTCGGACAAATTCGATGGGCTCAGCAAACAGGTTGCAACACTTGAAACATCCATGGAGGGCACACACATATCTGCATTAGATGCCTCAAAGAGAGCAGATGTGGGCTATGGGTGCTGTTTCCTCCATAGTCAGGAAAGTTGCCATTCGAAAGCCCATATCGAGACTCTCGAAAACCAAGTTTGGACCCCAATGTACTGAATTCTGGGCATCCTGGAGGAAGTGGAGGGTGACAGCTTGCTACTCTTTCTGCAAGATTGGCTAATACAACAACTTAGCTGAGAAATACAGCCTAAGATCATGCAATCTCAACGAGCCTACCAAGTAACTCCTCATGGCAGAACGGATGATCAGGAAGTACCTAGAGCTACAATTCTGGTGTCAGATGGGGCAGGTACAAGACACTTAATTTTGAGTTTGGCTAGATGAAAGGGAGGACTCCTCTATGATGGAAACCAGATTAATCTGTTTCTGGATATTAGCTATACCACTAGCCAAAAACAGAAGCGGTTTGATGGGAGTGAGAGGCATGTTTAGGAAGGCCTCTGTCCCCCACAGTATGATTTTTCTGGCGAGACTGTGGATCGCCAATTGTGGGAGAGTCTACTTGTTCAATGACCCCACTGAAGCTTTAAAATGGAGCCGCTGAAATGCACTCCCACACCGACAGCAGGAAGAAATGGACCAGCAATCCTCTGGTGAGGAAGACACCTGATTGTGAAATTTTTCTCTGGTCAGGACTGATTTTATAATTTCTCCAGAAACTTTTAGATTTACTCACCAGTAGTTCATCGGAGTAACAGCCAAATAGATCGGATGCTACTACCCAGATCGACTACGAAAGATTAAAGAGACACTGTCTAACTTGTTAAGGACTTAGTTGTTCGTTGTTTTTCTTGGGCCTATCGCTCTTTTGCATACTTTTAGGAAAAATGTTTAGGAATTCGAATATTACTGTTTGGTAATGGTTTTGCTACACATGTGCCTTATAAAGTATTTAAGTTTGATCAAAAATGTTGAGCAGCACGTTTGTAGTACCTAACTAAGTTTAAATACTGGTAACCAGTTCCACCTTGTGTGATAAAGGACTTTGGGACTTTAGTTTATACTAATAACTTTGATAAAATCCAGGTAGCTCATGGGCTTATTCACAGCTTTGAAAATATTTGTAATTTCTTAGGAAGTAGTATTTTACTATCCCCTTTCACGGTATTCCTCCCCCATTGATGTATCTGTAAAGCACCAGATAAACTAACTGTTATGAAGAGGAGTGGCACCCTCAGTGGATATATAGTTTGTCATAAAGCGTCATATCAGTGCTTGGAAAGAAACTGTATGTTTGTTTTAATGAAAAATAAAACATAAAGTTCAAAAAACAAAAAGCAGGAACAGCTGCTGCCCCAGTTGAAATGTGGGGATCGTAACTAGAGCAAATCAATTACTAATGGTAACTATCCAATATAACTACCTAGTGGTGGTTATAGATAGTTCACTTAAATTTAATGAACATATAGATTGCAAAATAAAAAAAGTTAATTCAAGGATTGGCACTCTGAGGAGATCTTCGATGATAGTGTCCTATCAGACGAGGAAACAAAATTGCAGAACAATTGATAATTCCAGTATTAGAATATTGTAACCTAGTTTATGCTTTTGCAGAATGAAAATATTTGGATGAAGTTAATAAATCCTGTAATTCTCTGGCACGATTTCTTCTCAAATGTTCATTTGGGACACACCATTAGCAGATGCTTAATACTCTAAAGTGGAATAGTATAGATGTTAGACTGAGGAAGCAATATTCAGCATTTATTTTTTAAAGTTCAAAGGGTTTGATAACAGATAATCTTAGTTTACAACAAAATATGTGGGCAGTAGCATTGTAAACGAGGCGCGGTCCACAGGGCATCACGATTCCCAATGTAACCCACCTGCCTTTTGCCAAAATGACAGGTGGCATGCTCTTAAGCTGGCAGCAGCCTGAGTGGGGACCTGGGTTCGGGAGGATGAGGTTACCTGGCACAAGGGAGCCTAGGTTTGGCTACTCTGCACAGGAGCACCTAAGTAAATCCGAACACAGGAAGCAATAACTGTAATGTCCAGAACCAGGACTGGGATTTTTCAGTGTGGCTTTTATTCACAACTAGCTGAACATAACAAAGCATAGATGGACCCCCATGGGGCTACGTTTACTGATAATGCAGATTAGAGACTACAAGGTGGTCCTCTTAAAGAATGAACCCATTTCTACTGTTTTCTGGCTCTGGACCCACCAGGCACTCAGCCCAGACTTGCATGTGCTTTGGATACACAGCCCGACTGGCCTGGCTCCCCTGCCGGCCACTTGACTGATGGTCCATTTAAAGAATGAACCCATTTAACTTGTTGTGGCTCCCCACACCACTTAGAGTCTGCGACCCTTAGAGAGATTTTCTTCTTACTTCTTCTGACTCCCATCTCACAAGGAGAATTCTTTTCCCAAGTTGTGGCTCCCCACACCACTTAGAGTCTGCGACCCCTATAGAGATTTTCCCATTTGCGACCCACGCCTGGGTACCTACCTCATCACTGGCCAGGCGCATGAGGCAAGTAGCAATCACAGCAGAAATCCGTAGAGGTGGACCTGGTAACTAAAGATGGGGGGTTTGCCCACCTCCAGCTCCCACAGCCCATACCCAGCCATTTCTCTGGAGAAATTGAAACCTCGAAATGTAGATTAAATGGTGGATGGACTGTAGCACCCCCTCTACAACATTACTTGAATCCACACAGCACTTAAGCTTTTGAACCTACTACATTTGTTTGTCCTAGTACTATAGGCCTCCCAAATAGTAGCTCAAATCCCAAATTTCTTCACATTTTCCAAACTGTAGAAACACATCTTTTGCCCTCTCAAATTAGAGCAAACTCACCCTTTTGTTGCAGGTGCCCACAGGCAAAGTACAACTCCTTCTACTTTTAAGTCCAAACAGAAACTGTAAAAGGCAGCTTTCTTCTTTTGGCAGAAATTAGGGGATTGCCCCTGGAATCTACATAGGGATACTCTACTCCCCACCACCCGGAGGGAGGGGGGCACTGAGACCTGGATAACAGTCTCCACCACTTGAAACTGGACTCTGACCTTCTTACACAGAAGGTAAACAAAAGGACACTTCATTCCTGCTGGCAGGCAAGCAGGAGACTGACTTCCGTCTCCCACAGAAGGTAAACAGGAACTGACTTTGAAAACTCCCACCGTCCTATCTCACTCCCTCTGCTGCAGATTCCAATGTGGCTTATGCAACTGCGAAAGT
Source organism: Neoceratodus forsteri (assembly GCA_016271365.2). NCBI lineage: Eukaryota > Metazoa > Chordata > Ceratodontiformes > Ceratodontidae > Neoceratodus > Neoceratodus forsteri. The sequence goes on from CM028136.1 coordinate 879,049,649, forward strand.
TCTATTGGTGATGTCATCTCTCAGTCTCGGCTGAGACTGAGAACAGAGTGAGATAGTGTGAAACCCATTTAACTGGAGTTTCACAAACTGCCTTCCTTGCCTACCACTAGGTCTTACTGGGATTCTAGTAACCCCGGGTAACTAGGGGTTACACCAAAATTAACACTCAGTATGGCTGTATGCTCTTCCAGTACCAAGGGGCTATAATCTGTAATGTATTATCACCAATAATTAGGAATTCAGCAAATGTATCCATGTTTAAATTCCAGTTAAATATAAGTATAACTCAAGAATGTAACTGTTACCATTACTGCTGCTAAATCTTTTGATTTTTCACTGTTTTGTATCTATTTGTATCATGTACACTATTGACTGTTTCATATTTGTGTAATATATGTATATTTCATGTACTTATATGAAACATAGAAACATAGACTTTGACGGCAGATAAAGACCACTTGGCCCATCTAGTCTGCCCATTTCCCTACCTACAGGATAAGCTGCAGATCCTAGTTAACCAACAGCCTATTTCTTCCTACCCCCCACAAGAATTGCCTTATGTCTGTCCCATGCATTCTTGAATTCTTCCACAGTTTTAGACCCCACAACCTCCTCAGGAAGTCTGTTCCATGCATCCACCACCCTCTCTGTGAAAAATGCTTCCTCACATTACCTCTGAACCATCCCCCTATCTTCAAAGTAGCCCCTTGTTCTTGCATATCTCTTTTCTGAAAGATGCTACCTCTTGGACTTTGTTGATTCCAGAGGTACTTAAAAGTTTCTATCATGTCCCCTCTCCCTCCTTTCCTCAAGGGTATATATTAAGTTCCTTTAGTCTCTCCTCATATGGCTTCTCTTGCAGACCCTTCACCATTTAGTTTCTCTCCTCTGGACTGCCTCCATCCTGTCTATGTCCTTGCAGAGATGGGGTCTCCAGAACTAGATGCAGTACTCCAGATGGGGTCTCACCAACTGTCTGTACAGAGGGATAACAATTTCCTGTTTTCTGCTGGTGATACCTCTCCTTATACATCCCAGTATCCCCCCAGCCCTCCCTGCTGCCTTCTCACATTGCTTGCCAACTTTAAGGTAATCTGATATGATTAACCCACCGGTCCCTTTCCATTTTTGTTGTTGTTACTACTACCCCTCCATTGTGTACTCTTCCCCTGAGTTTCTGTTTCCCAGGTGCATTATTTTGCACTTCTTTGCATTGAATCCAAGCTGCCATACTTCTAACCATTCCTCCAACCTTGCCAAGTCCCTTCTCATCCTTTCCACACCTCCTTGCGTATCAACCCTGTTGCAGATGTTTGTGTCATCTGCAATGAGGCATACTTTTCCTTCCAATCCCTCTGCAACGTCACTTATAAAGATGTTAAAAAGGACCGGACCCAATACTGAACCCTGCGGTACCCCACTAGTAACCCCCTTTCTCAATGTTTTACCCAGGCTACCACCCTCGGACCCACTCCCAGGCTGGTTAATTTGTTTATTAATCTTTTGTGTGGGACTGTCAAATGCCTTGCTAAAGTCTAGGTAGGCCATGCCCACAGCCCTCCTTGGTCTACTACTTTGGTCACCCAGTCAAAGAAATCAATTAGATTGATCTGACATGACCTTCCCACTGTGAACCCATGCTGCCTTGGGTCCTGTGCCCCACTGGCCTCTAGGTACGCTAAACAATTCTTTCCTTCAGAAGCGATTCCATCACTTTCCCTACTACAGAGGTCAAACTGACAGGTCTGTAGTTTCCTGCCTCTGTCTTGCTGCCGCTTTTGTGAAGGGGAATCACATCTGCCTTCCTCCAGTCCTCAGGTACCACACCATCCTCCCATGATTTGTTAAAAAGGGTAGTCAGTGGTGTCATTAGTTCTCCTTAATTATTTTATCACTCTCGGTAAATCCATCAGGCCCCATTGCTTTGTTCACCTTCAGTTTTAGGAGTTCTTTCAGAACCCTTTCTTCCGTGAAAGGACTGGGATCAAGCCCTCTATCCAGAGTACTTTTATTGTATTAGGTACCTCCCTTCCTCCTCTTTTGTGAATACTGAGCAGAAGTATTCGTTCAGTATCCCTGCTTTTCACTGTCCCTCTGCCCACCCACCTTCCATTCTATTCAGCCTCACTATCCCTCTCTTTGTCTTTCTACGCTCCCTGATGTACCTATACAAGGTTTTATCCCCCTTCTTAACCAATTTGGCTATCTTTTCCTCAGTTTGGGCCTTTGCTATTCTGACTTCCCCTCCTGCTTCCTTCTCCTTAACTAGTACAGTTCTCTGTCCTGCTCCTTCTGTGTTTCCTTATACTTCCTAAATGCTATCTTTTTCTCCCTAACTTTCCCCACCACCTCTTTTGAGAACAATAGTGGCTTTTTCTTTCATTTTGATTTGTTTATTTGCATCACACAAAGGCTTGTTGCCTCTGTGATGGCAGTTTTGATGTTTTCCCTTTAATGTTCCAGCCCTCCTTCCTGCCTGTTTGCTAGTACTTTTCTAAGGCACTCTCCCATCTTGCCAAAGTCAGCCCTCCTGAAGTCCAGTATCCTCACTTTTGTATGGCTTGACTCTCTAGCTGAGTTTATCATGAGCCACACTGTTTGGTGGTCACTTGTTCCCAGATGGTTACCCACTTCTATATCTGAGATCCTCTCACTGTCCCCATTTGAGAGTATGAGGTCTAAGATTGCTCACTCATGAGTGGGTTCCAAAACTAGCTGTCTGAGGCATGCCCCCTGTAGGGTACCGAGAATGGCCCTGCTCTTGGATGTGGCTGGCATATTCAGGTCCCCTATCAAGAGTATCTCCCCTTTCTCTGCCATCCTAAGGATGACTTCTATCATATCCTTGTCCATCCCCCCCTCCTGCGATGGGGATCTGTATACAACCCCTGTACGGATTGTGGTACCATTTCCAGAGTCTAAGGTGACCCACAGTGCCTCCTCTCTTCCCTGTTTACTCTTTTGTTCGGTTGCTTTTCTCCCTTCCCTTACAAAGAGAGCTACTCCTCCCCCTCTTCTCCCCTCCTTGTCTCTCCTGTAGGTTGAGTACCCTGGTATGTTAACATCCCAGTCATGGTTCTCTGTGTACCATGTTTCTGTGACTGCCACGATATCCAGGCATCCCTCTTTCATCAAGGCCACTAGTTTAGGCAGCTTGTTGCCCAGACTATGGGCATTGGTACTCATTACCCTCCATTTCTTGATGGCCTTACCCCTTTTTGCTCCATCCCTGTCCTTATTGCCTTTGTCGTTTTCTCCATTTACCCCTGCCCTTTTCCCTATCAACGTCTCTATCCTGGTGTTTACCTCACTTACTACCCTGATTTTTTGGAGGAGCTAGGATTTCCCTGCTCCTTTCCAGTGCCTCCCCCCTTGGCTAGTTTAAATGCTTGCCAATGAAGCATTTAAACCTATCACCTAGGATCCTGGTTCCCCTCCTGGACAGATGCAGACCATTGCACCAGTATAGGCCTGCATCACTCCAGGTGGAGCCCCAGTCCCCAATGAAGCCAAACCCCTGAGCTCTGCACCAGTTTTTCAACCACTGATTGCATCCCATGGTGTGGCGCACCCTAGCCTCACCCTTGCCATAGACAGACAGCACCTCTGAGAAGGTTACCATGCGAGCTACTTGACTAAGGCCCCTCCCCAACTCCACAAACTCTTCCTACACTACTCTGATCCCTTTCTCAGCCAGTTCATTTGTCCCTAGGTGGACATTAACATCCAGCTCCCTCCCCCGTGCAGCTGCTCCGGTGACCCTGAAGATTCGCTCCCTGTCCCTCCAAGCCATGGTGTCAGGCAGGCACCTTACCTCCCTCTCCCCTTCCTCCACCAGTTCTACCCTCTTAACAATGGAGTCCGCCACAGGAGTTGTTTCCTTCCCCTGTGGGGTCCCATGCCACCCTCCTGTGGGTCTCTTTTGTGGAGGTTCCTAGCATCTTCTTGGTCTTCACTGTGGGTACCTCCATAGAGGGACCACACTTTCCAGAACAGCATATGAATTGTGGAGAGGTACAACTGGAGGGATGTGCCTCTGTTCTACCACCCTCACCCTCCCTGAGCCCACTGCTCCTCTTTCTTGGCAACCTCTGAGGCAACTGCAGTGGCCCTGGTGGTCCCTGGGTGAGAGAAGAGGTCTCCCAAATCCTGGCTAACTCAGCCTGGAGATGAGTAACCTCCTCCCTCAGCCCAGAGAGGTGCCTCCCAAACTAAGTGACTATTTACTATTATTATTATTATTGACTACTTATTTAGTGACTAAGTGACTATTTGTAAATTAGGAGCAAATGGTAGTTTCAGTCAGATGGGAGAGGTCTGAATTCTGGTAAATCATAGTAGTGATGAACTGACTGGTAAATCCGGAGACAGAGACACTATAGGTAGACAGGAAGGTTTGAGTTAACTATATACAGTTGATTCTTATTATGTTTACATGTACACAGGGCAATTTTGTAAATAGGACATTTGGTCCTACAATTCTATCCTGTACACAAAAATACATTCTAACTTACTTACTAATTTAACTGTCCCAAGATGAAAGCTTTTAAAAAAATGAAAAAAAAAATCTACTGAATTAAATTCAGTAATCCAATTTATTTATCCACCAAAGTGAGGACCAACATTTCAAGGCCAATCCCACTTCATCAGAGAAACTGTGGCAAGTTTCTTGTTCCAGTGTAGCATGACCATGCTGGAATTGGTTCCTAATCTTGGAGAGTACCTTGATCATTCTATCAGCTTGCCTGGCCCTCCCTTTTCTTCATTTTAATTATTACCATCACCACCAGATACACAGTACTTAGAGTCCAAAGATTCTGGGATTAGGGAAGCCTGTCACTCTTTTGCTGCTAGCAAGAAACAAGGTAGTGCAAGGCAAGCTGACAAAACAATCAAGACACACTCCACAATTGTGAGCCCATCCCAGTATAGCCAAGCAGCATTTACACAAGTAAATTACCACTAATTTTCTGATTAAATTATGTTAGTGAAAAAACACCATTTTTTAATCACAGTCAGGTAGGAAGCCATAACAGTGAGAGGAGTGATATAGGGACAAGGGAGTCAGGTATTACAAAGGTTTTTTTTTTGTAAAGATCCAAGGGGTGGAAGGTGCAGTATAGAGTTTTCATAAAGTTATAAGAGTTTTTGTAAAGATCCAAATATGGGAAGGTGCAAAATAGCCAAACTGAGTGATTATTTACTATTACTAACATACTAAAATGGCAGCAGAAAAGGCCTAACAGTCTTTCGTGTCTGCTCGTTTGGTCAGCCCCCACCCTGGGAGCTGACCTTGCTGATCCCCTCACCTTCTCTGGCTTCTCCCTTTCCAGTTCCGGATATTCTCACTGCATTGGATTTTGCCTCCAGAACCCTTCCCCTGTACCTGTTCCACCCCCTCTTGAACCCCTCCACCATCTCTGCCTCCACTAGCCCTCTAGGTAGCGCATTCCATGGCTCCAACACCTTCTCAGTGAAGTAGCACCTCCTCCTTTCTCCCCTGAATCTTCCCCCCCTCCAGCTTCCACCCATGCCCTCTAGTGGCCCTCTCCTCCTCCTTCCTTCGAAGCACGCTGACTGTTCCTCCCCAATTTACCCCCTTCATGTACCAGAAGACCTCTATCATGTTCCCCCGGTCCCTTCTCTCTTCCAATGTGTACATATTTAGCTCTTTGAGCCTCTCCTCATAGATCCTGTCCTTCAAGCCCCAAATCATTTTGATTGCCCTCCTCTGGACCCTTTCCAGGAGTTTAAAGTCCCTCTTTAAGTGTGGCCTCCAAAACTGCACGTAGTACTCGAGGTGCAGCTTCACCAAGCAGTTATACAGAGGAAGTATCACTTCCCTCCTTCTGGAGGTGATCCCCCTAGCGATGCATCCCAGCAACCTGTTGGCCTTGGCTGCTGCCCTCCTACAAGTCTCTGAGTTGTTCATCTTGACATCCACCACCCCCCAGGTCCCTCTCAGCCATCGAGACTTGTAGCATCCCCCAGGGTGTACAACTGGCCCGGGTTTCTGGCCCCCAGGTGCAGTACCTTGCATTTCCCTGCATTGAACCTCAGCTTCCACTTTCTAGACCATCTTTCCAGAGCCTCCAGGTGCCCCTGTAGGGCCACTCTCCCCTCCTCCCCATCCATCACCGCCCAGTTTTGAGTCATCTGCAAAGAGACTCATCTCACTTCTGATACCTGTCCTTATGTCAGAGACATAGGCATTGAACAGGAGGGCCCAAGGACTGATCCCTGTGGGACCCACTAATGACCCTCCTTGGGATACATAGATACATAGATACATAGACAGTGTCGGCAGATAAGGGCCTATGGCCCACCTAGTCTGCCCATTTGAGCTTGTAAGTTCAGTTTGTTTTCCTAGAAGTCTGTTTCCCTTACCCCTGACCTCTAGAATTCCTTTATGTCTATCCCATGCATTCTTAAATCCGTGATTGTTTCAGCCCCACCACTTCCTCTGGCAGGGTGTTCCACTTGTCCACCACCCGTTCTGTGAAGAATTCTTTCTCATGTTTCCTCTGAATCGTCCTCCCCAACTTCATCCCATGCCCTCTAGTCCTGAAACATCTTTTTCGCTTAAAAATAGTGTTTTCCTGCCCTGTTCCTCCCTGTAAGATACTTGTATGTCTCTATCATATCCCTCTCCCTCCTCTCCTCCAGGGAGTACATGTTCAGTTCCTTCAACCTGTCTTCATAGGACTTGTGATGCAACCCATGCACAATCTTTGTTGCCCTCCTCTGAACCTTCTCTACCCTGTCTATGTCCTTACGTAGGTATGGTCTCCAGAACTGTACCTGTACTCCAGGTGGGGCCTCACTAGTGTCTTGTATAGCGAATTATGACCTCCTTTTCCTGCTGGTGATGCCCCTGCCTATACATCCCAGCATCCTATTTGCTTTGCTGATGCCTTGTCACATTGTTCCCTACCTTGAGGTCATCAGAGATGACAACCCCAAGATCCCTTTCCTGCTTGGTGCATGCTATATCCTCACCCCCACTGATATATTGTGCCAGGGTTTTGTGCCCCATATGCATTATCTTGCACTTCTTTGCATTAAATTTCAACTGCCAAACCCTTGACCATTCTTCAAGTTTCTGCAGGTCCTTCTCATTCTGTCTACACCCTCTGGTGTGTCTACTCTGTTACAGAGCTTTGTGTCATCAGCGAACAGTGAAATTCTGCCTTCTATATCTTGTGCAATGTCACTGATGAAGATGTTGAATAGGACCGGTCCCAGCACTGATCCCTGTGGTACCCCACTGGTCACTCTTCCCTCTGTGGAGTGACAGCCATTTACCACCACCCTCTGTGTCCTGCCACCCAGCCAGTTACCTACCCACCACACTACTGTCCTGCCCACACCCATGGGATGAGACTATCCCACCAACTACGACCCTCTGGGTCCGGTCCTGGAGCCAATTGCCTATCCATCTGATTGTCTGGTTCGCCACCCCCATTTATCACAGCTTATCCAACAGGCCCATGTCAGGAACAGAGTCAAATGCCTTGCTGAAGTCTAGAAAGAGGACATCAACTGATCTACCCAGGTCCAAGGCACTCGTCACCCAGTCATAGAACTCCACAAGGTTTGTCTGACACAATTTCCCTGGGAAGAATCCATGCTGGCTATCGTCCAGGCACTCTGACTTTTCCAGGTCCTCCCCAGCCTCTCCTTGACAGTGCCCTTCATCACTTTGCCCACCACTGATGTCAGGCTGACAGGCCTGTAGTTCCCTGCCACTTCCATTGATCTCCACCCCCTTGTGGATAGGCACTGTATGTGCCACCTTCCAGTCCTGGGGCACCCACCCTGTCCTCAGAGAGATGGTGAAAAGCTTCACCAGGGGTTTCGACAGGACATCCGCAAGTTCCATCAGCACTCTAGAATGTAATTTATCCGGCCCCGATGCTTTCTCCATCTTAAGGGACCTGAGGACTTTACTCACTCTCTCTCTGCTGTGATTTCCACTTCTGCTACCTCTTCTTCCTACTTAGCCTTCCCCCCTCCTGCCAGTGATGCCTCCCTCTCTCTCCAGACTCGCCGATCAGTAAGGGTCCCCCCCTCAGTATCACTGTCTCCTGCCAAGTATGATGCAGCACTCCCATTTTCCTTGGTGAAAACTGAGGTGAAGTACTCATTTGTATCTCAGCCTGCTCCCCAGGTCTTGCCCATCTCCCCTGTTTTAATCATGCTAATCTGCCCCTTCACCCTTCATTTTTCCCCAATGTATCTAAGAACCCTTGTTCCCTCTCCTAATTTCCCTGGCCAGGTTCTGCTCCTTCCTTGCCTTAGCTGCCCTCACCACCCTAGTGGCCCTTCTAACCATCAGCTCCTACTCCCTTGATCCCGTTCACTCCTTGAGCACTTGAATTGCCTATAGGCTGCCTTCTTTCCCCACACCACCTCCTGGACCTCCCTGGTCCACCAGCAAGGTTTTAGGGCCCACTGCATTTCATCTTATTCTTGCACAGGTGCTGGTAGCATCCTGCACCCTCTCCTGATGATTTCCCACCTACTATCAGCGTCCATGTGTGCCAATCCCATCCAAATGCTCTTTAAGGATCCTTCCCATTTCCTTAAAATCCGCCCCTGAAGTCAGTTACCTCCGTCTTTGTGCAGCCTTCTACCCCTCCTAGGTACAGGCAGAACCAGACCGTGGCATGGTCACTCCCCGCCAATGGGTCCCTTACCTCCAGGCCCCCAATCTGGTCACTGTCTGCCAGGACCACATTCAGTACCCATGCCTCCCTGGTTGGTTCCCCCACTTGCTGAGTTAGGAACGCGTCTTGAAAGATATCCAACCACCTCTGTTCCCTGGCCACTGGGGATGTCATAGTCTCCCAGTCTGTTCCTGGCATGTTTAAGTCCCCCAACACCACCACTCTTCCCCTACCCAGTCTGCAGTGTCTCCCAACATCTGCCACCAGACTCTCCTCCAGCTCCTCCGCCAGTGTAGGGTCCTTACACCACTCCTATTTTTTCTCTCTTGCCCCCCTTGTTATCAAGGTGACCCAAATCGCCTCTATGGTTCCCTCCACCTCCTCTACTCCCCCTATGCCAATGCAGTTTTTGACTATCATTGCTACCCCTCCTCCCCTTCCCTCCCCCTGTCCTTCCTGAACATAGTGTAACCCTCCAGGTTCAGGTCCCAGTCATGCCCAGCAGTGGCCCAGGTCTCAGTGACTGCTGCCACATCCACCGCTTCCTCAGTTAGCATCGCCTGGAGCTCAGACATTTCATTGCCCAAGCTCCAGGCATTTAGCAGGACTACCTTCCACCCTTTCCCTATGCTTCCATTTTCCCTGCTCGTGTTCCTATGGGGATTCTGTTTTCCCTTGGTCTGCACTCTGCACTTTACCAGTCAGCCTTTTCCTGCATTCCTCCAGCTCCCCAGGGGAGTGGAGACAGAGTACCTCCTTTATCGGCGCCCCCAACAGTCTTTTCTCTCATCCCTCCCTACTTCACAAGTTTAAACCCCACTTTTCACTATTATTATTAGTGACTACTTATTTAGTGACTAAGTGACTATTTGTAAATTAGGAGCAAATGGTAGTTTCAGTCAGATGGGAGAGGTCTGAATTCTGGTAAATCATAGTAGTGATGAACTGACTGGTAAATCCGGAGACAGAGACAATATAGGTAGACAGGGAGATCTGAGATAATTATATACAGTAAAACCAATTTGCTTAAATCAGGACTGTTAACCAAACCATTTGCCAAACTGTTTGTAAATCAGGAGCTAAAGACAGTCTCATTCAGAATGGGAGAGGTTTTAACTAGAACACATACAAGAGGTTTTTATACATCAGTTTTGGTAAGGGGTTTGGAAGGTTTTGGAATGTGGGCTGGTTCAGTACAGCCAAACAGAGCACGGCTTATAAACCAGGAGAACAAGGGGTTACAGCCTGATGGGAGATGTACAAACTAAATCACAGCCATAGCTTAAACTGTTTGCTGACTTTCACTAATCTGCTTGTGTGAGTAGTCTTTTGTTGCAGGACTGCAGCTGTCTCCTCTCACTCTCTCTCTCTCTTTCTCTCTTGTTCACTTGCTCTCGAGCTTGGACATCTGAGTGAAGGAGGGGGACTGACATGGCAGTACAGAGCATCAATCAGGGAGGAGAAGTGGATACCAGGAAGTCAAAAGGTGATTTAAATCTCCTTACTAGCCACATCAGGGCATGCGTTCCTGGACTGTAAGCACCAAATACACTAGCACAGAGCAGTCAAGAAGCAGAAGACTGAGGTGAGACTTGGTTGCCATGTTTCTTGGACAGGGCACCATTTTTAAATCACAGTCAGGTGGGAAGCTGCAACAGCAGGATGGGTGTGGTAAGGAACAGGGAGTCGGGAATTACAAAGGTTTTTTTATAAAGATCCAAGTGTACACAGATGCAACATAGCCATCTGAGTGATTATTTGTAAATTGGGAGAAAGTGGCAGTTTCAGTCAGATGGGTGAGGTCTGAGCTAAACAATTGGCAAATTAAGAGGCACTGCAGGTATACTGGGGCAGTTTGAGTTAACGATATGAAACTAATTTGTTTAAATTGGGATTGTTAACCAAATCATTTGTAAACTGGGAAGTAGAGGCAGTCTCAGTCAGAATGGGAGAGATTTAAGCTACAACACATGCAAGCAGTTTATATCGATAAGGATTGTTAAGGGGTTTGGAAGGTTTTTGAGGGTGGGCTGGTCTAACACAGTCAAACTTATAAACCAAGAGAACAAGTGGTTGCAGCCAGATGGGAGTGGTACAAACTAAATGACAGTCATAGCTTAAAATGTTACTACCCTTCACTAACCTGCTTGTGCAGGTAGTTTTTTGTTTCGGGATTGCAGCTACATCTCTCTCTAGCTTGCTAGCTCTTGAGTCAGGGGTCTGAAAGGAGAAGGGAGACTGATGCAGCAGTAAACAGCACTAATCAGTGTAGAAGTTAAAACAGGAAGTCCTGCCATGGGGTCCTTCTATTGTATAAAAGTAGGCTCTCCTAATGTGTCCCCACACACATTCATGACCCAGCACCTGAGTTGAACAGGTGAGAGATTGGCATTTGGGGTATTGGCAGGTATCAGCCGAAGAAGCAGGGAAGTGGGGGACTCCACTGGTCAACTTGGATAAGGAACCTGTGCACTACTGTTGTTGTATTCACTTCTGGCAAAGTTGAAAGGGGAAAAGGCAGGCCTAAACTGGGAGCAGGAGCAACACTCTGTCTAGAGTAAGAGTTTAAGGGGATTTATGCCAGTTACAGGAAAACACAAGTAGCAACAAACAAAAAAATGGAAAACTAGAAACACCCTATCAGTGGTAAGGATACATAAGTACTTCCAGGTAACACAGGAAGAACAGGCATTGGGGATGCTGGGAGTGGTGTGGTGCACTGCAGTGCAGTGGCTGTGGGGCGGCAGTTTTCAGAGAGACCTTTTGGAGTCAGCAGTGCTGCCCCATCTGCATGCACCTCACTAGGTTCAGGAAGGCAATTGCTAGACTTCAAGCTGTATTGGCTAGGATTTGGGGACTTCTTTACCCACGGGAGCTACCAAGTCTGGCACCATTGCCTCAGAAGATGCCGGGGGAAGGAGGAATGGCTGACTGTAGTGGGCTCAGGAAGGGTGGTAGTGGTGGGTAAGAGGCACATTCCTCAACCAGTACCTCTCTGCAATTCCTGTGCTACTCTGATGAGATGGGACTGCCAGGAAGAGGCACCCCTGCTAGAGGCCATGGAGAATGTGGGGGGTCCTCCAAAGTGGAGGCCCAGAATAGGGTGGTAGAGGACCCCAGAGGAGGAGGAGGAAGAGGAAGCATTTCTAGTGGGGGACTCAGTTGTGAGGGGAATAATTTTGAAAATAAGAAGGGGGAGAGGGAGGTTAGGTGCCTACACAGCTCTGTGGCTTGGAGGGATGGGAAACAGATCCTGAGGATTGCTAGGGCAGGAGGATGGGAGGCACAGCTGGATATCATTGTCCACCTGAGGATTAATGACCTAGCTAGGGACAGGGATGGAAGAGTGCAGGGGAAGTTCATGGAGCTGGGGAGGGGACTTAGGTAGCGCATTCAGTGGCCTTCAGTGAGGTGCTGCCTGTGTATGATGGGGGAGAGAGAAGAGGGACCTCCACACCAGGACAGTCAACTCATGGCTGATGGTATGGTGCAGAGGGGAGAGGTTCAGCTACATTAGGGACTGGGGTTCCCCATCGAGAGATAACAGCCTACACAGGTCTGATGACCTGCATCCATCCAGGAGGGGAACTACAGTCCTCTGTGGACAGATTGGAGGTTACTTTGATGAACATTCAAACTAGCCAAGGGGGTTGATGGAAGAAAATGGGGAGGCAGAAAATACCCTCACCTACAGACTAAAGTAGGGAGTAGGGAGAACCTGAGAAGAATGTAATCCCCCAAAGTACAAATTAATACAGGAAGCAGGATGGAACAAATGAAGGGGGATGGGAGTGGAAGCATTAAAAAGAGAGGGGAAGGGTGGGAAGGCAAAAAGGAAAAGGGGGAGGGACCAACAGTGTGGTAACAGAACCTGGAAAGCCATGTATGCAAATGCTAGAAGTCTAGGAAATAAGATTCCAGACCTAGAGACCATCGTGGCAGAGGCTGACCTGGACGTTATGGCCGTTAAGTAGTCCTGGTGCACTGAAAACCATGACTGAGACATGGCCACACCAGGCTATACTTGGTTCAGGAAGAACAGGATGTGAAGAAAAGAAGGGGGGTGTGGTACTTTGTGTGAGAGAAAGTATGAATGTGGTGGAGATACAGGGGATGGGAGGGCAAAGGTACTGTGAGTCACCCTAGAGATGGGAATGGAGCCTCTGTTTACACTAGAGTGATCTATGACTTCCATTGCAGGGGGACATATGAACATACAAAATAGCCGGCAGAAAAGGTTCACAGGTCTATCAAGTCTGCCTGAGTGCGCAGCTTGCAATTTAGTACCACTGCAGCTGTTCCCCCCACACCCAATCCCCTTTCCCAGGCCTATCCCCCATTATGTTCTTTTCTGTACTTACCCTGCCTCTGACTCTATCTCATCCCTGCTTAAAGCTTCCCACTGTCCTCAGTTCACTAAACTCCTAAGGCAGTGCATTCCATCCCACCACCACCACTCTCTGTGTGAAGTAGAGCCTCCTCAGCTCCCTCCTGAACTTCCCCCCTTCCAACTTCAGAATGTGCTCCTTCTGACTAGTACCCCCAGGTCCTTCTCCTCCACTGAAGCTGCTACCTGCACTCCCCCAGCCAGTAGCTGGTCCTGGAATTTCTGGTTCCGAGGTGCATGACCTTGCACTTCTTAGCGTTAAACCCCAACTGCCACTTCTCTGACCAGTGTTTGAGTTTAGCTAGATCCTCCCTGAGTGCCTGCCTCCCTTCCTCACTGTCCACTTTTGTACAAATCTTTGTGTCACTGGCGAACAGGGTGATCTTACTCTTGACCCCTCTGCAATGTCTCCAATGAAGATATTATACAAAACAGACCCAGCACTGAACCCTGAGTTACCTCATTCATTACTGGCCTTGGCTTGGATGTCTCTCCCTTACAACTACCCTCTGCTGTTTGTCCTGAAGCTAGCTCTCAACCCACCCCACCAGTTTTGCCCCCATCCCCAGGTCCCTCAGCTTGTTCAGTAACCTCCTGTGAGGCACCGAGTCGAAAGCTTTGCTGAAGTCCAGATACAGGACATCCACAACATGGCCTTCATCAATTGCCCTAGTGAACCCATCAAAGAAGTCGATTAGGTTAGTCTGGCAAGATCTTCCTGAGACAAAACCATGCTGTCTCTCCTCCTGTAGTCCATTACTACTGAGAAAGGTTACCAACCTTTCCTTCAGTATGGTCTCCATCAACTTCACCACTATAGAAGTCAAGCTCACTGATCTGTAATTGCCCAGTTTATCCTTGGGCCTACTCTTGTGGGGAGGAGTTAGATATGGTACTGATGGAAGCCGCTGGCAAGATGGCAGAAAAGGGAAATGTGCAGTTGTTAGGGGACTTCAATCTGCCAGATATAGATTGGAGCCTTCCAGCTGTGGCTTTAGCTAGAAGCATGGACATCGTAGACTCCCTGCTCCCAGAATGAGAGCCACTTTCCAAGGGGTCCAAAATTGCTGTCTGATTGAGAGTGCTACTTAGTCTAGTGTAGCTGGAATTACTGTAAGACACTATCAGCTAAGAAAGTGTCTCTTCTTTGCACTGTTATGTGCATATTTTCTTTTTGAGGAACATACATTACTTTTTCAGAGAAGGCAGATGTACTGACTTCTTGTATTGTTCGAGCAGCTGAAAGCTCTCTCTGTGCTCTCAGCTTACATTCCTCTGATCGAGCCAGTTTACTCGCTGTTCCTCAGAATGAACTGGCTCAATCATAATATCTGTCTCTTTGTCATATTCTACATGATCTTCCACATGCTCTAGTTCAGGAGTAGCTGGTCTAACTGGGGTTCAGAAGGCTCTGTCTCTGGATTTAACTGAATTTAACTTATTGGATGGAGTGGTTGGCATCCACCAATCATCAGAAGCATTTAACAGATGGAGATTGTCCACAGTGGAATGATAATGAACAAGGTCACCCACTTCCTCAGACAGATCTGTTACATTTTGAGCTGGTTCAGGTAAAGGTCTTTCTGGAGGCCTGACTGACTAGTTTTGCTTCGTGTGTATAAGAATCTCTGGTTTCCATTCTTTGAGATAGTACTGGGCCATTGTCCAAAGTTGGCACATCAAACCTTTCTTCCCGCCTTTTGGCTTCCAAAGGGGTAGGGGTGGGAAGAGGCATCAGGAGGAATAAGGGGGTAATGACCATGGAAACATTAAAAAATGAAATTAAAAAAGTATACTTCTAGACGTTAGCTCCATGGTAAACAAGAATGATATTGTTGTACAAAAAAAATCCACCATTCTCAGGCTTAAATTCTTAAAGTTACCAACTAGGGAAATAATAATCTGCATAATATGGTCAAGTTAAATATATTGTCATGGAATGTAAAGAGAGTAAGGGATTGAATAAAAATCAGGAAAATAACTGGATACTTTAGAAGAAAATCTGTAGACATACTATTATTACAAGAGGCACATTTTGCAGATAAAGATTTTAATTGTTTTAGAAATCTATTCCAAGCAAAACGTATATACTGTATATACATCCAAGGCTAGAGGGACAGCAATATTTATAACAAATGTTGCAAATTTAACAGTCATAACTCATTTCTGTGATTCTAGTGGCAGATACTGTATAGTAACTGTTAATCAAAATACTCACATTTTTACAATAGCAATTATTTATGCTCTTGATGAAGATGATCTTAACTTTTTCCTTAATTTTTTTATAGAACTATCCCAGTTTTCACCTCTATATGTTACAGCTGGTGACTTCAACTTAATTCTTAGTCAAATTGAAGGAAGCCCAGGCTCCATCAAGAGAAAACATAAAGCAGTGTAATTAATTTTAAAACACTATGGAAGACCTCAATTTTATCCGACCTATTTAGGCAACTTTATCCTATGCAAGAAGTTTACTGATT
Source organism: Neoceratodus forsteri (assembly GCA_016271365.2). Lineage (NCBI taxonomy): Eukaryota > Metazoa > Chordata > Ceratodontiformes > Ceratodontidae > Neoceratodus > Neoceratodus forsteri. Next base: position 879,065,185 of record CM028136.1, read on the forward strand.
TTATTTCATTCCAAGTAAATCTCACTCTTGAACTGATTTTAGCTTGGTTTCAAAAAACATATTGCATAACATCCCAGAAGTTAAATATGGACCCATAAATGTATTGGACCATGTTGCACCTGCTATCACTTTACAGCTGGATAATATTGCTATAGTGGCAGCCATAGACATGATCAGATAACTCCTGAAATTTCTGTGATATCTCTGGAAAAATGCCCTGCCTGCCTGCAGTAGGCTGTGGTTCAGCCCCTTCTTAAGAAGTCTTCCTTGGACCCGGATTGTCTGGCTAATTACAGACCTGTCTCTAACCTGCTCTTTGTGGGTAAGGTTATTGAGAAGGTGGTCGCGTTGCAGCTGGATGATCATTTGACCAGCCACAATGTTTATGATTCTCTCCAGTCTGGATTTAGGAAGAGACATAGTACCGAGACAGCTCTTGTCCGTGTACTAAATGACCTCCTAATAGCGAGAGATCGAAGGACTCGTTCCATCTTGGTCCTTCTTGATCTCTCTGCGGCATTTGACACTGTGGACCATGGTGTGCTATTGGAGCACTTGCGGTTTATCTGTGGGCTGTCTGGTACAGTCCTCAGTTGGTTTTCGATCTTTCCTCAAGGGTAGGACTCAGGGTGGTGTCTGGGATTTTTTCCTCGGCATCCATTTCCCTAACTCCTGTGGTGCCGCGTAAGCTCCATTTTGACGCCCACATTGTTTGCGGTGTACATGCTGCCATTGGGAGCGATTATTAGGCAGTACAGTTTGAATTTTCACTGCTATGCAGATGATACTCAACTGTACATGTCCTTTGTGCCCGACCAAGATGCTGCCTTTTCGGTCTTTAACAACTGTCTAGCCAAAATCCAGGACTGGATGAATGTGAGTTGGCTGCAGCTGAATCCAGAGAAAACTGAGGTGTTGGTTGTGGACCCAGGTCGCCGAGAGGTGGGTTTGTTGGCGGGATCACCCTCTGGTTTATGGCTTGGGGGTGTACAGCTAACTACCTCAGACCGGGTGCGGAACCTGGGCATTGTGTTTGATAACTGTTTGACACTTAAATCTCAGGTGTTGGCAGTTGTCAAAGCCTCTTTTTACCATCTGAGGAACATCGCCCGGGTGAAGCACCTGGTTACTCCTGACGATCTTCCTACTTTGGTCCACGCATCGTTAACTCCTATCCTACTACTGCAACGCCCTTTATCTTGGGCTACCAGGTTGATATTCGCCGCTTGCAGCTAGTGCAGAATGCGGCAGCCAGGCTATTGACTGAATCCTTCTAGGGCTAGTCATATAACGCCTGTGTCTGCGGACTGCACTGGCTGCCAATATGCTGGTGAATCACCTTCAAGGTCAGTTTGCTGACCTATAAAGCCCTACATGATCAGGGACCTGGCTACCTGAAAGATCTCCTTTGTCCCTACTGTCCCTCCCGCCCTCTCTGATCCACTGATGAGGGATTGCTAGAGATTCCCAGGGTTCGTTTAAAGACATCTGTGGCCAGATCTTTTAGTTATATGGCCCCAACCCTGTGGAATTCTCTACCTCATCAGGTGCGAGATTGCCCAACTGTCCAAAGCTTAAAGGGGACATTAAAAACACATCTTTTTAGCCTTGCATATAATGATTTTTAAAGTTTTGCTGCCTTGGATTAATTTTAATCATTATTTTAATTATCTATTGTGTTTTATTATGTTATGTACAGGCGCCTTGGTTTTGGAAAGGCACCTTTCATAAATAAAGTTTGATTTGATTTGATTTTAGCACCACTATGGGCCACTGAGAGAATATATATATATATATATATATATATATATATAACCCCTAGGTGGTGCTATCCCAAAAGCTACTACCCCTACCTTGTGGCAGGTAGTTGTTACCTGGGTACCAAACGGGTGCCTCCACCCGAGGACAGGGTTGTTAGTAACAAGGCTAACTGTGTACAGCCTTCCAGGACACTGTAACCCCTTCTTTTCCCTCTAGTGGCCTAGACAATATGCAACAAACATTTTCACAGTAACCCCTATTCAGCATACAACTCCCCACACTGTTTGCACTTACCAGCAAGGCTGGTTCCACCAGTTCGATCTGGAGACCCCCTGTAAAACAAGGTTAAGCACAGCAAATGACAACAGTACAGTGCTTTTGGTACAAACTGGAACCACAGTCAGATTAAATGGAAAAAAAAAGTTAGATCTGATTTATTCAGGGGAATTGAACAAGGGAGGGGTGTAATCAGGTTGATTGATTAGAAAACTGATCTAGTCAGGCAATTATGCTTGCACTTTTAGTCCCTACACAGTCACACGCGCTGGGTACCCAGTTGGAAGTAAGGTGGGCTAGCCTGGAACATTGCCCGGAGTAGGCCAGTGTTGCAGCTGTTTAGGTCCCTGTGATGAAAAGAAAAGGCATGCACAGCCACACACAATTTGTAATCCACAGCCTGAAGACTCAGTTCATGACAGGAAAAACAACAATGCAATCAGATAACAACACTTGAGATTTAGCTGTTGTTGCAGGAAACTACCCTGATTGTTACTCATAGATACATACATAGATACATAGACAGTGTCGGCAGATAAGGGCCTATGGCCCACCCAGTCTGCCCATTTAAGTTTGTAAGTTCAGTTTATGTTTTCCAGGAAGTCTGTTGCCCCTTTCCCCTGACCTCCAGAATTCCTTTATGTCTATCCCATGCATTCTTAAATCCCGTGATTGTTTCAGCCCCCACCACTTCCTCTGGCAGGGTGTTCCACTTGTCCACCACCCGTTCTGAAGAAATTCTTCCTCCGTTTCCTCTGAATCGTCCTCCCTCCAACTTCATCCCATGCCCTCTAGTCCTGGAACATCTTTTTCGCTTAAAAATAGTGTTTTCCTGCACCCTGTTCCTCCCTGTAAGATACTTGTATGTCTCTATCATATCCCCTCTCTCCCTCCTCTCCTCCAGGGAGTACATGTTCAGTGCCTTCAACCTGTCCTCATAGGACTTGTGATGCAATCCATGCACCATCTTTGTTGCCCTCCTCTGAACCTTCTCTACCCTGTCTATGTCCTTACGTAGGTATGGTCTCCAGAACTGTACACTGTACTCCAGGTGGGGCCTCACTAGTGTCTTGTATAGTGGAATTATGACCTCCTTTTCCTGCTGGTGATGCCCCTGCCTATACATCCCAGCATCCTATTTGCTTTACCTGCTGCCTTGTCACACTGTTTCCTGCCTTGGGGTCATCAGAGATGATAACTCCAAGATCCCTTTCCTGCTTCCGTGCATGCTATATCCTCACCCCCAACTGATATATTGTGCCAGGGTTTTGCTACTATGCATTATCTTGCACTTCCTTGCATTAATTTCAACTGCCAAACCCTGACCATTCTTCAAGTTTCTGCAGGTCCTTCTCATTCTGTCTACACCCTCTGGTGTGTCTACTCTGTTACAGAGCTTTGTGTCATCAGCGAACAGTGAAATTCTGCCTTCAGGTCCTGTGCAATGTCACTGATGAAGATATTGAATAGTACCGGTCCCAGCACTGATCCCTGTGGTACCTCACTGGTCACTCTTCCCTCTGTGGAGTGACAGCCATTTACCACCACCCTCTGTGTCCTGCCACCCAGCCAGTTACCTACCCACCGCACTACTATCCTGCCCACACCCATATTCCCCAGTTTGTGCAATCGTCTTCTATGTGGCACAGTGTCAAAGGCCTTGCTGAAGTCCAGATAGGCCATGTCCACTGCCCTCCCCTGATCCACCTCCCTAGTCACCCAGTCAAAAATTCAATGAGGTTGGTCTGACATGACCTTCCCTGGTGAAACCATGCTGCCTTGGGTCCTGTAGTCCACTGACAACAGATGTTCCACCAATCTCTCCTTCAGTAGTGCTTCCATGATCTTCCCCACTACCGAGGTGAGGCTGACTGGTCTGCAGTTCCCCTTCCTCTTTGTTCCCACTTTGTATAAGGGGACTACAACTGCTATCCTCCAGTCTTTGGGTACCTCCTGTTTCTAGTGATCGGCTAAACAGGATAGCAAAAGGTTCAGCCACCACTCTCTTAGTTCTTTAAGGACCCTGGGGTGCACCCCATCTGCTTCCTTGCTTTATCAACTCTTATTACTTCCAGTTCCTTCAGGACCCTTTCTGTGTAAAGGGACTTGTGTCCATTTCTGCACCATTCTCACCCTTGTACTCCATTCAGACCCATTACCTCCTCTTCCTCAGTAAAGACTGAGCAGAAATACCTGTTCAATATGTCAGCTTTACTGTTGTCATCCTCCACACAGCCTCCATCCTCCCCCTTCAGTCTCACTATCCCTCCCTTTGCCTTTCTTTTTTCACTTATGTACCTGTAAAAGGTTTTGTCCCCTCTACCCACTGATTTTGCAATGTGTTCTTCTGTCGGAGCTTTGGCTTCCCTTACTGACCTCCTGCCTCCCTTTGCTCCTCCTGGTACTTCTCCTATCCCCTTCTGCCTGTGTCTTTTGTATTGCCTGAATGCAATCTTTACTTTCACTTTCTTTGCTACCTCTTTGGAAACCATAATGGTCTCTCTTCCTTTCCTCTTGCTAACCTGCTTAATACATAATTCTGTTGCTCTTGTAATCCCCATTTTAAATACTTCCCACTGTTCCTCAACCCCTGATTCCTGCCCCATTCCACTTAATGCCTCTTTCAAGTATCTCCCATTTTCCCAAAGTTTGCCCCCTAAAATCCAGGATACGTGTTTTTGTGGTTTGGTTCTGCTCTTTCTGTGATTTCAAACCACAGTGACTGGTGGTCACTGTTCCCAGTGCTCCCCACTCTTACCCCATCACACTGTCCCTGTTTGTGAGCACAAGGTCCAGTATTGCCCTCTGCCGAGTTGGTTCCATGACCAGTTGCCTGAGGAAGGCACCCTGAAGGGAGTCCAGGATAAATCTGCTCCTAGTTGATGCTGATGCTGGGATGCTCCAGTCCACGTCTGGAATATTGAAGTCTCCAACCAGTACTACCTCACCCTTGTCTGCCATCCTCTGGATGGCTAGCATCAGCTTCCTATCTGTTTCTTCCTCCTGGGCTCCTCATGCTACCCAATACGAGACACAGACTAGACCAAATGGAGACTGCAGGTTGATGACTGGTTTGCCAGGAGAAGCAGGGCCCACACAAATCACCGAGATGTCATTCCTGTTTGAGATGGTTGAGCAGGGGGCTGATCCCTGGGTGAGTCTCTCGTCGAAGATGGTTTTTGTGCCTGAAGTAGCTGGCTGGGCCAGGTGGCAAGGCCCAGGCCAGGTGGAACAATTTGGATTTTGAGTCCGATAGTGCTGGATGCAGCATCCAGCAAGTATGGCACATTTACACAGTGGGGAACCAAATTGCAACCCACTAACAGCACACAGCACATTTATAGTAAAGCAATCACCATACCACAATGCACAATGCACAAGGCAGTCCTGACGCAGTATCAGTGTCTCTGAGCAAAACCGGGAATTCTGTGGTAAATGGATGTCCCGACAGGCCGATCGCATACAGCAAATCTTCAGTCTTCTTCGGGTTCAAATCTGGTCACTCTTCAGTGGCTTTGTCACACTCCAATTCGGATACAGTCCGATTGCTAAGCCTTTCAAAGGATTCCCTCTCGAGGGACTGCAGGCAGACAGACCAAAAAGCAGCTGCTTGAATCACTCAAGCTGTTTACTCTTCAAACTCTAACTCCAGACTGACTGACTGCAGCAGGCAGCTTGGGAATTTCCCTTCAGCCCAAAAGGTTCTGGTTGGTTGATCATCAGTCTGTCAAAGCAAGGGCTCCCCTTCCAGGTCTGTTTTAGTGCCAAAATGCAAAAACTACAATTCCTATAGAAATTTGCTCCCACAAAATCCCTGGGGACAGGCTCCATTTTAAAGTCCCCAAAGGTACCAATTGGTGCTGACTGGCAGTCCAAAGGCAAAATGGTTGTGTTAAACAGAACTATCCATACTGCAAAGAAGGCGGCTTCTGTTTCTCAGTGCTACCTGCAACAGTTTCTCTTTCTCACTGAAGCAGCAACCTACTCAATTAGCTTTGCAAAATGCACTCACCTGTGTCCCATTGTGTATCTGACTCCCAGTCCATTCAGAACACACACACGACACGCAGAATGAGCAGCACACACAGAAATGAAAAAAATGTTCCTAAAGCTCTCACCCCATGGTATAAATTGCACACATGATGTGCAGATCGTGGGATATGGAAAATATCCTCAGTCCTGCAGAGTGGGCTGTGCATTCTCACTCATGCTTTCAGCACTTGTGAGAGTACAGAGCTCACCTGCAGGCATGAGAATATTCTCCATATCCCACTCCTGCCCATCATGTATCCCATATATATATATATATGTGTGTGTGTGTATATATGTATATATATATATATATAGAGAGAGAGAGAGAGAGAGATAGATAGATATAGATATATATATCTATATATATTATACGGCCACAGTCGAGGCCCTATATTTAGAGTTGAGGAGGCACTTCTATGTTAAACCTGAAATTTTGTGTGTTAATAACATTGAAACTGTTCCACGGATTTGCACGAAATTTGGTATGCATGGTAGGGCATGGTAGATCTCTTGATTTGCCAAGTTGTGTTTTGGTCAGACATAGAGTTTGTGCGTAGCAAAATGCCAAAAAATGCACTTTTCGCCAGTTTTGTGGGTGTTTTTTTTGTTTTGTCTGTGGTGCTGTGTGGCTGCCATGTGGTCTGCCGGTCTGAGACTTGGCAAATAGAAAGAGCCTGAGTCAAGCAACATGACACATTTTGTTTGGTGAAAAAATATTAATCCATTCAAAAGTTATTAAACATTTTAGCTCCAATTATAAGTCTATGGAAACATTTATATGGTTATTTTGCAAAAGAAGAATAGGGTTCTGGCCATCTGTTCCATTCTCATGCTCAAAGAATTTGCAGAGTCACAGTCTTTGGTCGTGAGAAATTTATCTGTCGTGATGGCAGCCATCTTGTTTTCAGTTTGCGGTCAGAAAAAAACAAATATCTCAGCCCACGGGTTACTTCTGAAGTAAAGGAAGGATGGGTTTTGCTCGGGGGAAGGGGGTCCCTCTATTGATCCATGCCTGTGGTTTCATTCAGTTGTGTCAAAAAATAGAGTTTTAAACTTTGAAAATCTTTGGTTGCAACTCGCTAATGATCTTTGATTGCGAGCCTGTAAATTCTTTGGTTCCAAGATTGTTTTCGTTTGTGAGCTTATTTCACCACTTCTCCACCAGATGGCCAGATTTTGTGGGACCAGAACTCCCTGGAAGGACCAGATAGCCCAAATTTCATGACCAGATGTCCCCTGATGGCCGAAAATGATCTTAGGTTGTGAGGTCATGGACGATTCTCATGACCAAAGAATTTTAAAAGTGGTAAAACTTTAAATGAAATCTCTGAAATGGTTTGGTCTTTTACTTGAAATTTGGAGGGTGTTGAGGGATGTCCTAGAGATGTGACTGATGTGGTTTAGGTATTGGAACATTCATTTGTTGTGGAGATATTGAGTGGCGTACTTAACATTTCTCCATAGGATTACATGGTGCTATTGGCTTGAAATGTATGGGCAGGTAGCCCTTAGTGTCACAGAGGTGCCTTTCAGTGGTTTGGTGTGTAAAACTTAAACAGGTGTGGAATTATGGCACTCTGATTAATGACAATTCTGTTAGTTCTGCTTCAATAACTTTTGAACCGTGTGTCTGATTTGCCTGAAATTTGCAATGTAGAAAGATTAATCGTAGATCTTCAATTGTGACAATTTTCACTTCAGTGGTAGTTACAGTTGCTGAATTGTTGTGCATGATCATTACAGTTAATGGCAAAATATATATGTGCATATGAACTGTGGAGGGTGAATGAGTGGAACCACTGCCTCAGGGTCATAAAATCCAGAAGATGCCCTGGGATGAAATAGAACCCAGATTGTGGTTCACCATGCCTGGTTTCCATACCCAAGGGCACCTCCAATATTGGTGGGCAGGCAGTTCAGGTGGCCTTGAATGGCTATCCAACTCAAGCAGTGTTATGCAATGCCAAGTCCATTAAAAACAAGACTGCAATTATTGCAGATCTTGTTGGGACAGTGGACCTGACATGCATCACCGAGACCTGGCTTGATGAGAACTGTGGCCCTATATTGGGGTCCTCAACTCCATCCGGATACTCGGTGATACACCGCTTGAGATTGAATCATGGTGGGTGGGGTCATGCTCTGTTTTAAGACTGAACTGGGCCTCACGAGTGTACCAGTTGAGGAGGCTGAGACATTTGAGTGTACTGTAGTAGCAGGTGTAGGCTGTAGGATCGCCCTCATCTACTGTCCACCAGGGGATGGGAAGCATTTTCTTTAGGAAGTGGCAGACTTCATGATCGACGTGGCATTTGAGTCACCCAGGCTGATGGTCCTGGGTGACTTTAACGCCTGGGTCGATGACAAATTCTTGCAAATTGTACAGCACTTTTCTCCGGCTGATGACATCTCTGGGCCTCACACAGATTGTTACCACTGCTTCTTATAAACACAGTCACTCCCTTGACATGGTCTTCCTCCTGGGGATTGAGGCCTCCAATGTGGGGGTGGAACCAGTTAGATGGTCCGATCATTACACTGTGAGGTTCAGTTTCGGAGCCTCCTTTTGTAGGCCTACCCTTGTAGAGATGCTCAGGTACTGCCCTTTATGAGATACAAGCTCCAAAGGCCTGGTGGTGGTGCTTGACCTATCGAGCCTTCCAGTGGCAAACAATGACCCAAACACCTTAGTGACAGCCTATAACAGAGCCATCTCTGTGGCCCTGGATGTCATTGCTCCTGTCCGAGTTTGTCCTCTCTCCCTTCACCCTCGGTTCCATTGGTTTTATGGGACTTTGAGGGAGATGTGGTGACTCGGATGAAGGTTAGAGCATTGCTGGCAGAAATCCACCCTGGATGCTAACCACCATAGATTGATGGATCATCATCAAGCCTATCAATCCACAATCACCTGTAAGAAGGCAGAGTTCCTGTCTGGGGAGACTGCAGCTGTTCAGAACCAACCAGTTCAGCTCTTTTGAACTGTAGACATACTATGCAACCCAGCCTGTCTGCAGATTCGAAGAGTTTTTTTGCAAATGGAGTGTGATGAGCTTGATCAATCCTTTGCAGCTATGGTGTCTGACATCAGGGTGGTGCTCCAACCAGCACGCTCTATGGGCATTGCTTTTGATCGGCGCTCGGTCATGTCCCCTCATTTTTCCTGGAGTACCTTAGACTGTCCGGAGTTCATGGATGTCTTTTGGATTGTCCAGGGTATGTGCTCTACGTGCTGTAGTTTGGACTCATGATCAACTGCACTGATCATGGGCTGTAGTGACATCATTGCCCCAGTCCTAGCATGGATAATCTGGTGCTGCTTGGAAACAGGTGTGTTTCCTAGCTCTCTGAAGGAGGCAGTGGTGACACCCCTCCTGAAGAAAGCCTCTTTGGACCCAGATTGCCATGCTAACTACAGACCAATCTCAAACCTTCCCTTTACAGGGAAGGTGATTGAGAAAGTAGTGGCCTTACAACTAGAGAACCATTTGACCATCTATGAACCTCTCCAATCTGGTTTTCGAAAGAGGCACAGTACTGAGACAGCACTGGTTCAGGTGTTCAATATTCTCTTGATGGCTAGGGATCAGAAAAACATTTCATTGTGGTTCTTCTTGATCTCTTATCAGAATTTGACACTGTGGACCATGGAGTCCTTCTCGATCACCTGAGATCCATCTGTGACCTGTCAGGTACAGTCCTCAGGTGGTTTACATCTTTCCTCACTGGAAGAACTCAGAGGGTGGTATCCAGAATTTATTCTTCTGACCCAGTTTCTCTGTCATGTGGGGTTCCTCAGGGTTTGGTGTTGTCTCCCATGTTATTCACAGTGTACATGCTGCCCCTCGGAGACATTGTAAGAAGGTATGGGCTGAGGTTTCACTGCTATGCCGATGATACCCAGCTCTACCTTTCTTTTGCACCTGACCAGGATAGAGCTCTCTCGGTATTTAATAACTGCCTTGCTAAATTCCAAGACTGGATGAATTTGAGCTGGTTGAGATTGAACTCAGAAAAGATGGAGGTGCTGGTGGTGGACCAGGGGCACTGGATAGGGGGGTTGGGTGGGTTCACCTTCAGGACTTTTCCTTGGGGGCCTTTCACTTCCTACCTCTGAACAGGTGCAGAACCTGGGGGGGGGGAATTTTGACAAGGGGCTAACACTGCAATCGCAAGTGTTGGCAGTCATCAAATCCTCTTTATACCACCTGAGAAACATCTCCAAGGTTAAACACCTTGTTCCGTCTGGTGATCTCCCCATGTTGGTCCATGCCTTTGTGTCCTCGTGCCTTGATTACTGTAATTCCCTGTACCTAGGGCTACCTGGGGTTGATATCCGCTGCTTGCAGCTGGTGCAGAATGCAGCAGCCTGGTTACTGAAGAGGACACCTCGGTCCTGTCATATTTCTCCGGTGCTGCATGAAATGCACTAGCTGCCGGTATGGTTTAAAGCTGGTCTTCTGACTTATAAAGCCCTACACGGACTGGGCCTGGATTACCTGAAAGAGCTTTTGGCTCCTTACTGCCCTGGGCGATCACTCCGCTCAGCTGATGAGAGGTTGCTAGATATTCCAATGATTTGTTTAAAATCTTCTAGGGCTCATGCATTTATGTACATGGCCCCTACCCTTTGGAATTCTCTACCTCATCTGGTATGGGCGTGCATGACCGTGGAGGGATTTAAACAGGATCTTAAAACTTTTTTATGGAACCAGGCATATTTTGTATGACCCATTCTGATTTTATGGTGCTTATAATTGTATTTATGATATTGTTGTTCATTTAACTGTTTTGTAATGCACCTTGGTTTTTTGAAAGGCACACTATAAATAAAGAATTATTATTATTATCATTATTATTGTGACAACAATGCAATCACATTTTTTCCCCTGTGCAACAACAATCCATTTGAGTGGGTTGCAGTTGGTTGGTATGCATGGGCTGTGGTGCTGCACTTTCAAGATTTTGTGAAAAAATGTTTTTCCGTTGAACAGTTATGCCACTTTTTTGTCTCCCATTATAGTCAATGGGAAGATATATATGTGCAGTGTGAAAAGATTTGCTCATGTAGCAACATGTCTGCAAAGCATTGTCCAGGGTGTTTCTTTCTCTGAGACTCTGTTGTACCACTCCATTGTGCTGCTGGGCCCATATTTCCTGGGTGCCAAGTCGTCGTGCCACAGATGTGTGTTTTGATGTAATAGCGCCCCTATCTTTAGGGTTTAGTAGGCACTTTACTGTTAAATGTCACATTTGTGCATGCTTATAACTTTCCAACTGTTGAACGGATTTGCCTGAAATTTGGAATAGTTTCTCTGCTATGGTACTTCTGTTGATTTACCAATTTCTGTTTCAGTTGTACATATGGTTTTTGCACAGTGAGGCACCAAAATTGTACTTTTCATCACTCCTGCACAGTTGTTTGCTCATGGTGCCATGTAACCGTTGAATGGATGTTCACAAAATTTGGGATACGTGGTCTGCTATGATAAATCTCTTCTTATACCAATTTGTGTTTCCATTGGACATACGGTTCTTGTGCAGTGAAGTGCCAAAAATGTTCTTTTTGACACTCCTGTGCAGTTTTCCACTCATGCCGCTGTGCAACCGTTGGACACATTGGGATAATATTTGGTATACATGGTCTGGTATGGTCCATCTCTTCATTTACCAATTTTGACTTCAGTCGGACATACGGTTTTTGCACAGCGAGGCAACAAAATGCAGTTTTTGCTAGCTTTGTGCACTGTATTGCCCATGTCACTGTGCAGCCACTGTGTGGTTGATTGGTCTGAAACTTGGATCGTAGAATGCCCTTTATTCAAGGAATATGACAGTTTTGTTTGGTGTAAAAATATTATTCCATTCCAGAGTTACAAGTGTTTGAAGTTGTCCCCCCCACGATCAAACAATTTTCAACCACAAGGTCTGCCATTTTAGAGCATTTTTAGCTGTGAGGTCTGCCATTTTGTGGTGGTCATGTATAATTTCGCAATCAAAGAATTTTTAATGGTATACAAACTGTAAAATTAAATATCTCTAAAACGGTTTGGTGTTTTCACTTGAAATTTGGAGGGTGTTGAGGGATGTCCTAGAGATGTGAATTATGCTGTTTAGGTGCTGGAAAATTAATTTGTTGTGGAGATATTGACTGACGTCTTTGATGTTTTCCTCATTGGATTATGCATGCTGCTATTGGCTTGCAATTTATAGAGTAGATAGCCCTACTGCAACAGAGGTGCTTTTCACTGGTATGATGCGTTAAACTTAAACAGGTGTGGAATTATGCCACTATGACAAATTAAACTTTTGTTCTTTCCACTTCAATAACGTTTGAATCTTGTGTCCAATTTGTCTAAAATTTGGAATGTAGAAAGATTATTCTTAGATCTTTGATTGTGAAAATGTTCCTGTCGGTGGCAGTTACAGTTCCTGAATTGTGGCATGTGCTCATTACAGTTAATGGGAAAGTATATATGTGCATTGTGAAAACTATGGTGAACACACTTCTGGGTGTGCAGGAAGATCACATTATAAGGTATAGGCTAGCTCAAAAGGTATGGCAGATGAATATTGTTATGCAGTACTGTGCAATGTGGTGGAAGCTCAGGGCCTAAAGGGCCCCGTGCTCCCACCAATATATATGTTTCACCACCTATATTATGGTATGCAGAAATGGACAAATTGGCAGGAGCATGGGGCCCTTTGGGCCCTGCACTCCTACCAATACATGTTTCTCTTCTAGTTATAATACGCTTTCTCAAAAAGTAAGGACATTCTTTGCAAAAAACTACATTTAATGCATCATTTAGGGTTAAGCATGAAAAGTCAACCCCGCTCAACTACCATTCTCCATAGACTGACACGGCTGGGTGTCTCATTGGGGTTGCAAAACCTAAATCTCACCCCATTCTCCTTTAGTGTTGCATGTCCACCTGCTTACACATGAAATGGGGTGAGATTTTGGCCTCACAGCCCCAATGACACACCACATCATCTGTCAGTCTGTGGAGAATGCTGGTTGGGGGCGGGATTAGGGGCAACCCTAATGGTCTCATTTCCTGACTTTTTGTGCTTTAACCCTAAAGGATGCATTAAACGTAGTTTTTTGCAAAGAATGTGTATATATATATATTTATACAGTGCGGTGAAGGAATAACACTCTGAATAACTGTCATTATTTTCACCACTATTGAATATCATGGAGCTGACGTACACACTGGAATATCTTAACACATATTCCACAGTGTCTACATCAGCTGCTGTTATTCAACACTGACTACGTCACTGCCTGATGTTTCAACAATGCTTATGTCAGCCAAGCACCACGTAGCACAAACAACCTCACTTAATTTCAGTCAAATAAAGACAGACCATAGTGATTTATTACAGCTGAAAAAACAGCAATAACCTGAGATGCCCTCCTGACTTCTTCTAGCTCAGCTGCTGCTTGGAACATGACTAGAAAAGACATTCCTGTGCAGTTAGTAAAATGCAAATCTTACACATAAAACATTTGTTCCTGCAGTCTCCCCAGAAAAGGATGAATGTGGTCACCAGAAAAATCCCAATATCACAAAACAGCAAATAACATAACAAATTAAGTAAAAGAAACTTCCAATACATAAAAACACTCACTAAACACATGAAAGTTTAAGAAACGCAGACTCTTAACTTCACCAAATGGTGACTCTCAGCTCCAATGATAACCCCACCCCACAAACAGTTCTAAACCAATCACGCCTGACACCACAATACACACAAACAATAGCAACCAATAGCATACTCTCACACACATCCATTCAACCAAACAAAAAAAACAAAAGCTACAAATTTCCCATTCAAGACACAGCACCACACAATAAAGGAAGCACATCACAACATAACAAACAACCACGATGCCAGATAAAAAACTAAACATAACTTAAAACCCAGACCCTATTGTATAAATCGCACACATGATGTATGACTTGTGAAATATGGAAAATATTAGCAATATACCAGTATATAAATATCTGACCATATCATGGCTGCAACTGTACCAAAGATAAACTATGGATTTTTACCCCAGACTATTGGGAGACAAGATCTTTACAGGGCTAATCAAAAAAGAAATTAAAAGCTTCTTTATTAATAACACAACTTAAAAATGCCCAATTGGGACCAGCTGGGAGGCATTAAAAGTATATATTTGGGGATCTGCATTTCACATTTAGCCTACAAAAACAAATCTGAGTCACAAAGTTTTAACCAATTGGAACTGGAATTAGCTGTGGAAGAACAAAAAGTTATTCTGACAGCAGCACAGGAAGACCTGGCAATAGTCTTATTGTTAAGCGATAAACTGAATCAAGCTCTTGAACTTGGAGCTAATGGTGCAATAATGAGGACTCATGCAAGGTATTATTTCTTGGGACCATCTTCTCGCCTTTCAGTTACAAAGTGAAAAGGCAAATAACTCTATTAATAGTGTTAAGGATGACCAGTGGAATTATTTTGGTGATCCTATTTGTATTAATAAAACATTTTCAGATTTTTATGAAAACTCTGTACCCCTGAATATAGACCCTGATGGGGTAAACATCAGAGACTTTTTGTCCGTTCTCAATCTAAATGAATTAAATGAAGAAAGAACTCCTTTAGACTATGATTTTTTTTTACAGCAAGAAATCATTGATTCTATTGCAGACCTCCCAAATAGTAAATCTCCAGGCCCAGATGATTATGGCCCTGAAGTTTATAAAAACTTTAAAGAGGATTTAACACTGTTCCTACTTGAACTCTTTACCTTCTGTTTTGAGAATGCCCTCCTGTCTTCCTTTAATGATGCCATTATAGCCTTAGTATTGAATGTAGATAAGCCACCAGAATTATGAGCCTACTATAGACCAATTTCATTATTAAATACAGATGATAAGATACTAAAATACTGGTGACAAGGCTAACTTAAGTTATCCACAAACTCATACACCAAGATCAAACTGACTTCACTGAAGGAAGAAAATTAGTATACAATATTAGGAGGACCCTAGATTTGATGGAAACAACCATTACCAAAAATTCAGCTCTGCTAGCCCTTGACACCAGAAGGCATTTGTCAGGATAAATTGGGACTTTCTTTTCACAATATTGGAAAAGTTTGGTTTTGTAACAAAGTTTCATAAGCTCATAAGCCTAATACGTACCTGTAAATCTCTATGTGACAGAAGAAGGAGGAGAATGAATGCTCAATTTTATTCTCAAATTAAACTCCAAAGGGGAACTAGACAGGGCTATCCCATGTTCCTCCTTTTATCTGCCATATTTATAGAACCCTTTGCCAAAGACATAAGACAATGCCAGGAGATTCATGGGATCATGGTAGAGCAACAGAGGCATGTTATCTCCTTTTACTTGGTGGCAGTATAGCATAGCGGTTAAGGGCACTAAGCTGCAAACCTGGAGACCTGGTTTGAATCACATCAGTTCCTGCTTGCATACTGCATGTCCCTGAGCAAGTCACTTAACTTCCTTGTGCTCCCAGGTCACACCTGGAAACAAGTTCCAGCTTAGTGTGTCTTTCCTGACAAACAATCCCCCCTTCCTTATACACTGACAACATGTTGATTTACCTAAATTATGCTTCAGTCTCTCTTCTACACTTTTTTAACTTGGTTACTAAATTCTCACAATTATCTGGATATATAATGAACTGGACCAAAACCAAGTTGCTCTCAATACCCAATATATAAAAATTCTGACATACAAAATATTTCACTTCCTGATATTTCTAGCCAATCTAAAATCAGATATTTAGGAGCTATTCTTTCCAAAGATTAAGGTGAGCTTTTTCATCTAAATTATGATTCTTTGTTGGAGAAAATTTATAAAGATTTAGAGGAGTGGGTATGTGACAAAAATCCCACACCAAGGACTTCTAGTTCATTGCCACCATCAGGTTTTTACCAGAGCAGGAACCAGGAAATCTGCTTCTTACCTCCTCCTTGCACAAGGTCAGGAAGGTCAACACAATAACTGTAGGTAGAATGCCCTTCAGGGATGGACTGCAGAGACCAGCAGAAATAACCAAATTACCTCAGTAAATAAACAGGCAGCCACTTGTTCCATTAAAAATAGTTTCTTTACTAGTGACTACAAGTATTTACAAGCAGGGTATATTTACATTCAGACAAAAGGTTTACAAGTTTACTAGAAATGAAAATAAATGGAAATGCACAAACAGTTGACACTTATAAGCAACTGAGCTTTCCTCACTCTATAAACTATACCTGCCCACTAGCTAGAAAGACACTTTTCCTAAACTGTTCTGTACTCATCAAGCAGCTAGCTATTTGTGGCAGGGCATCTTCCCCCATCTTTGGATGTTGACTGGCCCAGAGAAAACAGAAAAGAGGTGGAGCTGGTTTTCAACACCCCACTTCATATCCTCACACTGTGAGGTGTGGTCTCACCCCTATTGAGTGACTGTTCCCTACTATCCACATGTGTGTTTGTGTGGATGACATCATCTGAGCCAACTGGCTTCAAGTTTCAAGTTCAAGTTCAAGTTTATTGCAGAAAAACTCCATTGAGCAAGCTCATTCACAAGGAGGTCCTGTGACATAAACACTTAAAATACAAACATAGATAGGTAATAACAGTATATACATGAAATGCACGTTACATGATACAGGCTGGATATACATACAAGGGTACCACATAGGGTGACCGCAGGTGGTAAACATTAATATGACACAGGGAAGTGACTTACAGGTTGCATACTGATAAATGAAACATGATGACTGGTGTGTGCAATACATATATTTTGGAAGCTAGAACAAACAACAGACTACAACTGATATGGGGGGAGGAGTGATTTGATAGAGTAGCAGTGGAGCATAGGCATAGATAAAGCCAGGAGTAGAAAGGGAAGGGAAAGCAGTTAATATGACAAAGCAATTATACCTTACCAGTGGATAAATATGGCACACATGGGGAAGGAAGAGACTTAATGACAGTTACAGGTGTCTTTTATTTTGGTTGAACTTAGCGATTTGTAGAAGTTTATTGAAACTGTGCTAGTTAGTTTCGAAATGGTTTGTAATTGGTTCCAAATGGAGGGAAGGGCATAGCAGGCCAGCACGCTTACCAAAGGAGGTCCATGTCCTTGGTATGTCAAGCATAATAAAGTCAGATCTTCTTAATGAGTATGCACTATGTGAGATACTAATAAGGGAAGAGAGAAGCTTGGCAATTTCTGCAGGAGCAGTTTAAGAGTCCGTAGCCCAGCATGGAGCATGCCTAGTAAGGGGATGTCCAACCAACAGCTGCATATAATGTCACAGTGATGCAACGGTAAGGGGAGTTGGTAATGAACCAGAACGACAGTGATAAAGGATGTCCAGTTTACTTTAGATTTGCAAGAGTGGTGGAGGAATAGATTACATCTCCATAGTCAAGTAGGGGAGAAAAGTGGCCTGTACAAGCTTGTTTCTGAGTTTCAAGGGGAAAGGGCCTGTTTCTGTAGAAGAAACCTAACCTTGCTTTTAACCTTCTACAGACATCTTGACGTGGTCATTGAAAGATAATTTAATGATCGATCCAGATACCCAGATATTTAAATTTGGTTACAACTTCCAGAGGCTCGTTTAGCATGGTGACAATGAAGTCTTGGGCAAGGGTATTGGGGGGCCTGTGACAGCACTGCGGAGAATATCATCACTTTAGTCTTCTTAGCATTGAGCAGAAGTTTTGCTTTTATTAGATTATGCTCAAATTGTGCTAAGTCTGTTTGAAGCACTCCCTTGACTTCAGATAACGATGAGCCAGAAGTATATTAACACAGTATCATCTGCAAAAAGTGCAGATTGGACGTAGATATGTTAGCATCTAAGTCATTAATGTACAAAGAAAACAAGATAGGGCCTAAGATGGATCCTTGGGGACTCCTCTTGCAACTGGCAAGGCAGCAGAAAAAGCCTCCGCCTTTACTTTTGGAATCTTCCAGTTAGGTAGCTAGAGAACCACTGGGTGGTATGGTATGTGGCACCCAACTTTGCAAGGCAATTGACTAATAGTTTGTGATCAACAGTATCAAAAGCTTTGCTGAGGTCCAAAAGACTGCGCCAGTTACCTTCTTAGCATCTATAGCAGAGATTCAATCATTGGTTACTTTTGCTAGTGCAGAGATTGTGCTATGATTGTTGAAGCCAGATTGAGCTGGGTTAATGAGAGAAAGGTTTCAAGTGTGATTTTAACTGAATATGGATCAGTTTTCGAGAACTTTAGAAAGGATAGGCAATATGGAGATAGGCCTATAGTTGTTTACATCGCATGGATCACCAGATTTAAATAGAGGAGGATATGTGCTGATTTCCAGTAGGACGGCACAGTAGCAGATGTAATGGAAAGATTGAAGATGTGGAGAATTGGGGCAGTGAGATGGGCGTAGCCTGACCTTAGGGAAAAGGGTTCCAAGCCATCGTCCCTGTGCTTTTTGATGTCTCAAGTTAAGAAGAGAATCTTCTACTTCTTTATAAGTTATCTCACGCAGTTGGAAGGGGCTGGGTGCAGGACTAGATGTAGGGGGAGGGGTATGCTGGCTCACCGCAGCACCAGCATAAGGTGATGAGTCAAAAGCTAATCTAGCTGTGGCAAAGTGGGAGTTAAGTTCCTCCAGGATTAGGGATTTGTTTTCCACAATCTTGCCACTTGCAACTATCTTTGTTGGGACAGAGGGGGTCATGGGCCATCCTTCTATAGCTTTGATAGTCTTCCATATTTTATGAGGGTTACCTTTAGCTTGTTTGAGAGTAGAAATATAATAGTTAGCTTTAGCAGAGCGAAGTTTTTTCACACAGTTATTCCTGGCTGTTCTAAAGGCCTGCCAATCTGAAGATTCCTTGGAATGTCTCTCTTTAGCCCAGAGCTTATCTCGTGCTATAAGGGCTGCCTTGAGATCTGAGGTGAACCAGGGGTTGGAATTGTTCCGTACCCTTACTTTGATGAAAGGGGAATGCTTATTTATTATTGTAGTGAGTTTGTCATTAAGGATGTAAGCTGCCTTGTTGACATCTTTGGCTAGGTAGAGATCTTGCCATCTGATCATGCTCAGGTCAGATAGGAAGTTTACTACACATTGAATTTGCAAAAGGATCTTTTGTTATAAAGATGGGCTGCTGCTGGGCCTTAATTTGAGATCTTATGTAAGCAACAATTCCATGATGCCTTCATGCTCACAAGAACACTGTCAATGAGATATTTTGTGTGGATGTGGGTGGTTAGTACCACATCTAGAATGGAACTGTTGGCAGTATTTAGAGTGTTGTTCCTAGTGGGTTCACTGACTAATGCCCAAGACCTAGCTTGTCACAAAGGGATTTGAGGCCGTGTGATTTAGGTGACAGTCAGTCCATATTTAGATCTCCTAGAAATATTGTTTCAGTTTTTGCATCTACGAACATGGATTTCAAAAGATTAAGGACTTCATCACCACCAGACGGGGGTCTATAGCCACCTAGGATAGGGATACATTCCGAGGCGGGGAGATGAAGGCTCAGCAAAACTAACTCAAATTCCTTGGCTAGAGATTTGCAACTAATATTGGTGACAGAGTACTTAGATTTGGCGTAGATAACCACACCCCTGCCTCTAGACTCTCTATCTGCTCTATATAAATTGTAGCCCTGCAGTAATATTTGTTGATCAGTGTTCATCTTTTTTAACCATGACTCAGTAATTATGATAAGGTCAGGGTTAACGTCAGCAGCCCAGGCTTGCAGCTGTACAAGTTTTTTCAGGCAGGCTTAAAATGTTGACCATCATCATTTTGAAACATGTGGCCTCAGCAAAATCGATAGGCTTAGGTAAGTTGTGGGGGCAGGGTTGAGCTCCACATTTCCTGAGCAGAGAAGAAGCAGGAGATACCCTTTCTTTTAAGGAGCTTATAAGAATGGAGACTGCTTTTTATTTCTTCAAGTACCCATATCATGTGCTGCATTAAGAGGCGGCACCACTGTAATGACAGTTGATCATGATCAGTGTAAGTGCTTGAATAGACATAGGTGAGGACAGTAGCAAGGGGTGTAGGCTAAGCGGGGGGAATATGCTAAAAGGGGAGAGGAGAATGACATAATGTCTGCACGGTAGACCGTTATAACATTAGGTATAGATAAGGTACATTGGAGAACTGAATTGCATTGAGGTACTTCGAATTGCACTGTATTGCTGAGAACTCTGCACCTTAGGAGCAATAAAAACACAATAAGGAGAGCCATGGTCCCAGATTGAGTGGTCTCATGAGTTGTATTAGTACAAGATTTTCTAGGCAAGTAATTTGCCCACCTAGATACTCACTTAAAACTTAGATGAGAAAATACATCAGAAAGGGGAACAAGGGAGAGCAGGAGCAGCTTAGTTAGTGATGGGCTCAAGAGATATTCACACAGGGCAGTGTTATTACTACTCAGATACCAATCGTAGGTTGGCAGCAGCAGCCTAAAACTAGGCCAATGAAGCAGTAATATGATATAGGAGGCGGATCATGAGTATATTTAAAGGAGGCCTGGGAGAGGAGGGGGTGGGGTGGGAGAAAATTTCAGGTCGGAGCGAGACTGAGAAGTCTCAATTTAGAAGGAACACTGTAACAGGCTATAGAAGGTGCCCAATCAGAGCAAAGCAGCCCAGCCGAGGCATTACCAATCACAATCCCCTAGGGCAGTGCCGCTTCCAATCGGCGGGTGCCCAGGCATGCTGGCTCTCTCGCAGAGGATTCTATCGCATTCATCGGCATGACAGCAGCATAGGTAACAATAGGGTGCTCAGCATCTATCTGACTTGAGTCTGAAGGTGGATGGCAGACACTGAGGGCTTCCTGTTTTCAGCTGCAGAGCTGCTCCATCAGGCAGTTTTAGGGAAGTTGTCAGCCTGTTGAGTGAAGCTTAGGGGAACTCAACTACAACCACCCCTGTAGCAGCACCGGGAAAGAAGTAGAATGATAATGCAGGCCATATTGCTTACAAATGAGTACAGTGATTTATGAAGAAGACCAAGAATCCCTCTAGTGGCAGGTCTGTATAACCTGCTAATGGAAAACTAGCCACTTAAAAAAAAGGACATGATGGGAGTGATGCAGTGCAGTGGCTGTGGAGCAGCAGTCTTCCAGGAGATGTTCTGGAGCATGCGGTGTTGTCCAATCTGCAGACACCTCTCTGGGCTGAGGGAGGAGGTTGCTCATCTCCAGGCTGAGTTGGCCATGATTTGGGAGACCTCCTCTCTCACCCAGGAACTACCAGGTCCACTGCCATTGCCTCAGAGGTTGCCAAGAAAGAGGAGTGATTGGACCACATTGGGCTGAGGGATGGTGAGGGTGGTGGAACAGAGGTGCATCCCTCCAGTTGTATCGCTCCACAATTCATATGCCGTTCTGGCAAAATGTAGTTCCTCTATGGAGGCACTTGCAATGGAGACCTAGGAGGATGCTGGGAACCTCCACAAAGAAGACCCACCGGAGGGTGGCATGGGACCTCACAGGGGAAGGAAACAACTCCAGGTGGGGGACTCCATTGTTAGGAGGATAGAACTGGTGGAGGAAGGGGAGAGGGAGGTAAGGTGCCTGCCTGGCACCATGGCTTGGAGGGACAAGGAGCAAATCCTCAGGATTGCCGGAGCAGTTGCATGGGGGAGGGAGCTGGATGTCATTGTCCACTTAGGGACAAATGACCTGGCTGAGAAAGGGGTCAGAGCAGTGCAGGAAGAGTTTGTGGAGTTGGGGAGAGGCCTTGATGGAAGAGGGATGCCTGGATATTGTAGCAGTCACAGAAACATGGTACACAGAGAACCATGACTAGGATGTTAACATACCGGGGTACACAACCTACAAGACAGACAGGGAGGGAAGAAGAGGGGGAAGAGTAGCTCTCTATGTAAGGGAAGTGATAAAAGCAACGGAACAAAAGAGTAAGCAGGGAGGAAAGGAGGCACTGTGAGTCACCTTAGAGACTGGAAATGGCACCACAATCCACACAGGGGTTGTATACAGATCCCCATCTCAGGGGGAAGGAATGGACAAGGATATGATAGAAGGCATCCTTAGGATGGCAGAGAAAGGGGAGATACTGTTGATGGGGGATCTGAATATGCCAGATGTTAACTGAAGCACCTTTGCTGCAGCCACATCCAAGAGCAGGGCCATTCTCGATGCCCTACAGGTGGCATGCCTCAGACAGCTAGTTTTGGAACCCACTTATGAGGGAGCAAATCTTAGACCTCATACTCTCAAATGGGGACAGTGAGAGGATCTCAGATCTAGAAGTGGTAGCCATCTGGGAACAAGGACCACCAAACAGTGTGGTTCATATAACTCAGCTACAGAGTCAAGCCATACAAAAGTGAGGGTACTGGACTTCAGGAGGGCTGACTTTGTCAAGATGGGAGAGTGCCTAGAAAAGCACTAGCACACAGGCTAGAAGGAGGGTGGAGCAACAATTGGGAAACATCAAACTGCCATCACAGAGGCAACAAGCCTTTGTGTGAAGCAAACAAACAAAACAAAATGAAAGAAAAGCACTATGGTTCTCAAAAGAGGTGGTGGGGAAGGTTAGGGAGAAAAGATAGCATTTAGGAAGTATAAGAAAACACAAAAGGAGCAGGACAGAGAACTGTACCAGTTAAGGCAGAAGGAAGCAGGGAGGGAAGTCAGAATTGCAAAGGCCCAAACTGAGGAAAAGATAGCCAACTCAGTTAAGGAGGGGGATAAAACCTTTTATAGGTACATCAGGGAGTGTAGAAAGACAAAGGGAGGGATAGTGAGGCTGAATAGAATGGATGGTGGGTGGGCAGAGAGGGACAGTGAAGAAGCAGGGATACTGAATGAATACTTCTGCTCAGTATTCACAAAAGAGGAGGAGGGAGGTGCCTAATCCAATTAACAGAAGCACTCTGGATAGGGGGGCAATCCCAGTCCTTTCACAGAAGAAAGGGTTCTGAAAGAACTCCTAAAACTGAAGGTGGACAAAGCAATGGGGCCTGATGGAATTCATCCCAGAATTCTAAAAGAATTAAGGGGAGAACTAGTGACACCACTGACTACCCTTTTTAACAAATCATGGGAGGATGGTGCGGTACCTGAGGACTGGAAGAAGGCGGATGTGATTCCCCTTCACAAAAGTGGGACCAAGACAGAGGCAGGCAACTACAGACCTGTTAGTTTGACCTCTGTGATGGGGAAAGTGATGGAATCACTTCTGAAGGAAAGAATTGTTGAGTACCTAGAGGCCAGTGGAGAACTGGACCCAAGGCAGTATGGGTTCACAGCGGGAAGGTCATGTCAGATGAATCTAATTGATTTCTTTGACTGGGTGACCAAAGCAGTAGACCAGGGAGGGGCTGTAGACATGGCCTACCTAGACTTTAGCAAGGCATTTGACACAGTCCCGCACAAAAGATTAATAATCAAATTAACCAGCCTGGGAGGTCCCAGGATGGTAGCCTAACTAAAACATTGGCTGGACAACAGGACACAGAAGGTAATTGTAAATGGAGTCCACTCTGAAGAAAGGGGGGTTACTAGTGTGGTACAGCAGGGTTCAGTACTGGGTCCAGTCACTTTTAATGTCTTTATAAGTGACATTGCAGAGGGACTGGAAGGAAAAGTATGCCTCTTTGTACATTACGCAAAGATCTGCAACAGGGTTGATACACAAGGAGGCATGGAAAGGATGAGAAGGGACTAGGTAAGGTTGGAGGAATGGTCAGAAGTATGGCAGCTTGGATTCAATGCAAAGAAATGCAAAATAATGCACCTGGGAAACAAAAACCCAGGGGAAGATTACACAATGGGGGGTAATAACAACAACAAACATGGAAAGAGACCAGGGTGTAATCATATCTGATGACCTTAAGATTGGCAAGCAATGTGAGAAGGCAGTAGGGAGGGCTGGGGGATACTGGAATGTATAGGGAGAGGCAACACCAGCAGAAAATAGAGGTGTTATCCTTGTATTTGAACAGTTGGTGAGACCCCATCTGGAGTACTGCGTCAGTTCTAGAGACCCCATCTCCACAAGGACGTAGACAGGATGGAAGCTGTGTCAGAGGAGGGCAACTAAAATGGTGCAGGGTCTGCAACAGAAGCCATACAAAGAAAGACTAAAGGAGCTTAATATGTATACCCTTGAGGAAAGGGGGGAACATGATAGAAACTTTTAAGTTCCTCAGTGGAATCAACAAAGTCCAAGAGGGTAGCATCTTTCAGAAAAAGAGATGCGCAAGAATAAGGGGACACAATTTGAAGGGGGGGTGGCTCAGGGAAAAGTGAGGAAGTATTTTTTCACAGAGAGGGTGGTGGACTCATGAAACTACCTTCCTGAGGAGGTTGTGGGGTCTAAAACTGTGGGAGAATTCAAGAATGCATGGGACAGACATAAGGCAATTCTTGTGGGGGGGTAGGAAGAAATAGGCTGTTGGTTAACTAGGCTCTGCAGCTTATCCTATAGGTAGGGAAATGGGCAGACTAGGTGGGCCAATTGGTCCATATCTGCCTTCAAAGTCTATGTTTCTATGTTTACTTTGCCCCTAACTCCTTGTTCCCCTTAGAACCAGTGGGTTCTGTTTTGGGCTTGGGTGCCAGCTGGTTTTCTTTAGGTGGCCCCCATGGTCCTCTTAAAACCATGTGCTAATGTTCAAATGTGATCTGCTGGCCACATATGAATCAACTCTTTCTGCTGCCTCCTTCGCAGAGTTCCATGCCTGACCCATCAGCCATATGTGCAGGCCATCAGGCACAATTTTAAGAAATTGTTCTCTTATAATCAAATCTTTAATTTGCTCTACAGTCCTTGCTTTAGTCCCATCCACCCAGTGGTCAAGATAGGCACACATTTGGACATGCAGTTCTACATAGCTATCTCCTGGGCCTTCTCTCAGTTTTCTGAATTTCCACCTAAAAGCCTCAGGAGTCAGTTCAAAATGTTTCATTAAAACCCTTTTAACTTTGTCACAGTCCATGAAATCCTCATCATCCATTCTAGCAAATGCATGCAAAGCACAGCCAATCAGCAATGGGATCAGGTGAGTCATCCACAAAACCTTGTCCAATTTAAACCT
Organism: Neoceratodus forsteri; assembly: GCA_016271365.2. Lineage (NCBI taxonomy): Eukaryota > Metazoa > Chordata > Ceratodontiformes > Ceratodontidae > Neoceratodus > Neoceratodus forsteri. Next base: position 879,090,337 of record CM028136.1, read on the forward strand.
CACACACGCACACCCTCTCAAATTATTTTAAAAACAAATCCAGATCATCCCCCTCCTGATATTGTGGGAAAATATTTTGAATTAATTGTGGCTTCATGGGTTGGACCCTCTTGACCATTACTTAGTTTATCGAGGAGTTTGTTTGCGCTGTGTCACCATCTAAGTCTCATGCTGTTGTTCTGTCTCTCACTCTGCCTGTTCCTTCTCTTTCTGCCTGCATCAGAATTTCAATGATGGCAAGTCTTCTCTCTTCCTCCTGCATCAGATTTCATGCTGGTGAGCCTTCTCTTTCCTCTGCCTCCAGCCTTACATTCTCCCTTTCAGCCTCCAGCCTTGCCTTCTGCAGTTCAGCATCCTTCAGCTCAAGCTCCATCTTCAGCATCTCAAACTGATTTTGATCCTTTGCTGCAGCAGCTCTTAGCTCAGGTTTGGGCTGTACTGCTTCATCAGCTTGTGACTCAAGGTGCCCCCCTGGCATGGTCACTGTGACCTCAGTCTGGCCACCTTGGTCACCTTCCTCAGTGACAGTGCTGCACAGGTGTTGGGCCATCCACCTCTGGGACTGTCTGCCCCCCAGCATTTGGTCATGTGCCAACAGGGCTTCCATGAGTCCATTCTTTGTCAAGCCCTCATGGACAGTCCACCACTCGGTGTACAGCTCACGAAGCTGCTGTACATTAAATTTGCCATAGGTTGGGGAGCTCATATTCTCTAACTATGCTGCACTAAGCTGTCTAGGAATAAAACAAAAAGTAATAAACAATGTACTCTTTTGTATATCCTGTTGCATGACTGTTAAGGAATATTTCTACTGGCACTGTGTCACCTTGTGTGCTTGGTAAAGCTTTCACCTCTCTCATAGTTTCTGCCTCACAGGAAAGCACACTGTGCACAAATTCTGCCTTTAAATCTGTACACTGATTAGCACTGCACTGTCACCTGTTGTGACAGTCACTGACCCCATCACGCTGCTACCAGTTGTGATGAAAATCCCACACCAGGGACTTTTAGTTCACTGCCAACACTAGGTTTTTACCAGGACAGAAACCAGAAACCTGCTTCTTACCTCCTCCTTGAACAAGGTCAAGAAGGTCAACACAATAACTGTGGGTAGAATCCCTCCCAGGATGGATTGCAAACAGAGTTCAGCACAAATAACCAAATTACCTTAGTAAATAAACAGGCAGTCGCTTGTTCTATTAAAAATAAATTCTTTACTAGTAACTGCAAGTATTTACAAGCAGGATATATTTACATTCGGACAAAATGTTTACAAGTTTCCTAGAAATTGAAATAAATGGAGTTGCACAGACAGTTGACAGTTAGAAGAAACTAAGCTTTCCTCACTCTATAAACTATACCTGCCTACTAGCTACAAATACACTTTGTTTAAACTGTTCTATATTCACCAAGAAGCTAGCTGTTTGTGGCAGGGTCCTTTCCCACATCTTTGGATGTTCACTGGCCCAGAGAAAAGAGGAGGAGCTGGTTTTCAGCACCCCATTTTATACCATTTTACTGTGAGGAGTGGTCTCTCCCCTTTTGAGTGACAGTTCTCTGCTGTCCACGTGTGTTTCTGTGGGTGACATCATCTGAGCGCCAACTGGCATACTACACACTGACATCTCTTCATCCAATTTTATGACTCTGTTTTCCAGGGTGCTTGAGGTGTCCAACTTCATGCCCCTGCCTTTCTGGATGTCTGAGGTGTTCTAAATGGCACTTTTAGGCCTGCCTTTTAGGATCTGTGCCAAAATGTTCCCAAGGGAAAATTCATCTGAGCAGCTGAGTTGCCAATATTTCCCATTAGACCTGCTTGGACATATGACCCTGGAAGCCATGTTTGTCCACTTATAACCAAAGCATCATTACACTAACAAAAGAAATTAAAAAAAAAAAAGAAATGAATAGATCAATCTGGTCACATATCTGTCACGGGGTACCAGTGACACTTACAGGCAGAGCAACTATCATAAAAATAAAAGTTCTTCTCATACTTTTATTTCTTTTTCAAGCTCTTCCTATATTGATACATAGAAAAACATTCAAACACTTAGAAAATAAATTAAGAACATTTTTTTGGGAAAAAACAAAAAAAATAAGATTATCACTTCAAAAATTGTATGCCCCCATTGAACAGGCTGGGCTAGGCTTACCTAATATACATTTTTACTATTGGGCAGCCCAACTGAAATAAATAAACAACTGGTTTGGAGCTAAGGAAGAGTGGAGTTGGGTAGAGTTAGATAGACTGGTAGTGAAACAAAACTTAGAGGAATCTTAAGATTAAACCTCACTAAGAAAATCTCTGTTCAATGTTGCTTATCTGCTACAAAATTATCAATAAAAATTTGGTAAGAAGCACATCCCACCTTGGGTTGGAGAACAGAAATTTCACCTTTCACTTACATAAAGCTAATTAATGGAATCCCAACCATAAAGAACAATTCGTTTTTTAAAATATGGGAAGTACAAGGAGTTACTCAACTACAACATCTGTACAAGAAGGATCAACTTTTTGAACTTCAAGAACTGAAAAATTAATATAATCTGCAAACTGGTCACTTATTGACATGTCTTCAGGTAGGGGATTATCTCAAGAAAAAAAACAGTTGGTGCTGACCCACTCCCCCTTTCGCCAATCGAAGATCTGTTCCTTAATAATTAACCACAAATAAAAAAGTTACTAATAAAATATACAGTATTCTGGGAGCACATGAATTAGTTTCACTAATGAAACTGCTACTGGCTTGGCAGACAGATTTAGGAATGCCTCTAAATGATCAAGTATGGTCAGAAATTTTTAAATCGCCACTACAAGTTACTAAGAATAACAAATGGCAACAAATACAACTTAATATCCTTCATTGATCTTATTACACACTGGCTAAATTACATAAACTAAATAGCATATCAGACAAATGTCCCCAATGTCTATATGCACTAGGATCAAACCTCCATATGCTTATTTCTTGTCCTCAGCAGACAGATTATTGGAATAATGTAAGAACAATAATCAGCATGGTGCTAGGACTTAATGTTCATTTTCACCCAGCCATCTTACTTTCTGGGGATCCTTTTTTAGTATCAGAGGAATGGATAACAGAGAAAACTGCACTACTCAATTTAGCTTTCATAAATGCTAAAATAATTGATTCTACAGCATTGGAAGGATCATAATCTGCTGCATTAGGATATTAGCCATATTATATTATATTATATTATATTATATTATATTATATTATATTATATTATATTATATTATATCTCATGAACCCCTCCCAGGAATGATGGACGCTACACTGATTTCACTTTTTGGCTGCTCGTTGGCAGTAGTTATTATGGCACAAAGAATATTTACATCTACAATGTTATTACATCAAATTCCACACATCATAATTCATTCAAAGTTTGCTTGGTTCCGGCCTCTTCCCTCCTCTGGTTGTTTCTTCATCTTGACCCCTCAGGGTCCAGACACTGTGAATCCGGCCCCCTCCTCCACAGCAGAACCAGGCGGTTCCACCCTACCGGGCTTTCTCTCCTCCAGGCCCGGACATTTCCAGTCTGGCACCTGGACCTATCCCCCTCTTTACCACCATGTCTGGGTTCCTTGTCCCCAGCCTGTGTATCCTCCCTCCCCTTTCCTTCCCCCACTCCCCTTTTCTTCTTCTCTGTCTCTTCTCCCTTGCCATTTTGGACCTCGCCCCAGCCCCCTAGGTCTGCAGCTGCCTCCCCACAGCCAAACATACCAGCCCTTGCCAAGGCCCCAGGCACTCACTCTGCCCTCTGCCTATCTTTGTGCCAACCATACCCCCCAGAGCCTTCCTTAATAAGGGTGGTGGTGGAAAATTCCCAAGCAAAGAGGTCATCCTGCCTGTGTCCTGGCCTGATATATCCCTACGGGACCCCTGATCAGGACCCCTGAGGCTCTGCCTCAGCCAATCCTTGGGGCTCTGCATCACCTTGTCATATTACCTCCTTCCTACCTGGCTTGGTGATGTCACTAGCCCCTCCTTCAACCTGCTTTTCCTTACCCCTCCCCAACCTCCCCTTGTGCTCCTTCCTGGCAGGGTCATCAGACAACCTGTCCTGATTTTTAGTGGCAAGCCCAATTGTCCCTGAACCCCTCCCAAGAACGATGGAAGCTACACTTATTTCACTTTTTGGTTGCTCGTTGGCAATATTTATTATGGCACAAAGAATATTTACATCCACAATGTTATTACTTCAAATTCCACACATATATTCATTCAAAGTTTTCTTGGTTCCAGCCTCTTCCTTCCCTTCCTCTGGTTGTTCCTCCATCTTGACTCTTCAGGGCCTGGACACTGTGAATCCAGCCCTCCTCCATACCAGGACCAGGCTGGTTCCACCTACCTAGGCTTTCGCCTCCAGGCCTAGACACGCCTGAATCTGGTGCCTGGACCTATCCCCTCCTTGCTTTAACACCACATCTGTGGTTCCTTGTCCCAGCCCATGTATCCTCCCTATCCCCCTTTCCTCCCCCCTCCCCCCTTTTCTTCTTCCACTGCCTCTCCTCCAGCTTATGGAAGGATGGAGGTCTTCCTTGTGGGTTAGTATCTCAAACCTTTTGGCTATCTTGTCCACTAGCTCCCCAATTGGCCTCAGTAATAGGCACATGCCAAATTCCACAAATGTATGCCATCAGACCTGTACACTGCAGCCTGGTCGAAGGAAATGTCCTTGTGCTGCAGGTGCACTCCCCATTTCAATTCCTGCCCTTGCTACCCTCCTATTCAGACGCTTCCTGACTTTTCAATCAGCCGATGTCTTTGACTCCCTCCAAACCTCGGGGAGGTGATGTCGGATCAGCTAATTGTCACCCTCGGCCACCACCCTTTAATCTTTTCCAAATCCCCAGGATGTTCTGCCCAGCTCCCCATGGCAGGCTCCCCAAGTCCTTGCCCCACAGTATGATAATGTAATCTGGATGCCCATTGCAACCTCAACTCCTCCATTAGTGGCAGAAGCTGCACCCACCTCATACCCCTGATGCCTTCCATAGCACCCTGGTGTGTTCGGTATTGTATCGCAGTTCTGCTCCTCTAGAAGTGGTCACCACAAACCCTTCTGCCCAATAGATGAAGTAGTGCCCCACTATCCAAACTTTCCTCTTGGAACCGGCCATGGAAACAGGATAAACAGTGTGAGTCAATGTTATCAACACCTGACATACCTCCAATAGCAGCTGGACTTCCAGCACCCAACCATCTTTACCTCCTCCACTGCAGCCCCTTTTTCTGCTGCCTCTGTGGCTGCCCCAATCCAAAAGAAATGTGGGGCATTCCACCTGGATCCTCCCCAATGAAGTCCAGGACCCTTCTGAGTATGCCCCCACCTGAAAACCGTGACTGGGGAACTATCCCCATGTCAGAACAAGGCCTCCCAGCCCTCCCTTGGTGCTCTCACATGCTTCCAGTGCATTCACTGAGCAGCTGGCGGACTGTGGTACGTTTGCAATGATACTTTTGCCCCCCTTCCCCTTTGGTCTGTTTTGGACCTGGCCAGGTTAATGATCACCCTATCCTGTCCCCAGATGACATCCTTGTGTTGCAGAGCCTGAACTGCAGCTGTTTTCTGTGGGGCCACCACTTCCCCCACCCGGAATGCCCCTGCTGCCATGATCATGAACACGGCCCAGAATAGGACCACCTCCTAGGAAGAGGAGCACACCTGCTGAGTTGCCCCTAATACTTTTTCGAGCAATCACCGTCTTATGGGGTGCCTCCCATCTGTTCTGGCCACCTGCCCCCTCTGCTGGCCTGCGACCATCCTTTTATTGTCCTGCTGGCTGCTACATCAGGCATCCCCTGTCCTGGCATACCCAACTGATGCCTGCCAGGTGAATCACCACTGTGGCATGGGCCAGCCCTCCTTCCCACTTCTCCACTACAAACCTCCTTACCTGCTCATCCTGGGCTGGTTTGTCCCTGTCCCACCCATGCTTCCTTCTAAATTCCTGAAATCTCACCCACCCTGCTTTGTAGGCCCTCAACGTGTTTGCTGACCAGGAGCCCAGTACAGTGCCCAGGCTGTGTCCCCAGCCTCCCATAACCGGTCCAGGATCCTGGTCCTGTGTGTCACAGCCTGTGGCCTCAGCTCCTAAAACCTTCAGAGCTGTAAACAGGAAAGACTGTCAGCTACCTCGTTCTTCAACCCTTCAATATGTTGCAGTTTGAAAGACAGGTTAAGTTTCAACCCCAACAAAACCATGCATCTGAGCAGCCCGCCTACTGTCTCTGTCCTCCCCCTTTGTCTATTAATGACCTCCACCACCTCTTTGTTATTGCACCAGAACAAGATGTGCTTCCCTTTCATCCTAGTGCCTCACACTTCCAGAGCCACCCATAACAGGAAGATCTCCAAGAACATGATGTCCTTCAATAATCCCCTCTCTTTCCACTGTGCCGGCCAAGGTTCTGACATCTATTCCCCTTGGAAGTATGTCCCCATTCCCAGGGTACCCGAGGCGACCGTGAACAACTCCAAGTCTGTGTTCTCTCCCACTCATCTTGCCAGAATGTCACCCTCGTAGTAGTTGTCAAGAAACCTCCCATACCTGGAAGTCCTTCCGTACCTCTTTTGACACATCCACCCAGTGGTGCGGCAGTTTAGCCTTCCATGTGCCCTTCCCAGCCTCCTTGTAAATGCCCTGCCTGGGCTGATGGCTCTTGCAGGTGAAATTAAGGTGCCCCAGCAGTTGTTGCATTTGTACCAGCGGCACCCTCCTCCTCCCCATAACGTGGGCTAGCAGGCCTTTAAGGCACACCACTTTCTTCCCCGAGAAGCTGGAAACAGCCCTCCTCCATGTCCACCTCTATGCCCAAGAACTCTAATCTCTGGGCAGGGCCCTCCATCTTGCCCTGTGCCAGTAGTATCCCAATCTTCCAGCACATCTCCTTAAAATCCCGCAACATCCCCTGTGCCTCTGCTCTCTATTCCCCAATGAGGAGGAAATCATCCAGGTAATGCACAACCCTCCTGTGCCCATTCCTGGCCCCAAATATCCACTGCACCCAGGTGCTGAGTGCCTCAAAAGTGGAACAAGCCACTGAGCACCCCAAGGGCATGGCTTTGTCAAAATAGATGCTCCCTTGGAATTGGAAGCCCAACAGGTCCCAATCCACTGGCCTGATGGGTAAGAGTGAAATGCCACTCGATGTCTGTCTTCACTAGCCATGCCCCATCGATTGCCTTGTCAGTGTTATGGCCTGCTCTAAGAGGCATATGACACTGCCTCAGGTGATCTGGTATGCCCTCATTCACTGATGAGCCTCAGGGTAGGATAAGTGATGGATCAGGCAGAATTCCCTTCCGCCTTCTTGAGTACGATACCCAATGGGGAAACTCGGAAATGTGCACATGGGGGGAACCCCAATGGGCCCTCCACCCAACCCGCCTTGATTTCCTTTTCTATCTTGGACCCTACTATCCTTTCTTCCCTTCACTGACCCTAGATTCTTGGCCCACATCTCCACCCACCCTCTTTGAAACCCAGTGGGAAGCCTGTCTGAAACCTTCTCTGAGCAGCTCCGCTGCCCCTTATTCAGATATTCCATGAGTCCATTCCTCCACCACTGCTAAGGAAATGGGAGTATGCGCAGCGCATAACCCCACCCTCCCTTGGGTGCCTTGTTAATGCCAGCCTCTGAGGCGTAGTGCTGTCCCCTGTGGCTGCTCCTCAGCCCCTGCCCTGCCCCCTGGGCATCCCGAAAGGACTGCTCATGGTACTGTCCCCCTTTTGGTCCTTCTCTTTCGCTGCTTTGTTGGCAGTTGGAGACCAGGTGTGACCCTCCGCACCTGGAACAGACATGCCAGAACTTACAGCTGCTCCATGTGCAGGTGGCCTTGGTATAACCCCAACAGGTCTTGGACCCTGAGGCAGGAGTGGTCTTCCTTGCCTGCTCACCCCTAGTCCTCACCCCCTACCCAGAGGGTGTCCTCACTCACAACTCTGAGTGGGTACAGTCCCATCTCAGATCCCCTTTGGCTGCCATCCTCTTCTAAAAAGCCTCATCATATTTGAGCCACCTGTACCCTACCTTCATCTTGTATTCATCTTTGATGATGGACATGTACGTCAGCAAAGGGATGGCTAAGTCTGGTTGCTTCTCCAGCACCAATGCACTATAGATAATGAAACTCCCTTGCCAATTATCAATGGTCTTTCCCTTGTATTTCACCTCCTCCATCTTGTGTCCTACCACCGCCAGGGCCACTGCCATCTCAGACTTTTCCACTGACTCCTTCTGTTCATACTTCATGGCCATGTCCTCATCCACCAGCCCAAGATGTCACATATTCCCTATTCCAGATTTTGTCCTTCCGATTGAGGCTTGGACATGGTCTCCAACTGAGCACCCTAGGGCCCTTTATTACAGTTTCTTGCCTGTCAATTTGGCCCCATTTCCACCGCAGCCCCATTACCCTTAGGACCTGTATGGCCCACTCCATCTTCTCAATCCCAGTATCCCCCATGCTGCCCAGTAACCCTTCTAAATAATCCTTCAAACTTTTTGTCCATGAGGTCCTCGTCATTCTTACCCCCATCTGGGCTCCCATTGTCAGTTCTGTGTGGGCAGGGGTGCAGGATGGGTGAGGTTGTGGCACTTCCCATCTGGGTCTCTTACCCCCTTTCCCTGCCAGGCATTCCTCTTGCTCCTTACGCTTCTTCTGCACCTCTTCCTCTGCCTCCTCTGCTTCCCGCTGCCACCAGCTCTGACATCTGCCCCATCAATTTTGCCACTTCCTTCATCATCCTTTCACTGGACATCGGGTTCACTTGGGTGCCATTGTCGTTCATCCATCACTGCATGCAGATGGGTGAAAACAAAGCTCAGACTTGTGTACAATAACCCCTATAACCAAGGTTGCATGGACCTCTAAAGCCCTCCTTCATTTCCTTTTTTTGCGTGGGCCCCAATGGCCCAATCAGCCTCTTGGCCCTGCCTGTAAATGCCGTAGCTCTTTATAGAGACCCCCTGCCTCTTCTTCACATTGTTGACACTCTATCCCCCAAAGTGGTGCCAGAAACACTCGCCATTGCCCTCCCAGCAGGGGAGGGGTTCTCTGAAACTGCCCTGCCCTGAATGCCTCCTGTACAGGCAAATCCATCCTCCTCTCTTGGTTTTTTTTTTTTTGCTTGTTTAATGACTCACTCAGAGACACACCATGCAGTAGAAGTTGTGAGAATCCAACCAGGCCTGGTCAGCTATAGGCACCAAGCTTGTGCCCCGCTCCTTAATTCACCCATAGACTGTATAGCCATACCTCATGCCCCTGGACCTGGCTTACCCTCCCAGCAGACCACTCACTGCTGCTGTTGTGCTGTTGCTCACATATTATGCTGGCATCTCAGCATCCCCTCAACCCCATGAACACAAGCCAATGCTTTAACACCGCCTGCCATCTCCCTTTTGTAGTTGCTGGGGCTTTAGGAAAAAAAGTCCAGGATTAGGGCCTGCTTCACCCCCAGCTGGCCAAGCACTCATCCTTCTTTGATCTGCACGTTTCCTCCCACCAGCACTAGGCCCTCTGCAACTCTGGGCCTGCCCGGAGCTCTCCGCTTGTTCTCCTCTGTGCCCCATAGCCTCCAAAAACTGCAACACCCCACAACCTCCCAACCCCTGCCCCGAGGATAGAGGGAGGCATCTTTCACATCCTTTATTTTAAATTAATTTTTAGTTTTAATTTTTCATTTTGACAAAGGTGCTGCCCCAATACCAAAATCACAGCCTGCTGCTACACATGGTCTCTGTAGCCATAACCCTGCCCCACTGGTCCTGCTCCTGCTAGGCCCGACTCTCAACCCGCTGTCCCTCTTGTGGCCATCCCATCCTCTGCTGCCCTGAAGCAATGGATAAATTTGGGGAGATCTGCCTCCATTTGTCTTCTGCTTCCCCATGATCCTGCTTCCGTCCATCTACCCACTGAGCCAGAGAAACACTCTCCCCTGCACTAGGCTGCACTGGACCACGTGGCCTCCCAGTCCTAGCTGTTCCCCACACGTGCCACCAATGCACCTTTCCAGCGGACAGTGTTCATTTTTGCCAAGCCCGCTTCCTGCATTAAACACGATGAGACAAACATAACCACACCCATTAATCTCTGCAATTCAAAACAACAACCAAGCATCCATTTTAATCCTGCTTGCTGCCCATGCTTACTCTCCAGTTTAAAACACAGTTAAACAAACAACTGAACATCCATTTTAACAAGCGTGCTGCCCACACTTTTTCCCAATTTAAAACACAGTTAAGCGAACCACTGAGCATCTACTTTAGCATGCTTGCTGCCCATGCTTCTTCCTGATTTAAAAACATAGTTAAACGAACAACTGAGCATCCACTTTTACAGGGCTTGCTGCCCAAGCTTTTCCCGGTTTGAGATGCATTGAGAAGGAGGATCCCCCCCAATGAGCTCTGCAACTCCTGCCAATATCCAAACTCAAAAACGAGCATTCCTTGCACATGTTTGCTGCCCAATCTGTCTCTGGCTAAAACAGCAATGAGAGAACAACAAACAAAGCCCCAGCATAAGTTCTGTAATTCATACCATAATTGAAACACCATGAATGAGTATGTACAGTGGAAACCTGCTGCTGCCCAAGTTTTGCTCCACATTAAATCACCATGAGACACAAACAACCCCACTGACCTCTGTATTCCCAACTACAATACTACAATTAAACAAGTGACCATTATGGTGAAACATGCTCTCTGCCCCCAGCCTCTCCTTTACTTATTCTTTTCCTTTTTTTAAACAAAAGAACGCTATGTACGTCTAACCACAATGAGCTAGCCACATGCAATTGCTGCCCAGGCCTTTTTTTTTTTAAAAACTACACACAATGAGAGAACAGACAACAAAAAATAATCCAGCTACCTGGACCCACATGGCCTACAAGGCCTAGCCACCCCATGTGCCTTACCTAAAGCTTGCCAACGATGTGCTGAGTTCTTCAATCTGAAAATTCCCAGCAAAAAGAGGTCATCCTGCCTGTGTCCTGGCCTGATATACCCTACAGGACTCCTGATCAGGACCCCCTGAGGCTCCACCCCCCCAATCCCTGGGGCTCTGGCATCACCTTGTCATATTACCCTCCCTCCTACCTGGCTTGGTGATGTCACTAGCCCCTTCCCTTCAACCTGCTCTTTCTTTCCACCCTCCCCCACCCCTCCCCTTTGTGCTCATTCCTGGCAGGGACATCAGACAACCTGGTCTGCGTTTTTTAGTAGCAAGCCAATTATATAATATTATATCATATTATATTATACTATACTATACTATACTATACTATACTATTCTATACTATACTATACTATACTATATTATATTATATTATATTATATTATATTATATTATATTATAATGTATTATATGCCATATTAAGAGCTGGTGAAACTTATTGATTGACTAACCTAGAAAGAATTTATTACAATCAAAGAAGACAAAAAAAAAATCCACCAGATTTGGAAACCCTTCATGCAATACTTAAACAAGTAAGGATCCACATGCAAAAACCTCCATTAGTCTCCCTACTCCCTTGAAATAAACTAAATAGCTCAACAATTTAGATTATGTTAAGCCAGAGACAGTAATCTTATAGCTAGGTTTTAGAGAAATAGGCTGGGTTGTGATAACTGGCTTTATGATCCTGGGCCCAGATAGTCAAACTGCACCCAAAAAGTGCGCATCAGCAGAAGCAAGCACAAGTCCATTGCGCCCATCCACAAGAAGCGTGATATTCAAAAACTGCACAGGTCAAGATGTATGTGCAGCACACCACTGAATATCGTGCCACCTGTGCCATAGCACAACCAGGGATATGCAGTTGCACAGTCCGGATGCATCATAGCGCAACCAGGGTTACTCAGTGGAGCAGTTCAGATGCACCATAGCGCAACCAGGGATGCTCAGTGGAGCAAAGCAGCAGTGTAACAACACAACCAAGGATTTGCAGGGACAGGATGCAGGGGTCCACCATCCATGCCACAGATGGACAGAGGAGCACACAGCAGAACAGACATCACCCCCCACATCCCATGCACTGCACAACCGGTGGAGAGCTGGAATAACTACCAGCCAATGGATACCAGCAACAAACCCACAGCTGGGGCATGGTGCCCAGCACACTCCCCTGGCAAGCTGTGACTGGCACACAAGGAGGGCTGACCACCCTGTGCCACACCATTCCACCAATGCAGAGCACACCTGCACCGTGATCCCCAGACACCCTGCCCAGGAGCAGCGTCCACCAGTGCAGGACACTCCATGCATGCCACCACCCCCACTGTGACAATGCAACCCTGTGCACCACAGAACCATGCAAGGCAGCCCCACCACGAGCACCCATCAGTGGGTGGCAGCACACAGCGATGCAATGACTGCATACACAGTGCCACCATGCACATCTCCCCGAGGTACAGCTGAGAGAACGTCCATGCGTCGACACATGAGGTACCCCACACATGACAGGGCATGCCCCGGACCCCACCACCAGTAGTACATCACTCTGCACATGCTCCCAAGGACACACCCTGACCCAGCACTGGCCACAACAGCCAGCGAAGACACCCACAGTGGTGCATGGAAGCATGCGCCACACAGGATGCAATACAGTGCATGGACAATCACCCACCCATACCCAAGGGCACACCAACACAGGGACACAGTAGTGGGGCAACCAAGCCCCCATCATGTAGCCATGGAAACCATGTACACATGGCCAGCACCCCTCCATGGCACAAGATTGCCAACTACCCTGCGCAGGCTTCCATGGAGCTGTCAGGCCACCAGCATGCGCCCGGAGCACAAGTGACAGACAGTGGTGCACATCCCCTGTGACACACACAAGCGACAGCATGGAGGTGGGGTCAACAGCGGAGGCCACAGTGTCACCCGAGGCAGACATGCACCACACCAGTGACAGGGAGGCAACCCAGCATTGTGCTGGGTACAGTGGCTGTTCAGCATGGACAGCCACCACTGACATGCCAGCAGACCGCAGGTCACAGACATGCAAGGGTGTCGGCTGCATTGTGGCCATGGGATGGTGACAGGTGCGCATGGACACAGAGCATGCACCATGGACCACTGCACACCATCATCCAGTGCACAGGGAACAACACACACACCACAGACACTGACTGATAGCTACTCCCACACCATAGTCACTTCCCCATGGACACACACACACACACGCAAATGACTGCACCACCCCTGATGCCATGCACACCACTGCAGCTGAGCACCTGTAGCCCACTGCAAATCAGAGACCACCACAGTAGGAATATCAAAGCAAATGTATTGAAAAACAGCAAACAAAACTAAATACAAATATTTACAAAAGGTTGAGGGAGGGCCACAAACAAGGTGGGGGTCGGTAATGGGCAGGGGTGAACAAATGGTAGAGGAAAGGAGGGGTGTGAGGGTGGGTCCAGGGGGGTAGAGGAAATCAGGGGCATCAGTATGCTCAGCAGGAGCCCCACTTCCTGCTCTGGCTGCTCCTCCCGTCATGCCACCATCTTACTCCCAGCCTGACTATCCTTTCTAGGATCTCCAGTGAGGCCCTGGCAACATGAAGGATCTCCTACATCGCCTCCCTGATAGCCTGCCATTGCTGTCCACCTAGGACAAGGGAGCAGAGTCAACAGGTGTGAATGCACAGCCCCATGCAGCCCACCCACTGTGCATGGCATAGGGCCGTGGGACATGCCTTTGTGATGGTGTGTGACCACCCACAGTGATCGTGTCCACAATACCTGCCCACCCGGGTGCACACAGCCATATGGACCACTGCACACACCCACCAGCCAAGTCCTGCACAGCACCACCATGGCTGTTCAGTGACATGGCTATGCGGTGCGAAGGTAGTGGCACAGCCATGTACCCGGTGCATGCATGGACCATCATAGACGCACTCCCAGACATGCAGTGCCACTGGACAGTGCTGACTGTACCAAGTTGCATGCATGGCAGTGGTGTCAATGGATGGTGGCCATGCCCCACTTCCCGCCCTGTTACACAGCATGCAAAAGTAATCATGGATGTAAGGCACTCACCATCATCAGGCTGGTCCCTGCGCCTGTCTGGTCCAGCCACCCTCTTGGCCTGCTGTTGCTCACAGTACAGCCTCCCCTCCCTCGCACGCTGGTGCTCCTCTGGGCCTAGGGTGCAAACATGGAGAGAGGAATATCAGTACAATCTGGTAGCAAAGTCCCCTTGCCCCCATGTGTGTGCAATCCCACACAGCCATACCCATCCTCCCACCACCACGGCTCACACTGGACAGCCCACCCATGTGCTGGACACATGCCACCGTGATGCCTGTATGGACATTAACAGTGTATGGATGGGGCACCTACCTGGTCATGGCACCATGCCCCTCCTGGCACATGCCCACAGGTGGGCAAGCCTCTCCGGGGTCCAGCACTGCAGATCACCACAGTGGTGCCTGCACTGCTCCGCGGTCCTCTCCATGCCAGTGGCCTCCTCCTGGGCCACCGCCACTTCCTCCCACACTGCACTCCTGGCCCTGTCCAGGGCTGCCTCCCCAAATAGGGCAGCAGCATGGGGCTCCACTAACTGAACCAGATTGGCCAGTTCCATTTGGCTCCAGATGGGTGCCTGTCTCCGTGCCATCCTGCACTGTTTCAGTGTCAAAATGGTGCTCTGTAGTGCATGTTCGCCACATGCAGATGCTGCACGGTACTGCACTGTCATTTCCCCATCATGCTGTCACTGAACAGCATGATGAGAATACACCCATGCGGAAGCTTATGGCACCATAGGGGCAAAGGTCGGCACAGGGTCAAGGGGTCTCGTGCACAGAGCAGCCTGGCGCGATTGGTACTAACAGCTGTAGTTCAGTAGGGCACCTGTGTGCCAATTTCCCGTAGCGGCTCACCATGCTGTGGCTCCAATGCACCTAGAGCGCCCCAGTGCCAGAGCACCATACATGTGAACAGTGCAGTAGTGCCACTGGCACAATGGTGGCCATGCCCTGCATTGCCTCCTGTGCACAGCACGTCAGCAGCGCAGCAGACATCAGCGTCAGCACCCCGGGCATGCGCCGTTAGGTGTCCACTGTGCATGTCACATAAATGCGGCCTGGCCTGTGCACATTCAACACAATTGCGCAAAGCGCAACAGCATGATATTCAGCCGGCATATGCAAATCAGATGATCAGCTATTCAATGGTGCAGATACCACATTAGTATCCACTTAAAATTGCACTTCACCTCATTTGCATGCATTGCGCTATAAATGCGACATTGGGCTGCAGTAGCCATAGTCTGTTATGCAGTCTATTGTGGTGAGTTGCATACTGTTTGGGAGTGTGGACTGTGGTGTGTGGGACATGCATGGGACTGCACAGTCACAGATAACACCTGTCATTCCCACAGGATCAAGAATGAGTGATTGTGAGGTGGAGGAAGAGGAACAGAGACATGGGAGGAAGAGGAAGCCTAACTTCACCAAGGCAGAAACAGATGCCCTGTTTGAGGCCTACCTTGACCAGGAGCTGCTGCTCAGCGAACAGCGGGGAACACCACAGGCCCATGCTGCTGCATGGGAAGAGGTGGCACGTGCTGTCAACCTGCATGGCAGCCACCAGCAGTCTGTGCAGGAATGCAAAAAGAAGATGGGCACGGACAGGCGGAGGATTAAGGACAAGGTGGCTGCCATCCAGGCAGCATGGGCTGCTACTGGTGGGGAACAGCCAGCCATGCAACACCTGACCCCACAAGAAGAGCGGGTTGCTGGCAGCATGCAGCGTTATGCCATCGAAGGTGTTCAAAGTGGTGGTTTCCAGATGGGTGGTAGCCCATCACTGCATGGTAGGTCCTGATCTTTCAAAGGGAGGGAGACAGGGTAGAGCAGATACATTAATGCTACTGTGTTCCCTTACAGCTCCTGAGCATCTACATGGGTCAGCAGTGGTGGGCTTGTCCACTGAGGGTGATACCATGGACATAGAGGAGGGCCCATCCACCTCCACAGGTGTCCAAGGGTCAGGGTGACAGTGGCCCCACCTGGCTGTCTGGACTGATGTTGGTGGAGCAGGTGCTGAGTAGGCCCTACCCATGTCCCAGCGTGCCAGTGTCCATGGATGCTATCATGCTGAGACTTGGACTGGTGCTGGATCTGTCACTGATGATGATGGAGCTTACTTCATGGACAGGGACACGTGTGGGCCGCAGGATTGACACACAGCAGGTAACAGCATGGGCATGGCCATGGGTGGTGCCACCATGGAGGCCTGTATGACATCACAGTCCCAGCCTGTGCTTGTCTGCACCAGTGGGGCAGCACTGGTGTGTGTCCAGGACAGTGGGTCTGTTGTAGCCACTGCAGCAGCACTGTTGAGCCCTGGAGAGTGGCAGCTGGAGGGACAGTGTCAGCAGTCGGCCAATGACCATGGGGATACAGTGTCGAGGGGGTAGCATCAGTGCACCACCTGTGGACATGCCCAGACATGGCCCTGATGTGCAGCGCCCACCCTCAAGAGGTGCTTCCCATCAGGGCTGTGAACACCGTGAAGGACAGCATGCCAATCAGGCAGATGACCTCTTAGAAGAGCACATCCGCATACTCCAAGATTCAGTCAATCAGCAGTTGCGGCTTGTGATGGTGGTGGATGCACTCAGTGCGGCCCTGCACCAGGCAGAGGAGTGGCGCAGCTGGGACACCGGTCTGCTCCTGGCAGGGATGGACTGGATGAGGGAGGATGTGACCGCTGCCATTGACAGGCTGACACAGACAATCACAGTTGCCATGGCCACGAGTGGGCACGGTTATTTTCCCATGCATCGCAGACACCACGCAGTGCAATGTCCACCCCCCATTCCCAGCATCGTGCGACACCTTCCTTGTCGACACTGGGTTCAGCAGTGGGCATCCCAAGCACGCTTGGCACAGGCATGTTCAGTGTGCTGCAGATCCTTTCATGAGTATGGTTGTGCTCACGCAGCAGAATCCCTGGGGGACCGTCGGTGCCACCCCATGAGGCCATTGGTCAACCCGTCACTGCTGATAGGTCTCAGTGGGGCTGCCCATGCATCCGTGGTGGCCGTGGCACTGTGGCGTGTGACTGACCTGTCTCCCACCAAGACTACTGTCTGGCGCTGCCCTGTGTAGTGTGTTGTTCAATGTGCAATGCACGGGTGGGGTACCCGGTCCTGCACGCATGCACATGTTCCATCTGCACACCCTCCCGGCTGCTGTCCACTGTGGCACGTGCATGATGATGCCTGCATTGTGCTGTCCACCACTGTGCAATGGTGCCCAGCGTCTGACACACGCACAATGACAGGCACTGGGCGTGGTGGTCTGTTGACGTGTGTGTGGTTAGGGGTGGTGGTTGGGGTCGGCGTGCCTCCTACCCTTTGTGCATGTCTTGTGGTGTGTGTGTGTGTGTGTGTGTGACCGCATGCTGTGTTAGACCTTGCCCATCCCTGACGGCGTGTTTGGTTCCATGCTCGGCCAATTCCCTTAACGATATGCACCCCTGGGGTTTGTCCATACATGTTTGTGGGTTGTGCCCTTGCCACTGGTGGTTGCACATGGCCCCAAGATTTACCTGGGTTGGTTGAAGTGCTCCTCGTGATGGTGTCACAGTGCCTGTAGTGCCATCTGGATCAGTCGGGGTCCCTTGACCAAGGGGGAACTACTTATCACCATCTTCACCAGTCCTCCCACCGTCCCCATCGCTGTCCCCTCTTTGACCTGTACGGCTATCCCACAGTTGTTGGCCATGTTTTGCAGGATGCAACAGGCCGGAATAATACAGGCCTTTGAGGAGCTGTACTGTAGGGTACCGCCAGATGTGTCCAGGCAATGGAAATGTGCCTTCAGCATCCCGAACACCCGCTCGATGACATTGCGTGTGGTGGCATGTGCCTCATTGTAGCATTGCTGCGATGGGGTTGCAGGCTGCTGGTATGGTGTCAGCAGCCAGGGATGGAGAGGGTATCCACTGTCACCTGTGTGTAGAGGATGGACATTAGTTTGGTGATCAGCGTCGCCCTGCCATGTGCCATCTAGGCCAATTACCATGTCACCTCTTACTATGCCCCTTCCAAGCTCCATGTCTTTCTGCGTGATTTGCTTACTCACCCACTAGGTGGCCAGTGGGGATGTCTCCACTCTCACACCTGTGGCACAGTGCAGACTGGTGCCAGATGAAGGCATCATGTGTGCTCCCCAGGGTGCGTGGGTACAGACATTGATTATGCACCCCTGGCATCGCACACCACCTGGCAGTTGATGCTTGCATACCTTCAATTTATGTATACAGCCCTTGAGGGCCAGGTGGCATATGGATGGCCACATGGGTGTAGTCTAGTGCCCCGAGCATGCCAGACATGCGTGCTCCCTGTGGAACTCCTTAGCAGTGTTTGCCAGCGCCTCCGCTGGTGTGTGGCTGGGAAATGGATGTACTCCGCAACATGCGGCAGCAGTGTGCTGAGGAATAGGGTGAGAAGGCATGACACGGCCGACTGGGTTATGCCTGTCATGTGTCCTGTTGGTCTCTGGAAGGTACCCATGGTGAGCAGGCACATGACAGCTGTTACTTTGGTCTCCACTGACAGAGCATGGCTCCATCGTGTGGGTGTCTGCATCACATCTCTGCACAGCTCACAGAGCCACCTCAGGATCGTCCAGTTCAGGTGGTACCAGCCCAGATCTCAGTATCAGTGTACAGCTCAAAGCTGGTGCAGGCTCAATACTGCCTGGTAGGGCATACCACCGATGGGCCTTCCATGGCTGCGCCCCCTGCTGCCTGCCTTCTCACCCCTATTACTGCCTCATCTGGATGGTGGCACTGACCATGTCCTGGCTTGTGTTACCCCCAGCAGCTGTTTTACTGTTCCCTCACTGTCCTTACTCTACTCCCCTTGCACCGAACTCCTTCCTGTAGTGGCAGTCCTGCCCACTGTCTGTGCCCTCAGTGCTGTGTGGCACTTCTCAATTTTGTCCTGTGCTGTGGCACAGGCTCCCCACACCTTCCCTGTTCCTGGTGGTTCCAGGTGCTCTGTCCTATTCCTGCCCTGTCCTGCTCACAGTTTCTGTGTACCTGTGTGCCTGCCTGCAGTTCACCAACATGTGGCTTCTCTGTAGCGTTCTTGCACCTCTCTCTTGTTCCTTTTTATTTTGGATCATTTCCACTATTAGCAACTTCCTGCTCCCCCTATTGTGCATGTGCATGTTGTTGAATACTCCACTGCGCCATTTATTCATGGTTCCTCCCCTCAGTTGTGCATGCATTCATTACCATTGGCTCTTGCGCATTGTGGTCGGGACGCATCTGCCTCCCGCTGAATATCGCACAATGGCGCATTTTTGGACTTGAGCTGGTGCATCCCTGTTGCGCATGGCGCAACCCTTTTGAATATCTGGGCCCCTGAATTTTAAATCTAGGGTAATATGCCTATGTCTGTCCCCCCCACCAAAGAAAAGAAAGGAAAAAGAAAGGTTGGGGCCACAAAAATGTAAGACCAGAATTATAGGGAGGGAAGTGGACACTAGTCCATTTTCAGAGAAGAGAGTCCTGAAGGGACTCGCAAATCTGAAAATGGACAAAGCAGTGGGCCAATGGGGTCCAACTCCAACCAAGGATATTGAGGGAGCTCAGGGAGGTACTGGATGCACCTCTGATGGTTGCTCACATTTAACAGCTCATTGGAAACAGGGGGTGATCCAGGAGGACAGGAGGGGGCAGATGTAGTCCACCTTCATAAATGTGATAACAGGGAAGAGGCTGGTAATTATAGATCAGTCAGCCAGAATTTAATGGTGAGAAAGTTAAAGGAAGCATTGCTGAAAGAAAGGATTGTGGAATATCTTGAATCCAGTAGGTTACAAGACCTGAGGCAGCATGGATTCATTGGGGGGGAGGGGAGATCATGTTAAATGAATCTGATTGATTTGTTTGTCTGGGTGACCAAGGAATTAGATCAGGGTGGAGCAGTGAACATGGCCTACCTAGATTTCTGTTAGGTGTTCAACACCATTCCATGCTGGGGAGCTTTGAAGTGGGTCCGAAGGTGGAAAAGTGGGTAAGAAACTGGTTAGGGGATAGGCAGCAGAAGGTGGTGGTCAACAGAGTTCTGTCTGAGAAAAGGAGGGTGACCAGAGGGGTGGCTTAGGAATTAGTGCTGGGATCGGTCCTCTTTAATGTCTTTTTAAGTGACATTGATGAGAAGCTGGATGGGAAGGTCTGTCTTAGCAGATGACACCAACCTCTGCAATAGGGTGGACACTCTAGGGGGGTGGAAACCATGAGCAGTGATCTGAGAAAACTCAAGGAGTGGTTAAAGGTATGGCATCTGGGTTTCAATGTGAAAAAGTACAAAATCATGCACTTGGGGCACAGAAACCCGGGGTGGACTACAACATGGGTTGGGTGGTATTGACAACAACCAAGCAGAAAACAAACTTGAGGGTGATCATATCAGATGACCTAAAGCTGGCCAGACATTGCAACAAAGCAGTTGGGAGGACTAGTTGGATACTGGGATGAATAGGAAGGGTATCACCAGCAGGAAGAGGGAGGAATTGCCTCTCTATAGATCACTAGTAAGATCCCACTTACAGTACTGTGTCCAGTTCTGGAGACCACATCTCAGGAAGGACATAAACAGAGTGGAGACAGTCCACAGGATGACAACTAAAATAGTGCCGGCCTTGCATTAGAAGCCCTATGAGGAGAAACTGAAGAACCTAAATATGTACACCCTGGAAGAGAGGAGAGAGGAAGGGGGAATTATAGAGATCATAATTACCTTACAGGGTAAACAAGATAGAGGAGGGAAGTATTTTCAGAAAAAGTGCTTAAGAACAAAGGGCTTACTATGAAACTGGAGAGGGGGCAGGTTCAGGAGAGGTGTGAGGAAATACTTCTTCACAAAAAGAGTGGTTTATTCCTGGAACAGCTTTACAGTGAAGGTGCTGGGGTGAAAACAGTAGTAGAGTTCAAGAATACATGGGGCAGGCATAAGGGAATCTTAGGGGAAAGGAAGGGAGGAGGGAAAATGAGCCAGAGATCATATAGTATCTGCGGTGATACCGTATGTAGGGAAAAATGGGCAGAATAGGTGGACCAAGAAGTCCTTATCTGCTGTCAAATTCTATGTGTCTATGTTGGTACCAAAACAACAAACCAAGCACCTACTTACTCCATGAACTGAAGTGGCCTTGAACCTTGAAAAAGCAAGAGAGGTGTAAAACTGCTGGTGTTCGGGAAGTGGCATGGTGTTGTGTTGTGTATTTGTGTTTTATCATAATAAAGAGGACAAGATTTAATCACCATATGTCATGGAATAAGTGGGTGCTCAGTCTGTTGTTTTGGTATATTGTTATTTTACCATTTAACACCACCGATACTTTGGGAGCTACCACTCTAGCCAATGAATGTTGGCCCTCACTTTAATGGATGAATAAACTGGATCAGTAAATTTTATTCAGGAGTCAAGTCTTCAGTTCCTTTTCCTGTTTCACTGGTGTTTACACACAGAAGATTACTCTTCCGAAATATTCCAAATGTTTTGCTCTGAAGAGCAGAGGACACTCTGGAATCCCCCGTCCTTTAAAGTTTAGACAAACTGCCAGAGCAGATGAATCCTATGAGATAGGGGTACTGTTTTCATGCTTGTAATACTTATAAAAATGGGGATACTGAAGCATGACAATATATGAAATATACAGTAAATGGAAATGTGTCTGAATACTAGATTCTTTTCAGAGTACCTTTTGAGATGTCTGAGACTTTAAAGTGGGACTGTTCTCAAACCGCAAAGTAACAAAGTAGAGTCTGATATTCACTTTGCATACTGCATGTAATTTGTTGCACCTTCAAATCTGGAGTGTTCTCTATATTTGCAGATGTGACCAGATGACATTTGCAAATTATTTAACTATCTGGCCTCTAGTATTTCAATCCCCAACCATTTCATTGTGCAATAAGTTTTTTTCTTTGCATTATTGCAAAACATTGATACATATTCAGCAATGCGTGACTTTTCTCACACAGGACCCATGTCATGCCTATAACTTGAGCATGCAGCAGCCTCATACAGTATCTCTTGATTGCTGATTTCACAGTCTCTCACATGACAACAACTGTGGTACCATGAGTGCAAGACTGCATATTGCATCACCTTGCAGCATCCCTGACCATTACCTGTAGCAGGGTCCTAATAAGTGAAAGACAGACAGGCAGGTTTGCAGATAAAAATGCCTTGGCTAGGCATATGTTTATTTAAGCAATAATACCCAACAGGGCGTGTGTCGTGCTGAGATAAAGTCACGCCTCAGGTGGTTGGGCACGAGGCCTCAGGCCGAGTGCATCCAATAACTGAGGCGTGACGTTATCCCAAATGACACACACCCTGGAGGGCATTATTGCTATTATACAATGGCTCGTTGTTATATACAAAATAAAAAAATAATTTTAAAGAATTTTTTAGTGTGGAAAAATATTTTTGTTTCTTAAGAGGAGATGCAAAAAAATAGGCAATCTAGCTCATCATGTAGCTCATCTCCAGGTTCACAGTGAGGCTGAGACTAGACCCGTGATGTTGTACTGGGATAATATCATGGGTCCAGCCCAAGACTGACCAATCAGAGACCAGGAAATTTTCTTGCCATTGTATAATTTAAAATAAGTCACTTTCAGAATGGTTATAAGTAAGCAATAAGACATGACAGGGTCTACATAGAACAGATTTTACCGTACGGCCAGGGGCTTAATAAGGTACAAAACCCCTGGCTGAGTGTCTTTAGCTCCTGGCGTGTGGTAAAATCTGTTCCATGCACACACTGGAGTGTCTTATTGCACTTATAAAATGGTCTACTTTAAAAAAAAAAACATTTTACAGTTAGAAAATTAATTTTATATGTGGTAAATGCCATTTACTAATGCTGATTTTAGATAAAATAGACCTTCCGCCTATCACAAAATGACGTCATCCTGCTAGATCGTCCTTGTCATGAAAAGTAAAAAATACTATGTCCCAACATGGTAGTAAAAGTTCCATGCAGGTCTTGTAGAACTCTATTAAGTACTGTGGCTACCAGTGAAGCTTGTCCTACCCTGTGATTAAATGATAGGCATTGGGCAAGTACAGCACCATGAGCTCTTGCACTCTGATGTGCCCCAGTATGTTGCATATAACCAAGTTAACATATTGGCATGACAACAGCCTGAAGTGGGACCACTCCATGTCCCTGGCTGTGTGTCCATCTAGTCCTGCACCACACCCCATCACTTTCCCTTCGGCATCATTTCAGTGTCGCTTGATATCTCCTTCCCCCTCTCTGTCTCTGACTCTCCTCTTGTTTCTGTTCAAGGTTGAATAGCGCTGGCTGTCAGACAGTGAGGGAGCGAACAAGTGACAGGAAGGTAAAGGGAGCCACTGCTCCATTTATATTGTACTTTGCTTATTGAGGATTCCGGGGCTGCGATTCAGACCTGTGACCAAAGTTGGCTGTGGCAATTGTAAAGTGTCCAGTTGGTGGCGGAGCAGATTTGGTGAGGGGGGGCTGACATGCTGCTGCCAGTGTAATTAATGAACGCTATCAGCTGTGAGAGCGGGGCACCTCCAGTGCAGGATCTGCAAGACAGAGAGACAGTAGCAGTCTTATAGTTTATAAATTGAGTAGGCTAAAGGCTCTCGCATTGGGTAAAGAAAAGATGGCTGCCAGTGAAAATGCCAATGTTCTATGGCACCAGAATCTTGGCCTTTTTACTGCCAGATCTTTTTTTTAACCATGCATGGAACAGATTTTATGCATGGAGAGCTTGGGCTCTGATTGGCTGGTTTAGACTTCCCATTTTATAAATGTTATTTTCCATCAGGATGAAACAAGCAACATGTCAGGTACTATGAGACTTTCTTTGTTCAGGCTGAAATAAGGCATTGCAATAACTGTAGAAGGACTTCCTTAGACATCTATAGCTATCCCTCTGTAGGCATGTAAGAGGGAAACAAGTGCAGGTGTCAAGGCTTCTTCTAAATTCTCTCTGGAGTTAGATCATGGTCTCACTCAGGTCAGGTACAACTGAAACACAGCCCTCTAAGGCCCTGTCCACACTACACCAGTAGAACAGTTCGGTAACGTTACAGAGGGCTTAAACCGTTACCGTAATGGTTTGCATTTACACTGGTAATGTTACAGAAGGTGTTTTTGGAACTGTTATAGAAACTTGTTGTGAGATGGTTTCAACAACGGTCCCTGTAACAGTTGCAGTTCTGTAACATTACCAGTGTGTCTAAATACTCCACCGTGTTGTCTTCAGTCCCCCACCATACCTGCATGCATTGCAGCACTGGTGTAAAGCATGCGGGGGGGGGCAGAGGCTACCAGGATGTACCAATGGCAATGTGAGGCATGAGCGTAGGCTGCAATAATGGGCAGTCTCCATAGCAGGGTAACCCAACCTACTGCAGAATGCCCATCCCTGGAGTTACCCATGTGTTCCCACTTGACATACCCCCCCTGTCCTCACATGCCTCCCTGACAGCCACCTCCTGACATATCCATATATTGTCTGTGATGACGCCTCTCACTGTGATGGGCGCTGGGAGTACCCCGCCTGCCCATCAGAGCTGTGGCATCAATACTACCTGTGGAACGGTGCCAGTAGTGCACACATGCAGCGGTTGAGCTCCTGAGTGCATTGTGTAACACCGCTGTGGTGGCCAATAGATGTGTGGCACTGTGTACAGGGGAGTGGTGGGGTACACCGATGGCAGTAGTGAAGGGGCTGCCATCCATCAACCATTTGGCAGTAGTACCTGACTGGCTGTCATACCATGGTGCCCTACCCCTGTTGAACGTGTTGCCATGTCACACACTCTCCCTCCCTCTCATAGCAGTACCTCCCTGAATCCACCATGCAGCACCCCCCATGCCTTTTCCCTGTCACCTCCTCACCATAGGTGTGTAAAAGATCACTGCTATATGTTGCACATTATGGCTTGTACAGATGCATACTACCCCATGTGTATTGTGGGTGGGTGCTTCTCATTAAAGCTGTCCTCACCAGGTGCACCATGGGATATGCTCTGCTTCGATGGGGTTGGGACCACACATACTATCACACACAATGTGGACAAGCTGTGCCATTTTCAATCCTTTATCAAACTGTTCACTGGCAGTGTGGACACACTGTACCGTTTACAGTCTGTAACGGTTTGGAACCATTACAGATTTCAAGTGGTGTAGGCCCCGTCCACACTATGCCTCTGTAACGTTACAGAGGGCTCAACTTGTTACCGGAACAGTTTGCATTTACACCTGTAACGTTACAGAAGGGGTTTTCATAACTGTTGTTGAAACCATGAGGTGGTTTCAACAACGGCCATAAAACGGTTCTGCCCGTAACGTTACTGGCCATAGTGTGGATGCTAAGGAGCGGTAGTCTAGCATTCACCCAGTGCAAAGCAAGAACTGCATTGTGGATACGGTGCAGCCGTAACGGTTACACAGCACCCACAATGTGGTTGGGCTGTAACGGTTCCAAACCGTTATCAAGACTGTTTGCCGCCAGTGTGGACACACTGTAATGGTTCCAGTCTGTAATGGTTTGGAACTGTTACAGACTGTAAGTGGCATAGTGTGGACAGGGCCTAACACTGGGAAACCACACCACATTAATACCCCCCCCCCGGTCTCCTGACACCTAAATAGCACACTTCTAACATCATAGCAGTGAAATTAGCTTTTTATTTCTTTATACAAATTGGTATTCTTTGCAAAAGACAGGTCATCTCTTTCGTACATTTTAAACATTAAAAAAACTAATATAAACACATTTTCTTGAAGAAACAAACTATAAACATACCTGAGACCTTCCCTTAAAGGGGCTCAGAAAAGATGGAGCTGGAGAGTTGGACGGAGTATTGGGCTCTGGAAAGTTCAGAATGGGACAGTGTGGCACAGGAAGCTTTGTCACAAGTGAGTGTGTGGCCATTTGGTTACGGTTGTTGTAGCACATTCCCATAGTTTGATTCATACCCCCCCCCTCCACAAGAGTAGTTGTGTTGAAGTCCGCCGGTGTGTGCCATCAAAGTGTGCTGGCAGTGTAGTGTAGAGGTTAGAGTCACAAGGTGTGATTGGGCTTGTTACTTCCAGCAGACCTGGGTCTGATTCTTACAACCTCTGTGTTTTTGAGGTTGTCAGTTAAATTTTGTTTTTGCCATCAGCAATTTAAGTCACGCCTCCCAAGCTGCATTAACGCCCCCCTCCCAGAGTTTAGAATAGTAAATCTCTCCTCTGACTTTATCCCCACCCCGAGTTGCATCCCCCTGGACAGTAAATCACCACAGCCCCTTGAGCGGTCAGTAGCTTGCGCTGCATTGGTGGCACGTGGTTGTTGCTATCGCCATTTTGTCTCAGTGCAAATTGACTGTGATGCTTTTCTTTTTGCGGTTTTCTGAAGGACCACACTTAACTGTTATTTCAGTGGGTGGGAGTAAATTTCCATGTTAGACATTGCACCTAATTTTCCAGTTTCGTGATGTCCAGTGCTGAACTTTCTTTGGATGAAATTTCCAGTGCTGGACTTTCCTGTTCTGTCTTTTCCGACACCCCTTAAAGGCTCTTCCCATGGATTCTCTAATATCACTCCTTCTCCCCTGTTTCTGGCTAATAAATATCCACAGGTGAAATCAATTGGCCTCTTAGACACACCTTTACTAAACAGATAAGAACCCTTGTGTGTTTGGCCCTGTCTACACTACGCCTCTGTAACGTCACACAGGGTGTAAAACGTTACCGTAACAGGTCACGTTTACACCTGTAACATTACAGGAGGCATTTTCGTAACCGTTGTTGAAACCACATATGAAGGTGGTTTCAACTAGCGATTATAAAACAATTTTGCCTAGTAGCGTTACCGGCGGTAGTGTGGACAGCCAGTAACAGTCCCCTGCAGGGCACGAAGTGCATGCGAGCTGCATTGTGGGATCGGCGCCGCTGTTACAGTCGCCCAGCTCCCGATATGTGGACCGGCAGTGGCAGTCCCGTAATGGACACCACCGAGGTGTGGATGCACTGCACTGCTCCCCGGCCTTAACGGATTGCATCCGCTACCAGGCACGAGCGGTGTAGTGTGGACAGGGTCTTTGTCTTTCACCTCTCTTTCAGGCATCATAGTTAAACTTATAAAACAGTGCCTATGAGTGGTTAATGTTGTTCTCTTTACATTTACACTCTTTTGAGCACATTAACTTCTTTAAAGTAACTTTGCAGCTACTAACAACCCCAAAGCAATGTCTGCAAGGCAGAACACAATGCTCTGTGCTTCCACTCTCCCTGGCTACCTGCCGGATAGCACAGGAGTGTGCAAGGAGGAACATAGAAACATGGACTTTGACAGCAGATAGGGACCGCTTGGCCCACATAGTCTGCCCATTTCCCTACCTAGAGGATAAGCTGCAGATCCTATTTAACCAACAGCATATTTCTTCATACCCCCCTCAAAAATTGCCTTATGTCTGTCCCAGGCATTCTTGAATCCTCCCACAGTTTTAGACCCCACAACCTCCTCAGGAAGGCTGTTACATGCGTCCACACATTCTACACATTGCCCCTGAGCCATCCCCCCTCTATCTTCAAATTGTGTCCCCTTATTCTCGCACATCTCTTTTTCTGAAAGATGCTACCCTCTTGGACTTTGTTGATTCCACTGAGGTACTTAAAAGTTTCTATCATGCCCCCCCCTTCCTTCTTTCCTCAAGGGTATACATATTAAGCTCCTTTAGTTTCTCCTTGTATGGCTTCTCTTGCAGACCCTGCACCATTTTAGTTGCCCTCCTCTGAACTGCCTCCATCCTGTCTATGTCCTTGCGGAGATGGGGTCTCCAGAACTGGATGCAGTACTCCAGATGGGTCTCACCAACTGTCTGTACAGGGGTAACAACTTCAGTTTTCTGCTGGTGATACCTCTCCCTATACATCCCAGTATCCCCCCAGCCCTCCCTACCTCCTTCTCACATTGCTTGCCAACCTTAAGATCATCTGATATAATTACCCCCAGGTCCCTTTCCATTTTTGTTGTTGTTACTACCCCCCATTGTGTAATCTTCCCCTGGGTTTTTGTTTCCCAGGTGCATTACTCTGCACTTCTTTGCATTGAATCCAAGCTGCCATACTTCTGACCATTCCTTGCCAAGTCCCTTCTCATCCTTTCCACGCCTCCTTGTGTATCAACCCTGTTGCAGATCTTAGTGTCATCTGCAAAGAAGCATACTTTTCCTTCCAGTCCCTCTGCAATGTCACTTATAAAGACGTTAAAAAGGACTGGACCCAGTACTGAACCCTGTGGTACCTCACTAGTAACCCATCTTTCTTCAGAGTAGACTCTATTTACAATTATCTTCTGTGTCCTATTGTTCAGCCCATGTTTTATCCAGGCTACCACCCTGGGACCCACTCCCAGGCTGGTTAATTTGACTACTAATCTTTTGTGTGGGACTGTGTGAGAGATTCACCTTTCTTATTTTTTAGATGTCTCCTATTAACCCAAAAGTGTAAGCTCTATGAAGTAAGACTTGTGACCATTTAGAAAGGTTCCTAATTATTATCGGTCAGCTTTCTGTCTGGCGTTATCTTTAAAAAACTTCTCTGGGTAGACAGAGCATCACTCAGGCCTTGTGACACCAGTGCTTATCTGTCCTGGGCTGAGGGTGTTTGCCTCACTCTGTCTGATAGTCTTTACGGCATTTCAGGACAAATCATAAAGAGGACAGTTTTGTTTGCTGATCAGGGAGATCCCTTTCACTTTAACAGCAGCCCCTGTATGGGCTAGTACCCTAGAAGGTCTGGTCACCTTTGGGGGAAGAGACAGATAAGTAGAAGATGGCAGAAGAAACAAAAGCAGAAAAGAGACAAACAGGACAAGTGAAGTGAGGGGGCTGCAGGACTAAAAGTGGCCAAATGTTCAGCCTGCAACTAGAAAGAATAACTTAAAAAACAAGACTGTGTAGAGGAAGGGATAGCAAAAAGTGACAGGGGCACTGAACCTCTTACATTACCATCTGCGTTTCATGTCCATCTCACAGGCTAATGATGCACATGTGACATACCCTGTACCTCTCAACTGCTATGAATTTTGCATAGTGCTGCAATTTTTACACTCAAATTTACCTTTGCTGCTCAAAGGTTTACTAATGTTCTTAATAATGTTAGAGTTATTTCTGGGCACACAAACTACTGAATTGTTGAACAAACTTGTTAGAAACATTCCCTAACACTAAAGATGTGGGGTCCACCATATGTAGAGAGAGAGGAGTTTCATTGGGTGGGTACCTTTTGGTTATGGGTAAGTCCTAAACGTTTATGTTGAGGACTGGTAGTACAGATTCCAAGATGCAGAGATAAGGTTTTGTTGTTCATCAACTGGCCACACTTGTTTTGTATAAAATCTATTTCCTTTAATTTGCTGCTTTACTATGAACACAGCGATCCCCTGTGGCCACAGGATCGCCTGTGTTCATAGTAAAGCAACAAATTAAAGGTAGGGGCTGGTTGATGAACAACAAAAATTTTATCTGCATCCACTATTTGTAGACAGATTATTCTTTAAAACTAAGAAAGTGCTACACGTGCTGGCTATTTGCTATGACCTCTGAAGGTCAGTGCTATGATTTGTAATGCTAAAAGGTAGAGGTATACCATGTGACCTGGTGTCTCGAAACCTGATCTCCCTAGTCCCACCTCTTGGCTGCTGGAATCCAGCTTCTTTATGTGCATCTCGGAGGCTACAAGCACACACGCCTAGCTCCCAAACTTCATCCTGCTAAATGGGTAAGCACTGACATTTCTCCTTTTTTGCTGGACTTGGCTTGCTAGGGTGGCTTTGTTACAATACTACTTCTTGCAACAGAGTAGGCATAATTAGCAACATTTAGCAGAGGTGGTTAGTCAGTAAAATCCCCTCCCCAGATGATTCAGCATAGTACCTTAGCTGGATTGCTGCTTCACTTTTGTTGAGGGACTGTTTTCAGAAATACTATGGCAAGATTTAGCAGGCATTCAGGATAGAAGATACCTGTGTTTCACTCAGGAGTGGATCAAGTTACAAACTAATGCCTTGATTTTGTTGTTTTGGAGATTGCTTTGGGGGTGAATTAATAGAGCCTATCTAGTTTGAGAAGGCAGAGAATGTTTAGGACAAGTATTCTGTTAAATTATATAGCATTTTGCCTGCACTATGTCCGCATGTTGTAGTCTAGTAAAAGCTAGGAGATCAATTGCTGGTAGACTGGTCTTGTGAAGCAGTTTAAAAATGGCACCAGTGTACTAGGATGTCAAGTGTTCATTGGTTCCTTACCACCCCCCCCCATCTGCTTTTTTTCAATTACTGAGTTTCAGTCCTGGAGGTGGAAAAGATATGGGCAGATTGCAAAGTGAATGATGCCGAAGCCCCTTCTGAGCGGCTGATGTGATGTCAGCACATGCCCAGGCAATCCAAATTAGTGGGCTGTCAAGTAGAAAGTACTGCCATGATTATACAGACAGTTCCAAAATAATTATAATAAAGGAAATAAAGTAAAGAAAATGCATAACATCATAATTTTTTATTTAATTTTCATTTGTTTCTATTTTTATAAAAATAAACATTCAAAAAGCAGGATTTGAAGGGGCAAAACTGCCTGCCATTCAGAAACAAGCTCTAATATGTTATATTGTCCCATGGCACTTACTCATATGCTGTTTAAATGGTATATTGTCTATGCAGTCCTTGCCCATTCATACTGTTGTCATGACTTGTACAACCCTTTTCATTGCACAAGCTATCATTTTTTGTGCCAGTGATTCTCTCAGCCTGATGCCACTGAATGTTATGAATCTCTTTGTATTTGCCTGATGTGTCACATTGTTATTAAGCATTGCAATGTTATGCTACGTCCTTGTAATGTGATTGCTATTTAAGGTTATTATGTCTTTTGTATATATGTACCCAGGACCACCTTGTAAATGAGTGCTCTCAATGGTGTATTTACTTCTGGTAAAATAAAGCTTGATTGATTGATTGAAAAACAAATTCTGGTCAAAGCCAAAACAGCTGCTAATACATTAATCTGATGAGACCTAGAATTAAAGTGTGGGCTGGGTTTTATTTGTAATATTATTGCAATATTAAAATTCCAGACTTGCGTCGCAGTAATAGACAAAAAACTTTAAAGGTAAAGATAAATAGATGCACGTGGGTTGGGGGGTATTCAAGGACATCAATGAGTCTTTCCTGGCATAGCCTAAGATGTCAGTGCATATGCATAGTGTGGCAAGGATGCAAATGGAGGGATGGGGGGTAGATGAAGCCTTGCGAGCCTCCACAATCTTCACACGCGTTCTTTCCACCCCTGCTTCAAAAATCAGGCTCCCAGAGCTCTACAACAGCTGACCAGATAGGAAGGGATCACTTCACATGGCACTGTAAAAGTGAGGTTCTACCCCATTCACCATCCAGACTGCTTTATTGTAAACGCACAGAGCCAATGAATCACTAGCAAATGCAATATGCAAACCCTACCGAGAGGCCAGAGCTCTGTCTTGGCTCCTTGCAGGTTGCATCAAACTTCTGTACAGATGGGGCTGTCCCATCATTATGTTTGCTTGCACGCATGTGCAAGAAACATAGTGCCATCATCCGAGTTTTCCAGAGGTGTGTCAGCCTCTTCCAATTCAGTCAGTGTGTTTGCAGGCACGGTCACAGTGCGCCAATCACTGCTCCAGCTGTCTATGACAGCAGTTGAAAATGCAGTAGCATACAGTTGAAAGGGAGAGCTCCGCTTCAGTGAGCAGAGCTCCCCCCCTCAACATGCACACATGCATATTGCGTGCTGACGCACTCCCCCCCCCACATACTGTACAGCCGACGGGGGTGCCCAATGCCCCATCGGCTCCAAGCCGCCCCTCAAAAAGCTTTCCTGGTGCCACTGGGAGCCCACCCAGTGTGGGGCACACATCTGTAATAGGTCAATGGGGTGCCCAACTCTGCGCCGGTTCCAGCCCCCTCCCCAAACAGTTTTACAGCTGCCACGCTGGGAGCTAACCCCAGTGTGGCACAAGCCCATATGACGGCCAGGGGTGCCCAATCCACCGCTGGCTTCAACCTCCAAATAGCCTTTCCAGCTGCTACACTGTGAGCCCACCCAGCGTGGCAAATGTCCGTGTCGTCTTAACAATAAAATTAAAAACCTGAAATTAAAACGGTCCTTGCGGTCTCCTGCCCCACTTGCACCTACCCATCATGCACCTGCCTCCCCACACCCTCACCCCATACTTACCTCCAGAGTCCGGCGTGATGATCTTCGTGGACCAGGAACACGTCTGCACTCTTCAAAGCCGACCACAAACTGAGGAAATGCCGGTAAGCTGTATAATGTAATAGATAGGGTTTTTCAACTTTGCTAATATCTTGGGCATTTTTGGGAATTTTGCACCAAATTTTCAACATGGGGTTTTGGGACCCCTTCTCATGAATGCCGCCACTGTCATGGCGTTACTTGGGCCCGAAGGGTGATTTCGCATTCACTGCGCGAAATCACCTTTTGGGACCAATTAATGAAACGACACTGCCAGTGCTCATAAGGTGGGCTGTCAAAAAGCCTATTTTGAAAATTTGGTGGAAAAATTCCTAAAAATGCCTGTTTTACATGCGTGCGTTGCGCAGTTCCTACGCATGCTCATAAGTTTGCGACTTTTCAATATTTTCACTCCAGATTTTCAACATTGCCATTTTACCACACCTTCTTATGAGCAGTACAGCTGTTATTTTTCACATCTCACCCAAAATGTGTTTCCACCCATGTAGCGCACAATGGCACAGTCGGTGAGCGAAATCAATGTATGGGACACATTAAGAAAATCACAGTGACACTGTTCATGAGCAGAGGTCTTAAATGGCTATGTTGAAAATTTGCGAAAAATTCTTAAAAATAACTGTTTTACTAGCGGCGCTGCCCTACGACACCGGAAGTTCGCGAATTTTCATTGTTACTCCAGATTTTCAACACAGCCATTTTACCACACCTCCTTATGAGCAGTACAGCTGTCATTTTTCACATCTCACCCAAAACATGTTTCTGCCCATGTAGAGCACAATGGCGCAGTCGGTGTGCAAAATCAATGTACGGGACACATTAAGAAAATCACAGTGACACTGTTCATGAGCAGAGGTCTTAAAATGGCTATGTTGAAAATCTGGCAAAAGAATTCCTTAAAATGACTGTTTTACGAGAGTGCATTGCAGAGTTCCTAAGCACGCTCGTAAGTTCGCAAATTTTCAATATTTTCACTCCAGATTTTCAAAATTGCCATTTTACCACACCTTCTTATAAGCAGTACAGCTGTCATTTTTCACATCTCACCCAAAACATGTTTCTGCCCATGTAGAGCACAATGGCGCAGTCAGTGTGCAAAATCAATGTACGGGACACATTAAGAAAATCACAGTGACACTGGTCATGAGCAGAGGTGTTAAAATGGCTATGTTGAAAATTTAGTGAAAAAATTCCCAAAAATGACTGTTTTAGGAGCACATGTGCGCAGTTCCTACGCACGCTGGCAAGTTTGCGAATTTGTAATATTTGCACACCAGATTTCAACAGTGCCATTTTACCGCACTTCCTTATGAGCAGTACAGCTACCATTTTTCACATCTCACCCAAAATGTGTTTCCACACATGTAGCACACAATGGTACAGTCGGTGTGCGAAAACAATGTTTGGGACAGATTAAGAAAATCACAGTGACACTGGTCATGAGCAGAGGTCTTAAAATGGCTATGTTGAAAATTTGGTGACAAAACTCCATAAAATGACTGTGTTATGAGTGAGCATTGCGCAGTTTCCACGCACCCTCGTAAGTTCATGAATTTGTAATATTTTCAGTCCAGATTTTCACCAGTGGCATTTTTCCACACCTCCTTATGAACAATACAGCTGTCATTTTCTACAACATGGCCAAAATGTGTTTTCACACTTTCAGCGCAAAAATGCGTGGTCGCTGTGGGAAATCATTGTTTGGAACAGATAAAGAAAGTCACACTGACACTGTTCATGATTGGAGGTCCCAAAATGCCTGTGTTAATCTGCTGCAAAAAAATCCCCAAACTAGTTACATTATGGGTGTGCGTTGCACAGTTTCTACGCACGCTCATGACTTCACCAGATTTTTTAAGATTTTCACAGCAGATTTTCAACATTGCTATTTTTTACACCTCCCCATGAACAATACCGCTGTAATTTTTCACATCCTGTTCGGAATATGTTTTTGCACCTGTGATGCCAAATGCTGTAGTCGCTGTGCAAAAGCAGTTTTCCGCTAACAAACTGATATTGCCACTGTTCATGAGGTGGGGGTCACAAAAAAACCATGTTGAAAATTTGGAGTGAAAATACCAACGAATGCCTGAGGCATTAGGTTTCTTGACCATAACGCCCTACCCTGTAGAGAATGACAGGCATCAGGGGTGTGACTTGGGATTCTTGCCTGTAATGCTCATACCATTACACACCCTGCAGCCAGTGAGAGGCATCATGATGTGCCTCGGACTCTTCGGGCCCAAACTTCACCCCATTCTCCTATACTGCACCCACCTCACCGTATTTCCTAATGGAATGGGGTGCGCATAAGGGCCAAAGACCCCAAAGCACACCGTGACACTTGTCAGTGTCTGCAGGGTAGGGTGTAGTGAAATGGCGTGGTCGTTATGCCTGACAACCCAAAGGCACACCCCAATGCCTGTCACTCTCTGCAGGGTGGTGGTGGGGTTGGCATCAGTTCAATACGTCGCTGCCATTCCTATTATGCAGCTCTGTAACTTCTACACTACCAATGTCAATGCCAGCAAGCAAACATTCAGCATTGACAAATGCTTGTTTTTCAATAGTCACCAGTCAGAGAAGCCAGCACTGCTATGCAATTACAATCTTCCCACTAGGTGCAGACTATGTGCTGCAGACTCATCCATTGCACTTTCCTAGCTACTGCTGATGTGGTGAGGATGATGATGGATGTTGCATGTCAGGAGCTACAGACCATCCCAAGACCTATTACTTTCACCCCTCCTCCCCCAACCAAAACAGAGCAGGACAATATCAGTGAGCATCTCCCACCACTGCCCAACTTATGCTCTTCCACAATCTACCTCTTGACAAAGCCCTCAGGCTGCTACACTCTGGCCCCTGTCTCTCCACCCCCCCTCCTACCGCCACCTCTCTAGCCCCTCCTGCTTCTCTGTATCCACCTCCCATGTCTCACTTTACCTCTTTGTACCTACTTTAATTTGTTCTCATGTAAGAAACCCTTGTAATAATATGCTGTAACCTTTCTTTTTTGAATACTCTATACTGAAATTGTAACTCTAAGACTGTACTCACTGACGTGGAACCTTAGTAAAAGAGCCTCGGCTCAAAGGTACTTGTAATCCTAGAATCAAATAAACAAACAATAAACAAAGCATCTGTAGTAGAACCCCACGCCCCACCAGTTGACCTACTCATCCTCATTTCACAGTCAAAGCTGCCTTGCCACATGTTACAGCCTGGCCAGCCACACCGAGGGGCTGATCCAGTGGTCCCCTAACAACAGACATACCTAAAGCCACTTGGTTCTGATCTGCATCATGCTGCAATAGAACCCCAAGGCAGGCAGCTCCTAAATGAGAGAGCCAATGAAAGATGGTCTCCCCATCCCGCACAGCACAAGTAGCAGCTTTACTCTCTTGTTCCCTGGGGCCATCTGCTGATGACACTTACCCATGGGGGCTGGCTGCCATGAACA
The DNA here is from genome assembly GCA_016271365.2 of Neoceratodus forsteri. Lineage (NCBI taxonomy): Eukaryota > Metazoa > Chordata > Ceratodontiformes > Ceratodontidae > Neoceratodus > Neoceratodus forsteri. The sequence goes on from CM028136.1 coordinate 879,126,161, forward strand.
GGACCAGGATTGTGAAGTAAGTGGTGCCCATCTCCATGACTGTCTGGCACTGCACTCCAAATCTGAGGTACATCTAGCTATGTCCCCCTGCCTGTCACTTACAAGCAGACAGTTTTTGTTCACCCAGTGGTGCCCACATGATTGGCTATTCAAACCCCACGTCTGATTGCCTGATCAAACCAATGAAAGAAAAAAGTGCGAGGGGAGAAAGAGAGAGAGAGAGAGATAGACACAGACAGAGATGGTACCAGCATATGTCACTGATCTAACAGTGAGGTATTAACCATGGTGTGAGAATGGTGAAAACAATGACAGCAACAGGGGTAGAATAGCATTAGGGAATTACCACTACCCTGTCACTGTCCGCTCAATGGTGGAAGGGACTAGTTGCCATTGGTATGGTGCTGGGTTGATCTGCTCCTGTATGGAGTGAAGCAAGGCACCAGCATACAGTGTCAATGAGCTGGGACCACAGTTCAGTTCCCTGTCTCCAGGTCATGAAAATTATTTTTAGGTAAAGGAATTTCCCCATTCTAAGTTCCTCCCTGCCCGGAAGTCCACACCCCTCAAAGTTGATTATATTTAGTCCAGGGTGTGAGGTGAAGCCTCCCACATTGGTGGGTGTGGGGGTGGAGCCCCTCTCAAAGCAAAGAATCCACACTGTCACTCTATGACTTGCTATTGTGTTGGCGATGTTTTATGCTGGTCAGTGTATTTGCTGACCTTTTTATGCCTTTTGGCATTTTGCTTGCAGCACTGTCACGCTGTTTTTGTTTGTGGGGTTATGACTCCATACTGACAGAGACAGAGGGAAAGCACTGATTCATGCCATTATGTGCTTCAACTCTACTGCTGTGTGTGAAGCAATTATATGATGCCATCGGTATCAGGTCATGTCCATTTCCGACTATCTCTGTTCTCTTATCCATTCACTACACATCAGCACAGCTCTCACTGTACAGCTGTAAAAAAGCAGTGGGCAGCATTTCCAAAAGGATCACTATTTTCAAAAGAAAAATGCATCCATTCAGTTAAGCCACACAACAAATACCAGCACCACTGTCTGTGTGAAAAAAACACCTTATTTATTGAAAATACACACTGCAGCTTGGGCAAAACAACCTCAACTGGTTTGAGAGTAGGCTACATCATCAGGAGGATGCTGCATGTCAGTATCAGGTTCATTAAAAAAGCAGGTGCTAAAGTGACAGTGCCATAAATATAGTTACCGTAACCAAACATGCTAAATAACAGTAATAACCAATAAAACAGAGATACTGAAGAATGTGTCAGCAGGCTGCATTAAACTAACTTAGCACGGGAATTATAACATAGCATAAATAGCGTGAACTATACTGCACGAGGTTCAGAATCAGGAATCCATCATGCCTACAATAAAAATAAAAATAAAATAAAAAACAGTTGATCAAACTTTAAATCAAAAGGGATCAGTTTTGGGTCGACTTCTCTTCAACATCTACATCAATGATACTGCTGAGGGTTTGAGGGGGAAGGTGTGCCTATTTGCTGATGATACAAAAATATGCAATAAGGTGGACACCCCAGGGGGGTGGAGGACATGAGGGAGGACTTAAAGATGCTTCAAATATGGTCTGGGACGTGGCAGCAGAAATTTAATGCCAAGAAGTGCATTGTGATGCACTTGGGAAGTAGGAACAGAACTGCAGAGTACTCCCTAGGTGGGGAGGAAATTAAAGTAACAGAACTGGAGAGGGAGCTGGGGATCATAGTCACCTCGAACCTTAAAGTAGGAATCCAATGTAGTCGGGTGCGGGAAAGGCCAATGGAATGTTGGCATGCATAGGCAGGGGCATTACTAGCAGAAAGAGGGAGATAGTCATGCCCCTTTACAAAGCCATGGAGAGGCCACACTTGGAGTATGGGATTCAGTTCTGGAGGCCTCATCTCTGCAAGAATATAGATGCATTGGAGAGGGTTCAGAGAAGGGCAACCAAGATGGTGCAGGGATTGCAGGGGAAGTCGTACGAGAAGAGGTGTAAGGAGCTGGATCTGTACACACTGGAGACAAGGAGAGAAAGGGGAGACATGATGGAAACTTTTAAATATGTAAAGGGGTTCAATAAAGTGGGAGATGAGTGTTTACTTAAGAGGAAGGAGGGGGTCAAAACTAGAGGGCACAGCCTCAGACTGCAAGGAAAAAGATACAGGGGCAATGTAAGAGGGCATTTCTTCACAGAGAGGGTGGTGGAGCCCTGGAACAGACTACCAGATGGAGTGGTGGGGGCTAAACCGGTGGAAGAATTCAAGAGGGCATGGGACAAGCATATGGGGCTAAGCAGACAGGGAGGGGGAGGTATGGAGGGAAGGTCAGACTAGATGGGCCGGTATGGTCCTTTTCTGCCATCAAGCTTCTATGACTCTATGAACTTTACAATTTGATAGTTCATATAGCTGCCTTTTAATATACTAGGTTGCTATTCATCAGTTCCCTGCTGAAAAATGCAGTACTGTCCTATATCTGCACAATGGCTGTTCTTTGCTTGAATAGCAGGGGTGGGCAAAAGTTGTTTTTCTGCCACAGTGGAACTTCCGTGAAATTTTGCAACATTTGTGGAAGTTTCTGAACTTCCACCAGTGGCGAAGTGGAAAATATCCAAAAGATTTTGGCAAAATTTTGCAGAAATTCCGCCCACCTAGATGGCAGATGTGGATGAATGAAACAAAGCAGACTGTTCTGTGGTGCCCCATCCAGTGCTGCCTAAAATAAAAAATAATAATTGCCTGGTGGCTAGTGGTTCCTCCCCCCACCCTATAACTTGCTTGACATTAGTTAAAAAATTGCCTGAATCCCCCATAATCCCTGGTGGCTAGCACTCTGTCCCCCATCCATCATCTGCCCGACATTTAAAAAAAGCATCCCCTGTAAGCCCTGGTGGCTAATTGTCCCTTACCCCACCGAATCACCCACCCAACCACATCATGTAAACACCTCCCCTTCCTGATCCCCTACCATATAGTTACTGACAAAATAAAATCAAAATAAATTATTTCTCCCTGGTGGTCTAGTGACCCTCCTCCCCACCCTCAAACCATTAATCAAACATTTATTCCCAATCCCTGGTGGTCTAATGTACCCTCCACTGCCCCCCACACAATGTCCCTCCAGTCCTACCCTGCTCCCCATCCCAAACCCAAATGGGTCACCGTACAGCCCACCTCTCTCCTCTGTGGCTGGCAGCCCACTGATATTATGAATGGATGAGCAGCTGACTCACACACTATGCAGCACAATGAAACCCACACTCAAGAACCACGGGATTTAAATTGGGCGAGGTGACAGAGAGCTGACACACCCTCTGAAAAAGGCCAAAGTGTACGGCTGAAGTGCTGAGGAACACGGCCCTCTGGCAACTTGTTTGGTTACCAGAAGATGAATAAATAACTTCACATTTTCACAGTTAGACTTCTCTTGTGGTTCTTGAGTGCAGGTTTCATTGTGATGTATAGTGAATCAGCTGGCTGCCCTTCCCAGGACCACCACCGTGGTGTTCATGTGTCGCACTGCCAACCAGTCCCCCTCAGTAGGGTTTTTGGGATAATGCTCTGATATGATAGAAAAAATTTGGTGTCATGAGATGTTTTTAGTTTCATGAGATAATGTGCTTATGACACCAAAATGTTTTTTCATTCTGTGACAGCCGCCATCTTGTTTCTCACCTCAGTGACAAACTAATTCAGACTTTTATTACAGCAGCCATAATAAACAAAAAACAACATGAATATACCTCATTAGAACATGCTTGTTCAGATTTTGAGGCTTATTTCAGTCAGTCATGTTAATAAATATGTTTTATGTATTTCTCCTGGTCATGTCAATGTCTTTCCCATTTTTTGAATCATTACATTGTTTTCTGTGTTTGCACCATTAAGGTAATGTGAAACTAAATTTGACTTGCAAAATATTTTTTTTAATTGCAATTCAAGAAAAGTCTGTTGGAAACACATTTCGATTGCCCAGCATAATTTTTCATTTCACAGCACAAAAAATGATTTCTCAGTATGAAATTTGATTACCAAGCATACTTTTTTGTTTTGCAGTAGTCAATTGATTTCTTGGAATGAAATCTGATTACATACCATGATTTTTAATTTCACAACAAAAATTGGTTTCTCAACTTGAAGTTTGATCACGCACCAGAATTTTAAATTTTGCAGCAGAAAATTGGTTTCTCAATTTTAAATTTGATTGCATATCAGAATTTTTCATTTTGCAGCAGAAAATTGGTTTCTCAGCATGAAATGTTATTGCGTACCATGATTTTTCATTTTGTAACAAAAATTGGTTTCTTGAATTGAAATTGATTGCACATCAGAATTTTTGGTTTCACAACTTAAATTGGCTTCTCGCTATGAAATTTGATTGCGCATTTTAATTTTCTGTTTAGTGGTAAAAATATTGATCGCTCGATATGAAATTTCACTGAGGATCATAATTTATCATTGTGCATGACAAACTGGTTGCTAGACATGAAATTTAATTGCAGTTTATAATATTTGAATTTGTGTGGTGAGAAACACAAAATGAAATTTGACTTGCAAAACTTTTTTTTAATTGCTATTCAAAAAAGTGTGTTAGAAACACATTTTGGATCTGGATCATAATTTGTACTTGTGAAAAATCAAATTGGTTCCTTGATATGCAATTTTGTTACGGATTATAATTTCCCATTGCATGACTGTAATTGGTTTTGTGACATTAAATTGTCAGTGCAGATCATACTTTTTTAGTTCCGGGGCTCAGTTTGGTACTTCAACATGAAATTGCATTGTGAATAAAATTTTGCATTGTGTGACTTAAATTGGTTGTGTAACATGATGTTTGATTGGCCCCCATAATTTTTTCATTTCGCAGCAGAAAATTGGTTTCTCAGCATGAAATTTGATTGTACACCATGATTTTTTGTTTCATGGCAAATATATATATATTTTTTATTTAGTTGTTTAACCAGGAGTAGCACACTAAGCTGAAAGCTTTTTTCACAGGAGCGACCTGGGAGCACATGGCACTTAAGTGACTTGCTCAGGGTCATTCAGTATGCAAGTGGAAGCTGTGGGGATTCAAACCCAGGTCTGGTCTGCTGGATATCACCAGATTTGCAGGTCAGAGCCTTAAACCACTACGCTATACTGCCTATTGGTTCCTCAACTTGAAAACTGATTGTGAATCATAATTTTTGGTTTTGTGACTTAAACTGATTTCTCAGCATGAAATTTGATTGCATATATAGAGAAGCCAAGTCTTCTCTTAGAATAGAGCCCTTCACATCTGCACCCAGGGGTGGCAGAGGGCCCTGTGCATTGGCTGACAAAGGGGTTCTTTCCCTTATGTGTCTATATCTGCAGCTACATGAACACACAGAAAACATAGTGCCCTGTGCTTCTGCAACCCCTTTGACAGCCCCATGAATTTATGGCATCTGCCATGGCATGGAACTGCAGGGCATGCAAGGACACTGCACTTTCATATGTGGACAGAGACTTCCCTTTCTTCTATTGGGCCCTGTGCATCTGCATGAGGATATAATTCCACTGTGTCAAAAAGAAGGAAAATTCTTTGCAAAAAATATAGTTAATGCACCAGTTAGGGTTCAAGTTAATGCCACAAAAGTATGGAAATTTGGTGTTAGGATTTCTAACCCTAACTCCCCATTACCACCACCCAAGCAGCAAGAAGAAAAAAACATTAAGGTTTTGGGTTTCTGGAGTCTTGGTAAATCAGAGGTGGGGCCTTCATTTGGTTTTTAACCCTAATGCCCACCCTGTTCCCTGATTAAACAAGGTAAGATGTGATCTCCTTTCTTCAAGTGGGCCCTGCATGAAGAAAGCTACATCACATTGTATTGACAACATGTGCCAAGACATACTTCTCTGCCTTTGAAGAGTGTATCAGTATGAGGCACTGGTTTGGAGCTGTGCCTTATGCTTCAGACAGGAGGCTACAGGCTGGGGGGAGGGGTTAACTTTAGGGTTGACAACCACAAGGAAGACCCCCCACCACTGATTCACCAAGATTCCAGAGACCCAAAACCCTAATGTTTTTTCCTTTTGCAGCCTGGTGAGTGGGGATGGGGAGTTAAGGTTGAAAACCCTAATGCCACATTTCCCTATTATTGTGGCAATAAGGTGAACCCTAACTGGTGCATTAACAAAGTTTTTTCAAAGAATTATTATGGCACGGTAGTGCCACTGCAGTTAGAGTTAAGCAGGAGTTTCTATGTTAAACCTCAAATTTTGCACTTTAATATCTTCACAACTGTTCAATGGATTTGCACAAATTTCCATGCACTGTCTTGGGAGTAGATTTCTTGACATGGCAAGTTTCATTTTAGTCAAATGTGTGGATTCCAGGACGCAGATAGTGAAAAAATTTAAAACATCTTTTTTTTTTGGTCATTGCCTTGCACATCCTCAATACATGTAAGGCCTCAAACTGCAAGTTGGGCCTTGCATACAGAGTGAAAAACTGCCTCACCCTAGCTACCCATTTCACCTTAGCCAGGGGAGTCCTCCTAACCACACACTGCTATGGACTTGTTACCTTCGCCCACATTGAGAAAACCAGTCTCGCAAAATGGGACACAGCGTACAACAGCGTATGTCACTTGTGCTCTCAGCTCCCCGCTTCACCCACCACAGTGAGCTCTACTCCTGGCTTGAGTGGCTCCCACTGGAAAAGCACCACTCCTATGTCATGAGCAACTTCATAGACAATGCTGTCAGATCTGCCACCCCCTTAGTCCTCGCTGAAACACTCGTTCCAGCTACCCCCTCCTACCATCTGAGATCCAACAACTCTCACACCCTCCTGGTTCCCAAGACTTGCACCCAAATGGGTGACCAGGCCTTCGCTGTGTACGCACCCAGGTTGTGGAACTCCCTTCCATCATGCACTCACTCCTCCCTTCCCCCTCCGACCACAGCTTTAAAGCCTCCCTCTGAGGCTTTCTCAAAATGGCCTCCACCTGCCTCTGCACTAGATGAATCCCCCGACCTATGCCACTCCGACTGGCTGAGTCACTGCCTAACTTATCTGTCAAAGGCAGTGGACCTCTGCACCTTATCCACTACCGAGCTCGCAGTTTACTAGTAGGATTAGTCCACTTACATACTGTAAGTTATCATCCATACCTACTGTAGAATACCTTGCATAGTGCTGTATATAAGAAACTGCATGACTATGGATCAAGGTCTAGCACCAGAATCAAGGGGGTTGGAGCCCAGCTCCTAGTGAGCTCTCTTAAACTCAATCCAGTAGGAGTCATCTAGTTATTTTATTTAGTTTTTAATTGCCAAGTAGAGTACACTTCGTAAGTAAATGCCTATTTTAGGTATGATCCAGAAGAACACAACCGTGTGAACAAATAATCACAGGAAGATACAGAGTACAGAAAAATAGCCTAGGGCCCATCTAGATGCAGGTTGTCCCAAAGCATTTAAAGAAAGACTGTGAACATACTCGGGCCCTCTTCATCTTCTGGAAGCCTATGAATTCTCAAGTTAGTGAATCTCTTTTGGCTTTGCATGTCTTCAGTCTTGGCCTCCAGATTGGCATGATATTTTAAATGTTGGACTGTAACATCATTGATCCTATCCAATCTCTGCCCTGCATTAATGATGTGACTTTATGAATCCTGCACCCAGGAACAGAGAACAGCCAAATCAGCTAGCATGGAAGAAAAACAGTGAGTGAAATCAATTAAAAACAATCAAATCTTCAAACAAACAGCACACTGTAAAGCTACAGCTACTAAACTACTGTTGTATATATGGAATATTCTTTGTATAAAATGTTGTTAATGCACTAGTTGGGGTTAAACCAACAAAAGTAGGGAAATGAGCCTCAAGTAAGTTATAGAAGTTCTGCCACCATCATAAGTGATGATAAACTGCCTATTTTGAGTCAGGCCATTTAATTATAGTGGTGCAGTAGCACCACTATCAGGCCCGTTGCCAGGTGGGGTTCGTCAGGTTCGAACGAACCCCTCCTTTGTTTGAAACCTCCTTTTTGATTTTTTTCTTTGCCTTCCATTAATATTGTAACTGTCCCTTTAAATTTTGTCCAGTCCTCGGGCTGTAGTAAGAAGTGCCCACTGCCATTCATCTCTCTGTCTGATGTGTGCGATTCCCCCCCCAAAAAAAGCTGCTCCCTTACCTGTAGTACCTGTGATGCCCTTCGACACACACACCCACCTGTTCCTGATCTGCCCAATCAGGGTTCCAGCTGCTCGGTGTGAATCTCGCGCGTGACACCCCCCATCCTCTTGCCCAGTCAGTTGCTATGCTGAGGAAGTGAATCACGGTGCCTCCCTGCCAAATGTGTGCACGTCGGCCTGCCCAGAATTCACACTGTGACATGGCTTGAAGCGGGAGAACAAGGATAGAGTGTGGCGGTTGACGAGAATCAAGGAAAACGGCAAAAAAGACGCAGGTCGGGTGTATCACAAACTCTTTCTACCAGCCTGGTAGATGTCTGCAGCTGCCTGAGTCTATTTTGTGCCGCTTAATTTTTGTCAGAGGCCTCGGTTAAAGCGGCAAGTAACAGCCGCTCTGGTGGAGACACTGGTTGGGGTGATGAAGGGGAGGGCTGAAAGACTGAGTGCTAAAAACTAAGCGAGGAGTTTAAAAAGTGGTAATTTCTCTGGCTGGCCAAAACAGATTGGCTTCAGTTCATCAGGAGCTCAGTTTCAACTGCTGGGAGGGGGGTCTTGACGAGTGAAAAAACAAACAGGAATACTGTTAATTAGTGCTAAAACTGCCTGGCAGCACTGTGAGAAGACTGAATTTTAAGTTCTGTCCCAGTCACAACAGCCGAAGAGATGGTGGAGATTGGGGAGGGGGGGGCTGGGTGAGTGAAAAACACAAAACCAGGAGTACTGTAAATTGCGGTTTATTTAAAGTGCTAAAACTCTGCAACAACTGACAAGATGGTGGAGGCAGGGGTGGAACAAGCGCTAAGTAAACTGGCTACATTGTGCAATGCTCCCAGATTTGGCATTTTCCCTGTAGCTCCAAGGAACTTTTCCTTGTTTTCTGTAGATTACATTGCTACCCATAGAAGTTTGATGGCTCTGTTTTCCTGTGTAACCCAGTACAACTCTAGGGAAACAATTTCCCTGTAAATGGCACAAAATCCCTGCAAAATACAGGAATCCTTGTAGAACTGAGAGCACTGAGTGTGATAAATAAATGGCTGGCAGTGCTGAAGTCACAGGCTGTGACTGCTAATATAAACCTCCAGACACAGTTAAGGTATCTGCAGTTGATTCACTGGCTATCCATTATAGAGCATAGCCTCACATCTACAACTGCTAGTAACATCTGGGAAGATCAGAAGGGCCGGTTAGGGGAGGACCAGATGAAGGATCACCAAGATTTAAAAAATGTTTCAGTAGTAGTTGGGGGAATATACTCTGGCTCAGGAGAATGATGATAGATGGGGGTACTGTTGTCTAAGCAGCTTGAAGGGAAATCCAGGAAGAACTGCTGGCCCAATGCATATAGGGCTTTGTATGGATGCTAATGGTAAATTCCTACAATGTAAAATCTTGTACCTTTGGTACAGAACACTAGTCAAGTTTTTCAGGATAGGCTTAATACTGGATGACAAATGTCAGTGTGGGGGAAGCAGGAGGGCACTTACCCCACATTTTGGGGTCCTGCTCAGGGGTACTTGTGTGTGAAGAGGTAGTGAGAGAAATATCTCTTGGGGTGGAAGGTAATTATTCTGGGGACTGAGCTCTCCTGGGACTTATCCACCCCCCCTCAACTGCAAAACGGATTATTTATAGCATGACAGCATGGGTGAAAGCTCTGGGGAAATTTCCAATCTTGGAGAGAAAGGGTTTTCCAGAAGTTAAAGGCTTTTAACTTCCAACTCCTGTCCTGGGGGGGGCAGTTTTTTTTCTTTCTGGGTGCCTAAGCTCCAGTAGATTAGCACCCGCTCACCTGATTCCCCCCCCGGGACCTGCCTCCAGTGGCAATACTCCCTGGCTTGCTCCCAAGGCCCTGAGGTGCAGCACATTAACCTCTTTCTAGCCTCAGGTACAGAATACATACAGTATATGCATTCACCCTGCAGCCAACAAGGTAATGTTAATTTTTCTTGGAGCAAGGGGTGGAGGAGAGTTCAGTTGCGAGTTACTTAACTTCAGACTAAGCTCAACCCAGTGGCACTGAGGGTTGAGGTGCTGGACGCCACACCTCGTGCCATGCCGGTGACCCAGGTTCAGAACCAAGCTTGGGTCACTGGGTGCTGGCAGGGGAGAGGCAGGATTGAGCATCTGGAGGACTGCTCTCCTGTCTTGGGAGGGAGGGTCCATCACAGGGAGCTGGGGACTCCTAGCATAGGCTGGGAGCACAGCAATCCGAGACCAGGAATTAAGGGGGGGATTGGCTCTGGCAGCGACCCTGTAGGCATGCATAATAGTGTGCATGCCCGCGTGAGGACGCACTGCATGTCCGAGCCAATGGGGGGGCCCTGAGAAATCCCCGGCCTCGGGATAGGTGACGACATCATCTCCTCGGCTGCACTCCAACGACTGGACCTGTTCTTCTCCTGGGCCGAGCCTGGCCTGAATTGCCAGATAGTGCACCCTGGGTGGCTAGGACTGCCCTACCCTCGAAGGGCTCAGACTTGAGGGGGATAGCCGGGCTGGTGCCAGAGAGACAGAGGGGTTTCAGGTCTGGAGGTACAGCCGTAGAGGTAGGTGGATGCCCGAGAGAGTTCCCTGGGTGTCAGTGTAAAAAAGTTTAAAAAAAAAACCCAAACTTCAGTTTAAGCAAGAAAATGCAGCATGAAGCATCTAGTACCACACGGTTTCTGGGGACTTGGTGGCCCCCAGACCCCCTGGCTTTTTCAAAAATGTTTTTGCATGCAGTGCATGTGAGAATACCACCCCACATCACAAAAAGAACCCCCCCTGCAAAAATCCTGGCAACAGCCCTGACTATAGTTAGAGTTCAGCAGGGTTTTTTATATAAAACCTCAAATTTTGCACTTTGATATCTTTGCAATCATTTAATGTCTTTGCACGACATTTTGCATGCGCGGTCTCAGGGGCTAGCTCTCTTGATGTGCCAAATTTCATGCCATTTGGGTGTGTGGATTCCGAGATACAGATGGTAAAAAAACATATAAAAACATGTTTTTTGCCATCACCTAGCAGCCAGACAATTTGGAATTTTGGTCTGAAATTTTCAGGTAGAAAGGGTTTGGCCCACAGATGTGCCTTTCGCTGGTTTGGTGAAAAAATATTAATCCATTCAAAAGTTTTTAAATTTTAAAATTTTGGTTCTGAGCAGGTACAGTACAGTCTTTTGGATAGCTGCTTGGAACACAAAAAGAATTTGGACCACACCAAAAAAAAGATCCTTTTTCGTATGGGGCCAGTCCTTTTTCGTGAGGAAAAAATAATTTTTCATATGGATGCTATTTTCGTTTTACTGTTTAAACTTACAAACATTTAATGTACATAAAAATAATGGCCCAGATATTCAAACTGCTCCAAACTATTCAAAAAGTGCACAATAGCCGGAGCAAGTGCAAGTCCATTGAGCCCATGCACAAGAGGCGCGATATTCAAAAACTGAGCCAGCCAACCTGCGCCTACAGCTGACGACCGAATATCGCACCACCTGCGCCATAGCGCAACTAGGGAGGGGAAGCTGAGCAGATCTGATGCGCCATAGCACAGCAAGGGATGTTCAGCTGAGCAGTCCAGAGGTGCCATAGCACAACCAGGGATGCCCCCCAGAAGCAGGGTGGCAATGCAACTGCACAACCAGGGAGGTACGGGCCCACCACCCATGCCACAGATGGGCAGAGGAACACACAGCAGAACAGACATCGTCCCCCCACACCCCATGCACTGCACAATTGGGGAGGCTGGAATAACCACTGGCCCATGGAGACAAGCAACCATCCCACAGCAGGGCCATGGTGCCCCATCACACGCCCTGGCAAGCTGTGACTGGCACACAAGGAGGGCTGACCACCCCATGCCACACCATCCCCCGAATGCAGAGCACACCCTGCACCGTGACCCCCAGATACCCTTCCCAGGAGCAGCGTCCACCACTGCAGGAAACCCCATGCATGCCACCACCCCCACTGTGACAATGCAATCCTGTGCACCACAGAACCATGCAAGGCAGCCCCACCATGAGCACCCATCAGCGGGTGGCAGCACACAGCGATGCAACGACAGCATACACAGTGCCACCATGCACAGCCCCCCCGAGGTACAGCTGACAGACTGACCATGCGTCAGCACATGAGGTACACCACACAGGACAGGGCATGCCCCAGACACCACCACCAGTGGTACAGCACCCTGCACACTCTCCCAAGGACACACCCCGATGCAGCACTGGCCACAACAACCAGCACAGACACCCACAGTGGTGTGTGGAAGCATTCACCACACCAGATGCCACACAGTGCATGGACTGACACCCACCCATACCCAAGGGCACAACAACACAGGGACGCAGTAGCGGGACAACCAAGCCACCAGCACGGGCCCATGTAAACCGTGTACACACAACCTGCAGTCCTCCATGGCACAGGAGTGGCAGCCACCCCTCGAGGCACTGTGGACCTGTGCACACCATCATTTGTCCGGAGCACAAGTCACAGACAGTGGTGCATCCTGCACACACACACAAGCCACAGCATGGAGGTGGGACAACAACTGCGGAGGCCACGGTGTCACCCAAGGCAGACGTACCACACCAGTGACAGGAGGCAACCCAGCATTGTGATGGGTACAGTGGCTGCCCTGCATGGACAGCCAACACTGACATGCCAGCAGACTGTGCAGGTCACAGACATGCAAGGGTGTCAGCTGCACAGGCCATGGAAGGGCTGACAGGGGTGCCATGGACACAGAGCATGCACCATGGACCACTGCACACAGTCATCCAGTGCACAGGGCACAATGCACACACCACAGACACTGACTGATAGCTACCCCCACACAATAGTCACCTCCCCACAGACACACACACACACATACCCATGTCTGCACCACCCCTGATGCCATGAACACCACTGCAGTTGATCACCTTTAGCCGCTGCAAATCAGAGATCACCACAGTATTCATATCAAAAGATCTGTATTCAAAAACAATATCAAAACAAACTATTTACAATACTATGTACAAAGTTGGGGAGGGCCACAAACAAGGTGGGGGTGGGTAAGGGCAGGGGTGAACAAATGGGACAGGAAAGGAGGGTGTGAGGGTGGGTCAGGAGGTAGGGATATTGGGGGCAGAGGGATGGTTAATGGGAGCCCCGCTCCCCGCTCTGGCTGCTCCGCCTCCAGTGCCTCCTCTGGACCCCAAGCTGGTTGATCCGTTGCAGGATCTCCAAAGAAGCCCTTGCCACATTTAGGATCTCCCTTAATGCCTCCCAAATCTCCTGCAGCTGGCAGACACCTAGGACAAGGGAGCACAGTCAATAGGTGTGAATGCACAGCCCCATACAGCCCAACCACTGTGCATGGCATACGGCCATGGGACATGCCTCTGTGATGGTGTGTGACCACCCACAGTGATCACGTCCACAAGACCTGCCCACCAGGTGCATACAGCCATGTGGAATGTTGCACACACCCACCGGCCAAGTCATGCACAGCACCACTGTGGCCGTTTAGTGAAATGGCTATGTGGTGTGAAGGCAGTGGCACAGCCATGTACCCGGTGCATGCATGGACCACCATCGACGCACTCCCAGACATGCAGTGCCACTGGACAGTGCTGACTGTAACAAGTTGTGTGCATGGCAGTGGTGTCAATGGATGGTGGCTATGCCCTGCTGCCCACACTGTTACACAGCATGCAATAGTAATCATGGAGGTATGGCACTCACCATCATCGGGCTGGTTCCTCGGGTGCTGTGGACTGTCACCCCTCCTAGCGTCTCTGTCCTCCTGGTGGCACCACATCTCCCGGGCTAGACACCTCTCCTCTGGCCCTGTGGTGCAAACATGGAGAGAGGAACATCAGTACAATCCTGTAGCAAAGTTCCCATGCCCCCAGGTGTGTGCACTCCCACCCAGCCAAACTCACCCACCCCACACCCTGATAACACCACCACAGCCAACACCGGACAGTCCCTCCCCCATGTTCCAGACACATACAACCATGATACCCATATGGAAGATAAAAGTGTGTGGACGTAACACCTACCTGGCTGTGGCACCGTGCCCCTCCTAGCACCTGACCACAGGCGGGCAAGCAGGTCTGGTTCCCTCCTCCGCAGGTCGCTATACCTGTGGAGGCACTGCTCCGCTGTCTGCCCCCTTCCTGTGGCCTCCTCCAGTGCATTGGCCACCTCCTCCCTCACCTGGCTCCTGGACCTGTCCAGGGGTGCCTCCCCAAACAGTGGTCCATAGAGTGGCTCTACTACTATTGTCACTAGGTTGGCCAGTTCCACTTGGCTCCACTGTGCAGCCCTCCTCCGCACCATTCTACTAGCTCAGTCATCTCAAAATGGTGCTCTGCAACTGCGGCTCCACCGTGCAGATGATGTGTGGTACAGACGCTGCCATTCCTAATACGCTGTCACGAACAACACGATAGATGAGTGCACCCTGCCTGACGCATGGCACCTAGGGGCAAAGGTCGGGCACAGGGTCAAGGGGCTCTGGCACACGGACAGGCACAGTGCCATTGGAACCCAATGTGTGTAGAATGATTGGATGCCTGTGTGCTACCTCCAGTAGCAGCCTACCACGCTGTTGCCCCAGCGCACCTATGATGGCCCAGTGCCACAGCGTCATATAGGTGAACATCGCTGTAGCACCACCGGCACAATGGTGGCCGTGCCCTGCATTTCTTCCCATGCACAGGACATCAGCAGTGCGGCAGACACCTGCGTCAGCAACCCGGGCATGCGCAGTGAGGTGTGTACTATGTATGTCACAGAACTGCGTTCTTGGCTCAGCACGTTCAACACAATTGCGCAACAGCGCGATATTCAGATGTCATATGCAAAACAGCTAATCAACCATTCAATGATGCAGCACTGCAATTTGCATCCACTTAAAGTTGCGCTTCACCTCATTTGCATGGGTTGCGCTATAAAAATGCGACATTGGGCTGCACTGGCCATAGTCGGTTACTGCAGTCTATTGGTGAGTTGCATGCTGTTTGGCAGTGTGGACTGTGGATTTTGGGACATGCATGGGACTGCACAGTCACAGGTAACAACTGTCATTCTTACAGGCTAAATAATGACCGAGCGAGTTGTGGGAGGGAGGAACACAGTGGTGGGAGGAGGCCTAATTTCACCAGGCCAAGACCCGATGCCCTGTTTAAAGCCTACCTGGATCAGAGCCGTTTCTCAGCGGACAGCAGGGAACACCTCAGGCCCATGCTGCTGCATGGGAGGAGTGCGTGCAGTGAACCTACATGGCAGCCACCAGTGCTCCGTGCAGGAGTGCAAGAAGAAGAAGATGGGCACAGACAGGAGAAGGATAAAGGAGAAGGTGGCTGCCATCAGGGCAGCACAAGCTGCGACAGGTGGGGATAGCGGAGGTGGTACACCTGACCCACAGGAGGAGAGGTTGCTGGAAGCATGCAGCATTGTGCCATTGAGGGTGTTCCAGGTGGTGGCTTCCAGACGGGTGGTAGCCCGCCACTGCATGGTAGGTCATGGTCTGTCTATGAGGGGCAGGGTAGGTCATGCAGTAAGCGACTTTGTTTTCCTTACAGATCATGAGCGTCTGCATGGGTCAGCGGTGGTGGGCCTGTCTACTGAGGACAGTCAGATGAAGATGGAGGAGGGCCCATCCACCTCCACAGGTATACGTGGCTCAGTGCGACAGTTGGCCCGCCTGGCTTTCCACACTGATGTTGTTGGAACAGGTGCGGAGGAGGCCCTGCCCATGTCCCAGCATTCACGGATGCCAGCATGCTGTGACTCAGGCTGGTGCCGGGTCCATCACCGATGATGATGTCGCTAACGGCATGGGCAGTGACATGTGTGTGCCACGGGATGGCCACACAGCAGGTAACATCGCAGCCATGGCTGTGGGTGGTGCTGCCGTGGAGGCCTGCGTGTCATCACAGTCCCAGCCTGTGCCTGTCAGCACCAGTGGGGCAGCACTGGTGTGTGTACAGGACAGTGGGACTGTTGCAGCCACTGCAGCAGCACCAGTGAGCCCTGGGGAGCAGCAGCCAGAGGGCAGCATCAGCAGTCGGCCAATGGGCTTGGGGTACAAGGTCAAGGCGGCATCTGCGCACTGCCTGTGAATGCCCAGACCTGGTCCTGGTGTGCAGCGCCCACCCTCAAGGGGTGCTGAGCATCAGGGCCGCACACACCCTGAGGGACAGGATGCTGAGGAGGCAGATGACTTCTTGGACAAGCACACCCGCCTACTGCAAGCATCAGTCCACCAGCAGATGCAGCTTGCGACATCAGTGGATGCATTGCGTGTGGCTCTGGAGCGGGCAGAGGAGCGTCGCAGCAGAGACACCGTTCTGATCCTGGCAGGGATAGATCAGTTGTGGGAGGATGTGACCGCTGCCATTGACAGGCAGACACCGGCATTCACTGCTGTCATGGCCACAATGGGCACACAGTCATGTGCCCATGCATCGCAGACACCATGCAGTGCACTGTCCACCCCCCTGTTCCCGGCATCGTGCGACACCCTTCCTGTTGACACGGGTTCAGCTGTGGGCATCCCGAGCACGCCTGGCACAGGCATGTTTGGTGTGCTGCAGACCCCTGCGTTAGAACGGTCACGTTCATGCAGTGGAACCCCTGGGGGACCATCGGTGCCACCCCATGAGGCCAGTGGTCGGCCTGTCAGTGCTGGCGGGTCTCGGTGGGGACGCCCATGCATCCATGGCAGCAGGGGCACTGTGTCGCGTGACTGACCTGTCTCTAAACACGGCTACTGTCTGGTGCTGCCCTGTGTGCATTGTGTCTTTCAGCGGACATTGCACTGGTGGGTACCCGGCCCTGCACGAGGACACATAGTCCATCTGCACACCCTCCTGGCTGCTGTCTGTAGTTGCGTGTGCATGATGATGCCTGCATTGTGCTGTACACCAATGTGCAATGGTGCTCAGCATCTGACACATGCACATGGACAGGCAGTGGACGTGGTGGTCTGTGGACATGTGTGTGGCTTGGGGTGGCGTTCTGGGTCAGTGTGCCTCCTACCCTTTTTGCATGTCTGGTGCGTTGTGTGTGTGTTCATGTGTGTGTGTCCATCCATGTGGCATGTTAGACCTCACCCATCCCTGGTTGTGTGTGTGGTTCCACTTCCCTTGACAGAATGCACCCCTGGTGTGTGTCCATGTGTGTTTGTGGGTTGTGCCTTAGCCACTGTTGGTTGCATATGGCCCCATGACTTACCTGGGTCAGCTGAAGTGCTCCTCCGTGATGGTGTCCCAGTGCAGCTGTGCCAGCCGGAACAGTCGGGGGTCCCGTCGCCCAAGGGGGAGCTGCCCATCACCATTGTCACTGTCAACCTCATCGTCCCCATTGCTGTCCCCTCTCTGACCTGTCTGGCTATCCCACATTCATTAGCCATGTTGTGCAGGATGCAACCCAGGCCAGAATAGCCATGAGCCTTAGAGGCTGTACTGTGGGCACCACCAGGTGTCAGGCAGCGGGCTTGTGCCTTCCAGCATCGAACACCCACTCAATGACATTACATGTGGTGGCATGTGCCTCATTGTAGCATTGCTGCGATGGGGTCGTGGGCCGCTGGTAGGATGTGAGCAGCCAGGGATGGAGTGGGTATCCACTGTCACCTGTGTGAAGAGGGTGGAGGTTAGTTTGGTGATCAGCATCGCCCTGCCCCGGGCCATGTAGGCCACTACCCATGTCACATCTGACCATGCCCATCCAGGCCCTATGATTATCCCTGTGGTTTGCATACTCACCCACTAGGTGGCCAGTGGGGATATCCCCACTCTCGGATCTGTGTCACAGTGCCGACTGGTGCCAGATGAAGGCATCATGTGCTCCCCCAGGGCTGATGCTGGCATAGCCCTTGCGATTTATGTATGTGTCCCCCTCAGGGCCAGGTGGTGTGCGGATGGCCACATGGGTGCAGTCCATTGCCCCTAGCACACCAAGCATACATGCTACCCTGTGGAACTCCTGTATGTTTGCTGTGCACTCCGCCGGTGTGCTGGGGAAATGGATGTACTCTGCAGCATGTGGCAGCAGTGCATTGAGGAACTGGGTGAGTTGGCATGATGTGGCAGACTGGGTTATGCCTGTGGTGTCCCCAGCTGGTCTCTGGAAGGTACCCATGGCGAGCAAGTACATGCAAGCTGTCACTTTCATCTCCACTGACAGGGCATGGCTCCGTCGTGTGGGTGCTTGCATCACATCACTACACAGCTCACAGAGCCGTCTCAGAATTGCCCGATTCAGGTGGTACTGGCCCACAATCTCGGTATCACTGTACAGCTCAAAGCTGGTACGGGCTCAGTACTGCCTGTTGGGGGCATACCACCGATGGGCCCTTCCACGGCCACGCCCCCTGCTGTCCGCCTTCTCACCCCCCTCATTACGGCCTCCATCAGGAAGGTGGCACTAGCCATGTCCCTGGCTTATGTTCTCCCCCCCTGGCTGCTGTTTCTGTATTCCCCCCACTGTCCTGGCTGTTACTTCTCCTACACCGAGAACACCTGCCTGTGCTGGCCTCACTGCTGTGTGGTGTACTTCCCCCTTCTGCACTGTCTCCCCACACCTTCCCCTGTGCGTGTTGCTTCCAGGTGCCCTTTCCTGCCTGGCCCTGTGTGTCCCTGCTGCCCAGTTTTCCCTGCTATCTTTGACTCTCATGTGGCTTCCCAGCAGTGTTCTTGCACCTCTCCCTTGCTCTCTTTTATTTTGGCTCATTTCAGCTATGGCGCAACTTCCACTTGCTCCCCTATTGCACATGGAGCATGTTGTTAAATATCGCACTGCACCATTTATGCATGGTTCCTCCCCCTTCAGTTGTGCATGCATTCATTATCATTGCACTGTTGCTCAGTGTGATTTGGGGGGCGCAACTGCCTCCTGCTGAATATCGCAGAATGGCACATTTTCGGACTTGCGCAGGCGCAACCCTATTGCGCATGGCTCAACTCTTTTGAATATCTGGGCCCATGTCTTTAGAAAGCAAACAAGCACCTTCTCATGTACTCTACACATCTCAGCTTCTTTAAGGATAGAATGGGGTGAGTGTTAGGGTTGACAACCCCGAGGCACACTCCACACCTGATTTGCAAGATGCAGGAGAGGTCAAACCATAATGGTTCTTCCTGTTGCTGCCTGCAGGGTGGGGGTGGGATGTTAGAGTTGGAAACCCTACTGCCACATTTTCCTAATATTGTTGGTTTAACCATAACTAGAAACATAGAAACATAGAATTTGATGGCAGATAAGGACCGCTTGGCCCACTCAGTCTGCCCATTTCCTTACCTAATGGATAAGCTGCAGATCCTAGTTAACCAGCAACCTACTTCTTCCTGCCCCCAACCCCTAGAATTGCCTTATGACTGTTCCATGCATGCTTGAATTCCACCACTGTTTTTGACTCCACAACCTCCTCCAGAAGGCCGTTCCAGCCATCCACAACCCTCTCTGTGAAAAATACTTCCTTAAATTACCTCTGAGCTGCCCCCATCTTCAAATTGTGCCTCCTTGTTCTTGCACACCTCTTTTATTGAAAGATGCTACCACTTGGACTTTGTTGATTCCCTTGAGGTGCTTGAAAGTTTCTATCATGTCCCCTCTCCCTCCTTTCTCGAGGTATACATAATAAGCTCCTTAAGTCTTTCTTCTTATGTCTTCTGGTGCAGACCCTGCACCATTTTAGTTGCCCTCCTCTGGACAGCTTCCATCCTGTCTATGTCTTTGTGGAGACTGGGTCTCCAGAACTGCATGCAAGTACTCAGATGGAGTCTGACCAGCTGTCTGTACAGAGGATAATAACTCCTGTTTTCTACTGGTAGCTCTCCCTATGCATACCAGTATCCCCAGCCCTCCTTGCTGCCCTCTCACATTGCTTGCCCACCTTTAGGTCATCTGATATGACTACCCCCAGGTCCCTTTCCATTTTTGTTGTTGTTAGTATCTCACCCCCCATTGTGTACTCTTCCCCTGGGTTTTTGTTTCCCAGGTGCATTACATTGCACTTCTTAGCATTGAATATAAGCTGCCATACATTTGACCATTCCTCTAACCTTGTCAAGTCCCTTCTCATCCTTTCCACCCCACCTTGAGCATCAACTCTGTTGCAGATCTTTGTGTCATCTGCAAAGAGACATACTTTTCCTTCTAGTCCCTCTGCAATGTCGCTTATAAAGACATTGAAGAGGACCGGTCCTAATACTGAACCCTGCGGTACCCCACTAGTAACCCCCCTTTCTTCAGAGTGGACTCCATTTACTATTACTCTCTGTGTCCTATTCTCCAGCCAATTCTTTACCCAGGCTGTCATCTTGGGACCCACTCCCAGGCAGGCTAACTTGTATATTAATCTTTTGTGTGGGACTGTGTCAAATGCCTTGCTAAAAGTCTAGGTGAGCTATGTCCACAGCCCCTCCTGATCTACTACTTTGGTCACCCAGTCAAAGAAATCTATCAGATTCATCTGGCATGACCTTCCTGCTGTGAATCCATGCTGCCTTGGGTCCTGTGCCCCTCTGGCCTCTAGATACTCGACAATTCTTTCCTTCAGAAGTGATTCCATCATTTTCCCTACCACTGAGGTTAAACTAACAGGTCTGGTTTCCTTCTTCTGCCTTGCTCCACTTTTGTGAAGAGAATCACATCTGCCCTCCTCCAGTCCTCGGTGCCACCCCATCCTCCCATGATTTGTTAAAGAGGGTAGTCAGTGGTGTCACTAGTTCTACCCTTAGTTCTTTAGAATTCTTGGATGAAGCCCATCAGGCCCCATTGCTTTGTCCACTTCAGTTTTAAGAGTTCTTTCAGAACCCTTTCTTCTGTAAATGGGCTGGTATCACCTCTTATCCAGAGTGTTCTACTGTTTGTTTAGGTACCTCCCCTCTTCCTTTATAAATACTGAGCAAAAATATTTGTTTAGTATCTCTGCCTTTTACAGTCACCCTCTGCCCACCCTCTCTCCCCTTTATTAAGCCTCACTATCCCTCCCTTGGTCTTTCTTTGCTCCCTGATGTACCTATAAAAGGTTTTATCCCCCTTCTTAACCGAGCTGGCTATCTTTTCCTCGGTTTGAGCCTTTGCTGTTCTGACTGACTTCCTAGCTTCCTTTTGCTTTAACCGATACAGTTCTCTGTCCTGCTCCTTCTGTGATTCCTTGGACTTCCTGAATGCTTTCTTTTTCTCTTGAACCTTCACTGCCACTTCCTTTGAGAACCATAGTGGTTTCTTACATCGTTTCATTTTGTTTATTTGCTTCACACAAAGGCTTGTTACCTCTGTGATGGCAGTTTTTATTATTTCCCATTGTTCTTCCACCCCTCCTTCCTGCCCATTTGCTAGTGCATTCTTTAGGCACTCACCCATTTTGGCAAAGTCAGCCCTCCTAAAGTCCAGTACTTTTGCCTTTGTATGACTTGACTCTATTGCTGTGTTTATTGTGAACCATACTGTTCGATGGACGCTAGTTCCCAGATGGCTACCCACTTCTACATCTGTGATCCTCTATTCATCTCCATTTTATAGAACCAGGTCTAAGATTGCTCCCTCTTGAGTGGGCTCCAATACTAGTTGTCTAAGGCATGCCCCCTGTAGGGCATCTAGAATAACCCCACTCTTTGAAGTGGCTGCTGTAACTGCACTCCAGTTAACATCTGGCATATTCAGATCACCCATCAGCAATATCTCCCCTTTTTCTGCCATTCTAAGTATACTTTCTATCATTTCCTTGTCCATTTCCTCCCCCTGAGCACTAGTGCATTAATGAAGTTTTTTGCAATAAATATATATTATAGTGGTGTAGTAGCACCACCATAGTTACAGTTGAGTAGGCTGTTTAATGTTAACCCCCTAACTTTTCACTTTAACAGCTTCACCTCCATTCAACAGCTATGCATGAAATTTTGCCTGCACAGTTTCAGGTGCAAGACCTCTTGACTTGCCAAGTTTCATTGAGTCAGATGTGCAGATTATGAGACACAGGTAGTGAAAAAGGGTTCTTTTTCTTTTCTTTTTTTTTTTGTCATCACCTAGTGCCCAGACAGTTTGGAATTTAGGTCTGAAATTGGTTTTAGGGAAGAAAGGGCTTGGACCAGAGTGATGCCTTTTGTTGGCTTGGTGAAAAAATATTAATTCATTCCAGAGTTATAAGTATTTGAAATTTCAGTTCTGAGCATGCTCACTGCACTTTTTTGAACAGCTGTTTCATACAAAAAAATGTGGGCATGCAAAATGGGATTCTGTTTCATATGGGGGGCCTCTTTCATTACAAATTTTTTTTTTTTGTATGGCAGTCATCTTGTTTCTATTTAAAAAAACATTTAAATCCATAAAAATCATCCAAAGACACCAACACATGTATCTTGCAAATTAGGACCCAGTTAGCTGGATTCTGCAGTTAGTTTTTTTTTTTTTTAAATGAGCCAGAAATGTGTTTTAACATATTTTAAAAATATGTTTTTGTGAAATTTTCTTTTTTTCAAATGGCCATATGAAACAGAAATAGGGCCTTATGAAACAAGATTACCTTATTATGAAAAAAGAATCTGGACTTGTTTTTTTTCCACTTTTTTTGTATGAAGGAATCCTGATTTTTGAGAATGAAACAATCTCATGAAAAAGGACTCCTTCACACAAAAATAATTTGCACTTCAGTTTTTTATCACTTTCTTTTGTTCATGTGAAGGAATCCTGTTTCCTGAGAATGAAACAATCTCATGAAAAAGGATTCCTTCACACGAAAAAAGAATTTGGACTTACTATAGTTTTCCACATTTCAAATTTAACAAGACATAACTCTGTCTATATTTGCAGTTGAGACACTCTATATATCAAAAGAAAAGTATTAATGATTATTATAACACTAACACATAATAACCTAGAAAAGAATTATGGGACCATATAAAAACCATAACAATTTAAAAATTACATTTCCCATAGGATAACATTGCAACTTTAACAAGCCATAACTCTGTCACTCTTTGGAGTTAAGGTACAATCTATATAAGAAACAAAGGTCTCATTGAGTACAGCAACACTAACACATAAAATCTCCCAAAAATTAGGGGCTATATAAAAAAGCATAAACATGAAAAAATGAAAATTACCATAGCATAACATTGCAACTTTAACAAGCTATAACTCTGTCACTCTTTGGAGTTAAGGTACAATTAATGTATAAAAACAGGTCTCAATGAATATTGCAACACTAAGACATAATACCCCCCCCCAAAAAAAATTAGGGGCCATACAAATAAACCATAAAAATTAAAAACTGAAAATTCCCATTGGATAACATTGCAACTTTAACAAGCCATAAGTCAGAAATTGGAAAATAGATAGATAGATAGATAGATAGATAGATAGATAGATAGATAGATAGATAGATAGAAAAAAGATTTCAATGAGTACTACAACAGTATTTTTTTTTTATTTTGTTAACCGGGATAGGACACTGGACAAGTCCTTTTTCAGGTCTGACCTGACATAAATACAATTCATCACAGAATTCAATAGACAAACAAAGCAAGTCAAGTAAAACAAGTACAAACATCCTGTGCCTGTAAATAGTGCTTAAAATGACTTTTAAAACATAGTAAGGAGGAAATCATACGTGAATTTTCTGCTAAATTATTATAAAATAAAAGAGCTGCAATTGAAAAAGATCTGGAACCTGAATTAGTCTTATGTACAGTAATTTGAAGAGAAATTCCATGAGAAGACCTCAGATTGATAGGAATATTATAGATAGTTACCAAGGTCCCCATATTCGAAAGTGGCTGCATGCGCCGAACAAGTGAATGCACCATGCAGAGACTTGCACCAGCATGAAAGAATGGGATATTCAGAAAGTGCACTAGGAAATGCAATCATGCACACATGTCTGAATATCCTGAGGATGTACAATCACACAGTGGGAGATGTGAGATGCAGCAGGTGATCAGAGACCAGCACAGAGCATATGGAACTGCATGATAGTGAAGCCACTTGGGTGTCACACAGAGTTGCAATATTCAGCCAGGATATGCAAATAACCTCTCTGAACAGTCGACACCCAAACAGCACATTTGCATCTCATTACTAAAATTTATTCAGAGCATTTGCATACCATTGACATGCACAGTTCCAGCCTAGCAGGGCAGCACCATCTGACCACAAAGGTGATCAGGAGGTACTGCAGCCTAGCAGGCAGATGAGTAGTCACATTTGTGTGTGGGTGGACCACATTGGCCTGAGTACAGTGCTACTACCCATGGCCATGTACATTCCCGTGGTGGTTGCACATAGAAAATCAGAAGGGTCTGGTGTCTGTGAGGCTTGCCCATGCCACCTCCAGGCTGCAGGTGGTGTCACCCCTGCCCTGCACTGCCCACAGTAGTGCAATGTCCACCAGCAGAACACCACACTGACCCTCCACAGTGCCCCTGCGGCAGTGTCACAATACATGGATGGCATCAGTGACATGTATGTGGTTCCTGGTAGCATGGGTCTGGCACGGGTGTCTTATGTGCATCTACAGCATGGTGTACCACCATGGGTGTGTGCCACTGCTCAGTCCTTGATCCATGCCATGCTGCCACTATTCTGGCCATGCATCCTGATCACTGTTGTCCCAGACATCACCATTAGTGCATGCCACCACCAAGTGGTGCTCTGATGGCCACATGGATGCAGGCTATGGCACCTGTTACATGTGCTGCATTGTAGCTGTCTGCACCACTGGTGTTCTGGGGGCTGTGTGACTGCACTAGCATGTGGCAGCTAGGCATCTATGACTGGGGTATTGTGAAGGGGTAGCTGACTGGGCGGTATCAGTGATGTCACCCACTGGTACCCAGCAGGTGCCTGGTGAGCAGGCACAGCACAGCTGTGGCTTTGAGTACTACTGTGCTGGCATGACTGCTGTGTGTAGGTGCCTGGATCACATCCTGGAGCACCTTCATGGGCTCAGGATTGCCTGTCTGCAGTTCAGCAGCCTGCCTGTGGGTGGCTGGTCAATTTAGGGCAGCCCTTTGCTTGCCTAATTTTGCATGGCTCAAATGTGGGATGCACAGCATATGTGCCACGCATTTTGGCTGAATATACACATGCACAGCACATGCAGCTGTCCGCCTCCTTTTTCCATGTGGTATACTTTATATGTGCATGATCGCATATTCCGACTTGCATGACGTATTTCACCTTTTTGAATATCGCATCACCATGCATATTCCAAGATGTGCTGTGCATCTCCATTTTGTGCTGCACAACTCATTTGAATATGTGGGCCCAAGTCTAAAAGTGGAAACCTACATCTAGTTAAAATGGATTTAAACATTAAACATTCAAAAAAATAAGCAAACTTAGATTTAGATGACAACCAGCCCAATTTAGAATACAAAAAACAATGATGCATTTGATAGGGAGAGTCTAACACAAATAGACAGATATTATTATAAGCAATAGACAAGGGCCCAGCTATTCAAACTGCACCAGGCTGTGGCGCAAGCCTGGGTGCAGCGCAACTTGGCTGCGCAGGGGTGTGGACTGGACGATATTCAACAGAGCTGCGCCATGGCTCAGCAGCATTGAATATCTCACCCTGGCTACCCACAGTGCGCGTGGCGCAGTGGCACTGCACCAACACCAGTGGCCAGAGTGCAGCGTAATGAATGCGTAGCACAAGTTCCATGCGCGGGTGCAGCAATCGCGATATTAAAAGCTGACATGCAAATGGGGCCATAATGTATACAAAGGCGCACGGGGCCATTTTGCATGTCATTACTCAGCTTATTTTCATGCAGGTGCTGGCTGATCTAGCGACTTGCACCTGGCGCACTGTCAAGCAGCAGCCGCCGGGGACGATGTCCCCTGCAACAAGCAATGTGCCCCACAGCCATCGTGGGCTGCAGTAAAAAATAGAATAATCCTAAATCCCTGGTGGTTCAGTGGACCGCTGCCCACCTGATCGCGGGCTAAGTAAATTAAATATACATCCAATATCCCTGGTGGTCCAGTGGATCGCTGCCCGCCCGATCGTGGGCTAAGTAAATAAATGATATATCCTATTATCCCTGGTGGTCCAGTGGACCTGTCTGCCCGATCGTGGGCTGTAGTACAATTTAATGAAAACTATCATCCTTGGTGGTTCAGTGGACCCTGCTCCCTACCCGCCCACTCATCCCCACCACCCTGCTCCCTCCTGGTCAGCGGCGGTGGCAGCAAACTCCCCCTGCCACCCACCACCACCGACTGACACGTCGGTAGGGCTGTCAGGCCCATTGGTCCACAGCATGAGCCAATGGTGTGCAGGACCATGCAATGACTATACAATACAGATATGAGATGGGATCCATTCACATATCTGGAATATGAACATGGTATGGGCTGCACACCCATTGGCTCACACTATGGACCATCGGCGACAGCCCTACCAACAGTGCAGTCGCAAGGGCGGGGGTGGCAGGCTGGTGTGGGTGTTGCCACCCTGCCGTGGGGATCAGTGGGTGGGTGGGAAGGGGGGTCCACTGGACTACCAGGGATGATAGGTTTCATTAAATTCTACTTCAGCCCATGATTGGGCAGACAGGTCCACTGGACCACCAGGGATAATAGGATTTATCATTCATTTACTTAGCCTGTGATTGAGTGGGCAGTGGTCCACTGGACCACCAGGGATATTGGAGTAGTATTTCATTTACTTAACCCACAATTGGGAGGGCAGTTGTACACTGGACCACCAGTGATATTGGAGTTATATTTTATTTACTTAGCCTGCGATCCGGTGGGCAGTGGTCCACTGGACCACCAGGGATTTTGGATTACTCTTTTTTTACTGATGTCCACAATCAAGCATGGGGGGGCCGCCACCACAGAGGTGCAGCTGGAGTTCGGGTGGCCACCCACAGGTGGCAGCTGCGATATTGCGCCACTGCAATAGACAGCTCACCTGTGGTGGCCATCCGATGTTCCCTTTTTGGATCAACTTTGTGCTGGCACAGGTAGTGGTTGCGCATGCGTGGCTCCACACATCCTGGGCTGAATATCAGGCTGTACAGAGTACGCATGGGCACACCCCCCCACCTGTGCCTGCATACATTACTGATGTGTTCCGGCACATTGGGATTTGTGCCGCGCACTTTCCCCTTTTGAATATCATGCCGGGGCGCATCAGTGGGTTGTGCATGGCGTAACACTGTTGCACCATGTGCAACCCTTCTGAATATCTGGGCCAATATGTTACTTTTCCTAGCCCCCAATTTAACATACAAACCAGCTACATAATCCAAATATGGTAAAAAAGACCCAATTGCAATCCAATGTTGAGTTTTGAAAGAAAAATACCTTTTAAACGTATACAATATACCTGTCTTCTAATTTAATACCTTACTTATTGCTTTAACCTGAGGAAAGAAAGTCAAGCTAGAGTCTAACAGAACACCTAAATATTTAAATTCCAGAACTTGTTCTATTGCAGATCCCTTGCTATCATGTATCAGAAGTCTTGGATTGGTTCACAACATATTTGGTGAGCCAAACAACATAAAGTTTGTCTTTTTGACACTCATAATCAAACAATTATCAGTAAATCAACTGCAAATATCTACAAAGTCCCGCTGTAGAACAGAAGTCAAATGTGAAATAGCGTTAGACTGATAAAACAAAAGCAAATCATCTGCATACAAAAGGCATTCTGAAAAACTGCAAAGAGATGGTAATTGATTAATAAATAATAAAGAACCCAAAATGGACCCTTGGGGCACCACAAGATCCATTGAAGAGACAGTGGATACAGCAGTATCAACACTTACAAACTGAGACCAATTACTCAAATAATCACTACACCATCCAACCACATTGTCCAAAAAACCCAATTTACCCAATTTTAAACATAACAAAGAATTATTTATTAAATCAAATGCCTTGGTCAGATCCATGAAAACAGTTCCAGTCATATGACCTTTTTCAAATCCCCGTAGGGTGGCAATCGTGAACCTGACCAAGGCAGTCTTAGTTTCCATGATTTTTACAGAACCCATGTTGCTGTGGACACAAAACATTATGTAACTCAAGACAGTAAACAAATTGATTAGCAACCACTTTTTCAAGTAGTTTACTTAATGAATTTAATATGGAAATGGGTCAAAAATTATCAATGACTCAGAATTAGATTTTTTTGGGATCGGTTCAACTTTAGCAATTTTCCGTAATAATGGGAACTAGCTGGAAGTCAAACAAAGATTAAATATAGAACATAAGGGTCCAGCAACAAGAGAAGCAACCAACCTAACAAAATGCTCATCTAACCCTTCCCCACAATCACTACATTTATTTGGAATAGCCAATAATAACTTAAATACCTCCTTTCTTGTCACCCTTTGATAAAAAATGGAGGCTGACTAACAGAAGTATCCACTAAACTCAGATTAACCATTGATTGAGTTGGATGATCTAATATATAGCAAGACAAATCTGAAACTTCACATTAAGCAAGTTGGCAATGTTCGTAGGATTAGAAATTTAACACTCTGGTGTTTTCAACTTTTTTATAGCAGATTTTTCTTTGGAAGATAACAATCTATTTAATGAGTCCCATAATTTCTTAGGATCTGACTGATTTGCATCCAACTGAATTCAATAAAATTCTTGTTTAGCACTTTTCACCAACTGACTTATTTTATTATGCGAAAACTGGTACTCAATCAGTAGAGCTACTGAGGGGGAACATTTATAATAGAACCAAGCAGAATTTCTTATCTTGATCCAGTTTTTAATATCTTTAGTAAACCGTTTATTATTAGTCCCCTAACTCTAATAGCACATAAAGGGAACAGTCTGTTTTGACTCAACAGTTCTTGTTTGTAAAGGAAATCACCAGCACAGTCAGGATAGGGAATAAAGTCAATAAATGACCAATCAATGAAAGACAGGTGAGTCCACAAAACATCATTATCAACTCTCTTAAAATTACAAAATTAAATAAACCAGTTAGGGGTCTTAACATGCCTAAAATTCAAAACACTGTAAGTAGCCTGTTGGTCATTAACTGACACAGCTAGGACCCTAACAGATGAAATAACAGGTAGTCTATTTGTAACTACCTAATCTAATATAGAGTGATTACCGGTAGAATTATTTAATCGCGTAGGATTCTTAATCAACTAAAATAAATTATATGATTGCAAAAAAAAAAAATTCTAAACCTAAACCATACAACATTAACCAGTTTAAATTGACATCACTTGTCAAAACAAAGTCAGAATCTGATAAATAGGTAGTGGTATTATCCAAAAATTATTTTAAACTTTTCAACCCACATTGAGAGTGGTATAGAGACTTCCAACTGTTACATACTTCCTTCCCCCTAAGATCAAGCAAAAAAGCAGCCAGTCATTCACAGACTCAGCAATGGAACTTAAGCTCAAAATACTCACCTCAAGAGACTCCTTATAATATACTACTAATCCTCCGACTTTCTTTTTCCCAGCTCTGTCTGCCCTGACAATATTATACCCAATTGTTTTACATACAGAATCTAGGATAACTGGTTTTAACCAGGATTCCAAAATAGCAATCAATTCAGGCTTATAAGAAAGCAGAATACATTCAACTTCACCAACTTTATGAATTAAACTCCTCACATTTCAATGCATTATTTTAATTTCATGAGATGTATGCCAAGCTTTAACATCACCTACCAATAAAAGAAGATAAACCATTATTAAAAATCTAGAGTAGGAACCAGTCATGCAGAGTCCTTTCAGAAAGGAATGCAATGAAGTTGGTGGGGGTGGGGTAGTAGGGTTGGAAACCCTAACACTGCATTTCCATACTTTTGGCACTTTAATATGAACCCTAACTGATGCATTAATGAAGTTTTTGCCAAGAATTTCATTACTTCTTGAGAAATTATAATCATAGTCTTATTTGCTTGTGGAGGGCCCTGCACTCCCAACCATCAATAATTCTTCACAGATTGTAATTGTGTCCTTATTTCCATGTGGGAACACACAGCCCTCTAGGACCTGTGCTCTCACTGCTCCATAGTACTACACATTTTTGCTTGTGGGAGCACCGTGCCCTCTGGGTTCTGTACTCCCATCACTCCTTAATGGTATCTATATTTGCGCGTGGGCCCCATACATATATGTATGTAAGCCTGAACGTGCAGGGCCCTTCTGCAAATTTGTAGAGAAAGAGTGATGGAATTGTCAGCCTAGCCATGTTATTACCTCATCTGATGTACCCTGCACATAAAATGTTTGGAATCGCAGCCAGAACTTAATTCTGTGCAACAATACCGTCATTCCGTGCCACAAGTACAAAAACACATTTTGGCCAGGATTTGAAAAATGACAGCTGTGACTTACAGTTGGTGGGTAATAACAAGTTTATGTTGAAAATATGGGGTCATAATATTTTCAATTTCTGAAGTTACGAGCATGCGTAGCGAAATTACAAGTGATCATAACTGCCATTTTTAATAATTTTGACCCTAAATTTTCAACATAGCCTTCTTATGACAAATAACTGGTAGAACAACCCACAAGAGACAGGGCTATCCTAGATCTAGTACTGACTAATGGACTAATGGGGAAAGGATCACAGATCTCCAGGTAGAAGGTCACCTGGGGCCAGTGACCATCTCATGGTATGATTCAATTTGGGCACTAGAAATAAATCATCCCATTCCAATCAACAATATGGGACATCAGAGGAGCTTACTTTGATAAGATGGCCAACAGAGATAAGCTAGTCCTGGCAAGAAGAAATACAGGTGAGGGGGTAGAGGCAAAGTGGGCAAGCATTAAGGATGCAATACTTGAAGCAACATCTCATTGTGTTAGAGAGAAAGACAAGAGCAAAAGAAGAAGGAAACCACTCTGGTTCTCAAAACAGTAGCAGAAAAGGTCAGAGCCAAAAGGCTGGCCTTCAGGAAATATAAGGAAATGCAGTGGGATGAAGATAGGGAGGCATAC
Organism: Neoceratodus forsteri; assembly: GCA_016271365.2. Taxonomy (NCBI): domain Eukaryota; kingdom Metazoa; phylum Chordata; order Ceratodontiformes; family Ceratodontidae; genus Neoceratodus; species Neoceratodus forsteri. Next base: position 879,157,301 of record CM028136.1, read on the forward strand.
CAAACTTCCTCAGGGAGCAGGAAAGCAGTAAGGCAAGCAAAGGCCCATACCAAGGAAACACTAGCATGAACAGTAAAAGAAGGTGACAAGACTTTATATAGATAGAGTAGTAAAAGGAGACAGTCCAGAGGGGGTATTGCTAAGACCAAAGGGGATAAGAAGGAGTGTGAGGAGAAAGACCAAGGAAAAGTATCTATCCTAAATAGATACTTCTACTCAGTATTTACTGAGGAAAAAAAAGGGTAGGGCCCACAGCTCAGCACCATGGACTCAGGGGGGGAGGGAGGTGTGCACTAGTCCCTTCACAAAAGAAAGGGTCCTACAAGAGCTCGATAAGCTCAGGGTGGGCAAGGCAATGGGACCTGATGGCATACATCCCAGGGTACTAAAGGAGCTAAGGGTGGAACTAGCAGAGCCATTATCAGACCTGTTTAGTGGGTCTCTCAGCACAGAAGAGATCCCAGAAGACTGGAGAAGGGCTCATGTGATCCAACTCCACAAGAGTGGTAGCAAGAAGGAGGCAGGGAACTACAGACCAGTCAGTCTTACCTCAGCCATGGGCAAGATTATGGAGGCACTCCTTAAGAAAGGATAGTGCAACACCTGGAATACACAGGAGCACAGGATCCAAGACAGCATGGGTTTACAACAAGAAGGTCCTGTCAAACTAATCTCATAGATTTTTTGGACTGGGTAACCAGAGTGGTGGACCAAGGGGGAGCAGTTGATGTCACCTACCTTGACTTCAACAAAGGTTTTTGATACTGTTCCACGTAGAAGATTGATTAAAAAGCTGGGTAGGCCTGGTTGGTCAACTGGGTGGCAAACTGGTTGGCGGGCAGAAACCAGAGAGTGGTGGGAAATGGTATACAGTCAGAAGAGATGCAAGTCATAAGTGGGGTACCTCAGGGATCAGTCCTGGGGCCCGTCCTCATCAATATCTTCATCAGTGACATTGCAGATGGACTGGAGGGTAAGGTTTGTCTGTTTACAGATGACACCAAGATCTGCAACAGAGAAGATGATCCAGATGGGGTGGGCAGAATGAGAAGAGATCTGGATAAATTGGCAAAATGGTTGAAAGAGTGGCAACTGGGGTTCAATGCAAAGAAGTGCAAGCTCATGCACATAGGGAAGAGAAACCCTGAAGCCACCTATAGGTTGGGAGGGGAGTTGCTGGCTATCACAAGGGAAGAAAGAGACTTAGGCATCATCATTACAGATGACCTGAAATCATCCAAGCAGACCACAAAAGCAGTAGGTAAGACTAGAGGGATGTTGGGGTGTATTAGTAGGGGTATCACAAGTCGTAAGAGGGTGGTAATAATCCCTCTTTACAAGACACTGGTTAGGCCCCATCTGGAGTATTGTTTGCAGTACTGGAGACCACACCTGCACAAGGACATTAACAAAATGGAGGCAGTTCAGAGAAGGGCAGCCAAAATTGTACAGGAACTGCATTGGAAAACATATGAGGACATATTAATGGAGCTCAATGTGTATACCCTAGAGCAAAGGAGGGAGAGAGGTGATATGATCGAAACATTCAAACACCTTAAGGGCATTAACAAGGTGAAAGAGTCTAACATGTTTCAATATAAGAAAAATAGCAGGACAAGAGGACACAGCATGAGATTAGAGGGAGACCGATTAAGGGGGAATGTGAGGAAGTTCTTTTTCACAGAAAGGGTGGTGGATGCATGGAATGGCCTACCTCAGGAAGTGGTGGACATGAATACAGTGCAGAGCTTCAAACAGACATGGGACAGGCATAAGGAAGCAATAAAGATGATTATGAACAGATAGGCCATTGACAGAGTACAGGCCTATGGCACATTCTTAAGGTAGAAAAAATGGGCAAACTGGATGGGACTTGCAGTCCTTATCTGCTGGCAACTTTTATGGTTCTATGACTCCATCTCATGAACAATATTACTGTCATTACACAAATGCTGCCCGAAAGGTGATTTCACCAACTGACTACAAAATCACCTTTCTGGTGGGATTTACATAATGACAGTCACATTGTTCATGAGGTAGGCTAAAAGGCTATGTTGAAAATTTGGGGTCAAAATGTCAAAAAACTCCAAAGTTATACATAAAAGTTGAAACCTTCATTGAAATACATTGAAGTACATTTACCTTAGTTTCTCATATTGCAGTTGCCGGTTCCAGCAGCAGGACACGTCTTCGATAGGGAGAGTGGATGTCAAACCTGGGACCTCTTCAGGTGACTGAGGGTGTGTGGGGGTGTCAGGGAGGTGTGAGGAGGTGGGTGCATAGTGGGAGGTCAGGTGAGGGGTGCTAGTGTGATCGGAGATGGACATTTTGTTTTACAGATAAAAAATGAAAAAAGAGATTGAGGGATGATTTTCCTCTTTACAGCACTTTACACACATGGAAGGGTAGAAGGATACTCACCGGCCACCAACAAAATAAGTAAACAGGTATCGGGGATCCAGGGAGTGAGGGCCAGGAGACCAGCAGGGAAAAGAAAATTAAAAATATAGCAAAGATATCAGGTATCATGGATGGAGGGCCACTTAACCACCAGGAAATGTAAAACTGAAATATAATAACCACCAAGATTTTGTGGTCAGTTTGCCCCAAAAATGGACAGAGATATGTTTATTTTATCCACAGAGGTTTTACTGCCAGAAATTGTGGCATTATTTTCATGAAACAGGGGGGACTCTGCAGTCGTGGCAAAATCCCTTGATGTGCTGAAAAAGGAACGGTGTTTCATGAAACAGTGAGTTCTTTGCTACAATTTGCATCAGAACCCCGCCCTCTGCTTTTCACACAAATAGTGCTGCAGGCTTGCAGCAGTTAAACATCCGTGGATAAAATAAACATATTTCTGCACATTTGTGGGGGAACTGACCACAAAACCAGATTCCTCAGTCCCCAATTACGTAAAGACAACTGTTGGTGTTTACTATGTGAAAGCATTTTTTGAAATATTTACATTTATTTGCCTCACTAACTGAAAACAAGATTGCTGAATCTCAACAGTACATTCCGCATCTGCGACAATAAATACCGCTTTTGCGTGGTACATCTAACTTCCCCATAGGAAATAATTGGAAAATTGAAACTTTAATAACTTTTAATAGATTAATATTTTTCACCAAACCTTCAAAAGACACATCTGTGACCCAAGACCTGTATACCCTGCAAATTTCAGACCACAGTGCCTTGTCTGAGAAACAACATGACAAAGAATTTACACAAAAATGGTAATTTGTACATTTTGTAACACTCCGCATCTCCACACCCACATACCCAACCAGGACAAAACATGCCACATCAAGAGATCATTTGTCCCCCAACGGTGCATGCAAAATTTCTTGTAAATCAGTCACATGGTAGCAAAGTTATTAAAGTGCAACATTTTGGGTTTTACATAGAAGTGAAGACTGAAACCTAACTATAGGTTTTCAATTGCTCCCCTATAATATATATATATTATAGTGGCATGATAGCGCCACTATAGTTAGGGTTCTGCAGGCTGTTTAATGTTAAACTCAGTTTTTTGCACCGTAATATCTTTAGCTCTCTTTGACTGAATGAGCTGAAATTTTTGTATGTGTTGTCTAGTAAGCAAAGTCTTGCTGTGTGGACATTTTTGTGATGGCAGCTTATGTGGTTTCTTAGATCTGCATGCATCATTTTTAGAAAGACACTTAATTTTTTCCAGTACTTAACATTGGGTTTCTTTGCTGCCTCCTACAGCCTATATGGAAAGGAACTGTTGCCCCAAACTTGCAGGGGACATGTGTCATGTCCTTAGGTAGTGCCTTTGACAGGGCCAGTGAAAAAATATAAAAGGGTTCCAGAGTTATAAGGCTTTAAATTTTAGTGGTTTCTGACTTGCGCATGCTCAGTAGGGGTTTTGAGATAATGCTTCTGTGTGAAAGGAAATATTTGATGCCGCAAATGCTTGTTTTTGGTTTCTCTCTACTGATTTAGCAGGACGCCAAACATTTTTAGTGTCATGCCAACCATCATCTTGTTGAGTATTTCCACGAACTGACAAGCATGGAAAATAAATAAAAATGCTATGACTTTAATAAACAAACATCAGAACCTACCTAAACAGAACCCATTTAGCTAGATTCTGATGTTTGGTTTTGAACATGCAGCTGACAAATACCTTTTCTGGGCACACAGAATTGAGGTACCCAGCTTAACGAGAGGAGCATTTCCTGCTCTCTCTGTATGACAACACTGGGAATTTCTTGACTTCTCAATCAATCAATCAATACTTTATTTATAAGTACGTTTCAATTTTGACTCAATGCGCTTTACAGTAAATTCAGGCAAAACTTAAAACAGTGCAAAATATAAAAACTCATACAAATATTGTCTCAGTAGGCTTTATTAAATACCCATAAAAGCTTGTTCAAATAAATAGGTCTTTAGGTCCCGTTTAAAAATCTCAATAGTTGGGTATCACAAATCTAATGAGGGAGGGAGTTCCACAGGACTGGGGCTGCAAAAGAAAAAGTATGTGCCCCAGATGTCTTTTGATGAATCCTGGGAACTCCCATCAAACCCTCATCCACAGAACAGAGGGAATGGGTGGGCCAGTATGGACACAGGAGATCTTGCAGGTAGCTGGGACCCTGCCCATGCAGGGCCTTGTAGATCAGAAAACTGACCTTGAAGGAGATCCACCACCTAATCGGCAGCCAGTGCAGAGAGCATAGAACAGGTGTAATATGACACAGTCTTGGTAAACCGGTCAACAACCCATCCACCACATTCTGTACTAGCTGCAGGTGGCACAGATCTACCCCAGTTAGCCCCAGGTACAGAGCATTGCAGTAATCCCAATGCAAAGTCACAAAGGTATGGACCAGTGCTGGCAGATCAGCTGCTGGAATCAGGTGTTTCACCCTGGTGATGTTTTTAAGATGGTAAGTCATGACCACAGCTGACACCTGTGATCTAAGCGTCAGGCCACAGTCAAAAACAACGTCAAGGTTTCTCACCTGATCAGAGGAAAACAACTGGCAGTCCTCGAGCCTAAGCCCTGAGACTCAACCAGATTGCACTCTCACCCACTTGTGACCAGGTTCCAGTACTAGTACCTCAGTCTTATCTGGGTTCAACCTCAACCAGTTCACCCTCATCCAGTCTTGGATTTCATCCAGGCAAGTATTCAGCACTGAGATTGTCTCCTGCTGCTCAGGCACAAAGGACAAGTAGACTTCTGCAGCCGCAGCTGAAGTGGTGCTGCCAGCTCTAGTGCTAGCTGTGAGCCGTCCTTTTCCCTGGTACCTAGTGGCATCCCCACCCTCCAATCACTGTCCTCTAATTTTAATAACAGTCACTGGTGTCTAGTGGCGCCCCTCACCCTCTGATCACCATCCCCTAATCTTCATTACACTCCCTGGTGTCTAGTGGAACCCCCCCACCCTCCGATCACTGTCCTCTAATTTTAATAACAGTCCCTGGTGTCTAGTGGCACCCCCCACTCTCTGATCCCCATCCCCTAATTATTACATTGTTCTCCCCCCTCACCCTAGCAGTGTGGGACACTGGGGAGCCCAACCCCAGTATCTTGAAATATTGTAAGCCTGTAAAAAAGAACACATCCCCAACATCTTTTTTTTTGTATGATTAAACCTGAAAAAAAGAAAATAGACCCTTGTCATCCCCGTTCCCCTCCCCATCCCGACACTCCCACTGAGCACCCACCAACCCACACCCTCTCTTACTCTACTCTTACAACAGAAGGATGTAGTCTGTCATCTTCTGTGGACTGACTACATCCTCTTCTGCAGTCTTCAAAGCCAAACTACAAACTGAGAAATCATGGTAAATACCGTACATGTAGAATAATGCATTGGGAAGTCTGGCTAATGAGGATTTTATGCTTCTGAGGTGTGCATTCCCATAAACTCAAGAGGCAAAAGCCCGAGGGGTTTATCTCGCATCACACAACTGAGGGTGTATGAAACCAAGTTCACACAGTTCACCATGTTTTATTTTTACTATTTATTGGTTCTAGAAATAATTTCTTGTAGTTTACATTAGCCCCACCTCCCACCCATTAGTCCAGTAAATTATAACTAGTCCTAGAGAATGGAGCTGCTAAGAAAACATTTCTAAAGCAAAAGTAAGGAGTTCTTTTAAAGAAACTTTTTTCCCCTTTGTAGGCACAAGTCTGTGGAGTGTAGGGTTTCTTCAGATTTAGTTTGTGGCAGCTGTTGTCCTACTTCGGGGTTGTAGCAGATGTGAAGCCTAAGGAGGTGACAGAAAATTACGAGTTCAAATGTTGTGGAACTGAATGTTTTAATTAAAGCTATACTTTGTACTTGGTTTGGTGACACGAATCCTAAAGCACTTGACAAGTTTACTGATTTTCTGTGAGACTGTCACTTGAAAACTGTGCCCAGCTTTCATTTCACTGCAATACTGAGAAGTCTGTCATTCGCGCTGGTGGTTTTTATGAGGGAGCATGAGTAGATTGCCAGTGCAAGGATAGACTGTTGTGCAGGTGCTTGGGTGCAGTTAAAGCTATTTTTAGAAAGATGGTTTACAGAACTCTGTTATTCACATGTGTGAATAATGGAGTTTGTGAAGATGTGCCAGCGATTGATTATTGGCATTAACCAGTAAATATAATGTATTTCAATGGCGTTTTGAACTTATGTTCATAACTTTGAAATTTTTAAGAATTTACCGTATTCACCAAATTTTCAACATGGCCTTTTTGTGACCCCACCCCATGAACACTGCCACTGTCATTTTATTAATCAAGCCAGAAGGTAATTTCATGGTTCGCTGCCCAAAATCACCTTTCGGCCCAAGTAACGGAATGACAGTGCGCTAATGTTCAAGAGGTAAGGTCCCAAAAAGGCCATGTTGAAAATTTGGTGGTAAAATTCCTAACAATGGCAAGTTATGAGCGTGCATTGAAATTTTTCTATGCACATGCATAACTTTAGTAATTCTGAGTCCAAATTTTCAACATTGCCTTTTTTCCACACCACCTCATGAACAGTACAATTACTATTTTTGACATCCTATCCAAAACATTGTTTTCACATCTGTGGCATGGAATTGTGTTTTGGCAAGGATTTGAAAATTTTCACCTACAGGGTGTATGAAGTGGGATCATCAGAAGATTATGTTGAAAAGTTGAGGTCAAAATATGAAAAAATGCCAGAGTTATGACCATTCATTGCAATTTTGCTGCGCCCATTTGTAACTTCTGAAATGTTATACTTTTACCCCAGATTTTCAACATAGCCTTCTTATTACCCTACCTCATGTATGTCATAGCTGTAAGTTTTCAAATCCTGGCCAAAATGTGTTTTCTCATCTGTGGCACGGAATGGTGAGAATTACATTTTGGCAGGGATTAAAACAATTTCTATACCGGGTGCGTGAAGTGGGGTAGTAAGGTGACTATGCTGACAATTTGGTCACTGTTTCCTATAAATGGAGCGCGGGGCCCTTAGGACCTGTGCTTCCTATCTCTCTACACATGCATGCATCTACGGAGGATGGGAGGCAGAGTCCGGACCCTGGATCTCCACAGTAAAATAAAGATACTAATATACTGTCTCAAAAAGTAAGTAAATACATTTACAAAAACTGTGTTAATGCTCTAGTTAGGGTCAAAGCCACAAAAGTAGGGAAATGTAGCATTAGGGTTTTCAAAGCTAACACCCCACACCCACCCTGCACACACCAACAGGAATCAGGGCTGTGCCTTGGGGTCGTCAGCCTTAACGCTCACCCCATTCTCCTATACTGTACCCATCTCCACTTATTTACTTATGGAATGGGGTGAGCATTAGGGCCAATGACCCCAAGGCACCTCCCTCAATGCCTGTTGGTGTGTGCAGGTTGGGTATAGGGTGTTAGCTTTGAAAACCTTAATGCCACATTTTCCTACTTTTGTGGCTTTGGCCCTAACTGGAGCATTAACACTGTTTTTTTGCAGTTATATACATATTAAATTGCCATCTAACTGTATCTGCTTCAAGGCCTGTTTACTTTCACTTTTGGTGGCTGTAGTGCTATAGGAATCCTCTGAGTTATGGTGACACCACTTTGTGATGGAGGAAGTTGCCAATACTAAGTATGCAACTGCTTTAAGTTTTCATGGGAAATTAAGGTTTACAAAAATTATAACAGAATAATGGTTATGTGATGGGGCAATTTTTTATCAATCTCTCTAAGGCCTTTGACACAATAAACTATATTTTTTTTAACAAGAGTTGTGCTTCTTATGTCAAAATTCTAACTTTTATTCTTAGTTGGAAAGTTATTTACACAGCAGATGTCAAATGGTTTATTTTAATGGTATTAATTCTGGTGTTGTCTTTGTGGTTAGTGATGCCCCTCAGAGCTCTGTCCTGGGCCCACAGCTCTTCAACTTCTTTGTTAACAAGTAAAAAAATAAGTCAGAAAAATGTGGCTTTACACCCCCTATGCCGATGATGCTGTAATTTATAATTAGAACCCAACTTTTATGGATTTGTCAGTGAATCTGCAACTGGCATTTAATGAAGTTCAATCTTTTTTATGTTTGCTTGCATGCATGTGCAAGAAACATAGTGCCACCATATGAGTTTTCGTAGGTGTGCCACCCCCACTTCCAATGCCTTGCTCCTTTTTGCAGGAGTGGCCACATGGCACTAATGAATGCCCGAGCTGTCTATGATAGCTGTTTAGATGCAGTGCCATACAGTTCTGAGAAAACCACCACTACAATCAGTGGTGGTATCGTGTAGGCAATTTTCAGACTGCCGTTGGCAGGCAATGTGCATACTGCCATCGGCAGTATGCACAATGCCTACACATCAGCACTGCATCTGATTTGTCATAGACAGTTTGTTTCTGATCCCCTATGGATCCAGTCCCCCCTCCATGAACACCTAGGTAGCATGCTGGGAGCCCGCCCCAGCATGCTCATGCGTTCTCCTCCACCCCTGCCATGACCAATGGGGGTGCCCAATCCTCTGTCTGCTCCACTGCCCCACAACAATCTTCCAGGTGCCACACTGGGAGCCCACCCCAGTGTGGCAAAAGTCCCATGTCATTTTTAAAAAAAAAAACATCTTGAACAAAAGAAAATGGTCCTCATTGACTCTCTTGCCCCTCCCAACCCACCCACCCTCATGCCCCACACTCCCACACACCTCCACATATACTTACCTCCAGAGGGCAGGCGGACTATCTCCAGTGGACTGAAAACACGTCTGCAATCTTCAAAGCCGACCACGAACTGAAGAAATGCTGGTAAGCTGTATAATGACATAAATGTTTTTTTTCAACTTTGGTGCATATCTCAGCCATTTTTGGGAATTTCTTCATCAAATTTTCAACATAGGGTTTGGGGACCTACCTCATGAACTTTGACACTGTCATTTTGTTATTCGGTCCCAAAAGGTGATTTCCGGTCACTGCGGAACCACCTTTCAAGACTGAGTAATGAAACAACAGTGTCGCAGTTCATGAGGTAGGTGAAAAAATTCCTAAAAATGATGGTTTTACAAGTGTGCATTGCGCAGTTCCTATGCATGCTCGTAACTTCAAGAATTTTTACTATTTTCACTCCAGCTTTTCAACATTGCCATTTTACCACACCTCCTTATGAGCAGTGCAGCTGTCGTTTTCACATCTTGCCCAAAATGTGTTTTCATGCATGTAGCACACAATGGCGTGGTCGTGTGAGAAATCAATGTTTGGGACAGATTAAGAAAATCACAGTGACACTGTTCATGAGCAGAAGTCTTATAATATCTGTGTTGAAAATTTGGTGACAAAAGTTCATAAAATGACTGTTATGAGCATGCATTGTGCAGTTTCCACACACCCTCGTAAGTTCACGAATTAGTAATATTGTCAGTCCAGATTTTCAACACTGGCATTTTTCCACACCTCTTTATGAACAGTACAGCTGTCATTTTTCAAACCCTGGCCAAAATGTGTTTTCACCTTCTGGCGTAGAAATGCATGGTCACTGTGGGAAATCAGTGCTCAGGACAGATTAAGAAAATCACAGTGACACTGTTCATGAGTGGAGGTCCCAAAATGCCTATGTTGACAATCTGCTGTAAAAAATCCCCAAACCAATTACATTACGGGTGTGCTTTGCGCAGTTTCTACGCACACTCATGACTTTACCATTTTTTTTATATTTTCACTTCAGATTTTCAACATTGCCATTTTTTACACCTCCCCATGAACAGTACAGCTGTCATTTTTCACATCCTGTTCAAATCTGTTTTCACACCTGTGGTGCCAAATGGTACAGTCGCTGTGCAAAATCAGCTTTCGGCTAACAAACTGATATTGCCACTGTTCATGAGGTGAGGTCACAAAAAACCCATGTTGAACATTTGGAGTGAAAATACCAACGAACACCTGGGGCGTTAGGGTTTCCAACCATAACACCCCATGCTGTAGAGCCTGACAGGCATCAGGGGTGTGACTTGGGATTGTTGTCTGTAATGCTCATGCCATTCCACCCCAACCCATACCCTGCAACCAGTGACAGGCATCGAGGTGTGCCTTGGACTCTTTGGCCCCAAAGTTCATCCCATTCTCCTATACTGCACCCATCTCACCATATTTCCTTATGGAATGGGGTGAGTGTAAGGCCCAAAGACCCCAAGGCACACTGTGACACTTGTCGGTGTCTGCAGGGTGGTGGTGGGTTTGGCTTCAAATCAATACTTCACTGCCATTCCTATTTTACATCTGTCTAACTCCTACACTACCAATGCCAATGCCAGCAAGCAAACATTCGGCATTGACAAATGCTTGTTTTATCATAATATACCTATGCTGAATGCAAAAAAAAAAACAGACTCAGGTCATGCAGTTTGGTACCCTTTAATGCTTAAAATCTTGTCCTGACTTAAATATAACTATTCACAATAACTCTATTCTTCAGAGAGTCTTGTATTATAAATATCTAGGCCTACAGCTTGCTAAACACATTAAATGGGATAATTACATAGCAAACGCTGTTAAAAAGGTAAATGCCCAAATAAGACTTCCATATCAATACAAAAGCTGTTTTTCCTTTGACATTAGATAGAGGTTAATTCAATCAGTGCTCCTCTCTTTAATAGATTATGGGTCTGTGATTATTTCAGGGGCTCCCTAATTTATCTTTCTAGACTTTATATGATGTATTATAGACTTGCAAGGTGTGTTCTTCAATTTTCCAGGCATACTCACCATTGTCACACACAGAGAAACTCCAGCACCACTCACTGTAGTAAAGGACAATTGAGACCCAAAAAGCAAACCACTCAACAAGCAAATTGCATGTTGACAAATAATTTAAGTTTTATTCAGTACTTGCACACATAAAAAACAGTCAGAGAGACACAACAAATGCCTTCTAAAGAAAGGGGCTCAGATAAGACCCACAAGCCTCGTACCGGTTTCGCTACAGAGCATCACCATTGTGACATACTTAGGCCCCTTGGCTGATACAATCTGGACCAGAAGCAGATTTTGCACACTATCACTATGATATGGAAATGTGTGAAACAAAAAACTCCTCTGTATTTCCAGGAACTATATACTTTTCCCTCATTTAAAAACAGCAAGTTCAGCACTTGCTGTTGAACTTGTTCTGACTGTTAAACGCTCTGGGCCAGATATTCAAAACTTTGCCCCAGGGCTAAATTAGCACTACCCGGCAGGTAAACTTAGCCCAGAGCACAAAGCAAGCCATATTCAAAAGGAATAGCCCAGGGCAAACAGCTTCTGAATATAGCATGGGAATGAGACCAGGCAAACTGGGCTGGGAGTGCAGGGCAAACTTATCCCTGGAATAAGAAAGCTCTGAATATGGCAACCAGGAAGTGCAAACCACAACAATGACACAGTGCACAGCGATGTGAAGGTAGGTAGTAGATGTGAACTATGTGGCCAATGTGTGTGCCAGCAAATTCGTGGACCAGTACAGCTGCAGGCAGCAGTGTATGTGAAAGTACAGTGTGCAAAACTGTAAAATATTCCCCAAACTGTTTTAGCTGCCTAACACATTTGCACGGGTTTAGCCGAGGGCTAAACTGTTAACCTGGTGCAAAACATGTTTGCCCAGCGCTAAACTTTGCCATATTCAAAAGTGACATACAAATGAGCCTACTTAGGTAATCTCTGAGCAAACATCCAAATTAGCATCTCATTATGCCCTGATTTGCATGTAGTTTTCACCAGGCTAACAGTTTAGCCCTGTGCTAAACCCGCACAAACATGTTAGCGCTGCGCAGTTTAGTGAATATTATACAGTTTTGAACACTGTATTTTCACATGCACTGCTGCCTGCAGCTGTACTGAGACAACATGGCATAGGCACAGATGGTGGTGGTGCTGCATGCAACTGTCACACTGTAGGCCATGCTACAGTGTACAGCAGACTCTACAGTAGCAAGGGGACCAGTAGTGTGTGGACACAGCAGTGCCTATGGTGTGTAGGGAAGAGATGATGACTGCACTATACACAGGGAGAGGCCCAACCTACAGGTGTTTACTGACAGTAGTCATTACTATTATGCTGTTGTGTGACCCACAGATGCTGTACCTCTGGCATGGGATGCTCACAGTGACATATATATGTCCGGCTTTGTGTGCTGTGGCAGTTTTACAGCTGTGCGGTATGTGGCCGGGGGGGGGCACATATAATCAGAAAGGCACACTGGTGTTGGGGTATTCCCAATACTGGCCCATGTGCACTGCATGATGTGTCCCAGCCTTGTGGCCACACCTGGTAGGTGGCACAGCCTGGCCACCCATGCACTCTCCCCTCAACATCCTCCATGCCCACAGTGCTGCATATGTGTGCTGGCATTTGTTGGTGTCCACAGAAGAGTGGTCTGCAGGTGTGTGCTGTATGGCCACACTGCCATGCTATCCACTGGCGGCAGGGTAACCCCTTACTGCCTGGCATGGCTGGGACTGGTGGCAGATGATGGCATCATTCTGATGCCATCAGTTAGCAGCATGTTTCCTCTATGTTTGGCTTTGTCTATGTGTCATATTTATTTGTTAAGGTCACGCAAAGCCACACAAAAGCTGCACAAACACCGTGCAAAGCTGATTGCCCAGGGTTAAGACAAGCTTTTCCTGGGTGGTAATGTGCACTGCGCTAAGTGTTGCACTAAGTCGCGCAAAACCACTTAGTGCGGTGCTAGTCACTGAATATACCATTGCACCTGTATTCATGTCAGTTTGCCCCTTGCATACATTATGATTTTGCCTGGCGCTAATGCAGTTTGCCCATGCTATTTGGCCTTTTGAATATTGCAGACCCACGCTAATCCCGCATTAAACCTGCACAAACAGTTTTTGCCCGGTGCAAAGTTTTAAATATCTGGCCCTCTGTAGGGTGTCAGACCCTTGTATGTAAAAGTTCAAAGTACTGGAACTCTCTTTGAGTGTACTTACGTCCTCTCAATGGGCCATCACCCTCATTACAGAGCATAACAAATTGGTTTAATGAGAATTATTTGGTCTCCTGTGATTCCTGTTCATAGTTAGTTTTAAAGTTGGGAAGTAATTTTAATATCTTTTCAATCCAATTTATATAGTTTGTTTTTGCTTGTTTGTACTTTTTAATATTCTTATTTTGTATAAAACATTTATATTTCTTGTGCCAACCCTTGTCAGGAAGCTACTGTAATTGAGCAGAAGCTAAATTGGTTTGTAACACCTTTTCCTGTTTTAAATAAAAATCTTGAATTTTTTATTTAAATAAGGGGGGTTTTAGAGACACAAACCATGAGATTTATGTAGTCACCAAAACCCAAAATGAAAAGTTTCCCTCATAATAACAATGTAATGATAGTGGCATGTATTTAAACGTTGAAAGGCACTGTACTGTGTCCATCCCCCTCCAGCCCTGCTTCATAAGCAGGAATGTATAAATATGCTGTGCAGTTAAACATGTTAGTTTATGGGGATTTCTCTAACACTACTGTAATGATACACACTGAACAGGCTGAGTCTTTGGGATTTCTTTATTGTAGCAGTAACCGCACTAAGCACTGATCAGTACTGAGCTGATTCTCTCACACACATTGAGCACGCAATGTCTCAACTTACTCATGCTGCGTAGCATACGTCATGCTTCTTCAAGTAATACATAACCTTACATCTCCCCTTGTAAGCTACTTTATTAACTTAAAGTTTAAATTACTAAGTATTATTTTCTGAAATTATTTTGCAGATGGCAGTAGACACAAACCCCACTAAAATTAAAAAGCTGCATTCATAAAAGATATCCAGTGTGTGTGTATATATATAGTATATATTATGGTAGCACGGTAGTGCTACCATAGTTGGGGTTGAGGAGCCATTTACATGTTAAACCTAAAATTTTGCACCTTAATAACATTTCAACTGTTCAACAGATTTGCCTGAAATTTGGAATACATAATGAAGAACCACACATCTTGGGATATGCCAACTTTCGTACTGTTCGGATGTATGGCTGCGGAGTTATTAAGCATGATCTGTGCATGCGTTTATGCTTTTTTGCAATTTCTGGTCATCTCTACAGGTCGCACAGTTTGTGCGACCAGTCCAAAATCTTCAGGGAACATGTGGCCGGGATCCCCGATGTGCCTTTTGAAGATTTTGTGAAAGAATATTAAACGGTTCAAAAGTTACTCAAAAAACAGTTTCCCATTACAGGTCATTGGGAAAAGTTAACAAAAAGTTCAACACTTTCGCAAATGCAGTTTTTACTTTTGCAAATGGCCCTTTTACTTTCATAAATCCACCATTTTGTTTTCAGTTGGTGATCAGAAAAATGCTTGGCATTTAAATTTGGGACCATCTAGCAACACAATTCTGTTTGTGTTTACCTAGTTGGACCCTGAGGATGCTAGGCATGTCTTTATTTTGAGGTTAAACACCCTAGAAATATGTTTTTAAAGTTTCTGGAAAAAGTACTTTCACAAAGTACTGTTGCACTCACGAAAGTGTTGCAAATTTTTGCAAAAGCTTTCGCAAATTGCGACACTACTTTTCCAGGCTATGGCAAAATGACAGCAATTCTTTGCCACCCTGCTGCAAAAGAATGGTTTGGTCTTTTGAGATGAAATTTAAAGGGAATGCAGCCAACATCTCACAGATGTGCCTTTCAGTATTTCGGTGAAAAAATATTACAGGGAGCCAAAGTTATCACACTCTGAACTTCTCTTTTTTTCCCATAGGATAACATTACAGCGTTCACCGCACCTTTCAGAGCCCGTATCTCAGAAACAGTGCAGGATACAGACTTTTCATCGGAAAAAAACTTAGCCCCCTAATGGGGGCTAAGCACAAAACTAGCAAGGAAAGTCATACATCAAATCACTTTTAAATTTTTTTCTACTTCGTACAGTTCCTGAGATATAAGCAATTTAGTATTCCAAGTCCTCATTTTCTGCTCCGAGACCCACTAGTATGCATATATTCTTTGTACTCACTGTCTTTCTCTGTGCAGTTTTTGGGGAAAACCACCCTCTGCATTTACATTACTGTTACCCTTACCTCTTCTGCTCATGGTTCCGTACCTGTTTCACTTACCATTCCCGTCTACAACACATGTGCATTACCCTTTGCGTTTTCATTTGCACTTGCGTTTGTGTTATTTTAACCATTTGTGTCTACAGAACTGTTTATCTTTCTGTTTCACTTTGCGTCATCATGTGCATTACCATTTGCATTTATGGGCACCTTGTTACTATGTGACAATACATCACGTGGCGGGAGCGCGGTTCCCCCGCCGCCACAGTACATTCACTATTTCTCATTATCATTCTCAAAAAGAAGGGAAATTAGAGGCAAAAAAAATCCATTTAATGCATTAGTTAGGGTGTTCCACAGCGACAAAAGCGAGGAATTTCAGTGTTAGAGTTGAAAGCACCCCTTTGACCCCCCCATCCACACCCCCAACCGGCATCAGGGTGCACATTGGGGTTGTTGGTCCTAACTCTCACCCCATTCTCCTATACCTCTGTATCTTCACACATCTGATGGGGTGAGAGTTAGGGCCGACAACCCCAAAATCAAAATCTTTCATTATGTTCTTTGATGTCAGCACCCCAGATCAAGATATCATCCATTATAACCTCTCTGCCATCTAATCCTTTGAAAATCCAGGAAATTTTCCTTTGGAATGCTTCTGGTGCTGAACAGATGCCAAATGGCATGCATTTGAACTTATAGTACCCAAATGGTGTGTTGAAAGTCACTACTGCAGTTCTGAAGTTGGTTCATCTTATTTAATCTGTCAGAATGCTCGTCCTGTATCAAGCACTGAAAAAATCCTTGTACTAGCGAGCTTTGCAGCAACCTCCTCCACTGTCTTCATTGGATAGTGTTTCCTTTTAATTGCTTTATTCTAGTCATGTAAGTCAATGCAGATTCTAACTTTGTTTGGTTTTACAATAACAACCATAAAATAACCCATCTTACAGGTTTTTCAACTTTTCCTATCACCCCAAGCTTCTCCATGTTTTCAGTCTCTGCTTTCCCTTTGGTTTGTAGTGCAAAGGGAATCTTTCTGGGTGGGTAGATTACAGGGCACACAGACTTGTCAATTTTGATATTATGTTCCCCTTTTAAACAGTCTATCTCATCGAAAACATCAGTAAACTCCGCCAGTATACCTTCAGTGCTGTCTACTTGTTCATCACTATCTGTGGTCACAGAGAACATGTTCTTCACTTCACTAGCTTCACTTCTAGGAAAGTTGGAAGCCCCATGGCTGGCATGACACTAGCATCCAGTACTTGAAATGTAACTCGGTGACACTGATTTTTGAAACATGCAGATAAAGTTACTTTGCCTTGTACATTCAATCTGTGCCCTGAATATGAGACTATTAAAAGAAGAGTGCATTTCCCTATTACCAAATGGTTTAACCCTAGACTACTAAGCAAGATTACAGACTAAGACAAAAAGAGGCATGATTTTAAGGTTTCCTCCTTCCCAGCTGATTGGATAGTATACAGTGCCCCATGGAATGTACTGTATGTAAACATTCTGTTAGGGAAATTAAAAAGTGCACACTGCAAAAAACTTCTAAACTTATCTACCCCTAATGCTAGGCTTTTCTGGAAGCACATTAGGAACATGTTAGGACAGCTAGGGGATCATTTCTCCCCTGATATGCTTTTAAATGGTGTCAGCTGCAGTAACAATAACACTATTGAAAATGCTTTCAACCATCATTTCTCTGATCTTTCCTCCACACAATGACCTTCCCTAATAAGCCCACCTTCTCGTCCACTAGTAGTACCCTTCCAGTGTCCCCTGGAAGCACAGAGTGGCCTCCTTTTTATGGCTGTGGGTGGAGCCTACAGCCATCCTGCTTTAGTTTAAAAAAAGGGCATTCTGTGGAACACATTTTTGTAATACTTTTCAGTGTATTCTTCCATAACTGCAAATCCCTATGGCAGTTAAAAATATTGCAGATTAGCAGATAGGAACAAATGGGCAAACTCACCCAAATAGATAAATAATAATATGTTTTTATTCTTATGTCAGAGTAAAACTGTTTTGCATAAAATTCCTACATTTCAGAGTAAGCACTCCTTCTTCAGGTAATGCACAGTTTAGTTATTTGACATTATTTGATTATTTCTGTACTGTTTTTCCAAAGTAGAAACAAACATTCATACTTTCACTTGCATATATAGTCTTGTGCTTCAGCCACAGAAAGCAGTTTAGTTAGATTTGTCTTTATGCCTATTTCTGTATTCTCCATTTATGTTTCTATTGTTTGAATCCATTTCTAATTTTTTAAGACAAAATCTTTTGTTTAGTTCCATGGAGCACCACCTCACAATGACTATCTTCCTGTGGAAACATGAATGAAGAATACAGAAATAGGCATAAACACAAATCTAACTAAACTGCTTTCCGTGGCATGAACACAAAAAAAAATACAAGTGAAAGTATGAATACTTGTTTCTACTTATGAAAAACAGTACAGAAATAATCAAATAATGTCAAGTAACTAAACTGTGCATTACATGAAAAAGGAGTGCTTAATCTCAAACATAGGAATTTTATGCACAGCAGTTTTACTCTGACATGAGAATAAAAACATATTATAATTTATCTATTTGGGTGAGTTGGCCCATTTGTTCCAATCTACTAATCTGCTGTTAGTTTTGCCTTGACTGGATGGTGGCTACTCCCTAAATATTATATTTCTTTACTCTGAGGTGGCTGAGCTGGATATTCCCCTTTCCAGTTAAAAAATAATCCCTTCTTTCTTAGCTGCCTTTCTCTGTGAGTAAATGTGCACACCTTCCAAACAAATCTAAATATCTTTAAAACTATTCAAGGTACACAAAAACAACCTGCATGAAAGTTGTTCAGGACAAAAATACCTTTCACATTAGGGTAGTCACTAATCTGAATTCTTTATATTTTGTATGGTCTTCCAAGCAACCTCCATTTTTCTCTCTCTGAGTGAACACAGTAGGAGTCATGCCAAACAAATGTAAATATCTCAGAAAGTATAGAAGTTACCAATATACAATCCACATGAAAGTTGTTCAGGACAAAATGACCTTTCAAATTAGGGTAGTCACTAATCTGAATTCATTATATGTTTTTAAATATAGATATCCAAAAGGTAACAAATGTGAAGAAAAATGAAAATGCAGGTAATCAGATGGCAATAGTTTAAAAATATATAATTACAGCAGCTTAATGAATAAGCTAATTGGAAAGGTATTTTTGTCCTGAGCAATTTTTATACTTATGGTTTATGTGTAATGCATATACTTTTAGAGATACTTACATTTGTTTGGCATAACTCCTATGAAAAATGAAAATTGGGGTAATCAAATGGGCATAGTATAATTAGTGCAGCTTAATGAATAGACTCATTTGAATGGTATTTGTGTCCTGAACAACTTCCATACAGGTTTATTATCTGTAACTTGTATACTTTTAGAGATTTTTATGTTTGTTTGGCATAACCCCTATTGCACTCCTAAACAGCCTCAGCTTTGCAAATTACTATGCCAGTTAAGTGAAATTCTAAACAAGACAGCAAACGTTCCATCGAAAGAAAGCTATCCCAAGGTCAAATTTCACTAACTTGAAAGTTCACTCCCTGAGAAAAGCTATAAACCAACTGAAGCTTCATTTTAAAACCATCTGTGTGTGTCTGGGCTAGCATTAGTAAATGGCAATGATTAAAAACACAAGGAAATATAAGCTTAAAGTGCAGCTGACACCTTCAGGAGAATTTTATCAAAACATAATATTTAGGTAAAGGTCAGCTTGTATATAACATTAGTTCTTCATTCCTCCTCCTCCTCCTCATTATTTATTGCTGAGGTAATTTGCATGAAAACAGGATTTTTGCTCCTGAAGAGTTCATCTATTTCTGTTGCTGTCTCTCTACCTGAGGTCATAATGCATTGCTTGTGACATCACAGTTACTCTCATGGCAACAGATTTTGATGTCACAATGGAGCATTATGACTTGAAGTAGGGAGTCAGTACTGTTTTCCGAAAAAACATCTCTATCTCTCTTCCAAAGTGTATATCTGTGGGATGTGCCTCACAGTTTAAACATTTTTCACACATTTCCATTTTCAAAGTGTATATCTGTGGGATGCACTACACACTTTAAAATCCTCCTGGTGCATGGTCTTTGCCCAGGGAACACTGGTGCCCATCCATGAACCACTTAGCCCTGCCTGAAACTCCAGATGGCATTCCTCCCACCCTTTGTTCGAAACAGCCTCTGCCATTCTTTTAGGGTTACACCAAATGAGTCTTCTATCCCCAGTGAATTGCTAAAGAATCCCACCTTTAACTTTATATTCAGCACAATTGTGGTGAAAGGGGTCCTGACTGGTGTGATTTAGCCTTATCTAGGACACACAAACCTCAGACAACTCCCTCAGAGAACAGTCTCAAATTCTGTACTCACAGATTAGACTCTTGAGGTGCCGTCTTTCAGATGAGATGTTAAACCGAGGTCCCATCTGCCTGTTCTGGTGGTAGTTTAGGTGGATGTTAAAGGTCCCATGGCACTTCTTGAAAAGAGATGGGGAGTTATTAAGAAAAGAATCAATTCAACAATACAGGTACAAAACAATCAGTAGGATCACTCCATTCTTGTTACAAGTAATGGAAACAAAAAATTGGGAATATTCACACTTAATTACAAAAAATACACTAAAGAAATCACTTAAGATTACTTATCATGCATACATATCATAAGAATTTTAAATTAGCTGATATGTTTAGTTTGCCACTAAAGTCATCTGAAACAGAATAATCCTTAGGTCACAATTTACATAACTGGTGCATCTGAATCACAGATCCATGGTATATTTTTCCAGTGTGCCTCTACAATATGCTGTGGGAATATCTTGACTTGAGATTGGTATAAATCCTGTAGTTCAACATGCATTTTTTGAATATAATTCCTTATGTTCAATCTGTGTTTGTTGCAGGGTGAATAGTGCTCTCACATTCCAAATGTGCCATTTAATGACTAACAGTACTACATGCAAAGTATTTTTATTCTATTGCAAAGCCTGTTCCCCATATCCACACATTAGGTTTTCATAAGTGACAGTAGTAAACCTTGGTGTATTCCACGTTTGTGCTAATAACCTCCAAAACCGTTGTATATGTGTACATGTAAAAAATAAATGTTTAATGTCTAATTCTTGAATACATTGTATCTACTACACTGCCTCTTTTCTAACTGCTCATGCTTTTGATTAGATTTAACATTTATTTTCTCATAAGAGCTTAACCAGAGGAAATCCTACATTTTCTGGGGTATTATGTGCTCTTTTATTGGCTGTGATAAAGCTGGTGTATAATTTGAATGACAATTTAAGAAAATAATTGCTTCCTTGAAAAATTGTTCTTGAATCCATGTATAAATATATATTCTTTTTTGTGGTAATTAACATTGTACTTGTGATTTTCCAGTGTTTTATTTTAAGAAACAGCTCTGTAAGGTACTCTGGAATAACAGCCAATCTTCTTACTACTGTCAGGTGTCCCTGTTCCCATTGTGACAACCACATTGAGCACGTTAGTTTAAGATATACAGGACATTCTTGTCCTGCAAACACTAATACTGATCTGATGTTAGTGTATAAAAAAAATACTAAAAAAGAAAGAGATAGGGTTAATCATCCCTAATCTGCCCTGATTGATGGGTAAGTAAGTTAAATTCCTTTTAACGGGTTTTAGTCTGCTTCCCCAAACAGACTGAAAAAAAAAAATACTCAGAATAGTTGTCTTCAATTGTTTAGGAGGATAGGAATATATGACTGGCATAAAGGAATAAGGGTACTAAAAAAGGTTTTACTAGATATACTCGTTATAGTTTAGTGTGTGCCCATTATTCCATCCAGTGACTAGTTGTTGTCCCTGCTGTATTTTTGGTTGCCAGTAGGCAAGATCATCCTGGTCTAATCCAAAGCTCATACCTAATATTTTGACTGCCTCTGTGAGAACTTTTATACCACTGATATCTGTTAAGGTTTGACTGGTGCCACCTATCTGCCTTGCTACACATTTCTCAATATTTAAGGTGATTCCTGCATATTTCCCATACTGATTACAATAATATACTGCTTTTTCAGCCTCAGTTGCATTTTGTACCAGAATACATAAATCATCTGTGTATGCTATAGCTGCAAACCTAATATGTCTATTCATAAGACTGATATGATGCAGTTCGGTGGATTCATTAAGCAGATGCAACAAAGGGTCCATACAGAAGGTGAAAAGCAAGGGGCACATGGGACAGCCCTGCCTCATACACTTATCTATAGTGACCACAGGTCCCTTCCTCCCATGAACTACTGGTGTGACTGTTACAATTTTATATAAGCTTTTGACCCAATTAATGTAAATCTCAGGTATACCATATTGTATTAGTACTGTCCATAAAACACTATGATTAACTGAGTCAAAGGCTTTTCTTTGCTCTAATGATAAGACTATACCTGATGCATTCTTCCGCTGTTTTTTTTTTCAAATAGTTCTCTAAGTAAATCAAGTGGTCTGTAATTTTTCTACCAGGTACCGTGCATGTCTGGGCAGGAGTTTTCAAATATTCTGACAGTTTTAGAAGTCATGTATTTAAATTTTTTGCTAAAATCTTAAAGTCGGTATTTAATAAGGAATTAGGCCTTCAATTCTGTATGTCCTCTTTCTCACCCTTTTTGAAGATAAAAATAACCTGACCAGAGGTCATTCTTAGGAAGATGAATGATCAGTTAGAATATATGTAAAAACTTGTGCTAATGCTTTTAAAAGCTTATAACCTATGTAAAGCTCATTAGTGAGTCCATCACTTCCTGGTGTTTTGCTGTTCATCAGTGTTCCTAACGCATGAGCTACTTCGCCAGGTTGAACGTCCTGTATTGATACTCCGCATGCTTCTTGAAGCAGGTAGGATTATCCAGTCTTGTGAAATAGGATTCATAATCCTGATGAGCTAAGTTTTCCGCTGCATATAGCACCTGTGTGTGTTTACTGACAATATTGCTGATTTCAGAGGGGTCAGAACACGAAATTAATTGATCATTTTTTAGATTGCTGATTTGTTTATTTTTAACCTGGCTGTTACAAGTGTTATATGGACAAAAGTATTCCCTTTTGCCTTGTGTTGAAAACCTCTGCTGATTTTGTAAATTTTGTGCTTGTGTTTGATGAAAGTCTCTCATTTTTTGTTTTATAATTCGAATTTGGTTATTAAAATTTTGACCTGTCGTATATGAAAGAGATAATTTCTGAAGCTGCATCCTATTCTGAAGATATTGATGATATTCTGCACTTCTTTTAGTTTTATTGTAGGATTTTAACAAGGAAGTCGGATCCATGATAGTGTCTTACCACCCCTGAAGGAGGGGTATCATATAAATCGACCACAGATTTTCTGGCCTCCATAAAATAATCTAATTCCTGTTTTAAACCATAATGATCTAGAAGTGATGAATTACATTTCCAGGTACCAAGACCATAGCTAGTCCGAGTAGCATTTCCTATTATAACCCGTAACATGTTGTAATCAGAAAATTCTGAGACCAATGTGTCTATTGACTGAATCTGAACATGTGAAGAAATGAAAAAATAGTCAATCCTGGTAGCCAATATTCCTTTGTGAAAGGTACAGGTAGGTCTAGGCATTCCTGAGGCTGTATTATGAGCATCAACTAAGGCAGCTGCTTGTGTCATCTTTTTAAAAAGGCCATATCACTAAATATTTTTGTTCTTGCAGTGTTTTTCCCTCTATCTGACAAAGATATGCTACAATTGAAGTCACCACCTAGAACCACAGTCTGGGAGGAATGAAGATACCGCTGGATGAGTTGAAATAATGCAACTCTTCCTGCCTTTGATTGTGCTGCATACACATCAGTTATTCGAATTAATGTATTTTGAACCTTAATGTCTAAAAGCAGTACCCGACCTGGGGAAAGATCTAAGACCTTGATTAATTGAAAGGTTATTCCTGCACATAGCATCGCTACTCCAGAACACGGTTCAAGGCCTAGAGACCAATAAGATGGTCCTGCATGCCATGCCTTAGTAGCTGCTTTTAAATCTTGTAGAGTATGTAGCTTTGTGTCATGTAATAGAAAAAAAACCTTCCTTAAATGGTTTAAGTGCTGAGAATACTGCATGCTGCTTCACATGGTTCTTGACATTATTTTCATTCAGTGAATAAAAAGGTACAGAATCTATCATCAGAGATAGAAGGGTAAAGTTCAAGGGGGTTGTCTAGATGATCGTCTGGTCTGCATAATATGTTTGATTTGAGTTGCAGCTTTCCTGGGAGGTTGGGTGACAGCAGGGTCAGTGCTGCCCTCAGTTGCTATGCCATCCCTGTCAGAACCACCTTCGGGTATGGAAGATCGGACAAAAGAATCTGATTCATATTCAGATACTTCTGGGCCCTCCAAAAAGATCTCAAATCTATTTTTACTAGGAATCCCTGTGGCATTGGTTACTTTCAACTTAGGGTTGTCCCAACTCTGTCGTCTTCTAACTGCTTTTTTGGGTTGTTCACCTCCCTGTATAGGAACAGTTGGGGGGCATGTCAACCTGCATGTCATGTACATTTGTCTGCCTTACCACTTCCTTTTCCACCCCTGAGTGTGCTGGGCGTGGGGGGTCTGAAGATGTTTGTGGAGGATCATCTGCCACTGGTTCAGAGTTTAACTGGGTTCCTTCTTGGGGCTCTGCAGCTTGTTTATCCTCCATTTGGGCATTAGAACTAGAGGAGGGTGTGATACACCGGGATATCCCTGGGGTCGGCTGCGATCTGAGGACCTGAGGAGGGCTGGCTAAGGTCAGTGGGGACGAAGGGAGCTTGTAGAGTCTGAAGGAGTGGGGGACAGTGAAGCACGGGAGGAGGGTATAAACACATAATGCAAAAAAAAAAAATAACTAGAGCGGGGTGTAGTGGAATCAAATATGGATCTCCCTCTTGTTCTTTGGGCAATAGATATCGACCTTCTTTGTTCTTCAAAATTGTCTTGATTGGGCTGGTTGTGAGCTGCCCATGGGAATGAGTGATATGATTGCCCTTTAATATCACAGAGATTACATAACTGCTCACTATGATAGTGCCCACTGGTGTGCCCCAAATCACCACATAAATTGCATTTTAGTTTGTGACATGAACTACTTATATGCCCAGTCTCCCTACATCTGTAGCACGCCTTGGGCTGACCTTAATAAAAGGGAACCCCTCTGTTACAACCTAGGAAAAAGCTGCTAGGCAGGTGTTGCAGGCCTGTTTCTGTGGTATGCAAAACAACCCGTATCCTCCACCCACCAGTCCATATTTTTTCATTGTCGAAAATTGCCTCAGGATTTCCCATTACTGTGCATCTCTGTTTAAGCCAGTACAAGTCAGTGACACTAACCCTCATATTCCTAAATAAAACAGTAATAGTACTGTTTTCAGGTTTTGACACAGGAATGGCTTCGAAGGGGGACCACAGTGGCTTTGCTTTAAGTGTCTGATATAGTTCCCAAAACATATGCAGTACACTGGTAAATTTAAAGCTGATGTTGAATGATTGTTCACCTGAGATATGAACTGATGCATAAATTTCAGCCAAAGAAAACTTCATGGAGCCTTTCATCAGCGACCTTGCCACAAAGAGACACTCAGGGAAGCTTTCCATTCCCCGTTTGTAAATAAGGCGAACTGTGTTATGCCATTTGGCTGGAAATGCAGGCTCTCTAAAAAAAGAAGCATACATTCTTTCTCCTCTTGTATGTTGGTGATTCGCAGAGTGTTCAGTTTGGGGTCTGGCATTATTGCTGGGCTCTGCCTCATTTGGAACCCTTGTGACTTGTTCTACTGATGGAATGTTGGATGCAGAATTTCTGGTAGTGCAGCTATCACCAGGTTCTGTAATCTTAAGATTAAATCATGGATGCTGCATCATTTGTATCAAGGTTGGAATATGCATTGGGGAAGTAACACTATTTTCCCCTGACTGTGATACAGTTTGCCACTATCTGCTTGAATTTCATCTGAATGCTGGTTAATCTGTATAGGGGATGCACCCAAAACCCGGTGCCCCACCGCATCCTGCTCCCAACCTGCTCCCTGCAGCACTGTATCTATGGACCAGTCAGACACAGGGGGTACAATTGTTTTTTGGCTATCACTTGGCCCAGAGGCTGAGCTACCTGCTACTGTCTTTTCTGAGTTAACCTCCTCCTTCATTGCAAAATTTGCTTTATTTCCTTTAAATACAAAAAGCTGTGAAGTAGAAGTACTTGCCCCAATTGCAGCAGAGGAAATCCTTATTATATCTGCATTGTAGTGCTCTGTGAGTAGTGCCAATGCTGCTGCCTCCGATTGCTGATTTCCAGCTGTGTGCAGGGTTTGCATCTGGGCCTGTGTCTGGTTGCTATGGAGGGCTCACCAGTAGGTAACTTTTCTGAAAGTCTAGATTGCTTTTGCAAATCAATGGACACCTTGAGTTCCTTTTGTCTTTTAATGAAAAGCTGTTCTTCACGTAGGAGCTGTGCTTCCAGCTCCTCAGTAGGGATATTCTCCTAATTTTTGGTACATTCTTGGTTGCATTTCAGCCTTGCAATTTCTTCCATTGCTGTCTGCTGTATTTCTTGCTAGGTCTGCATCAATTTGTCCTCCACATCTCCTATTTCAGGAGCTGCCATAGAAGCATCAAAGAACATGTCGGTCTCTTGAGATTGCTCAGCAGTGGAGGAGACCGGCTCCATTACCTTCAGCACATCCATCTCCTTCCAAGGTTCAGGAGTAGTGGCCATCTCTCAAGCCAAACGTTCCCCCTACAGATCAGTAGGGGAATTTCCTCAGTGCCTCTGGCCAAACTACCCCGTTCACTAAAATACCACCAACAGCTAATCTGGTTCAAGTGTCAGTTGGCAATCATCTGTATCCCCCTCCCTGGGTCATGCCTAAAAATAGGCAAGAATTTGTTTAGTGCACTTACCCAGTCAACAAAAACTAAATAAATAGTTGTTTCTTCCTCCCAGTCATGGAAAGAACAAAAGGCATCTTTCTTTCTCTTGTAGCTGTCAGATTCTACTCATTGTTCTTCCTTAAGGCAGCTGTGAACTTCAGGAACTTCAGGGGATTACCCCCTGGATCCATAAGAACTGCATTCCCTCTTACTCCCCTGGAGTGAAACTAAAGAGTCCTGCGGGCAAACTGAAGATTTTACCAAACTAGGGTGAGAAATAACAGGGCTCCCTTTGACAGAGCCCCAATGGCAGACCTCCTGCCACTCTGACTGCCACACTTAAACTTACTGATGAACATTCTAAGCTTCCCAAGAGCAGCTGACTCTAAAATGGTTATGCTGCTGCAAGAGTTCTAAATGACATAACCATCCTTCTCCCAAGTAGCTGAGTAAACAGTGATATCATTATGTAGAAAGCCCCTAATGAGCTCCCCATCAGCTGCCTTTTCCTACCTGCCTAAGACTAGTACTAATGGGATTCTAGTAACCTGAGGGGACTGAGTTGTTACACATAGTTATGTCAGTACCGCCATGTTGCGCAAAGCTGACTCTGGAGCAAACTGCACATGTGCAGGTATCACACATGCACAGTACTACAATCACTGCAGTATTACTGCTGACTCCTCTGCAGCGAGAGATCAGTATATTCTGTTCACCTCTCTTGCTGCTGCTAAAAGCTCTTCACAGCCATACTGACACTGATCAAAGTCTGTTACTTTAGGCATGTCAGTGCCTCAGATTCCTGCTTTCAAGCCAGCAGGCTCGGATGGTGTTGAGCCTAAACTTCTAAAGATTGCAGCCAAAGAACTAGCCTCTCCCATTGCCCAGTTAATTTACCTATCCTTAATGAATGGCATTGTACCTGACCTATGGAAAAGATCCCAAATTGCTCCTATCTTCAAAAAAGGGGACTCCAAATTATAACAAAATTATAAACAAATTGTCATCCTTCCTGCCCTAAACCTAAACAAAATTCTTGAAAAAGTGGTGGCATCTCATCTAATGCAGTACCTCTCCACTTATGACCTCCTATTCCCCCCAGCAATATGGTTTTTGGAAAGGTCACAGCACCTCCACTGCCCTCCTCACCTTGGCAAATGATATTGCCCTAGCCATGAACTCCAGTGACCTAACTGGTGCCATTTTCATTAATATGATGAAGGCATTTGATCTTGTGGATCACTCCCTCCTCATCAGTAACCTAGCAATTCTTGGTATCCTACAAACTGCTCTCCCCGTTTCCATAATTATCTAACAAATAGATCACAGAGAGAGTTGTGTACAACTCCTCCCTCCCTAATCCTGATCTGACAATTATAGAAGTCCCTCAAGACCCCATTCTTGGACTACTTCAGTTCACCCTCCATATAAATGGTATAGGCCATTGTTTATCTTACTACTCTGCCATCGTGTATGTTGATTACCTAGTACTTTCTACACACTCCAATAGTATTGGCCTAATAAACCATAACTTGACAACTGACCTACAGTCCATTCAGTCATGGCTGTTAACAAATAAACTAATTCTGAATGCAACTAAAACACAGTCTATGCTGTTTGGTAAGTCTGTTGGCTAAGAGCCTGACCATCCCTTCTAACCATAGCTTACCTAGATGGTACTTAGTTCCCTCAGTCTCCACTTTCACCTACCTTGGAGTCATTCTTGACCCCTCACTGGGCCATTCTTTCCATATCTCTAGCACATGCAAATCAATAAACACCATGCTGGCTCTCTCCTACATAGTGAGCCGTAATGTCACATCACAAGATCACCATGCCATTGCCCAAAGAATGCTCCTCCCTAAGCTCACATATGGTTCCTCTGTTTTTCTGACTGCCCCTAAGGCTACTCTCATGAATTGGGGCATTGCATACAACAGTATCTGTCACTTTATATCAGCATCCCCCCTGGCTTACTCATCACTGTTCATTATATGACACTCTATGCTGGCTACCCCTGTCCTCCCTTAGGAAATATATAGCTATTGCAAAGTTATCTTCAACATCCTTAACAGGCTGCCCAACTCCTTCACTGCACTACTTAAACCTGAGAACAGTACGTACCCCCTAAGGTCCT
This sequence comes from Neoceratodus forsteri, assembly GCA_016271365.2. Classification (NCBI taxonomy): domain Eukaryota; kingdom Metazoa; phylum Chordata; order Ceratodontiformes; family Ceratodontidae; genus Neoceratodus; species Neoceratodus forsteri. The sequence goes on from CM028136.1 coordinate 879,185,894, forward strand.
GTGATAATGCACTTCTGGTTATCCTTAAGATTAGAACCTGCATTGGGAGATTGTCCTTCGTCTGTGCAGCTCCTAATCTTTGGAACTCCATCCCACCCGACATACGATGCTGTCCCTCTGTGCCTAGATTCCAACTCCAATCCTGTGAACATCTCTTCAGCTTGGCCCACTGTGCATGTCTTTGAACCTGAACAATCTCTGTAATGTACTTATCAGGTTTTTATTTATTTATTGCGTGTACTGTAATTTCTGTCAGTGCTGATGTTGTTTCAGGTTACCTACAGATAATACTGTTCCTTTCCCTCCCACATCAGATCCTTAACGTTCAATGTATATACTCCCTGTTGGTACAGCTGCTTGCTGTTGTATGCAATCTCATTCTTTACTGAACCTGCCGATGTAACTTTCCCAGGCCATGCCTGAAAATAGGCAATGTTTGTCTGGTGCACTTACCTGGTTAACGAAAACTAAACAAATCAGTCAATAAATCAATACATTGGATTGCATGTACAATAGTACACCTGCCACACAGGAAACAGTGCTAGGTTCAGACATTCATCATCCTGATTACCTCTTATGAGTGTTCTTTCCACTGCTGTCTGACAGAAGTAGCAGAATACACATCCTTTTGACAGAGAATGTGTTAGCCAGATAAAAGACAAAAAACACTGTGGCTGACAAGTTCTAGTTTCAATTTTCCCACTGGCTCTCAAAATGACTTGTTTGATAGAGGTGTCGGTAACACTGTTTGGCCCAAAAATACTGTTAATATTGCTGCAACAAACAGAAGAACAGAAGTGGAGACACAGAGGATTGTGTATGAGCAATAATACATAACAAGGCTATTCTTCAATTGAGAGGTTTCCATGATAACAAGAGACCATGAGAGCACAGTTAGAGAGGTTTCATTACCATGGAAAACTCAAGATTTAAAATAGCCTTGTTTGTGTATAATTGCTTATACACAATCTTTTCCCTGATGTATGGGCACCCATACTTTAAAATCTTCTGTCCAAAAAGATCTTCTGGTACTTGAATTGCCTTACTTTTATCATAGTCTGTGAAGTTGTTTCCAGTTGTTTCCAGTGCTGTTCACTTCCTTGGTCAGGTCTCACCACTGCAGCCACTTCATCACACCTGCATGATGATATTGTACTGCAGCAGTGATGTCTTCAGTGTAGCACAGCAACATAATGATGTTGCTACTGCAGCACCACAGCATTGTTCCAAGCATGGATTTCCATGCAGAACAGCATTCCACCATACACTACAAACAGATGGCAGATTTAAACACTGGGTTAACTTCAGTGACCCGGGTATTCTCAGAGACATGCATGATGTTGCCATCACTATTGCTATGTATGGGCAACAGCTCTGCAGCTCTGTTTGCTACATCAGCACAGGTCTCACCCTCTGGGCACTGGAGTAGCAGCTACAGGTGAATCCACATCAGCCAAGGAAGATATAACCTCTGGATGTGATGCAATATTTGGAACAACCGTGGTTGCATTTGACTCTATAAAAGCCACTGGCAGTGAAGATGTATGCACAGTTGCATTGATGTTTACTGTACTGGTGCAACTGACAGTTGCTGTGTTTGTGGCAGCATCAGTAGTATTGTTCTCAGCGTTGATGTCACCATCAGGTGCTGATGCTGTTGGTGTCCAGGCACTTCCAAACCAATAATTTTGTTTTCTTGGCATCTTCACAGCAACATCAGCCAGTTCTTTTCCCCATCGGTCTTTTTGTTTCTCTGACCCTGGCATTTTTTAAGGCAAAGTCACACCGGGTGCAGGCTGTGAGAATGCATTGTGTGTATGAAACTTATTGAAACCATGCCTGGTTACCATCTTCCAACAAGGCACTGCTGCATGAACAAACATTGTTCAGCAAACTAGCAATGAAGCATAATTGCAAAAACTGAATAATGCTGAGTTAGTTTTTTTCATATCTTACAGTTTCTTTCTTCTGCCCATTGTAATGTAAACAGTTAGGATTTACACTTAACTACTGGAGTTGATTTGATGGACCATCAGATTCTGGTTCAGTGTGCCTCACAAAGCTTGTGTACTATATCACTGTTGTATTAGACGTACTGTATGTCAGTCCCAATAAAATGTATAATACATGATTTGGCTGGCACCAACAAGCCTAGTTATGTATTTTTTTAATGTTGTTATATTTGTTTATTCTTATAGCAGACCTTACAGTTGCACCTGTCCCATTGTTACAAGTGTGTTATAGTGTATGGTTAGCTCCTATTTTGTATGGATTTCCATACAGACAATTTTATGTTTCTCGTACAGTTCAAAGTACACAAAAGTTGTTGTGTTATTGTTCTGACATTACAATGATACCACAAGAACTGTTCAGCCTTAATGTCAGTGCATGGATGGTGATTTGCTAAAGACGCAGCTTTCTGGAAAAATTACCAGAAATATGGTGGTGCTGTTTAGTGTGCAGGTCACTGAGGCTGATTTCAAATGGACAGCCATAAATGGCTGAGTAGTTAGTAACTGTATTTATATGATATGCTTTTCTCTTTGTTACACAGTGTGGCTATGGAGTGTTATCATCCCCTGATGGTTTTGGAGAGGGAGGTGCCAGGTGCCAGAGCGAGCGGCAGCACATTGGTGTCAGACAGTGAAGTGCTAGAATGAGCAGGGGCATTGCAGTGTTAAGTAAGAGTTTTTTGTTTTAATATGGGTAAACCATGTACTATATAAAACAATGTCTGGCTGACCACACACATCTAAGGCTGTGTTTCCATTTTGGGCATGTGATGACATCATAGAGACCTTTTGAGCTTCACTCTCGAAGTCTCTGATGTCATCACATACCCTGGATGGAAACACCGGCTTGTTGTGTATGGTCAACCACATAGTATTATATATAGTATGAGGACCACATCCATCTTCAGTTTTTCATATACAGTGCCCACAAGGAAGACTTTGACATTTTGGCACTGCTTTTCATTAATGCTCCCTATACCATTCACAGTGGTTCAACTCCACTGAACAACAAGCCAGCAGTGCCACCAACCTCCAGTGTTTTAGGGTATGTCAAGTCATGGAAAATGCCAGCTACCTTTACCATGTCAAACACATCAATGTCATGCCCCTACCCACCAAAACACATAATCAGGGCCCCTTGTTTACTGTGGCAAAGTGAATCTACATTCTGGGGCAGGACCTCATACTCTCTGTGGGAGAGCAACTGCTGATTCTGTGGCTATTCTGCGGCAGATAAATTGTGTCTAAACAGCATACCTTCAAAGGGTTAAGTCTTAGTTAGCCCTTTGACTGCCTTTGTGCAACCACTCTGCTACACTGAAAGTAGGCCATTTAACAGTAGGTAGTCTTCTTATCACAAATATTAAACAGCAATAACCCATATCCAGCACAGCCATTGGCATCAGTGTTCTCTTAATGAATTTTCCCTCCCACCCTGAATTTGAAGGCTTGTCCGTTCTTCTGGAAATTGGTGGCCTTTGCTGTTCTCCTAGGTTATAATCAGAAGAGGACATACACACTTAGCTAAAACTACATAGAAGGCAAAACCTGCTTGGATTTCTTCTGGTTTATATTTACAGTTAGCAGATATAAAGAGAGATTCCAATTTGAAAGCCATTTGTTTTCTGATTTTGATCAATGTTTTTTAAATTATTATTTGTGTAAACTAGGAATTCGCCAACTGCCTTGCAACAAACATGTTGAGTGCAGTGTACAAATCTGTGTCTTGGGGTGGGTGGGAAATGTCTTCCTATAATAGTGAAGGAGGGTGTAACTTGCAGTGTCTGTAGGATTTGTAGACTCCTGATTTTTCTTTTGGGGGACACACTAAAAAATGCAAGCAGGTCAGTCTTATTAAGCTGAGGTAACCTTGGTTAGCATGTTCTCTTCTCCTCGAACTTGGGGTGGTGGTGTTCTTCAGGCAGTGACCCTCATTTCACTTGTGTATAGCAGCAATCAAATGCTTCATTCCAATTTTTTTCCATACCTGCTTGCTTCAGTTTTAGTATACCCTGGTCCCCAACTCTGCTGCAGCGGAGCAACTTGATCCTCTTTAAGAATTGAGCTTGATGCCACCACTTGGGATGCAGGTTCAGATTTGCCAAGAAATTACTCTCATACTTACTGGTACAGAACTACAGCCCATGAATCAAAACTGTGATAGATGTCCACCAGTGGGGACCGAGTCCTCTGCTCAGTCTGCTGCCAGCCATATGTTTCTGCAATCAACTCCTCCTATGATACCTGTCACCACACTGAGGTCAGTTCCACCTCCATGGGCACCACGGAATCTTCTCAGTTCTTGATTACAGCTTGCCTTCCAGTTCTTCCTTCCAAATTTATCTTCCAAGGATTCAGCATTCACCATGAGCAGTCTCATAATGAACAAGCATTTGTCAATGCCGAATGTTTGCTTGCTGGCATTGGCATTGGTAGTGTAGGAGTTAGAGAGCTGCATAATAGGAATGGCAGTGAAGTATTGAACTGAAGCCAACCCCGCCACCACCCTGCAGAGGTTGACAGGCATTGGGGTGTGCCTTTGGGTTATCAGGCATAATGGCCACTCCATTTCACTACAACCTACCCTGCAGACACCGATAAGTGTCACGGTGTGCCTTGGGGTCTTTGGCCCTTATGCTCACTCCATTCCATCAGGAAATATGGTGAGATGGGTGATGTATAGGAGAATGGGGTGAACTTTGGGGCTGAAGAGTCCAAGGCACACCTTGATGCCTCTCTCTGGCTGCAGGGTGTGGAATGGTATGAGCATTACAGGCGAGAATCCCAAGTCCCACCCCTGATGCCTGTCAGTCTCTACAGGGTGGTGTGTTATGGTCGGAAACCCTAATGAATCAGGTGTTCATTGGAATTATTACTCCAAATTTTTAACATGGGTTTTTTGTAACCCCCACCATATGAACAGTAGCAATATCAGTTCATTAGCTGAAAGCTGATTTTGCACAGCACTACACCATTTGGCACCACAGATGCGAAAAAACATTTCAAACAGGATGTGAAAAATGACAGCTGTACTGTTCATGGGAAGGTGCAAAAAATGGCAATACTGAAAATCTGCAGTGAAAATATTTAAAAAACTGGTGACATCATGAGCATGCGTAGAAACTGCACAATGCACACCTGTAATGCAATTAGTTTGGGGATTTTTTACAACAGATTGTCAACACAGGCATTTTGGAACCTCTGCTCATGAACAGTGTCACTGTGATTTTCTTAATCTGTCCTGAACAGTGATTTCCCACAGCGACCACGCATTTCTGCGCTGGAAGTGCGAAAACACATGTCGGCCATGGTGTGAAAAATGACAGCTGTACTGTTCATAAGGAAATGTGGAGAAATGCCAGTGGTGAAAATCTGGACAGAAAATATTAGAAATCCATGAACTTACAAGGGTGCGTGGAAACTGCGCAATGGTCGCTAGTAACACAGTCATTTTATGGCCTTTTTTCACCACATTTTTAACATAGCCATTTTAATGCCTCTGCTCATGAACAGTGTCACTGTGATTTTCTTAATCTGTCCCAAACATTGATTTTGCACACCGACTGCGCCATTGTCGCTACATGCGATGAAATACGTTTTGGGTGAGATGTGAAAATTACAGTTGTACTGCTCATAAGGAGGTGTGTAAAATGGCAACGTTAATCTGGAGTGAAAATACTGAAAATTCGCGAACTTACGAGCGTGCGTAGGAGCAGTGCAACGCATGCTTGTAAAACAGTCATTTCAGGGAATTTTTTCACCAAATTTTTAACATAGCCATTTTAACACCTCTGCTCATGAACAGTGTCACTGTGATTTTCTTACTGTGTCCCAAACATTGATTTTGCACACCGCCTGCAACATTCTACGCTACATGCGCAGAAACACATTTTGGGTAAGATGTGAAAAATGACAGCTGTACTGCTCATAAGGAGGTGTGGTAAAATGGCAGAGTTGAAAATCTGGAGTGAAAAAATTAAAAATTCGTGAACTTACGAGTGTGCGTAGGAACAGCGCAACGCATGCTCATAAAACAGTCATTTTGGGGAATTTTTTCACCAAATTTTCAACATAGGGTTTTTGGGGGCCTACCTCATGAACTGTGGCACTGTCATTTCATAAATTGGTCCTAAGAGGTGGTTCCATGCAGTGACTGCGAAATCACCTTTTGGGGCGGATTAACAGATGACAGTGACAGAATTCATGAGGTGGGATCCCAAAACCCCCATGTTGAAAATTTGGGAAACATTTTCAAAAATCCCTGAGATATGCATCAAAGTTGAAAAACCCTATTTTTTTCCATTACACAGCTTACCGGCATTTCCTTAGTCTGCAGTCAGCTTTGAAGAGTGCAGACGTGTTCCCAGTCCACGAAGATCATCGCGCTGGACTAGGTAGTATAAATTGGGAGGGGTGTGGGAAGCAGGGGTGCAGAGGGTGGGTGCAGGTGGGGGACAGGGGTCAGGACAGTTAGTGAGGAAGGTTTTTCTTGCAGGCTTTTTGTTTCCTTAGATGATGCGGTACTTGTGCCACACTGGGGTGGGCTCTCAGCGTGGCAGCTGGAAGGCTGTTTGGGGGGGCAGTGGAGCCAATGGGGGACTGGGCACCCCTGTCGGCCATATGGACTATTGCCACCCTGGGTGGGCTCCCAGCGTGGCACCCAGTAGTCTCTTGGGGGGGAACAGTGGAGCCAACTGGGGATTGGGCACCCCTGTCGGCCATATGGACTGTTGCCACGCTGGGGTGGGCTCCCAGCATGACATCTGGAACTCTATTGGGGGGAGCACAGCAGAGCTGATGGGGGATTGGGCACCTCTGTTGGCCATACAGTGTGTACTTGGGGGGGACGCATGAGCACGCAATATGTGTGTGTGTGTGTGTGTGTGTGTGTGTGTGTGTGTGGAGCGCATGAGCACGCATCTTATTGCTGCTCACTGAAGTGGAGCACTCCCTTTCAAAGCACTACATTTTCAACTGCTGTCATAAACAGCTGCAGCATTCATTGGCAGACTGTGGCTGCACCTACAAACACACTGACTACATTGGAAGACAAGGTGCCACACCTATGAAAACTCGGATGATGGCACTATGTTTCTTGCACATGCATGCAAGCAAACATAAAAATTAACTTGGCTGAGCTACCCACACCTACACAGCAGCAAATCATAACTGCCATGGACCTAATCAAGCTCCACTAGTATTGCATCAGTTGCCCCCCCCCCACACACACACACACTACTGGCTGGAAGAAGTTATGTAACAAGATCCAGCATGAGTCAAGATGCCATGCAGCCACTAGCTTTTCAGCTTTGTAGTGGATGGCATCAGTTTGCTGCCCCTTCTAATGAGCATGTGTGCCCTGGCATACTTAACACATCAATAGCTATGCCCTTTCCTTGTGTGATTGCATAGCATAGCTGGCATTTCTGCAGTTGTGTGGCTGTTTTTCCTGATTTCTGGGGCAAGCATTGATTTATGCGGTCAGCCCTGATTTCTGTGGCCACTGCTGCAACCGCAGATTTGCAGAAAACACTGGGCCCTGCACACCATCCACCTAAACATGCACCATTCTCACACCCAATCTAAAACATAGACATCATACATACCCAAGCCTATCCAAACACACATACACAATGCTCAAATCCATCCAAATGCAATGACACTGTGCTCTTATCCACCCAAATGCCATAGTTACAGCCAGTCGTATTACCCAGTTTAAGGACTGCCAAAGGGACTGTTCTGGTTGAAAAGCTTTGCAAATCTAAGGTTGATCTGCTGCCGCCCCTCACTTTTGGAATGGTTTACCTGATTCACTGCTGTTAGCCTCATCAGTCTGTTTTTAAGAATAGTTTTAAACAATATTTAAGTAATCAATTTACCTGTAATTGTAATTTTGTGTAATGTTGTACTGTATTTTATATCTGTATTGTATGTTTTTTGTATTGCTTTTCTTCCCCCGGGTCAAACCTGATAAAAAGGACCCTAGGTCCCGAGCCCTTACCTGGTAAACAAATAAATAAATCAAAAACAAACACTGCATCACAATGCCCTATTGCCTCAGCCACTGGCAGCATCGTAGCCCGTACCCACATACATTGGCATCATGTTTCCACCTATAATACAGATTCCATGCTACTACCTGCCACTACAGACTATCGCCATGCTACTATGTTCCCATACACACTGGTACCATACCTCGCTACCACAAACCAATATACACTGGTATGACGTGTAGTGTCCACCTCTTCAGAAATAGGGGCACCAAGGTACACAGAAAGCACAGTGATTGTGGAGCTGCCCAAAGAAACATATGCCCTGTTTTTATAGTCCTACTATACACCCCCAGTTTAACAGGATTAAAAATACATGTTTATTTCATATTCTACAATGGTAAGAAATGTTGTTCTATTCTGATTGGTCAATATGTGCCTGACACAGTGATGTTATTGAACAATAACATCACTGTATGAAGATCTGGTACACACATGACCACATAACTGTCGAAAATCATACCGCCGCTCCACAGCTTACAGATATGCTAAAACCCTTCAGGCACAAAGTGTGGATCCAAACAAACCCCCCCCCAATCAACACACAAACTCCATCGCTCGTCTCTTCACTTTTTCAGGCTAAGCAACCCAATTCACCTTCCCTTCTTTGTCTCAAGTGCCTCAAGTAAAGAAATAAACAACATCTTAATTTTAAAAAATACATTTTCTCCCAAGCGCCGCAACCTCTGGCTGAACTGCGTTTCACTGTGAGCACATGCCTGGTCATCCCTTTCTGAAGCTACACACAAGTACCATATGCACAACAAAATAAACTGTTTTTTTTCTTTCAGAAAAGTCCTTGCCTGTACCAAAGCCCAATAATAAAATTCACTTCCCCAGTTTAAATACCTTCATCTACAGCAGCGTAGACAGCACGACAGTACGTGCCCACATTAATAGTCCTGCCATACACTCGCCTTGCTGTACAGTCACTGAAGGATGGTGATTTACACAAAAACAAAATGAATTTGAAATGAAATGGGGGCAAAATTGGCTCAACTAAACTATGTAGCCACCAAGAATTGTGTATGTCTATGTGACTGGGGGGTAGGAGTGGGGAAAGACGGAACACAAACTGACACAGATAGACTGGAAGATGAGGGTACCCTGAAACAGCAGCACCACCTAGAGGCCTATTTTTTCTTCCTACCTCCTATATGCCCTCCACACACACAAAAAACAATAAAAATGTAATTTCACAATTTTTTTCATTATTTTAAAATGAGCCATTGTATAATAGCAATAAGGTACTCCTGGGTGTGTGTTATTGTATAATACCCTTACTCCTGGGGTGGTGGAAGCACTCAGCTTTGCCTTGTGCTTCAACCCACCCCAGGAGTGAGGTTAGTACACAATAGCACACACCCTGTCATGCCTTGTTGCTTAAATAACATCAAGTTTTGGTCAAGTTCACTAGAAGTACTGCATGTGTGTGTGTCATGCTTACTTGCGCCAGATGCCCTCTCTCATTTCAGAACAGGAGTGGGGAATGGCTGTAGTGAGACCACATGCAGTAACACACTCACTCATATATCTTTGGAATTTGTGCTGCAGCTTGTATGTATTTCAGTTTGTGTTATTGTTAGCACTAGTACCTATGTTACCACTTGTATGCTTCATTTCTGTAAAATTAATTGTATCCTGGATTTTACGTTATCTGTGCCAATGCTGTAAACTCAATTATAACCTGTCTTTTACATCATCTGTGCCATTTCTGTGTGGCCTGGTCATGCCTGAAAATGGTCCTTGGATCAGTGCACTTACCGGTTACCAAAGACTAAATATAAATAAAGAAATAAATAAACCTTACTTCTGCACTGCTGGCCAGAAATAGGGGAAGCCTGTAGTAGAATAAAAGGCACAAAACTAGGCAGTGATGCCAGTTAAATTACTATCAGCTTCATGTCAAAATGGCGAAGAAATAATGGCGACTGCAATAAGGGCGACGGCAATTTGGCAACTGTTAAAATGGTAATGGAAAATTGTGACTACCGTGTTAACTGCGACAACTGCATTTATGTGGGAGCTTCACTCCCCCACTCCTCCCATTGTAGGGGCCTTTGCCCCACACCCCCCTTACTAATATAACAAACTCTGAGGTTGTAGCACCTCAGGGAAGGGGTAAGCCATAGTTCCACAAAGCTCCGTTCTGGGCCCCTGCTTGACCAGGTATTTATCTCAGACATGACCTCAGACTGTCACACCCCCACTATCAAATACGCAGATGACATCAAAACTGGCAGCCCTTGTATTGATTCAACACAAGCTTTGATTATACAACAAGATCTAGACAACATCACAAACCAGGTTAACATATGGGGTATGAAATTGAACAATTCAAAATGCAATGTTATGCATTCAGGCTCCCAGAACCCCAACCAAGAGGAGTACAGCTGAATACCACCACTGCTGAAAGGGACCTTGGCATCACTATCACTCATGATTTTTCCCATTCTAAACACATACATGATTCGATACATAAAACAAACCGGGTTATCTGGTCTATCATGAGAAATACTTAATCTAGAAATTCTGAAGTCATGTTGCCCCTGTTCAGGGCCTATGCTAGGCCACATTTAGAATTTGCATCACAACTTCGGTGCCCGTTCAAAGAAGCTGAATGTGACTTACTTGAGAGAGTACAAAGGAAATTTACCAAGCACCTACAGGGCTTACAACAAAAATCATACAAATCAAGACTCCAATCCCTTAACCTCATGTCCCTAGCCCCCGTCGCCTTGGAAGGGATCTATTATTTTTATTCAACATAATTCAAGATCCTTATCTGATGACCAAGCTTGGTTTTGAATTCAAAAACTGCACTCACAATACTAGAGGTCATCCATTACAACGGGCTGGTAAACCTTTTAACCATTTAAGTAGAAAGTGCTTTTACACACTAAGGACTGTTAATCCTTGGAACAGACTACCTATTGAAGTAGTCATTAGCGAAACCAAAAACATATTTAAATGTCATCTCGACAATCTAATTACCTCTGGGTATAGTCTTTCCTATTACAACTCTTGATTAGCGTAGGAGCACCCATGGGACCCCAGCCCCCTTGCTCATCAAAACACCTTAGTATGAACCTTAGTAATAATGTGGTAGCCATAATTTCCCATTGCCGCTTAACAGTCGCCAAATTGCCATTGTCTTTATTGCAGTTGCCATTATTTCTTTGCCGTTTTGACATGCTACCATGATGATCTAGTCATGCAACACTAGCCCACACACATAATTGTGCCTCACACATACCCATCACCAGCCACCAGCAATAAACTGAGTGAGGCAGAGAAAGCCATGCTCCCCTCATTATGACAAAACAGAGCTGCACTTCAGGGAAGCGGCCTTGCCACGCCAAGTGAGCAGCCAGGGATCACAGCAGCAGCTTTAGTGGCAGCCATGTAGGACCTGCACTGGTCAAGATGGACAGGTAGAGCTGCACTACACATCAGAGGCAATCTGCACAATGCCCTATGACAAGTCAAGCAAAATAATCTATCTCTGCCAAACATGCAGCAAATAAACTGCCCAGTCAGAAACTTGACTCTGATCACTGTAGCAATCACAACAGAAAAGAATCAGCACAGAAAGGTACAGTTAAAGACTTGGGCAACAGCTTGTCCCATCGTTCTCAGTCCCATAGGGGTTCCCTGAATGCTCCTGTCGGCCTTGTTGTGCCTGCAGAGCCTGTGGAGGACTGGAAGAGTGAAGTAAAAATGAAACCCTGCACAGCGGTTCGCTAATTTGCCACACTGCCCTGTGTGCACACATTCATGTTGGATCCTGCTTGAATGTGCGAGCTGGCAGGTCAGCTCGCATTCTGTGTGAGCACTGTGGTGCTCAGTGTTAAAGCTGCTGTGGCAGTTTCTGCCTGGTCTCTGTATGTGAGCCTCATCCCCTGGGACCCCAGAAATAGCCACTGGGGGGCCCAAAGGCATTTTTTGGGGGAAAAAAATAAAATGTTAAAAATGAGCACTGTGAAGGGCTATTTCTGTAAAGGGGCACTGTTCCATTAAAAGCAGCTGAGGCTGCTATGAATATCATGGCTCTGCTTTGTCACCTGGGGGGACAGTGCTACAGTGCTTGTGACTGGCAGGTGGAGCCCTGTTTGTGTCCACTGTGCCACCAGACAGCAGGGCAAAGGGGCAGCTTCCAAATGCTGGGGCAGTTAATTATTAGAACTTTGTAGTGTGCCTTTAAAAATAGCTTAAATTTGGGACATTGTTGAAACTATGTTGTAGCAGCCATATTTGCCACCTTTGACCTGCTAGCCAGCCAATGAGAAAGCTGGGAACTTAAAGGGTTACAGCAAAGGGATTTCTGGGAAGAGGCAAGGACAGTGTTTTTGGTGCCAGTACAGACAACCAATCAGGCATTGAGTGAGCTTAATGCAAATTAATTTTATCAACAGACAACATATTTGAGCAATGGTAGTCTACCCTTAGCTCACCAAACCCAGAGGACAGAGTCAGCTTGAGTCAGATTGGTTGCAGACCCTCCTAAGGGAGGATGGCTCTGGCTGCAGCTCCGGAGAGATGAAAAAGACCTGTCTGAGGGATTGTGCAGCCACCAGCCCAGAAGATTCTCTGTGTTGCCTTCCAATAGCTGGAAGAAGTTATTACCAGAATGGAAATGTTGTTTATGCTGACCAGTGTCCAGGCAGTTGTCTGGGAGTTTCTAGAGGGAGAGAAAACTTTGCTGTGATGTCTGAGAGAAATGTGGAGGGCTACTTGGGGCTTGCACAGCCAAACAGCAAAGGGAAGCCTGCCTAATGTCTCCAATAGATGCTTAGTGAGAAGACAAAAGCCATCTCTTATTAAGACTGAAGATGAACATTGTCTTTTTTCTCAAGTTCTGCGCATTTGAAGTTTGAAGTTGAGAGACTGTTTTCTTCTAAAACCTGGTGGGAAATCCAATGATCGTTTTCCATTTGAGTGTGAGCCAAAGCTGCCAGCTGCAGTGTGGCTGAAGCCATCTACAGCCTGAGTTCCAGAAAGAGAGAGAGACTGCCAGCCGAGGACAGTTTGGGGAATCATTCAGGTAGTGTCACAGTCAGGCATTACCATTGTCTCCACCTGAGGGCTAGATGCCTGGATGGGTGGGGTGAGGCCTGTGGCCCTGGTCTCCAGTACTGGTTTGTCCTGCCTTGGACACCACAGAAAAGAAGGTGACAAACTGCTAGAGATCCTGACAACAGCAAGAGAAGTCAGGAGGTTCTAGCATGGTAAAGCTGCCAGAGACGCAGACAGGTCCAAGCTGCAAGAGCCTGCTGTTCATCCCAGCCATTTAAGTTTCTATGAGTTCCAAGCACCTCCAGACTCAGTCAGAAAGTCTTCCATCAGACCAGCCCAGAGACTGTTCGACAAAATCCTGATTGATTCAGGGCTTGCCTTGCAGCTGGGTGACATTGTACAAATGTTCTGCCAGATACTGTGTTGGCCACAGGGCCAGCAGTTGCAAAATTTCTACAAATAGTTTCTGCTACCACTGGAAAGGGGTTTGAATTTAAATTGTTTATTCCCAAAAGTGCATCAATGCTGGCCAACCAACTGCACTGATATCAGGCCTGCAACTGCTTCAGACAGTGTGAGCTCCCAAGTTAGACATTAGGGGGAGACTGGTACCAGTCGGAGAGTGGGTAATGTTTCAGAACAAGTGGGCTTTTACTTGTTCTGATGTATATGCTGGTGGGAAGTGGGCACTGGGAATGTTTCTTGGTTTAGAAACAAAGTGATTAATTGGTGTTTTCAAAAATGCTAAAAGTTGCTTATCCTCTACATCTTTCTTCCTTTTCCTGATACCTACCCCTGTAAATAAATTGTTGGTTAACCTATTTGCAACTGTCTCATGAGCATGTTATTAGTGAGCACATTATTAGCTTTGCATGTCTATTGAAATACTGTTTTGGTTTATGGTAATCCATGTTTTGGCTGCCTATGAGGGAGGTGGGTAGGCACAGAATCCCAGAGGGTAGTACTCTACAAACAGCTGACCCACTATAATTTATTCTGGGTAAAAGGCACTGCACTATCTATTTTTCTATCTGGGAAAGAACCCCATTTTTTCCACAGAACAGAACTCAGGCCCCTCAACCTTGCTGGGCTTACAAGGCAGGGGTAGTAATCAATCATTACATCAATTGCATAGTGACCCGGTTACAAATAGAATAATACATGGGGGAGTGCATAATGAAAATTTAGTGCACATCAGAGGTGTGGGATGCTACATAAACCCCGAGGGCAAAGGCCTGGTGATGGCGGCCACGCTGGGCTAAGCTATCTCCACACATCTTTTTAGAGAGCTCAGTAGTTAATTTTAGAAAGCACATGATATTGTAATAGTATATTTTTAGAGCAGTTAGTCTGGGTCGAAGAAGTGAAGTATTTAGTGTTAGGATTGTCTTTTTATTTGATTTTGTTTTGTTATGTATAATAGTTGTCGATGCGGTGAATTTAGCCGCCACGTTTTGTGTGGGTTGCATTAGTCAGGCCACACATTTTGCGCTAAATGTTTACTGATATTTATTAATACTCATTTGGACATACCCTAATTTGTATTCATGGTAATTCTCTCCTGAATTGGGCTTGAGGACGAGGGGACTGATATTCGAGAGTTGATATCCTCTGAGAGTGGAAAAGAGGTTTTGGTCTGCCACTTTTCGATTGCTGAATTAAAACAGAGCTGTGGTTTCGGCAACAGAGTGGAGGTGTTGCGTTGGGACTGGGCTGTTGGGCTTCAGTGGAGTCTCTGTGATTATTGGAGCCGTTCCTGCTATTCTTTCCGCTCAACTTTGGTGAGCTGGTTGATTGGTTCGCCTTTCATTTTTTCTCACATTTAAGAAGTTTGGTGACTTTTTCCAACCTTGTTATCTTGAACCTGAACTCGGGGTTCTACTGGTGGAATTTGGTGTGAGGACGGACCCACTGTTGTTGGAGGATGAGTAGCTGGTGCGTGAGCCTTGTGGGTCTTGGGGGGTCCGAAGAGCTTGTCTCTCACCTAGATCTAGTACATTTAGATCCCTGTTCGTGTTCCTCTTGTTGGATGGTTTGTTGGTTGGTGTTGGGAGAAGACTGAAAGGCCAGAAGTGGAATAAAGAAGCAGCGTCTGGTATGGAGGCCCATCGACTTTTGAGCTCGGTGAGAATCGATGTGAGAAAGTAAACTGTTGAGATGCCCACAGCCCAGTAAGAATGTTTTCTCCTTTCTCCTGCCTGATGGACAGTGTGAGTGTTCTCCTCTTTTATAGACAGTTTAAGGACATATTTTTTATTCCCTGCCTGGTGGACAGTGTGAGTGTTTTTCTCTCTTACAGGCAGCTTAAGGCCATATTGTGGACATTGAAAGTGTTTTTGCTTTCTTTTAAAGATTATTTGATTGATATATTGTATCCTGAATTGTACTGCTGAAGTGAGAGTTTGGTGGGGGATATTTGTTTCTGGTGAGGTGAGAGCTACCAGAAGTCATAAACTGTTTTTGGGGAGAATTGTGGTAACTTTCCCCTCATACCCATGTTATAATTTATTATTTGCTCTGTTTTGTTCATTTTGTGTTATTTATTATTGTTTGGTGTGCGGTGTATGATTGAGAGTTGAGTGGTTGGGTGTGTGGTGTTGTGTTGTTGGTCTGAATTTATTGTGTGTTTGAGTGTGTGAAGATGTGTTGGGGAGTTATTTGGACAGTCAGGCATTATTCCCCCTCCCGGCTTAAGGACCTCCACCCTTTTAGTTGTCTCCCATTATCCCCAAGGTATATAGATGGTGTAGGGTTCTGGGGATTGTGAGGAGGAGGAGGAAGGTGGAGGCAGGGCCTGGAGGGGGAATGGAAAGGAGCAGATGGATTGGGATAGTGGTGATGAGAAGATGCCCTGGGGCAAAATGGGTTCAGGAGAGGGGTTCTCCCTGACTGATTCCCATACCCAAGGGCTCTGCCTGTGGCAGGCAGGTGGCTCGGTCTTCACCGGCAACCCATCCAACTCGGACGGTGTTATGTAATGTCAGGTCCATTAAAAACAAGACTGCTATAATAGCTGATCTTGTAGGATCATGGGCCTAGCATATACATCACGAGACCCGGCTGGATGATAATGCTGGCCCTGTTTTGGCTTCAGCTGTACCAGTCGGGTACTCGGTGATACACCGTCTGAGATTGATCATGGGGTGGGAGGGGGCAAACTGTTTTAGAATGGAACTGAACCTGATGGAGGTACCAGTAGGAATTACCAATTCCTTTGAATGTATCTTGGGTGAGGGTGTGGGGTGCAGGATTCTTCTCATTTACTGTGCACCAGGTAATGGGAATGTTTTCCCATGGGAAGATGCAGACTTCATTGTCGATATGACATTGGGATCCTCCAGATGGCTGATCCTGGGGGATTTCAATGCCTGGGTCGACGATGACCTCTTGCAGTTTGGTCAAGACTTCCTCCAGCTGATGAATTTGCTGGGCTTCACACAGGTTATTTCCTCCTCGACCCATATAGATGGTCATTCATTGGACTTGGTATTCCTCCTGGGGATGGAGATATCTGACTTGGTGGTGGAGCCAGTAGGATGGTCTGACCATCACACCATTGGGTTCAGTTTCTTGCCCCCCCCGGTAGGTCAGCCCCTACAGAAATGGTCTGGTACCACCTTTTGAGGGGTGTTACCCCAGAGGGCCTGATGGCAGTGCTGGATCTATCGAGTTTGCCGAGTGAATGCATGGATCCTGGGGACCTGGTTCTTGCCTATAATAAGGCAGTAGGAGGGCCCTGGATTCCATTGCTTTTGTTCATGTTTGACCCCTCATCCTTCGCCCCAAGTCTCCTTGGTTTGATGAGACTTTGAGGGAGTTGAGGAGAGTGGGAAGAAGGCTTGAGAGATGTTGGCGGAAGTCGGGTCTGGAGTGTGACAGGCTTAGTTTGATGGACCATTATCGTGTCTATCAATCAGCAATTACCCGTAAGGAGGCAGAATTCCTGTCCAGGGAAATTGCTGCTGCACAGAATCAACCAGCCCAGTGCTTTTGGACCGTGGACAGACTGTGCAATCCATTCTGTCTTCAGCCTGAGAGAGCGTTTTCTCAGGAACGGTGTGAGGAGTTTGCTCGATTCCTTGCAGATAAGGTTGACACAATCAGGTCTGATCTCCTTCTAAGTCTTTCAAACAGGAGTTGTGGTGGTTGGCAGGAGATGTCAGACACCCAGTTTGTGCGGTCTGACTTTGACCGGTCCACAATCAATGACATAGTGATGATCGTCCAATCGTTCGCGACCGACCAACTGTAGTTTGGACCCGGGCCCCACCCGCCTCTTAGTAGGATGTGTGGATAAAATCAGCCCGATCCTTGCCGAGATAGTCTGGTTGTTATTGGAGAAGGGGATCTTTCCTGATCCCTTGAAGGAAGCCATGATTAGGCCCCTTCTTAAAAAGCCCTCCTTGGACCCGGACTGCCTGGCTAACTACAAGCCTGTCTTTAACCTACCTTTTGTGGGTAAGGTTATTGAGAAGGCGGTTGCATTACAGCTGGATGATCATCTGACCACCCACAATGTCTATGATTCTCTCCAGTCCAGATTTAGGAAGAGACATAGTACCGAGATGGCCCTTGTTCGGGTACTAAATGACCTCCTAATAGCGAGAGATTGAAAGACACGTTCCATCTTGGTCCTTGTTGATCTCTCTGCGGCATTTGATACAGTTGACCATGGAGTGCTTTTGGAGCGCCTGCGGTTTATCTGTGGAATATCAGGCTCAGTCCTCAGTTGGTTTCGATCATTTCTCGAGGGTAGGACTAAGAGGGTGCTGTCTGGGATTTTTTTCTTGGCATCACTCCCCTTATCCTCTGGCATGCCGCAGGGCTCTATTTTGGCACCCATGTTATTTACTGTATATATGCTGCCATTGGAAGCGATTATTAGGTGGTACGGCTTGAGTTTTCACTGCTATGCAGATGATACTCAGCTGTACATGTCCTTCGTGCCCGTCCAGGGTGATGCTGTCTCGGTCTTTAACAACTGTCTCACGAGATTCAGGACTGGATGACTGTGAGCTGGTTGCAGTTAAACCCCGGAAAAACTGAGGTATTGGTTGTGGACCCAGGCCATCGGGGGGGCGGGTTTTCTGACTGGGTCACCTTCAGGTCTTTGGCTTGGGGGGACCCAGTTGGTGACCTCAGACCAGGTGCAGAACTTGGGTGTTATATTTGATGACTGTCTGACCCTTAAACATCAGGTGTCAGCCGTTGTCAAAACTTCCTTTTACCATCCGAGGAATATAGGCCGAATGAAGCATCTGGTTCCTGCTGATGACCTTCCAACGTTGATCCACGCCTTTGTTACCTCCCGCTTGGACTACTGCAATGCCCTGTACCTAGGGCTACCGGGGGTGGCTATCCGCCGCTTGCAGTTAGTGCAGAATGCGGTGGCCAGGCTTTGATCAGTACGCCACAGGACCAGTCATATAACGCCTGTCCTCCGCGGGACTCGCACTGGCTGCCAGTACAGTGGTGGATTACCTTCAAGGTCAGTCTTCTGACCTATAAGGCCCTACATGATCAGGGACCTAGTTATCTGCAAGATCTTCTTCCGCCCTTCTGTCCTTCCCATCGGCTCCAATCCACCGATAAGGGATTGCTAGAGATTCCCAGGGTTCGTTTAAAGATATCTGGGGCAAGATCATTTAGTTTTATGGCCCCAACCCTGTGGAATTCTCTACCTCATCAGGTGAGAGATTGCCTGACTATCCAAAGTTTTAAGTTAGCCCTAAAGACGTATTTGTTTAGTCTGGCATATTCAGATTTTTAAATATATTTATTTATTGATTTTAGGATGTTGTTTTAATTTAATGTATTGATTTGATGTAAAAGTGCCTTGGTTTTCGAAAGGCGCTTTTTAAAAATAAAGCATTCATTCATTGTTTTATGTAGTTGCTGGGGGACATTTTTTGTTGCATGTTTGGCAGAGATAGATTATTTCTTATTGGCATGCAGTGATAGAATTAGTGGCATGGAACTATCAAAATGTTTTATCACCACAGGAGGCATACCATGGTAAATGTATCACTATAGCAAACAATGAACTTTTCATGCTGTGAAAATAATGTTATCCTAATAGAAGCAATGAACAGGTTATTCTGGATGTGTTTCTGGATATGTTCCTGTCTCAGCTGGTAAGAAATCCTACGACAGAGGGCAATATATTGGACCTTGTATTGCCAAATGGTGATCAAGTAAGGGAAGTGATGGTGGATGCTCCCATAGCGGGGAGTGATGATAGCACTGTCTGGTTTGCACTTGAGTTAGACAGTCAGGAGACAAATATGGCCACAAAGTTTATTGATTTCAGGAGGGCTGATTACAATAGGATGGCAGAAGTACTAGGGAAGCGTGTGGCTAGTATAAAACCTGACATGGATAGCCCCCCAAAATGGGACATCATAAGGTTGGGACTGATGGAGCCACTAGCTCTTGCACTGTGTGGAGAAGTAAGAAGACAAAGGTCTAATAAAGCCAAGCTGGTGGACCAGGGAAGTACAGGTGATACATAGATACATAGACAGTGTCGGCAGATAGGGGCCTATGGCCCCCAGTCTGCCCATTTGAGCTTGTAAGTTCAGTTTATGTTTTCAAAGAAGTCTGTTGCCCTTACCCTGACCTCCAGATTCCTTTATGCCTATCCCATGCATTCTTAAATCCATGATTGTTACAGCCCCCACCACTTCCTCTGGCAGGGTGTTCCACTTGTCTACCAATTGCTCTGTGAAGAAATTCTTCCTCACGTTTCCTCTGAATCGTCATCCTCCAACTTCATCCCATGCCCTCTAGTCCTGGAACATCTTTTTGCTTAAGAATAGTGTATTCCTGCACCCTGTTCCTCCCTGTAAGATACTTGTATGTCTATCATATCCTCTCCTCCTCTCCTCCAGGGAGTACATGTTCAGTTCCTTCAACCTGTCTTCATAGGACTTGTAATGCAATCCATGCACCATCTTTGTTGCCCTCCTCTGAACCTTCTCTGCCATAGTGAGGGAAGAAAGGAAGGCTTTTAAATACTATAAGAGGACTGGTAAGGAAGCAGATAAGGAAGATTATATTAGTAGTTCTAGGAAGGTGACAAGGTTAATAAGAGCTACCAAGGCTGAGAAAGAAATAAGGCTTGTTCAAGGGATTAGGAGGGGTGAAAAGGGGTTACTCAAGAACATCAGGGAGAGAAGGAAGTGCAGGGAGCAGATCTCTAGAATTAAAGGTGATAGGAAACAGTTTTTACACATCTAGAAGCCCTATATTTGTTCTTTTATTGTCTACCCAGTATTCTGATATGTTTTTGACCTTTTTTCCTAAATTAATAATCTAATTTTGTTGCATTTTTAAGGACCCTGAATCCCTCTCTCCTCAACGGTTGCTGCTCTCTCTTTTCATACTGACTGAACTTTCTATTACATTACAAACACCTTTCCAGGCCATTCAGATAAATAGCATAGAACGGGAGTTTCTAATGTCATAGAATGTCTTAGAAATATGAAAATCAAGATCAGTAGCTGGTGAGAACTCAATGTAGGTCTGAAGGTACCCCCAAGCAAGATGATTTATTTATCAACAAATCATCAAAGCATATCATAATACATAACTGGCATGGAAAGGAAGATGGAAGGGAAGTTAACTATGCAAGAATCATTTCTGATCTCCTATAAGACAGATGAGGGATGGGTAGATAAGGGGGATGAACAGGCAGAGGTATTTAATGAATGTTTCTGTTCAGTTTTTACAAGGAAGGAGGGGATTGCCTAGTCATCATGGGCAGAGAAATTAGCAGAATGTTAAAGGAGCAAGGATGGTGGATGAGGAGATCAATAGGCAGAGGATACTGGAGGGTCTAAGGGCTCTGAGAATGGATAAAGCACTGAAACCAGATGGGATACAATAGAGGGTTCTGAGAGAACTTGTGGTGGTGCTGGTGGGGCCTCTGATGGAGGTTTTCAACACATCTATTCAATCAGGTTGTGTGCTCCCCAGGACTGGAGGATGGCACATGTAGTTCCATCCATAAAGGAGGCTCTTGGAATGATTCAGGGAACTACAGGTCAGCTAGTCTCATGTCAATTGTGAGTAAACTATTAGAGACTATCCTGAGGGAAAAATAATGGCATTTCTGGAGGAGAATTGTCTCTTAGACAAAGGGCAACATGAGTTCACACAGGGAAGGTCAAACCAATCTTGTGGATTTTTATGACTGGTTACTAAGGCTCTGGATGAGGGTAAAGCAGTGGATGTTCTGTACTTGGATTTCAGTAAGACCTTCGACTCAATGCCACACAGGGGACTGATAGGCAAGCTGAGGCACCTGGATGTTAATGATAGGGTGGTCAGCTGGATTGGTAACCGGCTGGAAAGGAGGTAGTAGAGGGTGGTGGTAAGGAGGGAATTATCAACACCATGGGAGATCATCAGTGGGGTTCCACAGGGCTCAGTGCTGGGACCAATATTATTCAACATCTATGTAGCTGACATGTCAGTTGGGGTTCAGAGTCGGATGAGTATGTTTGTTGATGATACTAAATTGGGTACAGTGTTGGATGGGGGGGTGCTGCAGAGGGACCTAGAAACCTTGGAGAGGTGGTCAAGTACCTGGCAGTTGGGTTTCAATGTTAAGAAGTGCAGGATTATGCACTTTGGAAACAAGAATCCAGGATTTAGTTATAAGCTGGGATGTGTGCAGTTATTGGTATCCGTTGAGCAGAAAGATCTGGATGTGCTAGTCACAGGCCATACAAATCACTCTGTGTAGTGTAGGAAAGTGGCAGTGAAGGCTAATAGGATGCCGGGGTGTATAGCGAAGGGAATCACCTCAAGGAGTGAGAATGTAATCCTGTTGCTGTACAGGGTATTGGTGCGGCCTCACTTGGAGTATTGCATGCGGTTCTGGTGTCCATACTTAAAAAAGGATATCAGACTATTGGAGGGGGTACAGAGGAGAGCAACCAAGGTGTAGAGTGGGATGAGAGAAAAGCCCTATGAGGAGAGGATACAGATGCTTAATGTGTACTCTCTTGAAGACAGAAGGGTCAGCGGGATATGACTGAGACATTTAAATACTTGAAGGGCATTACTAGGGTAAGTCATGAGGGTCTGTTTAAAATTAGAAAGAAAGAAATTACAAGAGGGCATAGTCTAAAGTTGGAGTGGGGTTCAGACAGGAGATGAGGAGGCAAGTTCTCACTGAGAAGGTGGTGACAGCATGGAATGCTCTGCCAGAGAAACTGGTTTTGAGGGCATCAGTGGGGGATTTAAGGGGGAGTGGGAAAAACTTAAGGGCAAAATCAAAATGAGAAAAGAAAAAGAATAAAACAGTGGGATCAGTTGGTGGGAAGGGAGTGAGTGAAGGGGGGCAGAATTAGTGTACAGACTGAGAGCTGCACACTCGAGCAGACTTGATAGGCCATTAGGCCTTTATCTGCTAGCTTCATCGTATGTACGTATGAGATTTCTTGAAATAAATGCTAATCTTAATAAAATCTTGTGTTTGCTTTTTTGTATCAGAGCATTATATACTAGAGCAGAAAATACCTAGCTGTTAGAGTGGGGAGTTTAAAATATTGTGGAAATAAGTTTTAGAACTTTACTGTCAAGTGTTTTTACGATTTTGTTTTGGTCCGGGTGGTCATTGTCACGGTGATATGTAAATAAAGTTCAGAAATCTGTAGCTCATTTGCATATCGCCATGTCAATACGGAACCGGAGCTGAAAAACTCTTGAGAAATGTAACCAAGTACTCTTCAGATATATGTTTTTGTGTGTTTTTTATGGTTTATTCACTGTGAGTGCAGGAAATGCTGGCTATTGACTGCTGTTTTAGTTAGACTAGCACGGCGGACTGAGTGTGAACGTGGCAGAAGAGAAGGTAGGTCTGTGTAGGTCAGATCCTAAACTGCCCCCAAAACTGTAAACAAGCCAAGATTTTTCTCCACCTACACCTTCCTGCCTTTCACGTCTGTGAGGAATTTTTAGTCACTGTGATATTTCTGGGAACATTTTCTATAGTTGACGTTTGGCAACAATGGGAGCGCTTCAGTGATTGAGTGCAAGTAGGGGTTGCAGAGAAGCTGGTGTGTGATTGCCATTATAACCTGCAGGTTATAAACGGTGAATTATAACCAGCTTCTCCTATGAGAAAAAAGGTACCCTCCATCATTGCAATACTGTATAGATTGTCTTATTTTTTTGTTCACAGCATTCTGTGGCAGCAGTGAATGTACCGGTTGTTTCAGTTCAGAACTTAAACTGATTGCTGTGTACACATGGCAGTGCTGTGAAAAAAACTCCAGCTGCCTCGAGGATTTCTGATTAGCTAGAATCTTGCTGTACCACAGAAGGGTGCAACCGCATTCCATGACCTTTGAATTGTGGTACAAGGTTTCAGCTGGCATAGAAATTCATGCAGAACAAACCCTCACTATATATCATAATTTTGTATCTATCGTACCTGTTCCAGGTGGGCCCCAACATCAAGGTTGGCACCTTGCTCCACAGCCTCACCTGAACTCTTCACTAGTTGACACTACCTCTGCAAACATCCTGACAACAGGCCTGCACCTGAGGCTGTTTGCTCTTTTGTTTTTTTGTCATTTGAAATTTATTGCATGTTTCTGGTTTACTAACATATGCACCATCACATAAAGAAAACAGCAGTGAATTGTTTGAAGTCACTTAAGATGTGCTGAATCTGTAAGTAAAGGACATGCAACGATATCCTTTAAATTGAGAACTTAAAGTCTGTCATTCTTAGTGCAACTTTGATGCAAACGTGTAGCCAACAATTCATACAATTATTTCTGAGGGGCTCATGTCTGCCACTTGATGAGCAGAAATGCATTGAAGTAGCCATTGCTAGCATCTGTACTTATCTGCTGAGACACTTGTTAAAAATGTGTTTTGCTTACTGTTTTCCTGTATTCACAATACTAGCAACAGCAGTAACAATGGGCACTGAGTGTAGACCAGCTGTACCTCCACTAATTAAAACAAAACATAAAACAATTCCCAAATGATAATCTAACATTTTTATTTAAGCACTGCACTAAGTAATCAAATTTTTTCTTTTTGGAAGTTTCATACAGTCATAGGCCAAGCAGAATGTGCTGGAATTCAAGTTCTGCCTGATGCCAACTGTAAGTTTTAAAGACGTATGGAAAATTAAAGGTAATAAAAAATTAAGAGGCCACAGGTAAGTTAGTTAGGTAGAACCCAGAAACCTACACCACAGACTGAAGACAACTGAAGGAAAGCATTAAATCATGTAGATCATGTAGAGTTTGCTATTCTGGGTGGAGAAACGTTTTAGTGTCATTTTAATGCTTTTGCTTTCCAGTGTGGTGTTGGAATTATAAAGATATCTAAGGGCACAAGATCCACAGGCACTCTTAGAATAACATCTCTCATGTGCAACACCTTGTTTCATTTTTTTTGCTTGTTTTTGTTTTGCTTTTTCAACCCCTTTTTCCCCCAGTGCTGATGGCTAGGACCTCCTTTGGCTGACTCCAGTGTCTGATCTCACCCCACCAAGATCTCGCCTGTGACCCTGGTCACCCCATCCATCTGCGACTCACCTGCTTGGGTACCCCTCCCCGAGGCAGGCCAGTTTCAGCTCCGCAGCACTCCCATACAATTATCTAATGCCCAGCAGGAGGAGGAGGAGGTGAAGATGAGAGGGATGGTGGGACCCAGGAGGGCAGGATTTGGTAGAGGGCATGGTGCGAGGGGGTAACGTAATCTGCCCAGCCAGTGGAATTCTTCTGCTTTCCAGTTCCCTGGAGAAGATGTGCAATGACATCCCGGTCATGTCAGACATGCTCTCACACCTGATGCACTGACGTTCTCCTCCCTACCAATCCCCTTGCTCTATGCAGTCTCACCTACCCCCCAGTGGTTGCTAGGGGTTGGATTTTTGCTGAGCACCACATTCCACCCACCATGAAGGAGGAGAGCAGTCCCTGGACCACTCAATCCTCCTCCTCCCCCCCCCTCAGCTGACACTCCAATGTTTTGGGCTTGTTTCCGAACCCCGGTCATTAGCATTGCAAGCAGTAGCAGTACCACTTGCACCAGTAGGCTGGCACTGTACAACATCTTGTTACCATGAAAAACAGCATATTGAATTTGATGGACTGCATCTGACTAAGGAGTGAGTCACTGCACTGGGGCAGAAGTTTGACGTCTTTGCAGAATATTTTAACTAGCAAATGGGAGAGGGTGCAGCACCCATATGTCGAATGGGAAGAACACCTCCCCCTCAGCTAGTGGTCAAACAGGAGTTCAGCATGTTTGCAGTTCATTTGTATCACCAGAGATGGAAAAGGTCCGGCTCCCCATCGACGTACAGGGGAAACACCAGACCTCACCCAACAACTAACACACTGAAATCTGACCAATGGAAAATCATGTACACAAATGCTCACAGTCTGGGAAACAAGATCCCAGACCTGCAGACAATAATGACAGAGGCTAAACTGGACATAGTAGCAATTAACGAGACGTAGTTGACCAGTAACCACACTTGGGAGACTTCAATACCTGGCTACGTACTGTTCAGGAGAGACCGAGATGCAAAAAGGGGGATGGAGTGGCTCTGTATGTCAATGAAAATATCAAAGCTACAGAAATTCAGAATACACATAAGGAGCCAGAAGAACTGTGGATCACCCTTGGAAACAGGAAATGGGACAGCTATGAACTGGGGTTGTCTACAGGCCCCCAGACCAGGGGGAGGACATCGACACATTACTGTTGGAAGATATACAAAACATGACGGCTAAAGGGGAGGTTCTGATAATGGGAGACTTCAACATGCCAGATACAGATTGGTCAATACCAGCAGGAACATCTGCCAGAACTAAACACGTGGTGGATTCCCTGCAGGTGGAGGGCCTCAAACAACTGGTACAACAACTCACAAGAGACAGGGCTATCCTAGATCTAGTCCTGAGTAACAGGGAAAGGATCACAGATCTCCAGGTAGAAGGTTACCTGGGGGCCAGTGACCATCACATGGTATGGTTCAATTTGGCCACTAGAACTAAATCATCCCATTCCAAGGCAAAAATATGGGACTTCAGAGGAGCTGACTTTGATAAGATGGCCAACAGAGTAAAGCTAGCACTGGCAAAAAGAAATATAGGTGAGGGAGTACAGGCAAAGTGATCAAGCATTAAGGATGCAACACTTGAAGCTACATCCCATTGTGTTAGAGAGAAAAGGAAGTGCAAAAGAAGAAGGAAACCACTTTGTTTCTCAAAAACAGTAGCAGAAAAGGTCAGAGCCAAAAGGCTGGACTTCAGGAAATATAAGGGAACACAGCGGGATGAAGATAGGGAGGCATACCAAACTTCCCTAAGGGAAGCAGGGAAGGCAGTAATGCAGGCAAATGCCCAAACAGAGGAAACACTAGCACAAACAGTAAAAGAAGGTGACAAGACTTTCCATAGATACATTAGTGAAAGAAGAAAGTCCAGAGGGGGTATTGCTAAGATCAAAGGAGATAAGGGGGCATGTGAAGAGGAGGACCATGTAAAAACATCTATCCTAAATAAATACTTCTGCTCAGTATTTACTGAAGAGAAGGTATGGCAGGGCCCACAGCTCAGCACCATGGACACAGGAGTGAGGGAGGTATGCACTAGTCCCTTCATAAAAGAAAGGGTCCTACAAGAGCTCGATAAGCTCAGGGTGGACAAGGCAATGGGACCTGATGGCATACATCCCAGGGTACTAAAGGAACTAAGGGTGGAACTAGTAAAGCCATTATCAAAACTGTTTAGTGAGTCTCTGAGCACAGGAGAGGTCCCAGAAGACTGGAGAAGGTCTCATGTGATCCCGCTCCACAAGAGTGGTAGCAGGGAGGAGGCAGGGAACTACAGACCAGTCAGTCTTACCTCAGTAGTGGGCAAGATTATGGAGTCACTCCTTAAGGAAAGGATAGTGCAACACGTGGAAAACATAGGAGCACAGGATCCAAGACAGCATGGGTTTACAAAAGGAAGGTCCTGTCAAACTAACCTCATAGATTTCTTTACATGGGTAACCAGAGTGGTGGACCAAGGGGGAGCAGTTGATGTTATCTACCTTGACTTCAGTAAAGCTTTCGATACACTTCCACATAGAAGATTGATTAATAAGCTGGGTAGGCTCAGGGTGGGTCAGAAGTTGGTCAACTGGGTGGCAAACTGGTAGATGGGCAGAAAACAGAGAATGGTGGTAAATGGTATACAGTCAGAAGAGATGCAAGTCATAAGTGGGGTACCTCAGGGATCAGTCCTGGGGCCAGTCCTCTTCAATATCTTCATCAGTGACATTGCAGATGGACTGGAGGGTAAGGTTTGTCTGTTTGCCGATGACACCAAGATCTGCAACAGAGTAGATGATCCAGATGGGGTGTGCAGAATGAGAAGAGATCTGGATAAACTGGCAAAATGGTCGGAAGAGTAGCAACTGGGGTTTAATGCAAAGAAGTGCAAGATCATGCACTTAGGAAGAAACCCTGAAGCCACCTATAAGTTGGGAGGGGAGTTGCTGGCAATCACAAGGGAAGAAAGAGACTTGGGCATCATCATCACCGATGACCTGAAATCATCCAAGCAGGCCACTAAAGCAGTAGGTAAGGCTAGGGGGATGTTGGGGTGTATTAGTAAGGGTATCACAAGTCAGAAGAGGGAGGTAATAATCCCTCTTTACAAGACACTGGTTAGGCCCCAACTGGCGTATTGCTTGCAGTACTGGAGGCCACACCTTCACAAGGACATTAACCAAACTGAGGCAGTCCAGAGAAGGGCAACCAAAATGGTGCAGGGAATGCATCAGAAAACATATCAGGACAGATTAACGGAGCTCAATATGTATACCCTAGAGCAAAGGAGGGAGGGAGAGAGGTGATATGATCGAAACATTCAAACACCTTAGGGGCATTAACAAGGTGAAAGAGTCTAATATGTTTCAATATAAGAAAAATGGCAGGACAAGAGGACACAGCATGAGATTAGAGGGAGGCCGATTAAGGGGTAACGTGAGGAAGTTCTTTTTCACAGAAAGGATGGTGGATGCATGGAACGGCCTACCTCAGGAAGTGGTGGATATGAATACAGTGCAGAGCGTCAAACAGGCATGGGATAGGCATAAGAGAGCAATACAGATGAGTATGAATCGATAGGCCATTGACAGAGCAAAGGCTGATGGCACATTTATAAGGTAGAAAAGGAAATGGGCAGAATGGATTGGCCTCGCGGTCCTTATCTGCCATCAGCTTCTATGTTTCTATGTTGCTGAATTGGAATTACTTAATCTTAACTGGAAAAGAGAACATCAAGCTAATGCATTCCTGCTTAAAGCTGAAGCAACCTAAAATTTTATGGTGATTTACATATACATCCCACGATGCTTTGCATTATGGGAATATGTTTGATGCTGTATTTCTTTGAAATTTGCCTTTATGGCCAATGCCATTTAGAGTAACCCTTGCTTCAGTGCTTTTGCACTGAGGTTCTTTGTCTTCCAGCTTGTTTTTTGATTTTGGGGGGCACGCCATGACCCTAACCCATAAGATCAACTTACAGCTGGTTCATTTCCCCTGGGGTGTCCTACAGACAAGGCACACTGATGAGTCCTGGATAGGAAGAAACACGTCTATGTCTTCTGTTTGCACCCTTTGCATATTATGAGAGAGTCCCTTTAGCACCATACATTTCTGCTTAAAACTGAACCAATCTAAAATGTAATGGTGATTTGCATATAAATCCCATTGCATTATGGGGGTATGTGTGATTTTGTGTTTCCTTGAAAATTAGCTTTATGGCCGGTGCCCTTTGGCGTAACCCTTTCCTCGGTGCTTTTGCACTGTGGTTTGCTGTCTTTTATTTATTTATTTAATTAATTTTGTTCACCGGGTAGGCCCACTTGGCCCAAGATGTCCCTTTTTCAGGGGCGACCCAGAATTAGTTACAAAGAAACTTTTAGGTACAGGACATTTCATATACATGACAATTTTAGGAACAAACATAGTACATTCCAGACAAAATACAGTATTACTACAAATAATTACACTTCAGGGGGAAGACCTAGACTTTTTATGAAACATAAAGATCTTTTATGGAAATACATTTATCTAGGCTGAAGGTGGCTACCTACACATACATAGAGCTGATACCTTTAGCTATGGGCACACCCGGATTAACCACAGGGCAGACTGGGCAGCTGCCCAGGGCCACGAGTCCTTAGGTTTTCTGAGCAGGCCCCTGGCATTCCCTTTTTTTTTTTGTTCCAACTCATTTGTATTTCTTTTCTGCAGCTCCAGCTGTCTGCAACATATGTGACCTACGGGTGGCGGGAGGGAGGGGGCCCATGTCACCATGCCACCACTCCACCACGCTACCCATATCCTGACTTGTACCGCTCCAAGGGGCCTCTTTTATTTATTTCCAAATTCAATAAAAAGTAGATGTGCCTGCCAGCCCTGCCCATAACCAGTACCTTCAGTCAGCCTCCAGTTTCTTGTCCCGAGTCTGGCTCCATCCACGCCTGCAAGAAGGATCCGTGACTGCAGTGAGGACAGGTGGCGACGGTCGGCATTCAGCAACAGAACATGGCTTAACACTGCACAAGTGAAGCACAATTAATTTTAGTGGTGCCCGCACCATAATTTGTTTCCTTGCGGACAATTGCACTTGTGGACTCTGTCGGCCAGGCATACATCATCAGACGTGATTATTTAAGACCCAGCCACCAATTAGAGCTGCCTGCCGGGTCCGTTCCTGTTTTTGGCACCTCTGCCCACTCTACCCTTAACTTTTCTGTCCCCCCTCAGGTCCATGGACTGTGTTTAAATGGGGCCTCTCCAGTGCTCTGGAACAACTACTGCCGAGGAGAGTTTCAGAGCACCGGAGAGAAAATCATCAGAGAAGCTGCTGACTAGCCAGCTAGAGTTATTCTGCTGTCCGCCACAGATCGACTGCCTCTCCAGTTCCCTTACCGGAGTCGCTGACCGGGATTTCACTCATCATCTTCCATTTGCTGCTGCTAGCTGTGCAAGACAAGAACTGTAATTCATTTTTTTATGAAAAATAAACTGTCTTGCTAGCAGCTCAGTAGCACAACAGAGTCTGGGAGCAGCGGCAATAAGTGAGTGCCAGCAATCGTTGACAGACAAAATGAACCAACGGAGAGAGAAGGAAAATGGCATCCAGTTATAACTCCTTTGCTTGAGGTAGGGTCTGGAAGGGGACTTATATTTTACAGGCTTACAGCATAACTTGGTGAGGTGGCCTACAATATATGCAAACTTTGATTAAGTTCATAATCTTGGTCATTGTGCTATATTTTTTTTTTTTTTGCTGTAGTTAAATTATGGTCATTGGGTCTGGTTGGGTTTTTAGATGTTGATTTTGGTTCTTAATTTTAACATGCCTTCTGTTAAGGGGCCCCTTCTCTCACACACACACACACACTGCTCAGTACAGTATGTAATAGTTATATATGTTGGTGGGGATGGGTGTAAACTGTGACAAAATGTGGGGGCCACTACTGATTATATAGCCTGAGGAGGAGGAGGACTGTGTCAGTCTGGGGTTTTAGATGCTCTGTGCTCAATTTTGGTGCTTAATTTTAACATAAAGCACACTTCTGTTATGTACTCACTCCCCTTGGGGGCCCCTTCTCACACACACACACTACAGCCCTCGATATGCTAGTTATTTATGCTGGTGGGGTGTCTGAGGGGTGTAGTAAGCTAACAAAATGTGGGAGCCACTACTGATTATATAGTTGGGGGGGTTCGGCCGGGGTTTTAGATGCACTGTGCTTGATTTTGGTGCTTACGTTGAATATAAAGCACACTTTTTAAGTACCCCCCCGGGACCTCTATCCACACACACACTCACACACACACACACACACCACCTCCAGCTCTCAGTGTGCTAGTTATTTATGCTGGTGGGGTGTCTGAGTTGAGTGGCGTAGTAGACAGTAACAAAATGTGGGAGTCACTATTGAATATATAGCGAGGGAGGGAGGGAGGAACGGACGGGGGGTCGGTCTGGGAGGGACAGCAGTCTGGGGTTTTAGATGCTCTGTGCTTGGTTTGGGTGCTTAATTTGAACACAAAGCACACTTTTGTTAAGTACCTCACCGGGGCCTCTATACAGGGGTGTCGGCAGGCATACCCACTGTACTCAGTAGAGTACAGTAAAAAAAAATCAGGCAGGGGCAACAATTTGGGCAGGGGCAATAAAAAGAGGAAAGCAAGGGCATTGTGAGTCACATTGTGTCTGTGTCACGTTGAGCCCTTTTGCCTTTGTTGTTCGATATGGGACACTGATGCCACCAGCCAAATATACAAACAAGAACAACTCACCAGGCAGGCAGAAAAGCAAAGGAAGGAGGATTACAGGAAGAAACTCTACTTGAACTCAGACATGACAAATGGGGGGGAAGGGGCTATTGTTGTGGTGTGGCAGCGCATATTTTGGTTTATGTTTATGTAACGGGGGGCAACAGTGCATCAGTTTTGAGTACAAGTTTAAAATTCCTAGCTACACCCCTGCCTCTATATATTCTCACACACACACACACACACACACCACCTCCAGCTCTAAGTGTTCTAGTTATTTATGCTGGTGGGGTGTCTGAATTGAATGGCCCAGTAGACAGTAACAAAATGCTTTAGTGCTGAAACTCTATGGTAATGTATTCCAGTCATCCAACATTAAACTAGTATTTCCACCACAAGCATGGCATGCAGAATAGCTGGAAACCACGCCAAATGCATTTTAAGACATCGAAAACCGATCAGCTTTCAGAGGCCTACACGGCCACCTGAAACCCTGGCTAATTGGTTAAGTCACAGGGGGGCTACACAATTCCAAGTGCCCAGGGCACCATAACTTGTTAATCCAGTCCTGGCTATGGGTATAGAACACAGTGTGCATCTTCACAAGAGCTGGATAAGTTACTAGGGGTCAGATTGCCAGAGATTGTCTTTGGCATCTACTTAGGTTGTGTTCCCTTTGGTGCTCTCGGAGCCCTTTTCTAAAGGAGGTAAGTGTGCCTACATTTTGCAGCTGGTCAGGGAGACTGTTCCAGCGAATGGGAGCTGCATGAGTGAAGGACTTATTGCCTGCTGTTGTTCATAGCCTAGGAACCTCCAAGAGCTTCTGAGTGGAGGTGTGGAGGAGTCTGCTTGGGCGCTTAGGGACCAGCAACCTGGCTAGAACTACTGGGTTTTAGCCATTTATTATTTTGTAGGTGGTACACAACAGAGGGTACTGGAGCCTTTGGGAAAGGGACACCCAGTTTAAGGAGTCAGGCACCTCACAGAGGTGGTGTCTTGGGGGGGGATTTGGTAGCAAATCTAGTGATTTTATTCTAGAGTATTTGCATCCTACCCAGTTCCTTACCAGTAAGGGCCTGAATGACTGGAGCAGCGTAGGTCAGATTGGGTAGGAGGATGCTGTTTGTGATTGCTACCCTGGTTTCAGGAATAAGTTGTGAATTCAGCCTATATAGTAGCCCAAGCTTCTGGTGTATTGTTTTGGTGACCTGGTCCACATGGCATTTAAATGTGAGTCCTTGTTCAGGGACAAGGGCTCACATTTTAGCTTGTTTTTTGTTTTTTTGGGGGGAGCTCACCATGACCCAAACCCATAAGACCAACTTAGGGCTAGTTCATTTCCCCTGGGGTGTCATTTAGACAAGGCAACTGATGAGTCCTGGGTAGGATGAAACATGTATCTGTGTCTTCTGTTTGTACCCTTTGTCGATTGTGTGAGAGGCCCTTTGGCACCATGCATGCCTACTTAAAGCTGAACCAGCCTAAAATTCTGTGGTGATTTGCATATATATCCCACGATGCTTTGCATTATGTGTGATTTTGTATTTCTTAATATAATTCATGTATGGTAAACCATTAAAAGACATTTCTGCCAGCTGTTTTGCCAGAGCTGGTCAGACCTTCTCCAGGAATATCAGTCTCTAAGAAGGTAGGGAGTGCCCTGATTGAGGACTAAATATGGAGAGCCACCGACACCTCAAAAATAACTTTAAAAAACGTAATATTTAGACACAAAGCAACTGATATTTCTCATTAGGATTGTATTTCTTATCCCCATTATTTATTACTGTAGTCATATGCATGAACACAGGATAATTGTTTGTTGATGGTTCATCAGCTCATATTGCACTTTCCCAACTTGATGTCATAATACTCTGCTTGTGACATCACAGTTATTCCCATGGTAGACTGTGATGTTACAACAGATTATTATAATTTCAAGAAGGAAGTAAGCTACAAAGGCAGATAAACTCTAAAGAATAAAGATCTTGTTTTTGTGAATATTTGTTCAATAATAAGGAGAACTCTATAGATGATATATGAAATACAAACAGAATCATATCTAAATATATCTATTTCAAAGTTTTCTCAAAGGTATTACATATTCTTTAACAAAAAACAGCTGTAGACTGCCTTTATGCTTTAATACATGCAGACATATTTTCATCTGTGTTTGATATGTCTTTTTTTTCATATCATAGTTAAAGTTCAAGTTTATTGCAGGAAAACTCCATTGAGCAAGCTCATTCACAAGGAGGTCCTAGATCATATAATCAGTCAGGAGACTTTGCATAAAAATGCAACATATAAAAAGCAAGATGAAATAATATACACATAAGATTAATATGCATCAATTCATATAAGTACATCCTAGCAAAATGAGGTACAGTAAGGTTCATGTAATACCTGGTGCAGAATTTTGACAGTGCAAGGTAGGGATTATTAGCATAAGATAGTGAGGAGCTGAAAATGTAGTGAGTGTACTGTGACAGGAGAGAGTAGCTAAGTAAGAGGAGGTTAAAAATAACAGGAGAGAGTAGTGGATTAAGAAGGAGGGTTGAAAATGAGATGAGTGGAAGAAATGACTAGAGAGTAGGGGAAGATGATATAGATAAAGAAGGCAAGGGTAGGAGAAGGTTTAGTGGTTAGCTGATTGGTTTCATGTCCTGGCAAGTACAGGTTTCAGGTGAATGGTCTTAAGGGTATAAGGGCCAGGAAGAGGCTTAAAAGCAGCTACAGATTTCTTTTAATTTGGATGCGGTTAACTCTTTGAATAAATTAACCGAGACCATACTGGATAGTTTCAGGGTGGATTGGAGTCGGTTCCAGATTGTTGGAAGAGCATATGAGATAGCAAATTTACCAAAGGTGGTGCGAGTCCTAGGCACGTCAAGGAAGATGAAGTCTGATTTCCTGAGAGAATATGCACAGTGGGAAATACTGATGAGGGATGTGAGGTAGCTCAGAAATTTGTTCAGGAGTAACTTGAGGGTCCAAATACCAGCATGGAACAGGCATCTAGTGGTGAGTGACATCCAGCGAACAGCTACGTAAAGGTCGCAGTGGTGGGTACAGTGTGGTGATTTGGTGATGAACTACAGGGCATGGTGGTAAAGTACATCCAATTTATTTAGGTTTGAAATTGCAGAGAAGCTGTAAATTAGGTCCCCATAATCAAACAAGGGAAGGAATGTGGCAAGCACCGGCCTGATTCTAGTTTCATTCGGAAATAGAGACTTGTTTCTGAAAAAGAAACCTAAACTGGCTTTTAGCCTTCTGGAAAGGTCTTCAACATGATCACTGAAAGAAAGTTTGTTGTCTAACCAAATGCCAAGATATTTAAATTTGGGGACAACTTCCAAGGGTTCACCTAGCGAGGTGACAACAAAGTCCTTCGGTGGGCTGGGGCGATGGTAGAAGAGTTACTAAGAGTAAAAATCATAGCCTTAGTTTTCTTGGCATTAAGAAGAAGCTTAGCATTAATGAGGTTAGTTTCCAGCTGAGCAAAGTCAGCTTACAGTATGTCCCTTACTCCAGACAACGTAGAGCCAGAGGTGTACAGTACTGCATCATCCGCAAAGAAGTGAAGGTTGCAATTGGTACAGTAATGTGAGAGTCAAGATCGTTGATGTACAGGGAAAAAAGGATAAGGCCTAGGATGGAGCCTTGAGGGACTCCCCTGACAATTGGCAAGGAGCCTGAGAATAGGCCATTGGCTTTCACTTCCTGGGTTCTCCCTGCGAGGTAACTGGTGAACCATTGAGCGGTGGAGGGAGTGGCACCTAGTTTAGTAAGGCTGGTGATTAGTAAGTTGTGGTCAATGGTATCGAAAGCTTTACTTAAATCTAAGAAGACTGCACCAGTGATCTTTTTGGTATCCATAGCAGAGATCTAGTCATTAGTAACTTTAGCCAGTGCTATGATAGTGCTGAGCTTAGACCAGAAGCCAGATTGAGCAGAGTTTAAAAGTGAGAAGGTTTCGATGTGAAATTTTAATTGATTGTAAATCAGTTTTTGAAAAACCTTAGAGAGAACGGGCAAAATTGAGATAGGCCTGTAATTATTTAGATCGCATGGGTGTCCTGATTTGAATAGAAGAAGGATATGGGCAGATTTCCAACAAGATGGAACTGTGGCAGTAGAGATTGAAAATATGAAGAATGGGGGCTGTGAAATAGGCATAACCTAGTTTTAAGAAGAAAGGTTCAAGACCATCATCCCTAGCACTTTTCTTAGTAGCAAGGTTGAGTGGTGAGTCTCTACTTCTTTGTAGTTAAGTGAACGCAGCTGGAAAGGATAAGTCGAGGTACGGGGAGTATGGCTAGCACTGGATTGATTAACCCCTCGACCTGCATCAGGTGAGGAGTCAAAGGCTAGGCCAGCAGTGACATAATGGGAGTTGAGTCCTTCCAAGATTTGGGAATTACCTTCAATAGTCCTGCCATTGGTAAGGATCTTGGCTGGAATGGAGGGGGCACTAGGCCATCCTTCAATGAAATTAAGTGTCCTCCACATTTTTTTGTGAGTTCCCTTTGGCCTGTTCTAGGGTGGAAACATAATAGTGTGCTTTGGTGGAGCGAATGCTTTTTACACACATGTTTCTAGCTGCTTTAAATGCCTGACAATCTGCATGGCTCTTGGTGCGCCTGGCCTAAGTCCAGAACTTGTCCCTATTAGTGAGTGCAGACTTAAGACTTGGAGTAAACCAGGGATGAGAAGTGTGGCGCACCCCGACCTTAATAAAGGGGGCATGCTTATTTGCCAGTGTAACAAGGTTGTTGTTGAGGACAGAGACAGCCTCATCTGCTGATTTGGCAAGATAAAGATCTTGCCATCTAACCTTGCCTAGGTCAGACAGGTTATTTCCTGCCTAAAATTTGTGAAAAGACCATTTAGATATCAACTTAGGCCGATGTTGATTCTTGGCATGCGATCTTTTGCATTCAACAACCCCATGGTCGCTCATATCTTGAAACACAGCGGAGCATAGAATTTTATGTGGATGACTAGTTAATATGACATCTAGGAGTGAACTGTTGGCAAGGTTCAATGTATTATTCCTTGTTGGTTCACTAACAAGCTGTACAAGGCCAGACTCATCACAGAAATATTTCAGGCTGTGTGATTTCAGGGAAAGCCAGTCCATATTAAAATCCCCAAGGATTATTGTCTCAGAATTGGAAGCCATGATTATAGATTTGAGTACATTGAGAATATCAGTTCCACCAGTCAGGGGCCTGTATCCACCTATAATAGTGATACATTCCATGGAGGGAAGGTGAAGCTTCAGGGATACAATCTCATATTCCTTCTGTTTAGATTTACAGGAGATATCACTAACTGTAAGCTTGGTTTTAGAATAGACAACAACACCACCACCCCCAGATTACCTATCTGCCCTGTATAATTTGTAGCCTGGCAGTGTAATTTGTTGATCAGTAGTGGCCTTTCTGAGCCAAGACTCTGTAATAATGATAAGATCTGGTTCTGTATGAGCAGCCCATGCTTGTAGCTGCTCACATTTTTTAGTCAAGCTCAGTATATTTACCAGCATCATTTTAAGCCTGGAGGCAGCTGCAAATTCCATCAGAGAGATAAGCTGTAGCGGGGGGGTGCCAGGATTTAACTCCACATTTCCCGAGCAGAGGAGAAGTAAAAGCAACAATTTCTTTAACGAGCTCAGTAAGGATGTAATCACTTTTTTCTTTGTGACCACCCTCTGGGCATTGCCAGGGGTGTAGGTTTGGTGCTAGAGAAAAGAAGGCTAACTCGAAAGTATAATGATGTGACTGAGAGTGCTCGAATAGTCATAGGTGAAAGGAGTAAGAAAGGGAAGGGGGAAGCAGAGAGTGTAGTAAAAGGGTTGGGGCACCAAAAGGAGAGAGGTGCAGTGTGTAGGGGCAGTATAAGTTGGGAAGGTGCGTTCCAGGGTCGAGCTATGGCCTGGCACTTCATTCTGTGTTGTTACATTGAATATAAGTAGTATAAGTTCATATATCTCGACAAATGTTAAATTTCAGCCAATCAGCGCGTGACACGTCATTTGACAGGTGGGCGTGACCTAAAACGGACCAATCAGAATCGCCCCTTGTTAAACCGGAAGTCCCTCCCTAAAATGCGCTAGCCCCGCCCACTTCTGGTGGAAGTGATGCAACCTCAAACCCGTGCCCTGCCCCTTGCGCAGGAAATGACACACGATCCAACCCGTGTCCAGCCCTTTGGTGGAAAATGACATGCGTTGAACCCCAGTGCCCGCCCCTTGCACAGGAAATGACCTAACAGCACCATTTTTGTAAGCGCCTTACACCTCCTTCTCGTCACACCTCGAGCCCCTGCCAGACCATCCTTGTCTTGAACCCGAGTCCCACCATGCTAGGTTGAACTCCTGCATCCCCACCTGTCTCCTGCACTCCCACCCATCCTGGCTCAAACCCCTGTCACCCACCCTCATTCTCGTGACACTCCTCGAGCCCCTGCCAGACCATCCTGTCTCGAACCCGAGTCCCACCATGCTAGGTTGAACTCCTGCATCCCCACCTGTCTCCTGCACTCCCACCATCCTGGCTTGAACCCCTGCCCCCACCCCTCATTCTAGTACACCTCGAGCCCCTGCCAGACCATCCTGTCTCGAACCCGGTCCCACCATGCTAGGTTGAACTCCTCGTCCCTCCTTTCTCCTGCACCCCAACCATCCTGGCTCAAACCCTGTCCCCTCTTCATCACTGTGCCTCCCACCCCAAAAATCAGTTAGTGTTTATGTAGTGGTGTGTGACCCTGTAGGCCTATTGTATAACTGCAGGGGCATGTGTGTTTTTTGATTAGGATATTTTCAGAAAGAAGTATCTAGGAGGGAACCTGATCATGCAGAGATGTCACAGATCTGTGTGGAGACCCCCACCCCTGAGAGAATTCATCTGCCTGTGTGGTACCCCTTTTCTGTTTTGTAACAGTATACAAAATTATTTAACATGCATCTTAGGACTGTGTCAAACTTGCATCAAAAGGATAGCTTTATGTATCGCATGTAACATTTATAAGCTAAAACGGGGGACCTCTGTTAAATAAGATGGTTCAGCAGTTTTCTGGATAGCATTGCAACAATCGCTAAAAACTAATTATACTTTTGTCATGAATTAGAAAGAATAAAACTATATAAGAAAAGGAATACACATACCTATAGTTCACCCCTCAGCTCTGTAGTATCAAGGAGAAGGCTTAAATGAAATGTGGTGATATTTATAATGTTTTGAAAAAGGGGTGGGGCTACAACAGATGTACCTCGACACATTACCATGTATAGTATGATGGGGTGTGGTGATGGTTTTATCAAGGGGAGTCCATCTTGCTAAGCGTTATATAAAACCCTGCATTTGAAGCCAGAAGGCACAGCTTTTGAGAGATTTCTCAGATTCTGTTTTAGAGACTTGGAGCAGATTATCAAAAACATCAAGCAAGAAGATGGCAAGCTGCTCATTTCAACATCCCTGTAACAGGTCAGATTGTCATACCAATGTAATGAAAATTCAACCTCCCTGTAACAAGCCAGATTGTCACACCACCTAATGAAAAGATCTGAAGATGAAAAGCCAAGCAATAAAGATAGCTGTCGGGCCCCTGGCCAAGCCCAGCATGTGTACTACGTGGGGTGTGAAAACAGATGCCCCACACAAGTCTTGTTGAGTGGAAGAGTGTCTGACATAAAAGAAACTCCTGAACAGTTTGGTGAATCAGAAAATCCTAAACCTGACTGTCCTTCTGAAGAGACACCACTGCAAGACCTTGAAGAGTTGCTGGGGTGTGAATCTGATGCAGAAAAAGAAGTTACTATGAAACCAAAAACGAGAGTGACAAGAAGGGAGGCAGAGATGATGGTCAGTGAGTCACTGCCAAAAAGCATCAGAGAAAGTTGTGAAAAAGAAATGCAAGACAGAGCCAAGAGGGCACTCTGACCAAGAGGGTGATGATGATGATAATGCAGCCACAAACAGTCAGGCCCAGGCTAAGAAAGAGAAAGATGAGAAAAATGAAGAAAAGAGTTGCCTTGATGAGGTAAATGCATTTTAACATTTAAAAAAAATGTGAGTGGTTACATGGCATAACTGAGGGAGATGAGTTAGCAGTAGAACTAAATCTTACCTATAATAAGTCAGAGGACCAAATGCTGTTTTTTGTTTTACTTTAATAGACTGAAGGATTTGCGATGGAGCAGCAGTCATATTCGGACAGCATGGATTCTCGACTTTCCACAAATCTACTGCTCGACTGTCTTTGCTGTGTGAAAGATACAAATGTGGTTGTTAATGAGATGTGTGAAACCAGTATGTTAGAAATACAGAGAGCGATAGAATGTTTCAAAATCACAGAACAGGCTGTGATCACCACACAACCTCTTCTTCTACTGAGATTAGACGAGGGCCTCATGAGAAAATCAGGCCTTAGTAAACCCCCAAAACTGACAACGATGTATTGTAAGTACATTATGTCATACCATCCGTGTGCAATTGCTTCAGTGATACAGAGGGTAATACATTGTGAATTGGTTGATTCCTGTCCTGGTGTGAGATAGATGATCCGAGTCAGAAAACCATTCATGTGTCCTTGATGACTTAAGGTCTAAAGAAGCATACAGAAATGTTTCTGAAGCCATACATATAGGGCAGCTCATGCCCGTGATCTTGGCAATCGCTATGAAGCATCAGGGTTAAATATAGACCAATTGTACCCTGGAAACTATAAGTCATGTTTTAAATGATGTGAGAAAATCTGATGACCCCATGTGGTTAGTTATGCAAATGTTACAGCAGACAGACGGTGAAATTAAAAGATGCCTGCGCCTGGTCAGCAAAGGCTCCTTTAAAAATTTCTAAAAAGAAATTCAGAACACTGTTTATATTGTAAAAAATTACCCCAACACTCACCCCTACCCTCCCCCAAATTACTACATGGAAACATTTCAGTACCAAATGTGTCATATTTTATTTTTACAGATAATCATGTGGAATGCAAGTACAGAGAAATCCAAGGTTTATGTATCTGATCTAAGCCATTAC
Organism: Neoceratodus forsteri; assembly: GCA_016271365.2. Classification (NCBI taxonomy): domain Eukaryota; kingdom Metazoa; phylum Chordata; order Ceratodontiformes; family Ceratodontidae; genus Neoceratodus; species Neoceratodus forsteri. Next base: position 879,226,353 of record CM028136.1, read on the forward strand.
TGTCATCCATCACTGTTTGGTTCACCTCAATATGACATTTGCCTTTGTGAGATACATGCAGCCTATGAACTGATGATGTTTGCCCTTCCAGAAGTATGGGAGGATACAGATAAATATATAAATGAATCTGTGTTACCACTTGTAGAAAATGTTAAAGTGATTGCGATATATTCATGGAAGACGATGAATGTCTTTGTGGACTTTATATCATGGTCGCCATAGCCATGTGTGTGTGTACTACAAAGCAGAAAAACCTGTGATATTGTGCGTGTTGTTAACCTGGCTTCTGCTTGCTTGAAATAATCCACTGGTCAAAAAGGACCCTTTAAAAATGATATAAGGAAATTCAGGAACACTGTTTTCATTGTTAAACCCCCCCACCCCACCCCAAAACTGCTACTTGTTACCATTTAATATTGTTCATATTGTTACCCTGGCTTTTACCACTTTAAATAATATTTTTTCCAGATTATATAACGATGGGAAACACCTGTCAGTGAATCCAGAGGCTTATTTACCAACTAGTCAGACACAAAGCTAAACAACCTGGTTTAAATCTACCTACAGGACAAGCACCGTCTGTACTTTTAGAGACATGCCAAGGTCTTTTTGATGATCTCCCAGAGGGACCCCAAAAGGAAACTGTGGATTATTTTAAGGATGAGGGGGCTACTCTTGAGGAAGCAATGTTTAAAATTGCTATAGAGTTTATGCATAACCCTTATGATGTAATACACTTTTGTGGTTTTATCTGTACTGCTGTTGACTTTTAGTGTTTAGTTTGCAGAGCAGGGGTCTGAGTCTGACATCATAAATTTTGCTTCTTTTATCACTTTTGTTGTGTTTCATAAACCAGATTTAGCATATGCTTTTCCTAAATAGTGTATTATAATGTACTTTCAGATGGAACGTACTGGCATGCTTCCAATATTCCAGACAGTCTTGATGTCTACAATGTACCATGTGATAAAGGACATTTTAAAGGAACCTATATACTTTGGAAAGCAGCCTGCATTAAATGTCTGCTCTGAAGATGCTGCTGCTTCACTGGCAGAAAACACACTGACTCTGATTAAAGAGTTGCCACCCCTTGTATGGAGATTCTATGTTGACCTAATGGAAAACAGTAACGTGAGAGCAGTATGCAAGGTGAATGTAATTTTTGATGTAACAGAATGTCTTCAAAATCAGCCTTATTATTTTGAGTGGTGTATGGAATATGTGTGTATGTATTGTGCATACCTCATCACTAAGGGTGAAGTGGACATAGAAACATAGAAACATAGAAGTTGACGGCAGATAAGGACCGCAAGGCCCATCCAGTCTGCCCATTTCTTTTTCTACCTTATAAATGTGCCATCGGCCTTTGCTCTGTCAGTGACCTATCTATTCATAGTCATTTGTATTGCTCCTTATGCCCTATCCCATGCCTGTTTGAAGCCCTGCACTGTATTCATAGCCACCACTTCTTGTGGTAAGCCATTCCATGCATCTACCACCCTTTCTGTGAAAAAGAATTTCCTCACATTCCCCTTAATCGGCCTCCTCTAATCTCATGCTGTGTCCTCTTGTCCTGCTATTTTTCTTATATTTAAACATGTTAGACTCTTTCACCTTGTTTATGCCCTTAAGGTGTTTAAATGTCTCGATCATATCACCTCTCTCCCTCCTTTGCTCAAGGGTATACATATTGAGCTCCGTTAATCATCGTCCTCATATGTCTTCTGATGCAGTCCCTGCACCATTTTGGTTGCCCTTCTCTGGACTGCCTCAATTTGGTTAATGTCCTTGTGAAGGTGTGGCCTCCAATACTGCACGCAGTACTCTGATGGCTCAATCCAATGTCTTGTACAGAGGGATTATGCACTCCCTCTTACGACTGTGATACCCCTACTAATACACCCTAACACCCCTAGCCTTACCTACTGCTTTAGAGGTCTGCTTGGATGATTTTAGGTCATCAGTGATGATGATGCCCAAGTCTCTTTCTTCCTTGACTGCTAGCAACTCCTCCCAGCCTATAAGTGGCTTCGGTTTCTTCCCTATGTGCATGATTTGCACTTCTTTGCATTAAATCCCAGTTGCCACTCTTCTGACCATTCTGCTAGTTTATCCAGATCTCTTCTCATTTCTGCCCACCCCATCTGGATCATCTACTCTGTTGTAGATCTTGGTGTCATCTGCAAACAGACAAGCCTTATCCTCTAGTCCATCTCACGGTGGTCACTAATGAAGATGTTGAATAGGACTGGCCCCAGGACTGATCCCTGAGGTACCCCACTTGCTGACTTGCATCTCTTCTGACTGTATACCATTTACCACCACTCTGTTTTCTGCCAGTCAACCAGTTTGCCACCCAGTTGACCAACTTCAACCCACCCAGAGCCTACCTAGCTTATTTATCAATCTTCTATAATGGAACAGTGTCAAAGCTTTGCTGAAGTCAAGGTAGGCGACATCAACTGCTCACCTCAGGTCCACCACTCTGGTTACCCAGTCAAAGAAATCTATGAGATTAGTTTGACAGGACCTTCCTTTGTAAACCCATGCTGTCTTGGATCCTGTGCCCCTATAGTTCCAGGTGTTGCTATCCTTTCCTTAAGGAGTGCCTCCATAATCTTGCCCACTACTGAATTAAGACGGACAGGTCAGTAGTTCCCTGCCTCCTCCCTGCTACACTCTTGTGGAGTGGGATCACATGAGCCTTTCTCCAGTCTTCTGGGGACCTCTCCTGTGCTCAGAGACTCACTAAACAATTCTGCTAATGGCTCTGCTAGTTCCTCCTTTAGCTCCTTAAGTACCCTGGGATGGCATCCCATCAGGTCCCATTGCCTTATCACCCACAAACCTTAGCTCTTGTAGGACCCTTTCTTTTGTGAGGGAGTAGTGCTCACCTCCCTCCCCTGTGTCCATGATGCTGAGCTGTGGGCCCTGCCTACCTTCCTTCAGTAAATACTCATGAGCAAAAGTATCTATTTAGGATAGATGCCTTTACAGGGTCCTCCTCCTCCCACATACTCCCTTTTCTCCATTAAACTTATAGCTTCACCCCTCTGGACTTTCTCCTTTCACTAATGTATCTATGAAAGTCTTCACCTTCTTTTACTATTCGTGCTAGTGTTCCTCAGTTTGGGACTTTTGCCTGCCTTACTGTACCTGCTTCCCTTAGGGCAGTTTGGTATGCCTCCCTATCTTCATCCAGCATGTTCCCTTATATTTTTATGAAGGCCAGCCTATTGGCTCTGACCTTTTCTGCTACTATATGTTGAGAACCAAAGTGGTTTCTTTCTTCTTTGCACTTCCTTTTCTGTCTAACACAATGGGATGTTGCTTCAAGTTATATCATAATGCTTGCCCACTTTGCCTGTACCCCCTCACCTGTATTTCTTCTTGCCAGGGCTAGCTTAACTCTGTTGGCCATCTTATCGAAGTCAGCTCCTCTGAAGTCCCATATTTTTGCCTTGGAATGGGATGATTTAGTTCTAGTAGCCAAATTGAACCATACCATGTGATGGTCACTGGCCCCCAGGTGACCTTCTACCTGGAGATCTGTGATCCTTCTTTGTTAGTCAGTACTAGATCTAGGATAGCCCTGTCTCTTGTGGGTTGCTGTACCAGTTGTTTGAGGCCCTCCCCTGCAGGGAATCCACTATGAGTCTAGTTCTGGCAGATGTTCCTGCTAGTATTGACCAATCTGTATCTGGCATGTGAAGTCTCCATTATCAGAACCTCCTTTAGCTGTCATGTTTTGTATATCTTCTAACAGTAATGTCTATATCCTCCCCTCTGGTCTGGGGCCTGTAAGGCCAACTTGATTCTTATGTTGTCCCATTACCTGTTTCCAGGGTGACCCACAGTTCTTCTGGCTCCTTATGTGTATTCTGAATTTCGTAGCTTTGATATTTTCATTAACATACAGGCCACCCTCCCCCTTTTGCACCTCGGTCTCTTCTGAACAATACATATCCAGGTACTGGAAGTCTCCCAAGTGTGGTTGCTGGTAAACCACGTCTCACTAATTGCTACTATGTCCAGTTTAGCCTCTGACATTATTGCCTGCAGGTCTGGGATCTTATTTCCCAGGCTGTGAAAATTTACATACATGATTTTCAATGCCAATGCATGTGTAAAACATGCAGCTCAAAAGTTGCTGTTTCAGGGTATTGTGAAGCGTGTAAAAATTGAAGAGTAGAAAACAAATTATTATATAATCTGTTGCATACTTACCATGTGTTATGCCTTTTGTATGTAGAACCTATATGCATTAGTTGATGTATTATAAAGTAAATATTCAAATACTGTTATGCGTGTGTATTTATAAATAAATATAATCATGCATTGCCCTTTGTGGTTGTCATAGTGTTATGCCTTTTGTATGTAGAAACCTATATGCATTAGTTGATGTATTATAAAGTAAATATTCAAATACTGTTATAGTGTGTATTTATAAATAAAATATAATCATGCATTGCACTTTAGTGGTTAGTCATAGTGTTTTTAAAAGAACAAAAAGAGCACATACTTTATTTTACTGGTGACAAGAGTTTTGCTAGCTAGCAGATGTCGGGGAGGTGTTGGCGAAAGGAGATGAATGATCACCTGTTCCAGAATATATATTTTAATGCAAAAAAAGTGGTAGTTTCACAAGGGTGACTAAGCTGTATAAAGCTACAAAAACTTGATAAAGAGGTCACCAGGAAAGGTGTTGCAGAATGGCTTGACGAGGAGCCTATTCATTACACACAAGCAGCCAGAGTCGATTTAGAGAAATCCTGTCATTGTTTCTGACATAGACAGACAATGGCAAGCTGATTTAGTGGATATGAGTCAATATGCAAAGTACAATAATGGGTTTAAGTACATACTGGCGTGCATCGATGTACTTGTCCAAGTATGCCTGGGTAGTGACTTTAAGAGACAAATCAGGCAAGGCCGTGATGCAAAACCTTTTAAAACTATTTTAAAAGTGAGCGTACACCTCAGAAGTTGCAGACTGATCAGGGTAAGAGTTTCTAAATGCTTCAAAGAACCTATTAAAACAAAATAAAATACATCATTTGTGACTGAATAATGAAGTTAAAGGCCAGCATTGTGAAAGATTTAATAGGACATGGCGTCACGCATGTGGCGTTACTTCTAACCAAATACTTGGAAATATACGAATGTGTTGTCAGACCTGGTCACAGCTATAACCATACTTATCACAGAAGCATTAAACACAGACCTGTGGATGTTAACCCTTCCAATGCCCTGGGTGTATGGAAGATCCTATCCGATAATTCTGTTCTTGGCAAAAAAAAAGGTACCCTTCAGAAAGATGATCACGTGAGACTATCTAAGCTAAAAGGAGTGTTTGAAAAGGATATGAACAGACGTACACAGATGAGATATTTATTGTGACGGAGGTCTTAAAGACACAGAGGCCCACCTATAAGCTAAAAGACTATCAGGGAAGACATTAAGGTACTTTTCGCAGAGGAGCTGCAAAAAATTGAACCTGATGAGGACCGTGTGTACAGGGTGCAGAAATACTGAAGGAGAAAAAGTCTGGCAGAAAAACTTGGTATCTGGTAAAGTGGAGGAGGTGGCTGATAAATTTAATAGCTGGGTTGAGGCAACACAAGTTCAGGACATTAGAAGCAGATAAAAACGCTTATATGTAAAATGGTTTTATATCACATTGCCCAGCAATGCAGCCGCATAACATATTCCCCAACAATACTATATCCACTTTTACTGTAAAGTTACCACAAGCGCTTGAACTACCTGGTGAATGGGAAGTAGACTTAGCAGAAATTCAGTACCCTCATACCTGGGACAATGTGCCTGCACAGAAAAACAGGTTCAGTATGCTCTATCAGCCTCTAAATGTAGCCCTAATAAAACACCACCAACTGGACCCTTTACTGGTGTGCAGTATTTAAAAATCCCATCGGGCTATTATCTAACATGGCTGGTGTTATTGCTCAAATTAATAAGCATATTTGAAGTAAATGAACTGCCAGTGGTTTGGAACAACAAACCGTCGGGAGAGAAATAAGCATTGACAGTGACATCAAATGTATTTTGTTTATGCATGGACAGTTACAGTACCTTTTGGGTTTTAGCAGACTCGAGGTAGGTGTAGGAAGAATCTAGCAAAGAACCTCCAGATATTAATGGGGGCTTTTACATATATATATATACACTGACATTATCACACATGAAATAGTGGTGACAGTCTAGTGCCTTTGCTGAGATCACGTACCCGGTCAGGAGCCAAGACAATGAGATAGTGACTGTGACCTCGATAAACCCCATTATCAAACAGTCAAGTAACATCAGATCGATACAGTCACTATTAAATAAAGAATGATCAAAATGAACCTGTACCATTTCGACTTGGAAAGGTGATCGTGAAGTTGCATTTAAGCCCCCAGAGGTGCTCTAAAAATTTAAACAAGGATGTGATTGTTCGACATTATGAGACCCTGCCTTGTACAGAAGCTATTACAAGGCACAGGCAGAATATAGTCTTCAGGGCTTTCATCGTCTTCCTATATGTATGGTTCTGGTATAGGAGGATATTTCGTAGATCTGTTCAGAAAAGTAGTTCCATTTTTAAGAAGGGGTTTGAAATGCAAAACCACATCTACAGACAGCTAAAAAATGTTGCCAAAGGATGTTGTGGGGCATGTGACTAGTGCTGTCGCTCAAAAGATGTCAGGGGTGATAAGAGCCTCATCAGGGTGGCTCAGGGCTGATTGTATTCAAGAGAGGTAAAAGAGAAAGCGCCAAGAGTACACCCTTCCAGCTTCATCGGCCCCCGCTACTTAAAGAGGTGTTCAAACGCAAAACTTCACATAAAGCAAGCTCAAAGGCAAAAGGATCTTGAGGGTACGTAAAAAAAGCAGAGACCTGTTCCAAAAACATAGCTGTGCACTGTGGTTCTGAAGAATGCACAAAATCAGAACTTGACTTATTTGCCATTTCTCCCACACAGACAAGCATTGAAAAAGCATTTATGTGAGAATACCTCTAGCTGCCTTAGAAAACTCACCGATTGAATTTTATATAGCAGGGACTGGTGAAGACTATTTGGATCTAAACAACACACTTCTTTACCTGGTTTGCAAAATCATGAAGCGGATAGTGAGTGATATACCTGCAGCGTGACAAAGTGTGCCTTATAAACTGCCAGTGGCAACCATTTCAGTCAACTGAATATGACTGTTGGTGATCGCCTCATCAGTCAGAGCAATAACGTTTCTACAGGGCTGTCATAGAATCTATGCTGAACTTCAGTGAAGAGACCCTTCTACATAATTTGCTCTGAGGGTTTTACAAAGACACCCTAGGAAACATGAAATCTGAACAAGAATGGTGATAATGTAGGTTTTAATAAAGGCTCCTTCACACATCTCAGTAGAGGTAGAACTGCTGGAACACTTGCACACAGACTTGTTTTCAAGAGAAACTGATGCTGAATAAGCGTGGATATAAAATTAAACTGACATATGGCAGGTGAGCTTTTGCCTGATAGTGGAGATACTGAGCCTTATAAGCTGAAAAGTCACAGCCACCTCTCTGTTTGTCAAAAAGGGTTAAAGTGACCCCGTAGTCCGTCTGGGACACTCAGAAGCCCTGCTCACCTCAACGCTAAATACCCTATAGACAGAGTGGGTATGAAAGTGTTCAACCTCCTACAACGGCTTGAGGGTCTGCAACCAAGATAATTTGTTTTGGGACAGTTACCAAAATGATAGTCATGGGATTTGTTGACAATGATGCTTTTAGTGGTTCCACCACTAAAACCCTTTAACTTTAAACATTATAACATTAATTTTGTGGCTCTGTATCTGGACGGTGAACAAATCCCTTCAAACCTCTGCAGCCAGATTTTAGAAATGGGAATGCTGTGAGAGAATATTTTAATCTGGAAAAGTACTAGCGGCGGAAATCTATGAAGTTCGACCACTTTTAGTTAACCCGTCAGGAATTTACCCAAGGTACACCCTGTTTGCCTTTGATCTCACTCCGGACCAAGAATGTGCTGATCATTATTAACTTTAATTAAAACTGGAACCTCAGAGCTGAAATCAGATTTGCAAGCCCTTCCACAAACAGTTAATCTCATTATCTATGCAGTGTTTGATAATGTCATTGACATAAACCAGAGAAGAAATGTCATTTTGATTATATGTGATAAACCATAAAAATGAACACAAGCAGCTGGAAAAAATTGCCAACCAGTGACACCCACATCCGTGACGCTGCTTTCTGGGCGTGCCTTCCTGTGATCTGCTACAAGGAGGACTCAGAAACCTTCACTGCAGCACTAGTCACATCAATACTGAGCCCCCATGACCTCCCTGGACAGCACTTGGTTAGCTGCTTATACATTTCAGAAAATGGGACTGGGGAGTTCTTAGACAGCTCCGGTTTTCATCCTGACAATCATGCACAAACTATTGGGGTTTTAAACAGAAATACAAACAACATTTTGTACCTAAACACACAGTTACAAGATACCTTTTCTACCACCTGTGGTTCACTGCATATTTTCTTACCACAGATGCAAAGGACTTTCTTATGATCAGATTTTAAAAATGTACTCTAATGGTTGCTGAAAATGATGCCATAGTAACGTAAAGTTTTATACGTCACTTTTCCAGACATCTGAACATGTCAGGGCACGATATCAGTGGTGGCAACATGTTCAGACTTGTTTACTCTTGTAATGAATTTAAAATATGCAGCAGCTTGTAATTTCATAAAACCAGTCATATAAAATCATATATAAACACTCATAATTATAATGTCTCTGTTTGCTGTGTTTAAACTGGGGGTGGGGCTGTGATTAACGTTTTCAGATATGCAATGTCTTCAATAATGACAAAAATATATAAAATATAAAGGTGTTTATTGTAAAAACTGCCAATAAAATACAACAAAAATCAGTGGTAACATCATGGATAAGATATACAATGTCTTCAATGACAAATATAAAATACAAAAGGCATTTATTGTAAAACGCAATAAATACAACAAGCATCAGTGGTGACATCATAGATATGATATAATAAAACAAAAGCATCTCCTGTTAAAAATACAACACACTATATACGCCATAGCCCTGAGGTAGAATTATAAGCACATCTTTCTAAAAACATGTTAACATATTTAACTGAAGTAGACTAACATGCATCAATATAAACACTTTTTTTGTAAAAACAGGATTACATATTCAGTATAGAGTAAATGGCTAACATAGGTTGTACACAGCAGTCACTGAGGTAAGGATTACATATTTAATATGAGATAAAATGTTCAACATATGCTGTACACAACAGGCTAAAATTATCTAACATTTATACATGAAATTGCATTTAAGTTTACAAAGTGATCCACACAGGTTTAATAAAGACCTTTGTTGTCTTTTAGTCACTGACCATTGGCTAACTCAGAGATGGCTGGCTATTTACACCAAATACCGATTTCAGCCTTTCCACATAGCTCCTGTTTTGCTGAGTGAGCAAACACTGAGGTGGGTGAATCAGCCATTGCTTTGACAAACTCCCAGCCCTTTGGCTTTCTGTGGTCAGGGATTGCGTGGTGGCTGTAGCCGCTCTTCTAAATCGACCATATGAGACCCAGAAACAACAATGTAACTATACATTAATCCCATTATCTCCAAAACACAATATCATGTTCTTGGCCATATGCTTTAACAAAGTTCGTGGTTTTGAACCAATCGAGAAACACTACTTAAATCTTTTCCATAGTACTAGGGGCAAGAAGCTATCTCTGCCATGACGCCAGGGTCGAATTGATTCATTTTCAGGCATAGTAATATCAAACTGGTTTAGCTTGTTCTCATGTCTTACCAAAGTCAGATAGCGTTGTAACACAGGAAGTACATCTTGGCTTTGTCACGTCTAATAAATCAGTCCGGGATATAGCTCATATCAGTGTCAAACTGTGATTACCTTTCTCCTCTGATCAGGGTAATTAGTTTAATATGATCCATCTGTTATGATACCAAACATTTCTGTATAAAATCCATTATCTATTAGCCAGACCTGTGATCAAAGGATGGCAATTCTAGCAGCGTTCTCAAAGTCACAGTCTGATTAACTTCTTTTTTTTTCCTTTTTAGGTTGTTGTTTATCGCTTAAGTTTAATGACTCTCCGTTTTTTCAATACACCCTAACTGCTTTGCTGACAGTGGAATATTTCCTCAGGAATGTTTAAAACTATCGCTATAGCTGATATCAGATCATCAGAGCTGAACATAAATAGCTTTTCTTAAGCTTGGTTTACTAGTAACACAAAAACAACAGATTTCTCTGCAGTCTTTTGACATAATGACAATACAGTATCAAATATTTTACAGAAGCAGAATGTGTTTCATGACATATGCACAGGCCAGTCGGAAACACCCCCATGATCTATATTTCTCGTGTATTGGATCTTAATCCACAGTAAATAACCATGAGGCTTTCTTGTGGCATCTAAAAGCTTCTAAGAAAAAATTTGTCTGACCAGGATACGTTGTCTAGCTAATGTTGATCAGAGCTTGTCTCTGGGGTTTTAAACAGAATCATGCATTTGGCATTGGTGTGATGGTCTGCTTTTACCTTGACAGAACACATTCTGGACAATTAAAATATTGTCAATTGTTATGATGACTGTACTTGATAACCCATATTCACTTCACTATTTTGACAGGCAAGTCCATCAAATCATCTATAACGACAAAATTTACCTTTCCGAGGTGAGATCATTGTCAGATGTGACATAGTAGCCCCTCACAAATTTAATCTGAAGAACTTTAACAGCAATTCATTATACAAGGTTACCAACAGCTGAAGACAGACAATATTTTCAGGCTTGTGTGATAAAATGGCATCAGCATATTCCAACAACTGTTTTTAAAAGCTCTTACACTAATAGAGGCCAGCCAACAGACAAGTAAAGGGATGCCAACCCAGTATCCATTTTCACAGTCAGTATCCATAATAAAGTGTTTTAATTGTCTTGTAAAACTAAACATCTACTACTCTCTGTGTCTTGGACAGCATTTTTGTTCAAGATCACTGCTTTTATTCCTAACAATGCTGGGTTGACTCGGTAATTCTTTAGAATCTAAGACCCGTATAGTCAGACAGGTCATAGACTTTCAAATGTGTGTTTACTGCTGGCTACATAAGGTAAACCCTTTCACTTTAGAACACCTCACCACTGGACAGCCTGTAACAAATACATTTTTGGGCCTGCAGAAATGAACTCTGTAATGTGTTCATCAGTGGAACTGCTAGTCAACTCCTAAATAATCACCCAGAGATGCCCAGTCACAGTCTGGTCCAAAATGACAGAGTCTGTGTAGTAGTAAGGCACCTGTCCTGTAACCTATCTAACAGGTTGGGTTGACTCCCAGATGCGTTGTAAAACTAGTTATAAATATGTTGATATTATTGGAATTTGTGTAATGATCGCTATATTTAGCTTAAACAAGCTGTTCATCACCAATGAAAAAGCGATGAATATCGAAATAGGGGGCGAACATATTAAATAATTTTGTGGGTCTGTTACTACGTTGTGATAAATTAGCTCTCTGCCAGAATTTACCCCAAAGAGAATTTAAAAACAGTTTAGATATCTGTCTTCTTGCAGGGTTAACAGTTATGGCTGCAGGGTTCAAATGTACATTTCCCTTTCAAAATACCGTTGTATGTACCTGACTTTATCCTCTTCAGTTTTGACCCATGAAGGAAACCAGATGCCTCTTGCTTGCCTTTTAGATGCAGCTGATGTAATCTACAAAAGCTCTGTGCATGACTGCTAAATGCCAAACTTCATAAATGTTAATGATTTTGTAGCCTTTTTCCAGTGCCAAGTTTAGTTCTCTACAGTACAGTAGGTACCAGTAAGTGACCGTTGCTCATCATCATGGGGGCATGATGTTGTTTGAAGTCTATTTTCAAGCGATGCCGACATAATGTAAACACAAGCTTTTTACCAATCCTGGATGGCAACACTGGAAAGAAAAAAGACTCTAGGGGTAAGACTTTTACTTTTGATAAACAAAGTACTGAGTGAGGTCATCAAAATTGTCATAAATGATGTCAGGATGACCGACCGGATACTGTTTGGTTTTGTTAACAAAAAGATGAGGCTGGTAAAATCATAATAGTGTATTTTCTCATCAGGCTTGTCTTATATAGTACAGACAAATGGCATTGTTCTCCCCAAACAGTGACTGCCTAGGTTAAGTAGCTGTGGTAGCTACCTGTCCCTCAAAAATTATTCAAACCCTGATCAGTGGTCTGCATTTGCTTTCCATTCATGTTCCCACAATACTCTAACTGCAAAACCCTGTCCTTTTTAGAAAATGAAATTTGTGCATGGTCTATTGAATAACTGTCCAAAACTAGTCCCTGTTATGTGGTTTCTATCTTTCTCACAGTAACAGATGTTGCAGCCATGAAAAAACAACCATTAAATTCAAATGCTGTAGGTATTCCATTTATGACTGAATAGCCATCCAAAAATAGGACCCACCTCAAATTCACCACCCCTTAGCGCATGCTGAATAGAAATGTTTTCTTTCTAGATATGTACATAAGCCACTGAATAGCAGGTGTGGAGTACCTCTTCCAATTGTCTGTGGTAGTTGTCTGGAGGAGAACAGCAACAGTGCATTCTTTCAAAAATGAAACCTGTACATCGCCATAGAAACTGAAGGGCTATGGTGACGTACTGGAAGAAGTCTAGGATACTGTTTCATACTCCACGGTATCATAGTCTGACTGTTTTAAAATACTTTTCCTAGTCATCTCCAGTACTTCATTTCTAAATCTGACACAGGCTTTTCGAAGAATTTCAACATCTAACTGACAATAGTAGCGAAGCTCTCTTTTCAGATTAAATTCTCTATGTCTGTTAGCTAGGTACCATTGCAAAAAACTCTTGCTTTTCTGCAGGCAACATATATTCAGGACCATAAAACTGAGCATCGGGCAGGGGTCCTACATAATTTTCATTAGCCTTGGTGTTAAAAAAATGGGGAAGCCTTTAGCAATCTCATTCTCAAATCCAAGGGCTGCAGGGATTTTGCTAGTTTAAAAGGAAGAAAACAATGGCTGTCAATAAATCTGATGTGTAGGGATGTCACTGTGACACAGTACTTTTCCTCCTTGTGTGAGCAATTTAATATCAATTCTTTCCCTTGACTAGCTGGCTAATGATAAAGTAACTGTCATAGCCTTTGGCATTGTGTGCTACTAAATGTGAAGTGTCTAAATGGGGCATCAATAAAATGTCCTACAAAATCTTTTATGCAATCTTCACCTTGAATTCCAGGACCTCTTCCATCTAACTGCTTAGCATACACAAAATTTGGTATGCACCCACGTTTTCTTGTGGCTTCAAAATCAAACACTATATATTTCTCAGTGCTTTTTTACAACTGTGAGTGGTGACATATAACACAGATGCTTGTCGGCTGTCATGAAAGAACCACATCTGCTACACTGAATCAATTTACATGTATGAGATCCCTTGTAAAAAACAAAACATTGTTCACACAGTTTCATGGATTTACAAGACCCTGTATCACCATCAGCTCTAGCTAAATGTCTTTCTAGACACGCTGAAGACCTACAGATCTTCTTACATTTGTGACAAGATACTGTGCCAATTTCTTTTCGAGACAACATGGTAGCAAACAAACTTTACACTGTTGTGCACAGATATGATTCCCCTTATGGCTGTAGGCTACATCACAATATTCACAGAGGTACCGTGCGCCTATGAATTTTTTTACATTAGTGATGCCATAATAATGTTTTTCATGTAATAATACAAACAGTGTTTTAGGAAATCTTTCTGGACCTGTTGAAAATGTTTGCCAGTTTCCTTCATTATGATATAAAATCTTAATTTTGACTCCTAAAAAGCGTTCAAACTGTGACACATCACTAAAAGTGACAGGGCTTTGGTCTGACAAACCTAGCTCAGCATACAATATTTTAACCTTGTTCAACAACTGACTGTCACTCATATGTGATTTAAGAGTGCGAATGGAGCCACGAAACACAAAACAATTGTCTCTGTTATTTAAATCAATCAGGTATCGCCTCTTTTTTGTAAAATCCTGCTATACAAGATGGAGCTCAGTGTCCGTCTCCCCCACCCCAACCCTGAGTTTCTCATGGTTATTATCACAAGATGTATAGAGGATCAGCAATTACTTCAGTATTGCTCTGTAGCATATCAGCTATCTCGATCTAAGAAGGTTGCAGCATTTAGTTCATTTGGACTTGTCTTTCTTTGAGAACAAGGGTGATTCAAAGAAGCAGCATTTAATCTTACCTGTATAAAATCCCCATATTGTGTTTTCTCTCTCACACTGTCTAACAAACTTTCTATAGCCTGGTGCATTGCTGCAATAGCCTCTGTAAAGATTTTATTTTATCTAGATTTATAAACTTATATCTTTGATGAAATTCTGTAGCATTAAATTTTTTAAACTGCGTTCATATTCCTGTACAGCTTCTAAATACACTACGTAGGGCGCCTGTTAGCCCTGATCATCATAGTTTCTAATTCAGACTGCAGACCATTTGTAACATTTTGTAACAACCTACGCTTACTATTTTCCTGGCATGTTTTACTTTTCTGATCAACTTTTCTCGTATTGTTTTATTTTTACCCAGATTTTTTCTTTTTGACACCATTTGTTATTTTTTCATTTTGCTAGTGATGCAACCCCTTGTACTCAGTTTATGAGAGCTTCTGTGCTTTCACTTTGTGACTTTGTTCTTTGTTTTGGCAGCTTTTTCCTCAAGCCCTGTACTTTTCATACATGACTGACTGCACTAGCGCCGTCTTCATTTCTCTGATAGAAAATTTGGAAATATTGATTAAACCAAGCACACTGTTCAGTACAGTAGCTGAACTTTAAAAAGCTCAGATTTAAGCAGCTGATGATCGTAATCCTCACTAGATAATCTGCCCTCAATTACAAGGCATTAAACAAACAATCAATTGTTTTAAAAATATAGGCTTTCCAATATTGATCATGTCAATGTCACTTTCTTGAAACCTTTGGTCAGAAACTCTTGAGCCACTGCTCCTAAATGGCTATACAATGTTTATTGGCACATTTGGTTCATTTACAGCTGCAGAGACTCTTAAAACATTGCTCGTAGATGGCTGTATATCTTGTTCAGTTATGCTATATGTATTCTGGTCACTGACCCCAGTTGAAATTCTGCCATGCCTTTGAAAAACATCACGTTCATGTAATGATCTCTTTTTCCCTCTCACACCTGTAGGGTTTGTCTGTGAGGCTGTTTAAAAACAGAAAATAAACCCCTGTCACTACTTCAGTATTTTAAAACTTTTATAAGACAACATTTAAACTCTAAAACCTGCAGAATCTACTATTTCTAGATAAAAATACACACCTTCTGTAGCAGTAATCTGGGGGTTAGCCAGCCTCACCCCTCCAGGATTTCTCTGCGGGTTCTATTTAAAACAGAAAATAAGCCCCCTGTCACTACTTGTATTTTAAAACTTTTATAAGACAACATTTAAACTCTAAAACATGCAGCATCTACTATTTCTAGATAAAAATACACACCTTCTGTAGCAGTAATCTGGGGTTAGCCAGCCTCACCCCTCCAGGATTCTCTGCGGTTCTATTTAAAACAGAAAAATAAGCCCACTGTCACTACTTGATGTATTTTAAAACTTTTATAGAGACAACATTTAAACTCTAAAACATGCAGCATCTACTATTTCTAGTTAAAAACACACACCTTCTGTAGCAGTAATCTGGGGATTAGCCAAGCGATTAAATGTTTGGATAAGCTCTTAAATCAGAGTCCACCAGTTCCATAGCTAATTGTTGAATATTTTAATTTTTCAGCTCAAGACAAAGGACAAGCGATACTAACACAACTGCTACTTGAGCTTCCAGTATCTTGAAATGCTTATATAAAATGACTCAGACCCCCTCACCACCCCACCGCAAGTATGTGGCAAGTAGTGAAAAAACATCTGGCACTGTCCATCAGACCAACACCCCCTCCCCATTCTCAAAGGGTGGGATATATAAGACCCTATGCTAGTCAATGTGACTCTTTCTCACTTCCTGCAACAGCCGGAAGGCATTAAGAAATGCCTTTCTGCTAATAGGCTAGTACAGTCTAATTAAAAACAGATGCTTTTATCAATCTTAAAACACAGAGAGACAGTGGAGTGCAAGCCTAAGTTATGCTTTGAAAAGTCAAAACAGAAATTTTGTCTTTTTAAAGCAGCTACATCCTTTAAATTAGTAATTGATTAAAACTGTACCTACCACTAATCAGAATATAAAACTTATTTTGTTAAAAAGTTAATCATGAGAAACACAAGTTTTTCACATTTACTATGTAGGAGAGTTCAAAAAGAAATGCCATACTGCTAATTAAAACAGATGCTTTTTATCACTCTTAAAACACAGAGAGGCAGTGGTGTGCATGCTTAAGTTATGTCTTGAAAAGTCAAAACAGAAATTCTGTCTTTTTTAAACAGCTGCGTCCTTTAAATTAGTAATTCAGTAAAACTGCTTGCATACCACTAATCAGAATATAAATCTTTGTAACATATTTATTTTTCTATTTAGTACTACATGACTTTTTAATTTTTTGATAATGTAACTATAGACATTTCATTTATTTTTCTATTTAGTACTACATGACTTTTTAATTTTTTGATAATGTAACTATAGACATTTTGCAACAAAAGCATAAAGCTACTTTTTTACAGACCCTGTAATCCCAAAAATTTTGAGACACACGTTTCAAAAGAGAATCAATAGGCCTTTGTAACCATGGCTGTGTAAATGAACAATGATGTTTTGTCCGTCTTAACAGACAAATACCCTACCACACAGCCAACAGTCCCGTGAGCTCCAAAAAGGCCATCTATATTTTAAACATCCACAAAATACATTGCTTTTTCCTACGTGCTAATGAGGGACGGACACACATACACACACACACACACACACACACACACACACACACAAAGTGTGTATTTTTCTAGCGACTCTAAGCAAAGCTGTATATACATTTTAAGACTGTTGCTTTAAAATTATTTTGAAAGAAAACATTATCATTTTACATTCTGTCTTTTCTTTGTAAGATATCATTTTTTCAAAACATTATAAATATCACACACACTTCATTTCAGCCTTCTCCTTGATACTACACAGAGGCTGAGGGGTGAACTATAGATAATGTATTCCTTTTTCTTATATAGTTTATTCTTTCTAATTCATGACAAAAGTATAATTAGTTTTTAGTGATTGTTGCAATGCTATCAGAGAAAACTGCTGAGCCATCTTATTTAGACAGAGGTCCCCGTTTTAGCTTATAAATGTTACATGAGTATACATAAAGCTATCCTTTTGATGCAAGTTTGACACAGTCCTACAGATGCATGTTAAATAATTTTGTATACTGTTACAAAAACAGAAAAAGGGTACTCACACAGGCAGATAATTCCCCTAGGGGTGGGGTCTCCACACAGATCTGTGACATCTCTGCATGATCAGGTTCCCTCCTAGATACTTCTTTCTGAAAATATCCTAATCAAAAACACACATGCCCACTGCAGTTATACAATGAGGCCTACAGGGTCACACACCACTACATAAACACTAACTGATTTTTGGGGTGGGAGAACGCAGTGATGAGAGGGACAGGGGTTTGAGCCAGGATGGGGTGGGGTGCAGGAGAAAGGAGGGATGCAGGAGTTCAACCTAGCATGGTGGGACTCGGGTTCGAGACAGGATGGTCTGGCAGGGGCTCGAGGAGTGTACGAGAATGAGGGGTGGGGGCAGGGGTTCGAGCCAGGATGGTGGGGTGCAGGAGACAGGTGGGGCGCAGAGGTTCAACCTAGCATGGTGGGACTCGGGTTCGAGACAGGATGGTCTGGCAGGGGGCTCGAGGGTGTCACGAGAAGGAGGGCGTAAGGCGGCTTACAAAATGGTGCTGTTAGGTCATTTCTCTGCGCCAAAGGGCGGGGCACTGGGGTTCGAACGCATGTCATTTTCTGCCAAAAGGGGCTGGACACGGGTTTGAATGCGTGTCATTTCCTGCGCAAGGGGCAGGGCACGGGTTTGAGGTTGCATCACTTCCGCCAGAAGTGGGCGGGGCTAGCGCATTTTAGGGAGGGACTTCCGGTTTAACAATGGGTGATTCTGATTGGTCCATTTTAGGCCACGCCCACCTGTCAAATGACGTGGAACACGCTGATTGGCTGAAATTTAACATTTGACGAGATATATGAACTTATACTACTAATATACTGTTTGCTGATATTACCAAAAAAAAAAGATACGGTAAGCCATAACTCCTGGAGAGGTTTATAAAGAGACAGGAGGTGGAGGTTTGCTGGGGAGCAACAGCAGACTGTGAGATAACGAGCTGCTAGGCTAGGTAATAGCTGGAGGGTCCTGCTACTCTTACTTGTGATTGGAGGTATACATGGTAAGAGTAAACCAATGGGTCAGCCAGATAACAGGGAGGAAGGAGCGAGACTTGTATTTAAAGAAGGCCTGGGACAGGGAGGGGGGGTAGGAGAAAAATGAGCAGCAGTTAGAAGGAAAGAGTCGAGCAAAAAACTCAGCTAAAGTCTATGGCCAAAGGAGCAGCAGTCAGTGTGGATTAGTGGAGCAGGCAGGCCAATCAGTGTCCGCCTGCATGAAGCGCAGCACCAGTCAGAATCTACCAGCTGGAATGGCTCCAAGGATGAAATCTGCAGGCATACCTGAGGGCTGGACCTGCTTCCTGTGGTCTGAATTCAGCAGGGGTTTGAGGGTGAGTCGAGCAGCAGTGGCTGGAGAGACAGCTGGGGTGTACTGCCCATGTTGCAGGCATGGTTGAGGGGGTGGTTACAGCATGGTTTTCCCTACTTGTAAAAAAATAACAGAAGCAAAGAAGACTTAAAAGGATATCCCTTTCAACTACACATGACAGTAAAGCAAAATCACAGTGCTCTGAAATTCTGACTGATAGTCCAAGAAACAGCTTTCCTGCAGTTTACTTACTTCAGGACAACAAAGTGGCAAAAAATAACCATCACCTTCAAGACATCAAACCATGGTTAAAAAACAAGATTACACCACAATATTTGGGTTTAAACACTGTTGGATCACATTTCTTTTATTTCAGTGTTTTCAGACAGTTATCACCTAAGTTTATATAATGGAGTACAAAAAACTGACCAAATTGAGCAACTTCATTGATTAAAACACAACACATGAACATTGTTTATTTTGTTTATTTACATAGAAACTGAACAGTTTGTAACTCACCTGCTGTAATATACCTAGCTACAACCTAAGACATCTTTCAAGTAATGAACAGCAGAGCCGTCTGATTTTTATACAGTTTTTATGCTTTAAATTGAAAATGGAAGCCACTGCCACAAGAGCTCTTCTCTGACTACCCTAAAAGTTTTTCTCACTTTAGGGGACCAGGTAACCTAGAACCACAAATAGAGAATAATGCATATGTAGGTGTGTGTTATGCAGTTTTTTTACACACCCAAGGTGCATGATAATATATAAACCCCAAGAGAAAAGCTTGAGAGGTTTCTATATTGTCACACACTGAAGGTGTGTAGAAAAACTGCTGATCATACACCTTCATATGTATTAGTTTTTATAATAACTGGTGCTAAATAAGTAAACAAAGCTCAGAGTCTTAGCATTACATGCTTCCTGCATTGCTGATTTGACCTCCTTATGGGTGCCATGGCATGCTGGTTGTCAGTGTCAGTGGCTCAGTAGGTAGCACACTCGCCTCTGAGGCTGGGAGATCAGAGGGCTGTGGGTTCAGTTCCCACATCTGACACTTGTGTTAATATCCCAGTACTGACACTGTAGTGCAGCATGAGAGGGGTGCTGCACTACTTAGGTGCCGTCTTTCAGATAAGACGTTAAACCAAGGTTCCATCTGCCTGGATTGGTGGTAGTTCAGGTGGATGTTAAAGATCCCATGCCACTTATTGAAAAGAGTAAGGGAAGTTTATTGAAAAAGAATCATAACATCATAAAAAGGAATCAAAATACATCAGAGATCATCAAAATACATATAAAAAGACAAATATTCTGTACAAGACATAACAAAAGAAAAACATAAAAATTTATAAGAATCAGAGAAACAAAATGTTTCCACAAATCATCCACTTTATCTTTTGAAATCTATGAAAATCATTTTCTTTGACATATAACAATCCTTCTTCAATCTGTGAAATAATAGTAGCATTCAATACTTTTTGTTGCTGTAATACATACTTACAATGTGCCTGCCATAAAAAATATTGAACATAAGCAAAAAAAATTCAAAGTGCTCTTATGATAAGACTTCCATACCTCAGTATAATCACCCAAAATTAAAGTATGATAAGAAATAAGAGGCAAAAAAGGTATATTCCAATGAAAGGCAGCATCCTGCCAAAATAGCTGACTATGAGGGCAGGCAATAAAAATGAAACATACTTTCTTCAATGTTAGAACACGTAAGCCTAGGACAAAATCTATCTGCCTGAGGTTTATATTTTAGATTTCCCCTAACTCCCAACCTTCCCTGAACAGAGAGCCATACGACATCCCAAAGATGAACAGGAAGTCTAAAATCTGTTAGTTTGCTTAAAGCAAATATCATTTTAGTAGGTACACAATCAGGAAAAAGGAGAAAAATTTGTTGAACATCATAGACAATATAAGAATAAAAGGACTTCCTATCCACAGACATTCATTTCATAAAGGACATTTTCCATTGCTGCATTTTTTTAATAGACGATATTCCATAAGTAGGAAGAGAATCAGATGATAGAATTTTAGGAGGTAGAAGAGTCCATTTTACAAAATAACAGGACCAAAGAAATTGGACCATAATTGCCATGACATAGTAGCAAAGGTCCAGAGATAATTATAAGAACTAAAAAAATAAAGGGAGTGATAAAAAACAATAGGGTTAATCATATTCAGTCCTCCTTTTTTAATAGGTAAACAAGTAATTTCCCATTTCACGGGATCCAATCTATTACCCCATATCATTTGAAAAAAAGACTAAGAAGTCGGGTTTCTAAGTGAACTAGAGTTTGGTATACATAGCGTAAGTAAAGAAAAACAGGTAACAAACATTTTTTAACTATCATGACCCTTTTTCTCTTCCCAAACTTCCAATATTTCCACCTATTAATTTTAGTTTCACCAATCCATAACTGCCGGTCCCAATTATATGTAGCCAAATCACCGGGACCAAACCAAAGACCCAGAATTTTGTGAAGAGTAGAAACCAAAGGAATCCCTGAATTATTCAGAGAATCAGGTCGTGTACGGTCCAAGCAAATAAATGAGACTTTTTCCTGTATTAAGACCTGTCCCAGAAAATGAGCCATAATTTGAAAAACACTTTCAAAGCCTATTTCAAAGAAGAAACATCTTGGACAAGCAATGTAACATCATCAGCATAAGCAGTGACCTTTTCAAGTTGTAACAAGGGGGAAGGGGCTAAACCAATAATACTCTGATCCCATTGTATCTGTCTAATAACAGGGTCCAGAGCAAAAGCATATAAAAGTGGGCTTAAAGGACAGCCCTGTCTGACTCCTATAGCAAGAGGAACATTGGTTTCAAAAAGCCCATTAACTGAAGGGATAATGGTGGCATTAGAATATAACATAATGATCCAGTTTAACAAATTGTTTGGGGAGACCATAATGTAATAATAAAGGAAAAAGATATTGATGTTGTATTCTGTCAAAAGCTTTAGCTTGGTCCAAAGCTACCACGTATCCTGAAATATTGTGTATGGTACTAGCCCTCATATAGTTCCCTTAATAGATATAAATTATGTTGAATTCTTCTATTGGGGATGTCACAGGGCTGAGCTGGGTGAATAAGAGAATCAGGAACTGTTAATAACCGATTATTAATAATTTTGGCCAAAGTTGTATAATCACTATTCAGGAGACTAAGAGGTCTCTAGTTAGACAGTAGATTTTTATCCCCAGATTTATATACAAAATGAAGAAGAGAGGTGTTCAATCCAAAAAAAGAAGAATGTGAAGTTAACATAGAGTTGAAAACTAAGGGCAAAAAATAACACACATAGGAAAGAAATATTTTATAAAAATCATTAGGAAAGCCGTAGAGTCCAGGAGATGTACCGGTAGTTAATTGTTTTATTACTTTCTCTACTTCTTGAGAAGAAATAGGTTGCAGCAAACACTGTGACATAGAATCTGCCATTTGAGGAAAAGGTGTAGAAAACCCATGTAAAAGGGTAGTAGCGGAATCAGAGGGAAAACTAAAGAGGTAGAACCAATAAATTGCTGTACTACAGACAGCATTTCTAAATCAGTAGATACCACAGTACAATCTGGTTTACAAAGGCTAGTAATCAAAGTTTTATCTAGTTGCTGTTTACATGCAGCACATGGATCAGATGCTTGGTGTGTTCTTCATCCCATATCTGAACTCCATTTCCAACGATTTGGCCCTATCATACTGATAGTCCTTCATTTTATATAGTTGATTCCTAAGCAGTAGGTAGTGCAAATAATTAGAATTTGCTTTGTGCCTACCGAAAGTAGGTAAATGTCATTTTAACTCCAGTTTTGTGTCAAGCCACCAGTCAAAAAGAGTATCATAAGAACACATAATAGAGTTCTGAGCCACAAAAAAATCTCTATTTGAGAAACACAGGCAGGGGAATCCAAAAGCGACACATTTAAACGCCATTGTTGGTGAGCAGAAACATTTTTTGGAGGAACCGCAGATAAACTCAGAGTACAAAATAAAATCTTGTGGTCTGAGAATTCCGTAGGCTTAGAAATACAAAAAATAGGAATAAGATATTTAGAGACAAAAAACATGTCAATGCGGGTGGCATAAATGTGCCTATGGTAAGTAGCTCCACTATTAGTTTTATGTATGGTCCTAAAGGCATCTCTCAAACTAGCTTCGGAAATAATATGTAGTAAGGCATGAGAGTCACAATACATTTTTTTCTGTATTTCACCCGAAAATTTAGTATCCACAGTACAATTAAAGTCATCCCCCCAAATAATATGCATTTTTGTATATAAAAAAGGTTTGATGTCTTCAAATAGTTCAGTCCTAGCAGTTTTAATCTGTGGAGCATATAAATTAATAAGGCGAAAAGAAAAATCCTCAAGGGCACAGTCAAGGATCAAAGCTCGGCCAGGTCGGATGTCTATGAGTCTGGAAACATGAAACTTAGTGGACTTAAATAGAATGCCAATCCCATCTGCAGAGTCCAATCCAAAAGTCCAAAAAGAAGGGTCCCAATGCCATTGTCTCTTTATTTGTTCAACCTCATAAAGAGAGGATAAACATGTCTCTTGTAAAAATAAGATGTCTACATCAAGGGAGTCAAAAAATGAAAGTACAGAAATTTGTTTTTTATAAGCTTTTAAACTACAGACATTAAAAGACCTGATCCTTAAAGTAGCCATCTAAAGTGAATGAAAATCAAGGCCCTCCTTTTAAGCCATTACTAGCTTTCTGTTTTTTCCCTTTCTTTCCTTTTTTTCTTTGTAAATTTCAGTGGATTTACTCTTCTCATCTTCTGTAACCAGCTCAGACCTCTGAGAAGTATCAGATTCTAGATCAGAATCACCCACCTCATCTTGCAGGGGAGAAAAAAGATTCTCTGTAGGTATAGGACAAGGAGCGTGGTGTTTAAGAGAAGACCTGGTAAACCTGCGACTCTTAACAGTCTTAAATAAGGGGGGAAGCATGGAAGTACCATCAGATTGACTCTGTACAGAGAGAGAGGAACTACTGAAACAGTAGCAGGAGAAATAACAATATCCTGAATCTGTGCTGCGGCAGGGGAGGCCTATCTGGAGAGGATATAGTGTCAGCATTCTGGGGAAGAGATGATTCTCAGAAAGCTCAGTCTCATTTTGTAGGGCAGAGGAGGTGGAAAAACTAGAGTCCCTTTTTCTTTCCTGGGCCTTGCTGACTAAATCATTCTGATCCCACCCTTCAGTTCTATTGCGCTTGGCCCAAGGACATTGATGAAATGCATGTCCTTTTTCATCACATAAGTTGCATTGAAAAATATTTTCACATAAATCTACTGAATGACCATAGCCCCCACATAAGTAGCAGTTTAACATATCACAAGAGCTGCTAATGTGAGTTCTTGATCCACATTTATAGCAGGCTCTTGGTTGTCCACTATAAAAACAAACCCCTCTGACCTTTCCCAGAAAAAAAAACTATTTGGCAAATGAATGATGTCTGAGTTAACCTGAAACAGTTGGACTTAAAATTTCCACTCCCCGGTCTAAATGCCTTCCAAATCAAGGAGAGCTTCAGGAGGGCCCAGCATGTCACAACAATTTTGTGACCAGTGATAAATATCACTGACATTAACACCTTTGTTACAAAACATTAGAGAGACATATCTGATCTGTGGCCTTGTAAGGGTGATTGTGAAAAAGGGGGTCCATAGAAGGGTAGCTTGAAGAACAGAGTATGTTTCCCAAATCTTTTCTAAACTACTGTTAAGTCGAAAGCTGCAATCAAATGAATCTTCCCCTGAAATATGAATCAGAGCATATAAATCAGAAGGGGAGAAATGCATAGAACCTCTTAAAAGCTGATTAGCTACACAGTATCTATTAGGGTGTGTAGAGAGCCCTCCCTTATATCGTAGCCGCACAGCATTACATCGAGGTGCTTGCTCAAGCTTATTTTTGAATAAATCTGCCATAGGAATATGATTGGGTTTTTCAGAATTATCCTTTTCAGAACCCATCTCCAAACCCGCTTCCCTCTGATTATTCCCCCCCACCCGAGGATGTGCTCAGTCTAGACAAGGCCACAGCACAATCCCGTAACTTATGCACACCAGTAAGTGAGGCCTCATGAAATAAAGTTTGGCCAGTACCTGACCTCAGTTTAGAAGTCACGGTGGTATGCTTAGCTATGGTAGAGATAGAGGTAGAAGGCCGAACATCATTCCATTCTGGGTCCGGAATCCATTGTCCCAATGCTGTATGTTTCCATCCTGATTTTGAGAGAGTTTTATCAGCAGACCAGTCTAAAAGAAAATCCTGAGAGTCAGTCGGGAGACCAAATTGTTGGCGTACCATCTACGAGGCAGAGCGAGTCGCAGGAATGGGAAGAACTGAGTCTTCCATCTCATGGTGTTCCTGTATGATACCCGGAAGTTCCGGCTGAAAAAGTAAGTCCGTAGGAGATTCAGTCAGCAAAGAATCTGAAGAAATATTTAGCAGTTCCACAGGATCAGTGACTGATGTTTGCACGGTAGAAATAATGACAGTGTCAGGAACCTTCTCCCAAACTGGTAACCTACCAGCAATCTCCTGATGACAAGAATCTGGAGCTTCAGTTAAAGGTATCTGTGCCTCTTGAAGACAGGGCAAAGCATTCTCCATAGAAAGCATTACTTCCATTGAAGTCTCTTCAGAAAATACCAGCAGCATATCCTACTGCATGAAAGGCTGTGCACCATCTGCCATCCTGCAGACACAGTGCGCCCCCTACTGGCAACAATGCAGTAGGGGATGTTTTTATTGAAAACTTAAAACAAAAATACAAGATTGTATTACAGCATACAAGCTCAAAAGGAAAATAAAAACCAGAAAAGAACATGACAGCATACCTGAAAACAACAAAAATACCCAAAGGATATACATAGCAATCCCATTCCCACAAAAGAAACAGAGGAATCAAGTTCAGCAAGACCCAAATGACAAGCAGCAACAATATAGTACTGCATAAGACTGTAAAAAAAGAAAAAAAACCTAAAGAAAAAACAGGTAGTACATGCATACATAAACCAAAACAATCTAAATAAGCCACAGGATATCCCCTTCCCAAAATACCAAAAGATAAGGGGAACATAGCATAACAATTTGAAAACACAGTACACAGCAAAAAAACAGGAAAAAAAACCCAGCACTTCCATCATCCTGTATCCAACCACTGAATTGCCTTCCATTTCAGCTGAAATTGTTGTCTCGATAAAGTATGAAGATCAATATTCCAAAGATCTAATAAGCAATGATGTATTCTCAAAAATAATTGGTCAGGGGAAATGAGTCCTGCTAATCTCGTGAGATATTGGCAACTCAGGAATCGGTGTAAAAAAGCCATTAGGGCTGCCAAAAGTAACTTCTGTAAATCGGCACTACTTAGTTCTGTCAGAGATCCTAGGAGGTTCTGGAGGAACATTAAATCCCTCATCAGTGGGCCCTCTCACTCGGGTGTCGTGGACATGATTATTGATGGAGTCTCGTGCAATCCCCACACTATATTGACCACACCTCAATCTCCACTTCTCTGACCTTCGGCCCTCACGCTCGTTTCCACGACCAATGGAGGTCGCTTGTATCTCCCTCTGATGCAGAGTGAACATCCTCCTCGGAGAGTATTTAATCTTAAGGCACGTGTCTGTCCTTGATGTCCAAACAGCAGCTGCCCCTCTCCCAGCACTCCAGTGCAGGGCCTGACAACCTTAAGGCCCAGGCTTCTCAAGCTGGGGCAGCTTACATTGCCCCTCTAGTTGCCCATATCTTTAACCTATTCCTTAGCTCGGGGATAATGCCTGACATCTGGAAGGAAACATAGAAACATAGAAACATAGATTTTGACGGCAGATAAGGACCGCTTGGCCCACCCAGTCTGCCCATTTCCCTACCTAATGGATAAGCTGCAGATCCTAGTTAACCAGCAGCCTACTTCTTCTTCTACCCCCACCCCTAGAATTGCTTTATGACTGTCCATGAATGCTTGAATTCCACCACTGTTTTTGACTCCACAACCTCCTCGGAAGGCCGTTCCATGCATCCACAACCCTCTCTGTGAAAAATACTTCCTTAAATTACCTCTGAGCCGCCCTCCTTCTATCTTCAAATTGTGCCCCCTTGTTCTTGCACACCTCTTTTTTTGAAAGATGCTACCCTCTTGGACTTTGTTGATTCCCTTGAGGTACTTGAAAGTTTCTATCATGTCCCCCCCTTTCCTCGAGGCTATACATATTCAGCTCCTTAAGTCTCTCTTCATATGTCTTCCGGTGCAGACCTTGCGCCATTTTAGTTGCCCTCCTCTGGACAGACTCCATGGACTCCAAGGAGGCAAGGATTGTCCCTGTTCTGAAGCAGGGAAATCCCAAACTCACTGACAACTATCGCCCTAATGCTATTCTCCCATCCCTTGGTAAACTCCTGGAAAAGGTTGTGGCTGAGCAACTCTCGGAGTTCGTGGATATCCATGAGCTGCTTTCTGGGGCCCAACATGGTTTCTGGAAAGGTCATAGTACCACTACTGCCCTGATTACTGTAACCTCTAGTATTAGATCCACCATGGATCAGGGCAAACTATCAGGTGCTATATTTATTGACTTGTCAAAAGCTTTTGACCTTGTCAACCATGACCTACTGGGGGAGCAGCTCAGGGCTCTCGGGTTCTCTCCACATGCCATGAGTTGGATGATGGGCTACCTAATAGGTAGAAAGCAGTGCACCTGCTTTAACAAGGTCCTCTCGGAGCCTAGGGCTGTGACCATAGGAGTTCCCAGGGATCGGTACTTGGACCTCTCCTATTCTCACTTTTTATTAATCAACTCCACGGGTGACCTCTAGGTTTGCCAAGTCCCGCTTTATGCAGATGACCTTGTGCTAGTGTTGTCTCGTAATGCTGCTGACCTTAACCAGTGCCTATCTGAAGACTTCAGCAGAGTCTCGGCCTGGATTACCAACCATAGACTGGTATTGAATCCTAACAAAACTCAGGCCATGCTCTTTGGTTCCACAGCCAAGTTAAAAGCCCGTCAGCTATGCTCAAAATAAAGCATGATGGAGGCCCCTATTTGTCAACAACGAGCTCAATTAAATATCTTGGGGTCACCCTCGACCCACAACTTGACATGAGGAAGCCATATCAAAACATCTGCAGAGCCACCAGGTGTAAGCAGCGCACCTACAGGGCCAATACAGCACAGCTCCAGGAGTGAGGCTGGCACGTGGGAGAGAGTGCTTCTCCCCTCCCTTAGTTATGGATACCACCTATTTGCTAGGTCACCTCAAATCCATCTTAATCGGTGGAACACGGCATATAATGATATCTGTCAGTTTGCACTTGCTGCTCCCAAACTCACCCACTGATGTAGCTCTATGACAAACTCAACTGGCTCCCCTGCAGAATTCCTGATCCTTGGTGGCGGAAACTTCACCAGAAAAGTGCTTGCCACAGGCATACCGTCCAGGACTGGTGCATCTCCTCCCAAAACTGGGCGCCATCCCTTACCAGCTCAGGTCACAGACCCGCCGAGTTGTAAAGTTCACCCTACTCGGACCCTTCTGAGGATCGTGACTTTGCCGCTTTTGTGCCTAGGCTCTGGAACTCCATTCCGGACTCTGTTCACTCTGCCCCTTCCCATGGGACCTTTCGCTCCTCCCTGTGGTCCCACCTAAAACAAATGACAAGATGTGACTGCTTCTAGTCTCTGTAATGTAATACTCTGCAGTCCACTATTGTCCACTTTGAGTCCATGATGGTCTATGAAATATGTACTCAGTGATTCTAATGTCTATCTATGTCCTGTAACAATTTGTACTATGTGTGGCAGTATCTCTCCTTATACAAAGCGTTATTAGCTGTTTTTACTGTATCATGCTGTTTCTCCAATGTTGCCATGTATGTATACTGTATGTTTGTGCTTTCCTAGGTCATTTCCTGAAAATAGGCATATTACTTGTCTAGTGTACTTACCCGGTAAACAAAAGCTAAATAAATAAAAAAGGCTCACAAGGACCAGGTACACCGGACTTGCCAAACATGATATTTAATACCTCCAAAAATCAATCTGAATGTATCAGCATTAAAGGATCCCCAGTCTGAGTTTAAAATCCCAAAAAACAAACAGTGAGGTTCAATAGTCGGAAAACAAAAAGAAGCCCATTTAACAGAAAGTATTGACCAAAATTGTAAAATATAAGGGCATTCAAAAAACAAATGAGACATTGTTTCAAACTGATGGAGGCAAGTAGCAGACCTAGGACAATACCGTTCCTCTGTACTTTTATGTTTTAAATTATTCTTAACATTCAATTTCCATATGCAACAAAGCCAAGTGACATCCCACATATATTTAGAGCAGGGTGACAGAAGTAAGCATAGAGGAAATTTGAAGTAAATCAAATCAACCATCTCTGGAAATACAGCTTGACCTAAAAATGTCTATCCAATAATGAATAATACAAGCGTTCCAGAAAAATGAATAATAGAAGTGTAAGTAACAGACCATTTTTAGTTTGCTAAAACAGGAAGAAAAATAAATAGGCAATGAGAGAGACAGATTTCTGCTTATGAGATTAAACCATCCTAGCCCAACCATCCAACCACACGGAAACATGGTCCAAAACCCACAGGACCATATTCAAGATACCAAGTACCAGAGGAACAATATTTGAATATAAAAAATACTAAAAAAAATAAAAACAAGTTAATCATATCAAACCACCCAGTCTAATAGGATGATATAAAACATTTCTTCTTATGGGGTTCAAGCGATTACCCCAAATTGTACAAAAAAAAATACCAAGTGTTGTTTTTGGCAGCATAAAACATACACATACTTAAATGCAAAAATAAACCAAGAAGAAAAGTATTTATCATATAGATACATTTCTTTTTGGACATATTCCATTTAGTCCAAAGCGACACCTTCAATTAGCAGTTTGAAATAATTTCTCAATTATAAGGTGCACTATCAGTGTCACAAAAAATAAATTCCCCAAATTTTACAAGCCTGTGTAGTAACAGAATCCCCATGAGTACCGAATGTGTAGAGCTATGGTTGCCAAAAAAATGACACTGGCTTTTGGATAAATTAAAAGAGGCACCAGTCCCAGTCATATAGGCCCTAGCTAACTGATCCATAGCTATACAGGAAGGGACATCTGAAAAAAAAAAGACATAAGTCATCCGCATACGATATAACTTTAATCTCCAAATCTTCTAAACCTAAAGATAGTATCCATCTTAGTAATAGCTGAGAGCGGGGGTTCTAAAGATAAGATATAAAGAATAGGGCTTAAGGGGCACCCTTGATGGACACCCTTACTACAAAATAGAGGAGAACCAAACCAACCATTAACAAAAGGAATAATAGTTGCCTGTTGATAATACTGACATAACCAAGTAATAAAGCCAGGGTGGAAAACCCATCTATTTACAAACAAGACCAGAGATAAAGATCACGAGAGACATTGTCAAAGCTTTGCCTGGTCCAATTATATCAAATCCAGCCAACTCATCCCTAATACCATGCTCTACAATTTCTCTGATAAAATTAAGGTGTCAAATAAATACGGCCAGGCACTGAACAAAAGTACGTAGGAGAAATAATATCACACAAAAGACAAAATCACATGATTCAAAATCTTTGCTAAAAATTTACAGTCAGAATTTAGCAGCGTTATCGGACACCAATTGTTTAAATCCCCTTATCTCCTGATTTATGGAAAATTTAACAAACTTTCATTCAGACTAGGGAAAATACCTTGGAAGGCATGAATTAAACATGTCAGCCATGTAGTGTTCAGGAGTGAACTAATCAAACCATAAATGTCATTAGGAAGGCCATCCTTACAAGAGTTTATGTTTCTGAAAATTCGAACTACCTCACATAATTCTAATAATGTAATAAGGGACAATAAGAAATCAAAACTTATCAGGGACCGTGTCAGAGAACAATATCGCAACCAATCATCAATAGATTGTTGAGAAACATTAAAATTCTCCGTAAAGGAAGAATGAACATGATCATTCACAATCTAAAGATCCTGACGAGCAGTAACTCTGTCACCTGCAGAATTCAACAGATCATGCACATCCTTTTTCTCCTTCTAGAAAGATTACTGTCAAAAGTTAGTAAAGCAGACGGACCCTGAGTTCAAACCTTTGCTCTCTTTCAGTTGTATTTGCCTTGAGTTATGTAATTGAACCAATTCAGCCTTAATTTTATTAAAAGTAAGAACATCACATGATAGCCCAAGTTAATTTGAGAATAAAGTCATTTAACAGAGTATAAAGACTGCTGATAGGATTTTCAAGGAGCACAAAATATGACCAATAGCAGTAAAATAGTCCTTAAAGCCAATTTGGAATCTTCCACCATTGTTGTTTAGAATCATACAGAAAAAATACAGAATCAAGTGCTTTAGCACATCCAAAAAACAGTCTACACTGAGGATATCAAGAGAGACATATTCAATTTCCAATAACCGGGACCTTTGGAAGTATGTTGAAAATTTGAAAGTGAAAAACTAAGAGACAATGATCAGAAGAAGCAACAAAAGTGACCTGAGGGTTAAAAATTTGAGAGGAGGAGAAACAAACCAATAATCAATCGGTGATTTCCGATTACCCTGAAATATGATAAAGAAGAATAGCCTCAAACACATCAGAAAGTCCTGTAACGGCCAAAGAGTGTTCAGACAAGACATATCACAATAGGTTTGAGGTGACCACCTTAGAAGTCCAAGAAATAGTAAATCACCCCAAATAAAATATTCTACTAGAAAAAAGATAAAGG
Organism: Neoceratodus forsteri; assembly: GCA_016271365.2. Lineage (NCBI taxonomy): Eukaryota > Metazoa > Chordata > Ceratodontiformes > Ceratodontidae > Neoceratodus > Neoceratodus forsteri. Next base: position 879,257,999 of record CM028136.1, read on the forward strand.
CTGAATAAGATTTAAAAAGTTGAATACGTTCCCATTTTACATCGAGGGCATAGATATTAATTAAATGAAAGGGACGCAACAACAGAAACATCCACTACTAGTAACCTCCCGGAAAGATAGAACTACGTCAATAACCTTAATAATATTAGAGTAAACATATCCCAACCCCAGAACGTAACTCAATTGCCCATAGACCAATAACAGGGCCCCACCCCACAGGTTAGTAGCTATGGAAAGGATTCCTGCAACGTGTACTAGAGTATCCTGAAAAAAAAAACAATATCATAACATAAATCTGAAAAAGCAGTAAAAAGTAACCGTTCTTAAATAAGAATGAAGACTGTTAAGTAAAGCTAGCCACAAAATACAAAACCAGAATGAGAGAAACGATTTAGGAGTAGAGTGCAATTTCTTTTCACAATCCCAGCCAGGTAGTTTTTTGAGTTTACATTTCCTCCCACCCTTGGATCCGAAACTGAGTCATGATCAGAGGCATATCAATCTGGGAAGATTCTGAAAGCAGTCAAATCCGCTCCTCAGCATCCAACAAGCCAGAACATCAAATTGTAGAAACAGACACAGGAGCCAGGGGCTGGGCCCAATCAGAAGAACAGCTGAAGCTTGTCAGCCAGGGAGACCCAGAGAAACAGTATCACAGGACCATAGAGGTCTCAGCAGACTGTAACAGTAATACAGTAGTGGGAAGCACCAGGGAACTACCAAGGGGTGGCAGAAACAGGCTGACCAGGAAAATGGGACCAGTACCCAATGAGGAGAGTCCGTTTAGGAGAATGTGGACAAGCAGTCACAAGGAGGTTCAGCGTCAAAGCAGCTGAATAAGACTGAGGTCTTTGAGAAACAGGAGGTCAAATACCATCCAAAAGAGCCGGGCTGCTTCAAAAAATAAGCAGGTCTTGCATAGCAAAATCAGCTTCTTCAGTATTGGATGCACTGGGACAATCCGAAAAGGAATGTCCTAGGTCTTCAAAAAGTACATTTTAACAGGATTGGTACCTGAAAACCAGAACCTCTCCCACATAAAAAATCAAAGAATTTTCTCACAAGGCATACTAATATGTCTAGGAGAGCCACATTTATAGTAGCGCATGGTTGACCAGAGATAAAACAAAAACCTTTATCCCGTCAATAAAAAAACAATGGAGATGCAAAATCATCTTGCACACCTTTCAATTTAATCTTAAACTTCATCCCCACTCAAAACCCCTCCCCATCCAAAATAGGATCAGGCATACCCTGTACTTCATATTTTCAAAAGCCAAAAAGAATATCTGCTAAATTAACACCCTCACTCTGAAATAACACAGTCACCACTCTAAAGCTGTTTTATGAGGAGAGTACCACCTGAAATGAGACCAAATTGGATTGGTTTTAAAGAAGCATAGCATAGCCAAAAGTCTCTAAAAGTGCAGGAGTCCAGCTAACATCAAATGAATGCTCCCCAGGGCATGATGAGTGCATAAATATCCGAGCGTAAAGCCTAAGACTGCTTAATTAAAGTCTTCCACACAAAAGCAGTCGGAAGGGTTGTGAGACCTCCTAAATAAGCGCATCCGAATAGCATTTCTCAGTTTAGCCAACTCAAAAGGTTTTGCAAAACAAGTCTAAAGAAGGACGTAAGAAGGGTCCGATAATTGAGGAGGAGAAACAGCTGAAACATCCTCAGCCATCCCACTGGCTCTTCAGCATAGATACACCTAGAGAGGAACCACCCAGAAGAACAGTACAGGGAGGAGCTGTAGCAGTGCCAAAGTGTCGTCAGCGAAGGAAAGCAGGCAACAGTCTCAGGAAACAGTAATAGAGGTGTGCCAACACATCAGTGTCCATACCTGGATCAGCCATCCAAGAGCCATCAGCGAACTAAATCCAGCCAGCCTTAGAGGAAGCAGACTCCAGGGACCAGGGTTCCTCCAGCAAACACGGAACTGAAACACCTGAATGAGAGCAGCTGTAGGCGCCAGAGGATACTGCGTCATCAGCAGCGCCGGGCAAGCAGGTCGATGAGATACTTGAGAAGACTCAAGCAAATGCTTCTGTTTTTTCTGTTCTAAAACATCAGCTCTAGCAGAGGTAAGAGCTAGTTCAGTTTGTAATAACTGTTGCTGCAACACAGTTCTCCAATTAAGAATCGTTGTTACTGAATCCGGTTCTACTTCTTCAGATACTAATGGTAAATTAACAGACATTTCAACTGAAGAAAATGTAGACTCTAAAGGCAAAGTTATAGGAAGCACAGCAGACACAGTCTCCATTGTTCTGCCACCTAGAACAGCACCGTCCTCCTCCATCACCAAATGCAAACTGCTCCGACCCACAGATGCCTCGTATGAGACAACGCCCCTCCAGAGTAGGGGAATTTCCCCAGTGTCCTGGCCAAATTTCCCTCATTCACTAAAAATACCACCAACAGCTTAATCTGGTTCAAGGCCAGTTGGCATGCATCTGTATCCCCCTCCCCTGGGTCGTGCCTGAAAATAGGCAAGATTTGTCTAGTGCTAACCGGTCAACAAAAACGAACTAAATTAAACTATGACAAGTTGAAGGTTTAACGGCTTCTCCATTGCTTAAAGTTAAAAAAAAACTGTGAACAGTTCAATTTTCTGAGTCGGTAAATACCTTAGCATGGTCACACAACCCGGTAGCAGACAGTAAAAACGCATTAACTTCATGCAAGTTGATATGACTTTGCCATATCAACTCTCAGGTTGACATGACTTTGCCACATTAACTCCACAAGGTTAACGCATGACTTTGCCATATTAACTCACAGGTTGCTGTGACTTGCCATAACAACTTGTAGGTTGACATGACTTTGCCATAACTGCAGGTTGACATGACTTTCTGAGTCTCAAAAATGGGTTGATATCAGCCGTAATTATGCTTCCATTCACATCAAATAGGATAACCTCATGATATACAACATTTCATCATGTGGGTCTTGGGAGGACAGCAACAATAAACAGAACACCCTCCAAGTATGGTTCAATTGCATCATCTAGATTATTTGCAAAATATTTATAAAACAGTTGCTGGTGACTAGCTCCAAAGAGATCCATTCACTGATCAAATAAATGAAATAAAATCTGAATTCAGACTAGGGGAAATCCCCCAATTTACCAGAACCCCACTGCCCTTTGCTTTGAAACCTGGTGGGAGGCTAAACCCTTTACTTGACTTCAGTTTTATGTATGCCAATAATTACACTTATTTATGCTGGTGCTACATGCAACATTTGCTTTGAAAAGATAACTCCCCCAATAGCATTTCCTTGTCACACATGGAAATGAGCCTTGGCTCAGTGTGCCTCTCCCAGTTACCACTTTTTAAATTAATTAATTAATTAATAACTAGAGTCATGAGTGGTCTCCTCTTTAAGTTAGATTTGAGGGAATTCTCCCCATCACCTTTGTTGATAGTCTGATTTTCTCCTTAGAAATAATAATAACACTGAAGGAACATACAATGATATACTTTTAAAACAATTTCCAGGCTGTCTTATTCATGATTTTTCATTCCTGGCAATATGATACAACTTTAGTACATGTAACTTGTACACATTGCATAAAATATATACAAACTGTATTAAAAACGTAAAATAAATAGGTGTATTTCTATTCTTTATGTTAGCTTTCTGACACTGTTTAAGGCTTCTCCCAGGGAAACATGCACACATTTATTATTATTTCAGAAGCTCTTCAGAAAATAAAGTATCTGAAATAGGGTCGTAAAGGAGGGTGGCACGGTTCCAAATATTTTCAGATAAACCACTTATACCCTATGGCCCTTCTCAGTACGCTATGTTGATATTTCTAAACAAAAATGGGAAAAGACTCATCCTATCACTACTTTCCAACCCAGAGCCACCAATAAATGCAAAAATATATTCAGAAATATATCAACCAAATCAACATTTGGCAACAATCAATAGGAATCTGTAGGGAAGATGCAATTCATACAAAACTAACTGAGAAACTGTCTGGAAATAGTCCAAACCAACTTTAAAACCCAGGAGTGTAGCCAGAAATTCCAGTTTTGTACACACTGAGCTCAATTCATAAAAGCTTTTGGGACTAAGTCACATGCTACAACTCGAGTTGTGGACCAAAATCCCAGCAGCTGCAGAGATCAGGATTCACAGCACAGCACTTGTGGCAGCTGTTACGACTGGTCTCACTGGCCATAACAGTTTTCTGCAGCTTTGGGGATTTCCCAGGCAATGCTACCTGCAAGCTACCATATATCGTGGAGCCGGTCATAATCCAGCTCTACTTTTGTGAACACCCGCAACTGCGGGAAAACCATGGCGACCTGTGGATCTGCAGCTGGCAACCCACTTGCACTGGGTTTTTCCCGCAGCATGGGGAATAACTGCCATTGTGAGTCTTGCCCACCATCTCACAACTGCTGCAACCTCCCCACACATTTGATTGCCGCTCCTCCTCCTCAGCCCCTGCCTTTTTATTTCAAAGCAGTCAAGATGCATGATGCCTGCAAATACACTACCAAACCATCACCAAATCCAGATCCAGCAGTGATACACTTGACCTTAAACTGCTGTCCCTCCTCCCCCCTTGATGAGGTGTGCAGCCACTGACATATATTTTCAACCTCTCACTTAGGCTCAATGATTCCCTGACAAATGGAAATCCGCCATATTACCCCTGTCCATAAAAGTGATGACACGGCACTCATGGAAACTACCGTCCAATCTCTATATTGCCACCCCTTTCCAAGGCCCTTGAATGGTATTGCAGCAGATCAGCAAACAGATTTCCTGGACGAATACAATATCCTGTGCTCGCAACAACATGGCTTCAGGAAAGGACATAGCACCTCATCTGCCCTACTGGAATTCTCTGGCATTCTTCACAACTCACTGGACAATGGTCAGTTAATTGGGTCCGTCTTTATCGATCTGACTAAAGCGTTTGACACTGTTCATCACCACCTACCACTTGTGCAACTTCTGAAAGCTGGTCTCTCTCCTGACCCCACTGCCTGGTTCAAAAGCTACTTGGAGAACCAGTCTCAAAGAGTAAAAATTGCAGATGTCCTCTCTGATACCATGCCTGTTCGCTCAGGTGTCGCCCAGGGATCCATTCTGGGCCCCCTACTATTCAGCTTGTTTCTGAGCTCTCTTCCAAATTCTTGCTCTGAAACAGTCATCCTCTATGCAGATGATACTGTAATTCTTGCCTCCCACAAGAATCCTAAGTCTCTACAAGACAACCTTCAGCTTGGCTTCACATCTGTTGAAAATTGGTTCTCAAATCACAATCTGGTCCTCAATAATAAGAAAACAAAGTCTATGATGTTCAGCAACTCTCATAACAAGCATAAGCTGCACCCCCTATTCATCAAAACCAGTCATGCAGTCACCCTGGAACAGGTTCAATCCTCTAAGTCAATGCATGACTCTAGCCCAAATGGTTACCAAGGCACAGCTGGAGTACAACAGATGACCAGCCAGAGGCACTGATATATATTTACTATAGGGAAGTTCTGCCCATATGGGGCACCAACTGGTGCAAAATTTTTTTACCAGAGACACGTGCACTGGCGGGCCTAGTGTAGAACGCCCATTGGAATCACTCTAGACTCTTGTCTAACTTACAGTGCCCACATTGACTCTGTAGCCAAAGCAGCAAATACTCGCCTTGGCCTTCTCTTCCGGCATAGGCAACATCTTACCCCAGAAGCCCTGACTGTTGCCGTTTAGAGCTCTGTTGTCTCTATTATTGACTATGGGCTTATCATCTATGGCTCTGCCCCCGCTACTGCTCTTAGATGCATATCCACTTCCCTCAATAAGGCCTTCTGACTTCTAACTGGATCCCACAACCTCACACATATGTGCAACCTCTATGCACAAACTGGATGGCTGCAACTCACCAATCTGATAAAGTACCTAACCTGCACCATGCTGAAGAAAATAACTATGGGCCTTGTGCCCTCTGGAGTGTGTGCACTCCTGCACCCTAGCAATAATCCCCGCTCAACCAGGGGGTCAGAATCACAGCTCCTGCAGGTTCCACGTTGTCATACCTCACAAGGTCAAAGATCTTTTGCCTACAGGGTGCCCAGCTGGCTAAATGGTCTAAACAGTTACATCTCCTCCAGTCCTACCCTTGGTGCATTTAAATCGAGGCTCCGCCTCTCTCTCACTGCCTCTAACTCCTGTGACTGCCTCCACTAGCTGACCCCATGAATATTTCCCCTAACCTTAAGTAGTTCTCTCGTGTGCTTACTTGGTTACCCCTTAGCATGCACTTCCCCATGTTATGTCTACGACAATGCCTCTGGCTGCACTCCTCCTCTATAGCTCTCTGCCTCCCTCTACCCTTCCTCTCTCTTGTCCTCTATCCTCTCTGCACCTCATCCGCTATCTCCTTGTAACCTAGCCTCCAAAACTTGTTTTGTTTCTCAGATGCTTTGTAACTCTGTTCAGCTTACACTTTTGTAACCTTGTCCTATGTATTGAATTTGTAATCTGACTTACTTGTTTTATATTCTGAATTATAACCTGACGTGGAACCTTTGTAAAAGAGCCCTGGCTAAAAGTTATTGTAATCCTAGACCTAATAAATAAAAATAAATGTCTCCTCTAATTTCTAAACCAGCTGTATACTCATATTAATGTTTTAATTACAGAAGTTTCAATGGATGAGACAATATCCAGTTGCTTACACTAAATCAAATGACTATAGATTAGAATAATAATGGTTCAGGCGTGTGGTTTGGGGATAGTGCCAGAAAAAACTGCTTAATACACAACTGTGTGGGAAGTAAGTATGCCTATCTACACACCTTATAAAACCCTCTGTTCCTTTTGAAAAAAAAAACTCTCGGACATTTATTATAAGAGATTATACAATTGTTTTTCTCTAATCTATAGCACTAAACATTTGGCTACTTTATTCTCTCCAGGTAGAGAAACACAAAGCGTATAGGGCCATGAGCTGTCTCCAGTCAGGGCCAAGCAGATGGCCAGGATGCGTTGCTAAGAGGCAGTGGGTCTCTATCTCATCTCTTAAGAAAACTGCTGGTGTTATTTTTTTTTACCCCCATCCCTTTTACTGCTCCCCCTGAAGACTTGGGCCAGTGACTATACTATTGACTAATAGCACCAGGCTCCTTTTTTTTTTTTTTTTTTTTTTTAAGTTTGTTTATGCCACCCTTCTCTCTGGTGTCTGGACTGTCTCTGGGGAGGTCTCTTGTGGTACTGATCTGCTCCTGCTCACCGAGCCTCTAGTCTCCACTCTGGGTGGGCCCAGCTCCCTCCGCTGCACCGACTGCCCAACCCCTCTATACCTGAGCCCCCCCAGGATGGAGACTACGGCTACTCTTGTCTGGCACTCTAGCTAGAATTTACTGGGTGGCCAGGGCAGGGAGCCGTATCATCTGCAAATAAGTGAATGTTTGCAGATTCAAGGCAAATTATTAATGTAACGATATAAATGGCAAATAGTAGAGGCCTAAGATAGACCCAACAGGTACACCTCTCAGTAGGTGTTTTGGTGAGAAAAAGACCCCATAGCCTTGACCAGTTGTTCACGATCTGCCAAGTAGTTATTAAACCATTTAGAGCTGATTAGCCAATCCCAAGTATTCCAGCTCAGTCAGGGAGCAGGTCATGATCTACAGTGTCAAAGGCTTTGCTCAAGTCAAGGAACAAGGCACAAAGCGTGGTTCTTAGCATCAATGCTATCTGCCAGTCATTTGTGACTATCACAAGCATGGATATGGTACTGTGGTGAGGTCTAAAACCTGATTGGGCTTCATTTAGCAGATTGAGGGATTCCAGGTAGTGCCTGAGTTGAGCGTTGACAACCTTCTCAAGTAGTTTTGACAGGGTGGGTAGGAGTGATATTGGCCGGTAGTTGTTTAGATCACTGGAGTCACCGGATTTGCATAGGGGAATGACATGAGCTGTTTTCAGATAGATGGGAGCATGCCTGGGCAAGGGATAGGTTGAAGAGATGCGTGATAGGAGGGGATAAAGTGTGGTAACCTACTTTGAGATAGTAGGGATCAATGTAATCTGCTCCAGCAGTTTTGCTTGTGTCTAAAATCCCAGAGCAACTCTTCCACTTGATTCAGTGAGACTGGACAGAAGGAGAAAACTTGTTGCTGTGTGGGGGTTGATGCATTAAATGCCATATCTATGTGGATCTAATGTAGACGAAGGGTATTTGCTGGTGGTGTCAAATGCTAATCCTGCCATATGAAGTGATTGTTGATGAGTTCAGTATCGCGCATTTGTCCGTGGTGGTGTTGCCCCCAGTGGTGATTTTCTGGGGAGCGTGCTGGCTGGGCTTTGACCTTCAATGTCTTTGAGGTTTTTCAAAATTTTGCTGAGCAATAGAAAGAGATTCGAGTTCTACGTGGAAGTATCTAGCTTTCTCAGCCAGATCAGCTAGTACACAGGTTTCTGGTGGATCTAAAGGCAGTCAATCGCTGCCTGTCTGTTTTCCTAGCCTTTTTCAAAGGCATCCTATTATTTAGTGCAGCTTTAAGACTGGTAGTGAACCAGAGGCATGTTTTTCTTAGTACAGATTTTAGTTAGGGGGCTGTGTCTATTAATAGCCTCGGTACAACAGAATGGAATAACTCATATGCCTTGTCTACTGTGGGAGCCAGATAAAATCCTGCCAATTAATGCAGGTGAAGATCTATCAGACATGCATTGGGATCAAAGTGCAGTAGGCTCTCTTTAAAATGTATCTGGAGGTGGTAGTAGCTTTGGGTGCTGACCTCACACGAGCAATTGCACAATGATCACCGAGGCTAGTTAGCTAGAGTTTCAGTATGGGAGAAGAGATGAGTCTATTTACTAGATAAAATCAAATAGTGTGCCATGGTCGGATTTTTACTGTTGGGCGAATGATGTTATTCACGAGTTAGGCAAACCCGTATGCATCGCGGGAATTCTTTTAGGGGTCTGGATGTGGCAGTTAGCCAGTCAGATTAAAGTCTCCCATAATGATTACCTCAGTGGACAGGGTATCCAAAAGCTCACTCAAATGTTTCAGAACTTTTAGGCCTATGGAAGGAGGTCCGTAGCATCCAATTACACGAAACTGGACTGAATCAGAGATTTGAACTTTTAAGATGAGGCTTTCAAATTCTTTAGGAGTAGTAACAGCGTGTACAAGGGTGGTAGTATATATGTCCTTGACGTGAATTGCAACACCACCCCCTCTGGTGTGTCTATTAGCCCTATATAGATTATATGAGGGGATATTGATTGTGTGATCCACAGTAGAGGGTCTCAGCCACAATTCTGTAACCACCAGAAGGTCTGGTTGAGCACAAGTAAATCCAGGATTGTATAGGCGTCCAATTTCCTAATTAGACTACAGGCATTATATGCAGGAAACTCAGCCACTTTTAGTCGGGCCAGTTCTATGGGCGCAGTAATAGGGAGAGCAGGTCCTGGGTTTAGTTCAATGTTGCCTGCACAAATAAGCAGTAATAGAAGCAATTTCTTGATAGCATTTAGTAAGAGCCTAGCAAGACGTAGTCTTTTCCTTTGAGGGTGACAATAGGTGTCAGCTGCAGACTTTGCTAAGCGAGGATCAAGCAGGCCAAAGGATGCATATAACATCACCCTTGCCAAGATGTTGTAAGAATGCATGGTGAGGATATTAGGTTTGACCTGGAAGCTAAGGCCTTGATAGTGAGAACTGTCTGTGCCAATCTGCACTTATGAATTATTTTTGACCCTCTGAAGGTGTAGAACAATGGCCTTGGGGGGAAAGGGATAGATCAGGTGGTGTCTTGAATCTGCAGAGGATGAACGTGGCAGTATTGTGGTGTTTGGGTCTAGGCAATAAGAGAGCATGCTTACTAGAATCCCCAGGGATAATAGTGGCAGCTGCATTTTGAAACTATATTTCAAATGGAGCATGCTATGTAAGTAGCTGGTTGTGCTGTGCGGGCAGCTGAAGGTATAAAAGAACCAAGCCTGTAGTTCCTTGCAAGGTGGTGAAACAGTTAATGATGGCTCAGTTACAGATTGGGCTGAGTCAGCAGCTAGATAGACTTTGTTAAGGAACATACTTGTGTTCCCCTTTAAAAACTAATGTCAGTCTAGAAGAACTGCTGAAGAGAAGGAAGTGGGCGGAGACTCAAGAGTATTTAATAGAGGTCGGGGTCGGAGTGGGCAGTGTGGGACAAATTATAGAGAGGGAGTAGTAGCACCAGCCAAAATTAAGCCAAATAGCAGCAACTGAATTCAAGCCGAACACCCGCCAATTGGGCAGTCCAATCAGTGAAAATCAGGAATCCTTGGCATCCAATAAGCGGAGCAACCTAGTCCCTGCTGGCAAATCCAAAATGCGGATTTCAAGCCACAACTTCTTGTAGAATTCTTTGGTATCATACCCGGTGACTTTTGGCTGGGAGGTGGGCGGTCCAGAGGCGAGCGGCCGGCGGCACAGTTGGGCGCCGAGGCTGCTAGGAGTGCCAATCGGGGCTAGAGCTGGAAGCGAGAGAAGAAGGACTAGTTTAGCATTATATTACAGAAATCACTAGGGTACATCAGTCTGGGGGGAGGGCTCAGTGAAATCCTCCAAGAAAATTAGCATAGTGTGATTATGAGGGGAGGGGAGGTGAAAGGAAGTGGGGGTGTACTTTGTACAAAGGCTAAAAGCAAAGGAGGTTGAATGCAGGCACTTGGATGGAGTAAGGAAGCCAGATAGGGGAGACTGAACTTGGCACCAGTCACAGCGTTTAGACCCATGGCTAACCATCCCTGCTGTTTGTAGTTTCTGAGTGCATAGTTCACAACAGTTGAGAGATGCAGAGTATTGGGGGAGAGTTTAGGAGGCATGTAGCACAGTGGATTTAAAGAGGCATGTAGCACAGTGAGTTAAAGAAGGAAGGGTATGCACCTAGCATATCAGGCTGGTTCAACAAAGGAGGGAGAGGAACAGCGAGAGGGAGGGGAGTGAGACAGAGAAGGAAGGAGGATCGGCGTTAAACAGTGTGAGGAAGCAGACTAACAGGAGTCAGATGCAGTAGCATAGGGTTAGCAGAGAAATGGTTCAAGTGATACTAACTGGCCACAAAATGGTACGAACTAAGCTACTTTCAAACTGCCTACAATATCACACTAACAGATTTTAGCCAGGTACATCTAATGTACACTAAACACACTAATATCGGGAATCACACTATTATATGTTCAGCTATGCTGCTGGTCCCTAATTTCTAGACATTTTAGACTACATTGTTTAAGTATATCATTACAAATTTGCAAATTATAGAGAGGGAGTAGTAGCACCAGCCAAAATTAAGCTGAATAGTAGCAACTGAATTCAAGCCAAACACCCATCAATTGGGTGGGCCAATCAGTGAAAATCAGGAATCCTTGGCATCCAATAAGCGGCGCACCCTAGTCCCTACCGGCAAATTCAAAATGCAGGTTTTAAGTTGCAACTTCTTGCAGAATTCTTCAGTATCACACCTGGTGACTTTTGGCTGGGAGGCAGGCAGTCCAGAGGTGAGCGGCCGACGGGAGAGTCGGGCACCAGAGCCACTAGGAGTGCCTGTCAGGGCTAGAGCTGGTGACTTTTGGCTGGGAGGCGAACGGTCCAGAGGCGAGCATCTGGTGGCACAGTCGGGCGCTGGAGCCACTAGGAGTGCCCGTCGGGGCTAGAGCTGGTATTTTAACAGCTGGGTAGGCGGTCCAGAGTAAGTACAATAAGTACAATAATCGACGTAGAACATTAGATTGCATAGTAGCAATTCTCAAATAAAAGGGGAGCTTCATCAAAGACCATTTATGTATATCTACCTCTAGAACCTGTGTCATGGGTTCGCAATTTACTGAAGTATCATTAGAAATATGTAATGGTAAATGAGTACCCAGATATTTTAATTTCGTGGTTCACCACTTAAGAGGCAGGCTTTGTTTAAGTTGGGGGGAGGGGTGAAATTCAAGGCCAGAACCTCTGTCTTCAAGGAATTAATAACATAACCAGATACCGAGGCAAACCTTTCCAAAGTCTGCCAAGTTCCTTGTAATGATATCTCGGGGTCTGTCAAGGTCAATAACACATCATCTGCATAAAGTGATATGGAGTAGGAGTCTCCTCCCACTACCACCCCATGTACTTCTCTGGAGGATCTTATTGCCATAGCCAAAGGCTCTATATAAAGGGCAAATAACAGTGGCAACAAGGGACAGCTCTGTCTAGTTCCTCATTTCAGATCAATTGGGGAGGACAGAGAGCCATTAACCCTGATATAGGCCCTAGGATTAGCATAAAGATTACTAAGCCATTTAATAAATTCCTCTGGAGATCCAAATGCTCCCAATACCTGCAGAGATAATTCCAAAGTACCCAATCGAATGCCTTGTAAGCATCTAGACTATCCACTACTACAGGGAGTGAGGACCTGGAGACATAGGACAAAAGATGTATGATTCTAAGTCTATTATCTGAAGTTTGTCTATTCTTTAAGAAGCCACTTTGGTCCTGATGGATTAAATCAGGTAGCATATCTTCAAGTCTCCGGGCCCACACTGACATATATATTTTATAGTCGCAATTTAAAATAGAGATGGGCCTACATAATTCAGGGTGACTGGGGTCTCTACCAGGTTTAGGGATTGTTGAAATCACTGTGCATGCCCATAAAACTGGAGGGGGATTTCCCATCTGCACTTCATTAAATGTCTGTCTCTTCGAATAAAGAAGTAAGGGGAGGAGGGCTTTATACCATTCTTGGGGAAAACAATCAGGACCCAGAGACTTGAGGGTCTTAGCCCGCCTAATTGCCTGCTTGATTTCAATCTCTGATACTGGGGCCTTAATTATATCCTGCCGCAAGGTGGTTAACTTGGGAAAATGCAAGGGGAAGAGGAATTGTATCTTGTGTTCTGGGGGAGGAGTTGTGTTGGAGTATAACTCCCTATAATAATTCTGAAATATAGAAAGAATTTACGGAGTAGTGCCCTTCTGTATCCCAGATACCAGGTCTTTTCATTTTGTTATTGTGGCCGTGCTGCCTAGCACCCTGAGTCTCCTGGCCTAGTTACGTGCCCCTTTAGGTCCACCTTCATAATAATATCTCTTTAATTGTTGTAGTTTAGCTTACACTTGATAATCAGTTATAGCTTGAAGGTCCCCTTTAAGTTGTCTAATTTCCTGCTTCCTAGAAGAATCACTCTGTCCCTGGCCTTGTTGAAGAGATGTCAAGCGAGCTTGGAGCTGCCTGTATCTACGTTCTCTCTGTTTTTGCTTTCTTGCACTATAAGCAATCAATTCCCCCCAAATTACCACCTTTACTGTGTCCCATACCAAGGTTTGCCAGGGTGTCAGGTGAGGTGTTTTCAAGAATAATCTGTGGGATCTTAGTTTGCAAAACGTCTTTAAGTTCCTGATCTTTAAGAAGAGATAAATTAAGCCTCCAAAGCGTCTGTTGAAGTGGTTTCCCTAAATCTATTTTAAGTAGTAATGTGGTATGGTCTGACAAAAACCTAGCATTTAGCGAGAGATCCCTTAGCACATCCATATGTTCCACTGAAATAAAAAAAAGAATCTATTCTAGACGAGGTTTTAAAACGTAGAGAGTCATATGTAAATCCTCCTGCTCTGGAATAGAAATGCCTCCAAACATCCAAAAATCCCAAGGCCTTAATCTGGGAGGACAGCCACCTCTGAGCTAGAGATCTTCTATGAGAAAGGGGATTAGAGGTATCTATTTTGGGATTCAATGTGATAGTAAACTCTCCTCCCATAAGCAATATCTCCTTCTGTAGCTCAGTGATTTTACTTAGAAGTTGACTAACTCTCCACTGGGGAGATGCAGGTGGAAGATAAACATTAGCGAGGGAGGGTTATATCTTGAACAAATAGTTTTCCCTGGACTATAACATAACAACCAGCAGGGTCAGCATATTTGACTCCCACCTCTATCAGTAAGGTAGCAGGAATTAATATGGCTACACCTCGTCTACAGCCAGTTTTACTGGAGGCTGAATATATCTTAAACCTTCCCCCTGCCCCCAACTTCATGTGTTCCGACTGGGTTAGATGAGTTTCCTGCATATATATAATATCTGGAGCCTGTCTCTTAATATATTGGAGCAACCTAGAGCACTCAACTGGGCTGTTAATTCCATTAATACTAATTGAAAGCACTTTACAAGGTGAACTATCCATCCTTAATAGGAATATCAAAAAATCCCATGTTTCTGCTGAAAACACCACCCTTTTCCCCCCTCTGCCCATCAATCTGCTTTCTCAAAAGCCGTTTCCCCAACCTTCACCAACAATAATGTTTCCACCAAATTTGAGTTATTAACAGGGATAAGATGGCAAGGATGAGATTTGATTTTGGGTCCAACCAAGGAACCCGTTGTCTGAGCAGTGTTCCTCTTTTAAACCAATAACCAAGTATACAACTGCATATATAACCATTTGCCTGACTAGGCATAACTCCATAAACATATTGTAACTGTCTACTAGTGTGGCTTATCAAACAAGAAAATACAGCACTAACTAGTACTTCCAAGGTGGGGGAGGATATCTCTTCCTCCCTATATATCCCATGTGGTCAATCGGTACAAAACCAGAGCCCATGGGAAGGAGGACTGACCCAGATCAATAAAGTCTGGGGCCTCCTGGGAGCACATGTAAGCTCCAACATAAAATTGAATTAGGAAAAAACAATAAATTTGGAAAGGAAGGAATTTAAACGCCCCAGATCTCATGCAGCCTCTCATATTAGCAGCCTAGTGTGAATCTCCACTCCCATTATAGGAGTCTTTAAATTAAAACTGGTGCAATAGTCCCTCTAAAAGTTTGTGCGATGCAGTCCAGCATAAGAGTTCAAATTAGTTTGACTAAACTTGTTGGGAAGATAAATACACAAAATACAGCATTAATCTCATGCAATATCCATTAGTCAGTAAGCCATGGGGGGGGGGATGGGATGGCACCTACTCCCAACACCACCTCAGCAAATGGCCCATGCATCTTTAATAGTGCACAAAAATAAATGATGGTAGTCATTCAGGCATAGAGTCAGGGCAGTTAGAGGAAGAAGGGCCCAGGGGATTACCCCTCACCTCCACCCACCCACTAACCTATTATTATATGCATGTCTCCATCAGAATCTCTCTCAGGTCTGGTCAGTCCTGGTAATGGTTTCTGAGCGATGAAATGTGGCCAGAGTGGTCTTTGCATCTTGGGTGTTGTTATTCTTCCCTGCTTTTGTAGCTGTCTGAACCATCTGCCATCATGGAGGTCTGCCAGTAGGACTCCGCTGCTCCACCCGAGCGTTCAGGAAAATGAAGACCCATCTTAGTAAGATCTTGTTTAGCTTTCTGTGCTGTGGAATATTCTTTTTTGCCATTTGGAAAGGGCACAATTAAATGGGCTGGTTAAGGAGTTGAAAACCTATGGCCCGCAGCTTTGATTACTGGTAACAATTGAAGGTAGACTGTCTCATGGTTTTTGGAGCATAATCATGGTCTAGATAAAAACGCTTCTGTCCAAAATAAATCTTCTGTTTTCGCCATGCCATCAGCAGAATCTGCTCTTTGGATTAAAAGCTATTAAAGCGAGCTATGATAGACATGGGTGGAGCCGCAGGGTCCGAGGGCTTTGGGGCTAAGGCTCGATGTACTCTCTCAAGATGAAGCTGTAACTCTTCTGGCAGTTCCAAGGTTGTGCGTAATAGATTATCTACAAAGTCCTTAATGTTTGGGCCCTCTGCATTTTCCGGTATACAGTAGATATGAATGTTCTCCCCTCTAGCTCTATTTTCAGCATCCTCTTGTCTAGCCTCCAAAGCTTCGTGATGCTGCTGTAATTGCTGATACTGACGTTCCAGGTCATCCACCCAGTTTTCGGTGGCCGTTAGTTGCCTCTCCGTATCATTGGCCTGCTGCTCCAATAACATCACATCCTTTCTGAGCTCCCCATAAAGCTGTTTAACTTCAGCCCTAAATGAGCCTAGTTCTTGATAAATAAGACTGAGCTTTGCTTTCTTTGGTTTGGGTTTTGCTGCTGAACATAGGCCTTTCTGTAATATTCTACTCTGGCCCCTAACTTTAGCTTCTTGCATGTATTCCGAGCCAGAGGCCTCCAATTCCGATCGCTCTGTATTGCTCTCCATTTCTGCTCACCATTCAAGAAAAACACCAGTTCAGGTACTAAAAACCCTCCGTTACCTTTCAAAGTAGCTAATTCTTAGTTTTAGGATTGCGTAAAGTGTTTAGTGGAGGGTTTTTGCTCGGGAGGTTAGTGTGGAGCTCAAAACTAGGCTACCATCGTGCGTAGGGGTGTAACTGGAAGTCCAGTCCTGTGATATTTTCATTTTATGTCCTTCCCACATCACTGTTTGGCTAGCTCTCATTCTGGTCATAACATGTTGTTTGCCCAAGTAATTTAATAATCGAAAAATGAATGGCCTGGAGGGTGATCCAGGAGCTGGCTTGGGGTGCAATGCCCAGTGGGCTCATTCCACTATATATGAGGGTCCATTAGGAGAAGGCCCTGCTACCTTCTCCAACAATTTCTGTGCAGATCTTATGGGAGTGGAGCCTTCTTCTTCCTCTGGGAGACCCACCACAACTAGGTTGTTGCGGTGGCTACAGCCCTCAAGGTCCTCCAATTTAGCTCCATTTTGTTTAACTGCCTTTTCAGAGTGATGATTTTGGGGTCTGTAGCCACCTTTCACCTCTCAAGGGAGATAGTCCTCGCTTTAGTTTCCCTCACTTGCTAGGAAACATCACCCAAGTCCTTCTTCATTCTTGGCGGCAGTATAGCGCAGTGGGTTAAGGCTCTGAGCTGCAGATCTGGAGACCTGGGTTTGAATCCTACAGCCACTTAAGTGCATACTGTGTGATCCTGAGCAAGTCACTTAACTTCCTTGAGCTCCCAGGTCGCATCTGGAAACAAGCTTCAGCTTAGTGTGCTACTCTTGGTTAAACAATGTTCCACCCACCTTTCCCCCATTGATACTACTTTGGAGGTGAGCAGGGTGAGTGCATCCTGAAGTGGCTTCATTTCTATCAGAAAGTGCTCCTCTGTAAGCAGTGAAGCTGCCGTTTTGCTGGAATATATTGAAGGAGGCTTGGCTGGCTGCTGCCTGGATTTCTTAGTGGCCTTGTCTGGAGAAGGCAGTGGAGTGCGGCGCGGCAGTTCTGGCTTCATTACAACCTCCATTGTGGGGAGTTGAGGTGGTTTCCAGCAGACGGTACACAGCAGAGCTTCTTAGTAGTTGTTTCACCAGCTTGGAGAATATCTAAAACAGTTTAAACGTTCAATTTATAGTGAAATAAAGAGCAAGAGGGCGGGAGAAAGACAAGTGCGTTGCTTTTGCTAGCCAGACATCACGTGACTCCCAAAATTAGATTACTAATTTAACAAAAAAGGTCAAAAACATTTCAGAATATTGGATAGACACTAAAGGGACAACAGCAGGACATTCAGAGATGTAAAAATCTGTTTCTTATCACTTTTAATGGCTTAGTCAACCAACCTAAGCCGTGGACATGTATACACATCCTAAAAACCTATATGTTCTAAATCTTCTGGCAGCCTAAGGGCTAATGAAAGGAAAAGTTTAATGTGGCTAGTGCTAGTGTTAAAAGAATAGTCTGGATGCAGGATCTATTGGACAAATTTACTTCATTATTTTAAAAATACCTTCATACAGGATCTTATCTAGCTATCATAGCTAGCTGCAATCTCGAGCAGCCTAGATCAACCATGATGACCTTTTGCTCCTGGTAACTTTCGTATGTTCGTATTCTGGAAACAACTAACCCAGGAGAGTGTCTGATTGGCTATTGTAACTTAAATTCCTTTTGCCATGCCTACATAAACAAGTTAAAACTTCCAATTCAAAAGATACATGACTTAGTCATAAATGCACAAATGATAAAGGAGAACATAAAGTCTTAATTCAATTAAGGAAAAACAAAACCAAAGATAATATCGACAAACCAATGCAAAAAGGAAAACTTCCAACAACAACAAAATAGTAGAACAGTAAAAAAATCTATTCTCAGAACAGGTTATGGCTCAGCATGAGATAAGCTGTAATTTATAATGACACCAAAGTGTTTGGGAACCTGGTTGCAAAGGAAAATGGGAATTATCAGTCTGTGCTGGAAACTCTTATCACCCCTGAAGTCTGGGTTACATATTTTTTAGACCTCTTTTTAGGACTGCGCTGGGCAGAGCTCTGCAGACCTCTAGCATTGCAAAAAAGCACTCCCGCATTTCTTGCAAACCAACAACTTGGTAGAGTTGAGCTAAGAAAAAGATGACTACTCGACCAGGAAAAGCAAAGGCATGTTGGGTCACAATAAAAAAGGCTTTTTTAATGAAAAAAAAAAAACACTTTTAAAAGGTACAAGGCACACTGTAATAAGTAAATAGCATCTTGACAAAGCAACAGTGTAGTCATGAAACGTTGATGTGGGGGGTGCAATATACTTATTACGGGGTGCTTGTACCTTTTAAAAGCGTTTTTTCATTAAAACAGCTTTTTTTATCGTGACCTAACAAATAGTTACTGCCTTTGCTTTCCCTGGTCAAGTAACTGTCTTTTTCTCAGCTCAGCTCCTTGATTGATTTTTTACAGATGGCACCTGTGCCACCTCACTTCTTTTCCTGCCTTGTGTTCCACAACTTGGTAAAGTGTCAAACAAGTCGCCCCCACACTCGGAAGACTCTGCGCTTGCACTATTTTTTCCCCATATAGTTTTTTCTTTGTTTTCATTTTCTCTCCCCACCTGACCCTCCCTCTTAGCACCCACCACCACACTCCCCCCCAAAAAACATAACAGTGGCACGGGGGGGTGACTATCCTCCAGTGCAGGAATCCTCATCGCCCCCACACTACCAAACATGTGGGGTTATTTTCTTGTTATTTTTCCTTTGTTTTCATTTCCTTTCTCCAACCAACCTTCCCTCTTAGGGCCCACCACCCCACTCCCCCAGAAATGTAACAGTGGGACTGAGGGGTGCACAATCCCCCAGTGGAGGAATCCTTGTTGTCCCCCCCCCCACATACTAGCACTCACGTGCGGTTAGTTTTTGTTATTTTTACTTTGTTGTCATTTCATCTTCCCACCCAACCCTTCCTCTTAGCACCCACCACCCCACATCACCCCAGAAACATAACAGTGATACTGGGGGTGCCCAATACCCCAGTGTCATGATTGGCATCTTGGTCCTTTTTTTTAACGTTAGTTTCAACCTGTAACAACAAAACTGTCCATCAATGTATTTAGTGCCATTTTAGACCCCCTACCAAACCTTTGCACTGAGCACCCCTCCCCAAGCCCTTACGTACCCATCAGAGGTCCAACATCGCAATCCTCTCTGGACTGCAGACACATCTTTGCTCTTCAAAGCCTGGCTGCAAACTAAAGAAACAGGTATGCTGTTCAATGTATTTCAATGGGATTTTTTTTGTAATATAATATTTTATTAATTTCATCTTTTATGTGTTCAAAAACAAACTATGCAACAAAACAAATACTTAATAAATGAACAAACCAATGGGCAGCAAAATCCATAATTCCAAAAAAACATTATTAAACTAATTTCCTTAGTGCATACCTTACATAAAAGGAATAGACCCAGTCTAAGACATGGGGAACCTAATAATACATACTTAATTATTAAGCCGATAGGTAGTAGCTTTACATAACTAACCCTCTCCACAAAATTGTTCTTATATCTTTTTTTAATGTGTCCCCTCTTTAAATATAATAATAATGAACTTAAATTTAATCTAATTAGCACCTGAGTTTGATCAATTCAAACAAGCAAAACTTAAATCCTTAAGTACTTATATACCCATTCTTTCCAAATTCCCTATAATTTCATGTTCTGATGGTGTAGGCGATGAGACAAGTGATTCTTCAGTCCCCTGGGTAGAATAATGAGTGTGAATATATGCAGTAAGCTGGTCCACATCAAAGAATATGTTTACTTTACCATCCTTAATGATTTTTACCTTTGCAGGTGGCAACAAAGAAAATGAACCACCAAGTTCCAAAATTTCCTGACAATAAGCCAGAAAATGTCCTCCTCCTTTGTCAAGTAGTGAAGCAGAAATCTGGATAAATGTAATATTTGGAGCCTTTATACTCCAAGACTCCTCGGAGCCTGGCTAATTTAAATATATAATCACAATGTAAATCAGATCCAAACATCACCAAGATAGTTGTCTTCAACTGGGAAGTTGTGTTTTTCTCTCTTCTGAAAAGTCTAAAAGTCTTAGTGACTAAAGGGGGATTCTCCTGGGGTGGCTCAAAAGTAGTGATCAAAATATGTTTAACCAAATCCCTCGTAGATTAAAAATCAGCATCCATCTGATCTGGAACTCTCAGAATTCGAATGTTTTTGTATCTGAGCATATTCTGTGTGTGCTCCAATTTTCTATTTATGTTAAAGTTATCTCGCATCAGGCTGACACAATTCGCTTCTGCTGTCACCAGCTTAGCAGCGTGCTCCTCCAGTTTCATAGAGTTATTCATAGTGATTCCCTTTGTTGTCTCTGCCACAGTTTTAAGGCTATTCAACTCCATTTGCAGGAAGTCCGTTTTTTTAATTAATGCTTCATATCGTCTATCGTGATGCTCTGTCCATGCCAAATTTTTTTCTAGGGTCGAACCCAACCTCTCCAATGTATAACCTCCTGTCTCCACAAGGGAAAAAGGTTGATGTTGGCCAGAAAATATTGTTTGCTTTCTTGCAGATAAGCCCGAAGTTTGTAATTCTAAGGGTGTAGAGGATGACATTATTTTAGAAGCCTGCGGGGTGACCGGCACGCTACTCTAACTCTGCCGTCACTCTCCGGGCTTGGTCTACCAGGAGGATGCCACTGCTCGGGCGGCCACGACTTTGGGGAAAAAAACTGCAAATCTGACCCCACTTTGTTTCTTTGCGAATCCTTTCAAGCCGTCATGCTCAAGACTGAAGAAAAATACAAAACAAAAGGTGGGTCAGAAGGAATAAAACAAACGCCACTGGCAGCACTGAATTCCCCATAGTCACAGAACAACTAGATCAACTGCTACACCCGTTGGCCATATTGGATCTTTCAATGGGATTTTGAACTTGGAGGCATAACTTGGGCATTTATGCATATTTCTAGCCCAAATTTTCAACACGTCTTCTTTGCAACCCTACCTCATGAACAATGTCACTGTCATTAGGCAAATCTGTCCTGAAAGGTGATTTTGTGGTCCCTGCATGAAATGAACTTTCAGGCAGAAGTTGAATTTTTTCTCTGCCCTTGTTCATGAGGTGGGGTCATAGGAAGACTATGTTGAAACTTTGGTGTAAAAGCATTAAAAAAACAACAAAGTCATGAGCCTATGTTGAATTTTGCAAACACAGTCTCATAACATTGGTAAATGTCAATATTTTTACCCCAAATTTACAATATAGCTATATCTTTACATCACCTCATGAATGTGACAGCTGTCATTTTTCAAATTCTGACCAATATGTTTTTGGTTTTTTTTTTACATCCAAAATGAGATTTCATGGCCCCTGCTCAAAATCACCTTTTGGACAGGAGTTAACCATTTTTTCTGTGTTTGTTCATGAGGTGGGGTCATAAGAAGGCTCTGCTGAAAATCTGGTGTAAAAGTATTGAAAAACAAAAAAGTTATAAACCTACAGTGCATTGAATTTTGTGAATGTATCCGCATAACTTTGGTAATTTTCAATATTTTTACCTGAGATTTACAACATAGCCATATCTTTCCAGCACTTCATGAATGTGGCAACTGTAATTTTTCAAATTCTAGCCAAATTGTTTTTTTACATCTTGAAAGGAGACTTCGCAGTTACTGCGTGAAATCACCTTTCAGCCAGGAGCTAACCATTTTCTCTGCCCTTGTTCATGAGGTGGGGTCATAAGAAGGCTCTGTTGAAAATTTGGTGCAAAAATTAAAAAAAAATTTATAAACCTACTTTGAATTTTGCAAACACAACCTTGTAACTTTGGTAATTTTCAATATATTTTTCCCAAACTTACAACATAACTATATCTTTCCAGCACCCCATGAATGTGGCAGCTGTCATTTTTCAAATCCTGCCCAAAATGTTTTTTTACATCCCAAAAGGTGATTTCACCTGCCCAAAATCACCCTTCAGCCAGGAGTTGAAAACTTTCTCTGCCTCTGTTCATGAGGTGGGGTCATAAGAAGGCTATGTTGGAAATTTGGTAGAAAATATTACAACTCTACAAAGTTACAAGCCTACATTGAATTTTGCAATTGCAAGCTCGTACGTTTGGTAATATTCAATATTTTTACCCCAAATTTTCAACATTTCCATTTCTTTACAACACCTCATGAATGTGACAGTTGTCATTCTTTAGCTCCTGCCCCAAATTTTATTTTTTATTTATTTTTTATTTTAGTCTTTGGTAACCGGGTAAGGCCCACTAGGCACAAGTGCCTGTTTTTAGGGACCACCTGGGAGCACTGGACGGTTAAGTGACTTGCTCAGAGTCAAAATGTGTTTTCGCATTCCAAAAGTTGATTTTGCAGTCCCTGTGCAAAATCACCTTTAAGCCAGGATTTGACCATTTTCTCTGCCTGTCTTCATGAGGCAGGTCATAACAATGCTAGGTTGAAAATTTGGTGCAAAAATATTAAAAACTTTGCAATATTTTTACCCAAAATTCCTCAGCTGCAGCCTTATTGGCTCTAGCCAGAGTTTGTTTGATAAAGCAGAAACTAGGCATAATGTCACTGTTATACAAACATTAGGAATATAGTATGTATAGCACAGTCAGCCACAATGTAATGTGTAAGCAATAAGACATGACAGGGTGTGCATGGAACAGATTTTACCACATGGCCAGGGGCATAATAAGGCATGAGGCCTTGGCCGAGTGCCTTTAGCTGCTGGCGTGTGGTAAAATCTGTTCCATGCACACACCTGGAGTGTCTTATTGTGCTTATAAAATGGTCTTCTTTCGTTTTAAAATTTTCACACTTAGAAAAAATTCATTTTTTCTTTTGAAAAACACATTTGTTTATGTGGATTTATGATCAAATAGTCCTTCCGCCTATCACAGTATGATGTAAATGGTTCATAGCCCTAGGGATATTGGGGGGGTTCAGGGACCTGATTGGCTACTAGGAAGCAACAGCCTCAGTCGCCATCACTGAATTCCCAGAGTTCGAATGGAGGAGAAGCATTTGAATTTTCATTGCAGTTTGCTCACCTGAGGAGAAAACAGTGCTGCAGTGAAATGGGTCCCTAATAGCATCGGTGAGTGTCCGATCCATCTCCCCTCCCCCTCAGCTACCTGTTCCTGTAGTGTGACCCATGGACCATTTGTCTCAGACCCCCAGTCTGTGCTCACCACTACTTCATATCTGTAAATTAAAAAAACACAAGAAAAGTCACTTTTGTTGAACTGAAGGCTTTGAATACTAAGCACAGCCTGTTTGTCACTGTGATGGAAATCTTTAGATCATCATCGAACAAACCTCTAATATCCCGTACAGAATGAATTACCCAGCTGTGCTAATTCTAACCTTTAATGGGATTTCACACTCATTTAAAACCCCTTCAGAAGCTTGGAAACTTATTGAAAACAAAGTAAGGCCTAATCATAACAGTCCTAACAGATTTGGATCATCTCAGGATTCTAAACATCGAACGTCACAAGAAAACACCCGCAAGGCTCCCCCGGATCGCAGAGTAGCTCAAAATTCTGTTCCCATGGAGAATCCCAGGTCCAGAGCAAACCTGTTGGAGTTAACACAGAGGCAAGAATGGAAAATGATCAATAGGAAATGCAAAGGACTTATGCGAGGCAGACAGAAATCCACAACTTTTTCACCTAAAGGTGCTGTTAGAGAAAAAATCCATGGGGCTCTTGCTGTCAAACAGACTTGCTGGGTTAAACAACATGGATCTATCCCTTGAAGAAAATAACAAGGAACAACCAATCAGGGCTAACCACTTTCAGAACCAATCAGAACCTTCCTTCTTAACTGACGTGGCCAGTTTCCCAGAACCTCCTGGTACTTCCTTATACTCTCTAGCTGAAGGTTCCAACGGCTGTAACTCTTCCCTGAATGACCCTACTTAAGATAATTTACCTTTTTATTTTCTTTTTATGTAAATGTTGCC
Organism: Neoceratodus forsteri; assembly: GCA_016271365.2. NCBI lineage: Eukaryota > Metazoa > Chordata > Ceratodontiformes > Ceratodontidae > Neoceratodus > Neoceratodus forsteri. The sequence continues at coordinate 879,282,163 of CM028136.1, forward strand.
ATAATAATAGGGGGCGAGGGGGTTAAATGGTTGTTGGAGTATTTACCATTTCTTTTTCTGCCTCCCCAGACGATCCCTAGATGTCGGAATTTGGGTAAGTTACTATGTCACATATCCAGGCTTAATTGTCATGGTAACTCAATATTTTGAAATGGAAAAAACATCACTAGTAATGGTAATGCTGTTAATGTTATCTCTTTCATTACGTGGGTCACATGTCTAGTTAATATAAATGTTCAAGTTTGCATTTACTTGTAATAAGAAAGTGTTTAACAACGATCTAGGACCTACAGCTGGTTTTGACCTTGAGAATGATATAAAAGAGGGAGGAATAGCATATTTTTTTTATTTTACTATATGTATGCACATATGATTCTTATCTTTAGACAAAATCGCTATTGCCAACAGGGAAAATGTGACAGGTTACATGCAGTTGAATATAACCACTGATCCTATGAGGTGCTCAGTTTCTACCCTTTTTTAAGTATGCCCATTATACTGTATTTAAAGAAAGATAAGAGGATTACATAATTGTTGGATTTATGCCTTAACTATTAGGGGTTTTGAATATACCCTGCTGTTATGTATTATGTATGTCTGATATATATGGCGACCCACCCCCCTTTCCTTTTCCCTCTCCACTTCCTTTTTTCTCTTCCACCTTGCACAGAAAGGTGCATTATTTGTGTCAATTGTTCATACTACATGGTGGCATATGGAATTAGGCCAGGAGTGCCAACCAATAAGTGAGCTGGGGCATTACTGAAATGTGGCTAACCCCTTTACAAAATACAGGGGGTCCTGGGGGCTGCTAACACAGTTCCTATGATGCCTTGTGGTTAGGGGGCATGCTAGTTGGTGCTTATGATGCTCCTCTACTCCTGAAGCTCATTGTTCTTGTTAAAAAGGGCCTTCTTACACTTGAATTATGCTACTGGTATTGGACTGGGTACAGAGCAATTTCTATAGCTGGTTTGTTATTCTAAATACTCCTTTCTGTGTTTTTCTACTTTCAGTTATTTTCCAGTTCCCACTTCGTCTGGATCTGGTGGTTATTTCTTCTTTGGGATATCTACATTGTATGTTTGTCCTGTCATGTCTGTATTTATGGAGTTGTCAGGGGTCAAATCCCTCATAGCCGAGTTCACTAGTTTTTGTTAATTCTCGTCCGAACAGCACGACTGATCCTTGAACCAGCGCCTTTGGGTTTTCCAGGTCATGTGGATCAAGGGTTATGTTGAACTTTGGTTTAGTAAGTTGGGGATGTATCTATTATATGGGATATGTGTTATTAGTATCCCCATTATTCTAATAGATTTTGTTTTTAATTATTACAGTTTAAGTCTGCTTGTGAATGCTAAGTTAATATAACTTCTAGAGCCACTGTCCCAGTATATTGTTAAGACTGTAGTAATTCCCATATGTTTAGGGCTTAATTGTTATTCAATGGGACAGAGGTTGTTTTATCTAAATGAGGGTAGATATAAAATGGTCAAGGGGGGATTGGGAGGTGTGGCTATATGGATGAATCTTAATAAGATAGCTGAAGAAATAGTGTTATTAACAAACTACCATGGGAGTCTCTAATGCTAACTGTAAATGTGTCTCTTGGAATGTGAAAGGTTTAGGTACACCAGTTAAAAGGAAAAATGTTTTAACTCAGTTACAAAGGATGAAGGCTGACATAACTTTGTTACAAGAGACTCATTTGTTAAGTGAGAAGGCTGAAAAATTAAAGAGAATGTGGGTAGGGGAGGTGTTTCATAATTCAGTTAGTAAAAAGCAGAAAGGATTAGCTATTCTCATTAAGAAATCTCTAAATTTTTCAATGACTTCTCATAAAATAGACTCTTCTGGTAGATGGCAAATTCTAGAAGGGAGATTAGATGGTGTTGAACTTACCATCTGCAACATCTATGCTCCTAACGGGGACAACAGTTCTTTTTTTTCTGAGTTTTTGATATGGTCAGTTGCATCTCGAATAGAAACATTATAATGGAGGGACTTTAATACTGTATTAGATCAGTGGATTGATAGAAGTAACCCTAAGAATACTAAAATAAGGGACAAAAGCAGTAAGGTGATCAGAGACAGAATGAAGGACTTGGGTCTTTCGGATGCATGGAGAGTGATGTACCCCACTCAAAAAGATTACTCATTCTTTTCGCATAGGCATGGTTCATATAGTAGAATTGATATGTTTCTTTTGTCAGGAGGGTTATTGAATAATATGTTTTTTGCTGATATTGGTCCAATTATAATATCTGACCATGCTCCTATTTCTGTGATTTTAAATCTAGATCTTGAGGATACAAAACCTTTACATTGGAAATTTAATTGCTCCTTACTGAACGACGACAACTTTAGACCCTGGATTATCAAAGAGACAGAGCAGTTCTTTCTGATTAATAATAATGGGGAAACCTCGAATGCTACCTTGTGGGAAGCATTCACAGCTTACATTAGAGGCAGAATTCAGAGTTATACCACCTTCAAAAAAAAGAGAGGGAAAAAATATTAGCTCAAAAGGAAAAGGACCTTCTGGATTTGGAAAGGTCTCATAAGTCATGTACTCAGGGCAACAAAGATATGTTTAGGAAAATCACTTTACTTAGATACAAAATAAATAAATTACATACTGGGAAGGCCAAATCTGCTTTATATAGAACTCAACTAGAAATATTTGGAATCAGGAGAAAAGGCAGGTAAGTTATTGGCATACAGGTTAAAACAAATGCAGAATAGGAATAATATATCTAACATGAAAGATACTTCTGGAAGCTACATAGGAAAACTATAGATATCAACAAGGTGTTTACAGACTTTTATAGAGATCTATATAGGAGTAAGACAGAAAATAATAGGGAACTAATAAACCAATTTTTGTTTAAAGCCAAGCTACCTAGGATTTCAGAGACACAACATCAGTTGTTAGATAAAGATGTTTCTATTCAAGAGATTAAAGAGACAATTGATGGGTTACCTAAGGCCAAAGCTCCAGGTTCTGATGGGTTGCCTGCTGAAATATATATTATTCTAAAAGATGTGATTACCCCTATTCTACAAAATGTGTATTCAGAGTCTGAAATAAATAAGGGGCTTCCACCCACGATGGCTGAGGCGGCCATTACTGTCCTGTTAAAAAAAGATAAAGACCCCTTAGATCTGGCCAGTTATTATCCAATCTCCTTGTTAAACATTGATTATAAAATATGGGCTAAGATTCAAGCTAATAGATTGCAACAGGTTATTGGGAATCTTCTACACAGAGACCAGGTGGGTTTTTATCAAGGGGAGAGCAGGATTTGAAAATATAAGGAGAATACTTTCCACAATATGGATGGCCTCTAACAAGCAAGATACTTCTGTTCTCTTATCATTGGATGCACACAAAGCATTTGACTCTATTGAATGGGGATATCTAACTGAGGTACTTGGTGGATTTGGAATAGGTGACATCTTTATCTCAAGAATCAAAACATTATATAAGAATCCTACGGCTAATATCTGTACAAATAGGGTTTTATCTGAAAAGTTTACTCTAGAAAGAGGGACTAGACAGGGATGCCCATTATCTCCCTTATTGTTTATTCTAGCCTTAGAACCCCTTCTTTGAACAATTAGACTAAGTAAGGACATCACAAGGATTAAGTTCCATAAGATGGAACATAAAATTATTGCCTACGCTGATGACCTCCTTCTGTCTCTCTCTTTACCTCACAAATCTATAAACTCCACTATGATGCTACTAGAGGAATTTAGATGTATTTCAGGTTTGTCTATTAATTGGTCCAAATCTGAAATGCTCCCTCTACAGGGGGGAATAAGAGTTTACTCAAAGTTATGCTTACGCTATAATTTAAAATGGAAGGAGAGTTGCTTTTCTTATCTGGGAATTTTTATTTCTAACAATCTGGATGACATACTAGGTTTAAACATTAAACCCTTGATGGAGGAAATAAAAGTATCTTTGGATAAATGGGCCAAACTCAATCTATCTTTGTGGAGGAAGGTCAATGCTGTAAAAATGATGTTGGCACCAAAATTATTATATTTATTGAATATGGTGCCTCTACATATTACATCCAGGTGGTTTAAGAAAATTGACAGATTGATACATTCCTTTCTGTGGGAAGGGAAAAAGGCAAGACTTAGTCTTGATAAGATCAAGAAACATTGGCAACAAAGGGGTATGGGCCTGCATGATTTCAAAAAATTACCACCAAGCTTTTCTATTTAAACAAACCTGCCAATGGTTACTTCCAGAGAATAAATTACCCATATGGGCTAAATATGAACAAGATAGCATTTTTCCCCACCTATTGCATCACTTAATTATAGGCGTTTATCCAAAATGTATTAACACTCACCCCTTTCTAAGGAACTCTGCCAAGTCCCTATCCCTGGTAGTGAAACAAACAGTTGTGGGTTCTTTACCATATCAATATTTTCCAATATGGAAAAATCCACATCTTAAATGGGAAGGGAAATGGTTAACTAATTCCATATGGGAAAATAAAGGGATTCTTCTACTTGGAGATATTATTGATCCACTCACTGGGATTTTAAGGTCATTCTCAGAACTAAGAGGCAAATATGGTCTACCTTGCACCCAATTTTACTGTTATTTACAGTTAAGAAAGGTGCTGCAGACTCAGATGGAGGATAACTTAGTCCCTTCCAGCTTGACAGAATTTGAAAAAATAGTCACATTAGCAAACACTGAAGGGGGAGGTGGGAAACTATATCAGTTATTAAATAAATACGGGCATGATTTAACAAGTAAATCCAGAGAAAGATGGGAGAATTGCCTGGACTGCCCCATTCATGAATAATCTTGGAAGTTGATGTGGAAAAATGCATACAATTCCAGTAAGGACCTACAAGGTCGATTCGTACAGTTTAAAATATTACACAACTGGTATTATTCACCTGATAGACTACATTCATGGGGTCTCTCCTCAGATAGCTGTTGCTGGAGATGTGGTGTGAGAGAGGCTAACCTTCTCCATATGCTATGGGAATGTCCCACATTAATTTCAGGGTGGGCAGTGATTTGGGAGACTTGTAAAGTCATTCTACAGATTAACTTCCTTTTTGATCCTGGGATCTTTATTTTAGGAAATACAGAAACTCTATATTTTATGTCAGGTCCTGAAAAGAGATGGCTTTTGGTAGCTTTTTTATGTTTTAAAAGACTCATATTACTACACTGGAAAGATACACACCCCTCCAGGCCTACAGGAATGGATTAATTCATTAGCAAAGATAGCCATTAATAAAGGAATAATGCATGACAGGGTGTGTGTCGGGCTGGGATAACGTCACACCTGGGGTGATTAGGCACGAGGCCGCAGGCCGAGTGTGATTAATCACCCCAGAAGTGACGCTATCCCAGTACGCACACACACCCTGGAGTGCATTATTCTATTATACAATGGCTTAATTGTAAAACAAAGAAAGAAAAAGATAAAAATATATTAAAAGTAGATTTTTTGTCATTTTTGTAATGGGTAGGATTATATTATGCAAAAATAGTACAGTTCTCTTGTTTAGTCAGTAGGTGGAGTTGTCCTGTTTTGTTGTGGCTTTGTGCTCCTGTTAGCAATCTTTGCTACTGCTGTCTTTTTATGAATAAGGGTTCCATATTAGCATAGCTCATTGGGGTTACCTTTTTTGGTATAATTCCTGCAGTCGCTATGCATTGTAAGGCAGCCCCCACACACACACACACACTCAGTTATGCATGCACTCACTCTGTGCTTCAGAGGATTGCTGTATTAAGGTAAGGACAGACTGTAATATTGTTTTGGGTATTTTTGGGTGGTGAAGTTCTTGTTTTAAGGAGAACAGGAGGAAAGTGTTTTGTTGAAGCGGTGGGAGCAGCCCAGCTGTTTGGCCGGTTCTCATTCTCTCATAGCGCTCGTTCTGTATATGGTTCCCGATGTCCTGTTTTTAAAAACTGAAAAAAAGGAGATTTTGATGCTTGTGTTTATTGTGTTATTTGTGATGGCTGTGGGTGTTTCTTTGTGCTGTTTGTGGTGGGGTGATGGTAGGTGTTATGGTGGGTTTCTAGTTTTGCGATGACAACGGTAGCTGGCAAAGCGGAGACCAGGGAAGCTGCTCGTAGGCAGCGGAGTGATGTTTTTTTAAACTGACATACGATGATCAATGTGCTGGCACTAGAGCCGTGATGTTATGCCAGGATAACATCACGGCTCCAGTGCCAGACTGACCAATGGGGATGCAACATTTGTTCTTGCCATTGTATAATGAACGTATCAGCCATCTTAACAATAAGACACTGCATAAATATGAAACAGAATGGGCACCCTTCTTTTATTGGCTAAATATGAGTTGAATGATTTATTCTAACTATTTATGAATATTATAGTAATAGTATTATTTGATATTCTCATAGGTAGTTCTATGTTAACTAATTAATTTTGATATGCATTGGAGTAAATGTATTGTTCTTGTCATACTCTCATGATTTTTTTTTAAGAATATTGTAATGTCACACTATTATATAGGAAGATATGTACTGCCTTTATTTAAATTGATTTGACTCATTATATGTACTCTTCATGAAAACTAAATAAAAATTGTTTGAAAAAAAACCCTCTAATTTGGAGGGAGAAGGATTTTCTGCGAGAGCTGAGAAAGTTAATGTTTCTTGCATTACTGACTCTCACAGCTATCTGCATTTGATGATCACGCCCACTGCATTATCTTAAAACATGAAATAATAAAAAGTGAAGTGAACTATATAATCAGTGTTGTGATGATTAGATGTGGTAACTATAGAGGTCCTTGGGGTTCCTGTCCCGAAGTCTTAGCGAGAAAAACAATGGCAGCATTTTTAAATGCCAACATTCTAGCTTCATGATATTTGCCTTTTTACTGCCGTACTTTTTATTACCCATGCATGAAACATATTTCATGCATGGTGAGCTAGATCTCTGATTGGCTGGTTTAGTCTACCCATTTCATAAAATAACTTATAGTAAGTGAAATGTCACAAAATACTGCAAGACAAAAGGGCTTATTTGCCACTGAAGTACACTGTTCCCTGCAATATAGTGCAGCATTTTGTGATATACTATGTCACCTCCAGGATGGTACCACTGTAAACTGTCACCCACAGTTATTATAAAGGATGTGATTACTATTGCAATTCAGGAAAAAAATAAAATAAAAATAGGGCACCTGGTCCAGATAAAATTTTGAATTATATATATAAATATTTTTTTTTATTGAATGGTGCTTGCCAGTATTATATGTATGCTAACTCAATTTTGCAATCTGAATCCTGGGCAGGTGGCTTAATTGTACTGATTCATAAAAAAGTCACTGTTTATTGATTCATCAATATATCAACCTATTTGACTGTTTGATACTAGACAAACATTTGCTTCAAAAATAATCCTTATCAGATTAAAAGGATGGATGTAATCGCATGGTGTTCTGGATGAGTCACACGAAACAAAGATCTAAAATACAACATGGAGGTCAGCTTTTGACAAGATTAGCAGGACCAAATGGTGGCAGACTTTAAGCGAAACAGGTACGAACCCTTGGCTACTTGATATAGCTATTCATTTACACCAAAATATATGTTCCAGGAACCCACACAAACAGAATGGGACTCTTTCAAAACCAATATTAACTAACATACTGTAGGTGTCCTACAAGGATGTATTTTGGGACCTACACTGTTTGGGATCTACAGTGTTTGATTTATATATTAACCAAAATAATTAAGAACTTGTATGATTATGATTTTCTTAATTCCACATTTTGTAATTCTTCAATTCCATGTCTTCCTTATGCATACGAACATACGATGCCAGCAGATGGAGGCCTCATGGTCCATAAAATCTGCTTGAGTGTGCAGCTCTCAGTTTTGAATACTGATGCTGCCCCCAAACCTCACCATCTTTCCACTTGACTACACTGTATGTGTTACCTCCTTCCTCCCCCTCCTTCCCCATTCTGATTTTGCTCTTGACCATGTCCTACCCCTCTTAAATCCTCCTCATGATGTCTGCAATATCAATTCCTCATGCCACCACCCTCTCTGTGAGAAGGTGACTCCTCATCTGCCTCTGAACCTCCCCTCTCCAATTTCTGAGTATGCCCTCTTGTGATCCCTTCCTTTCTATACTTGAACAGACCCTCCTGGTGAACTCCATTTATGCCCTTCAAGTATCTGAAGATCTCAATCATGTCTCCTTTGTCCCTTCAGTCCTCCAAGGAGCACATATTTATCCTCAGTAGTCTCTTCTCATAGCACCTTTCCCTCATCCCACTTAGCATCCTGGTCACCCTTCTCTGCACCCCGTCCAGCAGCCTGGTGTCCCTTTTTAAGAAGGGCCACCAGAACTGCACACAGTACTGTATTCCAAGTGCAGCCTCACCAGTGCCCTGTACTGTGGTAGAATCACCTCCTCACTCCTTGAGATGATTCCCCTCATGATGCACTCCAGCATCTTATTGGCCTACACCGCCACCTCCCTACATTGTGCAGAGTGATTCATGTGGCCTATGATCAGCACACCCAAATCTGTTTGCTTGGCAGATACTGATAACTGCACCCCTCCCAGCTGATAACTGTATTTAGGATTCTTGTTCCCAAAGTGCATAATCCTGCACTTCTTAGCATTGAAACCCAATTGCCAGGTGTATGACCATCTCTTCAATGTCTCTTGGTCTTTCTCTAGTACCCCCACCCTCCTCCCCATCCACCACTGCTCCCAGTTTAGTGCAGCAACAAACAGGCTTATTTGGCTCCCAATCCCAGCTGCCACATCTGCTAGTAGATGCTGAATAACACTGATCCCAGCACTGAGCCCTGCGGTACCCCACTTATTACTACCTGTGGCATTGACAGTTCCCCCCTAACCACCACCATCATCTGTTGTCTGTTTTCCAATCAGCTTCAAATCCATCTGACCACTTTATCCCCCCATCCCTCAGCTTGCCTATCAGCCTCCAGAGCCAGCAGACAACATTCTATAGCTAGCCACATCACTTTTAAGCTTACAAAGAAAGGCCAATACATTTTCAAGTATTTGTGAACAATTGTATCTTATGATCAACAATGACACCAAAATGCTATTTTATTTTCAAATACGAGTTATAACAAATATCTTCCCTTTTTCATAAATAAAATCTGAATAGAAACTGTAAGGTATTACAATTATCTTGGTCTTCATTTTGCATCAAATTTTTTGTGTGTTTCACATTTACTTTGTTTGCTTGGTTGGTAAACGTTAAAGAAGGCTGAAGGCCTATTGCAATTACCTCCCACTCTGAGTGGGCTAAGAAAGTAGAACATTTCTCTTACTTAAAGGGACACTGTCAACCCCCTTAGGTCTCAAAGTGTCCCTAGTTTAAAAACACATTTTATGATTGCCAACATTCTATAAAGATTGCAGATGTAGCTGGTTGTTTGATTTTGACTCTTTTTTTCTTTAAAAAAGTGAAAAACAGACTGCCCACCATACTGGTGTTACCACACAAACAAAGGTTTGTTTACATTCTTTGATCAACTCCCACTACATCTTTCCTGGACTTGGGAACACCCACAACACAGTCTAGTCCCTCATGATGCAGTGGGAGTTTAGAAGGCTACTGCCTCATGGGGGATTGCACTGTTTGGGTGTGTTTCTAATGCTCAGAAAGCATGTAGTAAGAACAGATCCAGGAATGTAAACAAAACAAGGTTGTTTATAAATATACATTAGCATGCATCTCAATTCTACTAAACGAGGAGACAGACAAAACAAACAGCAACTTCAATGAATTTTAGAGAAGGTAAGCAATCATAAAATGTAGGTTTTTAACTAGAAATAATATGATAAAAAACAGGTTGACAGTGTCCCTTTAAGATAAAGATGTCTAATTCCCTTTTAAATCAGTGAAAATTATTTTGTTCTACAACAGTTTTGGGGAGCTTATTCTAAGTTTTAATTGCCCTCATGGTGAAAAATGATCTCCCTTATTTGTTGAAGCTTTAAGGACAACTACTGTAATTGCATATTATGAGACTTCAGGGTCAGATCCCTATTTAGATGTTCAAGGTTACTTTGTTTAAATGATTCTGGATTGTGCAGATTTTAAAAAATAATAAAAGGTTGCCTCTGGCCCTTCTTTCTTGCAAGCTAAACAAGTCAGGTTAGTTCAATCTCTCAGTATAACTTAAGTTCCTAAGCCCAGAGATAATTTTGATAGACCTTCTCTGGGTTCTCACCACCAAATCTATATCCCTCGGGAGATAAGGGCTTCACACCTGCGAGCAAAAATCTAGATGGGGAATATTGCAAGATTTGAAAATGGGTAGAATGCAGTTTTTGCTGTGTGACACAAATGATCATTGAACCAAACATAGAATTTGATTAGTTATTGCACACACAAGTTTACAGTGATCTACTGAAGACAGCTCTTTATTAATAATTACTCCACAATCAGGCTCTTTGTTGACAGATTTTAATAAAACGTTGCCAAAACATAATTGTAACATTGATTATTTCTCCCAAAATGAAGACTAGAGCATTTCAAAGGATTAAAATTCATTTTATTACTTATGAACCACGTATGCATCAAGTTGAGGTCTTTGGGCAAGGCATTATGTTTATCTGAGGTATCTACCTGTCTGCCTATTATTTTGTATCGTCAGCAGACTTGACAGGTTTATTTGAAACTCCATGATATAAAGATATTGAATAACAATGGTCCCAATACTGACCCCTATGGTTCACCACTCCCTACTGGGCTATTGTCGGATAACATTGGATTCATTTTTACTCTTTTGTAGCAATCTTGTAACCATACATTTGCCCATTTAACCAAGGATTTTGAAAACCCCATCTTGAGTAATTTATTTACAAGAAGGTTATGGGAAACAGTATCAAAGGCCTTTCCTAAATCAAGTAAAATTACATCTACCGGAAGGCCATTATCTAGGCTGCAGCTGACTATATCATAAAATGAGATGGAGTTAGTTATCGAGTTGCCCCTTTTGAAGCCATATTGAGTATTTTCATTTAGACCAAGATCCCTTATCTCTTCTTCAATAAAGTCCTTGATAATTCTTTCCATGGCTTTACTACACAATGAAGTCAAACTGACTGGACGATAGAGCAGATTGACTTATTTCCCTTTTTAAAGATTGGAACCATAATTGCCTCTTTCCAATCCAATGGAACAATATCAGATGTTAATGGTTTATTAAAAAGTATTTTAAATGGATATGCTAGAGACATGGCCAGTTGTTTTAAAAACCTGGGGTGGATACCGTCTGAACCTGGAAAAGTATTTAGTTTTATTTTATTTAACACAGATACAACCATTTCAACAGTTAAATCTAGGGGTCAGTAAGTGTTATATCAGAGTGGGGTGAAGATTTATAAATGGAACCAAAAAAACCATTGAATAAATTTGCCAGTTGGAAGTTAGCAGTAGTTGTCTCTCCATTTTTATGTTGGCTTGCGCTTACGTGCCAGTCAACATATTGCATTAGTAGCAGATTTGGAGGTGTGGTCACTGTGGGTGAATGCAGGGCATGCATCAGTAGGTGCATCCCTCATTTCCCAATAAGGCAGCTGCAGGCGCTGACACCAGCTACATGTAAACTGGCCACCAGATCAAACAAAAGGTCCTCTGCAATGAGAGCCAAGCTTCTCATGCAGCAGTGTGCCTCCCTGGTGAACCAGTTTACAAAACATGGTGGCATGCCACCGCAGAGTGCCCCTACTCACTTAATTTGCCGACAGGGCAGCCCACTCCCCATTGGCATAATGCAACCACCCTTCCATTTAAAGTGTGTGCCAAGGGGGTGTCCAATCCCCCTTGGCATCATGCCCCGCTTCCCTGTTTAATTTACCAATGGGGGGCCCACTCCCCGTCAGCATAATGCCCACCCCATATGTTGTGTGCCATCGGGGGTGCCCAATCCCCCATTGGCTACAGAACCCCCCCCAAAAAAACACTTAGGTGGCACGCTGGGAGCCCACTCCAGCATGCCAAATGCCCTGTAAAAGAAAAACTATCCTGCAATGTTTTTCTTGTTTTTTTAAACCTGCAAAGCAGAAAACGGTCCCTCGTCAACTCCAGTGGCCCTTCCCCATCCCGTGCCTACCCTCTGTGGACCCTGCATCCCCAAACCCCCCTTCACCCCATACTTACCTCCGGAGCATAGTGCGACGATCTTCGGTAGACCGGGAACATGTCTGCACTCTTCAAAGCCGACAGCGAACTGCAGAAATGCTGGTATGCTGTATAATGGCATAAATAGGGTTTTTTCAACTTTGGTGAATATCTTGGGCATTTTTGGGAATTTTGGCACCAAAGTTTCAACATGGGGTTATTGGGACCCCTCCTCATGAATTCAGTCACTGTCATGGCATTATTCAGTCCCAAAAGGTGATTTTACGGTCACTGCATGGAATCACCTTTTGGGACTGATTAATGAAATGACAATGCCACTGTTCATTGGGGGGGGGACTCTCAAAAAGCCTATGTGGCAAATATGGTGAAAAAAAATCAAACAAATCGCTGTTTTATGAGCGTGTGTTGCGCAGTTTTCACGCATGCTCAAAACTTCATGAATTTGTAATATTTTCACTCCAGATTAAATTGACATTTTTCCACACCTCCTTATGAATAGTACAGCTGTCATTTTGCATATCCTGGCTGAAATGTGTTTTCGCATGTCCGGCACAGAATAGCACGGTCACTGAGCGAAATCAGTTTTCAGGACAGTTTGAGAAAATAACAGTGACACTGTTCATGAGCAGAGGTTCTAAAATGCCTATGTTGAAAATCTGGTGCTGAACGTCCATAAAATGACTGTGTTGCAAGCGTGCATTGCGCAGTTTCCACGCACCCTTGTAACTTCTCAAATTTGTAATATTTCCATGCCAGATTTTCAACACTGGCATTTTTTCACACCTCCTTATGAACAGTACAGCTGGCATTTTTCGCATCCTGCCCAAAATGTGTTCCCACACCTGTGGCGCACAGTGGCGTGGTTGCTGTGGGAAATCAACTTTTGGGACAGATTAACAGAATCGCAGTGCCACTGTTCATAAGGGGAGGTCCCAAAATGCCTATGTTACAAATGTGGCTAACAAACTCCAAAAAATAATTGGGTTATGGACGTGTGTTGCGCAGTTTGTATGCATACTCATTGCTTCACCAATATTTCATATTGTCACTCCAGATTTTCAATGTTGTCATTTTTATGCCTCCTCATGAACAAAGTTGTCATTCTCCACATCCTGCCCAAAAATGTGTTTTCATCCCTCTGTCGCCAAATGGCACAGCTACTGTGCAAAACCACCTTTCAGCTAACAAAGTGATTGTGCCGCTTTTCATGAGGTCACCTGACAAGCAGCCCATGTTGAAAATGTAAGAGTGAAACTACCACCACATGCCTACGGTGTTAGGGTTTCCAATTGTAGCACCCCACCGGGCACAGACTGACAGGCATCAGGAGTGTGACTTGGGATCATCAGATGTAATGCTCATGCCATTCCACCCCCCACCCCCACCCTGCAGCCACTGACAGGCATCGCGGTGTGCCTTGCACTGTTCGGCCACAAAGTTTACCCCACACTCCTGTACTGCACCCATGTCAGCGTATTTCCTTATGGAATGGGGTAAGTATAATGCCCAAAGACCCCAAAGCACATCCCGACACTTGTCAGTGTCTACAGGGTAGGGTGAGGTACAATGGCATGAGCATTATAGCTGATGACCCAAAGGCACACCCCAATGCCTGTCACTCTCTACAGGGTGGGGGTGGGGTGACACATCACTTCAGTACTTCACTGTGATTCCCATCATGCATCTCTAGCTCTGGCACTGCCAATGCCAATGCCAGCGTGACAACATTTGGCATTGACAAATGCTTGTTATATATGGTAAGATCCAGAAAATTGACTTCATCTTTACTGTATTGAGCAGTAAATTTCAGGTTTGTGTTGCTTTCATTCACATATTCTAGGACATTTTCCAACTCTTGCTCTTCCCCTTTCCACATGAAAAAAATATCATCCACAAAGCAGAACCAAATTTGGATGTCTGTATACAATCTGTTTGAATTCATGTCCTATATAATTTTCATCTTCCCACTCACCCACATATATGATGGTGAGTGAGGGGGATAAAGTTGTACCTATAGTCATCCCATGCACCAGTTGGAAATATTCCTTACCAAATATGAAATAATTATTTCTCAGCACCATGTCTACCAAGGTTATGATGAAGTCTGTAGGCGGGACCTTGTCCCTTTCTCTTGTGTTGAGTACTTTTTTCAGGGCTTCCAGACTTGCTTGGTGTAGTATGTTATTGTAAAGATTTTCCACATCACATGTCACCAGTATTGTGTCCTCATTTACATGTAGATCTTTTATTTTGTTCAAGACATCTTTTGTGTCTACTATATGAGATTTCACTCTTTCAGTAAAGGGGCGTAGGAATAATCTACAAACTTCGACAGTGGTTTCATGGCTGAATTGATCCCACTCACAATGGGTCTTGGCGGGGGGTCTTTATTTTTGTGGATTTTTGGAAGTAAGTATATTGTAGGTTTTACTGGGTGCTCTACTGTCATGTATTTTTTTCTTTTTCGGTTATCCATTTTTTCTCTCATGCATCTGTTATTTCCTTTATTGTGTTCTTGATTTTCTCAGTGGGTTCACCTCATAGTTTTTTTGTAGTACTTTTCATTCGATAGTTGTTTTTCCATTTCTGTAACATATAGGTTTTCCCCAAAAGCACTACCGCCCCTCCTTTCCATTCCCCTTTTTTTTGTGTCTGCTAAAACATAGGATGTGACAATCTCTATGGGGCCACCATCCCTGCCAATCAGTTCCATGCTCTGCAACCCCGACTCAGCTTCCATCTACATCTCCTACTACTTCCAGGGTATCAGAACTTTATGATCTATTACTCCAAGTCAATTCAGTTATTTCAAACTTGGACTCCAAGATGACTGCTTTGGAAACCAGGTCACCACCCATGGCACCAGAGCCAGAATGTTTGCCAATGTGTTCTGGTGCTCCCACACCCTCTCTGTTTGGTGTTGCCATATCCAGATCCTTCAAGTTACTGCTTCACCACCACTATTCCCCCCAACAGGGCTCATACCTTCACATTTCAACCATGGTCCGTGCAACAAATCTGGTACCAAGTCACATCAGGAAGGACATTATCGAAGGGAAGGATGCAAACCTTTCTGCCCTCCTTATCTCATCTAATAAAACAATTGAAAATAGAATTTTTCTTGTCAAGATTTTTCCATGGTTCTAAAAGCAAAAAAGCTGACCATAGCAGAATTTGGTGCAGCTTTTAGCATCTACCAGAAACTTATTTTGAAGCTCATCCAGCCAGATGTGAGGAGATTAATTCCTACCACTATCTTTTTGTTGACTTAGCTATAGGATATGGAGGCAACTATTTCTATGATTATTACAAAATCAATTTCCACCAAACCAGCATCATACCTATCAAGGTACAATTTCAGTAGACATTTTGCTGGCCAAACAGTATTACCCTTTTCAGTTTGTTTTTTTCCTATTTTGCTGCCTTGTGTCCCTTACAAGTCATGATTCCTGACCACCCACCAGTACCACTCCTGCTAGTACAGCTTCTTCTCAAAATGTATTCTATGCTCCTAGGAATCTCTTGGACATATGAGGGCATTAAATTGTATTTTCTAGTGGAAGAGAGGTATGTAGTAATAGTAACTAATTGGCATGTTTCACACTTTTGTGTATCCTTTTACACATTTGTAGCAATTGTGGAGAGGGCCACTCCAAGTTTGTTTGTCACCAGAAACCAATCTCTACTCCAACTCAAGGTCACAAATGACATTCAATTAATCTATCTACTATTGTTCGCATCCATTGCCTGCAGCAGCTTTTATCAACACAGCTTGCCCAGCAGCTTGTCCAGTTTTTAACCACCAGTCTTTCAACTGGTTTCCATACTGGTCTTCTTGCTGTTGCTATCACATCAATTACAAGTGCATCCCACTTATCATGCACACATTGCAGCCAGACAAACAGTTTTAAAGGAAAAATTGTTAAAACCAAAAGCCAATTACATAGGGCCCTGTTTAAAAAAAATGCTGGCTATAATAAACTGCATGCTCCATTCATACAGAATGCTGCAGCCAGCTGCCAGATGCTAATTGGCTTTCCTTTGTCTATTGCAGAGTCAAACAGGTAGTGTTGAGTGGCCCTGAATCGCTGTGAATAGCTGTGAATAGCCTGGTTAATTGGCCATGAATGACTGTGAATAGCCTGGTTAATTGGCCATGAATGACTGTGAATAGTTGTCAATAGCCTGGTTAATTGGCCCTGAATGGCTGTGAATAGCTGTGAATAGCCTGGTTAATTGGCCCTGAATGACTGTGAATAGGCATGAATAGTCTCCCCCCTCCCCCATGGTCCTACCTGCCATTCATTTAGTGGTCTTCAATGTTTGCTGATTTGTGAGTAGTGCAGCTACTTTCCCTCTCATGAGCTCCTGAGAATAATGAGGAGAGACAGTTAACTCAGCCCTAATCACCTGATTCCTCAGTGAGGAGAGAGTAGCCCCTTTCCCTCTCCTGAACTCACACTTACTCACTGTTTTTTTCTGTTTAAATGTTAAACAGAGTGAGTAGCAGGGACAAAAGGTGCTGTAAAGGGACAGCTGCAGACATCTGATTCCTCAGTATATGTCCTGATCACACAATCAGTACTCAGGCATATATATATTCCCGTACTGTAGGAGGTGAAATTACAAATCAAATGTGTGTTTTGGGGGATTGATAGTGTAATACAGTACAGGCTGTGCAAAGATCTTACCAGGCAGCAGTGAAGCAGCTGTACTGTGAGAAGATACAAACAACCTACCTTTGGCCAATTTATCAGCTTCTCTTTGATAAACAGATTGTAAACAGATGTAAAAGCACAGCAAATGTGTTACCATCCAAGGAAATCCACATTGTGGCCAAACAGAACTGAATCATCAGTGCACAATAATATAACAGACATCCATTATAATGGGCAAAATTGGGTCACACCAGTGTGTCCATTATGAAGGAGTTCCACTGTACTTGCTTCAGTCTCAAAATGGCTGCATCAGAACCTGAGGCTGTCGACGCTCCCTGGCTAAGGAATTTTCTAAAGGCTTCTGCATTGGTCCCTTTGCAGTGGCTCCATTGCAGCTTCTCCACTTCCTTCTGTCTGCACCAGTCCAATCTGGATAGCTACCCCAAAATATTCCAGAAAGAATTGCCTCACGATTGATCTGTCAGCCACTCCTTGTACTAGAAATATAAGCTTTAATTCTCCAGTTCCTTCAGAACAGTATTCCCAGGCCTATACATGCATAGGCAATTCATTAAAATTTGTAAAGCTCACTGGACTTGGTGCTTAGTTAACCAAGGGAGACATAAGGAATTCCTTCAAATTGTTACCTATACATCCTTCCCTCTGGCATATCCATTGGATATCATGGAGTAACCATTTATTTTGCAGTTTGTTTAACCTTTGATGCAAAAGCAGCCCTAGTTTCTTTGACTCCTTTTCTAGCTTACTGAGATGGATCCTCTTGAATGTGTATAGATGCCCTCTCCTGCTGCACCTTCTGGACAACATTTTCCTCGTAGACACTACAGACTCTCCTGCTGCTGCCAGCATTACTTGGCTTCATTGTTTGTTTTTATCACTCAACATTCTGCTGGCTGATGGCAAAATTCAAGGACCTGTTGCAACCACGAGACTTTATAGGCATTGAACTAGATTTCCTCAGTATGGAAGTCCATCTTTCCTTTGAGAAATGTTAATGCATATCAGCATTGGTCCATTTTTTTTCATCAAAACAATCCTGTACGCGGAGAGAACTACTGTCATTATTGGGCTATCTCAGTTTTGCAGTGAGGATGATTCCTCAAAGCTGAAGCTTCATTACTTATCTTCTTGCTCTAGCTTGTTCAATCACTGTTCTAGACCACCACACTGCCTCTGCCCATTCAGAACTCGCCACGTTGTTCCACTTCCTCATGACCTGGAATGGCATATCTATGTTCTATAAGACTCCTACACCCAGCCCAAACTCTGAAGTATTATCTGATGCCACTCCAGCTTTCAGTTTCTCCACTGCATGTGGTCCTTCCTTGTTCACTTGTCCATGTCTATCCAAAACTGAAGGCCTCCTTTATTTTCATTCTACGTTGTCCTTATTTGAAATTAATCTATTCTTTAATTGATTGGCATTTAGCCATAAGACCCAATAAAATTAATAGCTTGAGCATCCAGCCAAACATACTAAGTGATAATTTACCCCTCTATTTGTCTTTCTTGGCATTATAAGAACCCATATTTTAAACCAGTTGTTTTGAATTCTAGGGATCTGATACATTTAAATATTATTGCTTTAATTAATGAAATTGCTATTATTGATTGGTTTTACTTGGATATCCTGACATGATACAGCATTGAACTTGTTTAGAATTATGTTTGAAACAATCTGGAATAAATATGCCCCGGTTAAGAAAATACACATTTCTGATGATAAATAGAAATGGGTTACCATTGAACTGGTACATGTTATCAAAAATATAGATAACCTATGGTATCAGGACAGAAACACTAGGGACCAGACTAAACTGATCAAGTACTGTCAGTGGTACAAATCTTTTTCTGTAGAAGTTCAAAATAGCCACTAAAATCCCCATTCTACAATCACCAATGTAATGACATTGCTGAGGACTAAGACAAACGTTGGAGAATGAACATTCTTCTGCCAGCACCCTTAACTAATAAGCTACTGCCTACCTCTCAAAATGAGACAAACTGCACACATTTTAAAATAGGTGTTGTTAACCATTTCATTTCCATCTCAGGAAGTAAATGCTTTAAGGTATGATTATGATCATTGGTATTATCTGTGCACAGTTTGAAGCATTGTCTACAGTCATGAAGTTGACCTCAAATATTGTATTTATCTGCTTAGATCTGGTTGTTTTACATTTTTCTTTGATCTTGGTCATGGTTGTAAAGGGAACCCCAGTCTTAATCCATCTTACCCAGACACTAATCAATCAGTCAGTACAAAACTATAGTTAGGCAGTTTAAATAAACAAGTCGCAAATATAAACAAAAGGAAAATATATAACATTTATTCATACTCTTGTTTACATATTTGGCAGAAAAAGTAAATGCACTGTTAATTTATTTGAGACAGATTTATTTGACTTGGTAGAGTTTTTAATAAATATTTAAGCAAGCACCAGAAGTGAGTAAGTAAGCAAACACCATACCAAAGGTGGCATAACATTTCATTAATTTAGAAAAGGAAGCACCCATAGCTAAGGCTGTAATAAATTCACGGAGGGCACGGATTTCACGATTACCGTGAAATTGGCGCTTTTTTTCTCTCTGCCGTGAAATCCGTTGCTCCCTCTGACATAGTGCCGAAATGTGCAAAATCGATCGATTTGTTCAGAAAAGCTGGTTTCTGCAGTACTTATGTGACTGTGGGGCTGGGGGGTCCTTTATTACTCAACTGCCTCAGGCTACTAAATGCATTGATCCAGCTGCTGCATTTGGGTTTACACAGCCTGCCCTTCGTACCGCATCAGCACGGAGTCATTACTGACCTTGCGGTCCCGTTTGCACCATATCCAGAGTTGCGACTTGCAGTACCGTGAATTACCGTGAAAAATGCCGAATTTTACCATGAAAAACTTACAGCCTTACCCATAGCCCATCACCAATGTTTGCCATGATTCTACAGATTCTTGTATTAACTGCCGTTTGTAACATAGCCAGGTTCTATTTCAGATCTGTTAATCATGAGGTAGTACATGAGAGGGTCCTACAGTATTGATATGTGCCTTACAAGCATAGTTAAAGATGAGTTGGTCATACCGTTGTGTAAAATTCTTTGCATATTCCTGTGTACTCAAACAGCCATACTTTGAGAGCATGCCACCACTATGCCTTTCATAAAGGTGGTAGTAAGCACACTGTAGACTATCAGAGGTCAAGTTCTTTACTTTCCCCACTGTCCAAGCAAGTGGTACACAATTAATATTTTGTTCAAACAAATACATAAGATTCTTAGCTTAGTTTGGCTTGCCATGGCACTTAAGCTACCATAGATATAACACTCAATGTGCCTGCATACTTTTTTGTTGTTTTAACCAAAGCATTTGACTTAGATAATCATGAAACTTGTTTAGTAAAACTACATTACCTTGGCTTATTTAGTTATTTAGTAGGATGGCTTTCTGACTATTTTACTAGGTGGGAACAGAGGCTCTGAGCACCACTTACCCTGTACACTTCATTTAAAACAACTAGTACAAGGGTTCCAGAGGTCAGTCATGGGCTCCTCATATTTGTTTTGTTTATTAACAAGCTCCCCCAGGTTTGTACTAATTCTGAGAAATGTCTTCATGTTGATGATGAGGTATTATGAAATGGGCATTGAAATTCAAGCTTTCTCATTGGCCAGTTCCTGTGTGCTAATGTGTCTGATGCACAGGAAAAAGATCTAGCAATGCCAGTGTGCACTGATTTTGATAATCCCCATTTAGAATGTAGGCAAAATGAAATTCTGCCATCTATTTTTTTGTCAACTGTGAGTGTAATTGCAGCCAGCATTTAAACCACTTCCCTAAAAACCTTGAATTTTGATGTCCATTTCATTTATATGTGTCAGAGTCAGATGTAGAGCACTGTAGAAAACTAGTGCAGAGGAAAAAAAAAAGAAGCAGACATCGACTTTCTGTTACCTGCTAAGAGCCATCACCTCAGCCACATACCCGTTCACTCTTCTTAACGACTGAACTGCCTGTTACTGTATACTTCCCACCCTCCCTCACCCCCTACCTGCCATCAAATTCTAAGTGTCTGTGTTTCATTAGAAATATGCTGCTTGCAAAATGTACTTACTTTTTCACAGCAAACACTATTAGACCAATTGAATGGTTGCCTTGTTTAAATTGTTCATTTATGATTTCATAATTGTAGGTGCCTTCCCAAATGATTGGAGCAAGCCATGGAGTCAAAATGTTAACATCAGTCCTCCTACAAGACAAAATCACACAAAGCTTTCAATGTGCAGAGTACAGAAAAACATATCACAAAATGAAATTTAGGATGGAATGTGCTTTTATATAGGACCTTTTATATAGACTGTATCTCAAAGCACTTTAAAATCCAGGAAAAGGAGGACAGAGAGAGAAGAGAGAGAGAATATTGCTGAAGATACAGGTTATTTAGACAAAATTGTTTAACTCATAAACAGGCTTTTACAATATATTACATTTAACATTAAATAAAAAAAGCAGACAACATTCAGCATTACTGTATCAATTCAATAAATAGCATCTTACATTAGACATAATAAGCAATAAATCATAATTATTCAGAGATATACCCTGACAGAAGAATTTCATCAGTCGTGGGTTTCTATTATTTATTTTCTTTCCTTCCCATAATCTCTCTATGTGTGAGCTCCATCTCTGTGAAGAAACCCTCAAAGCCCTGAATGTGGGATCCCTTCCCTCTCCTGCTGACACTGATTGTGCTGCCACTTAGTTCTGATTGGGTTGCAGTCAGATAGTGAGTCACGGTAACCCCCTGCCACAGGGGAGGAGCACAGGCCTACAGATGTTTAATCCTCCCTCACCTGGCCAGCCCCCAAGTGACCCCATCCATTTCCGAACCCATGCTACTAGCATGGCCTTCATGCTACTGGTATGGCTTCTATTTTATTTTGTTTATTTAGACATCAGATTACAAATACCTTTGAGCTTAGAGCTCTTTTACAAAGGTTCCACATCAGCAGCATAATACAACAGGTTAACAGAACAAAAAGTATGGCAAACAGTATACACAGAGAAAGGAGATCAACAGGTTTAGACTAAACAGGGTATGGTAAAATAATTGTAAATAAGAAAAGAAGCAATAGTTGACATTCACAGTGAATTAAAGAACAGAAAAGAGTAATGCTAAGCAGTTTCATGCACCGGAATGCATACAGTAAATTGAAAATCAGCCAAAACAAGCTGTGTCAGTTACTGATAAAATCATAAGGTAAGTTGAAATCAGCCAACAAGCCTTGTCAGGACAGACGGGGGGAGGGGGAGAATTAGGTAGAGGGGAGGAAAGGTGAAAGGGTAGGGTAGCAGGGGGGAGGGGATGTCAGAGATGGTGCTAAGGACATTTAACAGTAGTCAAGTGCAAGGGTTTTAGACTGACAAAAAAGGTTTAGCAGAAATAATCACAGGAGCGAGTGGCAGAGAGTAGTTGCTGTAGCTTGGATTTGAAAAGGCCCAATTTGGATTTGGAGGAGATGTCACAGTTCAAGACATTCATCCAAAGAGGGTTTCTGTAGGCGATCGATCTTTGTCCCTGGGAGGTATGGCAGTGAGGGACCAGAAAGGGCTGGGATTCAGAGCCAAGGGTATGGCAGGTATTAAGAGAGGGGCTGAGAAGACCTTGAATTCCAGGTGGTAGGAGGCCTAGGGTTAATTTCTTGGCCATCAGGCATGTTTGATATTTGATGCGATCTTTGAACTGGAGCCAACCAGTCTGGGCATAGAGGTCGCAAGAGTGGCAGTCAGACAGCGAGTCACAGCAACCCCTGCTGCAAGGCAGTTAACCAATTCATACGTCAGCTGGGTAGTTACTTTGTAAATGTACCTACTCACACATAATTATTTGAGTTATATAAGATCTTGAGTGGGTGGGTCATATGCTTTTATCTGCCGACAGTGTCTAAGTATGTATGTATAGAGTTAGAATCAACGTTTCAACCATAGGTATTCTTAAGAAATTATCTAAAGAGAAAAAAGCAAAGTTAGTCAAAGGTAAGGGAAATAAGTGATATGTGTGATGAAAGAAAATAGGAGAAGCTCTAGGAGAAAGTGGTAGTAGGCAGGTAAGAAAATAATCTGGAAAACAAAAACGCAATGATGGGTATGAAAAGACATAGTAGGAGTGAATAAGCTGAGGAGTACTCAAGTGGGAACTAATTAACAGTGCCTAGTAAGAAGGCTGAAAGGTGGCAAAAATATGGGGAAGGAGACCGAGATACAGCTATATGTAGAAAATGGAAATGGATAGCTGGAATGTCCATGTAAGTATACCCATCCCCACGCACACTGGATGAAAGTGTGTACAGGCATACCTACATACACAAATGCATCATGTACACATGCAGGTAAAGATATGCTGGAGTGGAAGTAACAAAAGACAAACTACAGTGATAAAACATAAGGACCCCATTGACAACTATCTGATGGAGGTTACCACCCCATGACCTCTGCTATTGAAAACACAGAACTCCCTGCCTCTTCCAAGAAACTCACAGTTCAACACCCTTGGTCATTCAAGTTCTACCTCCTTCCCAAAATTCACAAAACAGGTAACCCTACTCTGTCTGCCTGCTCCTGCCCCACATCCCACATTTCAACATTTCTGGGTAGCCTTATGAGACCACTTGTTGAATCCTGGCCCTTTAAACGTCAAAGACATTAACCACGCTCTTCAATTATTTGACAGGTTTGGATTTAGTGGCTCCCATCAGTTCATCTTTACTATGGATCTCAAATCTTTTTGCACAGTGATCCCCCACAAGGATGGCCTGATAGCTCTGCAGCACATTTTTTGAATAGGCGGGAAGTCCAGCAGTCACCCCCATATACATTAATCCAACTGATTTAACTTGTTCTTGTTCTTAAAACTTAATGCTTTTTCTTTTAATAAGTTTTTTTCAGCAGGTCAGTGGAGTTGCTATGGGTACTAGAATGGGTCCCAGCTTTATAAATCTGTTTGCTTGTTTGTTGGTTGGGTTGAGGAACAGTTCTTTCCCCTCCTTCACAGGGACTGTGCCTGATCTTTACAGATGCTATACACATGATTGTGCAGGCCACTGCCTGCTCCAGGGAATCCCTCCAAATCTTCTTGAACATGTTTATCACAGCCAATCCCGCCCATCAGTAAACTGTTGAAGTATCCTCCTCCAAATTACCTTTACTAAGCATCAAACTTAAGATATTGGTTTATTACAAACCCACTGTCTCACACAGCTTTCTCCCCCACAGCTCCTTCCATCACAGACGTGGTAAGAATGCTTTATATTCACAGTTTCTTGGACTTGGCAGGTTATGCAGTGAAGATAATTTTGCTGAGCAGGCTCTGATAATGCAGTTTCTTTTTAATAACAGGAGATGCACAGAAAACACAGTGGACAGAGCATTCTCCTGGGTCAGCAAAATGCCATGTAACCTTGACATTCACAGAAGGGATACTTTCATGCAACAACAAAGCATTCCACTAGTGCTTTGCTTCCATACACGAATACACCTTTTCTACACAGGACCATCACTAGGATCTTCCTTATTCTGCAAACTGACCCTAATGTCAAAGTTTCCCTTACAGGGACACCAATTGCCTCCTACTGCCGACCACCCAACCCACGGAATCTCCTGGCATGAAGCAGCCTACATACTCCTAATAAATACTCTACCATAAACCAAAGCTTGCAACAGAACTCACTGTTATACCCACAAATCTATTTCAAGTGTCACTGAAATTCAAGGTCCCACAGGCATTTTTTACATCACCAAGGAGTTCTCATGTGCTTCCAGTAATGTGATATGTTGTATTCTTTGCAGGAAGTGTGGAGCCATCTGCATTGCAGAAACTGGCAGACACCTGGCTGTCTGATTCAGGGAACATTACAGGTCAATCAGGAAAGGAAATACTGATAAACCCCATATGTACCACTTTATTTCCAGTGACCATAATGTCAATGATCATTCCATCTGAGTCCTTCAGCAGGGTTTCTAGGATGCTGACCAAAGAAAAAAACATGGAATCCAAGTTGATCTGCCTAGAATCCCAGCAACTGGTTGAAAAAAACAACTTATTTTCTACTAACATCTTTCAGCTACCTTATGGTTTACCACCGCAGTCTATCTTTTTTACCCCATCATATATTTTCATGTATGACTGCAAGATACGTTGTCACGTGTGAGTGTGCCTACACACATTTCCATCCAGTGTGTGTCTGTGTGTGTGTGTGTGTGTTTGGGGATTGCACACACATATAGGCATGCCAGCTATGCATGCACATCATTTTCATTTTCTACAGATGTCTCTATTTTTGTCTCCTTCCCCCATGGTTGTTACATTTCAGCCTTCTTACTAGACCCTGTTAAATAGACCCCACTTGAGGATGCCTCAGCTCATTCACTTCTACTATGGCTTTTAATACCCATCATCACCGTTTTGTTTTCCAGATTCTTTTCTTACTTTGCCTATTATTAGTTTTTCTCCTAGATCCTCCCCTTATTTTCCTTCATCACATTTTTTTTTATTTTATTTGAAGTCTAGGATAACACCACTTGAGCTCAAGCTCTTTACATTGGTTCCACATCATGATAATAAAACAAAACTAGGTTGTACAAAATTACATAGGTTAGAATACAACAGAATGCATAGGGTATTGTACATGTTACAGAGGAAGTCGGAGAATTGGAAGTGGGGTTAACGAAATACATTTAGAGTTAGAAGAATGCCTGAAAGGAAACCAATCAATTGACAAAGGGGCATAGAGTTAGCTGAAGAATAAGTGCTAAAAGAGGTGAGGAGGAACCTCAAGTGCAGGGATAATATGGGGCATGCAGGGGGAGTGGAGGGAAGGTAGGAGGAAATCAGGGGAAAAGGTAGCCAAAAAGGAGGGAGGGAGAGAGGCAAGGGGAAAGGAAGGAAGGGAGGGAGGGATGGGTGGAGGGAGAAGCTGGGAAGACCGGAGAGGAGAAGGTGCGAAGCTAATGGTGACAGTCACAACAGGCAGTTTTTAGCAGGAGTTGATTGAGGTGGACTTTGAAAGCACACAATGTAGGCAAATGAGCCAGTTCTGCTTGAAGGGAGTTGAACCAGAGCGGGGCATGGTATGCAAATGATCTTTAGCCAAGGGAGGTGCGACATTTTGGTACTGTGAAGATCTGAAGTTTATTTTATTTATTTATTTATTGAACATGATCAGAATTACAATCCTTTGAGTCACAGACTCCTCTGCAAAAGCTCCACGTCAGTACAGAAAGAACAAACATAACATATATAGGTAATATACATAGGTACAGTATATACATTGAGTCAAGGATCCTGAAGTGGATTTTTTGGTCTAAGCTGTGACCAAAAAGGTTGATTACAGGTTCGGGGGGTCCTAGTTGAACCTTGAGTCCATTTTTATGTACATTGTGATTGCGGACCTAAGAATGGTGTCAGGGGTAAGGGTGGGCATTTATATCCCTGATATTATGGCTTTACTGCATTCATTGGCACTAGATAAACTGCTAGCAATGAGCTTCCTTTTGTGCTCTGGAGATAGTGGAGGCATCTCAGTTGCAGTCACAGGTGACTGATACAAGGAGGAGGTCCTTGAAGCCAGATTTAAATTGGCCAAGACTAGGGGCTAGGGAGATAGAGGCTGGTATGCTGTTTAGCCATAGAGGAGCCCTGTATCAGAAAGATCTTTGTTCTAGGGTGGTCCTACAGTGGGGGACTAGGAGAGAGGTACCAGTGGTGCATCTAGGGGCCCTTCTGTGGGAGATAGTCTGGATGAGAGGCAGGAGGCCTTTTGGAGCTAGATTCATGAGAATTTCTTTTGCTTGGAGGGTGGTGTGGTATTTAAGCCTATCTTCGAAGGTGAGCCAGTTAGCATGTTTGTAAAGCTCACAAGTGTGGGTGTCTCTATCACTCCCAGTGACCAGTCTGCAGGCTTTATTGAGAGCAATGTTGATGCTGTGTAGGGCTGTTTTGTTGGCAGAATCATAAATAATAATGCCATAGTCAACCAAGGATAGGACGGAGGAAGCTACAGTGAGATGTAGGGCCTGCAGGAGTAGGCAGTGCTTATGCCTGTATAGGATCCCTAATCTGGTGCTCACAGTGGCAGAAAGGTGTTGGATGTGTGTGTGGTAGGTGAGGGAGGTGTCCAAAGTGACACCCAGGTATTTGAAGCTGGTGACCTGTTCAAGAAGGAGACCCCGGGAGTTTTAGATGAGTAGCGGAGCATTGCTGAGTGGGCTTTGGCGGTGGGCAAAGATCATCAACTTTGTCCTGTTGTAGTTGAGTACTAGGCAGTGCTCATGAAACCAGGATTCAATTTCACTAAAAAAGCCTTGTAAGGCAGATTGTAGGGCGATAGGATTGGGGTGTTTTCAAAGCAGTACTGCATCGTCTGCATAGAGCAAGAGCTTCCCAGTGCATGATTGGGGGAGGGAGTTTAAGAACAGGGTAAAGAGCAATGGACCGAGAATGGACCCTTGGGGGACACCCGAGTGAACTGGTCTTTTGGAAGAAAGTGTGGTGTTAATTTTAACCTGTTGTGTCCGGCCAGAGAGATAGTCCTTTAACCAGGATGTGGCCTCAGGGGAGAAATGCTGGGAGGGAAGAGAGTGGAGCAGAAGTGCGTGACTGATGGTATCGAAGGTTTTGGTCAAGTCTACGTAGATTGCTCCTGCTCCTGCTATGAACCCCTGGTCCAGGGCCTCGTGAATGTATGAGATAAATTCCAGGAGGGCAGTGGTGGTGCTGTGCCCCCTCCAGAACCCATGTTGCTCATGGCAGAGTAGCGAATGTTTGGTTAAGTAGTCGGTGAGCTGGTCCGATACAATTTTTTTCAAGCGCCTTTGAGAGGGGTGTAAGGATCGAGATGGGTCTATAATTGCTGGTGGAGACAGGATCACCACTTTTAAGTATGGGGGCAATTATACCTTTTTTTCATGGTGCGGGGAACTGGCAGAGGCGTACTGACCAGTTAAAAATTTTGGTAAGGTGTGGCAGAGTTACATTCAGAGTTAGCCTGAGCTAACTCAGCTAAGTTCAGAGTTACGTGTGTGTCACAGGTTGATGCTAGGCACCAGGAGTTGACAGACCCTAGCCGGAAGTGTTTCAAGGCTAATCTTTTTTGCCAGAAGGCAAGTTAGGTATTTCAGTCGAACATTGAGTGGGAGCCAATTTGCTTTGGTAAACAGGTCGCAGGTGTGAGTCATCCTTGTTGCTCCTAGAGTTAGCTGGCATGCTTTGTTTAAGGCTGTTTTCAAATGCCTGAGAGCAGTGTCAGTGGCTGCGTCATAGATAGGCAGGTTGTGTTCAATAAGTGATCCCACAGAGCTGTGGACAGCTAATCTGAGGGCTTCAGGGGTCAGACTGTACCTGTGCCGATAGAGCATCCCAATACACTTATTAATTGCCTTGACTGTGCTGTCAATGTGGAGAGTGTAGGACAACGAGTTGTCAATAGTGATCCCCAAATAGTTAAAGTGTTGGACCAGTTCCAGGGGGGTCCCAGACACATTTTGAATAGATAATGGGTATCCACGATGCTTGTTTTGGGAGCTGGAGAGCAACATTATTTTAGTTTCTTTATAGTTCAAGATTCATTTATGATCTATGAACCACTTCTCATGATTGGTAACGTCACTTTGTAGTTGTTGTTCAAGCTCAATTGGATTTGAGCCATGTGCAAATACAATGGTGTCATTGGCATAAAGAATTCATCTTTGACTGGCTTGAGGGAGACCGTTCAGGAATAAGCTGAATAGATGGGGACCCAGTATTGACCCCTGAGGGACACCCGAGCAGACTGGATTGCTATCCGACAGGGTTTGCCAATTCTGACTTGTTGGGATCTGCAGCCCAGGTAGCTGCAAAACCATGAGACCATTTCTGGGGCCAGGCCAGTTCCGGTAAGTTGCTTAGTAAGGAGGGCATGATTAGAAAGTATCGAATGCTTTGGACAGATCAATAAAGATTGCCCCAGAGCGTTGTCCTTTGTCAAGAGAATTGTGTATGTGCCCAGTGAACTCTAGAAGAGCTGTGGCAGTGCTATGCCCTGATCTAAAGCCATGCTGCTCTGGGCAGAGGAGGTTGTAGGTGTCAAGGTATTCGACCAGTTGGTCTGCAACTATTCATTCAAGGGCCTTCGAGAGAGGTGGTAGCAGGGAGACGGGTTGATAGTTCTCTGTGAGGGCACGGTCCCCATTTTTATGCACAGGAATGACTATAGCGGCCTTCCATTTTTGTGGGAATATCACCTGTCGCAGTGACAAGTTGAGGATGTGGGTCGGGGCAGTACTTCTTCCAAGGAGAGAGAGATTAATTTAAGGTCTAGTGTGTCCCCACTGAATCTCCCCTTGCCGAGCACCTTCGAGAGGTATTTCTTTACCTCACCCATACAGATGGCCTTGAAACAAAAGAAGGGGTTTGCAGGGGGCTGTGGGGCTGCGGTTGGGAGGCCCAGATGGAAGAAATCGGGTGGGAGGACATGACTGAGGTCTGTGAAGGCTAGGTTAAAAGTGTCAGCTATAGTTTTTGGGTCAAGGATGGTGTTACCATTGACACAGATCATGTAGGGGTAGATTTGGGCACCTTACCAGTAACTTCTGCAAGGTTTGCCCAGAATTTTTGGCCATCACTCCAGTGTTTGGTGAGGGCAGCCTTGTAGTAGTGGTTCTTGGCTATACAGATGGCTCTGGTGCAGCTATTTCTGGCCTGCTTGTACTTTAGGATGTTTTTCTGCTTTCCTGTGGCTCTGGTTATACACCAGAGGTGATCACGGGTTTTCATCTGACTCAAGATGTCAGGGCTCATCCAGGGGTTGAAAAGGCCCTTGACTATCCTCTTTTTTATGGGGGCATAGATATCGCAGCTAGAATTGAAGAGGAGGATTAAGTGGTCTAGTGCACTATCCACATCCAGAGCCCCATACACAACTGACCAGCGAGCATGTCAGAGGTCAGCTCTTAGTCAGCCAGCTTGACCAGGTCTGAGGACTCTGTTAGTGACTGTTCTGGGAGGGGGTTTGATAAAGTTATTGGTCCAGTTGAACATGACAGGGGAGTGATAACTGATGTTATCTGAGAGTACAGAAGTGTTAGTGATGTGCTCTGGGTGGTTAATGAGTACCCAGTCAAGCAGAGTGCTATTTCCAGTCCGATAGTTGGTCCAGATGGGGGCTTCTATCATCTGGGTGAAATGGATTGCCTGGATAGCATCCTTAAACTGGTTAGTTGCAGGGGTGAGCCAGATAGTACTGAAGTCGCCAAGTAATATGACCTCAGAGCTAAGGGTAAGGCTACCAAGGCAGTCAATGATGGCATGTAGACCCTGGAGTGAGTCTTTTGGTGGGATATAGATAGACAGCAGTGTGAGAGACTTGTTGTGCATCCCACAGAGGACCTTGATGGCAAGAGCCTGTGCAGTGGTCCCAAGGAGGGGGGAAGAGTAAGTGTTAATCCCTGATGGCCAGCCTTGAGTTAGAAAGAACAGCCTCCACCTCTTTTGGTTAGGCGGTCCTGCCTAAAGAGCCTGTAGCCCGGTAGACTAATGTGCACATCTGGAATCTTTGGAGTCAGCCAGGTTTCAACTATTGACAGTACATCGGAGTTATGAAAGGCTACCTAGACCTGGAGGCTAGTAAAGTTAGCAACAAGACTGCAGATATTTAGAGAGGCAATTGTCAGAATGCCTGGCTTCTGGACACGCATCCCCTGGTTGTGTGGAGGGCCCGGGTTGGGGTGTATGTTCCCTGAGAGGAGAAATAGCAGGAAGGTTAGTCTTTGCAGGTAACTTTTTAGGTGTTTAGCATTTACTTTGAGTTGCTTCTTGGAGCATACATTGGTGTGGTTTACGTCAGCGTGCAGGACAAGTCTGAGTGGTAGTAAAGGTGAGGGCGGCCATGGATGGGCCCTCAGAGTCCAGATCCTGGCATGCCAAGGAGTATCATGTGGCTTGCAAATGGGAGGCAGATCAGAGGCAAGCAACGAGTTGATGGTGCAGTGGGAATTGATGGTGGTGTTCCCGATGATGTGGGTGGCTGGCATCTTAAGAGTCTAGGTGGGGGTGGCCAGCAAGCCCAAGGGTTAAGGGCAAGAGTAAGGAAAGTGGTATTAAACTTGAGGGTAGATGCATCCTTGGGGTGGGGTAAATCTGGGTTATGCCCAGGCAGAGGTCAGGAGAGAGGAATGAACGTAGTGTCAGGTGGAGATGGGTTAGAAAAGGGGGGGTAACTGCAGGAGGCAGCTTATATGTGGGGAGCTAGGAGGGGGCTAGGTCAGCTGGCAGTACATTCATATGCTGTGATTTGGCCTGGCTCAGTGCTTTATAATTAGAAACAATAGCTTTATAATTAGAAACGAATAGGAGATACAGCAGGAAGTGTTGGCAGTGAGTGCTGGGTAGGATAGGAAAGAGGGGCGGAGCAGGGTGGGATTTGAGAGGGGAGGTCCAGAGAGGGGGGGAGGATGAGTAGGACTGCAATAGGGGAGTGGTTTAGCTGAGGGTGGGGGAGGAGATGTATTTAATAGCGGCCGGGAAGAAAATACACTGATTGAGACTGTTACAAAATACAATTACAGCGCACAGGAGTTGCAGGGTGAAAATCCCGCCATCAGAGCTGTCTTGAAATTAGAGCCAATGCCAAGAGTCCAAGGACTGGAGAGTCCAATCAGCTCTAGGTAGCTGAATGGTTTAACCAATCAGTGGCGGGGCCATGGGAGACTGCAGTCCCGAAGATGTACCTGTTTGCTGACGGGGGATGCAGCCCCTAGGGCAGGCTGGAGTGATGTGTAGTCCACCTAGGTGAATGAGCAGCCCCAGCCACATGGGCAAGCCCTGTGATTTGGGCAGGATCTGTTTGCTGCCGGGGGGATGCAGCCCCTAGGGTGGGCTGGAGCTATGTGTAGTCTGCCTGGGAGAATGAGGGGCCCCGGCCAGACAGGCAAGCCCTGCAATTCAAGCAGGATCTGGGGTGAGGAATATAAAGATGAGAGGGTTAAATGCAGCAGCAGGGGAGGGCCCAGATTTAAAAAAAAGGGAGAGGGAAGGAGGTGTGGAAATGAAGGAGGACTCAGATGTGGGGTGGGGTGCTCTGCGATACTGGCGCCTCCAGAGGCTTTAGAACAAAGGGAAAGAAACAAAGGTTAAACCAAGGAGAGCAAGCAGTGCAGGATTTCAAGAATAGTGGGTGCACAAGAGGACACTAGACAGAGGCAATAGATTGCAGGTTGGTGAGCGGGGGTGCTGAAACGCTCAGAGAGGTGAAGCAGAATTAGTTTAGCGAGTAGAGGAGAGCTCTGAAGCTGAGGAGCAGAGATAGAAAAAATAAGTGAAGAGGGGGCCCAGTGACTGGCTCAGTCACCAGTGCACCAGTCAGCATTAGAGCGTGTAGGAAATATGGGCAGAAAAGTAGGGTGGACAGGGTAAAAGAAAAGCAGAGGATGATTAGCAATAGGGAGGTGAGAGAAGTGCACTTATCCAGATCTAATTTACAACTACGCAATACCACATCAGATTAAATGTAGGTTAATCTAAGCAAGTAAAACATTAGAAGTAGGCATGTGCTAGTAGGATAACAATTATATGGAGAGGACAGTACTGTTTTTTATCAAATAACTCAGGATATGACTACAGTGAGAGAAGAAAATACACTGATTGAGACAGTTACAAAATACAATTACAGCACACAGGAGTTGCAGGGCGAAAAATCCCACCATCAGAGCTATCTTGAAATTAGAACCAATGCTGAGAGTCCTGGGACTAGAGAGTCCAATCAGCTCTAGGTAGCTGAGCAGTTTAACCAATCAGTGGCAGGGCCATGGGAACTGCAGTCCCGAAGACGTACCTGTTTGCTGCCTGGGGGATGCAGCCCCTAGGGTGGACTGGATCGATGTGTAGTCCGCCTGGTCGAATGAGTGGCCAGGCAAGCCCTGCGATTCAGGCAGGATCTGTTTGCTGCTGGGGGGGATGCAGCCCCTAGGGTGGGCTGGAGCAATGTGTAGTCCACCTGGGTGAATGAGTGGCCCTGGCCGCACGGGCAAGCCCTGCAATTCGGGCAGGATCTGGGCCTGTACATACCTGTATATATAATGTATTTTCCCTTACCTCTCCACTAACTTTGCCTTTTTCTCGTTTAGATAATTCCTGAAGAAGAGCTGTGGTGAAAACATTAATTCTAACTATTTTCAGAGTGCATTTACTATTATCATTTAGTTTTGTTTTCAGACCACATGTTTCCGCAGCATCTTGTTTTTTGTAATTATATACAGGAGGCATTGTCATTCTTTCTATACTGAAATACAGCCATTAATTGAAGTTTGCACACAGAATTTGATGGATCCATGACAGTTGGTTGACAAATTCATTGTCGACTGAAGTTACATTTATGTCAACCGCAATTGCAGTCAGCATAAAGGCAGCCACTTGAGACTATGTTTTCTTTGGGGGCTTCTCCCCTGAACCTCCATCGGGGGGCTTTGCCCCTGCAACCCCATTATTAAAATAATCAACTCCAAGCCAGAGCTGAGTTGAGGAAGGGGTGCAAGACCAACAGAAAGCAGTGCCAGTGTCCTATGCCAGCACTACAGTGACCTGTTACTATTGTCGGTCTAGTGTCAGTCACGGTAAAATTGTCACCATAGCAACAGCATACTGCATTGGGTTAAAAATCAAATCACAGATTCTTAAAACTCATCCTGCATTTTCTCTTTTTGTTTACTCAATGCTTGTAATTATTTAACTACACTTACAATGATAGTTTGTTCTAAAGCATTTAAAAGAAAGGTAAGACAGTCATTAGATTCCAGGAAATATTTACACAACCGACTTGCTGTAAGTATTTACCCAAATATCCATTTCTTGGTGTTGCACAATATGGGCATATCAGGCTCATGTGGAAAGTGTTTTCCTTGCTCCCAGATGAATACTTCCACAAGGCAAGTTCTTTCATATTGTGATATGCTGCCAAAACTACTGTATCTTTGATTTGTTACAATGAAAACAGAACCTTGTACAGATTTTCCTGCTATCTGGATCTCTGAGGATATGTAAGAAAGGTTCAGATTCATGAGTCTAGACCTCCTGATTTAAGCAAATCCACAAATGTGGACTTCATGTGTTGTCTATACAAGCTGCCAATCTTAACACCAGTTGTAGGCAGCTTCCATAGATGTAGTTGTCCAGACCTAGTGAACAGTTTTATTAAGTTGTTCAACCATAGAATTGAACAACCCATCTCTGTTTGAGTAAACATCTCCATACAGGCCATCCTTGGGAGTTTTGTATCAGTCATGTCCAGATGTTTAAGATTCCAGCTACAATTAATGGCAAGAGGTGGCATCCACCCAATTCAGCTCACATCATCAAAGCTGGGATAGAGTTTGGTAGGGGAAATATAATTTTACAAGCAAATCATCTAATGTTTTCCCTTTCTTGTTCCAGATATCTGTACCACTGACACCTGTGCCTGCAGTTTAATTTACTGTAGCTGGTACTAAAGCACTTATTGCATACCTACCTTATACAGTAGCTGGTTAAATCTGTTGAGACCTAATAGGTTTTGATAAACTGTAAGTCCTACTATATTAAAAGGTTTACTCTTGGAGTAAGTATAGCTCAGTGGTTTAGGGCACTGAGCTGCAAACCTGGAGACCAGGGTTTGAATCCCACAATCCCCACCTGCATACAGTCTGATCCTGAGAAGGTTACTTAAATTCCATGTTCTCCCAGGTCACACACGGAAACAAGGTTTGGCTTAGTGTGCCTTTCCTGGTTAAACAGGTTCCCCTTTCCCGGTATGATTTTTTCAGGGGTCAACCCTAAACAAATACATATTTTTTTCATTTAGCAATTTAAGGTTCCCCAATTACCAAATAGGGATCGTTGTATTTTTTTCCATACTGCATAACCATTGTTTTCTTGTAATTTAGCAATTATTTTAGAACCTTAATTGTTCATACAGTATACTGTATTTTGAGTTGATTTTGTAATTCTGTTCTTGTAAGTGGCATTTGTATTAAATCATCAGCATAAGACAAAGCAGGACTATGCTTCAAGTTTTAGGCACAGAAGAAAATTAAACCACCACAGTGATAGATTGCAGGGATATCCAACAGAGAAGTTAAGTACAAGGAGTCTAAGGGACTTGTTTAGGGTCTCTAGTAAGTATATGGCAGCTAAGGGACTCAGACATGAGTATCTTGGTTTACAGCTCTGCGCTCTTCCTGCTAGGTCAAACTGCTTCCCAGAATTCATAGACCACAGTGAATCTGGAAGCCACAGATGGGTGGGGATATGGTAAGGAAGCATTTTAATATGTAGTGAAAAGAGGTATGAACCAAATTATGTGGAAAATTACTGTCACTAAAGCCTCAAATCAGACTACTGCATACTCACTGTAGCTGCACTGCACTGGGCTTTGTGTAGGTCAGCCTAGAAAGACATAACAAAAGAACAGGATGAATTTATTTATCCAAGAGTCCAGGGGCATTAAATGTTTCTTTCTATGCACCCAATTTTTCATTTATTTCCATTAACAACTTAAAAACAAGCAAAACATGTGCAATTTGAATTCAGAGCACAGAAGTATTGTAATATTTATTCTAAACATTTGTAAAGTTATTGTGTTATTTAACTCTGTTGAGAGAATGTTCCAACTCGTTGGAGAACTATGAGAAATGGTGAGAACACTGCAAAAAAAAAACAAGCAACCCAGCTTGAGAATAATAATTGCTGTCTGAAGGAGTTTAGGCACAGAGAAATCTGTTAAGTATGGAGGGACAACAGGCCCAGTGGTCTGGAAGACTGCTATACTAGGCACCTCACTTCCTGTAATGCTGTCAATCCAGATCTGGAAATGGATGATGGTCCCTTGGGGCTGGTCAGGGGAAGGGAAGATTAAGCACCCTTAGAACAACTCTCTTCCCTCGGGGAAGGGTTAGTATGTCCCACTGTTCATCTGTGACCTGAAGATGTCTGACTGGCAGCACACTGTGACCACACAAGGGGACATACCATTCACAAAGGTCACTGGGGCATCTCCATGGAGATGGAGCTTGCACATCACACCCACTGCAGGGTAAAAACAAGGCAGATAAAGTCCCCAGCTAGAGGATAAAGGATCAATCTCTTGCAGTCCCCACACCAGCAACTGGACACCACCCAAAGTTCTGTGGCAGAAGATGATGTTGGTAAGGTAAGCCCTGGAGAAGCGTGTGACAGGGCTGAAAGGACCAGTCAGGAGGGAGCAGTTGGGGCAGGCAAGGAGGTGAAAACAGTAACAAAATGAAAAGTATAAAGGTGCAGATCCAGTGATACATTTTAATACAACAAATTAACCAAAAATATTTACTCCTCAAAGGTACAATAGGTTAAGATAGTGAATGCTAGAGTA
The DNA here is from genome assembly GCA_016271365.2 of Neoceratodus forsteri. Taxonomy (NCBI): domain Eukaryota; kingdom Metazoa; phylum Chordata; order Ceratodontiformes; family Ceratodontidae; genus Neoceratodus; species Neoceratodus forsteri. The sequence continues at coordinate 879,318,418 of CM028136.1, forward strand.
TAAAAGACAGTGTTCACCTCCTGGCCAACTTGAAGAGCAAATTGACAATAGTTATAAACACTACATCAAATGTTTCCAAATCATTACATTACAAGAAAATAAGCATTCATATTCTAGGGCTGGCATAACTGCTTGGAGGACCATTGTTCATTTTGTAGACTAATCTAAACAGTTAGAGATCTTATACAGGACTCCTAATTTCTGGTGCACCATCTAAGTGAGTGGTTGGACATTAAAATCAGAAATCAGAGATTGGTCAAGCCATAATCCTAAATATTTAAAATGCTTGATCATAGAGAGCTGTTGTCATTCAGATGTTTTAATGACCAGTTTAAGATCATTTGCATTTAAATGAACAATTTTCTTATGTGTGCTGAATACCACTGAATTTTTTTTCTGATTTAATATCAGCTATTGCTTATTTAACCAAACCTGTACTAGGGAAAGGTTTTTTGTAGTTTAGTTGTTAACTTTTCACAGATCTAGAATGAGTATATGTAACCCAGGTACCATGTGCCAAAGGCTGCTACCCCTGCCTGATGTCCGCAATACAGGCTGAGGAGCCTGGGCTCAGTTACTGATAGTAAAAGGGGTTCGTTACCAGATAACCGGGGTAGATAAATAGCACAGTGCCTCCACTCAGAGTAAACAGATAAGTGAGTCAGATAAATTAGTACAACCCCCTGGGATGCTGTATTTACCTACCTACTGCCCTGCCCAGTGGTCCCACACATGGATTGGTATACAACAGTTCAAATTGGCTAGAGTCATACAATTAATGGTGATAGCTAATAATATGCTCACACTAGCTGCACTTACTAGTTGGAGTCCTGGAATTGGTACAACCCCCTACTACCTGTGTAGAATGGGGAGCAGCAACAGCAATGCACTTTAAGATTAAACACAGTAAGCTTATATCCATTACTCATGCAATCATGAATGAATATTAAAGAACAAATAGATGAACTTTGGGCAAACTGGTATTTGTAATCCCTGGCCAGATGGCCTGCAGCACATTTCAAAAGCAACTTGAAACAAAGACAACTTGGAAAATTAGTTACAGGGCTAGCCCTGAAGTTACTCACTGTTCTGCAGAACCTCAGCCTCTGAACTGAAGGTAGGAAGGGTGATTTCCTTGTGCAGGCTTGAAACTCTGAAACCTCCATTGCAGGCAGTCGATATCTGGAGTAGGGAGTAGCACGAAGGGACCCAGTTCAACACGACTTACCCCATGCCTTGGTATAACCCCAAGGTGGCCTGAACTAGCAATTCACATTGTGCTAGGGCTGATTACCCATGCCGGTCTGAATACAGATGTAGCTTAAACTCAGGATACAGTCTCTGGAAAGACAAGCTTTGGCAAACCAACTCTGGCAGCTTTGCATAAGATAAGCCGCTTTGGCAAGTGTGACTCTAGACAAAACACTTCTCTGGCTTGGGGATTCACTTGTGGCAGGCTTGGCTTCCAGTTCCAATTCTGGTAGCTTAATGCAGGATTCCCACTCTACTGCACTTTGACTCTGGCTTCTAAACAATGTCTGATACAGTTCAGACAAACCACCTGATTTGGCTTAACATGTAGGCCTATGCAGCGCTAGCCGAGAAACACAGGGAGAAAGCTCCCTCTCTTTACAAGAGCTTTTGACACTACCACAGATATTGGAGTTCAAGCGGACCACACTTTGCTATTTACTGTGAAAACCTAGACAGGCCTCCAAATTTTCCTGCAAAGGATACAGTCTGAGCCGCCTCACTTTCTGGGGGCTCCCACAGAACTGCAAGGTCCAACAATCTCCCTCTAACTGAAGAGAACACAATATTGTAATCTGATTTATAGGTGAGGCTGTCTGTTACAGTTCAGGCTTTCTGAGTGGCCACTTGAAAGGCACCAAACCCACATTCCTCTTTTCTTTCCAGCAGCCATAGCTAAGGACCCCGCAGGACCCTTCGAGTTATGATTGATCGAAACAGAAAGGTCAAAGGTGCAAGATGGTTGCTGAAGGGCAGACAGCTAAATGTCCAACTTTAAAGTCTATATTTATAAGCAATCTGTTGTTTTAGAATTAAACATTTACAGCATTCGATAGGGCTACCTATGCTCTATTATCAGGTGCAGGAGTGGAGTCTCTATTAATGTTCCCCTGCTGGTCACGAGTGCCAAAGCACTGAGACCCAGCACAGGCTAGTAACACTATATACAGGTACAGAGCTCTTAAAGCTATAGTGCAAGGGTGCCTGTTTGCACATTCACATAGGAACTATGGGCAGAGCATTACTCCAAATGAATTACCTCAAACTGTATATTAGCCCAGGATCAAGATGGCAGAATGCCAGAGCTGGAGCAAGGCATGACAGAGGGCAAAAGGTGCCCAGGGGGATAACTTAGGGTAAGCCCCACTTCTTTGGGGTGGGTTAAATATAGAGAACTGAATCATCACTGTATAGTAAGCCCTGACAATCTGAAAATAGTGGTAGGTTACTTACAAAGATGCTAAATGAAACAGGCCCTTAGATGGACCGCTGAGGCACTCCTCACTCCAAGAATATTAAAGCTCAGGATCCCCCATAATTACATTATAGAATAATATATGGGATAGTGTGTATAACGAGAATTTTACGCACACCTGAGGTGTTGGATGCTACATAAACCTGAGAGCGAAACTTAACCAGTTTATACAAGAATCCAACACTAAGGGTGTGTATGTGTAAAATTCAAGTTTTTACACACTACCCATGTGTTGTTTTATATAATTGCTGTAGAGTGTTTTTTTTTCCACCACAGCATTTATATAAATAGAAATCAATTTCTGTGCCGGTAGCTACAGTTGGGTTGAAGAAGCCGATAAGATGTATGCGCGAGGAAGGCAAGAATGTAACAGGCACGTGAAGAGTAAGGGAAACCTGACTCACATTTGCAGTTATAACCAGCTGGTTATAAAAGCGAATTATAGTGGGGCTTCCCTATGGTTAAAATGCTCTGCTGTTACTATAAACGTGATATGATCTATTGTTTAAGTAGTCCTTAAATAAGGAAACAACTGTTGTAGTACATCCTGTATCTGCTAGTTTGTCCACATTCAGTTCATTATTTATGGTGTCAAAAGCTTTAGGCAGGTTGAAGAACACTGGTCTTGTCAGTTCACCATGGTCTGTGGCATCATAAACATCACTGGTGAACTTGAAAAGGGCAGTGCCTGTCGAGCAGTACCTACAGAAACCTGAGTGGACTGAAGTAAGAATATTAGTTGTATCTAAATATTCTGTTGGTTCAGAGAAGGGAAAGGGAAAAGGAACATTGTTTAACCAGGAGTAGCACACTAAGCTGAATCTTGTTTCCAGATGTGACCTGGGAGCACAAGGAAGTTAAGTGACTTGCTCAGGATCACACAGTATGCATTTTTGCCAGCAATTCGTACAGAAATGGATAAACAGAAATTGATGGAAATGGTTAACAATGTCATAGCCACCACTCTTAAGGATGGGATTGACGCTTGCCTTTTTCCACTCAGAAAGAAATGTATCAGTACGTAAGGATATGTGAAATTGAGCAGAGTGGCTCACTTATTTATACAGATGCACTCCTCAATAACTATGGGCCCTTATGTACTATTGGGGTGGAAGTACATGGAATCAGCGCATACCTCACCCACGTAGCTGTGCGCTGGGTTTTCAATACCTGCCATCTCCTGTATGCAGCCATGCCTCCCCCGGCATGCAGGATGCCAAAGGGTGGCTGGGGCAGGGTCACAGACCCAGCTGGGCATCTAATCAGATGCCCAGAATGGTCACAGAGTGGATCACTTGCATGGTGGGGCATGGGTTCAGGTGCATGGGTAGCAGTGGTGGCAATCTGGACCTATGTGCCCGTGCCCTATCTGGTAGCATCTCACATTGCCAAGCCCCTGGTGTGGGGGCACCACCTGCTGCACCTCCCAGCCAACACATTGCAGGCAACCCCAGCTCCTGTGCAGCAAGCCCCCTCATCCTGGCCCAGACCCACACCCAACCCCTGGTCCAGCAACCCCCCACCCACATTTATAGGCAGTGGCAACCCCCCCACAGCACTGAAAACCCCACCCCATACTCGCATAGACAGTGCCATGGCTGGATGGCCAGCAGTTCCAACTCTTACCATCATCCTAGTGGGTTGGGGAAGCTCAGTGTCCATTTTCCAGATCCGCAGTGACAGGAGGGGTCTGTTCAAGGGAGTGCATAGTTCATTACAGCAGGGTCTCCTCTGCCATGGGTTGTGCCCTCTTCTGCACCCCCACAGCCAGCACTATGTGCCTTAGTGCATGGCGTATAGTGCTGGACAGCCCCCTGCCTGGCACATTGCTCTCCACATGGTTGGGGTATCGGGCGTGTAGGTGCTATGCACCCCCCCCAGTGCTTCCCCAAGGGGGCGCAATGGGTGTGGAGTGGCTTTGCACTGCAGCTGTGTGGTTCGTAGCCACTCCACCCATTAGTGCATAGGACCCTTTATGTGCATATCATCCAAACCCACTCTTCAAGTGGCATCTCAACCTGCGAGTTCTTTTAATACTTGATTGTTTGAAGTTTTTTAAATGCAGATTCTCTGAGGTCCTGTACTATAGGTCAGGATGTCTGAAACTGGGCCTAATCCATAGCAGCAGCAAACTCAAATGGTAATGAAGATGCCATAATGAAGTAGTGGTTATCAATATAATAAGCTTCGGCAGCCATGATATTTACTAAATTTCCAGTGTTAAATGTAGACACAGCAATGTCACTATCATTTTGTAATGAAGAATTAATTTCAGTCCATCAGTCCACAATTGTTTAGAAACCCTAAGGTTTTAAAATGTTAATGGTAATGAGCATTGGCTAATGAAATAGAGGTTTTACATTTATTCCTAAGAATGTTGTAAGTTTACCAGCAGGTGTTAGTATATTGTGGTACATGATTGCTCCAAGCATGACTGCGGTTTTTAAACAAGTCCATCAAATCTGTTGATAGCTACTGTATGATCAATTTCCATTTCAATTTTTCTTTAGGATAAGACCACTGAGTAATGCTCATACACAATGATGTCCCAAGATTATGTCATACAAAACACATAAGTTGCAATATAGACACACAACATAGAATAATATGATACAATGTATATTTGTACAAGATTACAAAAAAAAATTGATACCTAAAACTCACCTTGGTAGGATCAAATTTCAGGTAATACCCATTGATTCCAAACAACAACTGGACAGAGCAGAGAGAGAGTGTCTACAAACTATTTCTTTATCCTCTTATGTAGGGAGACTAGCATGCAAAAGCCTACATTTTGGTGTCAATGAAATTCATATAATAACTGGTCAGCAATTTTTCCCATAGCCTGACCAAGCTATAATTTGCCGTTATAACCTGCGGGTTATAATGTTGAGCACGAACCAAGTCACTCAGACACAGCCACTCTCTCATTGGCTGTTCCCATCCTCTGGGCAGGCTAAACACATTTTCAAACATGATGGCTTCTCAGTCACCAAGCGAGGAGCTGCCAGACCGAGTTCTCATTGCTTTTTCTTTTAAAAAAAAAACACACACACATTAGCCTTAAAAACAATCTATCTGGTTGATCCTACGATTTGGAAACCGCAGTGCAGAACATCCCCAAGTCTCACTCACTATCTGGTTGATCCTGCTGTTTGGTAGCCGCACAAAACAGGAAGTGGCAGGGGAAAGGGCTCTGACATCTTTAACTGTGGTAAGATCGCAACCGTGAAATAAATGTAAATGGAAAAATTGCTAACCAGCAATTAAAAATAATAAGAGATGGGGAAGTCTATAAAACTTGGATTTAATGATCGCCCTCAGGGTGGGATACAGTAATAAACCCTGAGGGGGAGTAGCATCCTACAACTCAGGCAATCATTAAATCCTTGTTAAGAACACTTCCCCCTCCATTATTGTATATGTAATGCAAATATAACAGATAAAGATGTATGCAAATTTCTAGTGTTTTGTCTGGGGTACACTTCTTGCTTTTTTTCCCCCCAATCCCACTGGCCAACCACTCCATCAGACTGCCAAGGTCCCCTGCCACCTGACCCCAGTTGCTATCTTGCTACCCCATCTGTGCCAGAACCCAGTTGACCCAATGTATTCCCAGGGAACTGCCTCCCATGGTGTCACCAGGTGAGGAGACTGGACCAGTGGGCACTTCTACCTATGCCAGGCTCAGCAGGGTAATAGTGTGGACACTTCCAGGCTTTGGCACATGGGGTACCAGCAGCTGTTATCTGGCTTGCCAGGTGACTAATCTTTCTAAGTTTTTTCCCACCTGGCTACCTTCTACTCACAGGGCGGCCTCACACCTGCAGTGTCCATGACAGGATGCACAGTGGTGCAAGGTCACCCATGCCACAATGTGTATCACCTACTCAAGCTGCCAGGAGCCAATTCAGAGCAGTGCAGTCTCACTCCCACCATCTCCCAGAGGAGAATGTCCTGTCAGATGCTCCGAGCCCTCCCTGCCAATGTCCACTCCTGTCATCCTGGGCTCAGGTGTGAGCTCAGATCGCCAGCATGCTAGGTTATCCTCCATTGCCTGGTGCCATGGGGTTGGTAGACACTTGTTTCTAACAAACTAGAGGTTCTTAGTGTTAGTGGAAACTGACTGCATAGCTATGCACTCTTTCAAGCACTTCAGAATTGACCCCATTCACATTTCAAAGAAAATATTAGCTTATGTAATTTTCTATAATTTGTCAAGGATAGCCAATTTAATTTTCTATACAAAGCACAATGATGCATAGCTCTTGAACACTCAAGAATGAGTCAGGCCAATCAGTTGTATAATTTGTCCAATCTCTGAAGGCTTTCGCAAATGAAGTAGTACCATAGAGGACATCCGTGCAGTTCAATAAAGGAAATATATGTGTCTGGATAATTTTTGATCACATCTGTGCATTCAGACACTTAAGAACTTATTTAGTAAGTCAGCTCTTACTCCAACTTTCTTAATTAGCTTGGTTACATGAGTATTGCTAGTATCATGAGAGTCCATTCAGTAACCCATACGTGTGTGTGTGTGTATATATATATATATATGCATGTGTGTGTGTATATCTGTCTCTCTCTATATATACTGTATATATATATATATAAAATACATACATATTAGAGTCAAAAAAACTCCATTTAATGCATCAGTTAGGGTTGTTCCACAGCAACAAAGGTGAGGAAATTCAGTGTTAGGGTTGAAAGCCCCCCTTGCACCCCCAGACCACCCCCCAACCGGCATCGGGGTGCACACTGGGATCATCAGCACTAACTCTTACCCCATCACATGTGTAAAGAAGCAGAGGTATAGGAGAATGGGATGAGAGTTAGGACCGACAATCCCAATGTGCACACTGATGCCAGTTGGGGGTGTGGGTGGGGGGTCTAAGGAGGGCTTTCAACCCTAACACCGAATTTCCTCGCTTTTGTCACTGTGGAACAACCCTAACTGATGCATTAAATGGAGTTTTTTGCCTCTAATATACAGTATATATATATGTATATATATATATATACATACACATACACACACACACACACACACACACACACATATACACATATATATATATATATATACTGTACATGGGTTACTGAATGGACTCTCATGATACTAGCAATACTCATGTAACCAAGCTAATTAAGAAAGTTGGAGTAAGACCCTAACTAATGCATTAAACAGAGTTTTTTGCCTCTAATTTCCCTTCTTTTTGAGAATGATAATAAGAAATAGTGAATGTAATGTGGCGGTGGGAGGGCCCCGCGCTCCCGCCACGTGATGTCTTGTCACATAGTAACACGATGCCCGCAAATGCAAATGGTAATGCGCATGGTGATGCAAAGAGACACAATACTGTAGACACAAATGGTAAAAATAACACAAGCGCAAATGAAAACACAAAGGTTAATGCACATGGTGGCATAGACAGGAACGGTAAGTGAAACGGGTACGGAACCACAAGCAGAAGTGGTAACGGTAACAGTAATGTAAGCGCACAGGCTGGTTTTCCCCAAAAGCTGCATAGAGAAAGACAGTGAGTACAAAGAATGTATTCATAATAATGGGTCTCGAAGCAGAAAATGAGGAGTTGGAATACTAAATTGTTTATATTTCAGGAACCGTACGACGTAGAAAAAAATGTAAAAGTCATATGATTTATGACTTTCCTGGCTAGTTTTGTACTTTACTCCTAATAGGGGGCTAAGAATTTTTCCAAAGAAAAGTCCGTATCTCGCACCGTTCCCGAGATACAGGCCCTGAAAGGTGCGGCGAACGCCATAATGTTATCCTATGGGAAAAAAAAAGAGAAGTTCAGAGTACCATAACTTTAGCTCCCTGTAATATTTTTTCACCAAACTACTGAAAGGCACATCTGTGGGATGTTGACTTTCTTCCCTCTGAATTTCAGCCCAAAAGACCAAACCGTTATTTTGCAGCAGGACAGCAAAGGATTCCTGTAATGCAGCAGACGCCGTAATGTTATCCTATGGGAAAAAGCATCAACTTTGGAGTGCTGTAACTTTGCCGCCTTGTAATATTTTTTCACTGAAACACTGTGATATGTTGGCTGCGTGCCTTCTAAATTTCAGCCCAAAAGACCAAACCGTTCTTTTGCAGCAGGGTGGCAGAGAATTGCTGTCATTTTGCCATACCCTGGAAACGTTTGTGACACTTTCATGAGTGCGACACTACTTTGTGAAAGTACTTTTTCCAGAAACTTGAAAAACATATTTCTAGGGGGTTTAACCTCAAAATAAAGACATGCCTAGCATCCTCAGGGTCCGACTAGGTAAACACAAAAATAATCCTGTTGCTAGAGGGTCCCAAATTTAAATGCCAAGCATTTTTCTGATCACCAACTGAAAATAAAATGGTGGATTTGCGACAGTAAAAGGGCCATTTACGAAAGTAAAAACTGCATTTGTGAAAGTGCTGAACTTTTTGTTAACTTTTCCCATTGACTTATAATGTGAAATTTTTTTTTGAATAACTTTTGAACCGTTTAATATTTTTTCACGAAATCTTCAAAAGGCACATCAGGAACCCTGGCCACATGTTCCCTGAAGATTTTGTACCCATCACGCAAACCATACGACCTGTAGAGACGACAAAAGAATTGCAAAAAAGCATAAATACGTGCACAGATCACGCTTAATAACTCCACAGCCGTATATCCGAACAGTGCAAACATTGGCAAATCCCAAGATGTATGGTTCTTGATCATGTATTCCAAATTCCACCAAATATATGGCAAATATTCCAACTCCTGCAGAGTGAGATATCCATGCTTCACAATGCAGGAGTGAGAATATTTGCCATACCCCACTTCTACCCATCATGTGTGTGATTTATGCAATGGGGAGAGAATTATTGCACTTTTATTTGTGGTTTTCTTTTGTTTTGTAGTATTCTTCTGGTAAATGTATGGTTGCTTTTTTGTTATTTGTTTTGAATGGGACTTACTGTTGTACTGTGGTTGGAAGCTTGAATGTGTTTTGGTCCTGTTATGTGATTGGTTGTTTGTCTTGGTTGTCATGTATGATTGGGTATGTTGTTTGTTTGTGAAATGTGATTGGCTGTTGCTGTTGAGTGGGCGGGAGTTCAGTTGGTGTCCTTCTGAACTGGGTTGTGTGAAACAGTTTTTATTTTAATGTTAACACTGTATTTACCATGATTTGTTGAGTTCCGTTTGGTTTATTTTTTCATAGACTGTGGTGCTGCATATGGTATCTGGCTATTTTAGTGCTCTGTCTCTTCGGTTTGTTTCACCGGCGGTCCGAGTGGATTACTTTTGATTTGTGGACAGTTTCGCATTTGGAGGAATGCTGAGCAATATGGAAAAGATGTAGAAGGTATTTTTGACAATATGTTGAAACAACTGTGGGAAGTTCTGGTGAAGTGTTTCTGGTCCAAGCTTGGCAGAAGACACCAGGAGGAAGGAGTGCTGTGTGACTGGACTTCTCTACTGGGACTAAAGAAGTAGAACTCTTGTACTTGGACCTTTAATTTAGGGTAAAAAAACAAACTAACAAACAAAACAAAAAAAATAGTGTGTTTGTCTGAGTTAACTGAACTGAATGGTTATCTGAACAGTTGTCTAGGTGTAAATCTCAGGTGATTGAAAGGGCTTGATAGCTGTGCAGTTTAACTTACTAGTAGAAAGATCTAGTAAGTAGGGGAGTGGCTTAGCTAGAAGGAAGCTAAATTTAAAGACTGCCTTAGAAAGATTATGTTAGTAGCTTGGCAGAAGACACCAGGAGGAAGGAGTGCTGTGTGACTGAACTTCTCTACTGGGACTGTATTGCCCTCCTTCCCTCCCCCCAAAGCTAGTTCTACTTTTATAGGCACAGGATTTGACTGACAACAAGAACTTCCTGTTTGGGAGCAGGAAGTGAGTGATCACAGAGCCATCAAAGACTCACCATCCTAGAAGGGCAAGAGTAGCTCTCCAGCCTCCTCTAGCTGCTGGAGGTCTGCCTCTGAGCAAGTAAGGGGTCTACTGAGAAATATTGGATAGTCTTGTCTCAGAACAGGACAATCAGGAGCTTAAAGGGCACAGAGGCAGAAAGTAAGTAGAGAGAGAGGAGAAAAAAACAGAGGAAAGAGTAAGGATTCCAAACAACAGTTAAAGGGTCAGAAATGAAACATGATGGGAGTGGTGCAGTGCAGTGGCTGTGGAGCAGCAGTCTTCCGGGAGATGTTCTGGAGGATGTGGTATTGTCCCATCTGCAGGTGCCTCCCTGGGCTGAGGGGGAAGGTTGCTCATCTCCAGGTTGAGTTGGCCAGGATTTGTGGGACCCCCTCTTCCATCCAGGGACCACCAGTGCCACTGCCGTTGCCGCAGAGGTTGCCAAGAAAGAGGAGCGGTTGGACCACAGTGGGCTCAGGGAGGGTGAGGATGGTGGAACAGAGGCACATCCCTCCAGTTGTACCTCTCCACAATTCCTATGCCATTCTGGCAAAGTATGGTTCCTCTATGGAGGCACCTGCAGTGGAGACCAAGGAGGATGTTGGGAACCTCCACAAAGGAGACCCACAGGAGGGTGGCATGGGCCCCTGCAAGGGAAGGAAACAACTCCTGGTGGGGGACTCCATTGTTAGGAAGGTAGAACTGGGGGAGGAAGGGGAGAGGGAGGTGAGTGCCTGCCTGGTGCCATGGCTTGGAGGCACAGGGAGTGAAACATCAGGATTGCCAGAGCAGCTGCACAGTGGAGGGAGCTGGATGTCATTGTCCACCTAGGGACAAATGACCTGGCTAAGAAAGGGATTAGAGCAGTGCAGGAAGTGTTTGTGGAATTGGGGAGGGGCCTTAGACAAGTAGTACACATGGTAACCTTCTCGGAGGTGCTGCTCATCTATGGCGTAGAAGAGGCTAGGGTGTTCCGCACCATAGGATTCAATCAGTGGTTGAAAAACTGATGCAGAGCTCAGGATTTGGCTTCATTGGGGACTGGGGTCCACCTGGAGTGATAAACCTATACTGGCATGATGCTGCATCTGTCCAGGAGGAACCAGGATCATAGGTGATAGGTTTAAATGCTTTGTTGGCAAGCATTTAAACTAGCCAAGGGGGGAGGCACTGGAAAGGAGCAGGGAAATCCTAGCCCCAAAAAAAATCACAGTAGTAAGTGCGTTAAACACCAACATAGAGGTGGCGATAGGGAGAAGGGCAGGGGTAAATGGGGAAAGTGGCAAAGGCAAGAAGGACAGGGATAGGGCAAAAAGGAGTAAGGCCATCAGTAAATGGAGGGTAATGAGTACCAATGCCCATAGTCTGGGCAACAAGCTCCCTGAGCTGGTGGCCTTGATGGAAGAGGGATGCCTGGAAATTGTAGCAGTCACAGAAACATGGTACAAAGAGAACCATGACTGGGATGTTAACATACCAGGCTACATAACCTATAGGAGAGACAGGCAGGGGAGAAGAGGGGGAGGCATAGCTCTCTATGTAAAGGAAGGGATAAAAGCAACTGAACAAAAGAGTAAACAAGCAGGAGAGGAGGCACTGTGGGTCACCTAGGAGACTGGAAAGGGCACCACAGTCCGCACAGGGGTTGTGTACAGACCCCTATGTCAAGGGGAGGGAATGGACAAGGATATGATAGAAGGCATTCTTAGGATGGCAGAGAAAGGGGAGATAGTGTTGATGGGAGACCTGAATATGCCAGATGTTAACTGGAGCACATTTGCTGTAGCCACATCCAAGAGCAGGGTCATTCTCGATGCCCTACAGGTGGCAGGCCTCAGACAGCTAGTTTCGGAACCCACTCTTGAGGGAGCAATCTTAGACCTCGTGCTCTCAAATGAAGGCAGTGAGAGGATCTCAGATTTAGAAGTGGGTTGCCATCTAGGAGCAAGTGACCATCAAACAGTGTGGTTCACATTAAACTCAGCTACAGAGTCAAGCCATACAAAAGTGAGGGTACTGGACTTCAGGAGGGCTGACTTTGGCAAGATGGGAGAGTGCCTCAGAAAAGCACTAGCAAACAGGCTAGAAGGAGGGGTGGAGCAACAATGGGGAATCATCAAAACTGCCATCACAGAGGCAACAAGCCTTTGTGTGAAGCAAATAAACAAATCAAAATGAAAGAAAAAGCCACTATGGTTCTCCAAAGAGGTGTCTGGGAAGTCAGGGAGAAAAGATGCATTCCGGAAGTATAAGGAAACACAGAAGGAGCAGGACAGAGAGTTGTACCAGTTAAGGCAGAAGGAAGCAGGGAGGGAAGTCAGAATAGCAAAGGCCCAAACTGAGGATAAGATAGCCAACTTGGTTAAGAAGGGGGATAAAACCTTTTATAGGTACATCAGAGAGCGTAGAAAGACAAAGGGAGGGATAGTGAGGCTGAATAGAATGAATGGTGGGTGGGCAGAGAGGGACAGTGAAAAAGATGGGATACTGAATGAATCTTTCTGCTCAGTATTCACAAAAGACGAGGGGGAATTGCCTAATCCAATTAACAGAAGCACTCTTGATAGGGGGGTCGATCCCAGCCCTTTCAAAGAAGAAAGGGTTCTGCAAGAACTCCTAAAACTGAAGGTGGACAAAGCAATGGTGCCTGATGGAATTCACCCCAGAATTCTAAAAGAATTAAGGGAGGAACTAGTGAAACCACTTACTACTCTTTTTAATAAATCATGGGAGGATGGTGTGGTACCCGAGGACTGGAGGAAGGAAGATGTGATTCTCCTTCACAAAAGTGGGACCAAGACAGAGACAGGAAACTACAGACCTGTCAGTTTGACCTCTGTGGTAGGGAAAGTGATGAAGTCACTTCTGAAGGAAAGAATAGTTGAGCACCTAGAGGCCAGTGGGGCACAGGACCCAAGGCAGCATGGGTTCACAGCGGGAAGGTCATACCAGACGAATCTAATAGATTTCTTTGACTGGGTGACCAAAGTAGTAGACCAGGGAGGGGCTGTGGACATGGCCTACCTAGATTCTTTAGCAAGGCATTTGACACAGTCCCACACAAAAGATTAATAGTCAAATTAACCAGCCTGGGAGTAGGTCCCAGGGTGGTAGCCTAGTAAAACATTGGCTAGACAACAGGACGTGAAGGTAATTGTAAATGGAGTCCACTCTGAAGAAAAGGGGGTTACTATTGGGGTACCGCAGGGTTCAGTACTGGGTCTAGTCCTTTTTAATGTCTTTATAAGTGGCATTGCAGAGGGACTGTAAGGAAAAGTATGCCTCTTTGCAGATGACACAAAGATCTGCAGCAGGGTTGATACACAAGGAGGCGTGGAAAGAATGAGAAGGAACTTGGCAAGGTTGGAGGAATGGTCAGAAGTATGGCAGCTAGGATTCAATGCAAAGAAGTGCAATAATGCACCTGGGAAACAAGTACCCAGGGAAGATTACACAATGGAGGAGGAGTAGTAACAATAACAAAAAAGGAAAGGGACCTGGGGGTAATCATATCAGATGACCTTAAGGTTAGCAAGCAATGTGAGAAGGCAGTAGGGAGGGCTGGGGGTATACTGGGATGCATAGGGAGAGGCATCACCTGCAGAAAACAAGAAGTTGTTATCCCTTTGTACAGACAGTTGGTGAGACCCCACCTGGAGTACTGCATCCAGTTCTGGAGGCCCTATCTCCGCAAGGACATAGACAGGAAAGAGGCAGTCCAGAGGAGGGCAACTAAAATGGTGCAGGGTCTGCAAGACAAGCTGCACGAGGAGAGACTAAAGGAGCTTAATATGTATACCCTTGAGGAAAGAAGGGAGAGGGGGGACATGATAGAAACTTTTAAGTACCTCAGTGGAATCAACAAAGTCCAAGAGGATAGCATCTTTCAGAAAAAGAGACGTGCAAGAGCAAGGGGACACAATTTAATGATGGGGGGGCAGTTCCAGGGCAATGTGAGGAAGTATTTTTTCACAGACAGGGCAGTGGATGCATGGAACAGCCTTCCTGAAGATGCTGTGGGGTCTAAACAAATCAAAACGAAAGAAAAAGCCACTATGGTTCTCAAAAGAGGTGGCTGGGAAAGTCAGGGAGAAAAAGATAGCATTAAGGAAGTATAAGGAAACACAGAAGGAGCAGGACAGAGAGCTGTACCAGTTAAGGCAGAAGGAAGCAGGGAGGGAAGTCAGAATAGCAAAGGCCCAAACTGAGGATAAGATAGCCAACTTGGTTAAGAAGAGGGACAAAACCTTTTATAGGTACATCAGAGAGCGTAGAAAGACAAAGGGAGGGATAGTGAGGCTGAATAGAATGAATGGTGGGTGGGCAGAGGGGGACAGTGAAAAAGCTGGGATACTGAATGAATATTTCTGCTCAGTATTCACAAAAGAGGAGAGGGAAGTGCCTAATCCAATTAACAGAAGCACTCTTGATAGGGGGGTCAATCCCAGCCCTTTCACAGAAGAAAGGGTTCTGCAAGAACTCCTAAAACTGAAGATAGACAAAGCAATGGGGCCTGATGGAATTCACCACAGAACTCTAAAAGAATTAAGGGGGGAACTAGTGAAACCACTGACTACTCTTTTTAATAAATCATGGGAGGATGGTGTGGTACCCGAGGACTGGAGGAAGGAAGATGTGATTCCCCTTCACAAAAGTGGGACCAAGACAGAGGCAGATAACTACAGACCTGTCAGTTTGACCTCTGTGGTAGGGAAAGTGATGGAGTCACTTCTGAAGGAAAGAATAGTTGAGTACCTAGAGGCCAGTGGGGCACAGGACCCAAGGCAGCATGGGTTCACAGCGGGAAGGTCATGCCAGACGAATCTAATAGATTTCTTTGACTGGGTGACCAAGGTAGTAGACCAGGGAGGGGCTGTGGACATGGTCTACCTAGACTTTAGCAAGGCATTTGACACAGTCCCACACAAAAGATTAATAATCAAATTAACCAGCCTGGGAGTGGGTCCCAGGGCAGTAGCCTGGGTAAAACATTGGCTTGACAACAGGACACAGAAGGTAATTGTAAATGGAGTCCACTCTGAAGAAAGGGGGGTTACTAGTGGGGTACCGCAGGGTTCAGTACTGGGTCCAGTCCTTTTTAATGTCTTCATAAGTGGCATTGCAGAGGGACTGTAGGGAAAAGTATGCCTCTTTGCAGATGACACAAAGATCTGCAGCAGGGTTGATACACAAGGAGGCATGGAAAGAATGAGAAGGGACTTGGCAAGGTTGGAGGAATGGTCAGAAGTATGGCAGCTAGGATTCAATGCAAAGAACTAAAATGGTGCAGGGTCTGCAAGGGAAGCTGTACGAGGAGAAACTAAAGGAGCTTAATATGTATACCCTTGAGGAAAGAAGGGAGAAGGGGGGACATGATAGAAAGTTTTAAGTACCTCAGTGGAATCAACAAAGTCCAAGTGGGTAGCATCTTTCAGAAAAAGAGATGTGCAAGAACAAGGGGACACAATTTAACAATAGAGGGGTGGCAGTTCCAGGGCAATGTGAGGAAGTATTTTTTCACAGACAGGGTAGTGGATGCATGGAACAGCCTTCCCTAGGAGGCTGTGGGGTCTAAAACTGTGGGAGAATTCAAGAATGCATGGGGCAGACATAAGGCAATTCTTGTTGGGGGTAGGAAGAAATAGGCTGTTGGTTAACTAGGATCTGCAGCCTATCCTGTAGGTAGGGAAATGGGCAGACTAGGTGGGCATCAAAGTCTGTTTCTTTGGTCTGGGGATTCTATATATTTATCTGGGGATTTGTGTTAGTGGTGCAAGTCAGATTATGGCTAATAGAGTTGGAGGTACATATTCAGGACATCATTTTTTTTGGCGATTTTGTGCTTTGTTTACGCCATGTTTGTGTCAGCAGGAGATATTTTTGCAAATTTTTGTGACATGTGCTGTTTTTAGAGATTACTTGTACTGATAAGCAGTTTGATCGGGCAGGTGGTGCTTCTGGCGTAACCACAGTGAAAATATCACTTGCTGACGTAGACACTGGGGCCTGGATATTCAAAAATGCACCATTCCTTGGTGAAAGACTGGTGCAGCACAAGTAAATTGTGCCATGGCATACCCGGAGCCATATTTAGAAGATGCGCCACCTGAAACAGCCATGCGCAAGATGGCTGAATATGGCTAAAATGCACCATGGCGCAACCAAGGATGCGCCAGCACAACCAGAGAGGTGCAGAGCAGAGCTGAGCACAACACCAGTGAGCAAGGCAGGAGCAACAGGCAGTAGGAAAGACACAGAACCAAGGCAGCATAGGGGAAGGGGCACAGCACACCCCCACAGAGCGCACCCTGGACACAGTGACCTCCAGCCCCCTGGCACAATGACACCCATGTTCCCCACCCCTCACACCAGTGCCAAACCACCCCCTTCATGATGCCACAGGCTTCTCCCCCATGCAGAACAGCCATGGAAGGTGGAAGCCCAACAACCCTGGGGGGGTCAAGCCACCAAGAGGACCCAGGCCCCGACCGTGGCACCCCTACCACCATGGTAGCGGAAGAGCACCCTGATGGCCCAATGGGCCAGCATGCCCTACCTCAGTGCACCCAGGTACACACACCAGGCCATGTGACACAGTGGTACACCCAACACAGACCTCACAGCCGCCATGGCACTGCCAGTGACTTGCCCCATACCCACAGCGACCCCAAGAACAGGGAGCAAACAGCTGCAGCATGGCTATCCATGCCACCTGCAAATCAGACACAGACACAGAAATGTACCACAAAAGCATTTATATAAAACAAAAGAGGAAGTAAAAAAAAAAACATCATGGCAAGAGAAGGAGTGAGGGAGAGGGGGACGGGGAGAGGGATGTGTACAGTTGTAGGAAGAAATGCTGAGGAACAGAAATGGGAGAGGAGGGGGCAATGACAGCTGGACACCTCAACAATGGGCCAGAGACCTCTCCAGGGCCTGCAGTGCACACTGGATCCTCACGGCCACGTAGGATCCTCTGCTGTAGTGTGATCACCATTGCCAGGCCCTCTGGTCACAGCAGGGCTGCCCTCCTGGCAGCAGGCTGACATGCAGGTAAGGGAAGGGAAGGGACAAGAGAGGCAATCAGTGCACTGCACAAATGACACCCACCCTCCACAGTGCTGTGGACAGTAGGGGAAAGCACTACAGGGGTACATAATGTACCTGTGCCATGTTGTCCACCCCAGCAATCCAAATTGCACACCCAATGATGCAGACAGGTAGACAGTGTAGCCCACTGGCACCATGAGCTCATGGATATGGGCACATAGCACAGGGTGACAGCACTGATGCAGCACACAAGGTTGTGGCTGGGTGCACTGCCCCCCAATAGCTGGTCACATGCCACCAACGGACATGCCACGGTGGAACGATGGATGGACCATGCACCACACACAGCCAACCTGACACAAGACTGGTCCCACCATGGCCATATCTGCACCCTCTGCCCACCCACAGTGACAGGCACCACCACAGTGACCACCCTTACCTGCAACCCTCTGACCCCTGCATGCACCATCCTGTGGCCTATCCCAGGGCCTCATGGTGTCCGTGGCCTCCCTGGCCCACCTGAGGTCCTCCGGCCCTGTAGACACTTAGAGAGGAGGACATGAGTACACATGCATGGAAGGTCCCCTGCCACCCCACGGCCCACATTGCGCATGGTCAAGACCCAGCACAGCTGCCAACCAACACACCAGCATATGCACCACATGTGCTGTGGACATGCATGATGACTGTGGTCACAGGAACAGTCCCATCCCAGCAGCAAAGCTCGCTGCGCAAACCTGTGAAAACCACAGTTGGGCACATGGGCATGCACGCCATCAGCACACACACCTACCTGGCTGTGGGACAGCCCCACTCTGCACCCTCGACTGCAGCCATCGCAGCACATCAGGGCTCCTGCCCTGCAAGACCCTGAACTGGTGGCGACACTGCACAGCCAACCGCGCCACATCCATGTGCCTTTTAAAGGCCCTTGACATGGTCGGCCACACCTGCCCCCACACCTGCTGGAGTGGCACCTGGCCATACAGCTGGGCCACAAAAGGCTGGACCACTGCCACCAGGTTCATGAGCTCGATGTCCGACCAATTGCGAGCTTGACAGTCACGTCTGCTCACCATTGTCAATCATGATGCAGTTCTGAGCCTCCATGGTGAAAAATGCACATGGTGGCAGCTTGTATGCAGTGCACAATAGGGTGCAACAGCACGCAATCGAGCATCGGGAAGATGCACAATGCTGGTCAACAGTGTGTGTCCAGGCATGTGCACCATGCGCATGACCCACCCCCTGTACAGTGTCATGACCCCGAGCCAGAGGTGACAGACCCTGACCCCGCGCAGTGCTGCGTATGTGCATGGTTGCACGGTATGCCACAAGGCACGCTGTGTATGTGATAGGCCCGTGTGGGGGCGTGCACATGCGCACAGTGGGACCGTGCACCATGCATGTGCAAGACATGTGCCATGGAGTTGCTCTGGTGCAACACCACTGAGCATAGCACAAATTCTCGGTATTCAGCTTAGTTATGAAAATTACCTCATCAGCCAATGTGAGGCACAGTCGGGTGTATTAGCATATCATTACCATTGCACAAAAGCTAATTTGCATGCAATGTATCTTATAAGTGCCAGGGAACAGCACAGGCAAGGACTGGTATTGCAACCTTGACATGTAAGTGGAGGCTGCTGCAGCAACATACAGGGATGTTGCAGCAATGCAAGGTGGCACTGCCCAGGGTCATGCTGGCACAGACGCACTGTGCTGTCCATGTTCACAGGTGGCGAAATGTCAGGGCAAGAGGAGGGCAAGAGGAGCGTGGGCCTGCTCGCAAGTGCAGGCCCAACTTTACTAAGGGAGAGACTGATGCCTTGTTTGAGGCATACCTGGACAGGGAGGCCCTGTTGAGTGGTGCCACAGACACTCTGCATGACTGGGCCGTCAGATGGGATGAAGTGGTGACCTATGTGAACCAGCTCGGCAACCACCAGTGGTCGGCACAGGAGTGCCACAAGAAGGTTGGGATGGACAGGTGGCACATCAAGGAGAAGGAGGCGGCCATTAGAGCATCCCGTAGTGCCACCAGTGGAGGGCCATTGAACGCACCCACACTGACGCCAACGGAGGAGCTAGTGACATCCACCATCCGCCTCACCTCAGTGGTGGGTATGCCCAGAGGGGGCTTCCAGATGGGTGACAGCTCATCACTACATGGTATGTATGTTACTCATTAACATGTACTAGCATGGATGATGTGTATGCTGATATGCATGCCGCTGTCCTACATCCACGTGTACACCCCCATGCATGGCACACTGCTGGCCACATACACCAGCGGCATACATGGGGGGGGCACATGGAGGCTACACACCACTGACATTCCCTTCCTCTCTTGCGGCACCTGTATGACTCTGTGCAGAGGATGGGATGCCAGCAGCATCCATGGTCCCTGTAAATGGCAACACGACCCCCTGTGGATAGACCATCAACATCCATCGGCATCCATGAACCCTACAGGCTACAGCTGAGCACCACAGTGCATGTAGACATCCTTGGCCTGGGATCAGATGAGGCCCTGGATGTGTTTGTGCAGGATGCCAGCCTTGGTGTGCTGTGCACAGAGACACAGGTTGGGGCAAAGTCCAACTCTGAAGATGACATCACATTGATCCTGGACAGCATGGGTGACATTGTGCAGGAGTCGCCCTTTTCCCACATCACAGGTGGTGTCAAGGCCCAGTGCTATGCCCGTGGCTGCACAGCCAGCTGCCAGCACTGCAGGTGCAGCAGTGTATGGCACCACTGCTGTTCCCTGCATAGGTGGTGGTGCTACCACAGCTGCACAGGCACAGGGCAACACACAGCAGATGGACAGGTGGCAGCAGCAGGCTGCGGGTGCCACTGGGCAGCTGAACATGGGTACTGCCACTGGTGCACCTGCTGTACTCCTTCCCACTGTACACTCCAACGTGCAGCATCCACTGGAAAGGGAGGCTGGATGGTGTGGAAGGTCACCCATAGCCGATCAGCATCCCAGTCAGGAGGTACAGGATGTGGACCAGCTGGCTGAGCACGCCAAGCTGCTGCAGACATCCGTTGAGCAAATGGTGCTGCTCACCACCGGGGTGTATGCACTGCAGGTGGAGGTGTGCCAGCTAGCCAAGCAGCAGGACAGGGGCACTGCGCAGATCCTGGAGCGGCTTCAACGATGCAGGAGGCCATGACTGTGGCCATGGACTGCATTGCCAGTGCTATTGCCGATGGCTTTGTGTTGCTGGCTGCCACTGAGCATGGCCATGCACAGGAGACCCCCGCAGCATGCTGTCCACCCCACAGGCCTGGCATCCATTGGCCCCATCATGGTGGACCCTGGGCTCAGATGTAGGCATCCCTGGCATGTCCAGGGCTGGCCTGTTTGGCCACCTACATACCCCCATGAGAACTCGGTCGTGGTCCCACACATCACCCGGGGGGGAAGTCAGACACCTCCTCCATGGCCTATGCACAGCCTGTGGCTGCCGATAGGACCCCGGTGTAGCCACCCACATGGCTGTGGAACCACGTGGCTGACCTGATGTGTGGTCTGCCCTGTCCGTTGTCTGCTGCTGCTGCCCAGTGCACACCTGGGTGGTGTGTGTGTGTCATACCTGTGGTGGCGCCCATGTGTGTTATGCCGCATGCTGCCTATCTGTGCATGCCGGGCTGCTGGGACATGTGGTATGGGCATGATGAGGGCAGCCTAGCGCCGGCTGTGCCTGTGCACTGGTGACATGCGTCTGATCCACACCACA
Organism: Neoceratodus forsteri; assembly: GCA_016271365.2. NCBI lineage: Eukaryota > Metazoa > Chordata > Ceratodontiformes > Ceratodontidae > Neoceratodus > Neoceratodus forsteri. Next base: position 879,339,645 of record CM028136.1, read on the forward strand.
TTCCACACTGCCTGTGTGTGTGTGTGTGTGTGTGTGTGTGTGTGTGTGTGTGTGTCTCTCTCTCTCTCTTCTCTCTCTCTCTCTCTCTCTTTCTCTCTTTGTCTTTCCCTCTCTCTGCCCCTCTCTCCCTTTCTCACTCCACCTCTCTGTCTATCTCTCTCCCTCTGTGTTTCTCAGCACAGGCTGTGCATCTGCTGTTTGTGTGTTTGCACCCTGTTTTTCTGGGAACAAGTCTGGGCGGCACATCTTGGGTTTGCTCTGGACCTGCGCCATGGCTTCACGGTTGAATATCCCATTGTGCTGCATATTCATGGGAACGCCCCCTGCACTTGCGCTGCATACATTTTAGTTGCACATTGGCACAATGGGATTTGTGCTGCACCGCGGCTCCCATTAATGTCACTTGGTGGCGCATCTTTGTACTGGTGCTGGTGCAACTCAGTTTCACCATGTGCAAGTGGTCTGAATATCCAGGCCTGAATGAACAATATTTTTATGCTTTTTCCAGATGCAAAACAAACATCTAGAATGAGAGATGACATTTATGATATTATATTATATTATATTATATTATATTATATTATATTATATTATATTATATTATATTATATTATATTATATCTATGTATTTGCTTACTGGGTGAGTACACTAGTCCCAGGGACGATTTTTAGACACGACTTGGGCCATCCAGATGGCACGTTCAGTACAAGACAATACATTAGAGGAGTAGTACAAAACAGAATGGGAGAAAGCACCTTCCAGATTACACTGAAAATATCCAGTTTACATTCCACAAATAGCTGTTCAGAGATCACATACAGTGGCAGCACTTTATACATTGCATTAGTCAAATACCTTATTCAGACAGTCATACCAAGCCCGAAGTTTACATCAGTCACACATATGTTGTATCTGATTTCAGAGACCTGGTAAAATAGAAAGGAATGCCCAGGAGTCATGTTATGCAGACAGCGGGGTAGCTAGCTTTTTATAGCGCTCTGAGTCCGTGGGGCCTTTTTGTCAAAATAACAGCAAGAAAACAGCAAATATAAATTTTTTGGACATATCAAGAATCTGTAAGCTGTTTAGAGAAGATGGCAATTTCACCAATGGAAATCCCTCTGGGAAATGTAGAGAACCCTGCAATCTAGGAGCCCGACAAGGAGGCATTGCCCAGCCTGGAGGCGAAGCGACCACATTGAAGCAATTCACCTACACAAATCCCCGCCGCGGTACTGGCTCCAGACCCTGAATCGAATACCATATCTAACATGGCCCGGGAGGTATCCACAGTAAAAACTGCAGTACTAGCAATTTTAAATGACCTGAAAGATTTAAAACCTACCATGCAGGAGGTCACATGTCGGCTGTCTGATGTGGAAGCTTGAGTTTCATCTATTGAGAACAAACAAGCCAAGTCTGAACCAACGATGATTGCATTCAATCACAGACTGGGAAAATTGGAGGACAAAGTAGATGACCTTGAAGGATGGTGCAGGAGAAACAATCTAGTCATACTCGGCCTTCCAGAAAGTCAAGAAGGACCTAATATCACTGTTTGCTTTACAAAACTTTTGTACAAAAATAGCTGGGCCAAGCCCTAATGGTACCACATATGTTATGGAACAAGGGCATAGGGTACTGTGCACTAAACCTCCACCTTCCGACCTACCACGTCCAATAATCTTTAGGATGCTGAACTACTTATACCTCAATCATGTTTTAAGAGCGGTTCGCCAAGTTGCTGCTGTGCAATGGGAGGGTAACACCCTAAAGATCATACCTGATCACACTCTTCGAGTTTGCCAAGCAAGGCAGGCATACCGAGCCATCTTATCGAAGTTGTGGGCTGCACATGTGAAGCACAGATTGTTATATCCAGCCAGGCTTGAGGTACATATACAAAAAGGTATCTTCAAACTTGAAATAGCAGAGCAAGCACAATGGGAGCTAGTGGAATTACTTCCAGACCTACTCAAAACCTGAAGGGACCTTTCTGATACTGCATTGGTTTAAAATATTGTAACTTGATTATCTCTCCAGGATGGAATGAAAACTGGACTACTAAAATCCTAATTTGATTAAGACTTTTATTTCAGCTCAGCAGAAGAGGTAACTATGGGAACTTTAAGAAGATTTTATTATTTGTTGTAATCTCCCTTTTTAGAAGAGGAAAGGCTCAGTAGCAGTTCCGATATACCCTATTTGCTTTTCGCATTGTCAGCTGGGCTTGAGGGGGAGGAAGTTCTGGTCCCCATTTCTTAGTTCTATTCGGAAAAGACATTTTGAACCGTTAACATGGATATGAAGCGCCCCCTAGTGACCGCATTTCCTTTTCGTTTAATACCAGTGCACAAACACAACTGCAATCTTTTAAATGCTCAAGAAAAGCCTACTGTTGTTGTACATAGTTAAGTTGTTAGGAACTTGTTGCTGAGAATGTTCTGCCTTTTCTGATTGTTCTCACTTTTTCTGGTATGGGGTCAAATACAAAACGAACAAATATTTGAAATAGGGTTTTACACTGTTCAAATTATGATTTAGTGTTTCTGTTTTTTCCCCCCTGCACTCCTATGGTTCAGTGTAAACTAGGGAACAATTGAGTATTTCTTCTAACTTACTAATAATGTACATCCCTTCTTTATGTTTTTTTCTATCGAGTTCCTGTGGGTAAAAGAAGAAGAATAGCAACTTCTTTATGCTCTTGTATGTAATTAAATAAGTAGCCTGGTTCAATAGGGTTATATGGAGCATCTCCTATGTCGGTGTGAAGCTGCTGCGTGGCATTGTATTTTAGGACGTTTTTTCTAGGCTTAAAATGCCTCATTCGCTCTTGAATAATAGATATGGGGTTTAAAGTACCTTCTTGAGGCAAAAATCACTGAGCTGTGAGTGGATACCAAGGTTCTTGTTGTATTCCACTGAAGTTTATTTTTCTTTTTCATTCAGACTGCCACAGACCTGGAGCCGCCGTAGGTTGCACCAGGACCAGTTAAATTGGAGTTGGCACAAGGCCAGGAGATGTGTTCTTGGTTAATTTGGGGATTTTGGACCAGTTTTTTTATGTTGCAGTTTAATGTAGGGATTTGGTTTTCTAAATTAGGGAGGAGTGGGAGGACGGTGGTGGGGGATAACACAACACCTTTGGGTTTAAAGGGTTAATTCACTAAAAGCAAGGCTAGGAGCTATGGCCCAGGGGATTAGAATTATAACCTGGAACATTAAAGGGTGTAGAGACAACAGGAAAAGATACACAATATTACGTCACTTATCTAGATTTTCCCCACAAGTGGCATTTCTACAAGAGTCTCACCTCCCTGAAACCCAGGCCGCCTTATTTAAAAAGTTGTGGGTGACCCAAGTGTACTGTGCAGGGAGGAACTCCAGGAAGGGAAGGGTGGCTATTCTATAGCAAAATCCTGCCATTACAATGTACAAAAGAAATAAAAGATACGGAAGGGTGATTTCCATTTTTAGGAGGGGTACAAGGTAGCAATGAGTCCATATTTGGCACTATTTATGGTCCCAATGTTGATTCACCCTCTTTTTTTGTGAAGGTGATGTCAGAATTGGCACCATTATCTCACCTGCCATGTGTACTGGAAGGGGACTTAAAAAATTTGGTCTTTGCTAATGATATGGACAGAACATGTAGGATCTCAATGGGTCTGTCTCCTGCACAGAGAGCATTAAGGGAACTAATTGATAATCTAGGATTGGCTGACCCCTGGAGAACTTTAAATCCAATCACTAGAGACTTTACTTTTTACTTAGTCCTTCACAAAGTTCTCTCTAGGCTGGACTACTTCCTTATAAGTAAAACATTGCTATCCCAGGTAAGAGACAGTATGATACACTTTAGAGTGACATCTGACCATTCTCCAGTTCTAGTAGTCATAGAATTCTCCCAATTCTCTATTCTCCCCCATACATAGTCCCTTTATAATCTTCTTCTTAAAGACCAGGCTTTAGCAGAAAGATTTTGGGAATTTTTACAGCAAACCATATACTGGAATTGCAACTCTGTTTCTAACCTCGATACCCTCTGGGCTTCACTGAAAGCTGCTTGGAGGGGTAAGGTAATTGGCCTTGCCACAGTCCGCAAGAAGACAGCCCAGTCCCAGGTTGATACCTGGCTCAAGCGAATTAGGGCTATTGAGAGGTCTCTTTCTCCAGCCTCATCAGAGGCAGATCACAATGAATTAGCAAGACTTCAATCACAATATGCAACCTACTTGCTGGACAGGGTGGACAGAGCGACTTCTCACATGAAGATCATTTATATCGGTCAGGATGAAAAAGCTGGTATGCTATTGGATATGCAACTAAAATGGCAAAGCTCATCTTGGTGGATTTCGGCTTTAGCATACCCCAACACTGAGACTGTAGTTAGAAGTGCAAAAGAGATTGTGGACATTTTCCATTCTCATTATCAGAATCTGTACACCCCTTCCAGTCCCAGGCTGCCTAATGACCCTCAAATGATGCAATTCCTTGAGCAGGCCCATCTGTCTGCTCTTACCCCAGATCTCCAAAGGAAGTTAAGTGGCCCTATTACAGAACAGGAAGTTCAACCAGCCATAAATTCCTTACACGTGGACAGAGCCCCTGGGCCTGACAGGTATACAGCCTTGTTTTACAAAACCTTTTTGCCATCTTTAGCCCCACTGTTAACCTCAGTCTTCAATTTTTGGTCATTTGCACCAGTCATGGAAAAATCTTTGTTCGAGGCCCGCGTTATTTGACTTCCAAAGCCTGGGAAAAATTCATTGAAACTGGAAAGTTACCGCCCTATTTCTTTAATTAATAATGATGTAAAGATATATGCAAAATTTTAGCTACACGCATGTCTGTGGTTTGGTCTACTGTAATTAGTTCTGAGCAAGCTGGTTTCATTTCGGGACGTAGTGCGAGTGATCATTTTAGGAAGCTGTTCTATCATTTCTACGTCTGGGGATCCAGCTCTGGAAGCACCTCTGGCTGCCCTAGACGCAGAGAAAGCTTTTGATAAAGTTACTTGGCCATACCTATTTGCAGTCCTTAAGCAATTTGGATTCCAACAAGACTATATTCAAAAAGTATGGGTACTGTACTCATGCCCTTCAGCCCCGGTATCCTGCAACAATGAGATTTAAAATGTGTTTTCGCTTGCCAGTGGAACATGACAAGGGTGTCCCCTATCTCCATATTTATTTAATCTTTATATAGAACCCTTAATATGTAGGCTGACATTAGAAGATAAAATCCAAGGTATTTCAAAAAAAGATCAACAATATAAACTTTCTGCCTTTGCAGATGCATTGCTGTTACATTTGGCTAATTGGTGCTCGTCCTTGACTGTGGCTTTTGGAATTATTAATGCTTTTAGTTAATTTTCTGGTTACAAATTAAACAGAAGTAAAACAATGGTTTACTCTTTATCCCCCTCCTGTACTAAACCCCTCATAATGGAAATGGGTTTGCAATGGGAATCCACTGCATTATCGTACTTGGGTATCAAAGAGACCTTGGACTTGTCTAAATGAAAAACATTGAACCTTGATCCAGTGTTTAAAATCCTGTTGGAGGACCTCCAGTGTTGGCAACCCCTGCCTCTTTCCTTATGGGGGAGAATAAATGTGATTAAAATGATGGTGCTTCCCCGTCTATTATACCCATTGACTATGCTTAACATACACCAACCCGTTAAATGGTTTACTGGGTTACACTCCTTATGTTCCAGATTTATATGGGCTGGGAAACCCCTCAGGAGAGCCTATTCCAAATTGACCAGACTTAAGAAAGAAGGAGGGTTACAGCTACCAAATTTGTTTCTATGTTACTTGGCAATCCACAGTTCCAAGTTTTTAAAAACGACCCATCTGAGCAATGCACAGACTACTTCCCAGACTGGTGGAAAATAGAGCAGTCACTCTTGAAAAGTTATTACCTTTCTCGTAAAGCACTACCATATCTTGCCTTAGCTGCCTTTCCCAGAGATCTTAAGGACCTGCCACTGGGATGGGATCTGCAAGCCCCCAATTAACTATGCAGCAAATCTGGGTGGTCACCAGTAAAAGATCTCACTCAGCCATTAATAAACAATCCCAATATACGCATAGGTGGGAAGCCTATTCCAGCATCCTTATGTCCTCCATTGGTGGAAATTGTTCTCCAAGACTTAGTCGAGTGAGACCAGTTATTGTCTCCTCTTAGAATAAAATAGAAATTTATCTTACCCCTCAGAGAGACATTTAAGCTGATCCAAATCCAGTCCGCTGTGACTCATCTCCTCGGCCCTGCCCCATGGAACTCGAAGGTAGGAGCCCAGTTTAGTGATATAAATGTTCTAGCTTCTCAACCTAAACCAGTCGCTGGACTATACAAAGAGTTGTGTTTCCATGGGAATAAGGCAATCTCTCCCGAGGCTTTTTACTGGAAATTAGCATTAAAATTAGAAAAAAAATGAATTTTGGCATGCTATCTGGATTAATGCTACTAGATACATAAAGCAAGATAGATTGTGTCTCCTGCAATTTAAAGTGTTGCATAACTTGTATTTTCCCAGTAAGATTATATAGAATGAGTAAGAAATCATCCCCGAGCTGTGAGGAATGTGGGGAAAATGAAGGATCTTTATATCATAAATTGTGGACATGCCTCAAAATTAGAGATCTATGGCAGTTAGTGCAGTCCAAACTGCAGGATATTCATCCCCTTTCAACCTATTTTACTCCTGAAATATGCTTACTGGGAGATTATTCTATGATACCTCAGCTAATCTCAAAACCTACATGGCCCTAATAGCGTCAGTTACTAAGTTAATTATTTTATGCCATTGGAAGAATAGTTGGACGCCTACCTTTGCAAAATGGTACCAGGAACTCCTAACAGCTTTAGCTGCCAAACGAGCTGTTGCATGGTCAACAGGAGCCTGGTTCAAATTTCAAAGATGTTGGGACCCTTTTTAGTCTCAGCTCCAGCAGTTACGATGTTAATATATGTTATCACCTAGATGTAACTTGTTAGTAGTCTCTGCCCACTGATTAATTTTTAACTTTAACTAATCAGCTTGTTCAGTGTTTAATAACTCTCTTACACCTGTGAGTGCTATTGGGGTTGGGATGTGGGGAGGGGTGGGACAGGGAGGTTTTTAGGTTTATTTTATTTGTTGATTTCTTAATTATGCACCTATTATTCTTTTGGAAGATATACTTACTAAGAACTGTATGCATGTATTATGTTTCACTTTGTATATGCAGTTATGTTATGAATTGTTTTGCCTTTTTTTAAAAACTGAATAGTTTCAATAAAACTTACTAAATTGCAAAAAAAAAAAAAGGAAAGGAATACCCAACAACTTCTTATTATATTATATTATATTATATTATATTATATTATATTATATTATATTATATTATATTATATTATATTATATTATATTATATTATAGTGCATGGGTGTGCCCCTATAGTTAGGGTTCAGTGGCCACTTCTATGTTAAACTGAAAGATTTTGCACTTTAATACCTTCGCAACCATTCAAGTGATTCACATGAAAGTTTGCATGCAGCATCAGGAACTAAAGCTCTCTTGATGTTGCAAGTTTTGTTCTGGTCTGATGTGTGGGTGCAGAGATACGGACTGTCACAAAATGTGAAAATCACAGTTTTTTTGTAAAATTCTTTGTCACACTGCTTCACAAAAACAGTGTGGAATTTTGGTTTGACAATTTTAGGGTAGTAAGGTCTTGAGTCAAAGATGTGCCTTGTGAAGACTTAGGCCTGGATATTCAGACTGCGCCAGGCTGTGGCGCAAGCCTGGGCGCAGCGCAAATGGGCTACACAGGGGCGTTGACAGGGTGATATTCAACGGAGCTGCGCCATGGCACAGCAGCATTGAATATCGCACCCTGGCCACCTGCATGCGCATGGCGCAGTGGCACTGCACCAGCGCAAGTGGCCAGAGTGGAGCAGTGGGATGCGCTCATAAGTTCCGTTGCGCTATGCGCAACAACCGCGATATTCAAAAGTGCACATGCAAATGGGGCCATAATGCATGCAAGACACAAATGGGGCCATTTGCTTGTCATTATGGCCCCATTTGCATGCAGGTGCACCAATCCCCAGTGACTTGCGCCTGGCACCCTATCAGGCTGCAGCCGTTGGGGACCGACTCCCCCTGCACAGTGTGGCAATGTGCCCCACTGCCCGATAGCGGGCATATGTAGAATTAAATATTCATCCAATATCCCTGGTGGTCCAGTGGACCACTCGCAGCCCAATTGCGGGCATAAGTTAAAATAAAAGAAGTCCAATATCCCTAGTGGTCCAGTGGACCACTAGCAGCCCGATCACAGGCATATGTTGTAAAAAGTAGAGGTCCAATAACCCTGGTGGTCCAGTGGTACCCCCCTTCCCACACACCCACTGAGCCCCATGGCCCCGCTTCCCCCTGGTCGGCGGCAGGCGGCAGCACCCCACCCACCTGCCATCCCGCCACCCACCAACTGACACCGTACAGAAGGGCTGTACGCCCATTGGTCCACAGAGTGAGCCAATGGGCATGCAGCTCATACCATACTACACAGTCCAGATATGTGACCAATGGGTGTACAGCCCTTCCGTATGGTGTCAGTCAGTGGGCAGCAGGGCGGCAGGCAGGTGGGGTGCTGCCACACACCATTGACTGGGGGGAGCAGGGCAGTGGGGCTCAGTGGGAGGGTGGGGAGGCGGGTACTGCTGGACAACCAGGGTTATTGGACCTCTACTTTTTACAACATATGTCCACGATCGGGCTATGAGCGGTCCACTGGACCACCAGGGATATTGGACTTCTTTTAACTTATGCCCATGATCGGGGCTGCGAGTGGTCCACTGGACCACCAGGGATATTGGACGTGTACTGTTTACAACTTATGCCTGAGATCAGGCTGCAAGCAGTCCACTGGACCACCAGGAATATTGGACCTCTAATTTTTAAAACAAATGCCTGCGATCAGGCTGCAAGCGTCCACTGGACCACCAGGGATATTGGACGTGTACTGTTTACAACTTATGCCCGCGATCGGGATGCGAGCAGTCCACTGGACCACCAGGGATTTAGGAAGATCCTTTTACTACATATGCTCATGATCAGGCATGGGGGGTGCCACCAGGTAAAGCAGGAGCTTGGGTGGCCAGCCACAGGTGGCAGCTGCCGTGTTGCGCCCTGCAATATGGCAGCTCATCTGTGGGTGGCCAGCTGTTGTTCCTTTTTTTTGGCTCACCTGTGTGCAGTGCAAGTAGGGGTTGCACATGTATGGGCTCAGCACATCCGGGCTGAATATCGGGATGTGCAGAGTATGCATGGGCACGCCCCCCCTACTTGTGCCACATTCATTACTGATGCGCTCCGGCGCATCGGGATTTGTGCCAGGCACATTCCCCATTTGAATATCATGCCAGGGTGCATCAGTGGGTTGTGCATGGCACAACAGTGTTGTGCCATGCGCAACCCTTCTGAATATCTGGGCCTTATTGAAAAAATAGTAATGCGTTCAAAAGTTATTACATTTCAAAGTTTCCCATTATTTCCTATTGGACCAGCTAGATGTGAGCCTTGAAAAAGGATTCTTTTTTGCAAATGTGGAACCCTTTTTTGCAAATGCAGGATCTTTTGCCACAAATGCGGAATATTTTTTCATGCTGCCACCATCTTGTTTTCAGTTAGCGGTGAAAACAAAATTAAATACCTAAAAAAATACACTACTTTGGAAAACACCAACAGTTGGTTTACCTAATCAGGACCTGTAGAATAAGATTCTTGGGTTAGTTTTTTGATAACTTACTTATAAATGTATTTTTTGAACATGCCAAAGTCCTTTTTCACAAATTGCAAAAAGGAATCGTGAAACAGGAGCCTTTGTCACAATTTGTGAATAGGGATTTTCTTTTTCCAGTAAACTGTGAAAAAGGAACCATGGAAAATGATTATTTTGTTTTGCAATTTTCAAAGAGGGAATCTTAAGAGAGCTGTTTCTTTGTCAGTTCAGGTCAAAAACTTCTAATTAATTAGAGCATGGTTAACATCCACTCAGGGAACGCAGTGTAACACATAACAGCGCTGAGAAAAATAACTAGAGTATAAGCAGCACACAGTGCAGGAACAGTAATAGCCACACATTGGCACCTTTACCACAAATAAAAACTTACACTCTCACTTACACCACTATCATTTTTTATGCGGGGGTGGCCATAGAAACAGCGCTGCAACTGGTGGTGAATCAATGTCGGGGTTTGTAGAAAGTAACTTGTTGGGGAGGATGTGCATTGGACATTAGAGGAGGGCGAAGTCAAAGTTTCCCAGGTCTGGGGAAGCTTTGTGAAGCTCTGTGAAGTGCAAATTGTTGGCACTTCATTCAAACTTTACTCACAAAGTTTTACTTCACCACATCTCTATGACATGTTTAGGTGAGGGGCTTCACCTGCTGTACCCCCCATATGGAGGGCTGTGCCCCCGCACACCCTACTTTATATAATCAGCTCTGAGGGGACAAAACTTGTGAGGAAGGGAGGAAAGTGGGGATGCCGGCAGATGTTCACATTTCCACAAAATACAAAAACAAAAACATTAACTAAAAAAAAAAACACAGATGCACCCTGCATAGTTTGGACTCCAACCACTGTCAGCTTGAGGTGCAATGACTCTCAGAGGCTGTCACACTAACCTCTGAAATACAAGAGCAGTGAGGTTCTCAAGCTGAAAGCCATGGTTCTTGAGTTTCTGGCATGAGAGATCACAGCTACAGGTACAGAGCTGTAATGTACTGCATAGAGGTATCTTCCTATTGTCTTGTGCCTCCCCCACTGACTGTGAGTCCCATATAAAAAAACTATCCAATCCCTGGTGTCAAGTGGCCCCCCACACCCGCTGATCGTGAGTCCCATCCATCTAAAAAAACAACTCCAATTTCTGATGTCTACTGGCCCCCTACCTGCCGATCATGGGTCCCATGTAAAACAAAATTTAATTTCTGGTGTCTGGTGGTCCCCCCCCACACCCACCGATCACAGTTCATGTAAAAAAAAAAAGACCCTTGTGTCTAGTGGTCCCCCCACCCACCAATCATGGCCCCCGAGAAGGCATAATTCCCTTGTGTCTAGTGGATCCCCCCTTCCTATACAGGATCCCCTTAATAAAAAAAGGCAATCCATCCATTTTTTTCATCTGTACCGTATTTTTCCCTGGAGTTTAGTGGACCCCCTCCCTATCCCTGATTCACTGTAAAAAATGTAATCCCAATTCCCTGGTGTCTAGTAGACCCCCCCACCCAGACAGTCTCCCACCACCCCTCTCCCCCACACCCTGACCCAGCATTCAGAGGTATACACAGTGCTGGGAGGGCCACTAGATGCCAGGGAATACAGGCTCTCTTGTGGGATGGATGCTCGAGGGGGTTCCACTGAACACCAGGGACATCTATATTATGATATAGCAGTGAGTGATTGGAGGGTGGTGGGTGCCACCGGATTCCAGGGAATACTTGCATTATAACAGGGATGGTGATTGGAGGATGGGGGCCACTAGATACCAGGGAATAATTCACTCAGTATGGGGACTGATGCGTGCAGGGCAGGCATTACATAGCAGGATCAGGAGCATATGTCACATCTTGTGCTGTGCAGTCACTGAAGCAGTTGACTTACAGCACGGTTACTTCCTATTTTGCAGACTCGTTATTTAAATTTATTTTTTTAACTGTGGATTTAAAAAATTCAAAACCTATGCATGTTAGGCTATCGCAGGAATCATCTACCCAAGGCACATATACAGATATGACCTACGGAGACCATCTTTGAAATTAAGTTTGGTGCTTGATGCCAAAGAAATAAATTTGTTGGACTTGGCACTTCAGGCAACCAAAAGGAAAATTGTTCAGGCAAAAAGATTTAGAAAGGCTAACGCTACTAATTTACCTTTGCATGCCAAAAGCACACACTCCTGGTCACTACAATGTTCCATCCTCTATACTCAATTTCTCTGCATGAAACATAATTGCAGCACAGAGGAATCATTTTGTGAACAAGTAAGAGAACTACTAACAAGTTTTGAAAGTCATTGTTACAAAAAATAATTATTACAAGGCTGAAGTGATGGGTAATGAGGAAATCCTGGAAGGTAGGACAAGTCAGAAGGAAGATGCGACACCTGTATTCTTTTCAACTAAATTCAATCAAATGGCAAGTAAAATTGGTCAACCTGTATATGTAAACTGGCATAATTTATTAAGTGATACAGAAGTGAAAGAGTGCATGGATAATAAAAAAACACATACATTTTCAGGTGTCCTCCCAACCTACGTGGCAAATTGATGCATAGCAGCATGAGAAAGGAATGGGGGTGGAGGGGGCTATAATAAATGAACCTATGTAAAGCCTGCAGGGTTTCATGTATGCAGACGTTGCAATAGCTGACGCTTTTGGAATTCCTGTAAAATATGTTGATACCCAAACAAAGTTATAAGTTATGATACAAAGGAATTTATATGCTGCCGTCCCCTGTTTGAGATATACTGCATGACATGCTCTTGTGGTCTTTTATACATTGGTTGGACAGTAAGGCCACTTAAGGAATGTACACAGGAGCATGACCACAGTATTATCAGAGTCAGAGAAGATATCCCGTTGGAGATACACTTCTATGATGCCCACAACTCGGACATTAATGCATTTGTTTGTAGCTTTAGAACATGTCAGACAATCTTGGAGGGGGAGTGATAGTTCTCACCTACTAAATACAAATATTATGGATTTTCCATTTTGAGTCATTGATACTACAAGGACTTAACCGTAATTTTGATCTGAAACCATTTTTATAAGGGGCTTTATCACTGTCTGTCAATTCAACATTTTTATGTCGGCTTCTCTTATCTCGTTAATTCAGACTGATATTGACCTTGATTATATATTGTCCTTCTACTGATTTGAGCTAATACTGCCTTTTTCTGGTTCTGTTCACATGTATCCCTTGCCCATGCTGGAGAAGAATCATTAATTGTGTAGAAAAGCAGCATTCCAATGCATCTTAACAAATCCTTGGACTGGGTCTGTGATCTCTAGCCACTAGGTTTCATATATATCAGGATGTGGAACGTGAATAGTTATATGGACTCAGTGATTTGGACTTATTTACGAACTCTGTATTGTCCTTTTATACCATCATTTCTTTCCTTTGTCCATCAGTGTTGGCAGGCTTATGCAATGTAAGCTACTGCATTCAATTTTTAAGACATGGGGTAGCATTTTTAAAGTTTTCCCCAAGCTGCATCCTAGCCTGCTCCTTCATTCTGTTATACCTTACAGCCACGCTGGACCCTAATCTCTTATTTTTGGTGCTGTTGTACATGAGAGGGTGGGGGCAGTTGGTGATTGGGTAGCATTGAGGGGTGTGACCAGTGTCTGAGGTAAACAATAGCTGGGCTGGCAGTATAGCCTAGAGGTTAGAGTAATGAGCTATAAATGAGCTTGGTACATCCAGCAGACAGATCTGGGTTTGATCCCAAAACCTCCACTTGCATACTGTTTGACTCTAAGCAAGTCACTTAACCTCCCCAGTGCTCCCAGGTCGCCCCTGAAAACAGGCACCTGTGCCTAGTGGGCCTTACCCGGTTACCAAACAATAAAATATATAAAAATAAAAAAATTGCTTCCTATTGCTATTGGTGGTGGAAGGGAGAGGAGATCCACAGGATTTTCAAACCCATCATCATAGTGATAATTACAAGGGAGGTTGTTTAACCCTTCTGTTCCTTAATGTGTTCTAGTTGGAGAACATGGCTGAATCACCAGTGATCACGGCTCAAGCAGTACCGGTGGTGGCAGCAGCGATATTTTGACCCGGACCCATGGTATCTCTTCATTGTTCAATTATTTAAAAATGATCATTACAACTTCATGTCACAGTTAAAAATATAAAAGTATCAGGTACAAGCCTCAGCCTTACAAAAATAATAAATTATAGATTAACATACATAAAATAACTTCTTAATTTGATCTACAGTACAGCTCCCATATTTCAAGATCAACCTCTTCCTGATTTTTTGTATCTTTACTAAGCAGTGGACCACTCTTGTAATTATGAAGTCATCCTCGACAGTGAACAATATTCTTAACATTGTATTTTCGTTGGTGTCTTGCATGGAGTCTAGTATTGGTTTAATCCAGCAGTTCCTTGCTTTATTATTCCATGAGCAGTGACACATTATGTGCATCAAACCTTCTTTAGCATTGTTATTACAGCAACAAAGCACATCATGAGGCATAGAGGATTTGTCAGACCTAGCAGCCCTAACCTTGGACTCAGACATCCCTCATTTGTATTTTGCACATGTTTTTCTGATGCGGATGTCTTCCAATATAGCCAGATATCTATATGCATGTCTGCAGTCATTAGAGCGGTACCATTTGGCATACTTGGGAAGTAAAATGGCCTGGATATCTCTGGCCTTTAAAAACATTGGATTTTTTTTAAATATCGGCTTTATATTTATAGTATCTTAAGGTGACGTTATTACAGACATATCTCGGGAGAATCTCCAGGCCATAAATAGAGAGTAATTTTAATACATGCTTCAAACAAGCTGAGGGTTTACAACCCAAGGCATTCCAATAAACTTTCTCATTTAAACATTTGTTCACCAATCTATCTTCAGGGAAGTCTATTTAATCTAATCCAGAAGTTAATTATTTTACTGTCCACTAAAGATCATAGATTATTTAATCCCAGTTCAGCCTTTATGAAACTAGGAGTCGATTTGTTAAACCCAAGAAATATATGCAGTACTTGCATAACAGGTTTTCCATAGATTCTACAGGAGACATGGCCCATACCTCAGCACCATCCCAAATCTGGGTATTGTATTTTGCCTTTATGGCCATAAGCTTGACCTGGGCCCAGCATCAACATTGTACTACCTCAAGCCTGCTCCTGGTACACTCATGCACTATAATGGTTCTGTTGCATTATTACTGTTTTGTATGTTTATATATTCTTTTGTACGATTTTGGACATGTATTGTAATTTACCCAATGTCCCACTACTGTTTATTGTACAATACCTTGTGTTCCAACTGTTGCATAATCTTACAATGTTGTATTGTTTGTACTATCCACATATTATTGTAACTGATCATCATTCACAACCCTATGTAACCCCTCCCCCCAGGTCACACCGTGAGAAGAGCAGTGTGCCCTCCTGGGAAAACATTTCAATAAATAAAATAAAAAGCATCAGTGGAGTCAGGGAAGGATAAATAATTAAACAGCGACATCTTAAAGGAGAAACTGTCTGCACCATTCAGAGCGTATGGATCATAAACTTTTGTCTACACAGCAGCGTGGTCGGTTGTGGCACTGGAGGAGCAGAGAGAGAGAAAGTGAATCCTATTAGGATTATCCTAAAATTGCTGGTTTTCTACCTCGTTGGCCTGTTTGCATTTCCAACTGAAGTTATGTCATCAGATTCAAAGGGTGGACTACACAATGCTTTTACAAGCTCTGTTGATGAAACTCCCACTTGTTGTAACCTGCATATCCTAATATCCATTCAAATACTATTTTTTTGCTGGAGCTTGGAAAATCTAAATCTGAAGTCCTTCAGCTGGGCTAAACTGTTTTTATTTGTGTTGCAGACCGATTTTTGCAAGGCAGATGTGGAAGTGAATGTGTGGACAGTTTATATGGCTTTCAAATGGCAGTTTCAGAATCTGCTATCGCAAAATGTTTTGTTGTGCTGCATGCCACAATCCATAAAGTTAAGTTGTACAAAATGTGGTGACGGTGATTACTGCCAAATCAGGAGAGTATAAAATGATTCACTTTAGCAGATCCTTTGTGCGTGTGATTGGTTTAGCCATCCTGGTGCTCAACATTTGCGCAGGTTAGGAATTAGAGTTGCACATTTATTTGCTGATCAGTGGTGCAGAATGTAACTTGATGATGATGGTGAGAGTTGCAGGGACCTTGTAAAGGTTTTTTTTTGGGGGGGTTGTTTAGAAATGTCACTACTGATTTGCAGATCCATTTTCCAGATTGAGCTTTTTTTTTAATTATATTAATAGGATCCATTTATTAAATTAGAAAACTCAAGGCCTAGTCCACAATCAGATGGGCACAGCTGAATACCTCTCAACCTCCTGCCTCAGAAATCAGGGACAACATGTAAAAATTTGGGGCAAATTACCAAAATCAGGGGCACATCTTACCAAATAGTAATATTAATTAAAAAAGCAAAATTAATGGGTTCCGTTTTTTCCTACTGAAAAAAGCATGTATTAAATACTGTAACACCTGAGTAGGTATTACGGCATTCACGCGGCTCTTTTCAATGGGAAAATGCTTGAGATACAATGCAGCTCGAGACTGTCACAAGCAGTGTCCCTCATGATTTCAGTTAGCCATAAACACTCACCTCCTGAGCCACTGTGAAACGACAAGATATTTTCTCTTTTCCCAAACTACCTCAAAAAAAATATAAATAAAAACGAAGCTTTCTTCCAAATTTTCTTTCACCATTTCCCCTCCTTCCCTTTGCATGTTACAAGACTCCACTGCTAAGCAACACCTAGGAACGCCTGTAGCAACCTAAAAAATGCAACCAGAAGATTGAAACAGACTTTTTTTTGTTTCCCACTGCTGTTAAAGTTAATTTTAATTCCTGTTCTAACAGTTTTAAAAACTTTCTATAGTTACTTTACTGTTTTTCACTCATTACAAACTCCCCATTTTTCCAAATTAAGAAAATCCACAAGACAAGGTAAGACTGTGTATTTCATTCATTTTCAAAAATGCAACCCCTTGAATTATGTAAAATAAAATATTGGGTGCAGTGTGTTTTACTCAAATTTAACACACTCTCTCATTGTTGGATGGCTATCACAAACCCCTCAGGCTTTGCCCTCGGGGTTTATGTACCATCCAACAACTCGGGTGTGTGTTAAATTCTTGTAACATACTGCACCCCATACTTTATCCTATATTTAATACCATGTGTGGCCTAATATGAAAAACATTTTCTTAAGGAGAATTAGATTGTAACACTAATAGCTAGCATGCTTTTATGATTCAAATCCCAATTCTTCAGTGACAGAGGTAAAAACTGTCTTCTGGAGCAAGGATATTTCTGCAGCAAAATTGGGGGCATCCCTGAAAATGGTGAGCAGTTGAGAGGCATGTATACATGCTTTGCCGGTGCCTACCGATGTGTTCTCCAATACCACTCCTTAAGACTAGTCCATGTGTGGCAGCCTCAGCTCCCAATGTCTCTGTCTGTGAGAATGGAAGTCAGTGGGGACACAGGAGTGGTTTGAGGGTAGAGCGGGTCTGGTCACGGAGCATAGCCCAGATCAGCAGAGAAATGGATCCCCTGCACCATGCAGGTAGGGGATTGAGGAATATGGCAATCCACCAACAAGCTAAAAAAGAAAACCCTCTTTTAGGCATCTCCTCAATCATCCATGATGTTCCGCAGGACTAGGTGAGAAAAGTCATGGGCCTGTTTGGGGCCCTGTGGCACATGTGCACCCTTGGCATGGAGGATGTATAGTGGTTACCATTTATTTTCAGCATCTTTACCCTCCGTGCTCCTCTGTGAGCCCAAAGGTAGGCATACCTGGCATTGATGACGTCATGGGGCTGACCTCCAGAGCCTGCCCCCATCCATTACCAACAGCTGTGGGTTCAGGTAGGGGACACCACTTTGTGGGTGTGGGTTAGAGTTCTGGGATGCCATGGAGTACCCGATGGATGGAGGAGGTAATTGTAGCAGCCATCCTCACCCACAAAGTATTTTGAAGATTGAGTCCTTAGGGCTTTTATGGATGTGTTACTGGTGAGTTCCATGCTGCAAAATATCAATCAAAGAGGTCATTGCTGCCCTATAAATTATTTTTTGTATTCATTAGTTTAGGCATTTTTGTTTTGTATTTGTTTGCAAAGCATGCTGTGGATGGCAGGTTATGGTAGCTATCCAGGGTGAAAAGTTGTCACACTAGTGGGTGCCACAGGAATCTGTGCTAAGACAGCTACCATTTAATATAGTCAAAGGTGACTTAAAAGATGGGGTGTAATTCCAGTTACCCTCATTTAGCCATGGCTCCAAAATAAGCAGAGTGGTCTAGATGAATGAGCTATAGGATTGGTTAAATGGGTAAATTGACAGATGCAGTTTTATTTAGTTATTTATTTATTTGAGGTCTCAGATTAACACCTTTGAGAACAAGCTCATTACATAGATTCTACGTTAGAATTACATTAACAGTGATTAAACAAGCATTTGTCAATGCCAAATGTTGATTGTGTTGGTCTGTTGAGCTTGCTCAGTGGCCCTCTGTCACTGGCTCAGTCTGTTTGTCCCGGTGCTGCAGGCTGCTCTTTTGTACTGGGCTGCTGCGTGCATTGGCACCTTGTTCTGCTGAGGAAGAAATATGCAGCTGTCCCGACAGAGCTCCATTGAAGTGGCTCACTCCCCCTCTCTCACTCGCTCATTCTGTTTCTCCTGGTGCTGCAGGCTACCCTTTTGTACTGGGCTCCAGCCTGTGTTGGTGGCTTTTTCTACCCACAAAGAAATCCACAGCTGTCCTGACAGAGCTCCGTTGAGGTCACTCAGTCCGCCTGTCTCACTCACTCATTCTGGCTCTCCTGGCACTGCAGGCTGCCCTTTTCTACTGGGCTCCTGCCTGCGTTGCTGCCTTCTTATGCCCACAAAGAAATCTTCAGCAGTTACAATACAGCTCTGTTGAGCTCACTCACTCATTCATTCTGGTTTTTCTGCCACTGCAGGATGCCCTTTTGTACTGGGTCTCTGCATGCATTGCTGCCTTTTTCTGCCCACAAACAAATCTGCAACAGTCCCAACAAAGCCCTGTTGAGCTCACTGACTCCCCTTCCCTCACTTGCTCATTCTGTTTCTCCCAGTGCTGCAGGCTGCCCTTTTGTACTGGGCTCTTGTGTTGGGGCCTTTGTCTGCCCACAAACAAATCTGCAGCAGTCCTGACAGAGCTCAGTTGAGCTCGGTCACTCCCCTCCCACTCGGTCGATCTTAATCTGTCCCAAACAGTGATTTCCCAGAGTGACCGTGCTATTGTCTGGCAGGAGTGCAAAAACATATTTTAGCCAGGATGTGAAAAATGACAGCTGTAGTGTTAATAAGGAGTTGTGAAAAAATGCCACTGTTGAAAATGTGGCGTGACAGTATTACAAATTTGCAAAGTTACAAGGGTGCGTGGAAACAGTTCAATGCATGCTTGTAACACAGTCATGTTATGGCAGTCCCGACAAAGCTCCATTGAGCTCGCTCACTCCCCTTCTCTCACTCGCTCATTCTGTTCTGCTGGCACTGCAGGCTGCCCTTTTTTACTGGGCTCCTGCCTGCATTGCTGCCTTCTTATACCCACAAAGAAATAGCAGTTACAATACAGCTCTGTTGAGCTCACTCATTTGCTCATTCTGGTTTTCCTTGCCACTGCAGCCTGCCCTTTTTACTGGGTCCTTGCATGCATTGCTGCCTTTTTCTGCCCACAAACAAATCTGCAGCAGTCCTAACAAAGCTCCGTTGAGCTCACTGACTCCCCCTCCCTCACTCACTCGTTCTGTCTCCTGGTGCTGCAGGCTGCCCTTTTGTACTAGGCTCCTACCTGCATTGGCGGCTTTTTCTGGCCAGAAAGAAATCTGAAGCAATCCCGACACAGCTCCACTGAGCTTGCTCACTCCCGTCTGTCACTCTCGCATTCCATTTCTGCCGGCGCTGCAAACTGGCCATTTGTACTGGGCTCCTGCCTGCATTGCCGCATTTTCTGCCCACAAAGAAATCTGCAGCAGTCACACTAGAGCTCCGCTGAGCTCGCTCATTATCGCTATGTCACTCGCTGGTTCTGTTTTTCTTGGTGCCGTAGACTGCGCTTTTGTATGGGGCTCCTGGCTGCGTTGGCACCTTTGTCTGTGCACAAAGAAATCCACAGCTGTCCCAACAGAGCTCTGTTGAGATTGCACAGTCTCCCTCTCTCATCGCTCATTCTGTTTGTCCTGGCACTGCAAGCTGCCCTTTTGTATGGGGCTCTTGCCTGCATTGGCGTCTTTTTCTGCCCACAAAGAAATCCCAGCAGTCCTGACAGAGCTCCGTTGAGGTCAGTAAGTCCCCTTGTCTCACTCATACTGTTTCTCCCACTGCTGCAGGCTGGCCTTTTGTACTGGGGCCCTATGCCTGTATTGATGCCTTTTTCTGCCCACAAAGAAATCCGCAGCAGTCCTGACAGTGCTTTGGTGAGTTTGCTCACTCCCCCTCCCTCACTCGCTCTCTCGTTCTGTTTCTCCCAGTGGGGCCTTTGTCTGCCACAAACAAATCCGCAACAGTCCCGACAGAGCTCAGTTGAACTCGGTCACTCCCCCCCCTCTCACTCAGTCAATCTTAATCTGTCCCAAATACTAATTTCCCAGAGTGACTGTGCTATTGTCCGCAGGAGAACAAAAACATAGTTTAGCCAGGATGTGAAAAATGACAGCTGTAGTGTTCATAAGGAGTTGTGAAAAAATGCCACTGTTGAAAATGTGGCGTGACAGTATTACAAATTTGCGAAGTTACAAGGGTGCTTGGAAACAGTTCAATGCACGTTTGTAACACTGTCATGTTATGGTGTTTCGTCACCAAATTTTCAACATAGGGATTTTAGGACCTCTGCTCATAAACAGTGCCACTGTCATTTTCTTAATCTGTCCCAAACACTGATTTCCCACAGTGACCACATTATTCTGTGCCAGAACTGTGAAAACACATTTCGGCCAGGATGTGAAAAATGACAGCTGTACTGCTTATAAGGAGGTGTGAAAAAATGGCACTGTTGAAAATCTGGTGTGACAATATTACAAATCTGCGAAGTTACAAGGGTGCGTGGAAAGTGCACAACACACACTTGTAACACAGTCAATTGATGGGCTTTCATCACCAAATTTTCAACATAGGCATTTTAGGACCCCTGCTCATGAACAGTATCATTGTCATTTTCTTAATCTGTCCCGAACAGTGATTTCCCACAGTGACCACTCTATTCTGCGCTGGAAGTGTGAAAACACAGTTTGGCCAGGATGGGAAAAATGACAGCTGTACTGTTCATAAGTAGGTCTGGGAAAATGGCAATGTTGAAAATCTGGAGTGAAAATATTAGAAATTCGCAAATTTAGGAGCATGCGTGCCAACTGCGCAACGCATGCTCGTAACACAGTCATTTTATAGAGTATTGTTACCAAATTTTCAACATAGGCATTTTAGGACCTCTACTCATGAACAGTGTCACTGTTATTTTCTTAATCTGTCCTGAACACTGATTTCCCACAGCGACCGTGCTATTCAGCTGTCCCAACAGAGCTCCGTTGAGGTCGCTTAGTCTCCCTCTCTCATCGCTCATTCTGTTTGTCCTGTCACTGCAAGTTGCCCTTTTGTATGGGGCTCCTGCTTGCATTGGTGCCTTTTCCTGACCACAAAGAAATCCTAGCAGTCTTGACAGAGCTCTGTTGAGCTCACCAAGTCCCCTTGTCTCACTCGCTCATACTGTTTCTTCCACTGCTGCAGGCTGGCCTTTTGTACTGGGGCCCCAAGCCTGTATTGATGCCTTTTTCTGCCCACAAAGAAATCCACAGCAGTCCTGACAGCACTCTGGTGAGTTCACTCACTCCCCCTCCCTCACTCGCTCTCTCGTTCTGTTTCTCCCAGTGTTACAGGCTGCCCTTTTGTACTGGGCTCTTGTGTTGGGGCCTTTGTCTGCCACAAACAAATCCGCAGCAGTCCTGACAGAGCTCAGTTGAGCTCGGTCACTCCCCCCTCTCACTCAGTCAATCTTAATCTGTCCCAAACACTGATTTCCCGCAGTGACCATGCTATTGTCCGCAAGAGTGCAAAAATATATTGTAGCCAGTATGTGAAAAATGACAGCTGTAGTGTTCATAAGGAGTTGTGAAAAAATGCCACTATTGAAAATGTGGCGTGACAGTATTACAAATTTGTGAAGTTACAAGGGTGCAAAAAGGGTGAAAATCTGTAATGAAAATATTAGAAATTCACGAACTTACGAGCATACGTGCCAACTGCGCAACACATGCTCGCAACACAGTCATTTTATGGAATATCGTTACCAAATTTTCAACATAGGCATTTTAGGACCTCTACTCATGAACAGTATCACTATCATTTTCTTAATCTGTCCTGAACACTGATTTCCCACAGCAACCGCTCTATTCTGCGCTGGAAGTGCGAAAACACATTTTGTCCAGGATGTGAACAATGACAGCTATACTGCTCACAAGGAGGTGTGACAAAATGCCAATGTTGAAAATCTGGCCTGAAAATTTTGTAAATTCGCGAAGTTATGAGCGTACATATCAACTGCATAATGCACGCTTGTAAAACAGTAATTTTTTGGATTTTTTCCACCAAATTTGCAACATAGGCTTTTTGAGAGCCCACCTCATGAACACTAGCACTGTCATTTCATTAATCAGCCCCAAAGGGTGATTCCGCACAGTGACAGCGAAACCACCTTCCGGGGCAGATTAACGCCATGACAGTTCAAGAATTCATGAGGAGGTGTCCCAAAAACCCCATGTTGAAAATTTGGTGAAAAAATTCAAAAAAATGCCTGAGATAGCACTAAAGTTGAAAAAAACCCTATTTATTACATTATACAGCTTACCAATATTTCCTCAGTTCGCGGTCAGCTTTGAAGAGTGCAGACGTGTTCCCGGTCCAGTGAAGATCATCATGCCAAGCTCCGGAGGTAAGTATGGGGTATGGGGGTGTGGGGAGGCAAGTGTGCAGTGGGTGGGTGTGGGTTGTGGGGGGGCAGGGAGACTACGAGGGACCATTTCCTTTTTTCAGGTACAAAACAAAAGAGACTTTGCGGGACCATTTTTCATTTACAGGGGCATGTGGCACGCTGGGGTGGACTCCCAGCATGCCACCGGACTCTTGTTATGGGAAGGCAGCTGTAGCCAATGGGGATTGGGCACCCTGTCAGCAAACAATAAAAGGGGCATGTGGCAAGCTGGGGTGGGCTCCCAGCATGCCACCAGAATTGTTTTGGAGGGGGGCAGCTGTAGCCAATGGGGGATTGGGCACCCCATCGGTAGGCAATAAAACTGGGGGGGCGGGTTACATTATGCCGATGGGGAGTGGGCTCCCCCATCGGCAAATAAACATGGGGGTACATATTGTTTGTGAATACAGCAGCAAGCCGCCGCCATGTTCACAAACAATATCGCAGATCCTACATCCCACCCTGCAATGACGGGTCGTGCCCTCATTGCAGCAGATGGCTGACGCTACTATGATGAGGTGGCCCCTGATTGCGGCGGCTGATTTTTTAGAAAGTTGTGGCACGCTGGCTGAACTATTGTCAAAAGCAGTGTGCCACGGCATTGGGGGTTGGGGGACAAGCCTTTGCAGGCTGTGGGGGCATTGGGCACAACAGTGCCACACCTCCACAACCTGCTTGTGGAGAAAGCTGACACAACATGTTTCTTGCGCACGCGCGCAATCAACATAAAAAGAAAAACACACAAAAAACATATAGCTATACAATAGAGCTGTAAGTGCAGGCTAATAACAAATATGAGTCTAAGTATTATATAAACATAAACAAACAGACTAAGTCAGCAGGTTATTGTAAGTACAACAAGTCTGTGAGAGGGTTAAGGCAGTTTAAGGAAGAGAGGACAATTCAGACTGTGGAGTGTCTGTAAGGCAGAGGGAGGTACTGCAGCAGGCCAGGTCATCAGGATGGAGGACTATGTTCAGGGGTTACAGCAGCCCAGGGCGGCCAGCACCCAATCAAGAAGTGGAGAAGCATCAGCCCAGGAAGGCCTTGTTGAAGTGATTTTTTTGGGGGGAAGGAGGGTTTGGAGCTGAAGGCAGATGGGAGAAGATAGTAGCAGAAAAGAGAGGGTGGTGGGTAAGAGGGGAGTTTGACAGAGGGAGGGAGGGATGGATAGATTACATTAAGGCACGTGATGAAGGGAAGCAACAAGTGCAGGATTTAAAGGGCCATGTGGTCACGAGGGAGAGCTGCTTAGGGACAAGGAAAAACAGCACTGAGGGGCTAAGGCAAGCAGTCACAGATAGCATTAACATTGAGATGTTTTTGGCGTTCACTTTTGTAGGGGCCTAATGCTGTTATCGAGGAGATGGCAGGAGGAAGATTATTAATCCAAATGGGAGCATGGTAGGCAAAAATTCTTTGACCAAGAGAGGTGTGACACCAAGCAATTTTAAAGACCGTGCTATCTGAGCTTCTGGTGGAATGGCTGTTATCACAGGGAGTAAGGAGCTTCTGTACACCCTTTGACATGAGGCCCAGACTCACTTTTTTGGCCAGAAGGCATGATTAGAACATGAGCCTATCTGTGAACTGGAGCCAGTTAGCCTGGTCATAGTGGTCACATGTATGTGTAAGCCACGGGGAACCAGTTAAGAGTTGACAGGCTTTATTTAGGGTGACGGTGAATGGCTGTGTCCATAGCTGAGCCATAGACTATGATGCTGTAATCAACAAGAGAGACCACTGAACTCTGTATAGCGAGATTTAGGGCCTCTGTGGTAAGACTTTGCTTGTGCCTATGAAGCAAACCAATACAGATGTTCATGACCTTTGTAACATTTTCAATGTGGTAGACATATGACTTAGTGCTGTCTATTGTGATCCCCAAATATTTGAAAAGCTGGACAAGTTCCAGTGTAGTCCCACATTCATTTGTTATGTTGAATGGATGTGAACGATGCCTACTCTGGGGACTGCAAAACAACAAGGTCTTGTTTTTTTTATAGTTCAGAATGAGTTTCTGTTCCTTGAACAATCTCACAACTGCATTAAAGTTGTCCTGGAGCTTGCATTCCAAGTTAAAAGGATCATGGTCACTTGTATACAGGACTGCATCATCTGCATAGAGCAGAATTGGACAGCTACTGGTAAGCAGGAGCCTGTTTAGGAACAAACTGAATAAAACAGGACCCAGGATGGAGCTCTGGGGTACACCAGAGCAAACGGGTCTGTCAGATAGGACATTATCAATCCTAACTTGCTGAGAGTGATTTGTGAGGTAGCTCTTAAACCAGGTAACTATGTCAGTAGAAAGACCAATAGATGCAAGCTGCTCGACTACAGGGTCATGATTAACCATGTCAAAGGCTTTTGACAGGTCGATGAAAGAGGCGCCATCTAGCAAGCCATGATCCAGGGAACTGTGAATATAACCGGTAAACTCAAGCAATGCAGTAGTGGTGCTGTGTCTTTTGCAGAATCCATGTTATTGTGGGCACTGTATATTGTACTTTTCTATGTATTCAGTTAATTGGTCAGCAACTATTTTTTCAAGAGCCTTAGACAAAGGAGGGAGTATCAAGATGGGCCGATAGTCACCTAGTGAGGTTTGATCACCATTCTTGAAAACATGTGTCACCAGGGCCGCTTTCCATAACTGAGGGAACTGAGAAAGCCTGAGTGAGGTGTTGATTATGTGTGTTAGCGGTGCCAGAATATCTTCTAGGATAAGAGCCCACAAATCTGAGGTCGAGGGAGTCACCACTGAAACGAGACTTAGCCAGGACCTTTTGGAGATATTTCCTAGCCTCACAATGAGAGATGGTTCTAAAGTGGAGTGGGGGGGTGAGAGAGAGAGGTAGGACTACAGGGCTTGGTTTAGAAGTCAAGACTATTTGGAGGAAAAAATCAGGAGGGAGGATGCCATTGAGGTCCGAGAAGGCTTCATTGAGACAATTCGCAATGGAATTGGGATCTGTAGTGGGAACACCACCAATGTTCAACATGGTGGGGGCTGACTTTTGTGTCCTTGCCAGTGACTTCTTTAAGGTTTGCCCAGAATTTTCTACCGTCACTCCAGGTGCAAGTGAGGGCTTCCTTGTAATACTGATTTTTTGCTGTACATATGGCCCTAGTGCAGTCATCTCGGCCTTTTTGTGGGCTTGGGTGTCCACTTGTTTACCCATTGCTCTGGCTATGTGCCACAGATGATTTCTTCATTTCATCCATTCAAGAAGTTCAGGCGTGAACCAGGGGTTGTTGTAACCTTTGATTTTGCACTTTTTTAGTGGGGCATGCTGGTCACACATCCTGTTAAACAGCAGGATGAATTGGTTTAAGGCTGCATCAACAGAACTGGAAGAGTAGACTGTTGACCAATTTTGTCAGCGAAGGTCAGCTTTTAGCATTTCAAGGTGACCGTGTTTAAGGACCCAATGGATAATTGTTTTCAGTGGGGGTTTGAAGAAGTTGTTAGCCCAGTGAATTAGAACTAGTGAATGGTCACTATGTACATCCGGAAGCACCGTGACAAGAGAGATGTGGTCCGGTCGATTAGACAAAACCCAGTCAAGCAATGAGGTGGTGCCAGTCTTGTAGTTTATCCTGGTAGGAGAATTGACAAGCTGGGAAAGATGCACAGCAAAAATGCATCCCTATAGGGACTAGAGGGTGGTGCAAGCCAGTTGGCATTAAAGTCTCTCAGCAGTACTGTTTCATTGTTTAAGTTCAAGGCACCAAGGCATTCCATCAGCGAGTTTAGCCCAGGGGTCCTTCTGACCAGGTGGAATGTACACCGACAGAACTATGAGGGTTTTGTTGTGTTTCTCAAGTAGCAATTTTAAAGCTAAAACTTGCAGGTTAGTCCCAGTGTCTGGAAGAAGGAGAACAATGGCTTGCAGATCCTCCCTTATGTAGATTGCACATCCACCCAATGTTTGGTTAGATGATCCATCCTGTACACTGTATAGCCTGGGATCGAAATTGATGAATCAGCAATCTTAGAGAGCCAGGTCTCTACCACTGAAAGGATGTCAGGGTTGTGTTGTAAAAACTAGGCATTAAGGATATCCATTTTTGGAAAGATTGAGGATATGTGAGTTGCTTGACATAACTTTGGGGTTCAGCTGTGAGTGTTGGAGGGCCCGGATTTGGATGGATATTCCCAGATAGTAGCAATGAATGTAGCGCAATGCAGCATAGATATTCTTTCAGGAGTTTGCTGCTGTATTTGAGTATTCTACACTGATCTGAATAGGAGGAGGGTTTTTCTTGAATATTAAAAACTTCAGGAAAGAGTGACAAGGGGTGCAGCCACCATGGTCCTTGGCAGAAAAACTCCATAAAAGTTGATGTAGGCAACACTCGCCGGGGGGGAGGGGGTATAGGAAGTTTGTGGCAGTGAGTCAAAATTTATTATGTACAAATTCAAGATAATGCACATCTGGATAATGGAAGAGGAAAGGGAGAACCAACTAAGTGGGATGACATTTGTGTCATTCGAACAATTGTAAGTTGTTGTGGGTATGTTAGCATTTAGTTCTGCTGACTGGTTGATTTCAGATACTTTGGGCATGAGTATGCGACTGATTTTTGGCAGGCGTGGGTGGTCACCATTAATGTGTTTGGGTCCTTGTTTGTATGAGTGAGCAGAGAGTGTGTGAGCCCAAGTACTGGTGTGAATGGACCATTGTGGGGCTGGCTACATTGATGTGGTTCAGAGGCTTGTCACAATGTAATACTAATTAAAATCCAGTCTGTTCATCTGACATCGCTGGTGATTGAAAGATTTTTTTACTGTATGAGTACGTGAGCTGTACATTTTCATTCTGAGTATATGCAACAGACACTAGTGGGATGCTCGGATGCATAGGCAGGGGTATCACCAGCAGAAATAGGGAGGTCTTCTAATCATGGCGGCCATGCTGGGCTGCACGTGATGTGAGGGGGGAGCATTGTCAGCAATGTTTGCATTATTTTAAAGCTTTACTATTTTTAGTTTAGTTTTGTGGTGAGTTAGGGTTAGGAGAATAGCTAGAGGCTTCTAATGAGGTAGAGTGAGGAGCCAGATTAATTATTTTTTAGACAAAAGTAGAATTAGTGGGGTGTACATGTGTCCAACTGGGATCTGAGAGGAGTTGGCGTGGAGGAGTACTATAGGTGGTGGAACGCTGTGGCAATGTATTCCAGCTGTTGTTACGCAGAACCCTGAGAAGAAGAGAGAAGGATGTGACCATCCTGTTCAATTCTTGGATGGTCATGCTATGTTGATGTAACCCCCTTGCAAATGGGGTTCCTAGAAATGCCAGTCTGGGTTTACCTTAGCCCATTTTGTTCTGTCCTTCTCCTGACTTGGCTTCTAATTTTTCTGGCTGTCTCCAGGGTAGCTATGTTCCGCTCCAGCCGAAAAGTAAAAAATTTAAATGTTTTAAATAATGGAACTGTTGCTGCTTGTTGGGAATATGTTGTACATGTGGGAAAAAGTGTTTAAAGTTAAAACTAATACTGTTTCCTTGGCAATTCCAGTATTGTGGGACTCTATATGTCAGTCTGTCAGCTGCTGCAGGGGGAGCTTGCAAAAGCACAGTAGCGACAGAAAAAGTAAAGGAGCCACATTCTTTATCTGTGCAGTCACTACAAGTGCAGCCTTTAAGCTATAGAACTGTGTGGCATTTGGGGCAAATAATTACTTCTTTCTGGCTGCACCAGGACATTATCAAGGCCACTGTTTCTCTGGGATTCTGTGAATGTGGACGGAATCCCAGAATCCTGATTGGCCGGCAGAATTCAAACGGCACCCGGAAGTATCGCGGAAGTCACAATGCTTGCATGCGTGTGAGAACTGGGCAACATAAAAGCCACTGTGCAGCAAGTCATCCCCCCTACTGAAAACGGCCAAAAAGAAGGAAGAACAAGAAGAATGCAGCAGACGCCCAGAGAGACCATGAGGACGCTGAGGACACCACTTGTAATTTTACTCCGGTGACCTGCTCCTCTTGATCCTCTGTGCATTGTGCGATTTGGTTCTGGTCTACCCCATTACACAGACTGAGCTCTTTGCCACAGTAAATTAAAAAAAAAAATTTATTTTAAAAAACGAGCATTGCTGCCACAGGGACAAGATTCATCACCATAGAAGGCATCGGACCCTTGAAATCTCCAGCAACCCTTCAGCACACTTCAGGTAAACTAAATTCCCTTGTTTGCCTGTAATATATTTATTTGATGCTGCTGTGTTCTTAGGGGGAAAACGAAAATGTTCTTGGCCACAGTACCACCCATGAATAACGCGGTCAGTCAATCGAACAATACGGGTAAATCTGTTACCATTTACCCCATTCTCATTCATCCCTTCATAAAATTCAGTGGTATTGTTGCAGTTATTGGCCTCCGTACATAGCGGGCGATTTGCAGGGCAAATAAGTAGTGTGACAGTATGCTTTTGCATCTGATTCCCTGTCCCTGACCACCTGTTTTGCCATTCTGACCTCTGCACTTGCTGTGACCCTGGAAGCACTGCAGCTGAGCGAGCTAAGAGTGCTGATTACTGCGCAGCCACTTGCTCTTTCCTTGACTGAACTGGCGGGACGGGTGTGTTACATTTGAGAGTTTAACTCCTGTAGCCCAGCCGGAGGAACTGCGGAGCACTATGTTGTCGCAATTACTGGCGGGTCACCAGTCTAGTCACCACTCTCACCGGGGCCCGCCCAAGAGTCTTCAACACTGTGTGGAGTCAAGATCGAGGAGTGGAGTCAGTGTCATTGACCGCGGTGCAGTGAACATCAGGTTCTCCTGACGGATCGGCATCTCTGCAGGTCGGTGACAGGATGGGGTGAAATGATTTGGGGGTAGTTGCTCAGACAGTCTGGCTGGAAAGTTCTTGATGTCGGAGGGGGGAGGCAGTCATGACAGACAGACAGTCACTGAAATTCATCTGCGTGCTCACAGCTGCAGTAATAGTAGAGTGGGATTCCAGGATATAATTAATTTTTATTCCAGATCTGTCTTTTACTTTCTGTCTCCTTGCTCTCCCTGGGGTTTCTGCTCCTGGCTGTTTTTTTTTTCTCCCCTTCCACTCTCCTTTTGGAAATCAGGTCTTTTATCAGAGGAAAATCAACAAGGTGTGCAAGAAAAACCAGCCAAGTCAAACAAACTGAGACAAGAAAAAGTGATGTTTATTAGATCCAAGTAGGACTGCAAACAAGAACTCCCCAGCATTTAATTGAATCTCACTGTGTCTTCTGGGGGGAGGGGATGGGAACCCCCCCTTCTCTGTTGCTGTGAGGGGGGGAGGCTGCAACACAGAAGTGTACCTATTTTGATCTGTGAAATGTTGGAGGGTCTGCTGAGGCATTCATGTTACATTCAAGCACAGTGATGTGATGTGGGGAGGAGAAACATTTCAGTACAGGTGAGAAGAGAACACTAATGTTCAATACTGTAGTTCAGTACTGTCTCTCTTCTTACCCATGACTGGGCTGTGCTGTGCTGTTTTCTGCTGTCTCCTCGATGTGCTGTCTGGTGTTACAGTAATCAGGTGTTCCGTTTCTGTCTTTCTCCACTTACTCTTGCAGACCCAAATATTTAATTTTTAACACTCCATAGCTCAGTATCCTCTCTGTACCCTATCTCTTAACGTCAGAGATGCATTTTGAAAGTAAAAAATGGTTAAGCGACCACTGTCTTTACCGGGCAAAACTACCATACACAAATGTCCCCTTTCTAAGCGGCTTTGACTGTATTTAAAAACAAGCATTGCTGCCACCGGGACAATTGCCATAGAGGCATCAGACCCCTGAAATCTCCAACAACCCTGCCTTGTCTCTGCACACTTCAGGTAAACCAAATTCCATTGTTTGCCTTGTGCTTTGGATATTGATGCAGTGAAATCAGGGAACCGAGGGCCAGTATAGGGGGTTTTATTTCTTTGCTAGCTGTATTTGTAATATGTTTATTTGCTGCTGCTGTGTTCTTTTGGGGGACGAAAATGCCAGGGGAATAAACAGTGAGTGAGGACACCACTTTAATTTGTTGGTGCAGTGAAATCAGGGAACCAAGAGCCAGTATAGGGGGTTGTATTTTCTATATTTCTAACATGAGCTGCTGTGTTCTTTGAGAAAGCCAGGGGTGCAAACAGTCAGTGTTGCTCAGCTGAGTCAGGTGTGTGTGTGTGTGTGTGTATATATATCTATGTATGTACATATATGTGGGTGTGTGTGTGTATTTAATATAAAATCTGAGTACTGAGGTACTTAAGTTGTAAAAAACTGTAATTCCTTGTTTGCTTTGCTTCTTTGAATCTTTTTACAGGGATTGCTATATCTATATCGTGATACTGGGTTCTCTGGGAGGGGGAAAAAGTGGAAAAACCTAGGAGTACAAACAGTCTTGTAAGAGGTGGGGCAAACCAGCACTCCAGCAATGCAGGGCATTGCCCCGGGGAGGAGTGTTTGTGTCGGAGAATTGCTATTTTTTTTTGTACAAGACTACAGTGGATGTTTGCCCTGGATTTTTCTGAAGCCTGGAGTACTGGTTTGCTTGATTCCTTACTTGTTCCAGCATCCACCTCATTTGGAGTGCACCCTGCTTTTTTGAAAACTGTACAAAGTCTTGCTTGGTTGCTCGGCTGAGTCAGTATGTGTGTGTGGCCGTCTAAGTACGTGTATGTGTGGGGGGACAGGGAGGCCTTGGAGGGGGAAATGAGTAATTTTTATCTTCTGTATGCCTCAGAGTGGTGGTATGTGGTCTAGCATGGAGCATTTTCATGGGGGAGGGAGGTCTGAGTATTGTGACCAACTGTGCCCAACAATCAGTATGTGTGGGGGTGTCATCTGATTGATGGGTTTCTGAGTATTGTCAAGGGCTGTTTCTGTGAGAAAAGCAAGCTCACCACCTCCAACCTAGTCGGAGGCACCCAGAGAGAAACACAACATCTTGGACTTTACAGAAGATGGCTAGCACACTGAATCCTCTGGCAAGTCCGAAGTTCTGTGGTTCTTGCTGTGTGCCCCAGAGTAAGTGGGGCAAGGTGATTGGTGGCACAGCACACTAACACAGGCACGTTTCATGGCTGGATGAGATTTGTCAGTGCTGCATCCCTGAGCATGTCTGCAGGGGCAATGTTGGTTGAAAGCATCTGACCCAACTCCTCCCCTTCTGCAGCATGGTGCCCCAGCCTCCAATAGGGACCAGGCAAGTGCTAACCACTAAGGATCCCCCTCCCCAGAAAAGGAGAGCAGTTCATCGGATGTTCAGTTCTTTTCCTCCCCAGCTGACCCCCGGCAGCCCATGCATATTGCCTAACATGGGTCACCTGTGTAGAGTGTGGTAAGATGACCAGTGCCTCAGCCCCTTTGTGCCACCAGACCGGCACCAATGTGTGCCCTGGAGTATAGTGGTGTGGGGGTCTGAGTAGTTGGGGGGGATGTCTTGTTATTTCTGAGCTTTTGTGTCCATGTGGTCCGGGTGCCTGATGGTTGTAGTTCTAAGGTGTGCCCTGTTGCAAGAGATTCTTTTGATGATCTACTGTTAACGGTAAGTTCTTACAGAAGTGTCCTTTTTTTTTCTTGGGCAGGGAGCTGGAAAGCCCCCTGAATCCCCACTGTGACCCTGCACTCCACATCTGCCTACCATGCTTCTGAGACCAACCTACAGTAGGTGCAGTGGTTTTTTCATCTTACAGTATGCAGGTGCAAGTTATTTCTGCTGGGAACATGTGGAAATACCCCCACTCCCCACTGCACCATTGCCCATACTTGCCACAGTGTCTCTTTTTTGAGAGGAGATTGGTGCTAAGTTTTCATTAAGTGCAGTTAAAGTCACAAGATTCGGCAACAAATACCAAAGGGTGCTTGGAGTCGCACCACGACCTTGCCCTTACTGTCAGGTACTGTGTACATGGGGGGGAAAATATCTTTGTTTGATCAATGCAGTGATATGGGGGGGAGTTCAAGGATAGTAGTATTTTTTTCAGACCAGTTTGCAGTGTGGTTTTGGGCAAGTCACGTTGGATATATCCATGTGGCTGTGCAAAAAGCTTTGTAGCACCAGGTAAGTCTGAATGTTGCATGTGTGGTTGACAGTTGAGAAGAAGGTTAATTGCCATGTAGTTGTGGGCAAGTAGGAGGATGTTTATTTGCTGCTGCCATTGTACCTGGAGGATGAGAGTCGTAGATTACTGCTGCCGTTGTACCTGGAGGATGGGAGCTGTAGACTTCTGCTGCCATCTTACCCAGTGAATGGTGGTTGTGGCTGCTGCTGTCATTGTATCAGGCGGATGGAAGTTGCAGGCTGCTGCTGCTGTCGTACCTGGAGGATGGGAGTCGTAGGCTGTTGCTGCTGCTGTCATACACGGAGAATGTGAGTCATAGATTGTTGCTGCCTTCACACCTGGAGGATGGGAGTCATAGAATGCTGCTGCCATTTTACTTGGAGGATGGGAGTCGTAGATCACTGCTGCCATTGTACATGGAGGATGGGAGTTGTAGACTGCTGCTGCCATCTCACCCAGTGAATGGTGGTTGTTGGCTGCTGCTGTCATTATATCAGGCAGATGGAAGTCGTAGGCTGCAGCTACTGTCGTACCTGGAGGATGGGAGTCGTAGGCTGCTGCTGCTGTAGTACCTGGAGGATGGGAGTCATAGGCTGCTGCTGCTGTTGTACCTGAAGGATGGGAGTCGTAGGCTGTTGCTGCTGCTGCTGCTGCTGCTGTCATACACAGACAATGTGAGTCATAGATTGCTGCTGCCTTCACACCTGGAGGATGGGAGTCGTAGAATGCTGCTGCCATTTTACTTGGAGGATGGGAGTCATAGATCACTGCTGCCATTGTACATGGAGGATGGGAGTTGTAGACTGCTGCTGCCATCTCACCTGGTGAATGGTGGTTGTTGGCTGCTACTGTCATTGTACTAAGAGGATGGGAGTCGTAGGCTGCTGCTGCTGTCGTACCTGGAGGATGGGAGTCGTAAGCTGCTGCTGCTGTTGTACCTGGAGGATGGGAGTCATAGGCTGCTGCTGCTGTCGTACCCGGAGGATGACAATTGTAGGTGGTGGCAGCTGCCACATAGCCAGTGGATAAAAGTCATGGACTGCACTATCTAGGGGATCTAATTCTCCCATTTTGTTACTTGAATTATCTCATCAAGCAGATTGGTAGACCACACTAATATTTTTTTTCATTGTGATTTCAGTATTCATACTTTCTGCCTGCACGATGCCTGCTGCACCACTGAATAAGAAAGCCAAGCTCTGCTACACTTCGGCTAAGGAGCGAGCCTTTCAGTTTAAATCTGAAGGCCTCTATGAGGATGGAGGAAAACTTTTCTGTCCATCCTGCAACCGTGTCCTGGACCATACCAGAAAAGATACAGTCAAAGAGCATCTGCTTAGCAAGAAACATGTTAGGAATAAGGAAAGAGCTGCTAGTGAAGGAAGACCAGCAAGGCAGGTGACCCTGACCAGCAGTTTCAGAACTGCAGTAGAATCATCGATAGTAAGAAATGACATGGTCATGGACTCAGTTAAGGCATGGGGGGCTGTGAATATTCCACTGGAGAAGCTGGATCATCCACAACTAAGGGAATGAATGTGCAAGTATGTGAAGGGGAGTGGAGCGGTGCCAAAAGCAGACACCCTGAGGCAGCTCTATCTATCCAAGTTAAGAGAGCAGATTGATGCAGACCTTAAAGCAGCTCTGACTGGGAAATCATTGTCGGTGATATGTGATGAGAGCACAGATGCACAGTCGAGGTGCATTCTTCATGTCATCTTTGTGTTGGAAGGGGGCATGACACATCTCAGAAACAGCACAGAACTAGACTCTGTCAACCATTCTACAGTGGCTCAAGCTGTCTTAAAGACTCTCCAGAGCTGTGACATTGAATTTATGAATGTAGTTTTGTTTGTCAGCGACAGTGCTCATTATATGATTAAATGTTTTAATGATGCACTTCGCGGGGTTCTTGGGGACCATGTTGTGCATGTGTGTTGCTGGGCACATGTCTTGTGCCTTGTTGGGGATACATGGCTGCACCATTTCAAAAAAGTTAATGAACTGGTTTCATTGATAAAATATGCTTTTCAGCAATCACCAAAATGCAAACAAGAATTTATCACATTTTTGCAGGATTTGGAAGCTCCAGGAGAAATGATTGCTTTACCGCTGGTTCCTGTTTTAACTAGATGGAACACGTGGTTTGCAGCAGTGGCATACCAATCGACACACATACAATACCCGAGGGACTTTTTCAGGGCAGAATCTAGTGATGCCACCTCAATAAACAATCTACGGGCATTACTGGATGACTGGTATGATGAGTTACAAGCACAACTGGCATTTATTACAGATAATTCAGGTGACATTATTGCTGCGACAGAACTTTTGCAGTCAAAGGAGAAACCTCTTGCGACGTCCACATATGACATGCTAATGGCAATTAAGAGTCGCTTTGAGGCTGGCACAACTAAAAATGATGGCTTTGGTGAGAAGGCAGAGCTGTACCTCTCTAAACTAAGGAATAAAGTAAGGGATGAGAACATCAAGCTGTTCAAAAATGCTTTCAAGGTCAGTTTGGAGAAACTGACAAAACACCTGCAGTCAAATCCATCTGTACACTTTCTCATGGCCTGTCGAATTCTAAACCCACTCAACCTACCCAAACTCATTAAGGACTTCCAACTGTATTTGCCCTATATCCCAATGTTCACATTATGCAATAAGAATGCACTGTTAAGGGACTGGGAGATCTACATATGGCAGGATGTGGGTGAATTACCAGAGATTGAATCATTTGATCTTCAACAGTACTGGATCTCTATGTACTCACAGGTACCAACTGTGGCAAAGGCAGCCCTTCAAGCCATCTGGGTCCCTGTTTCTAGTGCAGATGTAGAGCAGTCATTTTCAGCACATGGACAAATCCTGACCGACCAACGGAGAAGCCTGACTGTGGACAATTTAAAATTATTTTCAATGCTGCTATTCAATAAGTAGACTCTCCCACCCTCTTGTGTAATTGCAATTCTGATGCACTATTTGCAGAAAAATGGTGCTCCTCTGTGCAATAAAGCTGTAGACATGCAGTTCTAATGCAATATTGCAGAAAACAAAGTGGTGCTCCACTGTGCAATGACTAAGACTTGCAGTTCTGGTGCAGTATTGTAGGAAAAAAATGGTGCTCCACTGTGCAATAATGTGTAGACATGCAATATAGTAGTATCTCTGCATTATATATAGCTATGGTTAGATTCTACTGTCCTTCACATAGTATGCCTTACTTCATGTAGTCTGGGTAGCATGTTTGTCTGGGTAGTGCTTGTTGACCCATGTTCAGTAGTCAGTACTTGTGTTTTTTGCACATATTTATCTTTGTAAATCTTTTTAAAATAAAACACATTAATTGCATTTTATCTTTGAGAAGTTTTTATCATACATGTCACAGAACACATTGTCAACATTAAAACAAAGTCAAGATTTTGGTGTTGATTTAGTATTGCACAGACTTCAGAATTGGTTAATCCCTGTGAGAAAAATGTTACTGTTACACGAGACCATTTATTTTCACTGGCTGCATTGATCTGAGAAGGGAATATTTTAATAATTATGCTAGTTTAGCCAATGGAGTTCCACAGTCATTAGCCTTGATAGCTGGTAGATGCGCAACTTGGATAGCTAATATAACATGCAATATGAGATTAAATGTTCTTGTTTTCTGCTAATGTGACTTAAATCTGCATAAAAACATGATAAAACACTGACAGACAAATTTATTACTTAAAATGAGTGAATAATATAAAGTTTTGGATTACCGGAAAAATCCTGGAAATTGGATTCCCGAATACTGGTAAAATCCCGGAATCCAGGATGGTCAAAATGGAATTTGCTTTTTCCAAGCACCGAAAAACAGTGGCCTTGGACATTATTCAGGACTGCATCCAATCTGCTATAAGGGACAGTGGGTTAAGCAGCCATTGCCAGCAGTACAGCCAATTGGAATTGCAGCAACAGAAAGCCAGGACTTGTGGGACATTCACTGCATCTCATGGGAAAGCACCCAAGTGCTTATGGGGGCTTACACTGGACATTATTTTTGGCACAAATTTCACAACCCAATTGTGCCTCAAGTGTTCTGATTGACAGGTTCTTCAGCAACTTGGAGACATGTCAACCCATCCCTGCTACCAATCAGGAGTCGAGCTAGGAGCTCTATAAAGAGACAATGTTGCCAGTTTGTCTGGGAGATTCATTCAGAGATGCAGAGCTGAGAGAGCCGCAGAGCAGGCTCCAGCCTGCTGGGAGCCCCCCATGGGGGAGGGGCTCCGGCTCCAGCCATGCCATCAGGCCTGGGTCACTTAATTCAAGCCCTTTCAGTCTTCAGAGGGCATTTGTTATTTTCTTCAGTTAACAGTTAACTAGTTACAGTAATTGTGCTTTCTGCAACAGCTAGTCTGGAGGTTGCCAGTACTGTCCTCCAGAGGCTAGCCTTCCCTCCCACGTCAGAGATAGATGTGGACTGAAGAATTAGATGTCCAGCTGT
The DNA here is from genome assembly GCA_016271365.2 of Neoceratodus forsteri. Lineage (NCBI taxonomy): Eukaryota > Metazoa > Chordata > Ceratodontiformes > Ceratodontidae > Neoceratodus > Neoceratodus forsteri. The sequence goes on from CM028136.1 coordinate 879,376,997, forward strand.
GGTGAGAGCGCTGACCAGACCAGATGACATCATGCAGTGGTGAGAGCACTGACCAAGTACCTCAGTGGTGAGACAGCTGAAGAAGTCTTCAGGATGCCTTCAATTGCAGATGAGACCCGTGGAGGACCTGAGTGAGTACCCTCGTACCCCCTGGTGCAAGGGAGAAGTTAAGCAAGTAATCTTGGGGGCTCCATGTCCCATTAAGGAATGTGTGCTGTTAAGTGTGAAGTATTGAAGTCATCAGTCTGGGCTTCTAACCCCATAAGAGACTGTCTAGTTCAAGTAATGGATGCATCTTGTCTGTGGCCCAAATGGCTAAGTTGCAGATGCAGCAAGATGCTGGGCTTAGTGAATCATATAAATGTGTAGCTATGGGTTAGAGTCCTGCCATTGTGGAGCTGTCTGCCAAGACGCGCTTGCCACTTCATGAGACAGGAGGCCCTAGGGCATGTTAATGTCAAAGATACCTTAAAGAGAATGTACCTGTGTCTGCACAGAATTTCAACTAAGAGCACTTGATATAAGTGTTAAATGGTTAGACGTACTGGATAGGACTCCGCTTATGGATAATGTTCTTGGTATATAGAATGTACTGAATGTGACTGCCTGTGACTAAAGTATGGGATGGTTGATAAAAGTGTCATTGCCAACTTACTCTGGATGGGTGCCTTTTGGTATACAAAGTACTGGATGTGACCGTGTTTAAACTGCGTTTAGGATGCTTGACAGAAGCGTCACCCTTATTGCTTTGGATGGGACTTCCAAATATTGTGCTGAATGTTCTGGATGTAAGATCCACATAGTTTGTTCTGGAATGTTCAGAAGTCTGCAAGTGCAGGGCAATCCCTGATTTGTCTGCAAGTGCAGGGCAAACCCTGCTTTGTCTGCTAAAGTGCAGGGCAGTCCCTGCTGTGGATGTAAATAATAATTTGCTGCTTTACAAAAATCTGTTTCCAAGTTGCCCCCACCCTCAATTGGATAGCCGGCCACCTCGACCAGCTGCAACTCCATCAGGCCTGCAACATCTTGGACTGTGGTATCTGTTTAACCAGTGTGGTATGAGATTGCGGGGTTTCTGCTGTATCTGGGACTGGTACCAGTGTGGGTAATATTAATAATTATGTTTAACATCTGATTTATCATCAGCTAGATAGTCAGGGCTCTGGATGTCTTAAGTCGAATGGTAAAATGTGATTTATGTCTGCCTGTTAATATGTAGCCACCCAGCTGGAGGGTTTACCAGCAAAAATCTAAATAACATCTCTACATGTGTAAATATGGTAAGATAACCTCTACTCCTCCTGTTTCCCTTTCCTAGCTCCTTTATTACCCCCAAAATAAATATCTTGTTGTTGTTTGAAATCCTGTGTGAGCTTATTATTAGAGACAGTCTTTAATTCAAAATGTGGAAATGTGCAGAACTGTGTATGGGGCATGTCTGGGGAAGGTAACTGGTCATTGTGGGTGGTGTAGCAGCTCAGGGGGCTACACCCAGTATCCTCTCACCTACGTAAAGCACCCTGAGTGGAGGCACTGCGCAAAGGTTTTATAAGTTAGCGAACCCAACCCCCTTAGCCTATGTTCGGGGTAGTAGGCAGGGGTGTAACACTGGGGGTACTGCACTAAGAGAGATGCGGTTTGGTTCCCGGGGAGCCACTGAGGTTTGTATTTGGGAGCTACTGAGGGTGTCTATGGTTGTAAATCTGGGTCATGGCCAGGAGAAACCAGGGGAAAGACTTCTGAGGAAATTGTCACCCTGGTAGTTCTTGGGATGACTGACATCGGTTGGAGTAGCTGAATTGTTGGTCGACTGGAGAAGGTGAGCTGTGGTCAAGAACTGTTCTGAGTAGCAGTTGTAAGCTCTGGCTGCTGCCCAGTTAGCCTCAGGATATACTGGACTAGTCACCAGTCATTGGGAATGGTGGGAGTCACCCCATGATAGTGACTGAGCATTCTGGCTGCAAGTGTGAGACCCCCTCCTTAGGTGAGAACTGGGTAGGGGAAGACTCCCGAGTTGGGTAGGGTTACAAGCCCTACACCCCTGAAAGAACTTCTAGGGAAGATTTTCTCCTGGGTGGCCTGGCTGTATACCTGGACTCAAAGAATGTTGGTGAGCCTCTTTGTTCTCTGAGCTTTGTTTATTTGGTGAGTGGCCTGAAGATATACTTAGGCTGGACAGTAGTGAGAGACTGTACTGCCGAGATTTTCAGGTTGTTGCTGAATTGTGGTGGGCTGCCTTTGGTGTGACCCTACATTGACTGTGTTCAGAGCAACAGTTCTGTGATAGAGGACAAAAACTATTACTTTGTTTGCGTTGAACTTCATAAGTCCTAGACTGGATTTTTAGAGATTGTGTCTCAGACTCTGATTTTCTTCCCACTAAAGGATAAACTAACTTATTTTTAGTGGGTGGTGAGTTTGGGGTATTTGGAGTTGTTGCATGAATGGTGTGTAGATGATTTGCATGAGAGAGTGAGATTTGGGTGTGAGAGTGTGATTGTGGTGTTTATGTTGTTTTGGTTATTTTGTATGAAATATGTGCCTGGGAAAGAGTCTGGGAAGGTGCAGCTACTTGGAGGCCCTCCTTCAGGATCTCAGCCCATTTGAGCTTCCACCACTCCCTTTAAAGAACTATGGGAGCTGTTGAGCACTAGGGATTTCCCAGAGGGGGGGTCCTAGTGGGGTCAGTCCAAGTGGCTGCCGGGGAGTCATCGATAAGGGTGGTGAGACTGAGGAGATGCCCTGGGGTGAAATGGCCACTAGAGAGGGTTCCTCCCTTTTTGGTGCCCAAACCCAAGGGCTCCATGGAAGTTAGTGGGCAGGTAGGTGATCCAGTAATCTCCCCTTATCCTACTCAGGCTGCATTGTGCAACTCCAGGTCGATAAGGAACAAGACTGCCATAATGGAGGACTTGATTGCCTCGGTAGACCTGGCTTGCATCATAGAGATGTGGCTGGATGAAAATGTGGCTCCCATTCTGGAGGCTACAGTGACAGCTGGGTACTCCATGATACACACCCCAAGGAAGGATCGCAGAAGCGGGGGATGGCCATTTGTTTTTAATCTGACCTGGGCCTCATGGTGCTACCTTGGGGCCAAAGGAGTCTTTTGAATATGTTGTCACGTGGGGGGGGATCCTGGCATGGGTTACAGGATCCTCCTGCACTATTGCCCCCCAGGTCAGGATGCTGAATTTCTGAGGGAGATCAGAGAGCTTGTCACTGGCCTGGTGTTGGAGTCCCCTAGATGATTAATTCTTGGGAACTTCAATGCCTGGGTTGACGACAAGCTCTCCTCATTTGGCAGTGATTGCATGGAGGCACTGGGCTTGACACAAAATGTTACTTCTGTGACCCATTCGCACAGCCACACATTAGACTTGGGGTTTTCATTAGGCCTTGAGACCACTGACCTTAGAGTTGATCCGGTAGTTTGGTCAGATCATAGCATCATAAGGTTCAGGTTTGGGGCTCCTCCTAAAGCACTTGCCTCTGTGGAAATGGTCCGGTACTGCCCTTTGCAGGATCTGTCACCACTAGGGCTATCAGCAGTACTGAACCTATCGAGTGTGGAGGCTGCGTGTGCAATTGGAACAGAGGAGGCAGTGGCGGCCTATAATGCTGCCTTTGATTCAATCGCACCCGTTTGTGTCCAACCCTTATCTACTCACTGGAGACCAACCTGGCGTGATGGGGAACTTAGGGAGTTAAAGATTAAGGGTCAGAGGTTAGAGAAATGTTGGAGGAGCTCTAGCCTGATGGAGGGCAAATTGACCCTGACGTCCCATTATAAGGACTATCAGGGGGCAATCACCCGTAAGAAAGCAGAATTTTTGTCAAGGGAGACTGCTGTGGCAAGGAACAGACTGACTCAGCTCTTCTGCATGGTTGATGGGTTATTGCATCCAGCCTGCCTCCATGTGGGAGGAGCGGGTTCAAGCACTAGGTGTGAGGAGTTTGCTCTGTTCTTTGCCAACAAAGAATCTTCTGTCAGAGCTGAGATGTCCTCCAGCATCACTCAAAGGGATTGTGGGGTCCACCCTGAGGTGTGCCAGAGCACTCCTCTTGTGTGGGTTGAGTTCTACCCAGTTGGGGTAGAGGAGGTAGTGGAGGTTGTCTCGAGACTGAGGCCAACACATTGTGATATGGACCCAGGTCCGACACGGCTTTTGGTCAGATGTATGGACCTGATTGGATCAGTTGTGGCCGAGATCGTTCGGAGTTCTTTGAGGAGTGGGGTCTTCCCATCCGCACTGTAAGAGGCCCTGGTTAGCCCCAAATTGAAGAAACCCTCATTGCACCTGGATTGTCTCGGCAACTATGGACCAGTCTCTAACCTCCCATTTTTAGGGAAGGTTATATAAAAAGTGGTGACAAGTCAGCTCGAGGAGTAACTTGCCTCGTCCTCCACCTATGAGGTTTTCCAGTCTGTGTTTAGGGCTGGGCATAGTACCAAGACCGCCCTGAAAAAGGTGCTAAATGATCTCCTAATAGTGAGAGACAGGAGAGATCATACCATCTTGGTCCTCCTGGCTCTCTCAGCAGCATTTAACACTGTGGATGATGAGGTGCTGCTTGACTGACTGTGGTACTGGTGTGGCCTGTCCAGTATAGTCATCAAATGGTTCCGGTCATACCTGACAGGCAGAGTGCAGAGGGTGGTGATGGGGTTAGCCTCATCTAGCCTGAATCCTCTGACCTGTGGTGTTCTGCAGGGGTCGATCCTGTCACCCTTGTTGTTCACGGTGTATATGCTGCCATTGGGAGAAATTTCACATTTTGCACTTGCGAAATATTTTGCGAAATGCACAAATTTTGTGAAAAATTTTGCTTGGCGAAATTGTCGATTTCATGGCAATTTCACTGGTGAAATGTTATTTTGCAACATCTCTACCAGCCGTCCATCCCAGGCTCTCCATTCCACCGAGGATTGTTTCCTTAGTGTTCCTGGGTTAGGTTGCATCTCCAGTGGTAGAGCGTTTTCAGTGGTTGTACCTACCCTATGGAATTCTTTACCCAAACAGCTGCGGGAGGCACCCTCAGTGGAATCCTTTAAAAAAGGACTAAAAATGTTTTTATTTAGCCAGGCTTTTAATGTATAAATAGTTGAACTGGATTTTATTATATAGATTGATAATTTTATGTATATTGCTGCCTTCTCCAACTTTGTATTTTAATGAATGTTTAAAAGTTGTTGTACTGTGTTTTAATTGTGAAGTACTCCAAGTCCATGGAAAGGACGTTATGGACATGAAGTATCTATCTATCTATCTATCTATCTGTCTGTCTGTCTGTCTATCTATCTATCTATCTATCTATCTATCTATCTATCTATCTATGTACACTGCAGTGTTGGGGGGGCAGCAGTGTGGGTAGCTCTGTGTACAATTTTGAAATTTCTGGCAACACCCCTGCCTTTGTCATGTCCAGTAATAACGGATTGCTTATATAGATAGATAATTTTATGTAAATTGCTGCTTGTATATTGCTTTCTGCTCCAACTTTGTATTTTAATGAATGTTTTAAAGTTGTTGTACTGTGTTTTAATTGTGTAGTGCTCCAAGTCCCTGGAAAGGAGCACTATAGACATGAAGTATCTATCTATCTATGTAAACTGCAGTGTTGGGGGGGAGTGCAGCAGTGTGGGCAGCTCTGTGTACAATTTTGAAATTTCTGACAACACCCCTGCCTTTGTCAAGTCAGTAACAATGGATTGCTTAAAAATGTTATAAACATTAGAGTTTTGTTAAAATCCTAATATTTAGTATTTCCCTATGATCTGTGTGGTATTAACTATGTGATTTGTAAGAGAGCTAGGGACCAATATTCAATACAGTGCAAAGCAGGGCACAAAGGTTTGGGCTGCACTTTGCATTTGCCCAGGGGTCTGAGAATTATATATTCAGTCGGATAGGGCACCATCTCTACCCGACTGAATATAGGACCATGTCAGCACAGTGCGAAGTCAAGTAGAGCTGCCCAGACATGGCTCCTGATGTGGGCCTCAAGAGAGGATAGTGCCGGAACGTATCTGCAATACTGAAAGGGACCCATGCAAAGGAGCCCATTGGTCATGCAAGGTGCTAAGGGGCAATTTGCATGCCCATTATGGCCTCATTTGCATAGGTTGTGGAGGCAGGTTAGCACAGCGCCACCCCCAGTCCAAGACATGTAGACATCGTTGGTGCTAGTGGTCACCTCCCCCCGATCTCCAGCCCATATTTAAAATACACTCCTTTGTGCTAGTGGTCCCCCCTCCCTCTAGTCGCCTGCCTGTAGTGAAAGTTACAACCCTCCCTGGCATCCAGTGGTTCCCCTGGGCACTGATCCATGGTACCACCAGCTTAAATGTCCTTCTCCCTGGCATCTAGCATCCCCCCACCAGAGCACTGAGCACTCACCTCCCCCAGTCACCTCACCAGTATCCTTGGTGCCGCGACTGCATACCCTCAACCGGGATTCTAACACCTCACACCTCTTGGTTAATAGTTATAGTCCAAGCTGAGCACACATCTTATTTACAAAACAGGATGACATGTCCTGTCCTATAAATATGAGGCGCGCTCCCAGACTGGACATACGGTAGCTGGGAGAAGAGGTGTCAGGAGGTCTGTGCCAGTCACTGTATGCACTCATGGCACCAAGGACACTGGTAAGGTGACTGGGTAGTGGGTGCTTAGTGTCATGGTGATGGGGGCCACTAGATACCAGGGAGTCAGGCATTTTGACCAGCAGTACCATGGTTTGCTGTCTGGGGAGGACCACTGACACCAGGAAGAGTTGTAACTTTTACTGAAAGCTTGCGATCGGAGGGAGGGGGGGCCACTAGCACCAGGGAGTGTATTTTAAATATGGGCCAGCAATTGGAGAAAAGGGGGGACCACTAGCAACAGATAGTTAATTTTAAATATGGGCCAGTGATCGGGGGGGGGACAACTAGCACCAGGTAGTTTTCTTATTTACTAGGGGCCGGTGATTGGAGTTGGGGTGTGCCACAGACCACAGGCGTGGGTGTGTTCCCCCAATGGCCAACTGGCTAGCTGGCTGCATTATCTCCAACAGCTGCAAGGATTGCCCAGAGTAAAAGGAGGTTTTGTTTGGCAGTGTTTGCATGGTGCAAAAGGACCATGCTGAACCATTATGCATAGCACAAATCTGCTGAATATCAGCTTGTGCTGACATCCTGTCCCTGCCCCACCATTTGCATATCCCCTTTTTTGGTTTGCATGGGTGCTAACCCTGTTTGCTAGTGCAGCCAAGCCTTTTGAATATTGGGCTCCAGTATGAAACCCAGTTTGAATGCTCAAACACCTGTTAATGCTTGCGCAAACTTTTGAATATCGGGCCCCTGATCCTTTATGATTACTGAACAGATTATCATTGGATATGTATTCTCTATATCTATGTTGAGATCCTTCCATATTTGCGGTGTCTCCCTTCCACTAGCTAGATTAAACCAAATTACTAATATACTCATGTATCAGCTCAATTAGCAGTCATTTCATAACTATTAAGGTAGGATTTGACCTTCTGAATATGAATTTCATCTCGTATGACATTTGACGTGTACATGTAATTTTAACATTAGGGGCCAGATATTCAAACTGCGCTCTTCCTAGGTGCAAGCCCTTGCACTGTGCAAAATAGTTGTGCTGGGGTGTTGCCCAGGAGATATTCAAAGGAGTTGAGCTATTGAGCAACTCCTTTGAATATCACCTACTGTCCACAGCCACTGTGCATGGCGCAGTGGAACTTGCGGCACCCCAAGTTGTCGGAGTGGAGCATTCAACTTGCAGTGGCGCAAGTACCATTGAGCCATGCGCAAAATCCTGATATTCAAAAGGTGACATGCAAATGGGGCCATAATTCATGCAAGGCGCAGGGGGGGCATTTGCATCTGATTATGGCCCTATTTGCATGCCATTAGCATGCAGGTGCACCGATCCCTGAGGACTTGCGCCTGGCGCCCTGCCAGGCAGCAGCCATTGGGGACCGACGCCCCCTGCAGCCCGATTGCGGGCAAAATAGTGAAAATCCCCACCACCACCCCCCATCAGCCTGACCGCAGGCTGCATTAGTTTAAAAACAACCCCCCCTGCAGCCCGATCGAGGGCATAGTTTAACCTCCCACCAGCCCGATCACGGGAGCAATGTGTCTCCTAACACATCCCTGGTGGTCCAGTGACTGTAGATCCTGATCGTGGATGTAATCATTAAACTCCCCAAACATAGCCCTGGTGGTCCAGTGGACCGAGATCCCGATTATGGGATATAATCATTAAACTCCCCCCCAACATAGCCCTGGTGGTCCAGTGGACCAGAGATCCCGATCAGGATGTAATCATTAACCCCCCAAATGCTAGCCCTGGTGGTCCAGTGGACCGAAAACCCCAATCACGGGATGTAATTATTAACCACCCTCCCAACACATCCCTGGTGCCTAGTGTCCCCCACCCACCCACCCATGAAGTCTCACCACCCGCCTCCCTCAGCAGCTGGCGGGTGGCAGCATCCCACCTGCCTGCCGCCCGCCGAACCGCCGACTGATCAGGCAAGCTCATGACAGCAGAGCAAGAGCACGAGCTGTAGTTTACAGCAGAATAAGATAGTCCAGTTTTGTGAATGAATATTCATTCACAAAACTGGACTGTCTTGTACGGTATAGGCTGCATGCACTTTGGCTCTTGCTCTGCACCAATGGGCATGCAGCCCTACCGCAGTCAGTTGGTGGGTGGCGGGCAGAAGGCGGGTGGATGCTGCCACCCGCCGCCGCCGGGGAGCGGGTGGTGGGACTTCATGGGTGAATGGGGTGGGGGACACTAGGCACCAGGGATGTGTTGGGGGTGTTTAATAATTACATCCCGTGATCAGGATCTACAGTCCACTGGACCACCAGGGCTATGTTTGGGGTGGAGGTTAATGATTATATCCCGCGATCAGGATCTACGGTCCACTGGACCACCAGGATATGTTCGAGGGGGTTATTAAACTTACTGCCGCATCGGCATTTCGTCCACTGGACCACCAGGGATACATTTGGGGCTACATTGCTGCCCGTGGATCGGGCTGGTGGGGAGTACACTATGCCCACGATCGGGCCACTGGGGCATGGTGGTGGGTATTTACAGTCGGCTGCCGTGATCGGGCTGAGAGGGGGCACAGGGACTGGGTTAGCCAGCCACAGGTGGCAGCTGCTGTGTTGGCCCTGCAATACAGCAGCTCACCTGTGGGTGGCCCTCGACTTAAGCCTTTTTGGCTCAAAGTCATGCAGACGCAGGTTGGGGTTGCGCCTGATAATCCCTGCACAGCCCGGCTGAAAATCGGGCTGTGCAGTTTATGCATGGTTCCTCCCTCCAGTTGAGCATGCATTCATTTGCATTGCGCTTGCTCAGCCTGTTTTCAGTGGCGCAACTGCCTCCTGCTGAATATCGCAGAATTTCTCAATTGACTTGCGATGCTAACCCTTTGAATATCCCATCCTAGATGTTTTATATTTAATTTTTGTATTTATATATAAACTTAACTATTTTACGGAAGTGTATTTTAAATATGGTCTGGCAATCAGAGGGAGGGACCACTAGCACCAGGGAGTTTTTTTTCTAGGGCTGGTGATCGGATGGGGTGCCACAGGTTGGTTTACCTAAGCTGAATCAACAACACCATTGTTGAAGTTCAGCATAGTGAGATCCCTAATGTCAACAGGTGAAATTTCACCTGTCCGACATTGAAGTCTTTTCTCTCGTTGGCTGCAGCCCTGAACCCCATCTGGGGCTGTGCCCCCCCTTCTAAAAATTATCAACTCCAGTCAGAGCACTGCATGCTGTATTGTGTATGTGTGTGTATGTGTGTATTTCTGTTAGCCTCCCACCCACTCACCCTGTGAATCACCGGTGCCGTGACACTGAGTGAGGGAGAGGGAGTGCTTGGAGAGAGGGAGTGCTCCTGAGAGAGAGAGAGAGAAAGACAGAGAGAGAGAGAGAGAGAGAGAGTCAGATGGATTATACAGTGCAGCCCCCAGTGTGTTGTGTTGAATGCACAAAACAGAATATGTACATCTTTTGCTGCTGTTGAGCTCCTAGCTCCGTGGTACCAACCCACCTGCCCTGCAGACCTCCACAAATGAAGCATACAGTGAGTTCCCCCAGGGTTCCTCATCAGCCACCCAATCCCTCAATCTCCCAGTTACCCAGTGCATGCCCCATTCTGTGACCTGCTGTCCTGCTCATGTTCTCCACATACAGCAGTTCAGAATTCAGTGAGACACACAGTTCCACAGCCCAGTTTTCTTAACCATGCATGAAGGTAGGGAGGGAGAGATAGAGCAAGAGTGTGACCCACAGCGATCGATCCCCAGTGCACACGTACACTGCGATAAGCAGATGGAGAGGCACACATTATTTCTAACATCAATGGAGATCAAGACATGTTTGTTTTTCTCTCCGCTCCTGGTTGTGGAAATGCAGTACCACAGAAACCAAGTGAGTGACAGAGAGGTAGAAAGAAAGACCTGTGAGAAAGGGAGAGAGAGAGAGAGAGAGAGTGAGTGTGTGTGTGAGGTGTGTCCTCTCTCTCCCCCTAGGTCACTCACTGTCTGGCTGTGTGTGTGTCTGTCTGTCTTTCTTCCCCCCATCAGAGCAGAGACCACCTGAGGAGAAAGAAAGCCAGAGATCAAATAGTGAGTAGGGCGCAGACAGCGGCTCCTGGCTTCGGCATTCCAGTTTTCGTCCGCAGTGCCTCTGGTGCTGTTTCTATTGAACACTTCACTGAGCACCTGCATGGAGAGTTTATAGTTGAACAAATGTCTTATAACGTAACATCCGAGTGTACAATGTCAAAAATTATCCACAGCCAATGTTTTGTTATGATTTTTCCGTAGGTATTTAAATGTTACATTTCAGACAATGGGCTACAGACCCCTGCGCACCAGGTCGGGGCTCTGTAGGAGTTGGAGCAGTGGGAGCAGAGCACAGAGGAGAGGAGAGAGACAGAGAGTGAAGTGTAGTGAAATACCACTAGTCTCTGAGGCACATGGAGCAAATCCATAATTCCTGGAGTGAGTGAGAGAGAGAGAGTCATACAGAGGCAGAGACTGGTGTGTGTGTGTGTGTGTGTGTGTGTGTGTGTGTGTGTGTGTGTTGGGGTGCAGCACAGTTCTGGCCATTGGCAATTGAGGCAGTCTGTCTGCAGTAAGGGAACCTGCATGTTTGCATCAGTTGGACAGGAGCAGTGAGAGACACTGGTGACTTACTAGCTCCAGTACCTCAGGCACCGTGTGTGTGGGGGGGGGAGCCTTTGTGCATCTGGTAGGACATATAGGAGTGATTGTTATGAACAAGAGATGTCACAGATCATATTAGTAGTGTATCTGTGACACTTCAATGTGCATAACAGCATTGCAGGATGCATTATTTTCTATGAACTATTTTGCCAGGTGGCAGGATACAGTAACTTTTTTGCTGTTTAAACATCAAAAAACACCTTTTTTGATATTTTTGTCGTTGTTTAAACATAATCCATATTATAGGGGCAATAACCCACTCCAGGGTGTGCTGTTATTGGGGATTAACATGCAACCGGTGCTGTGAGGACACTCGGCCTGTGGTCACGTGCGGCCTGTGGCCTCATACCTCACAACGCACCCGGGAGTGCGCTAATTTCCAATAACAGCACACCCTGTCATGGGTTATTGCTTACTTAATGGTAGCACCAAAATGACCGATGAGTGATTTTCTTTGCTGTAATTTTGACAATAAGTATACACAGGAGCTACTGTAGCCAAGATGTCTCATACTAGTTGGGATAGCCTGGAAAAAATAAATTGGTAAACAAAAATACACAGAACCTTTTCATGTTCTTTTGAGCAGAAGATATGTCAGTTGACCCATTGATCCTCTTGTGGCACTCTAGATGGCATTGGTGCCACCAATGTGCATTATTGTTTAATTTTGTTAGTTTCAAACAGTTGCAAATACCAGTGTATATACACAGTATGGTATACAATACCATTTTTCTCTTACTGTTTCTTGGATGACGTTGTTATGTATTCCTTGTTTTTGACTTTACATGGGTTGTGTGATCTTGTGTTATGTAGTATTTAGCAGTTATTGAAACTCATTGATATTGAATGTCAGGATAGTGTAAAATAAGATATGCTGATAAACCGTCTTTCGGATGAGACGTTAAACCGAGGTCCCATCTGCCTGGATTGGTGGTAGTTTAGGTGGATGTTAAAAGATCCCATGGCACTTATCGAAAAGAGTAGGGGTATGTTTATTTAAAAACAAAGCATATATACAGACTTTTAACACAAAAAACAATTACAACAGTATTACAAAATCTTCAAATGTGAAAATTCAAAATTCATCTAATGCCTTAAGAGAAGGAAACACAATTTGAAAGGAAAAACATTCCATAAGTAACTAAAGATAAGTCAAAAACTCCAGTATCGTTCCCACATATTCTTTTAAGAATTTTCCTTTCCTTCTTTTAAACAATCAATATAGGTTAATATTTTCATAAATAGGTCCTCAGGAGTAAGATAGCTGCTGAAATAAAAACCAACATCTGACCTGCATACCCAATACAATATTATAACTGCAACAATATTCAAAGTACTATAGTTACATTCTGACCAAAAGTCTGGAAAAAGACCAAAAAAAAGAGCTCTCTGATCCCACTGACGCCAGACTTTACTCCAAAAATGACGGCGCCACAAAAACCAAAACCGAAGGATGAAGGGACAAGAGAAATATAAGTGAGACATCGTTTCTATAAAATCTGTACAAGAATCTCGGAAACAATATCTCTCCAATACTTGCTTGTGTTTCTGATTACCATGTACATTTATTTTACCATGTACTCCTAACCAAGCAGTATCCCACATTGTTACTGGGATACGAGAATCAATTAAACGATTACCAATCTGTTTCTTTTCTATTGGTGTAAAATCTGGAAAAACTTCCTCTTTAAATTGGGACTCAACTATTTCTGTATATAATTGTTTTCTCGTTAAATCTTTAATCATCTGTACCGGCACATGCCATGTCTTTAACATATCAAATGCTATTGCCCAATCCGTGGATAAAACATATTGTCTTTTATTTTTATGAAGAAATACCCCTACTCTCCATTCCTGTAGGATCCTATTAAGGGACATACGTACTAAAGGAATCCAAAGCTGTATAGATTCTATAACTAAAGGTTTCAAATTAGTGGTAAAGAAAATTGAGTAAAAAAACACTATTGGGTGAATCATAGTTACTCCTCCCTGTCGGTAATTCTGTAGCAAAATATTACGCTTAATTGGATTAAGACGACTTCCCAAAACAAGAAAAGAAAGACTTAGAAGAGACACAAAAAACATCTAGGTAGCGGAAAAATATGTGCGACATGTAAAAATAATGGTAATAAACATGTTTTGATCAAAAAAATACGTTTCTTTTTGCTCAAATACCACTTATTCCATTTACATACCTTTTCCCTACCCTTATTCAGACATATTTCCCAATTATACTTAGCCATGTCCGGAACTCCAAAATAAAGTCCTAATAATTTATGCGGAGAGTCCACTACCCTAATACCACCAATCGAGAAAACACTCTCTAAGGACACAGTCAAATTGAAACATACACTCTTTTGCAAATTTAAACTAGAACCGATAACTGATAAAAAAAACGGTAATACTTTACATAATAAACGGCCTACCAAGACAGTAGGTACTAAAACACATAAGTCATCTGCATAACATATTACCTTTTGAATATTATAGTCAGGACTCGAAAGACCTAAGATTTTAGGAGATTTAGAAAGTAACCTAATAATGGGGTCTAAAGCTATAACAAATAATAAAGGACTTAAAGGACAGCCCTGTCTTACTCCCCGACGGATATAACAAGGAGAACCAACCCTACCATTAATATATGGTCTAACGTAGGCTAAAGAATAACATAAAATGAGCCAATTAACAAAAATTTGTGGGAACCCATAGGCTTTGAGAGTTAACCATATAAATTCCTGAGAAATTCCATCAAAGGCTTTAGAGAGGTCAAAATTAAATAAATAGCCCTGTAGAGCCCCCTGTTGACCTTGAGAAAACAATTCTCTAATTAGAAGTAAAGCATCTTGGATGGATCTACCAGTAACTGAACAATATTGAAATGGTGAAAGCAAAGATGGTAAATGCTTTGAAATCCTATTCCCCAATAATTTAGAAAAAATTTTGTAATCTGTGTTTAGTAAGGTGATCGGCCTCCAATTTTTCAAGTCTTTTCTATCACCTTTTTTATAGAGAAATAGCATCAACCCTTCATACATTTGGTCTGTCAGCCGATCTTCTTGCAGGAAGGCATTAAAAATAACCAGTAACTGATTTGGCATAAGTTTCCATAAAGACTTATAAATTTCTGCCGATAGACCATCTGAACCAGGAGCCACTCTATCCCTAAAACTAAAAATAACCTGCTTTACTTCCTCAGAAGTAAAGGGTGCCATAATTTCATGCTTTTGAGATGCCGTTAAGGTAGGTACATCCAATGCCTGTAGTAGAAGTGTCATGTCAGATGATTCGACAGCTGGAGTTTCAAAAGTATGTTTTACAAAGTCCGTCACATATTCCATGATTTTTTCTTGCCCATTAACTATATGTTTTTGATCATCCAGTAGTTGATACATTTGTTTACCATTAAACTTTTCTTTATTAACATCAAAAGGGTTAAACTGACATTGTGTCCCGGTGGTTCGAAATTTTTGTTCAAAAAGAATAGATTTTTGTCTATCATACTGTGCTTTAGCTAGAGCAATTTTAACCTCTTTTATACGGGCAGAACAATCAGTTTTATACAAATGGGATTTAGAGAATAATTCCAATAACTCTGCTCGTAAAAGGCTGGAAGTATGGTGTCTGGTATCAGCTAAAAGTCTAGCATAATATTTAAAATAAGACACTATATATGATTTAGTATCGCTCCACCATTCTATCATGGAATCATAGAGGACCACTACTGTGATACGATCTGAAATCAATTATATGAATCCCTATGAAACTCAGGAATCAATATTAAGGACTAATTAACTCTCCAAACCCCAGGACCCTGTGCTAAAACTTCCCTTAACTGAATCAGAACCCTATTAAATGATGATCTGAGGTAGCCATAGGTATTGTAATACCCGTTGTTGCTCCAATAGTTTGAGAACAAACCAAAAATCTATTCTAGAAGTTAGTTTTCCTTTGTAAAAGTAGGTAACAGGGATTGGGCTAGTACATCAATTAAATTCGCCTCTAATAATATTATGTAAAGCATAAGTGTCACAATAAATTTTCTTATTAGGGGACGCCTAGGCTAGTATTAAAATCTCCACCTCATAAAATAATCCGGTTTGTTAATAGAAATGGTCTAATCAAACGTAAAGCTGGACTCTGGCAGCTTTTGTTGTGGTGCATAAATATTAATAAGTCTATAAGGTAAATTATACCATAAAAGGTCCAATAACAATACTCTTCCTGGTACTAAATCCACTATTTTTGTAAAATAAAGTTAGATGAGCTAAAACAAAATCCTATACTGGAACATAGATCCTGCCCCAAGGACCAATATGAAGGTCCTAATCCCAATTCCGTGAGGCTGTTGTTGCTTCCCCAGCTGTATATAATCTGACATCTCTTAACAAATAAGCATCATAAGCCAAACTTTGTAGTGCTGAAAAAGTTGCAGTACGTCTGTACTGTGACCGAATGCTATTAACATTTAAGCTGGCCAAGCGTAAAAAAGACATAACCAAAAGAAAAGAAAAAACCACTGAAAAAAATAACCACCTCATTTCTTTTTCTTTGGCCTAACAGATTTTTTCTTTGCAGGAATCCCTGAAGTATTAGCCAACGGTAGTGATACTGAAGTAGCCATAGAAGGAGGAGAAAGAAAGGGGTCACCCAACTCTTCCTCTTCCATGGCATCACCCCAACTTTGTAAAGGTTCGTATGGATTAGATACCTGGATAGGAGGTATAGATACCATTTCTGCCTGTTTATTGGAGCGGAGTCGCCGAGTTACTGGTGGGGTGGGTTTTAACTTTTCTCCTAATTCTGCATCTTCCCCTACTGGGAGAGATATCGTCTGTTCCAAAGCTTGGACTGAATCACTAGGGAAGGTGGATGACTCACCACACACCGGTGTTTCCATGGATTCAGGGGGATCGGGGCTTGAATGAGATAAATTCTCAGAAGAATTAGGAATAATCGAATTCTTCGGAGAGGTTAATGAATGGATTTTTTCCTTATTTTTGGTAAAATGCTCTGGACCTTGGGGGTTTGTAGCAGCTGAAGATTTGGCTATATAAGAATCATGTTCTGTATAATCTGTTGTATTATGGGTCACATTGACATGCTTCAAAACATGTGAAGCATCACCACATAAATTACAAGTGGAGGGACCTTACAAGATAATGCTGAATGACCCAACATACCACATGATGCACATTTCAGTTGATCACAATCAGAACTTAAATGAGTTAATGAACCACATCTGTAACAGGAACATGGTTGACCTGGATAAAATAATACACCAAGATCCCTTCCCAAGTAGAAACAATTAGGAGATGTTGCACCCAGCCTCAGTTATTTTAAGTTGTACATTAAATTTCCACCCTCCTGTCCAAAACCCATTATCATCTATTAAAGCATGTGGTACTCCAGTCACTGTACAACGTTGTTCCAACCAGTACAAAATGTCCAGTACATTGACTCCTTCATTTCGAAAAGAACAGTTATTATTTTGGCTGTTGGTCTGTAATAGGAATAACCACAAAATGTTTCCAAACAGGGTCTACTCGAGCAGTGTAGTAAGCTGCCCAAAATTTATCCAATAGTACAGCAGTCCTAAAGGAAACATCAAAATTATAATCCCCAGAAGAATGGATAAAGGCATATACTTCTGCAGGGCGAATCCCTAAAGAATCTATTATTAAAGTTTTGCCCACATAATTTCGGTCAGGGGGAAGCTCCATACCCCCTTTGTAATGGATTCGGGTGACAAAACGTTTTCTTACCAGGACGTCTGTGTTTTTAAAAAGAGAAGCATAACTAACTTGTTTTGTCGGTTGTACCGGTGGAAGATTGTGTTCAATAGTACCTGGAGAGCTAGCAGTGTTTTTTCCCATTAGTGGGTACTGACCTTGTATCGGTGATGCTGGTTTAGGGTCCACAGTAATAACAGGTTTTGGTGCCTCATCAACCTCATTCTCCAAAGCGTCTTGTTCCAGGTTCATCATTTCCATCCTCGGTTGCAGCAAAACCGACTCGATTCAGTAGGAGAAGGCGGAATGACGCTATTTTCCGTCCATCTCCAAAAGTAGTCCCTTTACTGATGTCTGTTCATTTAAGCATTCCGCCTGAGCTTTTGATCCTGTGCCCGGTAATGGAACTTGAGGATCCGGTATCCAAGCTTCGGGAGTCTTAATCCAACCTGCCTCCTGTAACGCTCTCTCCGGGGACCAGGAAGCGTAGCGAGCCGAAAAAGGGAAAGAATCCTCCTCCATCTCAGAAGCTGGGACTTCTGCATTTATGTCCATCAGGTCAGCATTAATCTGCATAGTACTCTTTTTTGCCATGCCAGTAAAAACTACTTGTCCGTTTTCCGTGACGTTTTCTTTTTTTTTCTTCTTCTGCTGCCATAGTCGAATTTTCATTGTTCCTCTCCGCTTTCTGCACTTCCTGACTGAACCACCTCCTCAATAGGTACGCTTGGAAGATGATTGTTCCATATCAACTGAATCAGATGCAACCTCCTCAAGCATTTCAATAGACTCCATAAGACCATCTTCTACCACCTCTGCTCTCACCACCGACTGAGACATTCTGAACCTAGTCCAGACGCTCTCATGGGAAGGGCTCCCACCCATCAGAGTAGGGAATTTCCCGTGTCCTGGCCAAATTTCCTCATTCGCTATAAATACCACCAACAGCTTAATCTGGTTCAAAGTCAGTTGGCATCCATCTGTATCCCCTCCCCGGTCGTGCCTGAAAATAGGCAGGATTTGTCTAGTGCACTTACCCAGTCAACAAAAGCTAAATAAATAATAAATAATTGCATACATTTGTAACATTTTTAAATGTGGACTTTTCTTGACAGCTGCAGAAACTGAGGTCTACGTGGAGAATTCCATGTAACAAAGACTTTACCTGGGTAGCTCTGGCGATTGATTGTTGACCCAGTCTGGGCTGCAGGGAGAATAAATGAGAAAGATAAGGTTAGTACTGGTTCAGAAAAAACAGCTTGTTGCAGATTGCAGGCAAAAGAGAGGGAGAGATGTTAATATAATATTAATAAGGGCTGGGCAAACCAGCTGTGACCCATCTGGAATTCCAGTTCAGATCTGTACAGTAGCAGCTCCATGAAATTAAGAGCGACCAAGAAACAGGCAAGGCAAAGAGGCCTTGTGGTCAGGCACTTAGACAAGATTTCAGTCCGGCTTTTGCTGGCAGCGATGGGCTACTGCTGGTACACAGCAGGTTTGAAAAAAAAAAAAAGGGTGAAATCCTTGTAATCAGATTGGCCTGGAGTGTCATGTGACTGTCCTGTTATCACAGCACGATTGGAAATCCCAGATCTCATAGATTTTTTTAAAATGATTTTTCAATTTTTTGATCAGTTTAAAAGTCAAAAACACAGTTCAGGGTATCCCATTATGCTCGTTATATAGTATAGTCATGTTTAGTAGTAGTTCAGTGCTTAAAACATTCTGCTCTGTCTCGTGCTTTGTAACACGGTGGAAGTGTCTGTATAGCTGCAAACAACCGGACACCCTGGCGTGTTATTCTTATGTATACTGAGTCATGTGTCCTGTCTGGCTCTGGCTTGGAGTCACCACTGGATCTATGAGATAGCAGCTTAGATGAGCTGAATAAATGTTTGTTTTAATTGAGAAGGGTGAATGTGAATGTGAGTCAGACTGATCTTTGCAATATGAGAAGGTATGTTGACAACCCTTATGTGGCTCAGCTGAGATTGTTACCTGGATTTCCACCAAAATTACTCTGATCTTTCTTGATCAGAGGTACCCTGAGTCCAGATGAGTTTGGATATGAATCCAAACTAGTTTGCCCCATCCCGTTTTAATAAGTCTGATTCTTGCTAGTTGACTCAACATCCCTCTTATTGCTTATTAACGTGCTTAACCCTCTGCCGATTATCCAGGTGTGTGGAGGTCAGGTTTGAAAGAGTTCTTATCAAGTTTTATGGAAGTTAAGGGCTCTCAGCAGACTAAAGGGACATTCTTTAGAGAGCAGTTGTCTCTCATGTTGTGTAGTTCAAATGGGTGGACTACATCTTCATCAAAACTCTCCTCTTTAAAATACATTTGACTCTTGGACATTTAATTTCTCCAGAAAGTTCTCCAACAAGGTGTTGACATTTTCCACAGTGGCTAATCTCAGAGTCCTTATCACTATTGTTATAGATGACCTATATGAAGCAGCTATCATTGCTAGCATGTAAGATTTAAAAAGTTCTAGTTCCCACTGAAATGAGAATCTGCCACAGAATTACATTTTGCTGGGACCCATCCTTGAAAGATGAGATTTTATAGCATTTTCCTGTTTCTGAGCCTAAGAACACACATATCTGCAGTGCACAGATCAACCAAATATTCGCGGCACCACTCATGTAGTCTGTCTGCTAAAGTGGCAACCAGAAAGTATACTCCACTTGCTAGAAACCAAGTTGTGGATAAAACCTTGCTTGTTGCTCATATTACAAAATGTGGAATTTTGGGAAAAAAATTAGCACATTGTAAAACTTTGACAAAAGCAAGTGCAAAATCTCTGCTATCCAAACTCCACCATGTCCTCATACCTGACTGCCCATCCATCTGTAGTGTGTGCTGATGAGATTCCAATATTGGAGCCTTTTAATTATTATAAATTAGTGCATACTTTTATCCAGTCAGGGTTATTTTAGGTAAGGCAGCTATTTTTAAAGCACCCAATCCCGCAGATTCAAGGCCCTCCATAGGGCAATTAGAGAAGGTAGCAAGAATACCAAGTTGATTATCAAAACAGTGCAAATCAGCAAATAAGCCAATTTAAAAACAAAATAAGTAAATGGATAATCAACTTAGAGTATATGCTAGTTAGGAAAACTTGTGCAAATAAATGCACCTTCAGATTTTTTTTTACATATGAATGGTAGAACAAAAGATGGCTTGGTGCCTATCAAGACAGGCCCTTTTGTTTCAGTGGTAGTATCTTCTTCAATGACATCTCCCTCAACTGAGCCACATCAAGGAACTATAAGCCATCTGTGTCAGGATCACCCAGAAATTCTTGCCAGCTGGGGCCGCCCCTGTCGATATGCATCATCATTGCCTATATAAGGTGGGCAGCCCTATCACTCCCACTTCTTTTTCCTGCCATCAACTGCTCATCAGTCTACAGCTGATGAAGAATGCCATCAAACTTTGCAAGCATTACTAACATTTCTACTTCTCTGTTTGTTATTTTAATTACTTAATCACTTATGCCTCTGACAATGGAAAAGTAACTGCTGTTCCATTATTGTCATTTCAGTAAAGTTAAGATCTACAAAGATGATGACCGCTCCATGTGCATTCACTGACTAGGCCTTGCTCACAACATCATCATGAAAGTGTGCAGAATTTGCTATGACGTTAAATAGGCCACTCTGAGACGTCACAAGAAGGCCATGGAACTTTAAAAATCAAGGCAATGGAGAATATACAGTTGTGTCACAGGCAACTTCGACATTGTTTCCCACTCTGTCTCTCCTCAGCTCACCACTGACCCACCATTTTCTGTGGTTGACAGCATCAGCCTCTGATTCTACCAAGAAAAAGGACAAGTCTACTAAGTTGGTGGATAACCACTGACATGCAGAGAAGGACAAGCAGAGGCACAGGTAAAAGGATTTCTCTCCTGACTGGCCCACTCTCCATCAAGAGAGGTAAATCCACTGACAAAAACAGGTCCCAGGCCAAGGCCTCAGGTTCTGTTTTTCCCCTTCCCCCAACTGTCTCTTTCAGACACCAAAGTCAGAGGTTGGCACAGTTCTAATCCCCTGCTGGGGAATTCACTGCCAATTCCGGTGGAGGTCACTGCCCATCAATGATTCTATCATTGATGACCCCTTTCAGGTTTCATTGATGTGTAGATGCTTTGTCAGATAATATCTGAGCCTTTCCATGAGCTTCTGTCCCAACTCAGTCATCAACACCATGCCCATCACCACAGTCAGAGCCATTGCCGTCGACCTCATTGATGATGCAGGAGTTTCCTCTGTGGCCTCTCTTCTGAGCAATAGATGCTCAGTCCATTGGTGGGTCCTCCTTCACAGCTTCCTCTGGCCATTGACCCCTTACCTATGACCGTTGATGACATGGAGAAGCTGGAATAAAACTCTGACTATATGGAAGAGGAAGACGGTCTGAATCACCTTGATGTGGTGAGGTCCAGTTCCACTTTATCCTCCTGTGATAAGGATAATGTGCAGAACACCCCTTGATCCCCTCGTGGTGATATTTCCTTCCAGGCTTTCCTCAGAAAGGTCCAGTCTAAGCTGGGATTTGTGGCAAAGTAGGAGGATTCTTCTAAGAGAAATCTTTGAGTTCTTGGAGGTGTCTGCTCCTAATTCTGTGATGATACCTTCTATCCATTTGGCTGAAGAGTATGTCACACCGGTTGCTTGACACAGACCTTGTGCTTTACTATTTACACCATGAAAGGTGGATAAAGAATATCCTGCACCTTTTGGAAAATCCTATTATTCCTCTCAACTAGAGAGGGATTCTGTGGTTAAAATGGCTGCTCATGACCGGTCTAAGTCACCTAAACATATGAGCTTTCTTTCTCCTGATAAGGAATCCAGGAGGCTTGATGTCATGGGTGAAAGGACATATGCTTTGGTGTCCCTTGGGCTCATTATTAGCTATTATTAGGCTTACATGATTACATAGATACATAGACAGTGTTGGCAGATAAGGGCCTATGGCCCACCCAGTCTGCCCATTTGAGCTTGTAAGTTCAGTTTGTTTTCCTAGAAGTCTGTTGCCCCTTACCCCTGACCTCCAGAATTCCTTTATGTCTATCCCATGCATTCTTAAATCCCGTGATTGTTTCAGCCCCCACCACTTCCTCTGGCAGGGTGTTTCACTTGTCCACCACCCATTCTGTGAAGAAATTCTTTCTCATGTTTCCTCTGAATCGTCCTCCCTCTAACTTCATCCCATGCCCTCTAGTCCTGGAACATCTTTTTCACTTAAAAATAGTGTTTTCCTGCACCCTGTTCCTCCCTGTAAGATACTTGTATGTCTATCATATCCCCTCTCTCCCTCCTCTCCTCCAGGGAGTACATGTTCAGTACCTTCAACCTGTCTTCAGAGGACTTGTGATGCAATCCATGCACCATCTTTGTTGCCCTCCTCTGAACCTTCTCTGCCCTGTCTATGTCCTTATGTAGGTATGGTCTCCAGAACTGCACACTGTACTCCAGGTGGGGCCTCACTAGTGTCTTGTATAGCAGAATTATGGCCTCCCTTTTCCTGCTGGTGATGCCCCTGCCTATACATCCCAGCATCCTATTTGCTTTACCTGCTGCCTTGTCACACTGTTTCCCTACCTTGAGGTCATCAGAGATGATAACCCCAAGATCCCTTTCCTGCTTGGTGCATGCTATATCCTCACCCCCCAACTGATATATTGTGCCAGGATTCTTGTGCCCCATATGCATTATCTTGCACTTCTTTGCATTGAATTTCAACTGCCAAACCCCTGACCATTCTTCAAGTTTCTGCAGGTCGCTTCTCATTCTGTCTACACCCTCTGGTGTGTCTAAATATCGGAATTGACTGTGGACGCCTGTGCCTGTCAGAGCTGACAAGCTACCAGATGGCCCTGACAAAACTGTGGTCCAGCAGATTGTTAGCCAATGCCTTGGAGGCTGGTAAGTACCTGTTGCTTATATATATTTATTTTTATTCTTGGGTGAGCAGGTAAGGCTCACTAGACACACAGCCTGTTTTCAGGAGGGACTTGGGAGCATTAGAGAGACTAAGAGACTTGCTCAGGGTCACAGTATGCAAATGGAAGTTATGGAATCAAACCCAGGTATCCTGGATGTACCAAGCTCACGCACAGCTCATTACTTTATCCTCTGGGCTATACTGCCAGCCCACAGTCTGCTTAGAATGCCCCAGATGCAGCTGATAATGTGGTTGCTTCTGGCATTTGTCTGTGACATAACTCTTGGTTGCGTGTTGTTGGTTGTGCTTCTCATGTCCAATAATTGGTCCTTAATGCTCCATTTAAAGGAGAGTATCTTTTTGGCACCGATGTTGAGTCTGCCCTGAGGGACCTCTAGATGTCAAAAATGATCCTGAGGTACCTGCATACTCTGAATCCTAAGCTCCGGGGAAGGGGCAGGAGTTCTTTTTGCAGGATCACTGCCCGCCTGGTAACAGTTACTCTAGGGGACCAGGCCATAGCTCTCAGCAGCCCCAGGCCTCTTCTCAGACTAGGTTGCCTCCCGATGCCCATGCCAGGCTCACCAAAGGTACAGGTATTTGTGGTGCTCCCTGTGCCTTCTAACCCCCTCATACCCCTGCAGATCAGGGCATTCTAGTGGGGCTTTGTATCTCCCTCTTCCTGCCAGAGTGGAAGAAGATCACAACAGATGCTTGGGTGCTGACACACCCTAGAACTGCTCTCTGTCCCTCTGGTGCACTACCCCTTACCAAGCCAGCACCCTCTGGGACATTGTGTCCTCCTGCTGGAGGAGGTTCTTCTTTTCCACAGGGATCAGGTTACCTTGCATACCAATCCTCATTTTCTGCAAAGCGTCATTTCTGAGTGAACAGTACATCAGACTATTGGCCTTATAGTTTATTTCTTGACTCCAACAGATAGTGAGGAATGTTGTCTATGCATGCTTGATGTTCATTGGACATTGCATCGGTACCTTAATCGTTCTAAGAATTGTAGAAGATCTTCTCGGCTCTTTGTGGCTTTTAACTCCACAAAGGTGGGCTCCTATTTCCTAAGCAAAGCCTTTCTAAATGACTGACCAGCTGCATTTCTTTTGGCTACCAGAAATGAGGTAAGTAACTTCCTGGTCCTTTCATACTCACTCCTCCTGAGGTTAGGCGACTTCTGCTTGTTTTCACAATGTGCCCACTGCTGACATATGTGCTGATGGCACCTGGAATACTGTTCATACACTTACTACACATTACAGTCTGGGCATCCTCTCTGTAGGTGTGCCAGTGTTACCCTTATTGTTCTGCAAAGCCTGCTTACTCACGGTCCTTGATTCTTCCATCCTCCTGCAATACCTAGGTACTCCTTGGGAACTGATACATGATCTGACTCAATGGCAGGAGCTGTCGTTGAAGAAGACAGAATAGTTAATTACTGTAACAGCAGATCTTTGAGAGAATATAATCCATGGAGCCACAACTCTCCCTTCTTCCTTCCCCCGTTTTCAGGTGATGGGTGGCTATTCTGCTTGCTCTCACATGCTGGTTCTCCTCTAATGCTTGAATTCAGCATATTTGCTCAGGTTTCCATATCATCTCCTGTATTCCTGATTTGGTCCTGGTTGCTTCACTCCCTGCTGGTCTGATGATCCTCAAAGCGTATCAATGGTGGAGCAGTGGGGAGTGATGGGGCAATCCATGTTAGTTAGGCAGCGACAGTACAAGTCAATGTGGGTAACCCAAGCTTTTTAAAGATTTCAGGTGGTCCTGATGCTGACGGCTTACAGTTCCATGATGTGGCTCAATGGAGGAGATTCTCTTCAAGATCTATTGTTATGCTAAGTAACTATTCTTTTTGGCTCCTGTAAATCTATTTCTAGTTTTGGCTTAAATGTTTCCTTCTTTCTGAGTTAACTATGCTACTTGGGAGTGTATTCCATGTAACCACTCTGAAGAGCAGTGTTTACTCCTGTCCCCACCTGATAATTTCCCTTCCAATTGCTTAGCATTGCACCTTGTGGTACTTTCCTTTTTTTTTACTCTTTGAGTGTTGATTATTTTTGAACGTATACAGATTCTGGAGTTATATATATATATATATATATATACCTGCAGTCTTCCTAATGTTCTTTGGCTAACTCTGGATCTTTTTGAAACATACAGCATAATTAGTTTCCCCTTAACCGCCTTTCCTCCAAATTAAACATATTAAGGATATCAAGTCGCTTCCCACATTTAATTATTTTCTCAAACAATCATTGAGCTTGTTGCTCTTCTTTGGAGTCTTTGTTGTATATGTCCTTCCTGCCACAAGAATTTCAGAAGTGGTAGCAGTATTTTCACTGAGGTTTCACATCCTGAATGCCCTCTTTAGTGGTGTTATTACTTTCTTGTGGTCTTCTTACTAAGTTTCTGTAAATGCAGCCTAATAATTGTGCTGCCTGCTTTGAAGCTGTTTTGCACTGATGCCTTTGTTGAGTCTGCTGTAATTGTAACACCCAGCTCAATCTCTTCGTTAACCTCTTTTAGTTAAGCGTCATTTAAGTAGTGGTTGTCCTTTTACTGTTGCTTCTTAGATGCAGTACTGTGCTTTCCCTCACGAAACTTTACATCCCACCTCTTTGCCCAGTCTACTGTTAACTTTGTTCACAGATCTCACCCCAGAAAAATTGAGAAGGCACTTATATAGGCATAAGAGATATAACTGTACACATAGAAACATATGACAACAACTTGTGGCATCTCAGGCATGTTCCTTTAATTTTATATGCTAGCTACAACATGAGTCTTTGTAGTGACGTACTGGGCAAGCACAGGTCACTCACGCATACAAAATGGAGTTGCATATGAGAGCTGAAGGCTTGTTTTTGAGAATACATGGATCACAGGTGCATAAGATACTGCAAAAAGATGCAATGTAAACCATTAAATTATAAGGATTTACCAGTGCTTGTTAGTAAAACCCAGCCTAGTGCCACAGCTGTGTGCCCTGGCACTTGGCTCCAGTGGAGCTTCACTTTTTTTTTGGGGGGGGGTGCTTGACAAAGCTCCATTGGAATGCAGCACTGGGACTGTCACAGTTGGTTGGGATTCACTAATGAGCACTGCTAATCCTTATAATTTAACAGTTTGTATTGTATCTTTTTGCTGTATCTTATGTGCCTGTGAGCCATGTATTCTTGATGGACCATGAATAAACTAAGATGACTGCCTCTCTAGGTACTTTCTGCTTTGTTATTCTTTTGAGTGCAGCCTTTGTATGTTGTATGCTGTTTTGTGGGGTCCAGCAGACCTCGTGGACTACATCATCCCTCCACTATGAGCGCCGCTTCCTCTTGTTATTTTTGCAAGTGTGTGCTCACCACCTGCCTGACAGTCCTCGACTGGCATACTGTATGGAATCAGCTGTGAAGGCAGCTGCTTGTTTACCCTCCTGGCTCAAGGAAGGTTGCAGCTTTGGAGGCCCACATACAAGGAATATGAGCATACGATGTTATGGTATTTTTGGCCTTCATATACAATTACCAGCAACCCTAAGTTCTATGAATGTGAAGAGCAAGTGACTGTCTAGAAGGGTTGCAATTTCCAGTCATATTTAAATCTCAGTCAGTAGCTGATTAGGATGAAAGTTTAGCTGCTTGACTGAATGAGAATATGGCAGTAAAGAACTCACTTAAAAGCAGCAGTCGTGAGAAAGAATGAGTCCATCACTTTACCCAATATGGGGAAATTGGTTGAAGAAAATTCCATAACTTACCCAGGAAGGCTGCCATCCACTGCATTTTTATTTAGACCATGGGCTGACTCTGGAGTTTTCCTGTGATGGGGAAAGAAATAAAAAAGAAACTTACTCAACATAGACATATTTCTTCTCAAGGATCCATCAATGAGTCTTACAGAGTGGCTCAATCCACAAGGGTGTGCTGCCCCAGAGGTAGAATGTTTTATAAATGATGACATTTGTAATAAAGGTTCAGATTCAGTGCTGTGGTCACACTCCCCCTACTGGCTTAAAGCTATATTTGTTTCTATAGCCAGGAGAGCAGCAACCACTAAAATGATATAAGTGGCTACTCAAACGTTTCACAAATAAATTTCTTATAATTTTTTTTAAGCCAAATAAATTATTGGCAGACAAAATGTACATTGAATAATCCCAACTTTAACAAACTCTAGCCAGAGCTGATAGGGCTGTGAAGATCTACTAAATGATCAAAGTCATCTTCCTGTTGGTGCCATATAGTGCTATTTAGTCACAATTATCACAGTGCTCCCAGACCCAAATAACCATTTTTCTGTAACAAGCCCTCATTTTTCCTGTATTTTCCCTGTAGAGGCAGCATCAAATCCCTATATAAATCCCTGAAGATTTTTTCATAAGCCACTAGTTCCTTATTTGTGACTTTGTTGTTTATTT
Organism: Neoceratodus forsteri; assembly: GCA_016271365.2. Taxonomy (NCBI): domain Eukaryota; kingdom Metazoa; phylum Chordata; order Ceratodontiformes; family Ceratodontidae; genus Neoceratodus; species Neoceratodus forsteri. The sequence goes on from CM028136.1 coordinate 879,404,391, forward strand.
AAATGTAATATGTTGGCAGCCTTTTATCAGGAAAAGGGCTCTGATTTGCTGTTAGGTATTAAAATTACGTATCAAGCTGACAGTGAAATCACAGGTGAATGACCTGGCAGTCACCGAATTGCTGTTCCTAAGTAGCAGTGATGTCGCAGTCAGTGAGGTCACAATGGTGGTAGTAGTGATGTAGTGGGGGCAGTATAGCTAGCCATGTCAGCTGCCACACAGAGTGCTGTTCCACACAGCACACATATTAACATCAGGTAAACGATCGTCTAATTAAACAAAGGGAAAAGATAAAGTACCTCAAATATAAAAGGTAATGGTTGACTGCTTTTAAAATCTAATATTAGTTTTAGGCAGTACATAAGCTCTTTAACCCACATGCCTAGTGTGGGAATAGAACCCACAGGCTTCTGATCTTCCAGTCTCAGAGGCCAGAGTGCATGCTATATTTTTGCATCTTTCATTTGTTAGTTTTTACACAAATACTCTCAGACTTTTTTCTGACCACCTAATGGAATCTTGAATAGATTACATAAATGTTATTTTCTTCAAGGCCCTGACTCTGCAACTAAATACACACTCAGTACATCATATTATAAAGCGAGAAACAAAAACAGTCTTCAGTTTCCAGTGGTTGCCTCCAGCTTGTAATACAGAAAGGAATGTCAGTCAGCTAATGAACTGGAATTCCACTGTCTGTAATCTGACACTGAGTCTGACTTTCATTTTCACAAAAACCAAAAGAAAATGAGTTAGCCCCTAGGTTGCTAAAATAAATAGAACACATCTGTTAGACTGAGCTGGACAGATGATAGAAACAGCAGTTTAAAAAGTTTTTTTTGTTAATATCCTGAGAAGTTCTGAGGTACAATGCCTTTAACATAGAGCAACAAATGGCAAAAATCAGATGGGGAGTGCACTACTTTGCAGCTGTGGAGGAATACATACAAATGCCTAAAATGGAAGTTCTAAGAACTGGCATTTTTAAGCTACAGATGACAGAAGGGCTGTAGGCGCCACCCACAGCCCTAAAATCTGTTTAAAAATTGCAACACATAATGCTCCAGCAACCATAAGATAAGAAGTGATTCTGGTGTGAACCTATTTTCAGGTTCTTGAAATTGGTGCAGGCTCAGGATTTTCAAGGCTCATGGATGGATCACAGAGAAGAAACAACATTCCTGTGGTAAGTACTTTTGTCTTCAAACAGGAACCAATCAGTGATGCTTACAAAATTATAGTTCTACAAAATTGATTTGTACAGGGTTGGGGTGCTATGCTGTAGATAAACCTCTTTTGAAAAAAGGAGCAATTCTAAAATACATCAGCATTTTTTTTTTATCCTGGCACCTTAATAAAATTGGACCAATATGTCTATATGTCTTTGAGCAGCATTTTTTTCTCAAGCAGGAAGTGATTGCTGGATTTTCTGTGTATGTAATACCTTACAAAATGCAGACTCACTAGCAGTACCTTGGGAGGATGGGTCTAGAATCCATGGGCCCAATGATATTCAGAAGAGCACCTGGCAATGGCGCAAGTGGATGTGCAGTGCAACTGAGTTGTGCTGGAGCAACAAAGGAATATATTCAGATGAGATGTGCCATGGCACATCTCATCTGAATATATCAGACAATGCCTGCAGTGCGAAAACAACATGTCGGCACAGCCCCCAGACAGGTCTGAATACCAGGAATGGAAATGTGTGCCAGGGTATCAGAGATGCACCATGCACAAATTCCTGATATTCAAACACAAATATGTAAATGGAGCCATAACCTGCGTAAGGTGCACATGGGGTCATTGCATGTCATATAAGCCCCATTTGCATGTGTTGTGCAGGGCCTGCTAGCAAGAAGCACCTAGTGCCCTGCACAGCATGCTATTCCTGTACCAGGGATCACAGTAGTACTGCCTCCCCATTCCATACCAAGGATCACCATAAATACAGATCAGTATAGTCCCTGGCAGTCTAGTGGTACCCCTCTCCCCATCCATAACCTTGATCACCTATTTTGAATTAAATAAACTGCCCTGGTAGTCCAGTGGTACCCTCCTCCCTGTCTGTAACCCAGTTCACCCATTTTGAATTAAATAAACTGCCCTGGTGGTGCACTGGTACCCCCCTCCCTGCCCATTACCCCGACCACTGAATATTCATCCAGTTTAATTCCCTGGTAGACTAGTGGTCCCCCCTCACCCACACAGGCCCACCAGCCCACCGAGCTCCCCCCCGGTCCTCGGCAGGCAGCAAACCCACCCCACATACTTCTGCAGCTGCCCACTGAATGACAGCTTTCAGAATATGCTACAAGCTCATTGGTCCAAACTGTAGACCAATGGGCTTGCAGTGCATACTGTAATAGTCATTCACAACTTTATCAATGAATGACTTCAATCACAAAGTTGTGATTGATTATTACAATATGTACTGCAAAGCCCATTGGTCCACAGTGTGGACCTATGAGCTTGAAACAGATACTGTAAGCTGTCATTCTGTGGGCAGCCAGAGGTGTGTGGGTGGATTTGCTGCCTGCCGATGACTGGGGGAGGAGCTGGGCTGGGGTCCTGTGTAGGTGGGTGGGGGCTACTAGACTACCAGGAAATGACATTGGACAAATACTCAGTGATCGGGGTTATGGGCTGGGAGGGGGGTACCACTAGATTTACAGGGAAGTAAAATACATTTCATTCAGGTGATCTTGGTTACAGGATGGGGAGGGGGTACCACTGGACTACCATGACAGTTTATTAAAATTTGAAATAGGTGACAGGGTTTACAGGCAGGGGGATACCACTAGACCATGAGGAATTATTGTGGGTGCTTGTGTATGGTGTTCAGGGTGAAAGTCACCCGTGGTTGGTGGCTGCTGTGATGTGCCTTGCATTATGGCAGCTCACCTGTGGGTGGTGTCCACTTGAACATGTGTTTACCATGCTCAACTTTGTGTCCAAGGTATGTGGGCACACCTTTGGGATTTGCCGGCATATGTGCCACTCATTTTGGCTGAATATCGAGATATGCCACGTATGCATGGGCACGCCCCCTGGAGATGCACTGCATACATTGTCTTTGTGCTCTGGTGCATCAGAAATTGCACTGCCCAACTCCCCCATTTGAATATTACTGGGGTTGTGCCACTGCAACCCCTTTGAACTTTCTGGCCCATATAGAAAAAAGGTTCTGCAAGACAGCAGTTCCAAAACTGTTATCCCTTATAGACTGTATGGCCAGACAGCAGTGTTTTATGCAGGTGTGCGCTGTTTTCCAGATAGCTGCTTTTCAAATTTCTTGAAGGGTGATGATTTGTTGTCCTACCACAGAGGCAGAGGAACCACTTGTGGAGTTTGCTAGTAGGTCTCTGGAAGGTAACCTGCCAGCTTTTTAAGGGTCAGCAGCATCAAGTACAATGCCTGCCCTGCCCAGTCTGGAATCACTGGGTTCATTGCTGCTGGCTCTGTCTTGAGCTTTGTGAGCACTCTCTGTTTGACTGGAAATGGGAAGAAATGGAATATGGGAACTTTCTTGTCCAGGCCAGGGCTAGGGCAGTCTCTGTCATTATGCCCCTATATGGTGGCCTGCAACAAAACTTTTGGGGGCTGGTTGTTCTCCCAAGAAGCAGACAGATCTATTTCTGGGGTAGCACATCTTCTGAAGGCCGAAGCCAGCATTTGCTTGTTCCAAGTCCACTCACAGATTCCCCGGCTGATTCTACTTAGGAAGTCTGCCAGTACATTGTCCTTGCCTGACTGATGTACTACAGCAATATTTAAGTCCATGGAGTATGCCAGATCCAAGATCCTCATAGCTGCTGTGCACAGTTTTGAGAATCTTGTTCCTCCTTGTTTGTTTATATAGTACATTGCTGTGGTATTATAGATCGAGGGAGCACTCCTTTCCCATGTGTATGAGACACTCTTATTCTGTGAAGAATGTCTCATGCGCAGATGCCCTGGAAATGAGCACATTGTGAGAATAGTTTTTTTTTTTTTAAATATATGATTGATCATGCTCGATCAATAATATATTAAGGTATCCTTATGACATCCCGCGGCTCATTATCCCAACACTCACCTGCCCGGGCAGTATTGTTTGACAGGTGTAGTATCCCAACAGTGTAAATCCCACTGGCTTCATGCCTGATGGTGTTATGGGACGGGATAAGGTAGCTGATGTGATGAGTTTGCTACCTCACCCTGAAAGCAGCGCCAGATCCAGAAGCTGGCCATCCTGCCCGTGGCATGGAGGGCTAAATCACTGGCAGTTTGGCCATCATACCCTGAGAGGCTTAAGGTTCTGGTCTGGGCTATGGAACGTTTTGTAATAGTGCCCTGTAACTAATATATTTTTACTCCAAGGTCCACTCCCCCCTCGGAGTTTGTTATATTAGTTATGGGGGGGTGAAGCCCTCCACATGAGGGATACAGGGGGAAAAGCCCCCCGTATTGAGGTGTTCATTGTAGTGAGATGCCTGACATTGTATTATAGGGCATCTGAGTCATGCGAGATTTTACATTTCGAGACCGTAAACTTGGTATGTTGAACGCTGGCATACCGAGTTTCAGACTAACATGATATAGCCTATATTTTTTTTTTCAACTTTCTTTCCTCCTGTTGCGGCCTGTGAGACCTTCTCTTATGCATCCTTATCCATGTCCAGCCCTGCCTGAAGCTCCTCGATCTATGCCTCCTCTCCCCCTCCTTCCTGCAGCCAGCACCCCCGGTATCACCCGCCCAGGGTGGGTCACCCCTCCTTTGAGCACTCTTACTTAAGTCAGACTCTGGCTAACAGGAGAGGGCTCGGGTGGATGAACTGGAAGGCCAGTCAGGGAGAGCCCGGTGGAGGGCATGGCAGACAGGTGGCATCACCTGTCCCACAGAGCCGGTAATTTCCCGGTTCTGTGCTCCCGTCCCTCCCTTCATGCGTGGTGCACATTCCAATGCACAGATATATGGCAATCCTACCTGCATCAGCCATGCTGTTAATGTGCTGCCCAGCTTACTGCAGTGCCACTGGTCTCTACCTAGGGCCGCTGGTGCAGCGGGCCATCCCTCCCCATCCCCAGGGGAGGACAGCACCATGCTGGCGCTCAATCCTCAACCCTCCCCAGCCGACCCCCGGCACCGGAGTCCACTCCCAAACCCGGGTCACCAGTGTGGTGCGAGGTGGGTGTCAGCACCTCAGCCCTCAGTGACACCGGCCGCATATCTATATCCAATGAACATATGAAGGTGCCAGCAGAACAGACCTACCAGTCTATCAAAAATCTGCTCAATTGTGTAGCAAGCTCCCTAGCAGGCAGCTGCCCCTCCCCAACCCCCTTAATCTCCCACCCTTACCCAGCCCTGTACCCTATCCCAAGCGTTTTCAGATCCCTCTCCCAATCTGCCCCTTCTGGACTAAATCCCAAGTACCTTCTTACTAGCTTGGGGGTAGGCTCACCCGGTCCCTGAGTACCTTGCCTATAGTCATATGATATATAGCATATGTCTCATTGCCACTTCTATAAGAGTGGTTTCACTTGCCTTCAGCTTGAGCCAGAACAGCTCAGCTTTACTTCACTGTTCTTGCTCCAACTGAACATGCATGAAACCATTCTTATACAGCAATGAGTGACTCCAGGGGACATATTAATGTACACTGTATTTCCAAATTTGGACTAACTTACCCCTATAACTGGGAGGAGAATGACTGCTTTGACAGCAGAACTGCCTTGAGTTTGAGGATGTTTATGTGCTTCTGAGTCTCCTCAGAACTCCAGTTACCACTTACTGTGAGATCCTGTAGGTGAGCACCCCATCCTTGGAGCAAGGAACCTGTTGTGTGGATCGTGGTGGTAAATTGCTGGAGGAAGGAACTGTGCTCTGAGGTTGCTTTCCTCCTTCCCCATTCTAGTGCTTCTAAAAAGCTTTTGTGACTGGTACTTGTTGAGACAGAGTTCCAAGCTTTGGGCAAGTAACTTCAAGGTGGTACTGTGCATCTCTCAACTGAAATCTGACCCATGGTACCATGGCTGTTAATGGTTCTATGATACTGGTTCAACAACAATGTTGTTGACCGGCATGACAGTGATGGAATTTATGTTGACTGCAAGTTGCGGTCAACATTAATCCCGATGGACTCCTAGTCCATTTTTCTATCAGGGGGCTTTGCCCCCTGACCCCCCCATGCGGTGGGCTCTGCCCCATGCACCCTCCATACTCATTATAATCAACTCTGAGCCAGAGTTGATTCAGGAAGGGGGTGCAGGACTGGAAGATGGTGTGCCCCTGTCTCTGGCATATCAATGCAGCGACCTGTCAAACTGTCAATTCTGTTGGCAACAAGATAGGTTGCTGTATTGGTGTCACCATCAGGCAGATATACTACTGTTAATGAAACCATGTGGCTGAGCAGCTGCAGAAAGCCCCCTGTGTGTCTTGGTCAACCTAGGGTAAATGATCCTGTACTGACACAGATTTGATACCATCTCCTATAGAAGAAAAGCCTTTCCTTGCAAGATATTCAACTCTGCTACTACCAAGCCCACGACTTGTACTGGTTCTGTCTGGGACTTCATCAGATTTTTTTGAAATCCCAGGTCTCCTAGAATTAACTTTATTTATTTATTTTTTTATTCCATACTTTATTGGCATTTTCAATAGACCAACAAAGGCTTGACATGAGTACAAACAAAACATTAGCACATGCAGAGAAATTACCAAACATGTCAAGCCTCCCCACCACTTGGTATCATGGAAAAACTTAACCCATGGCTCTGAACAATCTGCAAGTCCTCTTGCCCTGTAGCTTCCATTGGGGTAAACCTTATGAAGGTTAACCAGGAAAGGTGCCTTCTTGTAATAAGTAGAGGGCATGAAAACCTCCCAAGTTCTCTTATAGCAAGCCATGGAGCCCCATAGGCTAGCTTTGAGTTGATCAGATCTTAGATTAAACAACAATTCCTTCATCCATTCTAAATATGATATGTCCTCTCTGTCCAGCCAGTGTCTTAACACTAGTTTCTTCACTGTGAGAGAAATTAATGCCATGTGGGACCTGCGAATATGTACAGGGACTTGGAAAAGTCCCTGAGGAGGCAAATATCTGGGATAAAAAAGTAATCTATAGCCAATAGGGGACAGCCTTATTTTGGATCAAGGCCCACAAATGTTTTACCAAAGGACACTCCCAGAATATGTGTATTAGGTTACCCTCCTGAGTCCCACATCTGGTGCACACAGAGGAGGGGGTACACCACACCTTGTGTAACTTCAAGGGGGTCCTTTACATATCTTGTAATATTTGATACTGGGTAATACGGACTCTATCTTGCGGTATGTAAGTATGCAGGTCTTTCCAGATCCTCTCCCATCTACAAACAGAGTTAGGGAACTGGTTAGCTCAGAATTTAGGAATTCTGTATTGAGCATCGAAAGATTTGGACAGGAGAGAAGCATATTGCATTGATACAGCATGAGGTTTACCGCATGCTCCCATGAAACCCTGAAGCCACTCAGATGTCTCAGTATCCCAGACCAAGACCTTCGAAAACTGGACCAAAAGGTGTCTTAATTGGTACACTTTAAAGACCTTTTCATTCGGAATCCAAAATTGAGCCATGATAGAGAAGGAGGATTGACAACTACCTTCTAAGAAGAAAGCTCCGGCATTGGAGTCCCTAAGTGAGGGAATCCAAGAGGCCGGTATGCATTTTCCCCCTAATTTAAAATTAGGATTCCCTATCACTGGCTGGAGAGAGCTGGAAGTGTGCTTATATTTCAAAAAAGTACACAACTAGGTATATATTCTTACAGAGGAAGCAATAGGCGAGTAACACAAATTCTTAGGTAAATTCTTAGCTAATGGGAGATACCAGCATTTAAAAACAGTTCACATTTGAGGGTCAGCCATGCAGGAACATAAGGGTCTGAGGCGGGGTTATCAGGAGGCGATATCCACTCCAAATACTTGCCCAGAATTATAGGCCAAAATGCGGAAGTCTTAACCCACCACACAGTTTGGAGGCTGCCAGTTTATTGTAGGTTCTTCTGGCAGTTTTGCCCTTCCAAATGAAGGAGGAGATAATTAGTGTATTTTTTTTAAACCATGTTATGGTGATCCACAAATTTAACATACTAAGTGGGTAAAACAACCTTGGCAAAATATTCATTTTAATCAGGTTAATGTGCCCCCAAAGTGAAATGGGGAGGGATTGCCACCTGGCAAGATCTTGTTGAATGGTAAGTAGTAAAGGGTCAAGGTTAGCTTTTCTTAATTGGGTTTTTCCCCTTGTTAGAAAGAGCCCCAAGTATTTTAAGCTAGATTGGCTCCATTGTAGCCCTAACAGAGTGATATCATGCTTGGTGAGTCTCTATTCAATGGGAAAACTGTAGTTTTACTTAAATTAATTTTATAGTTGTATACTGCACTGTATTCCTCGAGGACAGAAAGAACAACTGGGAACGAATGCTAGGGTGTTCAATATGAAGTAACACATTATCAGCATAAGCTGACAGTTTAAAAGACTAGGATCCTGCCATAATGCCCTGGATGCCTTTGTGTCTCTAAGCTTGCTAACAAGGGTTCCAGGTATATATTGAATAGAATAGGAGAGGAGATAATGGGCACCCCTGCCTTGTTCCTGAGTAGAGTGAGAAACAGTTCGAGAACACACCATTGCAATAAATCCTGGCCAGGGATTCTGGTAAAGGGAAGAAATCCAGTTGACAAATTTAGAGAGGAATCCAAATGTACGCATGGTACAGAAAGAAATTGCCAGTAAACTCAGTCAAATGCCTTCTCCGCATCCACAGAAAGCAGGCTAGTTAGAACATCTGCATCTCTGGATGCAGAGAAGACGTGAGCCAGTTTCCTGAAATGATCGGAATAATGTCTGCCGGACATAAAGCCGACTTGGTCCGGATGAATTAAATAAGGCATGATCTGTCTAAGCCTGTTGACCAATAATTTCACTAAAATTTTATATTGCAATTTAAAAGTGAGATCGGCCTATAACCTCCAACATTTTTGGGGTCTTTGTCTGGTTTGGGGAGAACTACAATTAGTGCTTCCAAAAGAGTACTGTCCAGAGGGTTAGCGCCCATTATCCATGCAAAAAGCCATGATAGCCATGGAGTGATTTGTTTGGAGAATATTTTATAAACATTTGGGGTAAATCCATTGAGGCCTGGGGCTTTATCAACTACGAGAGAGGAGACAGTTTCCTGGATCTCTGCCAGAGAGATGGGGTAATCAGGGAGTCCTGCTGTGCAGATTCCAAGGTTGGCAGTGGAATAGAGTTCAGGTATGCCTGCTGAAACTCGGGTAACTTCTGGCTACAGGGGCATGGGACTGTATAGATCAGCATAAAAGTTAGCAAATTCCCCCATGATCTCTTTAGGGGAAAGTAGGAGAGATCCATCCATCAGGAAATGAATGCTTTGCACAGTTTTGGAGGATTTTGTTGTTTTGTGCCTTAGTGCTAGTAAGGGCCTGCTTTCCCCTGATCAATATATTTTGTGCCAGTTTTAAGGATTGCATTCTGCCTCCTCACAGAGCAAGTTAGAGTATTAATCCTGGAGACGCAATAACCTGATCCTGTCTGACCTGGTAGTAGGGAGAGTGAGCTTCCAGGAGTCGGATATCAACTAGGAGATACAGAGCCTTTTGTTCCTACTTTGTTTTCTCTGCACTGCTTGTTTAATGAATAAGCCTTGTAGTACACATTTTAAAGCACACCATTCTAAATCTGTACAAGTGGCAAACTTAAATTGTCCTCTGTGTACCGGTCAATTTCTCCCTATACGCTCAACAATTCCTTTGTCTTTAAGAAGCTGGTTGTTCAACTTCCAGCTGGATTCTTTAGGTACATTGGGGAAATGTTAGGAGCACCAACTTACAGTGTGACCGGCAATGACCCCAGGATCTACTTGTGCATCCATCAACCCCCCAAGCAAAGTCTTACTAATTAAAGGGTAATCAATTCTGGATTGGGAGTTGTGAACCTCAGATCAAAAAATGCACTCCCTTGATTGTGGATAGAGAGTCCTCTAAGGGTGGCACAAACCAAGATGGTTCATCAGGTCCCTAATGGATCTCTGTGCAGGTGACAACCCCTTACACTTGGGATCAGATTTATTGAAAATTGGGGATAATGGAAGATTCCAATTGCCTCCTATTATAATGGGTAGATTGGTAAAAGGGGCTAATACCTTCAATAAGTCAATAAAGAACCCAGGGGAGTCCACATTTGGGCCATAAACACTGCTCCAGTATAATGGTGGTTCTCCAGCCAGCCTCATAGAAAGATATATCTACCATTCTGATCCCTAATAATCTGGTCACACCCAAACTGAACGCCTCTTGCAATTAGATTGTGACCCCCTGAATCTGGGTGCAGCCCCTCAGCATTAAAGGTCTGTCAAACAAACTGTCTAGAAAAAGGGTGGCTTCTGCTTCTTCCAGGTGGGTTTCCTGGAGAAAGGAGATCCTGAGCAAATGAATATGTTTCAACACCTTATATCACTTGACTTTATTGCGACCTCCATGAATGTTCCATGATAAAAACTTTTTAGGAAGAGCCATTAAAGAGTCCATGTATCAGTAACCTCTGTTCCATATCAAGTAGGAAAGCCACATGTAAGGAAGAAAAGATAAACCATCCATGATGCCAAGCTGACCCTCCCTCACTAGCCCCCAAACATTCCCCGCAGAATAATACCCCATAAGAAATAACAAACCCTAATACAAGAAACAACCCCTTTCCACCCTACTTCCCTGAGAATCAAGGCACTAAGTGTACTCCCTGGCAAACAAAGCTTGGTGCCCCTTACCCTGACTAATTGCTCTCTGGTACATAATGTACCTCTGAGGTAACCCTATTCCCCCATTCCAGTCGTCACCAAATATTTAACACAGAAATCTGCATAAGCAAAATAACCCCCTGTGATATAAACATTAACCGGTGAATAGGCTAAAAATCCCTGGGCCGGCAATTCAGGCAAAAAAGGAAAAATAACTAACCTTAGCCTTGAAGGGAGTGGGACTGGGTAGACACTCTCTACTGTCAGCTGAGCCCAGAGGATCAGAAACCACACTCACACACGCCACTTTAGCGCACCTCGTGGCTGAGGATGGTACATTGCTTAGGTGCGAGAAACAGCTCTCATACCAGAGAAACCCCTGCTGTACCCTTACCAAAACAAAGGGGTGGGGAGAAAAGGAAAGGAAAGGAAAAAAGGGGGGAGGAGGAAAGGAGCTATTTACCATCATGGAATACACTGGGTATTAAAGGGCTGTGTGTATCAAATAAATGCCATAGGTTCTCTCCACTCTGTCTGAAACTTGTCCCAAAACAAGGGGCCCAAAATAACTTTAGGTGGCAAGCTAAGTTGGGGAATGTTGAAATGAGAGGAAAAATCAAAAAGGAAAACAACATGGAAGTCCCCTCATCCTAGCTGTGCTCCTGGCCTTAGTACAGCACAGTAGATCTGTCAGGAGTAGGCTTGTAGCTGGGAGGTACATTAAACAACCAAGTACTCCTGTGTGTCCTTGTACCCAAAGCATAGCCTTTCACCAAATCAGTCACTAAAGATAGAAAAATAAAATGAAAGATCAGAGTGAAACCACTTGCAGTCTCCTGCTCACTACGGTGAGTTACAGTAATGAAACATCCTTTGGTTGTCATAGGCAGTCATTATCAGCCAACACGGAACAAATCAGGGAGCACCTTCTTAAGGGAGTCCTCAGCCATCTTCGGGTCTTCAAAGGAAACCCATTTCCCCTCAAGGTGCACCTGGAAATTAGCAGGGTATCCCATGTGAAAATTTATGTTTGCTGCCAAGAGCTTGGTGACAATACCGTGATAGGCTGTTCTCTTTGTCTCACCGATAAGGGAAAGTCTTGAGCCACCAGATCAACTTGCCACCCCATTGCACCTCTTTTCATTTCTTTGATCTTCACCATAAAGTGCTGGCACTCCTGGAAGCTCAAGAACTTGAAAATGAAGGTTCTTGGTGGGGCACCAGGCAGAGGCATGTATCTTAAAGCCCTATGAGCTTTTCTATGATATACATAGGGGCAAATAGAGAGGGACCAGCTAATTTTCCATGAGCTTTTGTACAAACAGAACTGAATTGTTTCTCTTCCCTCTGAAGACCGATTATAACCACAATATTGTGGCAGCTCCTCCTTCCAAATCTTCACTTTTGGCCTCAAGCTTAGTAAGGCATTGATGGCTTGCAGCCATCACCAGATCCACCTTTTCTACCCTGCGCTCCAGTGATGTCAGGTGGGTTTCACAGTCTGTGGTTCGGATTGCTAGATCTTCCAGTTTGGACAAGACTTCTTTAAACTCGTCCGATAGAGACTGCAATTCTTCCCTGTATGGACGGAACTCATCCAAGAAGCAATCGAGGTTGAGGGGGGGGGCTGTTCTTGGGAGCCAGAGGACTGCCATCCAGGCTGGGCCTTAGATCTCTTAGTTGTTTTTGGGGGTAGTGGTGGGTGCATGGAGAGCCGACCGCATCTCCACCTTCATTCTGTCAATATTCGCCCCCAAATAGCACCTAAACATCTTCAGGTATGTTGAATTATTAGGGGAACATTGCTCAGAGTTAGTTCTTGTTGAATTTAAATTAAAACAGATGATTGTATGGGAGGGAATAGCAGGAGCATTCAGAAAAGCATCTACCTAGAGGATTGCATCACGTGATCTGAAGAATGAACTTTAGATATTTTCTGTGACAGTCTGACTGGAATGTGGAAATAGGCATCTACAGTATAGATCCAGTGACAACCACTAGTCTCCTTAATATGAGGTGGTATTGCTGTACTCATATGACCATCTTGAATTTTTCTTTCTTGATATGCCTGCACAGGTATCTTCCTTCCAGCATGGGTCACCATTTTACATTTTTCTTGTAGGTCAGGAAGTATCTTGAGAAGAAGCCCTTGCCCCCATTGAGATGCAGGGACCTTTTCAACTGCTTTTGCTTGCAGTAAGCTCTTTACTTCCGGTTCCAACAGAAATTTTTTTTATTGGTAAGTTGACTGGGAAGTTTGTTGGTCTCAGCAGTCTGGAAAATCTTTGGAGCTGCAGAACTAATCCATGACCCACTCCTTCAGGACCCACTTATCTACTAATTGTTCCCATTCCTGAAAGTACTGGGTCAGCCTTCCTACTACTGGCAATAACTGAATGGTGACCTGGACAAAACTGTCAAAGATTATGTTTTGGCTGTTGCTTGTGCTGCAAAATGCCCTCCTGGCTCTACCTCTATAGTACCCTCTTTGTGGCTTGTGCTCATAGACAGCGTAGGGCCTGGGATAATAACCATGGTCTCTGCCTCCCCTTCCACAAGGGCTGAAGGAAGTGGAGGCCATGTCTTTCTCAACAGAGTTCTTAAAAATTGCCCTGCACTAATCCACCTTTTCATGTATGCCTCTGTTTTGTCACCAAATATGGAATTTCCCTTAAACGGAAATTCAATGTCTTTAGTCTGGGTGTCCTGGGCAAGGATGCCTGGCAAACATCAATGCCACTGCATGAGCCAAGACTCTTGATCCAGAGTCATTGGTGTCTACTGCCATGTGAAACTGGTATTTTGTGGCATCTAGAGCTGACATTGCCTTTGCACTCACAACCTGTGCCACTTCAATATCTACTTTATCATTCGGAGCCAGTACTGCATTCCACAGTGCTTTCTGGTACTGAGCTATACACCAAATAAGCCGACTATCTTAGGAACAGAGAAACAAAGAAATGTAGACTTGATTGCAGATAAGGATCACTTGGCCCATAGGGTCTAGGCATGGAGAAGGGCAGAGTGGCCCTCAGCCAGCATGCCAGCACAGAATGTTCCAATTTTCAAGTCCTGCCTACCCTCCACCATATTTACTTGCATGTATACATGCACAGCTGGTCCGGGGGTCCTGACAGCATGTGGTCACCTACATCATCAGCTCCTCCACCAACCGCCACCAGCAGCTACTACAGAGTGGAACTGTGAGCTGAGCTTCCTCACCCCTGGCAGGAGAGCACTCTTTCATCCTCCCTCCTGGCCTCTGCTCCTGATGTCTCGGTGCAAACCTGGGTCACAAGCATGATAGATCAATCACTCATACTCAGTGCCACAGAACGGACTCTCATAGGGTTTTTGATGCAGACAATGCACCATTTTAGTTGCCCTCGTGTGGACTGCCTCCACTATGTCCTTCTGGAGATGTGGTCTCCAGAACTGGACAAAGCACTCTAGGTGGGAACTTACCAGCAATATGTGCAACACCATCTCCCTCTTTCTGCTAGCGATACCTCTCCCTATTCACCCCAGAATCTCACTAGTTTTCCCAACTGCCTTGCTGCTCTGCCTGGCCACCTTTAGGTCATCAGATATGATTATCCCCCCCCACCTGTCCACCTGATACTTTTTTTTTAGATTTCTATCCAATGTCAGCAGCTCATGTAGGTATTTACATGATTTAAGATGTGTCTTTTTTGAGGAACTTGCTGATGGGGACCAATAGCCTCCTTGTAGGGGTGGTACTATGATGTCTGAATTCTACTTTCTTCTTGTTTTCCTCAGTTTCATGAGAGATGGTGCTAAGGGTGTCCTCTGTTTTACGAATGAAGAGTAAGAGGTGTAATCCTCAGTTGCCCTAAGAATGGAATCAAACTCCTGATCAAGGAAACCACCATCTTTCATTGGTTCACCATCCTCCTCCTCCTCTTCAAAGTGCATATTCATTTATTTGAAAATTGATAACTGGGAAAGGCACACCGAGCCGAGGCTCATTTCCAAGTGCAGCCCAGGCTATATCCCTCCTGTACAGGCTGCTGTTCTGCAACTTGAGCCTGGGGGGAAGACACATTGAGTTGATATCCCATGGCCTGGAAAGCCAGGAAAAACTGCTATATCTTTGGTAAGTCCTCTGGGGCATTTGACTCTCATCAACTGCCTTCTCCTTCACAGGAGGAGTGGCAGAGACATGCTTTTCAGTTTTCTTTTTCGTAGCAGGCACTGGTTCCAGAATCTGCTCTGAGGCTCTGCTATTTGTATAGTCGACATAACTGGTTTCAGAGTTTCCCCTTGCAGACACCCTAATATTTGTACCGTCCTTTCCATGCCTTTCAGATGGTTAAGCAGCTTTATCTTTCTTATCTGTCTCCTTAGAGAGGGCTACTGCTTAAGAGGAGAATAACCCTCTAATACATGCCTTCCATCATTAGGAACTCCCTCTGAGCCTTTATTGTATTTTGGTGGTACATAGCAGGGGAGCAACAAGCATGACATTTTCTGTGGGCTAGGCAAGTCAGCAAGGCCGTTTCCAGGATTTGTGTAAGGGGGTGTTCTTTTTCATAAATGCCAGGGATCTGTGGGACACCAGGCTTCCAGAAGCCCTGGGATACTAGATGCTCTGTGGTGCATTTTTGAATTATTTTGAAGCTCAATAACTCATCTCTGAGCTCTCCACCATGGAGCAGAACTCCTAGATGAGTTATTTAGCTTCAAAATAAGCTGCAAAATGCCTTCCTCTAAGGTAAATAATCTTCTGAAGCATAGTCAGCAGCTATGGTTGGCTGGATATTACACTGCCTTGCTACTGTGCCTGTTGGCTTCTAGATCAGGGTCTGGGGCCTACCCTGGGGCACTAGGTCCTCTGTGGTGCATTTTGTAGCTTATCATTCAAGCTAAATAACTCATCTCTGGGCTCTCCTCCACAACTAAGGAGGCTTCAAAGGTGAATAATTTAGCTTCAAAATAACCTGCAAAATGCATTTTTCTAAGGAAAATCATCATTATCTGGCTGGTTATAGGTTGAATACTACATTTGTATATTCAGTACCTAAGGCTAACAAGATGTTGATAATGTACTTCACCTGAGGCATAGATTCACCAGCTGTGGTTGTCTGCATATCATACTACCTTGCTCTGTGCCTGTTGGTTTCAAGCCCTGGGGTACTAGATGCTCTGGAGTGCATTTTGTGGAAAACTACCCTTTAGTTTTACAGGTGACTGTATGTGTTATACAAAATAAATGAGTAAAACCATATTTATTCTAAAGAAAAAAGTTAAAAACAAACATGAAATCAGTCAATCATAAATCCAAGCGACGATTCTTCTTTGGTAGCTCATCTACAATGTCTTCTAAACCTGGACAGTTATTTTGGAAAGATCCATCACTGCAAGCCCTGAAAGCTGATATTGTCCCATCATTGTACACAAATGGACTTATACCTGCGTAGGCAGCTGAAGGATCTTTTGACTGATGCTGTTGTGATGGGTGAAGATTTTCAATAGACAGCGGAATGTTTGGATAGAACATTATGTCAGCTGCTGCAAGTGCTTCCATGACATTCTTCAGTCTGTCATTCATGGATTCTTTGCTCCACTTTGCTAGCCACCTATTATACTCTTTCTTGAAGTCCCACCATGTACCAGGAACATTGTCCTCATACATTTCTGTGGTACTACTTAACTTCTTGAATCCACCCACAGCCACATACTTCAGAATCAGATGTTGGATCCTGCAAACTGTTCTTACATTTTCACTGCATCTCACTTATAGTTAATTTAAGAGGCTATTGGCAAACAGAAGGGAAATTGAAACTCTGTAGTATGTTTTTGGATCGGATAGTGGATAGTTACCCATTTTGTTTGCCTTCCAGCCAGACGAGGTATTTTAAGAGGAACTCCTGTAAGTTCTTCTGTGTTTTGAAATATTAAGATTTTGGATTAAACCTTTGAGAACAGGCTCACTACATGGGTTCCACATCAAGGCCATACGTCAAGAGTCATAACAACAAATTACAGTTAAGCTGTGAGATAAGCAAGCAATAACACCTGACGAGGTGTGGTTTATCGCCTGACAAGAGCACGCCCAGGGGTGTACTAAGGCACGAGGCGCTTGCTCCTAGTGCCTTATGCCACTGGGCGTGCTCTTATCAGGCTATAAACCACACCTCAGAATGTGTTATTGCGCTTATAAAATGGGCTCTTTGGTAAAGTAATTAATTTAAAAAATGAGATAGAAACTGTATATATAAAAAAGAGCAAAAAAAATGTAATTAGTAGAACAATAGAAAAAGTAGTCCTTATCATTGAGTTTCAATGGAGCTGTTTGATTAAGTAAGTAGAGGAACTTGGTGTCTGTGTCTTTGTTTCCCAGCTAGGCACAAATACAAACTGTCAAATTACTTACATTTTGTGTACTTTAGCTACTCATGTTCAATAGAAGCATCAGCAACCGGCAAGGGAGTGTGTTCCTGTGTAGAAGCAGGGAACATGCTTGCTTGTATGCAGTTTTAGTTACTTAGAGTAATGAGGAGCAAGGGTTTCTTATAGTGGCCCATTTCCCTTTCTAAGGCAGTAAGGATTTTTCCTGTGGAGTTTCTATTTTTTTTGGGGGGGGGCTTCTTTTGAGGGCATCTGCCTCCAGTTGGACTGAGCGTGTCCCTTAGCGGCCGTCGTATGGGATGATTTCTTGCTTTGAGGTTTTCAAACTGCAACAGTCGTGTGCGCTCCTTTTTTAAATTTTTGTATTAAAAGGATTTTTCCTGTGGAGTGTCTATTTTTTTGGGGGGAGGGCTTCCCTTGAGGACATCTGCTCCAGTTGGATGAGGTGTCCTTTAGCGGCCGCTTATACGTAATGATTTCAAACTGCAACAGTCATGTGCGCCCCTTTTTTTAATTTTTGTATTGCTGAGTGTGGACTTTGGGTTTTAAAGTGGACAAGGAAGTAGAGGAAATTCCCCAGTTGGTACAGAGATCGGAGAGGCGTGTGTACTGGGAAGGTATTTGAGGAACGGGACCGCTGAAACTGCTGCTACCATGCTCGGTGGATCACGGGCGCTCCACAGTTTGTTTTTTACGTCGTGAAGCAGAGGCTATACTTTGTTTTATTAATTATTTTCTGTGATGCACTGTACTTTGAGCTGTGCTATGGGGGTAGGGGCAGCATATGATACATTTGTTTTATGCATGGAGACTGCCATTTTCCTGCTGTGAGCTGTGCTAGCCTCTTAACAAAACACAGGCTGGCACAGCTCAGTGATTTTTTGTTGTAGTAGGGCTCAGGACTGAGGGTAGGTTGGTTGGCTACAATATCTTCTGATAAGGACACGGCTCAGAAGATGTTGTAGCCAATCAGCTTTCAGGATTTCTTCAGCCCATTTTAAAAAGGATGACAACAATGGATAGGCATTTAAGCAAAAATAGTTACAGACCAATCACACTAAAATAAAATAACACTATATATACTAAGAATGAACAAAACTCAAGGAACAACATGGGGGGATGAAAGTGTGAGAAAGGGATAGGTTAGCACAGGCAGAGGGGCAGCAGAGAGAGGACAAACTACAAGGAGATAACACTGCATGAATCAGCCCAGATTTTGGGCCTCGTCAAGGAGATGTCTAGATTACCTAGAGGTGCTAAGTGTTGGGGTGGAGCAATAACCAATACTAAGTAGCATGCACAGATTTCCTAGAGGTGCCAGGCAGTGAGGTGGAGCAAGCCCAGTATTAAAGTAGCAGGTACGAGTGCAAGGGGTGATGGGATAAGAACTGACAGAGTGTTGTGGTGAGAGGATGGGGAGAAGGTAGAAAAGGAAGTAGGAGGGGGAGGAACTTTGCACAGTTCAAGAAGGGATGAGGAGAAGAAGCGAGATAAAGAAGGTGGACAGGTGGTGCTGTGGTTGGACTACAGTCAGGTAGGCCAGAGGCCCTATTGGAAATAGCAGCAACATGCATTAACAACCAGATGAGTTCTTAGCTCACGTTTAAAGGGGCCTAACATGATTTAGTAGAGATGCTTGGAGGCAGGTTGCTAATCCATTTGGGTGCCCAGCGGGCAAAAGCTATTTGTCCTAGAGAGGTGCAACATCTGGGGACCTTGAAGACCATACTCCCGGAGCTTCTTGTGGGGGTGGGTACTTTGTGGGGGTGAGGAGCTACTGAACACCGGTGGGCAACATACCTAGACATCCTTTTTTGGCCAGCAAGCAGGTCCTAAGCCTGCCCTTGAACTGGAGCCAGTTGGCACGGGTGTATAGGTCACAAGTGTGCGTGTACTGCTTGGAACTGGTGGAGAGGCGGCATGCCTTATTTAAGGTGACTTTGATATGATGGAGGGCTGTGTCTGTTGAAGCCCCAGAAATGTGTTATCAAACTTCTTCACAGAGTTTTGCCTTATTCTCTCTGAATAGCATCACAGGCATCTCTGATCTGCTGCAAGCCCTGCAGAATGTCAGCATCTGGTTTCTGAAGACAGACAGACACTGGAAGAAGCAATCCTAAGAACTTTGCCAGTGTGTTTATGAGACAAGGAATCCATGAGAGTGAATGCAGGTAAGAAATTGTTCAGTTATTGTAGAAGCAACATCTGACAGTACCTCTGTCATAGCAGGATACATATCAATGAAACAGACAATTGTTTCATGTCTTTCAACACATCACATTGCGCACAGTCCAGTGAGTTTTTTTATGTCTGATGATGTTGATTTCACTTTTCAAAAGCATCTTTCTTTAGCTGAGCCATGAACAAACTTTGACACGTCCTTCATTGTTTCATAAAGTTACTGATTTCACATAACTATACACATGTGCTATGATGAGATTGGAGCATGGCTTGAACAGCGCACGTAAACTGCTTTCAATATTCTTGTTGCAAGTACTGCTTGCGCACCTTTTGCAGTACTTCTCATTGCAGCACAACCATCGTATCCTTGGCCACACATCTTCACAAGATTGGGACCATACTGCTGTAGGCAATTTTTTTCTGTCCAGTTCTTTTATCTGTTCCATCAGTAAGTGGTTCAAAACCCAGAAACTGTCCCTGAATATTGTTGTTCTAGATGAACCGGACGATTATTAATTTATTTCACTCTAGTGCTGTCAGTCATGCTGTCTGTAAGAATTGTGAAAAACCCTGCATTATTTACATGCTTTACAAGTGCTTGTATCTGGTTGCTGCTTGTGGTAATAATTTCATTCTGGATTTTTTAGCTTATATAAGTTGCATTGCCACCATGTCTTCAAATATTTTGCTAAAACATCATCATCTGCTTGCATAGAGAAATCTGAAAGTGGCACAAAAATTACCATTTTATCTTCTGATTCTTCAAAAGTAAGCAGTGTTTCACCGTCATGGTGACCCCATGGTGGTAATCCTTGCTTAGCACAGAAAATTACTGTTTCTACTATTGGAAACAATCTCTTCAGTTTTCTTGTGTTCTTTTTTTCTGCATAAGAATCCATCATATCTACATCTGCTTATTCCCCATAATAGGCTGAAAAATCTGCTGCTGCACTCATACCATCTTGGTGGTATAGAAGTGCATGTGATCGAAACTTGTCAAGAACATCTTTCCATTTAACGAGAGGTTTTGTAACAAGTTGTCCTGCATTGTGATGCTTTCCATGGCTTACTTCTGTATTTGCAAACAGAACACACATCTTACAAAGGACACCTTCAGCTTAAGAACTGTATCCTAGCCACTGAAACTGAAAACAGTGTGTTTGTTTTGCTTGATGTACAAAAGGGAAATTGTGTGATTCTTGTGGCACCCAACAAGAATGAAGAAGTTTGTAGTGAACCTCATCAGTAATACTTGGTGGACTTTTGATTGCAAACCACACATCTGCCGATATCATATTGGTTAGACTTTCACAATGGCAATTGAGCTTGTGTTGATGTCGACTCATCGTCATACTCATAGCTTTGAAGTGAGTTTTGATATTCAACCATCATGACTGAAGAGGAAGACAATGCTCCAGAGGGAGATTCCTACTTGCTACAGGTTAACGAAGAAAAAGTTGAGGTGATCGACTTGACTTTGCCAAAAGTCTGACAACTTCCATTACTTTGATTTACTTTTGCTAGTCTCATCTTTTTCAGCCATCATAGTAGTCAAAGTTTGTGAACAAACGAAACACATCCTCACTACTACTACACACACTATTGTTGCCAGCTGATTGTGCCTGTAAACTGGATCCAATAATGACTGAATACTGAAACATAACAACTTTTTTGTTCAATCACACACACACACACACACACACACACTAAGCTCTTAACAGTTCTTAAAAGAGTTTTTTCATAACTTTTCTTTGTAGTCTTTCCCTCCTTCTCATCCAGGACCAGCTTGCTTTTCTGTATTTTTTTTTTGTTTATTGTAAAGTGCCAAGACAGGAGTGGTGATTATAACTAGCTCTTAAAAGAACTTTTTAAGTGCTATTGACTATGAGAAAAATCCCCAATCTCTGTCTGACTAGCAGCTGAGCGATGAGCACACTATACAATCATCCTGTCTCAAGTTAAAACATTATCCATCAAGCAGGTGCTGCTCTGATCACATGCACACCTAGAGATGGAGGGGCAGAGGAAGAGGACACACACCATTGCTGTCTGCTATCAACCTGACTCCTGCTATTGGTGTCCCAGTATGTCACTTAGTCATTCAGTTGGAACTTAGGACCTACTGTTGAGGTCAATGGTCTGGTTGCACATCTCACTGCGCTGGGTTCTGTCTGTCAGCTGACCTGCAGTCTTCTGTCATCCCAGTGTCCCGTGATTCACACAGCAGTGCCCCACTGCCATATCTTCCCATTACCCACCCTCCATCCAGGTATGTCGCCACTTAGCAGCAGACATCGGGTATGAGCACACAGCTGATCTGGCCAGAGGGGAAAAAGGCAGACTGCTCCTTTTCTCACAGCAGTATTACGAGCAGTGAGCTAATATGCATTTAATATTAGGGTGTTTGAGGGCATTAGCCTTCTTAGCTTCTCTTATTGCTCCCCTAACATAAAGGCAGACTTGGAAGCCATAAATTCTTCTCTTTTTAAAACCCCTTTCTTTTGAGTTTTAGGGCAAAATGTTTTACAAAGTTCACAATTAATTCAGTTGTGATCTGGACCCAAGCATATCAAAGAAAGCTCATGGTAGTCTGCCTTTTCCTGGATCTGAAAACAGGAAACAATTTTTGAAAACCTGTGGGTCCTGTTCTCTATTTAGGCCTATCAGTCATGCTAAACACTAATTAGACATTTTTTATTTTATTTATAATTGGTGGCTGGGTAGAACCCAAGAGCATTATATGCCCATTTTGTTCTTTGGAAGAGGACTTTCGGGATCCCTTCCCTTACTTTGGGTTATGGTTAGACTTTTAATTTTATTATTCTGCCAGCAGTAAGAGCACCTTACTTTTCTAAGACTCAGTTAGTGAGAGTGCCTGAGGATTGGGAAAGGTCTGGTTTTATTCTTGGGAGAAATCATTGAGACATTTTCCATCTGTCTCCTCAGGGGGTGTGAGCTCCTGAGGGGGATTTTTCAGCCCTGTTGGTGGTGAGAGGATCATAGGGGCTTGGAAAACTGCATTTCTCCCCTGACATTTCTTTTAGTTATAAGCATCATCAGCTAATTTATTAGTTTTTTTTACTAACCTGGCTTTATGATTTTGATGTTTTGTTTTATTTATTTCTTAGTGTAATATAATTTTGTTCTCCTCCTGAGGCCGTGAGAGGGCCCTGGGGAGGTGAAGATCTTGTATGATTTATTTGTATTTTATATTTGAATTTTTGCTAAGTTGTTATAATTTTAATTTTACTTTAGAGTTTTAATATTAGGGAGGTTTTTGTAAGGGTTATTTATTTATTTATTTGGGAAGGGTTTAGATGGTAATTTATTCTTTTAAGTAAGATTTTTGCTTAATTTTGTTTTATTTTAGAATAGTTTTGTGAATTCGTATTTTGGTATATAATTGGTTGGTTGAGGGAGTGTTGTTTTATATTTAAGTCATGAGAACGTGCTGAAGGCCTGCCTCCATGGTTGTGTGCTATTCACCCTCTGCTCTCCGCACCCTCCGCCCCTTCCCCCACTACAGTTTACTACCTACCAACGCTGTAGGGCACTGGGTATTGCCCATGGGGGGAGTATGAACAGTGGAGGATGAATGAGCGTGGCCGCCACATCAGGGTGGTAAGATCCAGGAGATGCCCTGGGGTGAAATGGAACCCAGAACGTGGTCCGCCATGCCTGGTTTCCATACCCAAGGGCACTATCAAGTGTGGTAGGTAGGTGGTTCAGGCGGCCCAGGAGGCTTATTCAACTCGGCAGTGTCATGCAATGCCAGGTCCATTAACTCATTGAGGTCCCAAGACGCCTGTAGGTGGCAGCAGAAAATATACTCCTGAGGTCTTTAACACCTCCAAACGTCCTGCACTTTGTGCCACTGAGGACTTTTGATGCCTGAGGACGTCACTGCTTAAAACTTTAATATTTCACAAACTGAAGTGAGTAGAATTGACTGCAGAGCACCATTGGAAAGGTAATGTTCTGATGAACAACTTTGCCACTGATACTTTGTGTCTGTTATGTATACTTTAGAAGACATTTTGCATTTTTGTATGGTATGATGTGCATGGCTGACATTTGTCTCTCAAGCTTCACCTAGCCACCTTAATAAAACAGAAAAGAAATACATGTATCATAATAGGAAAATATCATTTTTAGTACAAAATTAGTTTTGTACTTTCATCTAATGTATGGATGCTTAATTTGGTGTTGATATGTTAAATATTTTCCCACAAAAAATGGTTTCTGTTACCTTTTTTATTGAAAAAAAAACAACATTTTTTCGCAATTTCAACCAATATAGAAAAAATAGGAACTACTTATATTTAATTGCATAGTACCATTAGAAAGGTAAGTTTGTGCTGAACAACATTGCCACTCATACTTTGTATGTAGCACTTACGGTTCATGAGGTATTTGCATTTGTTTGTGGCATGCTGTTATAACTTGATTTTGCTCAGAAATCTCCAGGTTGCACTGTTAAAAGTATACAGACCACAAGTGGTGGAACTCTCAAAGAGCTTCTGAGGCCTCAGTGAGTTAAAAACAAGACTGCAATTATTGCAGATCTTGTTGGAACTGTGGACCTGGCTTGCATCACCAAGACCTGACTGGACGATAACTCTGGCCCCATTTTGGAGGCTTTAACACTAGCCGGGTACGCGGCGATACACTGCCCGAGATTGGATTGTGAGGGGGTTGTGGTCTATTTCAAGACTGAACTTAACCTCACGAGTGTACCAGTTGAGGAAACTGAGTCATTTGAGTGTACCGTAGTAGCAGGTGTAGGTTGTCGGATCACCCTCATCTACCGTCCACCCAGAGATGAGAAGCTATTCCTTCAGGAAGTCACAGACTTCATCATCAAAATGGTGTGTGAGTCACCCAGGCTGATGGTCCTGGGCAACTTCAATGCCTGGGTCAATGATGAACTCTCGCAATTTGGACAGCACTTCCTCCAGTTGATGACATCTCTAGGCCATACACAGATAGTTACCACTGCTACTCACAAACACGGGCACTCTCTTGACTTAGTGTTCCTCCTGGAGATCAAAGCCTCTGACCTGGGGGTGAAACCAGTTGGATGATCTGACCACTACACTGTGGGGTTCAGTTTTAGCACCCCACTTCATAGGTCTACCCCTGTGGAGATGGTTAAGTACTGCCCTTTATGAGATGTAAGCGCTCAAGGTCTGGCGGCGGTGCTTGACCTATCATCCCTCCCAGTGGCAAACAGTGACCCAGAGGCCCTCGTGATGGCTTATAATTTGGCCATTTTAGTGGCCCTTGATGTCATTGCTCCTGTCTGTGTTCATCCTCTTTCCCTTCATCCTCGATCCCCATGGTTTGATGGGACTTTGAGGGAGATGTGGCAACTAGGACAAAAGTTAGAACTTTGCTGGTGAAAGTCCGCCCTTGATGCTGACCACCTTAGACTGATGGACCATTATCAAGTCTATCAATATGCAATCACCCGTAAGAAGGCAGAGTTCCTGTCTGGGGAGATTGAAGCTGCTCAGAATCAACCAGCTCAACTGTTTCAGACTGTGGACAGACTGTTGCAACCCAGCCTGTCTACAAGTCTGAAAAACCTTTTTGCAAGTAGAGTGTGATGAACTTGCTCGATTCTTTATGACTAAGGTGGCTGACATCAGGGTGGTACTTCAACCAGCACACTCTATGGGCATTGCTTTGATCAGCATGAGGCCACTACCACTCAGCTTTCCTGGAGTACCTTCGACCGACCGGAGTTCATGGACGCCATGCAGATTGTCCAGGGTGCGCAACCACATGCTAGTAGTTTGGATCCAGGACCAACCTCCCTGATTTTGGTTGTATTGATTCCATCAGTCCAGTCATAGCATGGATAGTCTGGTGCTCCTTGGAAACAGGTGAGTTTCCCAGCTCCCTGAAAGAGGCGGTGGTAACACCCCTCTTGAAGAAAACTTCTTTGGACCCAGACTGCCATGCACACTACAGACCAATCTCTAACCTTCCCTTTTTAGGGAAGGTGATTGAGAAAGTAGTGACTATACAGCTGGAGAACCATTTGACCATCCATGACATCTATGAACCCCTCCAGTCCAGATTTCAAAAGAGACATAGTACTGAGACAGCACTGGTTCGGGTGCTCATTGATTTCCTGATGGCTAGAGATCAGAAGAGCCATTCCATCTTGGTTCTTCTGGATCTCTCATCAGCGTATGATACTGTGGACCATGGGGTTCTACTTGACCATTTGAGGTTCATCTGTGGACTGTTGGGTACAGTTCTAGGGTGGTTTACATCGTTCCCCACGGGAAAAACTCAGAGAGTGGTGTCCGGGGTCTATTTCTCGGACCCAGTTTTTCCCATCATATGGGGTCTCTCAGGTCTCAGTGTTGTCCCCATGTTGTTTGCAGTATATGCTGCCCTCAGAGACACTGAAAGAAGGTATCGGCTGATGTTTCACTGCTATGCTGATGATACCCAGCTCCACCTTTCTTTTGCACTTGACCAGGATGGAGCTCTCTCGGTCTTTCATAACTGCCTCACAGAAATCCAGGAGTGGATGGATTCCAGTTGGCTGAAGTTGAACTCGGAAAAGACTGAGATGCTGGTTGTGGACCCGGTATGCCGGATAGGGGGGTTGGGGGTTGGTTCACCCTCCGGACTTATCTTGGAGGTTTATCATTCCTGACTTCTGAACAGGTGTGAAACCTGGAGTAATTTTTGATGAAGGGCTGACCCTGCATTCACAGGCTTTGGCCATCATCTAATCCTCTTTTTACCATCTGAGGAATATCTCCAGGATTAAGCACCTTGTTCCATCGAGTGATCTCCCTACTCTGGTCCACGCCTTTGTGTCCTCGTGCATAGATTACTGCAACTCCCTATACCTAGGGCTACCAGGGTGGAAATCCATCACCTGCAGCTAGTGCAGAACACAGCAACCCGGCTTTTGACGGGAACTTCTCAGTCCTGTCATAGTTCTCCAGTGCTGCACAGACTGCACTGGCTGCCAGTACAGTGGTGAATCACCTTCAAAGTCAGTCTTCTGACTTTTAAAGCTCTACATGGACTGGGCCCAGATTACCTGAAAGAGCTCTGATCCCTTACTGCCCAGGGCGATCACTCCACTCAGCTGACAAGGGGTTGTGTTTGAAAACTTCTGGGCCCGAGAATTTATGCATGCAGCCCCAACCCTTTGGCATTCTCTACCCTGTCGGTGATGGGAGTGCATGACCGTGGAGGGATTTAAGCAAATCTTAAAAACATATTTATGGCACCAAGCTTTTGGTGATTGACTGTGTAATGGTATCAGTGGTCTTATAAATTAATGTTGCTGAGATGTCTGATTTGTGGTTTTAAACTTTGTCAGGCACCTTGATATTTGAAAGGTGCCATAAAAGATAAAGATATTATTATTATTATTATTAAGGGGACCCGGAGATGTAAACAAGAGCAACAATACAGACTAAATAGGGGGCATGGCCTGACCGGCAACATGGTGGCAACTTAATCTCTCAGCTCCCTCCCTTTCCAGGTGCTATCCATGGTCTTAAGATGTGATCCACCAACTTCTGAGACTTCTATGATGTTTTTTCCATAACTTTTACCCTCCCAGCTGCCCCCATGCCCACTTTTTTGCCTCCAACTTTAGTATTTGCTTTGTACTGCTCCCTCGGGCTGCGTCCTCCTTGCGGGGTGGGAACACAATAGGCCATACAGGCCTGGACGCAATTTGCTGACAACTCAACTTGTTGTACGGTAGCATCTGGCCCTCTTCTAGTCCTCGTAATTCACCCTAAGCATATTTGCCCTACCAGCTCAAGTACTGGCTCTTGAGGGAAGAGCCTCTCTGTTGTAGGCCATGGCCGATCTGCCCATGTCACAGGTCTTGCCAACTCTGGGACCTCACCCGCCATCTCACCCACAACTGCAAGGGATGGACCAGTTAACCTACATTACTCAAATGCTTGAGATGTTGCTGTCTTGGGTGGATGGCATCAATGCTGGTTTAACAGGTAATGCGGCAGAAGTTCGACAGTTGCAGGACAGGGCGAATGTCCTTGAACAGCACACAGAGGGGTTGGTGGACCACCAGGACCAGATCTGGTGGTGGCTACAGGAACATGAACATAAATTGACCTAGCTGTGGGAATGGACCGAGGACCAGGAGAAC
This sequence comes from Neoceratodus forsteri, assembly GCA_016271365.2. Taxonomy (NCBI): domain Eukaryota; kingdom Metazoa; phylum Chordata; order Ceratodontiformes; family Ceratodontidae; genus Neoceratodus; species Neoceratodus forsteri. The sequence goes on from CM028136.1 coordinate 879,431,891, forward strand.
CGGGGGCACCAAAACAACATACGTATACTCGGCATCCCTGAGGGTTTGGAAGGGCCTAATATGGAGGCTTTCCTGGATGACTGGCTGCCTAAGTTCAGTAGAATATAAACAGTAGCCCAGAACTGCCTGCCTTAGAATGAAGTTGGCATATTATTTGGAAAAAGGCAAGGCTGGGTCTCTTGCTATGCAATGTCCTGCAAAGTAGCACACTGACTGCTCTTAGGATGGTGGTGACAAATGGCTCAATGAGGTTCTGTGAGGTGCCTAGGGAACTTATTATGCAGAAAGTTCCAGGAAGTGTTTAACCCATTCTATTTCTAATAGCTCAAAACACTCTGCATGACATACGTTTTTTGCAAATTCTGGGTGGACTACTCCTTTAAATGAGTGATAAATAGCTTTTCCAGGGATGGCAGCTCTGATAGGTGTTCCAGTCTTGTTTTCACTGATATAAACTGAGCCAGGAAAAAGTAAGTAGGAAAAAACAGCATTTTGTTTCTACAAGTAAGTTAATTAGCTGGTATTTTTAACATGTTCAAGTCAACTCCACTTCTCAAACTTAAAAAGAAAAATACACTTCATCACAGACTGTGTTTACCAAGTATTGTGCCCATGACTAAAATAATTTGAACCCCCTCCCCACAAAAAATGTGCCCTCACATGAACCTGCATGATTTATCTGTAAAGACAATTAAAATGTATTTCTAAATGCATTACTAACACCAATGCTTTCAAGGATTTGAAACTACTAAAAAGACAAACTATATATATAGACAGATAGAATATGGTAAACAAATATTGTTAATCCCAAAGCTGAACTTTGTTTTTAGTATATAAATGTTTAAGAAATACCTGAACACTGTCTATTTTCTTGGTCTTTCCTTTTGAGACACCAGATGACTCTGATAATCATTTGTTCTAAGGGTTTTTAAGTCAGTTTAAGGCATTAACTATCTTCTGTTCTCCTAGTCCTTAACAAAATGCAGGGACTCCACAGACTTGTTCTGTTCCTTGGTCCAGATCCCAAACTAGTGACTCTTCAACATGATAGATCCACCTCATACCCTTCCCACATGAATAAAAAAAAGGTGGGATGGATCTTTTGGAGCTTCTTGGGTGGAGGTGGGGTGGATCTTACTTCCCCCCAAAAAACAATGCTGCCTCCCACTACTCAGGTTCCAGTTCTTGTACCACCCATTTAAGAAAGAAAATAGTACCCTGCAACCATTGACTAACATGAAAGTGTATTTATTTGAGGGCGGAAAACATTTCTTGGAGGAGGGTAAGGCAGAGGAGACTATTTACACCTTCAGTCAGTTCCACAGACAGAAAACATGACATCACTTCTTTTGTATGCAATACTCCTGTTGGCCCGCATCACAGTCGTAAAAGTGCCACTCAAATCTTTAACTAAGGGAGGGTAAAGTCTTTAAGTTTTGTTTGTTCCAAAGCATGTACTTGTTTTATCTATATTTAGTAGAAGACTATTGCTATAATTTTGTTCCATTAAAGTCAGACTGTAAATATCTGGTTATTTGCGCTGTACACCTTCTGAACAAACAATACTATGCAAGCAGACTTCTTGATAAAAGTCTCCTTCACCATTCCTGTTGTGGGTCTACGCTTGAGGTGCTAGATCTGTTGCAGCCAAAATCTTCAGAGGGCAGGACCGAGAAAGAACTGTGCATGCAAGGTGCAACAAAACTGGTTCATGCCATATGGGCTATCTTGGCATCGACTTCCAACTGTCTCAGTTCCTTTTTTGCTCACCATCAATGTGCTTCAGTGACTGATATTGCCAGCCCACTGAGAGTCAAATCTTCAAGTCCATAAGACAACAGCTTTAGTTGTTCAGTATTTGATTTAGTTTTAGTGGTTTTAGTAGTATTTATTTAATATATATATATATATTTTTTTTTTCTTTTAAACTGAAGTAACAAAGAAAAGAAGTTTCTTCAGCCCATCATTGATGGAGTTGACTCATGAATGGTGCCGTGCAATGGTAGGGACACTTTGCTTGACAGCTGTTTTGGCAGAGGGGCTGGATCTGGTCCACCACCCTCTTCAGAGGGGAGTCTGGACCATGGGCAGTCCAGTGCTCGGGGAAGGGCAGTCCTCCTGAAAGTACAAAAGAAGTGGCCTGTTCCTAGATCCCAGTCTTAGGCTCAGGCACACGCTCATCTTGAGCTCTTCTTCTCTCTCACTGGTCAAAGAGGATAGCAGCACCACTTGAGGTCATCCTCTGGTACATCCTGCACAGAGACTATTGGTAGCAGTGGACAGTAGGTAGACCCAAGCTCCTTCAGGGTCACCTGTGGCCCTCAGTCCCTAGCAGCTGCAGTGCTCAGCTCCAGAGTCCTCTCCCCACCCACTGGGGGTCTTTCTGTGGGTAGTTTCATCATTGGGCTGCTCTTATGGGCAGTGGTGTCTGATAGTTGTCCCAACTGCTCTTGTCTGTAGACTCAGACCCAGGGCCTTCGGGCCTGGGGACTGTTGGCCTCCGGGCAGAGCAGCTGGGTCAGCTTGATTGCATGACAACTCCTTTGGTGCTGTCAGTGCTGCTGTTTTGTGCCTTTCTCCTCACGTGGCTGTGGTGCAGGGGCCAGCACAGGTACTGCATTCTCCTCCTACTCCTCTTTACACTTTCAGGTTTCTGGTGGTATAGAGACCTTCAGCTGTCCTGGTATTGGGATTGGGGACCCCAGGCACTCATTCAGCACCTGCTGTGGCATTACGCATGGCTCCTGCTCTGGTGGCTACACCATTGATGGTGCCGTGTGTGGCGCTGGTGCCATTTTTGGCACCAGCTGTCTCAGTTGCAGGGGTTCTCAACTCCGATTATGGGAGTGGCACCTCCGGCTCTTCTTCTTTTCCTACTTATACTATCCTTCTGGTGTAGAGGAAGGACTATGATGAATATGATCCTTGATGTATGTCTGACACACGATATGGATGAAAACTCATTTTATGGGGTAGAGAGTAAACCTCCATGTCAGCTGAGCCTGTGGTCAAAGACCACTTTTTAAATCTCTGCTGAAGAATATGAATTCCACTCTGGCTCTCCAGACTTTGAGGTGGACCCTGGGAAGCTTTTGTGCCTGCAATATCTGCATGTTCCTGAAATTCCTGTGGGATCTGACACCACTGGTGCAACCTCTCTTTGAGACTGTTTCACAAGTGGTGTGGGACAGACCAGTGCTAATTCCTTCCATGTCTAAGTCTATAGATAGGAAGAATGCTTCCCAAGGACAGGCCAGTCCTTTGCTTCTGCTTTCACAGATGCCCTAGTGGTTCTGTTGAAATGGACAAAGCCGTGCTCCCCCAGGAATCCATGGCTCATCTGGTAAATAAAGAATCTCATAAAATAGACACTCTGGGGAAGCGAGTGTTTGTTGCTGCTTTCTTGGCATGTGCATTGTTAGTTACCAGGGCCACTTTTTCAGTATGAGTATACCCTCTGGCATTTGCTCAAATAAATGGTCAAGGCTTTCCTGGAGATGGACACCAACTCTGAGTTTCTTCTGACCATTACTAGAGGCATTGAGTGCAACAATCAGCAGCTAGTGTTACTATGGACACCTTTGACACTGCCTCTAGAGCAGCGGTGTCTGGGATCTGTACACAGGGACACTCCTGGCTAAGGACTTCAGACTTCACTGATGATTCTTCAGCAGAGTCATGCATTCTCCTTTGATTGTGCTTTATCTGTTTGGCCTCAAGGGAGCAGGCATTGAAGGCTACTCAGAAACCAGGACTGTTATTAAGACCAGACCAGCCCTGCCTCAACTCAGAGGGGTGAATCACTGACAGTTCCATAACTGGCAGTCCTTTCTAGGTAAAGGCCAAGGAGCTTTTAACAAAAACAAACCCTTCAGCCAGAAAGAAAATGTAGCAGAAGGCACAGGCCCTGAAGGCACTCGGTGCCACCTCTGAAGACTTGGTCTATGTCCCACCTCAACTGACCAAGGTGGACTCCTCTTCAGCAGTAGGGGGGCATCTGACTCAATTTTAAACCAGTGGAAGTGCATCACAATGGACAAATGGGGTCCTCAGGATAATTTGAGAGGGATACTTCACCTCTCAGAGACCCTTCTGGATCATTCATCCAAGTGACAGCTCCAAGTTGTTCATCACTCAGTCAGACCTTTGCTTCTGAGATTCAGGGCCTTCTGGACAGCAGGGCAGCAGAAGTGGTTCCACAAGCAGAATGGGACACAGGTTTCTACTCCCACTACTTCCTAGTTCCAAAGAAAACTGGTGGTATGTGCCCTGTTCTAGACCTAAGGAAGTTAAACAAATACCTGTTCAAAGAAAAAGTCTCAATGATCTTGTTGAGAACACTACTGCCTCCTGTTCATCAAAATGACTGGTTGGCATCTTTGGACATGCAGGATGCCTACTAGCATGTTCCAGTGCACCCATGCCATTGTGAAAAAATGCCACTGTTGAAAATGTGGCGTGACAGTATTACAAATTTGCAAAGTTACAAGGGTGCGTGGAAACAGTTCAATGCATGCTTGTAACACAGTCATGTTATGGCAGTCCCGACAAAGCTCCATTGAGCTCGCTCACTCCCCTTCTCTCACTCGCTCATTCTGTTCTGCTGGCACTGCAGGCTGCCCTTTTTTACTGGGCTCCTGCCTGCATTGCTGCCTTCTTATACCCACAAAGAAATAGCAGTTACAATACAGCTCTGTTGAGCTCACTCATTTGCTCATTCTGGTTTTCCTTGCCACTGCAGCCTGCCCTTTTTTACTGGGTCCTTGCATGCATTGCTGCCTTTTTCTGCCCACAAACAAATCTGCAGCAGTCCTAACAAAGCTCCGTTGAGCTCACTGACTCCCCCTCCCTCACTCACTCGTTCTGTCTCCTGGTGCTGCAGGCTGCCCTTTTGTACTAGGCTCCTACCTGCATTGGCGGCTTTTTCTGGCCAGAAAGAAATCTGAAGCAATCCCGACACAGCTCCACTGAGCTTGCTCACTCCCCGTCTGTCACTCTCGCATTCCATTTCTGCCGGTGCTGCAAACTGGCCATTTGTACTGGGCTCCTGCCTGCATTGCCGCATTTTCTGCCCACAAAGAAATCTGCAGCAGTCACACTAGAGCTCCGCTGAGCTCGCTCATTATCGCTATGTCACTCGCTGGTTCTGTTTTTCTTGGTGCCGTAGACTGCGCTTTTGTATGGGGCTCCTGGCTGCGTTGGCACCTTTGTCTGTGCACAAAGAAATCCACAGCTGTCCCAACAGAGCTCTGTTGAGATTGCACAGTCTCCCTCTCTCATCGCTCATTCTGTTTGTCCTGGCACTGCAAGCTGCCCTTTTGTATGGGGCTCTTGCCTGCATTGGCGTCTTTTTCTGCCCACAAAGAAATCCCAGCAGTCCTGACAGAGCTCCGTTGAGGTCAGTAAGTCCCCTTGTCTCACTCATACTGTTTCTCCCACTGCTGCAGGCTGGCCTTTTGTACTGGGGCCCTATGCCTGTATTGATGCCTTTTTCTGCCCACAAAGAAATCCGCAGCAGTCCTGACAGTGCTTTGGTGAGTTTGCTCACTCCCCCTCCCTCACTCGCTCTCTCGTTCTGTTTCTCCCAGTGGGGCCTTTGTCTGCCACAAACAAATCCGCAACAGTCCCGACAGAGCTCAGTTGAACTCGGTCACTCCCCCCCCTCTCACTCAGTCAATCTTAATCTGTCCCAAATACTAATTTCCCAGAGTGACTGTGCTATTGTCCGCAGGAGAACAAAAACATAGTTTAGCCAGGATGTGAAAAATGACAGCTGTAGTGTTCATAAGGAGTTGTGAAAAAATGCCACTGTTGAAAATGTGGCGTGACAGTATTACAAATTTGCGAAGTTACAAGGGTGCTTGGAAACAGTTCAATGCACGCTTGTAACACTGTCATGTTATGGTGTTTCGTCACCAAATTTTCAACATAGGGATTTTAGGACCTCTGCTCATAAACAGTGCCACTGTCATTTTCTTAATCTGTCCCAAACACTGATTTCCCACAGTGACCACATTATTCTGTGCCAGAACTGTGAAAACACATTTCGGCCAGGATGTGAAAAATGACAGCTGTACTGCTTATAAGGAGGTGTGAAAAAATGGCACTGTTGAAAATCTGGTGTGACAATATTACAAATCTGCGAAGTTACAAGGGTGCGTGGAAAGTGCACAACACACACTTGTAACACAGTCAATTGATGGGCTTTCATCACCAAATTTTCAACATAGGCATTTTAGGACCCCTGCTCATGAACAGTATCATTGTCATTTTCTTAATCTGTCCCGAACAGTGATTTCCCACAGTGACCACTCTATTCTGCGCTGGAAGTGTGAAAACACAGTTTGGCCAGGATGGGAAAAATGACAGCTGTACTGTTCATAAGTAGGTCTGGGAAAATGGCAATGTTGAAAATCTGGAGTGAAAATATTAGAAATTCGCAAATTTAGGAGCATGCGTGCCAACTGCGCAACGCATGCTCGTAACACAGTCATTTTATAGAGTATTGTTACCAAATTTTCAACATAGGCATTTTAGGACCTCTACTCATGAACAGTGTCACTGTTATTTTCTTAATCTGTCCTGAACACTGATTTCCCACAGCGACCGTGCTATTCAGCTGTCCCAACAGAGCTCCGTTGAGGTCGCTTAGTCTCCCTCTCTCATCGCTCATTCTGTTTGTCCTGTCACTGCAAGTTGCCCTTTTGTATGGGGCTCCTGCTTGCATTGGTGCCTTTTCCTGACCACAAAGAAATCCTAGCAGTCTTGACAGAGCTCTGTTGAGCTCACCAAGTCCCCTTGTCTCACTCGCTCATACTGTTTCTTCCACTGCTGCAGGCTGGCCTTTTGTACTGGGGCCCCAAGCCTGTATTGATGCCTTTTTCTGCCCACAAAGAAATCCACAGCAGTCCTGACAGCACTCTGGTGAGTTCACTCACTCCCCCTCCCTCACTCGCTCTCTCGTTCTGTTTCTCCCAGTGTTACAGGCTGCCGTTTTGTACTGGGCTCTTGTGTTGGGGCCTTTGTCTGCCACAAACAAATCCGCAGCAGTCCTGACAGAGCTCAGTTGAGCTCGGTCACTCCCCCCTCTCACTCAGTCAATCTTAATCTGTCCCAAACACTGATTTCCCGCAGTGACCATGCTATTGTCCACAAGAGTGCAAAAATATATTGTAGCCAGTATGTGAAAAATGACAGCTGTAGTGTTCATAAGGAGTTGTGAAAAAATGCCACTATTGAAAATGTGGCGTGACAGTATTACAAATTTGTGAAGTTACAAGGGTGCAAAAAGGGTGAAAATCTGTAATGAAAATATTAGAAATTCACGAACTTACGAGCATACGTGCCAACTGCGCAACACATGCTCGCAACACAGTCATTTTATGGAATATTGTTACCAAATTTTCAACATAGGCATTTTAGGACCTCTACTCATGAACAGTATCACTATCATTTTCTTAATCTGTCCTGAACACTGATTTCCCACAGCAACCGCTCTATTCTGTGCTGGAAGTGCGAAAACACATTTTGTCCAGGATGTGAACAATGACAGCTATACTGCTCACAAGGAGGTGTGACAAAATGCCAATGTTGAAAATCTGGCCTGAAAATTTTGTAAATTCGCGAAGTTATGAGCGTACATATCAACTGCATAATGCACGCTTGTAAAACAGTAATTTTTTGGATTTTTTCCACCAAATTTGCAACATAGGCTTTTTGAGAGCCCACCTCATGAACACTAGCACTGTCATTTCATTAATCAGCCCCAAAGGGTGATTCCGCACAGTGACAGCGAAACCACCTTCCGGGGCAGATTAACGCCATGACAGTTCAAGAATTCATGAGGAGGTGTCCCAAAAACCCCATGTTGAAAATTTGGTGAAAAAATTCAAAAAAATGCCTGAGATAGCACTAAAGTTGAAAAAAACCCTATTTATTACATTATACAGCTTACCAATATTTCCTCAGTTCACGGTCAGCTTTGAAGAGTGCAGACGTGTTCCCGGTCCAGTGAAGATCATCATGCCAAGCTCCGGAGGTAAGTATGGGGTATGGGGGTGTGGGGAGGCAAGTGTGCAGTGGGTGGGTGTGGGTTGTGGGGGGGCAGGGAGACTACGAGGGACCATTTCCTTTTTTCAGGTACAAAACAAAAGAGACTTTGCGGGACCATTTTTCATTTACAGGGGCATGTGGCACGCTGGGGTGGACTCCCAGCATGCCACCGGACTCTTGTTATGGGAAGGCAGCTGTAGCCGATAGGGGATTGGGCACCCTGATCAGCAAACAATAAAAGGGGCATGTGGCAAGCTGGGGTGGGCTCCCAGCATGCCACCAGAATTGTTTTGGAGGGGGGCAGCTGTAGCCAATGGGGGATTGGGCACCCCATCGGTAGGCAATAAAACTGGGGGGGCGGGTTACATTATGCCGATGGGGAGTGGGCTCCCCCATCGGCAAATAAACATGGGGGTACATATTGTTTGTGAATACAGCAGCAAGCCGCCGCCATGTTCACAAACAATATCGCAGATCCTACATCCCACCCTGCAATGACGGGTCGTGCCCTCATTGCAGCAGATGGCTGACGCTACTATGATGAGGTGGCCCCTGATTGCGGCGGCTGATTTTTTAGAAAGTTGTGGCACGCTGGCTGAACTATTGTCAAAAGCAGTGTGCCACGGCATTGGGGGTTGGGGGACAAGCCTTTGCAGGCTGTGGGGGCATTGGGCACAACAGTGCCACACCTCCACAACCTGCTTGTGGAGAAAGCTGACACAACATGTTTCTTGCGCACGCGCAATCAACATAAAAAGAAAAACACACAAAAAACATATAGCTATACAATAGAGCTGTAAGTGCAGGCTAATAACAAATATGAGTCTAAGTATTATATAAACATAAACAAACAGACTAAGTCAGCAGGTTATTGTAAGTACAACAAGTCTGTGAGAGGGTTAAGGCAGTTTAAGGAAGAGAGGACAATTCAGACTGTGGAGTGTCTGTAAGGCAGAGGGAGGTACTGCAGCAGGCCAGGTCATCAGGATGGAGGACTATGTTCAGGGGTTACAGCAGCCCAGGGCGGCCAGCACCCAATCAAGAAGTGGAGAAGCATCAGCCCAGGAAGGCCTTGTTGAAGTGATTTTTTTGGGGGGAAGGAGGGTTTGGAGCTGAAGGCAGATGGGAGAAGATAGTAGCAGAAAAGAGAGGGTGGTGGGTAAGAGGGGAGTTTGACAGAGGGAGGGAGGGATGGATAGATTACATTAAGGCACGTGATGAAGGGAAGCAACAAGTGCAGGATTTAAAGGGCCATGTGGTCACGAGGGAGAGCTGCTTAGGGACAAGGAAAAACAGCACTGAGGGGCTAAGGCAAGCAGTCACAGATAGCATTAACATTGAGATGTTTTCGGCGTTCACTTTTGTAGGGGCCTAATGCTGTTATCGAGGAGATGGCAGGAGGAAGATTATTAATCCAAATGGGAGCATGGTAGGCAAAAATTCTTTGACCAAGAGAGGTGTGACACCAAGCAATTTTAAAGACCGTGCTATCTGAGCTTCTGGTGGAATGGCTGTTATCACAGGGAGTAAGGAGCTTCTGTACACCCTTTGACATGAGGCCCAGACTCACTTTTTTTGGCCAGAAGGCATGATTAGAACATGAGCCTATCTGTGAACTGGAGCCAGTTAGCCTGGTCATAGTGGTCACATGTATGTGTAAGCCACGGGGAACCAGTTAAGAGTTGACAGGCTTTATTTAGGGTGACGGTGAATGGCTGCGTCCGTAGCTGAGCCATAGACTATGATGCTGTAATCAACAAGAGAGACCACTGAACTCTGTATAGCGAGATTTAGGGCCTCTGTGGTAAGACTTTGCTTGTGCCTATGAAGCAAACCAATACAGATGTTCATAACCTTTGTAACATTTTCAATGTGGTAGACATATGACTTAGTGCTGTCTATTGTGATCCCCAAATATTTGAAAAGCTGGACAAGTTCCAATGTAGTCCCACATTCATTTGTTATGTTGAATGGATGTGAACGATGCCTACTCTGGGGACTGCAAAACAACAAGGTCTTGTTTTTTTTATAGTTCAGAATGAGTTTCTGTTCCTTGAACAATCTCACAACTGCATTAAAGTTGTCCTGGAGCTTGCATTCCAAGTTAAAAGGATCATGGTCACTTGTATACAGGACTGCATCATCTGCATAGAGCAGAATTGGACAGCTACTGGTAAGCAGGAGCCTGTTTAGGAACAAACTGAATAAAACAGGACCCAGGATGGAGCTCTGGGGTACACCAGAGCAAACGGGTCTGTCAGATAGGACATTATCAATCCTAACTTGCTGAGAGTGATTTGTGAGGTAGCTCTTAAACCAGGTAACTATGTCAGTAGAAAGACCAATAGATGCAAGCTGCTCGACTACAGGGTCATGATTAACCATGTCAAAGGCTTTTGACAGGTCGATGAAAGAGGCGCCATCTAGCAAGCCATGATCCAGGGAACTGTGAATATAACCGGTAAACTCAAGCAATGCAGTAGTGGTGCTGTGTCTTTTGCAGAATCCATGTTATTGTGGGCACTGTATATTGTACTTTTCTATGTATTCAGTTAATTGGTCAGCAACTATTTTTTTCAAGAGCCTTAGACAAAGGAGGGAGTATCAAGATGGGCCGATAGTCACCTAGTGAGGTTTGATCACCATTCTTGAAAACATGTGTCACCAGGGCCGCTTTCCATAACTGAGGGAACTGAGAAAGCCTGAGTGAGGTGTTGATTATGTGTGTTAGCGGTGCCAGAATATCTTCTAGGATAAGAGCCACAAATCTGAGGTCGAGGGAGTCACCACTGAAACAAGACTTAGCCAGGACCTTTTGGAGATATTTCCTAGCCTCACAATGAGAGATGGTTCTAAAGTGGAGTGGGGGGGTGAGAGAGAGAGGTAGGACTACAGGGCTTGGTTTAGAAGTCAAGACTATTTGGAGGAAAAAATCAGGAGGGAGGATGCCATTGAGGTCCTAGAAGGCTTCATTGAGACAATTCGCAATGGAATTGGGATCTGTAGTGGGAACACCACCAATGTTCAACATAGTGGGGGCTGACTTTGTGTCCTTGCCAGTGACTTTTTTAAGGTTTGCCCAGAATTTTCTACCGTCACTCCAGGTGCAAGTGAGGGCTTCCTTGTAATACTGATTTTTTGCTGTACATATGGCCCTAGTGCAGTCATCTCGGCTTTTGTGGGCTTGGGTGTCCACTTGTTTACCCATTGCTCTGGCTATGTGCCACAGATGATTTCTTCATTTCATCCATTCAAGAAGTTCAGGCGTGAACCAGGGGTTGTTGTAACCTTTGATTTTGCACTTTTTTAGTGGGGCATGCTGGTCACACATCCTGTTAAACAGCAGGATGAATTGGTTTAAGGCTGCATCAACAGAACTGGAAGAGTAGACTGTTGACCAATTTTGTCAGCGAAGGTCAGCTTTTAGCATTTCAAGGTGACCGTGTTTAAGGACCCAATGGATAATTGTTTTCAGTGGGGGTTTGAAGAAGTTGTTAGCCCAGTGAATTAGAACTAGTGAATGGTCACTATGTACATCCGGAAGCACCGTGACAAGAGAGATGTGGTCCGGTCGATTAGACAAAACCCAGTCAAGCAATGAGGTGGTGCCAGTCTTGTAGTTTATCCTGGTAGGAGAATTGACAAGCTGGGAAAGATGCACAGCAAAAATGCATCCCTATAGGGACTAGAGGGTGGTGCAAGCCAGTTGGCATTAAAGTCTCTCAGCAGTACTGTTTCATTGTTTAAGTTCAAGGCACCAAGGCATTCCATCAGCGAGTTTAGCCCAGGGGGTCCTTCTGACCAGGTGGAATGTACACCAACAGAACTGTGAGGGTTTTGTTGTGTTTCTCAAGTAGCAATTTTAAAGCTAAAACTTGCAGGTTAGTCCCAGTGTCTGGAAGAAGGAGAACAATGGCTTGCAGATCCTCCCTTATGTAGATTGCACATCCACCCAATGTTTGGTTAGATGATCCATCCTGTACACTGTATAGCCTGGGATCGAAATTGATGAATCAGCAATCTTAGAGAGCCAGGTCTCTACCACTGAAAGGATGTCAGGGTTGTGTTGTAAAAACTAGGCATTAAGGATATCCATTTTTGGAAAGATTGCGGATATGTGAGTTGCTTGACATAACTTTGGGGTTCAGCTGTGAGTGTTGGAGGGCCCGGATTTGGATGGATATTCCCAGATAGTAGCAATGAATGTAGCGCAATGCAGCATAGATATTCTTTCAGGAGTTTGCTGCTGTATTTGAGTATCCTGCACTGATCTGAATAGGAGGAGGGTTTTTCTTGAATATTAAAAACTTCAGGAAAGAGTGACAAGGGGTGCAGCCACCATGGTCCTTGGCAGAAAAACTCCATAAAAGTTGATGTAGGCAACACTCGGGGGAGGGGGTATAGGAAGTTTGTGGCAGTGAGTCAAAATTTATTATGTACAAATTCAAGATAATGCACATCTGGATAATGGAAGAGGAAAGGGAGAACCAACTAAGTGGGATGACATTTGTGTCATTCGAACAATTGTAAGTTGTTGTGGGTATGTTAGCATTTAGTTCTGCTGACTGGTTGATTTCAGATACTTTGGGCATGAGTATGCGACTGATTTTTGGCAGGCGTGGGTGGTCACCATTAATGTGTTTGGGTCCTTGTTTGTATGAGTGAGCAGAGAGTGTGTGAGCCCAAGTACTGGTGTGAATGGACCATTGTGGGGCTGGCTACATTGATGTGGTTCAGAGGCTTGTCACAATGTAATACTAATTAAAATCCAGTCTGTTCATCTGACATCGCTGGTGATTGAAAGATTTTTTTACTGTATGAGTACGTGAGCTGTACATTTTCATTCTGAGTATATGCAACAGACACTAGTGGGATGCTCGGATGCATAGGCAGGGGTATCACCAGCAGAAATAGGGAGGTCTTCTAATCATGGCGGCCATGCTGGGCTGCACGTGATGTGAGGGGGGAGCATTGTCAGCAATGTTTGCATTATTTTAAAGCTTTACTATTTTTAGTTTAGTTTTGTGGTGAGTTAGGGTTAGGAGAATAGCTAGAGGCTTCTAATGAGGTAGAGTGAGGAGCCAGATTAATTATTTTTTAGACAGAAAGTAGAATTAGTGGGGTGTACATGTGTCCAACTGGGATCTGAGAGGAGTTGGCGTGGAGGAGTACTATAGGTGGTGGAACGCTGTGGCAATGTATTCCAGCTGTTGTTACGCAGAACCCTGAGAAGAAGAGAGAAGGATGTGACCATCCTGTTCAATTCTTGGATGGTCATGCTATGTTGATGTAACCCCCTTGCAAATGGGGTTCCTAGAAATGCCAGTCTGGGTTTACCTTAGCCCATTTTGTTCTGTCCTTCTCCTGACTTGGCTTCTAATTTTTCTGGCTGTCTCCAGGGTAGCTATGTTCCGCTCCAGCCGAAAAGTAAAAAATTTAAATGTTTTAAATAATGGAACTGTTGCTGCTTGTTGGGAATATGTTGTACATGTGGGAAAAAGTGTTTAAAGTTAAAACTAATACTGTTTCCTTGGCAATTCCAGTATTGTGGGACTCTATATGTCAGTCTGTCAGCTGCTGCAGGGGGAGCTTGCAAAAGCACAGTAGCGACAGAAAAAGTAAAGGAGCCACATTCTTTATCTGTGCAGTCACTACAAGTGCAGCCTTTAAGCTATAGAACTGTGTGGCATTTGGGGCAAATAATTACTTCTTTCTGGCTGCACCAGGACATTATCAAGGCCACTGTTTCTCTGGGATTCTGTGAATGTGGACGGAATCCCAGAATCCTGATTGGCCGGCAGAATTCAAACGGCACCCGGAAGTATCGCGGAAGTCACAATGCTTGCATGCGTGCGAGAACTGGGCAACATAAAAGCCACTGTGCAGCAAGTCATCCCCCCTACTGAAAACGGCCAAAAAGAAGGAAGAACAAGAAGAATGCAGCAGACGCCCAGAGAGACCATGAGGACGCTGAGGACACCACTTGTAATTTTACTCCGGTGACTTGCTCCTCTTGATCCTCTGTGCATTGTGCGATTTGGTTCTGGTCTACCCCATTACACAGACTGAGCTCTTGGCCACAGTAAATTAAAAAAAAATTATTTTAAAAAACGAGCATTGCTGCCACAGGGACAAGATTCATCACCATAGAAGGCATCGGACCCTTGAAATCTCCAGCAACCCTTCAGCACACTTCAGGTAAACTAAATTCCCTTGTTTGCCTGTAATATATTTATTTGATGCTGCTGTGTTCTTAGGGGGAAAACGAAAATGTTCTTGGCCACAGTACCACCCATGAATAACGCGGTCAGTCAATCGAACAATACGGGTAAATCTGTTACCATTTACCCCATTCTCATTCATCCCTTCATAAAATTCAGTGGTATTGTTGCAGTTATTGGCCTCCGTACATAGCGGGTGATTTGCAGGGCAAATAAGTAGTGTGGCAGTATGCTTTTGCATCTGATTCCCTGTCCCTGACCACCTGTTTTGCCATTCTGACCTCTGCACTTGCTGTGACCCTGGAAGCACTGCAGCTGAGCGAGCTAAGAGTGCTGATTACTGCGCAGCCACTTGCTCTTTCCTTGACTGAACTGGCGGGACGGGTGTGTTACATTTGAGAGTTTAACTCCTGTAGCCCAGCCGGAGGAACTGCGGAGCACTATGTTGTCGCAATTACTGGCGGGTCACCAGTCTAGTCACCACTCTCACCGGGGCCCGCCCAAGAGTCTTCAACACTGTGTGGAGTCAAGATCGAGGAGTGGAGTCAGTGTCATTGACCGCGGTGCAGTGAACATCAGGTTCTCCTGACGGATCGGCATCTCTGCAGGTCGGTGACAGGATGGGGTGAAATGATTTGGGGGTAGTTGCTCAGACAGTCTGGCTGGAAAGTTCTTGATGTCGGAGGGGGGAGGCAGTCATGACAGACAGACAGTCACTGAAATTCATCTGCGTGCTCACAGCTGCAGTAATAGTAGAGTGGGATTCCAGGATATAATTAATTTTTATTCCAGATCTGTCTTTTACTTTCTGTCTCCTTGCTCTCCCTGGGGTTTCTGCTCCTGGCTGTTTTTTTTTTCTCCCCTTCCACTCTCCTTTTGGAAATCAGGTCTTTTATCAGAGGAAAATCAACAAGGTGTGCAAGGAAAAACCAGCCAAGTCAAACAAACTGAGACAAGAAAAAGTGATGTTTATTAGATCCAAGTAGGACTGCAAACAAGAACTCCCCAGCATTTAATTGAATCTCACTGTGTCTTCTGGGGGGAGGGGATGGGAACCCCCCTTCTCTGTTGCTGTGAGGGGGGGAGGCTGCAACACAGAAGTGTACCTATTTTGATCTGTGAAATGTTGGAGGGTCTGCTGAGGCATTCATGTTACATTCAAGCACAGTGATGTGATGTGGGGAGGAGAAACATTTCAGTACAGGTGAGAAGAGAACACTAATGTTCAATACTGTAGTTCAGTACTGTCTCTCTTCTTACCCATGACTGGGCTGTGCTGTGCTGTTTTCTGCTGTCTCCTCGATGTGCTGTCTGGTGTTACAGTAATCAGGTGTTCCGTTTCTGTCTTTCTCCACTTACTCTTGCAGACCCAAATATTTAATTTTTAACACTCCATAGCTCAGTATCCTCTCTGTACCCTATCTCTTAACGTCAGAGATGCATTTTGAAAGTAAAAAATGGTTAAGCGACCACTGTCTTTACCGGGCAAAACTACCATACACAAATGTCCCCTTTCTAAGCGGCTTTGACTGTATTTAAAAACAAGCATTGCTGCCACCGGGACAATTGCCATAGAGGCATCAGACCCCTGAAATCTCCAACAACCCTGCCTTGTCTCTGCACACTTCAGGTAAACCAAATTCCATTGTTTGCCTTGTGCTTTGGATATTGATGCAGTGAAATCAGGGAACCGAGGGCCAGTATAGGGGGTTTTATTTCTTTGCTAGCTGTATTTGTAATATGTTTATTTGCTGCTGCTGTGTTCTTTTTGGGGGGGGGACGAAAATGCCAGGGGAATAAACAGTGAGTGAGGACACCACTTTAATTTGTTGGTGCAGTGAAATCAGGGAACCAAGGGCCAGTATAGGGGGTTGTATTTTCTATATTTCTAACATGAGCTGCTGTGTTCTTTGAGAAAGCCAGGGGTGCAAACAGTCAGTGTTGCTCAGCTGAGTCAGGTGTGTGTGTGTGTGTGTGTGTGTGTGTGTGTGTGTATATATATCTATGTATGTACATATATGTGGGTGTGTGTGTGTATTTAATATAAAATCTGAGTACTGAGGTACTTAAGTTGTAAAAAACTGTAATTCCTTGTTTGCTTTGCTTCTTTGAATCTTTTTACAGGGATTGCTATATCTATATCGTGATACTGGGTTCTCTGGGAGGGGGAAAAAGTGGAAAAACCTAGGAGTACAAACAGTCTTGTAAGAGGTGGGGCAAACCAGCACTCCAGCAATGCAGGGCATTGCCCCGGGGAGGAGTGTTTGTGTCGGAGAATTGCTATTTTTTTTTTGTACAAGACTACAGTGGATGTTTGCCCTGGATTTTTCTGAAGCCTGGAGTACTGGTTTGCTTGATTCCTTACTTGTTCCAGCATCCACCTCATTTGGAGTGCACCCTGCTTTTTTGAAAACTGTACAAAGTCTTGCTTGGTTGCTCGGCTGAGTCAGTATGTGTGTGTGGCCGTCTAAGTACGTGTATGTGTGGGGGGACAGGGAGGCCTTGGAGGGGGAAATGAGTAATTTTTATCTTCTGTATGCCTCAGAGTGGTGGTATGTGGTCTAGCATGGAGCATTTTCATGGGGGAGGGAGGTCTGAGTATTGTGACCAACTGTGCCCAACAATCAGTATGTGTGGGGGTGTCATCTGATTGATGGGTTTCTGAGTATTGTCAAGGGCTGTTTCTGTGAGAAAAGCAAGCTCACCACCTCCAACCTAGTCGGAGGCACCCAGAGAGAAACACAACATCTTGGACTTTACAGAAGATGGCTAGCACACTGAATCCTCTGGCAAGTCCGAAGTTCTGTGGTTCTTGCTGTGTGCCCCAGAGTAAGTGGGGCAAGGTGATTGGTGGCACAGCACACTAACACAGGCACGTTTCATGGCTGGATGAGATTTGTCAGTGCTGCATCCCTGAGCATGTCTGCAGGGGCAATGTTGGTTGAAAGCATCTGACCCAACTCCTCCCCTTCTGCAGCATGGTGCCCCAGCCTCCAATAGGGACCAGGCAAGTGCTAACCACTAAGGATCCCCCTCCCCAGAAAAGGAGAGCAGTTCATCGGATGTTCAGTTCTTTTCCTCCCCAGCTGACCCCCGGCAGCCCATGCATATTGCCTAACATGGGTCACCTGTGTAGAGTGTGGTAAGATGACCAGTGCCTCAGCCCCTTTGTGCCACCAGACCGGCACCAATGTGTGCCCTGGAGTATAGTGGTGTGGGGGTCTGAGTAGTTGGGGGGGATGTCTTGTTATTTCTGAGCTTTTGTGTCCATGTGGTCCGGGTGCCTGATGGTTGTAGTTCTAAGGTGTGCCCTGTTGCAAGAGATTCTTTTGATGATCTACTGTTAACGGTAAGTTCTTACAGAAGTGTCCTTTTTTTTTCTTGGGCAGGGAGCTGGAAAGCCCCCTGAATCCCCACTGTGACCCTGCACTCCACATCTGCCTACCATGCTTCTGAGACCAACCTACAGTAGGTGCAGTGGTTTTTTCATCTTACAGTATGCAGGTGCAAGTTATTTCTGCTGGGAACATGTGGAAATACCCCCACTTCCCACTGCACCACTTGCCCATACTTGCCACAGTGTCTCTTTTTTGAGAGGAGATTGGTGCTAAGTTTTCATTAAGTGCAGTTAAAGTCACAAGATTCGGCAACAAATACCAAAGGGTGCTTGGAGTCGCACCACGACCTTGCCCTTACTGTCAGGTACTGTGTACATGGGGGGAAAATATCTTTGTTTGATCAATGCAGTGATATGGGGGGGAGTTCAAGGATAGTAGTATTTTTTTCAGACCAGTTTGCAGTGTGGTTTTGGGCAAGTCACGTTGGATATATCCATGTGGCTGTGCAAAAAGCTTTGTAGCACCAGGTAAGTCTGAATGTTGCATGTGTGGTTGACAGTTGAGAAGAAGGTTAATTGCCATGTAGTTGTGGGCAAGTAGGAGGATGTTTATTTGCTGCTGCCATTGTACCTGGAGGATGAGAGTCGTAGATTACTGCTGCCGTTGTACCTGGAGGATGGGAGCTGTAGACTTCTGCTGCCATCTTACCCAGTGAATGGTGGTTGTGGCTGCTGCTGTCATTGTATCAGGCGGATGGAAGTTGCAGGCTGCTGCTGCTGTCGTACCTGGAGGATGGGAGTCGTAGGCTGTTGCTGCTGCTGTCATACACGGAGAATGTGAGTCATAGATTGTTGCTGCCTTCACACCTGGAGGATGGGAGTCATAGAATGCTGCTGCCATTTTACTTGGAGGATGGGAGTCGTAGATCACTGCTGCCATTGTACATGGAGGATGGGAGTTGTAGACTGCTGCTGCCATCTCACCCAGTGAATGGTGGTTGTTGGCTGCTGCTGTCATTATATCAGGCAGATGGAAGTCGTAGGCTGCAGCTACTGTCGTACCTGGAGGATGGGAGTCGTAGGCTGCTGCTGCTGTAGTACCTGGAGGATGGGAGTCATAGGCTGCTGCTGCTGTTGTACCTGAAGGATGGGAGTCGTAGGCTGTTGCTGCTGCTGCTGCTGCTGCTGTCATACACAGACAATGTGAGTCATAGATTGCTGCTGCCTTCACACCTGGAGGATGGGAGTCGTAGAATGCTGCTGCCATTTTACTTGGAGGATGGGAGTCATAGATCACTGCTGCCATTGTACATGGAGGATGGGAGTTGTAGACTGCTGCTGCCATCTCACCTGGTGAATGGTGGTTGTTGGCTGCTACTGTCATTGTACTAAGAGGATGGGAGTCGTAGGCTGCTGCTGCTGTCGTACCTGGAGGATGGGAGTCGTAAGCTGCTGCTGCTGTTGTACCTGGAGGATGGGAGTCATAGGCTGCTGCTGCTGTCGTACCCGGAGGATGACAATTGTAGGTGGTGGCAGCTGCCACATAGCCAGTGGATAAAAGTCATGGACTGCACTATCTAGGGGATCTAATTCTCCCATTTTGTTACTTGAATTATCTCATCAAGCAGATTGGTAGACCACACTAATATTTTTTTTCATTGTGATTTCAGTATTCATACTTTCTGCATGCACGATGCCTGCTGCACCACTGAATAAGAAAGCCAAGCTCTGCTACACTTCGGCTAAGGAGCGAGCCTTTCAGTTTAAATCTGAAGGCCTCTATGAGGATGGAGGAAAACTTTTCTGTCCATCCTGCAACCGTGTCCTGGACCATACCAGAAAAGATACAGTCAAAGAGCATCTGCTTAGCAAGAAACATGTTAGGAATAAGGAAAGAGCTGCTAGTGAAGGAAGACCAGCAAGGCAGGTGACCCTGACCAGCAGTTTCAGAACTGCAGTAGAATCATCGATAGTAAGAAATGACATGGTCATGGACTCAGTTAAGGCATGGGGGGCTGTGAATATTCCACTGGAGAAGCTGGATCATCCACAACTAAGGGAATGAATGTGCAAGTATGTGAAGGGGAGTGGAGCGGTGCCAAAAGCAGACACCCTGAGGCAGCTCTATCTATCCAAGTTAAGAGAGCAGATTGATGCAGACCTTAAAGCAGCTCTGACTGGGAAATCATTGTCGGTGATATGTGATGAGAGCACAGATGCACAGTCGAGGTGCATTCTTCATGTCATCTTTGTGTTGGAAGGGGGCATGACACATCTCAGAAACAGCACAGAACTAGACTCTGTCAACCATTCTACAGTGGCTCAAGCTGTCTTAAAGACTCTCCAGAGCTGTGACATTGAATTTATGAATGTAGTTTTGTTTGTCAGCGACAGTGCTCATTATATGATTAAATGTTTTAATGATGCACTTCGCGGGGTTCTTGGGGACCATGTTGTGCATGTGTGTTGCTGGGCACATGTCTTGTGCCTTGTTGGGGATACATGGCTGCACCATTTCAAAAAAGTTAATGAACTGGTTTCATTGATAAAATATGCTTTTCAGCAATCACCAAAATGCAAACAAGAATTTATCACATTTTTGCAGGATTTGGAAGCTCCAGGAGAAATGATTGCTTTACCGCTGGTTCCTGTTTTAACTAGATGGAACACGTGGTTTGCAGCAGTGGCATACCAATCGACACACATACAATACCCGAGGGACTTTTTCAGGGCAGAATCTAGTGATGCCACCTCAATAAACAATCTACGGGCATTACTGGATGACTGGTATGATGAGTTACAAGCACAACTGGCATTTATTACAGATAATTCAGGTGACATTATTGCTGCGACAGAACTTTTGCAGTCAAAGGAGAAACCTCTTGCGACGTCCACATATGACATGCTAATGGCAATTAAGAGTCGCTTTGAGGCTGGCACAACTAAAAATGATGGCTTTGGTGAGAAGGCAGAGCTGTACCTCTCTAAACTAAGGAATAAAGTAAGGGATGAGAACATCAAGCTGTTCAAAAATGCTTTCAAGGTCAGTTTGGAGAAACTGACAAAACACCTGCAGTCAAATCCATCTGTACACTTTCTCATGGCCTGTCGAATTCTAAACCCACTCAACCTACCCAAACTCATTAAGGACTTCCAACTGTATTTGCCCTATATCCCAATGTTCACATTATGCAATAAGAATGCACTGTTAAGGGACTGGGAGATCTACATATGGCGGGATGTGGGTGAATTACCAGAGATTGAATCATTTGATCTTCAACAGTACTGGATCTCTATGTACTCACAGGTACCAACTGTGGCAAAGGCAGCCCTTCAAGCCATCTGGGTCCCTGTTTCTAGTGCAGATGTAGAGCAGTCATTTTCAGCACATGGACAAATCCTGACCGACCAACGGAGAAGCCTGACTGTGGACAATTTAAAATTATTTTCAATGCTGCTATTCAATAAGTAGACTCTCCCACCCTCTTGTGTAATTGCAATTCTGATGCACTATTTGCAGAAAAATGGTGCTCCTCTGTGCAATAAAGCTGTAGACATGCAGTTCTAATGCAATATTGCAGAAAACAAAGTGGTGCTCCACTGTGCAATGACTAAGACTTGCAGTTCTGGTGCAGTATTGTAGGAAAAAAATGGTGCTCCACTGTGCAATAATGTGTAGACATGCAATATAGTAGTATCTCTGCATTATATATAGCTATGGTTAGATTCTACTGTCCTTCACATAGTATGCCTTACTTCATGTAGTCTGGGTAGCATGTTTGTCTGGGTAGTGCTTGTTGACCCATGTTCAGTAGTCAGTACTTGTGTTTTTTGCACATATTTATCTTTGTAAATCTTTTTAAAATAAAACACATTAATTGCATTTTATCTTTGAGAAGTTTTTATCATACATGTCACAGAACACATTGTCAACATTAAAACAAAGTCAAGATTTTGGTGTTGATTTAGTATTGCACAGACTTCAGAATTGGTTAATCCCTGTGAGAAAAATGTTACTGTTACACGAGACCATTTATTTTCACTGGCTGCATTGATCTGAGAAGGGAATATTTTAATAATTATGCTAGTTTAGCCAATGGAGTTCCACAGTCATTAGCCTTGATAGCTGGTAGATGCGCAACTTGGATAGCTAATATAACATGCAATATGAGATTAAATGTTCTTGTTTTCTGCTAATGTGACTTAAATCTGCATAAAAACATGATAAAACACTGACAGACAAATTTATTACTTAAAATGAGTGAATAATATAAAGTTTTGGATTACCGGAAAAATCCTGGAAATTGGATTCCCGAATACTGGTAAAATCCCGGAATCCAGGATGGTCAAAATGGAATTTGCTTTTTCCAAGCACCGAAAAACAGTGGCCTTGGACATTATTCAGGACTGCATCCAATCTGCTATAAGGGACAGTGGGTTAAGCAGCCATTGCCAGCAGTACAGCCAATTGGAATTGCAGCAACAGAAAGCCAGGACTTGTGGGACATTCACTGCATCTCATGGGAAAGCACCCAAGTGCTTATGGGGGCTTACACTGGACATTATTTTTGGCACAAATTTCACAACCCAATTGTGCCTCAAGTGTTCTGATTGACAGGTTCTTCAGCAACTTGGAGACATGTCAACCCATCCCTGCTACCAATCAGGAGTCGAGCTAGGAGCTCTATAAAGAGACAATGTTGCCAGTTTGTCTGGGAGATTCATTCAGAGATGCAGAGCTGAGAGAGCCGCAGAGCAGGCTCCAGCCTGCTGGGAGCCCCCCATGGGGGAGGGGCTCCGGCTCCAGCCATGCCATCAGGCCTGGGTCACTTAATTCAAGCCCTTTCAGTCTTCAGAGGGCATTTGTTATTTTCTTCAGTTAACAGTTAACTAGTTACAGTAATTGTGCTTTCTGCAACAGCTAGTCTGGAGGTTGCCAGTACTGTCCTCCAGAGGCTAGCCTTCCCTCCCACGTCAGAGATAGATGTGGACTGAAGAATTAGATGTCCAGCTGTGGTGAGAGCGCTGACCAGACCAGATGACATCATGCAGTGGTGAGAGCACTGACCAAGTACCTCAGTGGTGAGACAGCTGAAGAAGTCTTCAGGATGCCTTCAATTGCAGATGAGACCCGTGGAGGACCTGAGTGAGTACCCTCGTACCCCCTGGTGCAAGGGAGAAGTTAAGCAAGTAATCTTGGGGGCTCCATGTCCCATTAAGGAATGTGTGCTGTTAAGTGTGAAGTATTGAAGTCATCAGTCTGGGCTTCTAACCCCATAAGAGACTGTCTAGTTCAAGTAATGGATGCATCTTGTCTGTGGCCCAAATGGCTAAGTTGCAGATGCAGCAAGATGCTGGGCTTAGTGAATCATATAAATGTGTAGCTATGGGTTAGAGTCCTGCCATTGTGGAGCTGTCTGCCAAGACGCGCTTGCCACTTCATGAGACAGGAGGCCCTAGGGCATGTTAATGTCAAAGATACCTTAAAGAGAATGTACCTGTGTCTGCACAGAATTTCAACTAAGAGCACTTGATATAAGTGTTAAATGGTTAGACGTACTGGATAGGACTCCGCTTATGGATAATGTTCTTGGTATATAGAATGTACTGAATGTGACTGCCTGTGACTAAAGTATGGGATGGTTGATAAAAGTGTCATTGCCAACTTACTCTGGATGGGTGCCTTTTGGTATACAAAGTACTGGATGTGACCGTGTTTAAACTGCGTTTAGGATGCTTGACAGAAGCGTCACCCTTATTGCTTTGGATGGGACTTCCAAATATTGTGCTGAATGTTCTGGATGTAAGATCCACATAGTTTGTTCTGGAATGTTCAGAAGTCTGCAAGTGCAGGGCAATCCCTGATTTGTCTGCAAGTGCAGGGCAAACCCTGCTTTGTCTGCTAAAGTGCAGGGCAGTCCCTGCTGTGGATGTAAATAATAATTTGCTGCTTTACAAAAATCTGTTTCCAAGTTGCCCCCACCCTCAATTGGATAGCCGGCCACCTCGACCAGCTGCAACTCCATCAGGCCTGCAACATCTTGGACTGTGGTATCTGTTTAACCAGTGTGGTATGAGATTGCGGGGTTTCTGCTGTATCTGGGACTGGTACCAGTGTGGGTAATATTAATAATTATGTTTAACATCTGATTTATCATCAGCTAGATAGTCAGGGCTCTGGATGTCTTAAGTCGAATGGTAAAATGTGATTTATGTCTGCCTGTTAATATGTAGCCACCCAGCTGGAGGGTTTACCAGCAAAAATCTAAATAACATCTCTACATGTGTAAATATGGTAAGATAACCTCTACTCCTCCTGTTTCCCTTTCCTAGCTCCTTTATTACCCCCAAAATAAATATCTTGTTGTTGTTTGAAATCCTGTGTGAGCTTATTATTAGAGACAGTCTTTAATTCAAAATGTGGAAATGTGCAGAACTGTGTATGGGGCATGTCTGGGGAAGGTAACTGGTCATTGTGGGTGGTGTAGCAGCTCAGGGGGCTACACCCAGTATCCTCTCACCTACGTAAAGCACCCTGAGTGGAGGCACTGCGCAAAGGTTTTATAAGTTAGCGAACCCAACCCCCTTAGCCTATGTTCGGGGTAGTAGGCAGGGGTGTAACACTGGGGGTACTGCACTAAGAGAGATGCGGTTTGGTTCCCGGGGAGCCACTGAGGTTTGTATTTGGGAGCTACTGAGGGTGTCTATGGTTGTAAATCTGGGTCATGGCCAGGAGAAACCAGGGGAAAGACTTCTGAGGAAATTGTCACCCTGGTAGTTCTTGGGATGACTGACATCGGTTGGAGTAGCTGAATTGTTGGTCGACTGGAGAAGGTGAGCTGTGGTCAAGAACTGTTCTGAGTAGCAGTTGTAAGCTCTGGCTGCTGCCCAGTTAGCCTCAGGATATACTGGACTAGTCACCAGTCATTGGGAATGGTGGGAGTCACCCCATGATAGTGACTGAGCATTCTGGCTGCAAGTGTGAGACCCCCTCCTTAGGTGAGAACTGGGTAGGGGAAGACTCCCGAGTTGGGTAGGGTTACAAGCCCTACACCCCTGAAAGAACTTCTAGGGAAGATTTTCTCCTGGGTGGCCTGGCTGTATACCTGGACTCAAAGAATGTTGGTGAGCCTCTTTGTTCTCTGAGCTTTGTTTATTTGGTGAGTGGCCTGAAGATATACTTAGGCTGGACAGTAGTGAGAGACTGTACTGCCGAGATTTTCAGGTTGTGGTTGAATTGTGGTGGGCTGCCTTTGGTGTGACCCTACATTGACTGTGTTCAGAGCAACAGTTCTGTGATAGAGGACAAAAACTATTACTTTGTTTGTGTTGAACTTCATAAGTCCTAGACTGGATTTTTAGAGATCGTGTCTCAGACTCTGATTTTCTTCCCACTAAAGGATAAACTAACTTATTTTTAGTGGGTGGTGAGTTTGGGGTATTTGGAGTTGTTGCATGAATGGTGTGTAGATGATTTGCATGAGAGAGTGAGATTTGGGTGTGAGAGTGTGATTGTGGTGTTTATGTTGTTTTGGTTATTTTGTATGAAATATGTGCCTGGGAAAGAGTCTGGGAAGGTGCAGCTACTTGGAGGCCCTCCTTCAGGATCTCAGCCCATTTGAGCTTCCACCACTCCCTTTAAAGAACTATGGGAGCTGTTGAGCACTAGGGATTTCCCAGAGGGGGGGTCCTAGTGGGGTCAGCCCAAGTGGCTGCCGGGGAGTCATCGATAAGGGTGGTGAGACTGAGGAGATGCCCTGGGGTGAAATGGCCACTAGAGAGGGTTCCTCCCTTTTTGGTGCCCAAACCCAAGGGCTCCATGGAAGTTAGTGGGCAGGTAGGTGATCCAGTAATCTCCCCTTATCCTACTCAGGCTGCATTGTGCAACTCCAGGTCGATAAGGAACAAGACTGCCATAATGGAGGACTTGATTGCCTCGGTAGACCTGGCTTGCATCATAGAGATGTGGCTGGATGAAAATGTGGCTCCCATTCTGGAGG